>CM074722.1:131300728-133700728 GCA_037306005.1 Rhinophrynus dorsalis
GTCACCAAATAACATCTAAGCAAATATTTCATAATTAATAATTTAAATTCATGCAAAATTTTTTGGGGGTAGGGGATAAACAGAATGAGCTTTAATGATTTTATAGTCATAAATGTTGAGATGACTTGTGTGCATTAAAATGTAATTTGCATCTAATGAATTCATCCTTTTACTAATAGTGTTGCAGTGAAGGGTTTACAAACCAAGATGATAAATTTTACTCATTGGCTACTTTAAAAGAATATATTTAATAAACATTTTTCAGATTGTATAACAAGACATTTAGGCACTTATGGAGGAGTGAGAGCAAATACAATAATCAAGCAGAATATACCAAGATTTCTGAGACAAAAGGTTAAATGGAAAGCATGCCCTGTAATAATTGGCTCTTGATGTGTTCAATAATTAAAGAGATGTGTTCAATAGACAGACTTGTCTAGGTATGTATCATTCAAACAGCAGTCTGGTAAATCTACTTTACACACATAAATCAATAAATCAATCCATAAATAAATGCAATAGGCTTCTGCATGAAGGAATTTGTTCTTTGTTTCTTATGGTGCAGCTAGGTCTGAAACAGAATTGCTTCAGTTTCCTTAATATGACAATTAGTAGTATCACTAATGTCTTTCACCTGATAGGGATCTCTGCAAAAATTGTTGTTGCATGACACCTAGCACCCAACCATGTGCCTTATATACTACAGACATATATTTTTATTTATTAATGTCCATGTTTGGTACTTCTAAATTTCAAATTGAGATGCAAACCAGACACACGTTGTAGACAGTTCAAATGAAGTATTTCTTTGTAACTACCATGATCACTCCTGCAGAGCCGCAGAACAGTCTATGGACTGAGATCTCCATCTGTAACTTTGAAAGCTGACGTCAGCACAAGGGGAGGGAAGGGGGAACTTTGCAGACTGATATCTCCCAAACCATAAAGGCTTGGGAGATCAGAAACGGCGCAATTAATTTATTTTTTAAGTATCTACAGAACTAAATCTATTGTATGTTAAGTATTACTATCACTTTAAGTTGTGTACATACACACCATAAAACAAGCCTAATATATGAAACACATGGTAGTAACATCACACTCATGACATAACATACTCCATGCACATGCATCCTTATACACCCATTATACTCCATACACAATGTGCATTCCTACACACCTATCAAACACTGTGGACATATGTGCATCCTCACACATTAACCCCTTAACGACCCTTGACGTACCAGGACCGTCAAGGGTAAATTTGCTTTAAGGACCAGTGACGGTCCGGGTACGTCAAGAGTTAAATGGTAGCAGCGCGCCGCCGTGCACGCTGCTACCATTCAATCCAGGCTGAGACTGAGAGGTCCAGTACCGGACCGTTCAGTCTCAGCCTCGGTCGGTTGTGCCAGGACGTGATCGCTGCATCAGCGATCACATGTACCGGCATTGTAAAAAAATGAATGCAGGCATTGCTACTTACTGCCTCTAGTGTCTCCTCTCTGCCAATGCGTCCCTTACATAAAAGTAAGGGACACAGAAGCAGGGAGGAGACACCTAGTGGAAATACAAAATACAGCAGCTGGGGGTGTTAACCCCTTCACTGCTGGTGCAGGAGGATGGCTAAATGCAGGTCAATTTCTGACCTGCTAAATACACTTTTTTTTTTTTTTTAAATAAAAACAACACACTTTTTTTTTTACAAATAAAATATTTTATTTAAAAAAAAAAAACATCTCAAGAAACAAAATTGGAAGTGTGATTGTCGTGGAGTCATGTAATACATTTACACACACCGCCAAATGTAATGAACAAAAAAGTGGGAAAATAGGGTGGGAAAAAGGGACATGGGGATTTTCACCCAGGGGGGGACAGTGGCCACTTTAAACTGCGCATTTTGTAGGTATGACTGAGTGGTCATACCTTTCATGCAGTCTCCATAAAAATGTAACCCTTTGCGCCCAATTGATCCCAAGAGAAAAAACAAAAATGGTGGGTTTTTTACATTTTTTTTACCTTTTTCTTTAATTTTAATAAAGTAAATGGTGGGTTATCCATATAAGTGGGGTATCAAAGGAAAGCCCTATTTGTTTGTAAAAAAACAGTATATCATTTATGGGGGTGGAATAAAAGCCTAAGAGGGAAAACACTGTTGAACAAAGACATAGTCAAAAAGGTCAGAATTGCTCCGGTCCTTAAGTCAAATCCACCTCTGATTTTTCCGGTCCTTAAGGTGTTAATCATACCTTATGTGCAGCACATGTGCACCTCTTATGCGCATGTGCATCATTACACCTGATAATACCCATGGACATGTGCATCTTTAAACACTGATCACACCCCATGGACACGTGCATTCTTACATGGATATCATGACCCTATTAATCATCCAGTGTGTCAGAGCTGGGACTGTTATAAGTTTGGCACAGCCTGATGACTACATTGTTGAGCAATATATTACTCACAGCATGCTTCATGAGAAAAAAAGGACCATCAAAGGAGGAATCAAAGTAATGCAGGATATGTAGCTGTCAAACCATTTACATTAGAGAAACTGCTTTCTTAATACTAGAGATCAACAGAGCATTTCATACGGCCATCAGAGCATTGTCCCATTGCATAAGACTAGTAAAGCATTACACAATCTTCTGATTGTGTGAGGTCATTTAATAATCATCCTATTTCCACACACCTGAAGTCTATTAGCTTAGAGATAATGAAATTTCCCTGCACCAGTTTCATACCCATTTACAGGCTGTTATTTAACCCCTTGGATGCTAGAGAAATCTCCAATAAGGGTTGGCCAAAAGTCAGAAAAATTTCCTGCATGACTTTTCATGAAAGACCAACTTTTTTTTGCTTTTTTTACTAAAGTTTTCTCCTATTCACTACTGCAAAATTCTCCACCTTTTCTCACCACTGTCAATACATTTTTCACCTAAGTTTCCTATGACTGCAACATTTCCCACCACAAGTAAAAGATTTGCCTGAATTTGTGGGAGAGGTTGGAAGCCTTTAAATACAGGTAGCCGCTCCTCCCACTGGAACTCAATTCGACTTGAGCTTCATCTCGTTCAACAGCAGGTTCCCAGCATTCTTTGCAACTTCTGCTTCCGGTACTATAATAAAAAACTCCCGTTGGCTTCTAATAAGTACAGATCATGATAATGTAATTTAGGTTATCATTAGGGATGGTTGGGTCTTTTCACATAAAAAGTGAAACAAGAGAAAAACAGTACTTCCTACCATCCACTGGAATACCTGTGAAAAGTGTAGTGTATCTACTTTTTTACCTTTTTCTTACATATAAATAAATTATAATATCCCCTCCCTCACATGTTGAGGGTTTTTCCATATATTCCTGCCATGCTAAAGGTGAAAAGGGTATGTCAGTTTACTGAGGATTGTCAGTCAGTTCTTGGGACAAGAGGTGGGCGAAAAGAGTGAAAAATTTCCTGTGAAGAATTTCGTGAAAACGTTCTGATTTTTCGCTTTTCTTGTAAAAAATTTTGCCTTTCTGCCTATGCAAAAATGTCCTCCTTTTCACCTATTTTAACAAATTTTCTGCCTATGTTAACACATTTTCTGCCCATGTTAACACATTTTTCCACTTATTTTAACACATTTTTTGCCTATATTTCCTATAGGTATTACATTTCCCACTGTAATATTACTTCTTCTGGGGGCTGAAGTTTAGAAATAAGTGGCTGAAAGTCAAAGTTGTGAGTCTTACAGCAAAATATGGCTTGACAAATGTGTTAGCATGCAGTGTGCTTTTGACCTTTGCCCTCAACTCTTTCTTGCTTAAGTGACACTGGCACATATTCATGATGATATCAAGTAATAAAAAAAAGTACAACCTACAATGTGGCAGATATGTATTGTAGTGGTGGTGGTGGTGGGGGACTTGTTATGGTGTGATTTGTGTATGTATTTTTACCATTGTCCTACTCTATCCTCCTTCTTAGATTATTGACACACATTACTTATTGATCATAGCAGTGGTCCCATCTGTTCTCCATGTCCTCATCTGTGCTGCTGTTAATATATTTGTCCTGGCTTTGTCTGTCATGTGTGTTTTCTGCTACTACTACTACTGGAGCTAGATGTTGATGTAATTCTACTGTCACTACTACTAGGTGTCAAAGGTGCAGCACTTACAACAGCAGCAGCACCAGAGAAACTCTTCATATCTAACACTGTGGATGTTAACCTGTGTTGCTGTTGCTGGGTACTCAAAACAGGTGTGTGTGGCTAAGTGGGACTTGGACTTTGAAGAGGCGAAGATGCCGATGATTACTGATAGGGTAACTGTGTGCTTTTTGACATCTGTGCTTGTCCAGGGTCAGACTTTCCAATAGCTTTCTCAAACAGTTTATAGACTGGCACAGTGCTCCTAAAAAGAGAGAGAAGGTTCAGGCTTTGACTTTCTTCTAACCTTATAGCCCTGTCACCATCCTCAGTCTAAACTTCATCCATATCTGAACAAGAGAAGGATTCTGGAGGTATATATTATAGATCTGTATCATCATCAGTCATCACTAGGTCATCCTCAGCAGCATCAGCATCCCCTGACAATTCTTGCCCACTACCCTTATATTCTTCTAAGCTTTTGGAGGTCTCAAACAATTTCTTTTTACTTTTACTGTAACAAAGTTCCCTACTATGGGTGTTTTGGTGCTTGTTTGTCTCACTATCTGATGCAGCAGGCGGTTCAGCTGCTACACCTTCCTCTATTATGCTATTGCCAGCATCATCAACACTTGAATGTGACTTGTTGTCATCTTCAGTGTTCTTCTTATATGGTTCTTTATTTCTACTGGCACTGGTGGTGCTGGAACTAGTTTTGCTGGAACCTTGACAAACTGCATCCTCCCTTGGAGTAGAGGGATCATCATCATTGATTGCACACACTGCAGCAACCATTGCTGCAGTCAGTTTTTGAACTACTACTTTACTGTTATGTCCCTGCACTGCTACACGCCTCCCCCTTCCCCTTGTGCATTTGCTGGGCATTACGCAACTACACTGTGTTTTTTTTACTCTACGGTACACAACACAACTGATGCAGCTGTATGATGCCTTGCCTAAGCCTAGTCAGCTGTCTGTCACTGTCACCTAAGATATTTAGTTTTTTATGCTTTTTTAAAGGAAGTGGTGGCAAGCTTGTATTTGCTGCCCGCTTCCTCCGATACCTCTCTCCCCTTCTCACTCAGAAGGGACGAAGTTGTAGAATGTGCGTTGTCAGGCAGGGGACAATGCTGACATGTGAGGAGGGGAGAGAGGTATCATCCTCCGATACAAGCTTGCCACCCACTTCCTCCGATGTCTCTCTCCCCTCCACCTTCTTCCTCCAATGCCTCTGTCCTTTTCAATGTCCCCAGTCATCGGATATCAATGAAAGTATATGATGGGAGCGCTGCGGAGGGCTGCTTCCTTCAGTAGTTTCTTTATTAGATTCATTCATTCATAATGTCCTACTTACTGTGTCCCATCGCTATTAGTACTTTTGCTCCACTCTCCGTTTGAAGTAGAGTGGAGCAAAAGTACTAATAGCAATGGTACACAGGAGGTAGGGCATTAGAAATGAATGAATCTAAGTAAATATATGTTTAATTAAAGTCTTTTAATAATAAAATGTGTAAAACACACACACACGCACATATATATACAGGCAAGGTATGTAGTCCATACCTTGCATATTAACCCTTTGGGTACCAGAGCGGTAGGAAACATTCTAAGCAATGTTTTCCGACTTCTATGGTACTCAAAGAGTTAAGTGTTGTATATCAGACAGATTTGTGGACTAAATGGCAGTCCCTGATGTGGATGGGGTTAGTATGTCGCATATATGCAATATATGGACATACTAAGGGGGGGATGTCAAAGGGGGGCATTGTGTAGTGCTTGGTGTACTAGTTCTCTTTATTGTAACCCTTTCAATGCCACAGGAGTGAGCAGTGCACATCCCTATGGCATTCAATGCTGTCCATGGTGCTGAAAGCCATCTCTGTGTTCCCCTAGTGGCTGGGTAGGGAAGCAAAGAGAATGCTGTTCAGAACTGGCAACGGTGGTTTTGGATTTTCTGACTGAACTTTCTACTATGGAGTGCTGTGATTGGCTGTGGTGCTAGGTAACATTTTTATTGTGTGTTTTTAGGTAAGATTTTCTAAGCGATGCAGGTTTAAGGTTAATGTGTATTTTGCTGGTCATCGCTCGTTAGACTTTCTGGGTAAGGAAGGTTTGAATCTCACGTTACCCGGTCTTGCTTAAGTCGCGAAGGCAGTTTTTTTCTTCACGTTGGTTTTAATGCCAACATTTGGATCGAGCCCTTTGACTGGTAACTTCTGCTCTCACAGTTCCTTTAAGGATCAGTAAATTGTCACAAATTCAGTGAGAGTTTTATTACTTCCTCAAGGCTGTTGCAATTGATTATGGTATAACCAAGTATCTATAAAAAGTAAGTGCACTGCAGGCTTAATTTCTATCAAAGATCAAATATTTCAAGCAATGAGAATATAAATATATTAGATATTTCCAAATTATGAGTATCCTTCACATTATTGAAGCTTATTGAATTTGTTACATACAAAGTAACAAATTGAAGCTCAAAATTGTACACATCAATCTGATTTGTTCTAAAATTTAGAAATAATAGCTGTTGCCTATCATTTGATACTGGTTCTTTGTTTCTGCATTTAGAAGTCAGAGTATATTCTGCACAAGTTACTCAATTTTATGAATAGAAGCCTATAATATAAATTAGGTATAGCGTTGTCTAGATGGTTGATTTCAAATGAAGTCTCTCTAAGTGAATACACGATTAAAGGGATAGTAATGTTTCACTAAAACAGCAGCTCCAATTAATCTTCATAGTATTTGAACCATAGAGAGTGTTATTTCAATACTGTCAGAGTTGTAGTTCAAGAGTAATTGAATGATAAAGTTTCAGCCCTCCCGCCCCTTTTACCAAGTGTAACCCACCTCCCCTGAAATGTGGAATTTGCTCCACAGACCAGACAGCTCACTGCAAGGGACAATCTTCTTACTGTGAGAATAATATAAGCCCTGCCCCCATTGACAGGTTTTTCTGTTTTTTCCCTTATATTAATTGAACATTGTCCCTCTCTGCAATCCACTTGGACATCCCCCTGCTGCTCTTAGCTGAGCAGTGTTACATCAGCAAAAGGGGCAGGAGAGGGATACTTCATCATTTTATTACTCTTGAATTACAATTCTGACAGTACTGAAATAACACTCTCCATGGCCCAAATACTATGAAGATTAATTGGAGCTGCTTTTATTATGAAACATTACTATCCCTTTAAGTCTGCATTTGATTATGAATTACAAGCCAAGACAGACTCATGCTGCTCTGCTTTTAGGTAGATCATCAGGTAAATGAGGTTTGTTTGCTAGTATTGTTCTAGGTCATTAGCTTGTATAGTTTAAAAATTTAGCTATGAATCAGCTATAAAAGAGTTGAATTCCTATAGCCTTAATAAAAGCTCAAAACTCTTACAGGCATTTCGCTAAGTCACGTCAAAAAGTGGTGATTAGTAGTGAAGTGAAGTAAGATTAGACCTGTCTAGCAAACTGAATACTTTTAAAAGTTGTTTACATTGTTAACTAGAGTATCAGCAACATTAGTTAACCCTGTCAGTGCCCGGAGCTCTCTTACTCTCATGAGTCTCTGTGTAACCTAGCAGGCTAAACCAGACTTATACTGCCAGTATGAGATTAGTAGCAGTCTATCAAATGAGCTTTGCTTGCTCATATTACGCCAACATAATTTACGTAATTTATTAACTCAGTTTGATTATCCAGTTTCAAGGTTCAGACATAGTAATAAACAGTTGAGTTCTTTTAGCCTTGAGTATAGCTCAAGACCCCTGTATGTAGTTCCCTGAGTCACATCAAAAAGTGGTGATAGATAGTAGAGAAAGGATTGAATTAAACATACCTATTAAGATTATGTTGGTAGCTGTACAAGTATTGTCTAAAGTTGAGGCACTAAATTTAACAATTTCATTGCCCAACGCATTTCACTATATGAACTCAAGGCTTCAAGAGGGGATACTATGTTACAGTGTCCCAAGTTCCAGCCATTAATAGTTTAGATTCCTGGGCAGGGAGGAAAGCTTCAATTAGTTGATTGAAAAGTGAAGAGAACGTTCACTAATCCTTTAAAGTAAACGTGACACAATTTTAACAGCAAAGTGTCCTTGCGATCTTCGAAGTGTGAAGGAATGTTTTATTGAATATCGAGGTAACATTCAGAGAAACAACCAGAGACACAGTGTAGCAAGACCTTTTGCAGAGAAACATCACAAAGAACCTGAGGGCATAACATTCTTGTCAGAGCCTACCTATATCCAGCACTGTCGCTTCGGCTGGCTCTGGAGTAATATCGCTGCATATGATGCTTTGGCGTCATACCACGCATTACTTCGGGGACTGGGCCTGGGCGCGCATGGCGTCAATAGCAGCTGCCCGTGTCCTCTTGCTATTCGGTGCTGTGGCTCCAGATGACGTGGTTGAGTTCCTGGTGTTTGACTCGTCTCAGCGTTGTGCGTCAAATCGGGTGCAAGGCTGCGTATTGACACAGGCCCGAACCTTATATTAGGTAGTCTGCTCTGTCTCCTCCCATCTACTTCCTGGCCATGGGTAGTTAAGGGAACTGGATTCTGTTTGCCTTGTTCCTGATCTTAGTGTATGACCCCGGCTTGTCTGACCATACATTCTGGTGCTGACCTGTGGCTCTGTCTGACTACTCTCCTGTGTTGCCCTTGTAGTGGATACCTAATCTGGTGCAGACCTGTGGCTCTGGCTGTCTACCCGCTCTGTGTATGACCCCGGCTTGTCTGACTATCCTATCTGGTGCTGACCTGTGGCTCTGTCTAACTACTCTCCTGCATTGCTCCTATAGTGGACACCCAATCTGGTGCAGACCTGGGGCTCTGGTAGATGACCATCCTTTACTGACTGCAGGCATGAGTCAGCTCCCAGCTTACCAACTGCAGGCATGAGTTTGGTTTCTCCTAGTTCGTATCTGGTCGAAGTATCTTGCTCCAGTTCTAGTTACGGTTCCTGTGGGAGACTACCAGTGGCTTAGGTCTAGTCTTTGGCAGTAGTGGTGGAATTGTTGGTGGTTCCTATTTCTGATAGAGCCCTTGCCTCTCTTGTTACCCTCTGCTGTTCTTCCTATTGCTCATCTTGCTAATAAAGGTGATTTTACTATACTGTCTGACTCCGTGTCTTTGCTCACCTCCCCTGACAATTCTTCATTATTGACAATATTCCCCCCCAAAAAGGGGAGGTGATAGTTTTCAACAATTAGCAAAACAAGAGACACACTGAATCTTTAAATTGCAGACTTTGAGCCCATAAGGGCTGAATGAGGAACTGGACTTATTGTGCCTCTAGACAATCTTTTGAGACTATGGTATCGATATTTAATCTACCATCCAACCCATCCGCACTTTCTTAAAGATAACTATGAAAATATGGGCAATTCCCATACAGGTGTATAATTCACTCTTCACCTGCAGTTAGTGCTCTAGGGATAGTTTAGTCCTTTTGCATTAAACATATATACCACCTTACAACAGTACATCACTTACATAAAACCTTAGCTAAAACCTTAGACAATGCACTCTAAACTTGAAAGAATGAACAATTGGTACATAATTTTATCTTTCTAACAATGGGTACCAAATTCACACCTAATATTTTCAATATTCGTGAAGAGACAAAATAGCAATACATTCTTATGCCTCTCTATATATGTTTTACAAATAAAGAACTGCGAAGACACATCTCACCGTTTGCTCTAAGAGACTTGTGTTGACCTACAATGAACTCATATTTTTATGTTTTGTGTGTTTTATTTTCTTTTTCATCATCACCACTGTCATTGGTGCCCCAAAAATACTCTATTGAATGTATAGTATAGTCATCATTCAGCATACCACAAGTCAGACCTAAACAGATTTTTTTCCCCCGGTAACTAATAATGAAGGTTCTGCCTAGCATCTTGCTAAATACGTGAGTACTGATCCAGTCAGAATATATACATCAATATATATATATATATATATATATATATATATATATATATATATATATACCAATATACCAATGAATGATTCCATTAACACATCAGACTATGGATACTTTCATGTTAGTCAGTATCTATGTTCTACCTCGTTCACACTGCCTATAAATGGCAGCCCAGGTCCGATGCTATCCCCTTCTTTCTCCTTATCATATCACTTGGACTGTCTGGCACTCTAGCACAGCAACAAGACACAAGGTAGTTATACTGCATGAGCAAGGTCTCTCCCAGGCAGAAATTTGAAGGCAGACAGGGTTTTCCAGATACGCTGTCCAAGCTCTTTTGAAGAAGCACAAACAAACGGGCAATGTTGAGAACCATAGACACAGTGGTCAGCCAAGTAAACTTAGTGCAGCAGATGAAATACACACTATGATTCCCTTAGCAATCAGAAGATGTCCAGCAGTGCCATCAGCTCAGAACTGGCAGAAAACAGTGAGAACCTGGTACACCCATCTACTGTCTGAAGAAGTCTGGTCAGAAGTGGTCGTCATGGAAGAGTTGCGGCCAAAAAACCATACCTCCAATGTGGAAACAAGACCAAGCAACTCAACTATGCACAAAAACACAGTAGCTGGGGTGCACAAAAATGGCAGCAGGTGCTCTGCACTGATGAGTAAAAATTTTAAATATTTGGCTGTAGCTGAAGGCAGTTTGTTCACTGAAGGCTGGAGAGCGATACACGAATGAGTGTCTGCAGGCAACAGTGAAGCATGGTGGATGTTCCTTGTGAGTTTGGGGCTGCATTTCTACAAATGGATTGGAGATTTGGTCAGAATTAATGGTATTCTCAATGCTGAGAAGTACAGACAGGTACTTATCCATCATGCACTACCATCAGGGAGGCATCTTATTGGCCCCAAATGTATTCTGCTGCATGACAACATCCCCAGACATACAGCCAAAGTCATTAAAAACAATACTCATTGTAAAGAAGAACATGGAGTTCTGGAAGTGATGATATGGCCCCCACAGAGCCCTGATCTCAGCATCGTCTGTGTGGGATTACATGAAGAGAAGAGGCTACCTAAATCCACAGAAAAACTGTGGTTAATTCTTCAAGATGTTTGGAACAACCTACCTGCAGAGTTCCTTAAAAAACTGTGTGCAAGTGTACCTAGAAGAATTGATGTTATTTTTGAAGGCAAAGGGTGGTCACAACAAATATGGTCATTTGATCATTATTAGTCTTCTCACACATTTTATATATCATTTAGAGTTTGCACTTATTGAGTGGTGCTGTGTATTTATCTTTGCATGACAGCATGTCTTGACAGCTTCTACTGCATTAAATGGAGAACTAAGGTCATTAGATCAATTAATATGAAATATTGCTGCCTTGTGTCTGCTGGTATGCATCTATATTAAATAGCTAGCTAACCCACAATATAACTGCTCTGAGTGGTATGGTATCACTTTCCCTTGTTCGTTTAAGTTCATTTTTGAGTACAAACACAGATTGAAAGTACTTCAGGGTTACGTTGTACATTCCTGCAGAAAGAAGTTTTCATAAGTGTTCCTGATTTAAAGGGAAATGTGGTCACCTTAAAGGGATAATAATGTTTCAAAATAAAAGCAGCTCCAATTAATCTTCACAGTATTTGGGCCATGGAGAGTGTTATTTCAGTACTGTCAGAGATGTAATTCAAGAGTAATTGAATTATAAAGTATCCCCCTCCCACCTCTTTTACTGATGTAACACTGCTCACCTTAGAACAGAAAGGTGGTGTCCAGATGGCTTGCAGAGAGGGATAATCTTCAATTAGCATAAGGGAAAAAAAACTGCCTGGTCCCAGGACCAGATTCCACATCTGAGGGGAGACAGCTTACAATAGTAACATAGTAACATAGTAATTTAGATTGAAAAAAAGACTTACGTCCATCTAGTTCAACCCTTTTCCTATTCCTGTTTACCATTGTTGATCCAAAAGAAGGCAAAAAACACCCTCAATATAGCAATTTCAAATTCCGCCTTGAATGGAGGGGGGAATTCCCTCTTGATTACAAATGGCAATCAGATTTCTCCTTGGATCAACAAGCCCTAAGTAAATATTAATCCCAATACTAACGTGCATAGCCCTCTATGTTATGCTCTTTTAAATAAGTATCCAGGCCCTTTTTAAAGGCATCTAATGTATTCGATAGCACCACCTCCTCAGGCAGTGAATTCCATACCTTTATTGTCCTTACAGTAAAGAAACCCTTCCGCTGTTGTAGATTAAAAAGAGATTTAAAAGATTAAAAAGTAAAAGGGGCGGGAGGGGGATACTTTATCATTCATTTACTCTTGATCTACAACTCTGACAGCATTGAAATAACACTCACCATGGCCCAAATACTATGAAGATTATTTGGAGCCGCTTTTATTTTAAAACATCACTATCCCTTTAATTGAAAGCTAACATCATGTCTTTCCCAGGCTCCTCTCTTTTTCTCTTCATTTTTATGTATGGTTGAATGAGGTCTCATAGTTCCCTCTGTATGCCCTGCCATTTAGCAGCCTGCCCTTTCCTCACTTTCTCCCTTCATGGGGGTTCCCCTGGCTTGGTTTCCATAACATCATCTTGGCTACTTCTAATATGTCATTAAATAATTTCATGTTCACTTTTGCAAGCTATACTAATTTTGGTTAACTTTTTAAAAGTATCTGTTTTCATAAGTTAATTGTGTATATATTCAGATCCTCTTTTCAGCTGCACTAGATTAATCTAAATAATTCCCATACATACACAATTCTTTTTACTTGAGGTGTCATTAATGAAGCTACTAGAGAAAACTACTCACAATCATTTGGGAAGTTCATTAAAATGAACATATCGACGAGCAATTTGGAATGGGTAGATATAATGGGAAATACCACATACCACAGTATGCAATGAAATGTACTATGTCAAGCATGGAGGCATGACCTATACAAACCTGAAGAATATGATGAGGTTGGTGCATTATGAATACATAGATTAATTCTTGGGTAAATAAACTCAACCAGAGGGAAAAAATTACCCATACTTGCTCCAAATTTAAATCAATGGCAAAAGTACAGAGGGTGAATAGCAATGCAATGGACATCATCTGTGTAATAAAAAATTACTCAGAAACTTGTAGGTACGGACTGGCAAAAAGGCCTTGATTAGCTTCACAGATAAATATGGAGAACCTGGGAAAAATTTGGATCCATTAAAATCAGTTTGGAACAAATTAGGTAACCAAAGTGAACAGTGAGAAGGATAGACAGGGAGGATCAGGACAACAGTGGAAGAAGCAAGAAGGACCTGGTATGAGAGGACAAATGTGCACAAGAGATGAAAGCAAAGAAGAGTATGCCAAGCATATGCAAGTAAAGGAAAACAGGTCAACAAGTCAACATTTCCTTTCAGTTCTTAATATCACAGAAGACATTCTGATAGCCTCTGTATCAACTAAAAGCATTTTGCCATGATTTTGTCATGAATTTACTGTAAACTTACTTCACAAGGCTGTAAATGTTTTAAGGGTTTGTTCATCAACATAATGAAGAGAACACAAAACATGTGAAGCCATTCCATAAAACTGATATTATAAGCAGTCATTTGCAGAATGAGGGGAACAGGCGTAGGGAACCTTTGAGCCTCCAGCTGTTGGGCAATGCAGTCCCCATTATTCCCAGTGAGCCGCTAGTTGGTTGGCAATAATGGAAGTTGTATATCCTAAAAAACTGAATAGTCAAATGTTGACCACCACCAAAGCCAGATTTCCCACAAAAATGGGGATCTCTCTAGCAACCAAGGAGATGAAAACATTCTTTTGTTCTCGCATTTTATAAACTAAGGATATTTTCTGTGCCAGAGAAAAATGGATTAAACTGTGGATGGGATGAAGTTGTTATGAAAGGACTGGAGGTGTGGTCATGGCCAGAGGTCTTTACTGGGTGCCTGAAATTTAAATCCAGACCTGCCCATCACTGACTTGAAGGTATGTAAAATATATCAACATCAAATAATTCATCTTACATCTCCTTGAATATGAACGGATTTCCTGTAAACAGATTTTTTCACAGGATGCCCTAGACTTAGCCGAGCAGAACCTTTACCATCAAGCAGAAAGAAAACTATTATCATGAAAACTGCAGAAACTGCAGAAACCACTTCAAGGTCTTTGCTGGTTAAATGGAAATCCCCAATCAACTGCATACAGTTTCCTATAACAGGGATACAATTTTTATAAACAATAGAAATGTATGTGCTATTAGACATAAATTCTGGAGCAAACCAACTACACCACAGATTATGAATAAAATGTACCCAAATAACCATTGATTTAAATGGGCCTTTTATCATCTTGAATGTTAGAGAGGTCTCCAGCACATTTCTTTGCAATGCATTAGAGACATCTAGCATTGAAAGGGTTAAGAACTCAATTTAAATTGATGGTTATGATGATTTGTCTCTATGATGCAGTTGGTTTACAGCATAAACTGGTGCACTTTTCCTTTATACATAAGGCCCAGTGAGTCTGAGGTCCTAAGAGGAATTGGACCAATTGTGGAGCAAACCAGCTACACAATAGGAGACAATAAAATATCCACTTATTTAAATTGGGCGTTTAACTTGAATGATAGAGAGGTCCAGAAAACATTACTTCATAGTACTTTTGAGAATTTATTAACATAGAAGGTGTTAAAAACCCATTTAAATCTATGGGGATTTGGGAAATTATTTGGTGCTGTTGCTTTGCTCAAAACATTGCTTCAGTTCCTATTAGTACAACAAATTAGCTGAGTGAAACGTAGGAATACAGTTCAGCACAAAAACATTTACTGGAATTTATTTTCTAGGCTGCCTGTCTTAACCTTTTGAGTGCCAGAGAGGTATACAATGCTGCAATGCATTGGATAACTCTCTGGCACTGAAAGGATTAAAGCAGCTTGCTGACATTAAAGTGTTAGTAATGTCCACAAAAAAGTTTTCTACATTTAGAAGAGCTTAAAAAACTGAGCTAAATACAAAAAAAGTTTGTCTCAAACCACTATGGTTTAAGAGATACAGGCGTTTAAAGTTTGATCGCTCCTATTGACAGCTGTAAAGCTGTCAGCAGGAGATCTGTGTCGTTCGACACGGAGGATCTTGAGAAGTGTCGCAATCTCGTTATTTACCATGAATCCCTTCATTGGAATGGTCTAAAACGTGTGCCTGGTTTTCAAGCACTCGTTTTAGACCATTCAAATGAAGGAATTCCTTGTAAGTAATGAGATTGCGGCTCTGCTCAAACGCCTCAGTTTCAACCAACACAGATCTCCTTCTGACAGCTTTACAGCTGTCAGTAGGCGAGATCAAACCATTCCAATGAAGGGATTTGTGATAAATAATGAGATTGCGGCACTTCTCAAGAGCCTCTGTGTCGAATGACACAGATCTCCTGCTGACAACTTTATAGCTGTCAGTAGGACAGATCAAACTTTAAACGCCTGTATCTCTTAAACCATAGCGGTTTGAGAGATATGTTTTTTTTGCATTTAGCTCAGCTTTTTAAGCTCTTCTTTTTGTTTGTGGTGCTGCAGGCTCCATTGGTGGTGCAGCAGGTTAAACTGGGGCAGTCAACTCCATTGGTGGTGCAGCAAGTTCCATTAGTGTTGCAGCAGGCTCCAGTAGTGATGCTGCATTCTCCATTGGACATGCAGCAGAATATGGTGGGGAAAGTTCTGCATCAACCACATTGATGCTTTCCTCTGGCCCAGTCACATCATCATTAGAGGCTGCTTCCTGGCTTTCAGGGATGTATTTGGCTTGTGGCCTCTGTAGCTCACCCACAAGCCCAATGTGTGGATAGTCCAGGGGCCATGGATCACTCTCCATCCATTGACCTGCAAATGGCAAACCCCAAGTGTGGTGTGGCTGCATCCTTAAATACACCTGTGTTTTCAGTCAGCTGGTAGCTGGTGTTCCTAGTGGGGAGCCATAGGACCTGTATGGTTATGCCCCTGTCATACAGCCATGTCTCAGAAGAGGTGGTAGTGGTAGCCAGTGTTGAATGGGTGGCATCATCTACTGCTCCACTGACTGTGGTCAATATATATAGAGTCAAGTTTTACTATGAGCATAGGGTTCAGAGATCAGTAACACACATATGGTGAACTACTGCTGTGACAACATATCTAACTGAGTGTTGTTGAAGGAGATGAGTAGGAATAATGTTGCTTATGGGAGCCTGGAGAGTGCTGTCATCTCTTGTGTCACAGACACCATGGACACCCTCAAATGCTGTCTTAAACAGGTTCTGCCAGATCAGCTCCTCCCAGCCATTAAAGGTTATACTTGATGGTGGGCCATCACCTGCTTCTCTGGCATGGGTGGTCAGATCCCCCATCTTCTTCTTTACGCTTCTCTTGCAGTCTGTCACCACTTTTTTTATCCCATCAACCATTCTGCTGCACCTTGAAACGGAGTTGACTCCCTACTCCACCTCACGCCATGCCTGATTTCTCTGGGCACCTAGTCCTCTGCTCCTTTCAGTGGAGAATAGAATGATCTCCCTCTCCAGTATAACCCACACTAAGGCCAAGTTCTCCTTATTGGTGAACATGAGTTCTCTGAGCCTGTCCCCCTCCACTACAATCTCAGCTTGCTGGCTTGGTGTTTGAGTCCCTGACAGTGTGTGTGTGTGTCCCTCCCTGAAATCCACACCCTGTCCCACTACCATCTCTGTCCTTGTCTGGCGTGTACCAGTCTCTTGGCAGGTAACTCTTCTCCCACCTGATTTCTGCTCTCCTTCTTCCTCTCCTGTGTCTTTTCACATCCCTCCAGCTGCCACTCCTCTCCCTACTATCTCTCCACCCTCTGACACTCACTCACACTCAAGTACTCACACAGACTTTCACACAAACACTCGGTCACAATCACTCTCCTTTACACTCCTTTACACTCAGTCACATTGTATAAAATAAATATAAATATGTAGCATGTGGATGGAATGTGTGTGATGTGTTCAAAAGTGTATTGTGTGTTTTGTTTTTATTTAGAATGCACAATGGTTTGCTACCCACTCAGACTATACCTCTCTCCAGTGTCTGCTCCTCACTCTCTTACTCTCCTTATTCTCTGCTCCTGGGCCCTGTCCTCTAGCTCTATGAATTGTGAAACACAGGCACGGTTGGCCATTTTTGGGGGTATATATATATATATATATATATATATTTATATATATATATACATTTCTTGATGATTTTCTTAATGATTTTGATACTTTAATGGATGTGGATTGGCTGGGGATTTGATTTGGCTTTGACAACTTCTAACTATCTGCTAACGTCAAATGTTGGCCAGTTTCCTTTGAAGCTGACTTTTCTCATGTTTTTTTACGTAGAAAATCTTTGCATAGTGCTGAAAAAAAACAGGCAACACATGTTTTCAGTTAACATCGATCTATGCGGCTTACTCTCATTGTTCCATGTATAGCTGCAGTTATAAGATTGTTGCGGAACACAAGTATGTTTAACTTTAGTTTTTTGTTTTTTCATTACCCAAATTTTTACCGGTGGGAATATTATCGATCCCTAGAAGGGCAGTCACTGAAATTGGTGGCTACAACCCATGGATCTGCTCTAGAAGATTAGTACATTAACCCCACTGTGTCTTAAATAGGGATGGATAAAATGTTTTGCCTCAAACCAAAATAGGTAAAAAATGGCATTTCCAGCCGAGTAGGACATTTCCAGAGAAAAGCGCAGTTCCACTTTTTTTGTCTAGCTCATTGCATTGCATCAACAAGAAGACTGAATTTAGACCCAACACATGTCGAATTTCTAGATTTGTGTGATTCGGTTCGTCCACATTTGGATTTCGGATGAATATAGCTAATTCGGAGCCATTCGGACATGTCGAAAATCTTAGAGCCATTTGTTTTAAGAACCCGAACCTGAAACATTTCTGGGCAGAATTTCGGTACAAGATTTGGATATTCGGATGACGTTCTCCCCGCGTGCTTACTACTTTCCCTCCCTCTCTAGTCCAATTAGCTTTTTTGTACTTTCTGTCCCTCTCTAGTCCAATTAGCATCTTCGTTTCATGATGGGGGTTGGACTAATGACATCACAGACACCCAGACAGCTCCTGCATTTCTGTTAGTGCTTACTGCTTTGTTGGAGCTTGGAGAGAGAAGAAGCAGATAGAGAGAGTGACTGTCCAGTTGTTTTGTAGGCAGACAGATAGGCATAGGCAGGCAGCCAGCATTAGTGCCAGTTATTGCCACTACAAGGGAGAGTCACCTTTGTTCCTGTGTAAAAGCTGAAAATTCAACTTAGGAGTTTGTTTGAATAATTTGCAGTGACACAATCTCACACTTATGTAGGGACTGGAAGGCCTAGCAGCTCACTGCCAACGCAAGGGGGAATCATCATTATTTAAAAAATTCAAAATTTGCAGAGTGATACCATCTCAGAGCTGTGTAGGGATTGGGGGGCCTGCTGTCTAACTGCCACCGCAAGGGAGACTCATCAGTGTTCCATTGTTTAAAAAATTCAAAATCCAATTTAGGAGTGTATTTGAATAATTTGCAGAGTGATACCATCCCAGAGCTGTGTAGGGACTGGGGGGGGGGGCTGCTGTCTAACACCTCAAAGGAGACTCATCATTGTTTAAAAAATTCAAAATTGAACTTAGGAGTGTATTTGAAAAATTTGTAGACTGACACAATCTTACAGTCTTACGGACTGAGAGGCCTAGCAGCTCACTGCCAATGCAAGGGGCATTCATCATCGTTCCAGTGTGTTATATTTTAAAATTCAACTTACGAGTGTATGTGAAAAATTTGTAGAGTGATGCAGCCAGTCTGACAGTTGTCCTGTGACCAGGTTGTAAAATTGTTATTATAATACACTACCTACCTATCTGTAATGGATTTGAGTCCTAGTGAACAACCTGATGTTTCTTGTCCTGGTACCAGTTGCAGTGACCCAGCAACCTTCTAAAGTCATATATATTTATCTACTGACTCCTGCCTGCTCCAGTCATCCTCAGGTTTGTTGTCTAACTGTAATCTAAGAAATGTAGTATATCTGTGAGTCCTGCCTGCTCCAGTGTTCTGCAGTCCTGGCTACAACTCCAATGTTGCTGTCATCCTGAGTCTGTCTTGCACCAGTCATCCTCAGTCGCTGTATCCATCTAATGACTGAGTCCTGCCTACTCCAGTGTTCTGAGGTTTTTGCTGGCTACAACTCCAGTGTTGCTGTCATCCTGCGTCTGCCTCACACCAGTCATCCTCAATTGCTATATCCATCTAGTGACTGAGGGCTCGATTCAAATGTTGGCGTTAAAACCAACATGAAGAAAAAAACTGCCTTCGCTCGTTAAGCAAGACCAGGTAACGTGAGATTCAAATCTTCCTTACCTAGAAAGCCTAACGAGCGATAACCAACAAAATACACGTTAATCTTAAACCTGCGTCGCATAGAAAATCTTACCTAAAAACACACGATAAAAATGTTACCTAGCACCACAGCCAATCACAGCACTGCAAAGTATCAAGTTCAGTCAGAAAATCAAAAAACCCACGTCTCCAGTTCTGAACAGCTTTCTCTGTGCTTCCCTACCCAGCCACTAGGGGAACACAGAGAAGGCTTTCAGCACCATGGACAGCTTTGAATGCCATAGGGATGTGCACTGCTCACCCCTGTGGCATTCAAAGGGTTAAAATCAATAAAACTAGTACACCAAGCACTACACAATGCCCCCTTCCACATCCCCCCCCTTAGTATGTCACATATATTGCATATATGTGACATACTAACCCCATCCACATCCACCTCATGGACTTCCATGTAGTGGACAAATCTGTCTTTTATTCCTCAATTAACCCTTTGAGTACCAGAGAGGTAGGAAAGCATTGCTTAGCATGTTTCCTAGCCCTCTGGTACCCAAAGGGTTAATAGGCAAGGTATGGACTACATACCTTGCCTATATATATATATGTGTGTGTTTGTGTGTGTTTTAAACTTTTTTTTAATTAAAATACTATTATTAGACAGTTTAACTTAGATCTCATTCATTGTTAACCCCCTACCTCCTGTGTCCCATTGCTATTAGTACTTTTGCTCCACTCTTCTTCAAACTGAGAGTGGAGCAAAAGTACTAAAAGCAAAGGGACACAGTAAGTAGGGCATTATGAATGGATGAGATCTAAGTTAACCCTTTGAGTGCCAGAGTGGTACGCAACGCATTGCAAAGCAATGCGTTGAGTACCACTCTGGCACTCAAAGGGTTAAATACAACTGAGGGAGCAGGCTGCCCTGTGCTTGCAGCGCTTCCCTCAGCTTTATTTATACATTCTGTATTTACTATTATTCTTTATTTCTTATTATTCTTTATTTCTTATTATTATTTATTTATTATTATTATTTATTTATTATTTCTTATTCATCCCCTTGCTGCGGGCGGCTGTGAAGCCCGCAGCATAATAAAACCATGTTCACTAGACAGCTATTGGAGAAAGCGGGAGGAGGGGACAGAGACATTGGAGGAAGCGGGTGGTAGGCTTGTATTTGCTGCCCGCTTCTTCCAATACCTCTCCTCTCGCGTTGGCATTGTGCCCAGCTGCCTGGCGTCGCCTTGTGCAATTCGTCCCTTTGCACAAGGCGTTGTACAACATTTTATTATGCTGCGGGCTTCACAGCCAGTACCTGTCCCTGTTCTTGCCCACTTATAGCCAGAACCTGCCCCTTACAGGATCCTCCACTATATCCTCCTTATTCCAAATCATAAGAGGATCTTACTCACCTACTACACCTCCCTCCATCATACTCAACATCAGCCCATGGCATTCCTTCTCTGTGTCATTCCATAATCGTTTAGAGAAGAAAGCTTTAGAGTGCACTGAAAGACTGAGTGGAATCATTATCACTATCTAAGTTGGTTGGTGACAAGGGTGGTGCACCTTGTGTCACTACCATTTTTGTTCAGGTGGCTGGGGCTCAAATGTAGTTATGTTTCCAGTGATGGAAGTAGCAGTGACACTGCTGCTAACAGTTTGTGCCTCTCTTTCCATATTGCAATACTGAGTACCCCCTGATTTAGATATGGCCTATGCCCCTCTTGTCAGGGTTTCTGAGTTATGAATGAGTAGATGCCACTAAAGATGACCAATAACCAATCATAAAATCAGTCCCTCCCAAGTAGTTTGTAGAAGGTGATAATATAAACAAATAATTAAATTATATCAGTGATCACGCACTTGGTAAATAATATATAGAAATGTATTATACACTAATTATAGAAATAACACACAGTAATAAATTAATTGAGCTACAATACAAAACAACACAATAATAGATTCAGCAGTAAGTAATACAGGCTTAATATAGACTGAAATCTGGACTAAACCACAAACCACAATTATAGACACCTTCAGTTACAGTTGCCTTGGACCTACAAGGACATGGATATTTTATCTAATGAAACAGAGTAACCAACTCTTTTACAATACTAGATATTACCTTAACCACGTATTCCAGGATCTCTCTACTTTACTTAAAACCAATAAGCATAGGTTTAAAATACTAATTGTAGTGTCCTAACTTAACTGGTTTACTGGTTTACTTAGTTTCTCTGCATATTTGTAGGATGATATATGACTAAATCAAATATTCAACAGTAGAGGAAACAATATAATTTCCAGTAATAGCTGAATCAATATTTCCTGTCTGCAGTTAGAAAATCTGATACAGCTGATATCTACTCTATCTTTAAACTTTAAGGCAATGCAATTGGTCATTTAACACATGCAGAGAAACTAAAATAAAATAGATAAAGTAAGAAAGATATATTTACCAACCCTTTTTCAGATCCTGAAATATGGTAGAGTCGCTTTCCCTGAGGTCTCTCTGTCTTTGATTGGGTATCTCCTGGGAATGTCTGGGGATCTAGCCTCTCTTGTGGAACCCTGGACTTCTTCTGGATTTCTGACCTCCACCTGCTCTTTCTTGGGTATCCCTGGATCTCTTTGGGTCTCCCTCAGTTACTAGTCTGTCATTTCCCCAGTCAGTCCATCAGTCAGTCTCCCACTGCCCCCTGACTCCCAACTTTTATTGAGTTTTTCCACATGCAAGGTGGAACACTCCCCAAAGGTGTGGTGAATATGTGTCTTGATCTAATTGGTTAGCTGAGATCCCACCCTAATTAATCTTTACTAACAGGTGGCTACCTATGTCATCACCTGGCCACTAGCTGGCACCCTTAGCCCAGATAAGCATGTGTATAGGTGTTTAATTCACTTGTTTACCCCTAAGGTTAGATTGCCCCTCTGACCTGATATCCAGGTTTTTTTACTATTTGTCTTTCCCAGACCTGGTAACAATGTCTTTTCGAAGATTTTGTTAATTTTCACCTGTGTCTTCTTCCATTGTCTCAGAGGCCAGCCAGATTCATCCCTATTTATATAGTTAAGGAAATGGTAAACAAAGTGAAACAAACATACACAGCTGCAAAAGACATGTTTTCTTGAGAAATAATCCTAATAAAAAAATGACAAATTCCCATATCTGCAAAGACATTCCTAGGTCACATCTTTAGCGCTTTTTAATTTTTATGTAGAGAGCTATTCTGACACTCTGATGAAGATAATTCTTTAGTTCCTCCTTATCCCCTCCAAGGCTTTTTGCTATTCATTGAGCATGTCTCTTATTATAAATAAAAAATATTATAAAGAGAAATAAGTATTACTAAAAAAATATTACTATAAAAAAATAAAGATTAAAAAAAAATTAAAAAAAAATGGAAAACAATTCACACTAAACACTTCACTTATGGCCCAAACACCAACTCACAAAATCTGAATGACCCAAACAGTCCTAACACTAAACCTCACTAACCTAATCCTAGGTTTCACCCTTTTTAACAGCTCTCTCCTAAAACACCTCTACTCCTCTTTTTATACGAACAAAACCCACACTGTGGTGCAGGAAATTTGTGTCTTTATATTAAAGCCGATGGGAAATTGAGGTGTTTTGTTATGAGGTGGGAAATTCCTGCCTCCAAAATCAGGTATAGATGACAGAAAATTCTATGTAGTCGTAAATTCTTGCCCAAAACAACCAATAAGGAGGAAATTTGCCAACAAATTTTTTGTAGGAATTTTCCTCAAAAAAAGCTGAAAATTGTGTATTTTCATAAAATTTCCTGTGTGAAAATGGACTTTTCACCCAGCCCTACTTACTATTACATCAGCTTAATTCTATCGTACAGTGAGTGGCTATATACAGTATCAGGAAGTATACATATTCCCTGCTGTATTAGATATTCACTGATTTATTAGTGGTCAAATGATATCTGGTATTTTGCTTAATGATAATTGTAGTAGTCATTTTTATAACATAATTATTTTTGAGAATTTAACCTTTTTTGGTGGCACAGTATGGCTCTTTATGCTAATTCTTATACAGTATGATAATTTGTTCTGTTAAAGACCCAATTTATTTGCTTCTGTGCTGATAGAAATACCGCCTCCCCCATTCTGGAGGCACTGCATAAATTAATTCACAGCAGTGTGTGGTTATATTGGCCCAATACATGAGCTAATTAACATAAACAAAACATACATTTGATTTCTAAATATAAATAAATAGAAACTATTCATATTGCAAACACACTGCTTGTACAACACGTAAGCAGTTTTTAATTATCTTTAAAATGATCTAAACATCTTAAAGAATAACGATCACTTTGCAACAAATAGCTGATTTTGAAAGGGCTTTCAAAAACATCTATTTTGGTTAGCATTTAAAACAATAGCTTGAGAGAATAGTTTTAGTTTTTTCAAGTTAATGCAAGTCTGTTAGACATGCCCCACCCCAACTGCTACTTCCTGCCACACCATATGATCTAATTTGCATAAATCTACAAATAAGTAAAGAAAAATATCTCAAACTATTGGTTTATTAACATAGTTATTGATGATTTTAAAAGCTCTTTCAAAAATCACCTGTTGGGGGTGTGGCCTGACCTTGCATGGAGTCAGACGTGTGACCGTCGAGCTCCCGGCCCTATGGGACAGAACTAAGCTATTATTTCAGCTATCTGGAATCTGTTTACTTCTTACAGACTCTCATGTGATTTATTATCAAGCCACGGATGACAGGCAAACAACGTAAACAAGGACGGGGAACCGTTTCGGTCAAGACTTACTTCACCTCCAAGCCTAAGGCCTGTTTGAGTGAAGGGACCCTGCAGGAGCCCGCTCCGCCTACACACTCGCGGCGGGAAAGCACCGTCGGGGTGACGCCTCCTCAACCTTTCTCTACTACACTGCAGGACCCTCCGGTCTGTATTGGAGACATGACGCAGAACACTTCTTCCCCTCCGGTGGACATTGCAGCTATGCTAGCTGACTTACCCACTAAGGCAGATCTGCATCTCCTCCTCAAAGATGTGACTGACACTATACAGGCAGATATCGCAAGACTGTCGGCTGATTTTACTCAGCTCTCCAGCCGTGTCCAACTTCTGGAGCAAGATAGAGTTACCGCAGGAGACAGATTTGACTCTCTTACGCAGATGGTCGAGGAACAGAAAGACGCTATACATCACCTCACTCTTAAGCTGGACGACTTAGATAATAGGGGAAGGAGGAATAACATAAGGATCAAGAACCTACCAGAAACGGTCACTTCAACAGATCTTCGCCCTACGATTCAGCAACTCTTCCAACAGATGTTGGGCGATACTAACAATAATCCTATACTGATTGAGAGGATCCACCATTCCCTCAAAGCTAAGGATCCTGATTCTCCGAGGGACGTGATTCTATGTCTCCAGAGGTATGAACTCAAAGAGCAAATAATGAAGAAAAGTAGAGAATGTTCATCTCTAACATGTGCAGGGGCGACTATCCAACTCTACAATGATGTTTCTCCTTACACGCTCCAGCTGAGGAGATCTGTTAAGAACCTCACAGACCATCTACGGAATAACCAGGTGAAATACCAGTGGGGCTTCCCATTCTCACTCCCAGCTACGATGAATGGCAGAACAGCGACTCTGCGTTCACCGGACGAGATCCCGGCTTTCTGCTTGACAGTGGGGATATCGGTCCCCCCTACCCAAGCTCCTCCAACCACTCCATTACAACATAAGACGCCAAAGCGGCTGGAATGGTCACCGTGCTCACCAGCTCAGAAGAAGAAGCAGAGGCGCTTGATTTTATCAGATCCTGAATGTCCTGTGGCTGAGGCTACCTGAACAGGAGAGTTCCACTTGAGATTCCTCATGACCCACTGACTGACTTGCCTAGAGCAGAACTTACCAAGATTCCTTATGGGACCTCAAGCTCTATGGAGGGTAATCTTTCCGGATGCCTCCGGGCATCGTTGCACCACGACATTCTGTTCTTATATTACGCTTTTTAAAAGTTTTCATGTACTGCAAATACCCTTTATCTTCTATTTCTCAGTTGCTTACTTGCAAGATTGATAATGCTAATAAGATTAAGCACTCAAGTGTTGTTTCTGTTTACAGGACCTATGGTCCGTTAGGGTAACCTTTGTTCAAAATTTAACAGTTTATTATACACCTGTAGAGAACACATTTTTTTCCTCGCCAAGGTTTGTGCTCTCACGAACCTCTTTATTATATTGTATCCGGATAAGTAGGGCAGTGGGAGTAATCCTATAGGGGGGACTCGTTTTGGCCTACATCTGCATCGCTACTCTCTCAGTTCTCTTTAGTAGGCATGCTTAAGGGGTGCAGCTGGGGGCACAAGACGACTTCCCCTCTTTCTCTTTCGGCTATGAACCGCGAGGATCCTAGCCTGGGGTGCTATCAACCCCCAATGTCAGTGACCCCTTTACCTCACGGTGTTACCAGCTAGGAGTTACCGGTAGATATATAGGGCTAGGGGGTACTATTTTGGTTTTATATAGCACTTTACAAATTATACCATCCCATACGCCCTCCTTGTCCTTCACTTGGGATAAATATGGTTCTTGTTTGCATATATATTTGTTAGTGCCCGGAATTCTCCGTAACATACATTTGGGAGACACCACATTGGGCAGTTATGTTAGGGGTATTTGCTATGGATGTTTTATTACTTGTATACAGGTCTTGAGTATAGACGTGATATGTGTTCTTGTCTCTTTATCACTGACTCAGACTGGCTCCATTCCTTCACCTCCTTTCTATGTGTCCCTTGTTTCACCCAACAGTGGAGCAGGTCTGACTCAGTGGAATAATATGCTGTTTCCACTTTTTGTAATGCAGTTTCATACTGTCCTCGCCCCTCACTCCCCTCTTACCCATATCATTATGCCTAACCTATCAAGTGCACTCCTTCACTTCTAACTGGTTCCATGCCATATGACTTTATCTGAGGCTTTTCAGCACTTCATTCCCCCTCTCTGCTTTTATACATATCTGTAATTCAACTGTGATTACCTCTTAAACTCTGTCCCTAGGCCTTACACCTTCTGAATCATTTATTGAATGCAAGACCCATCCCCAGGGCTGTTAGTCACAATTGCTATATATTATGTTTCTACCTACTTATCTCTAGTTATGAAGCATCCACGATCACCTATCCTTCCCCCTTCCTCTCCTTTTCTCCTCTACATTCCTTCCCTTTCCTTTTCGCTTCCTCTTTTCCGATACGGTATGGTGCTCCTCAACTGGGACTTGACATGACACAGACAATTAAGATTGTCTCGCTGAACACCAGGGGTTTGAACTCCCCAGAGAAAAGATCAATGGCCCTTAGGGACTTTGCACGACTACGAGCAGATATAGTTTTAGTACAGGAGACCCATTTTGATGCTAGAGCTACACCTAAGTTCTGTAACCATGTATTCCCACATGCTTATTTCTCTTCTGCCAATGCGAAGCGTAAGGGGGTAGCAGTCTTGATCAGGACTACAGTTCCCTGGACCCTCCAGGAAATTCAAACTGACAACGAAGGCAGATATATAATATTGAAAGGCCTCCTTTGTAATATTCCATATATCATAATGAATGTCTATGGCCCTAATACTGCTCAATGCTCATTCCTGAGGGATAGACTATCGACTCTGGAGTCGGACTTTGGGGGACGTATAATACTGGGAGGAGATTTTAATTTAGCTATTGATCCCTCTCTAGACAGTTCCTCTGGGAAGTCCCCCATTAGATTATCTCGCCTCCGCAATCTCAGACTGCGTTTCAGAGAACTTCATTTGTTGGATGCTTGGAGATCCCTGCACCCTAGAGATAGGGACTATACTAATTTTTCTTCGCCTCACTCTATGTACAGTCGCATTGACTATATTTTTACATCACAATCTATTCTACACCACCTCATATCAGCAACTATAGACTCAGTTTCATGGATGGATCATTCTCCTATTTCCATCTCGTTGACTTTTCCAAGCAGTGGCATGCCGGCGGGCTCGTGGAGACTGAATGAATCCCTTATTCATTCATCTGAGGCTTGTAAGGAGGTGAATAAACAATTGGAGGAATATTTTAAGATTAATACAACAGGTGATTGTCGAGACACTATAGTTTGGGAGGCACACAAAACAGTTCTCAGGGGGTATTTTATTAAGCTAGGTTCATTTTACAGAAAAAACGCAGGGCTAAGATGGCTTCCCTTTTGGAATCCATTTCAGTTTTAGAGCGGAAACATAAACAATCTTTATCACCTGAAGACCTGGAATCTCTTACCTCCTTACGAGGAGATCTAACCACATTGCTCATGGCGAATGTTCATAAATCTTATATGTGGAAAAAATATCAACACTATTTGGAAGGAAATAAGTGTGGGAAGACTATGGCGAGGCTTGTTGCGACTAAGAGAAGGAAGGCAGCAGTGTCTAGAGTTCAGTTAGATACTAAAGAGATGGTCTCCACGTACCCCAAAATTGCGGCCGCTTTTCGTTCGTTCTACGAAAAGCTGTATAACATATCTGATAACACAACACTTTCTCACTCGGAACATCTCGACAAAATCAGGTTGTTTCTAAACCAAGCTAATCTTCACAAGCTTAAAGCTGAGGATGTTGCAGGATTGGAATCTCCTATCTCCATTAATGAACTAGAACGAGTACTCAGTTCCATGGCTTCCGGAAAATGCCCTGGTGCGGATGGATTCCCCCTTGGATACTACAAAAAATTTTAATCTATTTTGCTTCCTCACCTCTGTAACTCCTTCAACTCGATTCTGGAAGGGGACTCCTTCCCAGCTCAGGCTCTTATGGCCCATATCTCTGTCCTGCCCAAACCAAATAAAGATCCAGCGCTTTGCAGTAATTATCGCCCAATTTATCTTGTTAATGTTGATGTTAAAATCTTTGCAAAAATTCTGGCACTTAGACTGCAGCATCTCCTCCCAGACATTATACACCCTGATCAGGGTGGTTTTGTACTTGGTAGGGAGGCTAGACATAATTTGGCCCTGGCAACCTCTTTGGTACATCTCTCTGCCCACCTCCATATCCCCACTTTACTGCTTTCAACGGATGCTGAGAAGGCCTTCGACAGGGTTAACTGGACCTATCTTTTTGAAACCCTGTCTCACATGGGAATGGGTCCAATCTTTCTCCATGGTATTAGGAGCCTGTACACTAATCCGTCTGCAAAAATAGCAGTCAATGGAACCCTGTCGGAGGCCTTCAAGATACGCAATGGAACTAGACAGGGATGTCCCCTTTCACCTATTCTTTTCATCCTTTGGAACCATTCTTGAACACGATTCGTAATGACCCTCTTGTAACTGGACTAGTGGTAAAAGGCCATTCCTTTAAACTTTCTGCATATGCAGATGACATACTCTTTTTTCTCACCAATCCACCCTCCTCTATCAACAGATTCCTATTGCGTCTGTCAGAATATGAGGAGGTCTCCCAATCTAAAATGAACCTATCCAAATCGGAAGTTTTGAGCCTCAATTTGGATGACTCGCAGGTAACCCTCCTACAATCCACCTTGCCTTTCAAATGGGCGACTCATTGCATGCTCAAACCTGTCCAAGTCCCAGTTCAACCCTCTTGTTGCTGTGCTGATCAGACCCGATCCACACAAACCATGCTTTACAAAATGTTGGTTGTCTGTTAAAGATCATTACTGTTCCTCCACAGTGTCACCCATGTACCCATAGGGAAGTCAGCACATAACTCCTTGAGTGCTAGAGGGACCATAACTAAATCGCTCAACAATGCTTTGGCAACCCCCTGGTACTCAAAGGGTTAACTGACAGCCAAGGCAAGTCAACAGGGTTAAGATAAAATGCTCCACAGTGGACAATCTCTAAGCAGTTAAAAAGAGATGATGGAGTGAAGGTAACACTTCCATAACATCACTTCACCAATTCTCATGTTAGTTATGGAGACAATTCAATAACATGTTCCAAGTTTTTATGATCTCAATGTATAGACTCCATAAAAAACAAATTTGAAATGGAGAAATTATTTAACTGGAGAAGTCATCATTTCAACTTCCCCTCCCCTTCATCAGGTCTTCATGACTGATGATGATACAGATCTACAATATATCCCTCCAGCATCCTTCTCTTGTTCACTTAGCCACACACCTGTTTTGAGTACCCAGCAACAGCAAAACAGGTTATCATCCACAGTGTTAGATATGAAGATTACCTCTGGTGCTGCTGCTGTAAGTGCTGCACCTTTTACACCTAGTAGTAGTGGCAGTAGAATTACATCAACATCTTCCTCCAGTAGTAGTAGTAGCAGAAACCACACATGACGGGCAAAGCCAGGACAAATATATTAACAGCAGCACAGATGAGCACTACTGACCTGATTGGTGGCCTTTAGGACTGAACTTGGACAGACCTCATGTACAGGATCCTGTCAAGTTCATCAATCTGTGATTGCCGGGGTGGTATCCCATGCATCGTAACTCAATGCATAGGATAGCAAAATTACACTCAGTGATTCACATGTCAGTTTGCATCATCTTGCATTCATTCTGTCATTGCTTACATTACTAATCACACTGTGTCATTTCCCCACACAGCATACAGGCCTGCAGCATACCAGGAAGCCATGAAGGTGGAGAAAGAGGAGGCAGAGTCATCTCCCAGTGATGATTTTCCACTTGGAGAGCAAGAGGAGGGGATCAGGAGGTGGTCACTATACCCACCATCCCCAACATCTCACCAGCTGCACCAACAACTGCATCATCTGCTCCACCAGCTGCACCACCTGCTTCATCAGCTGCACTGCCTGCTCCACCTGCCCCACCAACTGCACCAGCTCCACTGGACTACAGAGCCACCCCCCATGGCGACTGGATGCACCAGGAGAGGTGGATGCAGCCATCCACCTTGGGTCAGTATTACCCTGAACCACCACCAGAAAGTCAGTGGATGCCCTGAACAGTGCCTACCCATCAATATGGGGCAGATGGACTTACCCGCCTGGATGGCTCCCCAGCATGGCCCAGGTACGAGCCAACTTGGGATCCAAGCAGGTACCAATGGCCAAGATATGACCCCTGGCCACTGGATTATGAACACTTGGGCCTGATTGGGGAGCCCAAGCTCCCTCAACCAAGGGACGAGTTCACCCCACCACAACCACCAGAAAGATCAGTGGCAAGCTCCAAATCCCTGCATGTAGTGAGGATGCAGCCTTCATCTGCAGTAGCCTCTCCAATAGCCCCAGACTCCTCACCAGCACCAGTCTCTTCACTAGCACCAGCAGCAGTATCTCCACCAACACCAGTCTCCCCACCAGCACCAGCCTCTCCACCAGAACAGGAGGACGTAGGTGAGGCAGCACCACCAGGCATATCCTCCTCCATCAGTGCAAGCAGCAGGAGTATGAAAAGGGAGTGCCTGGTGCTACAGAGCCACCCTTCATGCCCTGGAAGCCCAACACATTGTGCTGACTGCAGAGCTGCACTAGTATTGTACAGGGATGATGGACATGATGAGGCAGCTGCTGGTGGAAATAAGGGAACTGAACCACAGGGAGAACCTGAGCATGGAGAAGGAGCAGCGGTTAACAGAGGGCTCCACTTCACCTACCTCTCCCTCCAGTGTGACCCCTGAACCAACACCAAAAGTTCCAAGGGTGACTAAGCAGTCAGCCAGGGCATCCATGTCTGTCATTCAGTCAAAGTTCCCTACCAAAAATAAAAATAAAGAACCCAACTTGTTATTTTCCCCCCAATATAAAAAAGCACTTCTGCATTTTAATCCTGTCTGAGAAGGTTTGTAGTTACTGATAGATTAAGTGGCAATGATGCCTCCAATGCATTGCAAAGCAATGCAGTGAACACAATGTCTGCCCAGGTTACAGGGTTGTAGAATGTTTTAACATGGGTTAGCATACAGACCACACACAAAGTTGTCCAAATCCAACTTGCAATCCACCACTGGAGTCAAACAACATGACAGTGTTGAATGGCCATGATGTGGGTTGGATTTAAACACCTGACAACTACCCCTTAGCATAACAACAGGTGCAACACTGTGAATATTCAGTTGCATCAATAGTTGTGGTTTATATGGGTGATCCAAACAGCTATTTGACTTGGCTAAGTAACAGACAGGATAGATGGAACATCAAGCCCAATTGTGAAACTAAGTTACTGGATAACCCAAGGATCACCCTTAGATTTCAATGTGTGTGCTACACATTGAAATCTTAGGGAAATCATTAGGTTATCTATTAAGTTATGTTAATGTTTTCTAAGGTTGAAACAAGATACTCATTATATGAATCAATACAGTGCACCAGATGAAGCGGCCGTGTGGGTTAAAGAGGGTTTGGATTACACGCAGAAATTAATCGCATTTTACCTTTCATATCAATGCAATCTAGGCAGTAATCAATCCTTTAGATGAGACAACTAGTCACAACCTAATTAAGGTTACATGTGGCGCATGAACTAATAACTAACCCACTGCTTGTAATTAACCAAACAATGTGCTAAATAAATCAGTAGTGCACATATACTTGAACCCTAATTAAAACACACGGAAATATTGCCTCCGTCCCCTGTACGAGAAGAAGAGATTGAATGATTACTTACCAAACAAATTTGACTGCCATCACATAAGCAGAAATTATATGTGAATCTCTTTCTCCTTACCATTAGCTGAATATCACATTTACCAGTACTCTAAGCAACTATCTCCCTTTTATATATTTTTTTCCTTCCCTCCCTTTCCCTTAAGATATCTTTCTGCCAAACAGACTAATTTTAAATAAACACAATAAATGTTAGTTTTAAATACGTGATGAGGGCCAACAATATGGGTATCTTTTTCTTGGAAGTTTTTCTTCTTCCTGTGCTTACACATATGATATGTCCCCGTAGGCACCATTTTTGAGGATATTCTTCTTTCCTTTAGCCTCTATATAGTTGGTGCAGGTTCTCTTCCCTTCTTTGCAGGATTTGTAACAGCACCCTCAAACTGATTTGCATGCAAAAGCAACAACATCATTATCCCATTAATCTTTCCCATTACAGGGGAGTATACAAACCCTTGCTTTGTAATGTGATGTCTACTCGTCTGTAACCCATTATGGGGAAAACTAAGGGGATGTCAACCAGCCATAGAGATATGTGCCCCTGACATAAACCCGCACATCAGCAAATATGTCATTAGAGCTCCATGAAACAAAGAAATCTGGGCTGCCAATGTCAGAGCGCTACACACACACACACACACACACACACACACACACACAACAGCATGGTGTCCCTTGAGATCTGATCCACATTTCATGACCTTTATGTTGTGTAACACACTACCACTGTAGATCCATCCCCCTGCTGATCGTTTCAGCTATACTAAACTACTGGTCCCATGTTCACTCCAATGGCCCGTTAACCCCTGATGTGACTGAGTGTTATCTGTTGCATAACGCTCTGTCACTACAAGGGTACCATGGTTTCTATGGCTATGATCATGGGAAATCATGTTAGTTGGTCTCAATCGAGCCCTGAAATGCTGAACATGTGTAATGTGTTGTACCTTGATTTGCATGGTGGTATGCATGATATCCTTGAGGTAGCATTGTCAACATGGACACAAGAATGGAAGATGGTATTGGAATCTACATCCACAATATGACACATCCATGGAATGGATGATGTTTGGGGACCATACTGCTGCCAGTGTCAGGGCTGTGTGGTGAAAGAGAACATCATGTGTGATGTTGTTAGTGTGTTTGCACAAATTCACAGGACTGATCATGGACATATGCATACAAAATGTGAGGGGCTTCTGAGGATGAACAACAGCACAACGGCCTGTTCTACGGATAGTCACCACTCTAAAGCATCATGTTTTAGCTCTCTAGTGCCATTACAGAGGAGAAATTTCCATAATCATATTAGACAAATCCCACGGTCCAGTTTCAAAATGACAGTCCATTGTGCTGTTGTTCGTCCTCAGAAGCCTCTCACATTTTGTATGAGTATTATAAATACTCTTAGGGGTCTCTCTAAGAGTGAAGGGTAATCCAGATGTGGACCCCTTGCTCTCAGCGCCTAAGGGATCCAGCTGTAAATCCTGACGAGGCCCAACAAGGCCGAAACGTACGTAGGGGGTTAGCTGGTGTTCCCACGCAGAGGGGACTTGCCCGTCATTTTGGAACTGGACTGCCCTTTTGGGCAGGATTAATCTAATATGAATGTGGAAATGTCTCCTCTGTAATGACACTAGAGAGCTAAAAGGTGATGCTTCTGAGTGGTGACTAGCCATAGGACAGGCCATTGTGCTGTTGTTTGTCCTCAGAAGCCTCTCACATTTTGTATGAGGCTCATGGACATGCATGGATTGTGTGAATGTCTGTGTTATACTCACAGCTGAAGTGGTCCCTGATCAGCCTGTCTCTTATCTGCACCCCTCTTAGGGTCTCCTTATCCTGTATAATGTCCGCAGGCACATCAAGAATCGGTGGGGCTGGATATCGCCCAAAAGTCTTGTGTTCACTGCGATATTATATGGTATTGCACATGCCAAGATGATGTTGCAAGCCTTGCCTGGGGTATATTGTAATGCTCCCCCTGAGTGATCCAGACATTTGAATTTGGATTTTAGGAGGCCGAAAGTACGCTCAATGCATTCCTTGTTATTGCATGAGCCTGATTGTATCACTCTTGGGCGTCACTTTGGGGATTTGCTACCAATGTGAGTAGCGAAGGTTTACACCTGTTGCCAGAGTCACCTGTGGAGAGTGAGTGACATGATTAGACAGGGGACACATGTTGTGTGGATGATGTTATATGAGGTGGACTTACTACCTGTGAGTCAATAGCATGCTGAACAGTGTTGTGTGTACACCTGTGGATGTGGTGTGATTTTGTATTGTTAACTCACCCAGAAGCCATCCCCCTGTATACGTTCCATTCTCGAAGTCTCTGTGTACAGATGAGTGTTGGAGAATATAGGAATCATGACAGCTCCTGGGATATTTTGCACAGACATTAGTGATCCTCATGTTGGAGTCACACACCATCTGCACATTCATGGAGTGGAAGTTCTTTCTGTTAATAAATAGATGTCCCTCATGTGTTGGAGCTTTGATATGTGTCCATTCCGTGTCGGTGGTGGGAAAATGTATGTACCTGCTAGCCTTGCTTTTGCGGGCTGGCAACACCTGAGCCAGTACCTTAAAATTGTGGACTGTGACCTGCCTCATGCATAACCTTCTGTTGACTGAAAGGCTCAACTTGCCATAAAATGTATAGCACACATCAGTTTCTGCAAGCCAGATAGGGAATGGTTGTGGATGTATATCGTATTGACCTCATCCTTGATGACTTCATATAGGGCAATGATGCTTTGCGGCGTCAACCTGTAGCAATCTATCAACTCATCATCAGTCATTCCCAGGAGCGTGAACCTTGGGCGTTATACCCTGGACTTGGTTGTCATCTTCCAGGGGTCCCTGTGGCAGCTGGGGAGCATCCTGTTGCTGAACCTGGGAAGAATCCTGTTGCTGTAGCTGGGGAGCATCCTGTTGCATCTGCTCTGGTTCTGCAGGCAGGTGTTATCCTCCAGGTGGGGATGGACTCCTGCATGGCTTTTCAGCCAGAGCCTCCTCACTTGCAACAGGTGAAGGCTGTTGAACAGGTGTGCTTGGGAGTTGCTGGCGTTCCCTAGCCCTCACCATTGAACACCTTCTCCGCAGTCTTTGCATCAATAGGTATGTGAACATACTTATTGTTCTCTCTCTATCCCTATATCTGTCTATCTCTCTCTGTCTCTCTATCTCTCTCTGTTTTTCTCTATCTTGCTTTGCCTCTCTCTCTCCCTGAGTGGAAAACAAGCCACATGTGAGTATGGTGAGCTGTCCCTTTAAGACAGTGTTGAGGCCTTGTCAGGTGTGGTCATGAGGTGAGTGATGACCAACTGGAAGGTGTTTGTTCTCCAGTTAAGTGTTTGCAGGTGTGTTTGTGCTTTAAAATCTGCTGTGTTCTGATTGGTGTGTCGCTGTCAGTTGCGAGAGTGACGTTGTGGGGTGCAGGTTGTGTCTCAATCAGCTGGTGATGTTGCGCAGGTGAGCTTGTTTTGTATTAACAGGTGTCTATGTTGTGTGTTAACCCCCACTGTTCCATGCTATGTTGTGATGTCTTGTGTTGGTTTGCTTTTTGAAGGCCTTGTCCCTGTGGTGTTGCTAGGTTGTTTTGTTGGCCCGACAGTTTTTTCTGGGGCATGAGCATTGTTTATATGTTATTTTGGCATCAAAAGGGTTAATTTTGTCATTGGCATACTTGTGCTATATGTTGTGTGGACTGCTGTTTTTCTGTTTTATTTTATGCGACTGTGTTTTTTTGTTTTTTTTTGCCGTTGTGTTATACAGCTAACAAAACTAGGTCTTAACTTTTGCCCGTTAAATGTATTGTTTTTTCTGTTGTTAGTAGTACCGCACTCCTTTAAATGGAGAGCCTTGTTGCATAGGTCTCAACGCAAGTAAGATTATCGGCCGTAATGATTAGAGAACTGCTGTTAGCTGTTCATAAGACGGACCTTTAAATGGATTACTGCACCACCCGATGGCGGATTTTTTGCTATTGCCTGCCTTTAAATCTGGCCCATGGTCTGCTAATGGTCTGTGAGGACTGGTTTTAAAATCACTGCTTTACTTTATTCCTTTAAGTGCCATTGAACAGTCTTCTGGCGTTTAAGTAGATATTCACATTTTTCTATGTAAGGACCAGTTGAGTGCACAACACACTGTGAAGCAATGCATTTCATACCTTTCTAATCATTAAAAGGTTAAAATTGTCTCTCTCCACTCTCATCCAACCAAATGTTACTCACCCTCAGTTCTGGGGCTAAGTCCTAGTTCACATGGGAAACTTTGTTGAATCAAGAAGATTCACAAAACAAATATTTTTTTTTTATATTTTTTTAACATGAGTTGCTGCAGCAAAACTTGTATAGTAAACTTTAATAGTGAACAGAATTTGCAATAAAGCTTAGCTAGAGTTGATTAAAATAGTGACCTATGAGTAATTTTAACCCATTCATTAATTTAGAATATCGGTTATGTGAAACTTTCAGAAAGTTTTTTTTCTTTATATGTACAAGAAATGCAGCGCTAATAAGTTACTAGAAATACATCAGTTCATCAGTTCTGTAAAATGCTGACAGCTGGGAATGTACCTTAAAGCATCTTTACTTTGAATGCTTCCTCGGGTTTTAAATTAATTCAATTTTCAGTTTCGATTACCTAGGAGTATTTTTTTTTGTAAACCATATGTAACCTGTATGCATCTCTTTCATTGGAAAAAATAGGTCAGAAGTAAAGAAAATGTTTTGCATAACACTAGTATGTGAAGGTAGGTAAACAGTTTTCTGATAACTCTTCCCCATCCAGATGGAAGATAGGACCTGTTTTGGGGCTGCACAGTGGAGCCCCAAACTTTTTTTTTAATGTATAAGACACATTGATAATTTCTCTTTCAATATATATCTGCAGTAACTCTCGGGCAAACCAACTGCACCATAGGGGACACATCAGCGTTATAATATATGCAGCGCTCCCCAGGCATTTAATTCTTATAAGGAATGCAGGCAATTTCTTTGTAAATATAGCATTAAAATTTGCAAAAACACCCAGAAAGAGATATATGACTAGGAATTGGTGAATTTTTTTACCTCAACAGTGAAATAGGCAAAAAAAGGCACTTCTTGCCTTGCGGGAAATTTCCAGCGAAAAGTGCAGTTTTCCTACTTTTTTCACCTACCTCAATGCAATTTTTTTTTGGGGGGTTGTACGTATCATGACAGAGACAGGGACCCACCTGACTTAAGCTGTGACTGGATATAGTATTTTGTAGAGAATTGTTAAAAAAAGATTAACATCAATGTAAGTCTTATCTCTCAAACCTTTATGGTTTGAGAGATATAACTTGCTAAAGTTACCTTTTCGTGGCTGTTTTACTCAAGTTTGCCATCTAGCTGACAGCTGCAGATTCCAGCCATTTGACCAGACAGATGCTCTTCAGCAGAGCTGAAATCACGCTATTTAGAAATAAATACTTAATTGCAAGCCAGGCACACTTTGTAGACCATTCCAAATTAAGTATTTATCTTTAGATATCGTTATATCGGCGCTGCTGAAGAGCTACATCTGGTCAAGCGACCAGAATCTGCTTCTGACAACTTTACAGCTCGTCAAGCAGAAAGGAGAGGGACCAGAGAACTTTATTTTCCTTTATCTCTCAAACCATATTGGTTTCAGAGATATGAATAGGTGCAAGTACTCTCTTTTAATTGTATATTTCATATAGTTAATACTTTTTTATGACTTTACTATCCATTTAAAATTGCTCCAGTTTTAGTACTTTTTAATATCAATTTTATTTAGAAATTAGCAGTGCTCAACAGAAAAGCAAAATGAGTATATTACAACAACATTAAATAGCAACAGTAAAAACAGCAAAGAAACCCATGCAGAGAAAGAGAAAGTGGGAAGGGGATCCCTCAATAGGACATGATCCGGGGTGAGAAAGGAATGGAAGTGGGGGGGGGGAGTGAGACCACTGATTTCTAGTTTTCAGGATGTTACCCTCAGATGTTCACCACAGGCTCCATTATTGAAGCATTACCCTGAAAAGAGATTCAGCAATTCATGTAAAAATCCAATAAACATGGCACTGGAATTCACAATTCTTGGAGTATCCTGACAATAACATTGTTTACATGTGTTTCAATAAATTTTATGGTAAAGCTGTGTGAAAACATATTTAAGATTGTATTGTCTGAAGCTGATGTGCTAAGAAGAATGGAACAGTTCTGGGGCAACTACAATTACAAAGATATCTTCTTTGTTATGGAGATTTTAACCCCTTGAAGATAGAGAGCTATCCAACGGCCTGTAAAGTTAAACGTTGCAGACTTCTAGTATTCATGAGGTTGAGTCCAATTTAAAGCAATGGAAAAATGTATTTGTCCCCTTTAGTATAACTGGTTTGCGCCATAATTCTTTGGTTTTCAGTATGTCATTATTCTAATTGGGACTATTGTACAAGTTTGCCAGTGTACTCTCTGGTATTAACCCTTTAAGTGTCAGAGAGGCATCCAATGCATTGAAATGCAGTGCCTTGGATAACTCTCTGGAACTTAAAGGTTTAACCACCAATGCCAAAGGCCACACTTCAGGGTATTCACTATAGCATATGAGTACTGCATTACATGCCAGCAGACAATGTCTGCCATTGTATAACTAAAACCTTTTGAGTGCCAAAGAGGTATCCAATGCATTATGTTGCAATGCATTGGATACCACTTTAGCACTCAAAGGGTTATGTCAAGCAGCCCTGCACACAAAGGCGTACACTTAAAACCATTTCCTCTCTACCTTTTTAACACATTGCCTTAAGCAAGGTGAACAGAAAATTAATGCCACAAAATGTTCACAACTGCCCCATTATCCTTCCTTTGACACAAGCAGCATTAAGGGGAGGATTTGGTGTGTATGTTGCTTAGTAAATTGACAATAGTCAAGAGCACTGACAGAATGCTGATTCAGGCAAATGTTATTGAATGGAATCTGTATAGTACATTCTTCCTACTGACCATCACTGTTGCAATGCAAACAATTTCACCACTGCATATTCTCTTCCTTAACAACTGATGGTTTGTTTTGTTTTATTGATGCTCTAAATAATCAGTATTTGTTGCTAAACATGATTATAATGTTGTTGCCATGTAAAATTTAAGAAATACAGGGCACTATAGTCATGCCTATTGATTGGTACATTGTGAAATGTATTTATTAAAGGGTTAATGACTAACAGAGAGGCAATTTTTATTACTATTAACTATGCGCATTGAGCAAATGCAATGGAACACTATACAAATGTTCATGAAATAGAAAGATGATTAATTCTGTAGAATACCAACTGTACCATAGAGGGAAATAAAAATCACCATTAATTTAAATGAGACTCTTAACTCCAATAATGCTCCAATTCTTCTCTTATTGGAAGACTGAAAAATTCAGTGAATAGGTGGGAAAGTAGCAAATGAGGTTTAATGTAGATCAATGTAAGGTTATGCTTTTGGGTTGCAGAAACAAGCATGCTGCATATATACTACATGGGAAACCACTTGGGGAATCCTTGTTAGAAAAAGGTTTAGGTGTTCTAATAGACAATATACTTCATAATAGTGTTCAGTGTCACACAGCTGTTGTAAAAGCCAATAGGGTACTACAATGTATAAAACCAGGCATAAATGTGATGTGCAACAAAACTGATAAAATGACTGAAATATTTTAGTTATAAAGAAAGATTTACTGGGTTTGCTAATGCTAAAGAAGAAATGTATGTGGGGATATGATTGTACTGGTCTCAAATTTATTTGTACTCAAATAGTAGAGCAAAATGTAGTGGGTCCTCCAATAAGACTAGGGAACAGGTGCTTTGGATTAAAACAAATGCATAGCTTTTTACAGTAAGCAAAGAAAGATCATGGAAATATTTTCAGATACTGTAAATGTTTTCAAAAACGTATATTTTATACTTTTCTAACTCAGAGCAAAAATGAGAATCATCAAGTTGATTTAAATGCAGATAAGATATTGATCCATGAATATATATTTTTTGCACTACACAGGTATCCTACTATGCCATTTATTATCATTATCTTAAAGGAGAACCAACACATAATACATTACTATGATCATAATATCCTAATTGTTCCTATGAATCTTGCATTTGTACCTTTAATTAAAGATAACATATTCAATCATTCATGAATGTCATGACCATGAAGACTGACATGACAATGGCTGGCAATTTTTCCAGACTTAAACAGGCAAGAGGCTCAGGGTAAGAAGGATGCAGCATAACATAGTGCAAAGCAATTTGCTGCAGAGTGCACAAACCACAGGGCCTTAAAAGGGTAAGATCATTACCATGTGTAATGACCAAAAGTTGAGGTCCTGTCGTCTTGCTAGAAACTGTGATGTCTTCCTCCATGGATCTGATGTCCAGGAGTGATTAAAGATGTTATTTTTTATTTGTGTTCATATTAATATAAATGTATAGCTATATATTTATAGAAGTAAAATAACAAACAAAATTAATATCTTGTAATACCTTTTTAATTGGAGTAACAGAATTATGGATTGACATGCTTTCGGAATAAACTCTCTTTCTCAAGTTTAAAGCATTTCTGAGCAGAATTCACAGTTAATACAGTTAGTACATTGAATTCAAAGCTGTGTTGTTTGCTGGGGTTAACAACGCGGGACTGCTGATAACACAGGGACCAAGAGAAAATCTGCACTGTTCTTGCAGAGAGTCATAAATACCCTGTGCAAGACAGAGTATGGAGGGAGGGAGAAAGAGAAGAAAAATACAGGAGATGGTATGGGAGGGGAGAGAGTTAAAAGAGGATTGTACATATTAAGAATGCTACAATGCCAACAATTCAGTATGGGCATGCAGGCCTAGATACAACTTGTGCCCATATAGGTAGATATATACATACACATACATACATACACACATACATATATATATATATATATATATATATATATATATATATATATATATATATATACATACACACATATATAAACATGCATACACCCACATACATAAATATATATACACATATATATATATATATATATATATATATATATATATATATAATATATATATATATATATATATACATACATACATACACATACATGCATATACACATATACACACATACACATAACCATACAATATATCTATATAAACAAACACACAACCTTTGAAGCTAGAATGATTTTTTTAAAAGCAAGAATAGAGGACTAAATGTTGATTTATGCATGCATGCATGTATGTGTTTATGTATGTATACATATATGTATATATACTCATACATATATATAGGTACTTGTATATAGATGTATGTTTTAGTATGCATTCCTAAATATTGTATGTATGTATTTAGGTATATGCATTTATGTATATGTATGTGTCCATATGTACGTGTTTATACGTGTATATGCTATATACAGGTATATTTGTGTGTGTGTGTGTGTGTGTGTATATATAGATATATTGTATGGGTATGTGTGTGTATGTATGTATGTGTGTGTATATGTGTATATGTGTATATGCATATATGTGTATGTGTGTATGTATATGTATGTATGTGTGTGTGTATATATATATATATATATATATATGTTGATGTATTTCGTTGTATGTATGTATGTGTATGTGCGTGTACGTGCATATGTAAATGTATATATAAATATATATATTGTTGGCATTGTAGCATTCTTAATATGTACAGTCTTTTTTACCTCTCTCCCTTCCTATACCAACTCCTGTATTTTTCTTCTATTTCTCTCCTCCCCACACACACTCTGCCTTGGCTTTTCTCTTGGTCCCTGTCTTATCACTAGTCCCGCTGTGTTAACCCCAGCAAACAACACAGCTTTGAATTCAATTTATTAACTGTATTAACTGTAAATTCTGTGCCCTTGTGCTCAGAAATGCTTGAGAAAGGGAGTTTATCCCTAAAGCTTGTCAATCCATAATTCTGTTAGTCCAATATAAAAGATATTAAAAGATATTAATTTTGTTTGTTATTTTACATCTACATCACGGGACTAATACGGCTACAATCTTAACTTTATATATTTATATACATATATCGTCCAGATGGGAAGCACGCTCACCGTCATAGGTTAACTGCCCGGGTGCCAAATCAGATGGGATCAACATAGATACATAGAAATAAAGAGTCAGCACACATGGTTCTTTTTGAAGTGAAAAAGCAAGTGTATTGTCAACGTTTCAATGTGTAGTTCACATTTTCATGTCCTGATGAAAATGTGAAATACACATTGAAACCTTGACAATACACTTGCTTTTTCACTTCAAAAAGACCCGAGTGTGCTGACTTCATTTATATATATATATTAGACTTGTGCACGGCAAAAATTTTCAGTAAAATTTGATTTCGGACAAATTTTTTTTTCCCATTTGGAGTATCCGAATTTCGGACTGGACCTGTTCGACTTGGACGAAATTCAGCAATAGTCCGAATTACTATTATTAAAATTATTTTTTTTCTTTATATAGCGCCAACTAATTTCACAGCGCTTTACAATTAGGAATAGACATACAGAGGTATTAAATAGTACAATCAACTGTGGAGAACAGAAGGATCAGTGAGCCCTGCTTGTGAGAGCTTACAGTCTAGAGGAAGGTAGGTTTGACATAGAAGGAGTAAGTGCTAATTGGTTTAAGTGGCTCCTGCCACATGAACTGCCAGTCAGTGGGTGGGAGTGAGAAGTGCTGTTGAAAGCAGACATCCAGGCAAGGGGTGATTCTTGGTGAAAGTTTATGGATGTAGTTGATAGGCTTCCCTGAAGAGGTGAGTTTTCAGGGATCATCTGAATATTTGAAGGCTGGGTGAGAGTCTCATTGGGTGGTGAAGGGAGTTCCAGAGTTGAGGTGCAGCACGGTAAAAGTCATTTAGGTGGGAGTGGGAGGATGTGATAAGAGCTGTGGAGAACAGAAGGTCGTGTGAAGAGCAAAGATGGTGGTTATTTGGCTGAATTTTAAAAAAAATGTCAAATATTCAATAAAAATTAAAATTAAACATAAAAATAAAAAATATGTTAAACTAAATGAATAATAATATTAAATCTCTAATGAGACAGGAAGGGGTATTTTATAAACCCTTACACACTTATATATGTATATGTCACATCAAATTAAAGCCCTTCCTGCCCTTTAAAAAATGGTATATAATGTGTGTTTGTGCAATAAATGATAAAGATAAAAATTATGGTTGAACAATGAACACACACATAGAAAAAATGGCAAAATTGCTTGTGTCCTTATGTGGGTAATATCTGCATTTTGCATGAACTGTAAAGCTCCTGTTTTACCAGATCTATTTTTAGCAGCATGTAGAAACATTGTAATAGTTTCAGGCAGGAAAGCACCGTGCCGTTTATTTTTAGTAGCATGTACAACATTGTAATAGTTTCAGGCAGGAAAGAGCTGTCTGAATTTCAAAAATTTACACTGAAATTTCGTATTAGGGCCGTTTCGGATTCTGATATTTTTTTATGGGTGGACCAAATGATGCCGAATAAGCCTTATTCTTCCGAATTCCAAATTAGAAGAATCGAATCACACAAGTCTAATATATATAGCTCATACAAAGGAATATCTAATATGTTATTTGACATATTAAAATTACACTAGAAAGTGAAATATTTGAGAAATCATTTTGTTTGACCTAAAAGATTTAAGATAACTGAAAATGTATTGCTTGTATATTATTCATCACCCTAGTGATACTGATACGACAGTCATGAAACATCACAAGTATATATATAATAAAATACTGTTTGTTCTCCTTTTACATCTTTAACAGAGGAAGTTAAGCATTTTATCAAAGTCTTGATATATTTGAGTGATAAATGGTGGTATGTGCTAACACTTCAGTTTTGAATAACAGCAGTTTATTATCACTTGCCAAAAGTTATATTTCTGTTTAACCTTATAAGGACCACAGTGGTGTGCAATGTATTGCTTCCCAAAGCTTTTCACACCCCTCTTGTCCTTAAAGAGTTAAAGAGTATATTTTATATCTGCTGCTATGGGGGCAGATATAATAAAAAGCCAGGGATTGTACTGATGCCCCAAATAGCTCCTATCATCCATTCAGGGGGTCAGAAAACTTCCCCCTTCAGCTGAAACACAACCCAGTAGTATATGGCTCTTGGCCACAAACTTCACAGGTTGCACATGGCTTTCAAGCACAAAGAAAGATGGTCTATGGAATAGGGATGGGCGAAAATTTTTGCCTCAAACTGAAATAGGCGAATAATGGCACTTTCCACTTGATGAATAATTTCCTGCGAAAAGTGCAGTTTTTCCACTTTTTCCCGCATTTTTGCCCATTGAAATCGATGGGAAGAAAAATTTTTCTCTACCACATGAAAGTTTTCTACAGCCAAATAAAAGGCTCTAAGGCTTTCACAGCATGCCATTTTGTGTTTGTGAGAGGAGAGAGCAGCACCTTGTTTTAGATAGAATAGATGGGGGAATTGAGGTTTAGTTTAGGGATTCTTCTAGTAGGACATTTGTTCCCTGTATTAGGAGAGTCAGTGGGGCACTCTGGGGATAAGAAGGGAGGAAGGAGGTTGACCCCAAATACTCCAAAATTCCATGTGACTAACTGGCAAGACACAGGCAGCTGGGGACCTATTTACTTGCTGATCTTGCTGTATCTGGGCTGGGTGGGGAAGTCTGGTGAAAGAAGCTGTTGATTTTGTTTTTTAGTTATCATTTTTTGGACAGACTGTGATAAGACAACAGGGTAGACAACGTAAAAAAATAAATAAATAAAAAAGAATAAAGAACTAATTTTTTAGGTGAAAGTGACAGACAGCTGACTGGGCTTAGGCAAGGCATCATACAGCTCCATCAGTTGTGTTTTGTACCGTAGAGTAAAAAAACACAGTGTAGTTGCATAATGTCAAGCAAACGCACAAGGGGAAGGGGTAGGGGTGGAGCAGTGCAGGGACACAAGAGTAAAGTAGTAGTTCAATAACTGACTGCAGCAATGGTTGCTCCAGCGTGTGCAATCAATGATGATGATCCCTCTACTCCAAAGGAGGATACAGTTTGTCAAGGTCCCAGCAAAACTAGTTCCAGCACCACCAGTGCCAGTAGAAATAAAGTAGCATATAAGAAGAACATTGAAGAGGACAACAAATCAAATTCAACTGTTTATGATGCTGGCAATAGCATAAAAGAGGAAGGTATAGCAGCTGAACTGCCTGCTGCGTCAGATAGTGAGACAAACAAACACCTAAACACCCGTCCTCAAAGTAGTAGGGAACTTTGTTACAGTAAAAGTAAAAAGAAATTGTTTGAAACCTCTAAAAGCTTATAGGAATATAAGGGTAGTCGTGGGCAAGAACTTTCAGGTGATGCTGATGCTGCTGAGGACGACCCAGTGATGACTGATGATGATGCAGATCTTGAATATATCTCAACCGCATCCTTCTCTTATTCAGATACAGATGAAGTTGAGAATGAGGATGATGATAGGGCTATAAGGTTAGCAGAAAGTCAAAGGCTGAATCTTCCACCACTTTTAAGGAGCACTGTGCCTGTCTATAAACAGTTGCGAAAACCATTGGAAAATCTGACCCTGGACAAGTACAGATGTCAGAAAAAGCACACAGTCACCCTATCAGTCATCCAGCAGCAATGTTGGGAGACTAACATTCTTAAAAATGAAACAACATCTTATACCATCTGTGTATCAGGTAGCAGAAACCACATATGATGACAGACAAAGCCAGGACAAATATATTAACAGCAGCACAGATGAGGAGGTGGAGGAGGAATGTGAAGAAGGGTTGGCACCATCTACCCCACTTGGGACCACTACTGTGACCGATAAGTAATGTGTGTCAATAACCTGAGAAGGATTAAAACTACATACACAAATCACACCATGTCAGTCCCCCACCACCACCACTACAATACACATCTGCCACATTGTAGGTTGTATTTTATTTTTTTATTACTTGACATCAGCATGAATATGTGCCAGTGTCACTTAAAGGAATAGTAATGTTTCATAATAAAAGCAGCTCTAATTAATCATCATAGTATTTGGACTTTGGAGAGTGTTATTTCAATACTGTCAGAGTTATAGTGCAAGAGTAATTCAATGACAAAGTGTCCCCCTCCTGCCCCTTTTACTGATCTAACACTGCTCAGCCAAAGCAGAAGGGAGGTGCCCAGGTAGATTGCACAGAGGGACAATCTTCAAGTAAGATAAGGGAAAAACCTGAAAAGCTTGTCCCCTGCTGTTATCTGTCTGGTCTTACAACCAGATTCACATCTGAGAAGAGATGGCTTACAATAGGTAAAAGGTGTAGGGAGGGGAAACTTTGCTTGTGAATATCTCTTAAACCATAAAGGTTTGAGAGATAAGACTTATATTGTTCTTAATGTTTTTTTTAATTCCTACAAAATAAAATAAAGTTAAAATGAAGTATTACTATACCTTTAAGTAAAATGTTTTTGACCAATGTGTCCTCCCAGTACCCACATATAGTAAAATAATAGTATAGTAACATAGTAAATTTGGTTGAAAAAATACACAACTTTTTCCTCATAACCCAGAGAAACAAGAATTACATAAGCTTTCCTGCTGCAAAATAAGTTATCTTTATCTGAAGTTCTTGTTTTGCTTACTAATACATAGTATTGTACAACCCTATATGTTCCATCTTGAAAGAAATGTATCTCATCTTTTAAATGTATCCAGTAAATCTGCTATCACCACATCATTGGGCAAGGAATTCCACAGTTTAACAGACCTTTGGCTGGATTCAAATGCAGGAGATAAATGTTACCTCCCACTTTATCAAAAATGTTCCTATTGAAGTCTATGGGTATACCTGGAGATTTAAGCAGAGATAAAATTAGCACCTGCATTTGAATCCAGCCCCTTGCTGTAAAAAAAAAACAAAAACAACCTTTCTCTGCTTAGGTTGAAACCTCATTTCCTTTCATCTTAAGGGGCGATCCCTTGTCATTTTATCAGGCCTTGGAATGAAAAGCTCACCAGATAAATCCTTGTATTGGCCTCTTGTATACTTGTACATTGTGATAAGATCTCCTCTTAGTCATCTTTTCTCTACAGTAAATAAACTAAGTTTGTTTAGTCATTCCTCATACATCAAGTCTTCCCTTAACTTTGTTGCTATTTGCTGTATTCTCTCTCCAGTTCTAGAATATCCTTTTTCAGAACTGGTGCCCAAAACTGCATATCACATTTGAGATGAGATCTTACAGACGAACTGTATACTGGAAAAATGATGTTATTCACTGTTGCTTCAATACCCCTTTTTATACAAAACAGGACTTTGTTTGCTTTTGCTACTGCTAACTGATACTGGTCACTGTTTCCAAGTTTGCAGTTTACAAGGATTCCCAGGTCTTTTTCTAGCAACGAGTTCATTAAAATGATTCCATTAAGTTCATAACTAGCATTGGGATTTTTTCTTCCCAAATGCATGACTTTCCCACATTAAACTTCATGTTCCAATTGTTTGTCCAATCTGCCATTTTATGTAACTCCCTCTGCAGAGAACAAATATCATATTTTGAATACATTACCATGCATAATTTAGTGTCATCTGAAAATTAGATATTTTGCTCTCTATCTCTATTTCCAGGTCATTTATAAACATGAACTGTAAAGTACTTCACTCTCAACTTCAACTGTTGGAGAATTGTCCATTTACAGCAACACACTGGTCTCTATCCAGTTGAAAAAGTTATCTTCTATCCCCAAATTCCTTATTTTATATGCCAGCCTCCTGTGTGATACTGTATGAAATGCTTTAGTAAAATCTAAATATACTACATCTACTGCTTTATCATTATCTAGCTTGATACTTTCTTCTTCATAAAAGCTCAAAAGATTAGTTTGGTATTATGTATCCCTCATAAAATCATGTTCATTCCTGCTAATAATCTTATTTTCTGCATTGTAATCCTGAATATAATCCCTTATTATCTCTTCTAGCAGTTTTACCACTGCAGAGGTCAAACTCACAGGTCTATATTTGCCAGTTTCTGTTTTAGTTGTCTTCTTAAATAAATGCACTACATTGGCTTTATGCAAATCTTGTGGCACTGAGCCTGTAGTGAGAGAATATTTAAAGAGTAAAAAGAAGGGTAGTGGTAACACAGCACTGAGTTCCTGAAGAACCCTTGGATATATACCATCAGACCTGGTGCTTTGTTAGTCTTCCCATGACCTCTTCTTGTGTTAACCCAATATCTGATAATGGTATATTTTTATTTTACTTGTTGAGGCTCTTCTACCATTTCTTGTTCCCTGGTATATACTGATGCAGATTTAGAATATCATCCTTTTCCTTATCCTCACTAATCAACTCACCCATCCCATTTTTGTCCAATGTACTTCCTCTTAAGTTTTTTTAATATTTGTGTATTTATATGGCTATGAAACATGGACACTGAATGTCAAAGCCATACAAAAACTTAAGGTTACACAGAGAAGTGTGGAATATGGTGGATTCTAAATATAACAAAAAGAGATGCAAGAATGTGTGCATGTAGTCATCAGAAAAGAAAGGTCTATGACATCCTTGTAAGAGTAAAGCACATTTATACTGAAAGTTTATTAGAGTTTTAAAAAAGGTTAACAGAAAAGATGTAACATTAAGAAAATTGTATAAATTAAATATGAATCTACAATTACAAACATGTACAGAGTAAAGCCAGGAAGAGGAGACTAGGAAACTGCTTGATTTTTAATAAGAAGTCGTTATCTCATCCAAGGAGACTAAATAGTAAGAAATGTATGAAAATGTCCCATTTCAGTTGTATTTAGGTGTTCCAATTTGCAGACGTGGTTTATTTTGTCTAAGATGCTACTCCAAGAGATATCCAATTTCTTCCATTAAGCACTCACTAGATCTATCAGCAGACCAAATCATTAAAGGGATAGTAATACTTGCAAATGACTAATTCCCATATTGTAGCTTTGTTAAAAAGAAACTTATTGCCCCCAGTGTCATCTCTCAAACCCTTGCTGAACGCTGACTGCAGGGATATCCGGTATTACTTGCATCAGGTGGCTCTGCAGCATTGCTGAGATCATGTTTATAAAAAAGAAATCTTTCACTAAAACGGTCTTCTACGTGTGCCTGCAAATCAAGCACACGTAGAAGACTGTTTCAGTGAAAGATTTATTTTTTATAAACGCGATATTGGCTCAGCTGCAGAGCCACCTGATGCACATAAGACTGTCATACGACAGCTTTCCCTGCAGTCAGCTTTCAGCGTTCAGTCAGGGAAGTGAGAGGAAAGGGGAAACTTTGAGCGCTGTCATCTCTCAAACCATAAGGGTTTGAGAGATGGCACTGGGGGCAATAAGTTTCTTTTTAACAAAGCTACAATATGGGGATTAGTCATTTGCAAGTATTACTATCCCTTTAAGACCAGTTTATCCTGGACTTTATTGAGGGAATTCACTTTCTTTCCAAGAAGTGCTTCAGCAGCATCAAACGTCAGTGACCTGCATAGTGTATGAGAGAGGAGGAGATTCACCATGTTCTGAATAAATGTAACTTTCGGGGCAGGTCCACCAGATGTGGAGAAAGGTTCCAGGTTCATGGCATCCACTAAAACATTGATCTGAAGCTTCTCTATACATCAGTAAGAATTTAGAAGGAACTAAGTGGTAAAGATTTAACATTTTATACGACTGTTCTGAGAGACTGATATTGAGGTAACTATTATGTATGCATAGCATCATTGTTCTCCACTCTTTTTCAGACCAAGACTGATTTATCATAGCTTCCCATAAATGTTGACAAGTAAGATTGGACGTATATATATTATATTATATATTAGTGAAACTGGTTTTTGGCCATGATTCCATAGTTTAAAGAAGGATTCAAACTTAGTAAGTGGAAACTTGATGTAATCTCCAAGGAATGAAGATAAAACACATTGAATAGGGCAGTAAACATTGTTATCCTCAGGAAACCCCTTAAGTTTATCTTTAATTATGTCCCAATGGATATGATATGAACAGATCAAGACAGAGCCCACACATTGTGATATGAATGGATCTTTTTTCAAACTAAAAATGTATTAACATTTTACAAGATAGATGAAATATAAAATACAATTAACATGGACAAAAATGAGATACCTGAATAATTAAACATTTTTAATTAAGAAAAAATGATGACATATTAAAAGACTGTTCAATTAAGTTGAGATTTAAGTTGCTCTTATGAATTTGTGAGAGTTTATTCTTCCATTCTTCTACAGACCACGACAGTTGAAGCATTGATTAAGAGTAAAGCACATGAAATGAAAAAATGTGCAGGTCACATATAAAGAAGACCTGAAGGTAGATGAATGAATTTTTGAATGGATTGCACTCGATAATAAATGCTCAAGAAGAAGACCAAAGACAAGGTGTGTAGAAGAATTTACCAAATGTGTGGGTACACAATGTTAAACAAACATCTGACACACCACTCAAGCCATAAGACTTGCTTTTCCCACAGAAATCTCACAATTGCAGTGTTGTTACTAATGCAAGGGATTCTAGGTAGGCATAGTCAAATAAGTTTAACAAGGAATCTAACAAGTGTACCTAGCTGAGCTAGAGTAGAAGAGGCAGCACTGGTGTAATTTCAGGAAAGGTGAAGAATTTATTCAAACATTGCTTCCAACCAAACATTTTCTGTCCTGTGACGGACCTTCATCAGGACCGAAAATGTTTGATTGGAAGCAATGAATAATGTCTGAAATTACACGAGTGCTGTCTCTTCTACTCTAGCTCAGCTAAGTACACTTGTTATATATTTTATGGGACGTGCACCATTATATTGTTTGTTAACATCTTGAGAGAGTGCCACTGCCAATTTTTGCTATGTATATATATATATATATATATATATATATATATATATATCAGGGCTCAAAATTTCCACTCGCCTCCTCACATTTGGCGAGTAGAAATTGAGTGAGAGCGAGTGGAAATTGAAGCCCTGTATGAAAATAGCCTTTCATACTTGCTAACTGCCAGAGTGCCCCATTGAACAGCAGCTTAACCCTTTGAGTGCCAGAAAGGTGAGAGACGCTTTGAGAAGCAATGTCTTACCTCACTGGCACCCAAAGAGTTAAGAAGTCCCTCATTCTCTGTACCTGTATTTTGCTACTCAGCTCAGTTGATCAGTTCCAGGGGCGGACTGAGCGGTCAGTCATGAACAGAGTCATCATGGCCTGCACTAAGTTATCCCAGGCCCGAGGGTGAAAGGGGCCTCAAGCAGGGCTGTCTTTAGTGAGTGCCTACTACTTAACTGTCTCCACATCCTCTTATCTTATTATCTTGCCGTTACAGGTCTGTTAATTCTCTGGACTTGGGGCCCCCCAAAAGAGTGAGCCTTTATTTTATGTAGGGCTATGATCCAAGGGTTTCAGATATTGCCCTCCATTTGTCCCAGACTCCTAGTCGCAACAGCGGTGGCTTGCGACCACCGATTAAGCAATTTTAAATGGTCCAATGTTAGCACTAAAACACAGTGCTAACATCAGCAATGCAGGCAGTCTCAAGCCAAGTGGAGTGGCAGAAACACAATTGGCTATAACAGCCAATTGCAGCAAGTGGCTGACGGCTGGGTGGACAAAAGCCCTCCAGTGAAACAGTACATGAAGAGCAATGCTTGGCTCACATGCAGTAACTGTAGTGAGCAGCACAGTTATTTTCCCATCCAGTCATCTTTCCAGGAATTACATAAAGTGAGCGTTGTGACCTGGGGCAGCTTCTAGAAGAGGGAGGGTAGGGGGAAACTTGTAGGAAGTGTGTGAAAATAAGATGTGTCGTGTGTGTGTGTGTCTGCTGCCAGTTTGATACTCTCCCTGTTGCAAATTTCTTCTTTCTCCTGCTGTAAGGTGACCAGATTTTTAAAATAAAATCCGGGGACATTTTTTTCTCCACATCCTGTCCACCCTCACACCCTGTCCACACACTGCCCACTCTCTGTCCACCCTTTCACCCTCACCCAGCCCACCTCCACACACTGCCCTCATTGTCCACCTCAACACTGCACCCCCACACACTTTCCACCCCCACATTGCCCACACTACACTGTCCAATTGCACACTGTACACACTGTCCTCCTCCACCACATTGTCCACCTCCACATTGCCTATACTGTCCACATCTACACTGCCCACATTGTCCACCTTGACACTGTCCACCCCACACACTGTCCACACCCACATTGCCCACACTGTCCTACTCCAAACTGCCCACATTGTTCACCTCCACACTGCCCATATTGTCCATCTGAACACTGCCCACCCTCACACACTGTCCAACTCCACATTGTCCACCTCCACACTACCCACCCTGTCCTCCTCCCCGCACTGCCCACTTCCACATTGCCACAGCGGTAAAAATAGAATAGTTCATTTAAGTCAATGTATGCCAGTACCTGATCAGGAGATGTCTCTGTTCTGCCAGGCATTACTGTTCCCACTCTGAACAGTGCAGCATGCTCACTCACTGCTGCTACAGAGGCGGGCAGGATGTATTATGTAATTATTCCGAGTACGCTGCACACGCATCTTATGATGAGGCCAATCAATTTTCGGCATCTCCTGAGTAAGCAATGTGGCTGAGCCTGAGGGCTCATCTGGGGACACATTCTATCTGGGGACAGTGCCCTCAATCTGGGAACTGTCCCCGGAAAATGGGGATGTCTGGTCACCCTACCCTGCTGATACATTATGTCTCCCTTTGCTGCCAGTGTGTGCATTACATGCACCCAGATTGTATCTCCCTGATGGAAATGTGAGTCCTCCTTTCTGCCAATGTTAGCCTCTCTGCTAACAGTGTCTGTGTGTTTTAGTAGGGGCAGATAACTGACCTGGAACAACAAAGCCCTATGCAGAGAGCAAACTCCCTATACAGGGAAGATCCGCACCATGTGTCCTTGCCCACTTCATAAGCTGACACATTGAGAGGATCTCCTCTGTATAGGGAGCTTGCGCTCTGTGTCCGTTTCTTGGAAAACAATACAAATAGTGCTTATAGTTGTGGGAATTTGGTAGGCCCTGTATATGTTAGGCACATATCTCTCTATGTGGAGAGCCAGTTACTCCCCCCCCAGGCATCTATATATTTTGTGTGCTACTTCCCTTTTTTGTTTCTTTATTTTGCACCCTTTATTTTTTTGTTTCTAATTGGTTTTGGCTAATAAAGGTTATGTTTTATTTTGTGCTTGTCACCCTGGTCAGCCAAGATATCCAGTACTGATTGCTATTAGACTAAACCGCAGATATACTTGACACCTGCCTCAGTAACAATCTGTAAAACAAGTTAAAGCGATACCTCAATAGCCTGATCTTTTACAGTGGAGCTATTGTTAGACCATCCCATGGCCTTTAAAAGGTTAAGCATTGTGTTGCTTACTATGGCCTTTATGTATAAAGACAAATTATGGCAAATCAACTGTACCATTTTTATTAAGAGTTTGAGCAATTAAACTAAATAATTTTTGCCTCCACTTGTTATGTCTTATGCACTTATTATGTACATTGTTTGTTTGTTATTGAACATTTTTGTTAATTTTATTCTGAATAAAACATAGAAGAACAGTGTAATTTCATCAAAGAGAACTTAACTTGAGATGGGTGGGGTTAAACACAGGGATAGGGGTGGGGCGAGGTGTGGAAACTGGTGGCGAGTAACTTTTCAGGCCTGGCTAGTAGCGCAAGACTTGATATTTTGAGCCCTGTATATATATATATATATATATATATATATATATATATATATATAAAATATCAAACCAAACAAGACAGTGCACACAGTCACTGGATTAACACCCAATACAAAGTATAAGTGCACGTCTCATAAGAATATACTCAGCCTGGCATATTTGTTTCATAAGAGACAGCACACTGAATGATGTAGAAAAAATTATTTGCTAGTTTATTGCATCCATGCCAAATGTTTTCTTTTCTCAATGGATCTTCCTCAGGGAAAATGGCAACAAAAGGATACACGGGTCATATATATATATATATATATATATACACACACACACACACGGCAAACATTAAGCACTAATCAAATTTCCCCTTCCCTCACATAATCATTGTGTCCAATGGGTGACAAAATATTTAATTTCATGTGCTTTGAACTGTGATGTCATGTGAGGTACCAACCGGTTGACAAAAAATCATTTTGAACATGATCGTGTCTACTGGTATGATCCTATTCATAATAAAAAAAAAAACAAGAAAAATAAATACATACTTTTGCCCTTACTTGTATTAGTAAAAAAGTCAGATACATACTGCTAGGCAACATAATAGTCGTGATCCCCATATCTTGTGTCCAAGATCAAAATGATAAAGTATTATTGCATCACTGCTCCATTTCCATTTGTAATATGAAATATGCAAATATATACAAATATATTATTGTTATATATAACAATGAAATCGAACATCAAGGGCCTTATGTGTAAACAAGATGAGCCATCAAAACACCATGTAGGGAGCAAGTTAAACTTCTTGCTGATGTTGTTGCTTATGCTTTGCTTACTTCCCTTGTTATCTCCTCCATCATACCCAGAATCATACTACTCTTTGTCTATCATTGGAAGGACAGCAACAGGAGCTATAGTTACTGCTGCAAATGAAGGAAATCTTGACACACTTTCTAAAACATCTACCATACTTCCATTATATGCCCCAGAGCCCAGGAATCTTTTCGGAGTCTTCCTGCTGCAGCTTGTGTCACCTTTTGATGGTATGTGTCCCAATCAGCACTTTTGATGGGATCTCAATGAGGGTGTGGCTAGGTGATATCCTGCTTTCCCCCTGCTCACATGTTTTTTTACACAGACAACAGAATGAGAGGTTCCTGAAATGCTGTTGCTACTACGTGTTCTAGATTTTACTAGTTCATGTCAAAGGTGCTGTAATTCCAACTGCATCAGAAGCACTCATCATAGTTAGGATTGTGAATGTTGATGATGATCTGTGTTGCTGCTTACTTGACAGTAGTGTGGGTGGCTGGGTGGTGGTTGAACTTGGAAGCAGTGACCATACTGTTTATGACTGACAGGATGATTGTGTATTTTTACAGTATAAACCTTACTAAATATGCTGCCCCATCTTCTTCTGCCTGCTGTAGGAGGCAGGGTAAGTTGAACTTGTTTCAGTCTGCAAATTATTATGTCAGTAAGTCAGTCACAGAAGCTCAGCCAGATCAGAGAGGAACTTGAATCATCACCTTTTTTAGCCAAATAAAATTTTGGGTTAATCGGGGTAAATCTAATTTCTCCCTTAACATTCAACAGAACTCCCCTAACACAGCGGCTCAGCTAGCTCAATAAGGATTGGAACTTTGATCAAAGTTTGACTTTTCTGAGACAAACAGCATTTTGGGGTATTTTGGACAAATACCCTTTCTCCCTTCACACACCCTCAGTCTCCTCAGCTATTTTAGGAAGGAACTTGAATCACTGGCCTGCCATTTCTCTATCAAAAGAAAATGTAGGTAATATCTCCCTTTACACTTCCCCAGCATCCCCCAGACTCACCTAAAACAGTCCAACAGAAACTGTTAACAGAGAGAACAAATTATCTGTCTAAAAGAATGCCTAAACTAAAATCCATCTCCACTTAACCTTTTGAGTACAAGAGGGGTATGCAACACATTGCAAAGGGTTAATTTGTCTATCTTCTCTACCTCCAAAATTGTACTGCTTTATCTATCTTCCTAACAAACCCTTCAGGAAAAGAAGGGAAATTTTCCACATGTTGAAGAAATTCAGTCCTACCATTGATTGCAATGAGCAAGGTGGAAAATCTGCACTTTTTCTCTGGAAAAAATCTCCCACCTGGCAGTAAATGCCATTTTTCACCTTTTTCTGTTTGAGAAGAAATATTTGATCCATCCCTATGAGCGATGTCTCCAGTGCATTGCTCTGCAAGGTACTGAAAACTTCTCGAGCATTCACACTTACCTTGATGTCAGAGTTCCAGTGGTGTCCTCCTGCATTTTCTGCACAAAAACAAAAAAAAAATAGAAAAAACCTAATTCCCCACTGCCTCTGTCACTGAAGCCTATACAAATAACACCCCCTGTAATCCTACTCAGTCCATTACCTGAGCCAGAATGAAAGGGAAATTAATAGGGATTGGTTTTTATATGGACATGCCTGTTCAAGTTAGTTCCCACTCTCCCACTGAATGGGAATGTGGGATTATACAGGACATGTAATATTCCTTGGAATAACCATTCCTCTCCCCCAATCAGCATCTAGCTGGAGCGGTCATGAATACATGTAATGTAACCCCTCCAGCTAGCCAATTTTTAAATGTTTGTTTTTGGACTGAAGATGCAGGAGGACCAGGGCTTCACAGACACTGCTGGACCTCTGACATCAAGGAAAGTGTTATGACTATTGGGGACTTATTTAGAATATAGGTGAAGGAATTTGATTTGACAAAAATGTTCATCAGATTTCTGAATAACAGAACACGAGGCAGTTAAACAAACTTCTTTCATCTGAATGGTTAAAAATAATTCAGATGAAACAAATGCTTTTGCTGTGTACCAGTCTAATATTTACCACTCTGGTGCAATTGATTCTCTGCAGAATTGCTCATTTTCTGCATTGTGCATTGTATCAAGCTTAAACCAACTGCACCATAGACTGGGACAAAATTCCTATTAACTTAGATAAGGCTTTTAACTCTTTGAAGGTCAGAGATGTCACACTCACAAAGCATTGAGAATCAATGCTTTTGCAGACCTCTTTAGCATTCAGTGGGTTAAAAAAGCACAATTAAAATCAATGAGAAATTTGGGAAGTTTTATTTTACCCCCTATGATGTAGATTGTTTGAGCTATAACTCTTCAGCTTAAAAAATAAGGACCAATGGCTTTTGTTTAATGTGAGTAGTTTCAATGCAGGAGTTTGTGTAACTGACTGCTAAGTCACAACAGACAGTGACAGAAGACAGTTTTACACTACTGATTAATACAAGGCTCCACCACTTATGAATGGACTTTGATCTTGTCTTTATTTTTTATTTTGTTGCTATGCAAGTTGGATTTACAGCATTACCTTTTACAGTTAAAATGAAATGATAACGGTATTTTTAAGATGTAGACAATATCCTAGAAACAAAATAAGAAAACACAGAAATCAGACAGACATACTTTCCTTTACTGAAGGGAAAAAAAGGAAATAAATAATTTAAATTAAACAAGTAAAACTGGCTTTTTTATTAAATAACCATTTATGTTTTTATACATAAACAGAATTAACAAAAGTACCTACTATGGGGTATATCTTTGGAAAGAATGTGGTATGTCTATGATAAAACTGTATTTTAAATCACAGCACAAAAATGCTTATGATAGAAAAGCTTACAATGACTCTAAAGTAGTAGTATTGCTCTTAAAAAGACATAACTTGTAAAACTAATAATAATAATGCATTCAAAAATCTTAATATAAAATGTATTCCAGTGTTCATAAGTGTGAGCACTCTAGAATTACATCTACAAAAGTGAGACTCTATTTATAAGTTCCCAATTTTTACCAATAAATAACCTATGACTTACTATAGATAATAAACATCAACGCTCCTAGGGATGGCCAAATTCCTGTCAGCCTCAGATATGAAGTGGACATGAATTTATTTAAAATAATTAAAAGCAGTGTTACATTTCATACTGTCTTACCTCTGCTGTGAGCAAAACCCCAGTAACAGAAATAAGAGATGTGTTTGCACCTTCCCTAATTGTAAAAGCCCCTGTGTGCTGGGAGCTACTAACTAAGGGGGTGGGAGGAGCCAAAGCTTCCCAAATTACATAAAAATGATTCACAAAAATCTGTGGAGCTTTATTTTATTTACCAATAGTGTTCAAATATTTATAGATATGTGTATAGTTAAACATGTAACTAAGATCTCACTATTTTGTTATATGTAGTAAGGTACAAGTTATTTGTTGGTAGAAGTTAGGATTTCATGTGCAGACTTGCTTTTTTTTCTGTATATGTAGCCAAAATATAACTCTTGCTGCTCCCTCAACTAAACACATATGTAACTATTTGAATACTATTGATAAGCAAGGTGCATCTTTGGTGGGGGTTATCAATATCATAATCACACTAAAACGTAATTAATAAGCATAAAGCAATATTTTCATCTTCATTTTCATATGTCAGTTATCTGATTTTGCTTTATGTTCTTATTTTTATTAACTAATGATGGCTGATAATGATATGAAAAATATTATGCCTGATTTCCTCATCAGAAAATTCTGCAATTAAATTCCAGCCCAGTACACAAACTATAATTCTCCATACTAAACCTGCCCAAGATACTAAGGTAAATTCATACAGAACCAGAACTGAACGTCCCCTAAAGAAGGTATTACCATATTATGGAATAGACAGTGTTTCACTAACCACATCAATGCATCTCTGAGTCCTGAGATCCAGGTGCAGGCACCATAGAGTGAGACCTGTCAGAAGGAAAGTACTCAGAGTTGCATTGATGTGGTTAGTAGTGATGATCGAGCACCCCAATGCTCGGGTGTTCGGGTGCTCTGACCGAGCGCCCCCGGAGGCTCGAGTGCTCGGCCGAGCACCCGAGCCCCATTGAAGTCAATGGGAGGACTCGAGCATTACACCAGGCACCCCCTGCTCTGATGAGGGGAGGGTGCCTGGTCCATAGGAAAAGGGCAGAAAATGATGGAAACACCACAGAAATGGTTCAGGGACAGCATAGGGAGGATGTCTGGATGCATCTTGGACTCCAACGTCGCTGCTGGGAACGATCTTTCGCCCGTAGTACGCCATTTTTACAGACTGACCGTAAAACACACAAAAAGGCAGATAAAAACGACTTTAGGCGAAAAATTGTTACCAAACAGTATTTGCTGTATATTTACTTGTATATCATCTGCAAATTCTGCAAAAAAATTCATCGATTTTTCTGAACTGGGGCCATGATTAAGAGGGAAACGTGCGCAGAGGCAAATTCTCCCAAAAATTTCCTCGATTTTTCTGAACTGAGGCCATGATTAAGAGGGAAACGTGCGCAGAGGCAAATTCTCCCAAAAATTTCCTCGATTTTTCTGAACTGAGGCCATGATTAAGAGGGAAACGTGCGCAGAGGCAAATTCTCCCAAAAATTTCCTCGATTTTTCTGAACTGGGGCCATGATTAAGAGGGAAACGTGCGCTGAGCCGACCATCTAAAACATTATGGGTGAGGGTCTGCTGCGGAGCTGACCATCCTAAACATTATATGCGAAGGCCCGCTAGTGAGCTGACGCTATAAAACATTATATGAGAGGGCCCGCTAGAGAGCTGACCCAATAAAACATTATATGAGAAGGCCCGCTGGTGAGCTGACCTATACAAAAATTGTCAAACAGGGCCCGCTGGTGAGCTGGCCCTATATAAAAATTATATCACAGGGCCCGCTGGTGAGCTGGCCCTATATAAAAATTATATCACAGGGCATATGGAAGAGGAGGAGGAGGATGAGAAGATTAAGAGTCAACCATATACCCATTTTTTGGGTGGAAGGGGTGAATGGGAATACAGAGTATTCACATCATTGTAAATAACATATATAAAGTGACTTTATGTTCCCCCGGGGCTTTCCTCCAGTGGAGTGGAGAAGTCAGGGGAAATCCAGGCCTTGTTCATTTTTATAAGTGTCAACCTATCAGCATTTTCGGTGGAAAGGCGGATACGCTTATCTGTTATGATGCCACCAGCAGCACTAAATACCCGCTCAGACAGAACGCTGGCGGCAGGGCAGGCCAGCACCTCCAAGGCGTAGAGTGCCAGTTCATACCACGTGTCCAGCTTGGACACCCAGTAGTTGTAAGGCACAGAGGGATCATTGAGGACGCTGACACGGTCTGCTACGTACTCCTTCACCATCTTCCAAAACTTTTCCCTCCTTGTGACACTAGGCTGCGCATCAGGGTGAGGGTGCTGGCGGGGTGTCATGAAGGTGTCCCACGCCTTGGAGAGTGTTGCCCTGTCTTTGTCGGAACTGCTGTGTGCTCCCCTTTTCTCCCCTTCTCGGTTGGCCAAGGTAGCACGTACTCTGCCGCCAGCGTTGTCAGATGGAAAATTTTGGAGCAATTTTTCGACAAGAACCTTCTGGTATTGCACCATTTTGCTTGTCCTCTCCACCGGAGGAATGAGAGATGAGAAATTCTCTTTGTAGCGGGGGTCCAGAAGGGTGAACACCCAGTAATCCGTGTTGTCTAAAATGCGTATAACGCGTGGGTGACGGGAAAGGCAGCCTAACATAAAGTCAGCCATGTGTGCCAGAGTACCAACAGTCAAGATTTCGCTGTCCTCACCAGGAGGATGACTCTCAATCTCCTCATCCTCTTCCTCCTCTTCTGCCCACTCACGCTGAAGAGATGGAACTAAAGTTCCATGGCTACCCTCTGTAGCGGAGGCAACCGTGTCTTCCTCCTCCTCCTCCTCCTCCGCCTCCTCCAATTGTCACTGAGAAGACGAAGTGAGGGTGCTCTGGCTATCACCTTGTGTAAGCTCTTCCTCCCGCATTTCCACCTCTTCCACATGCAAAGCGTTGGTTTTAATTGTGAGCAACGAGCGTTTCAGTAGACACAGAAGTGGAATGGTTACACTGATAATAGCGTTATCGCCGCTCACCATCTGTGTCGATTCCTCAAAATTGCGTAAAACCTCGCAGAGGTCTGACATCCATTCCCACTCCTCACTTCTGATTACAGGAAGTTGAACGGAGAGGCGACGACCGTGTAACAGCTGGTACTCCACTACTGCCCTCTGCTGCTCACAAAGCGGGCCAACATGTGGAAGGTGGAGTTCCAGCGCGTGCTCACGTCACACAGCGGTGAGCTGGCAATTGTAAGCGCTGCTGCAGCTTCAACAGGCCGGCTGAAGCTGTTGATGACTTATGGAAATGTGCACACACGCGGCGCACCTTGGTCAAGAGATCATGCAAATTGGGGTAGGTTTTTAGAAATCGCTGAACCACTAAATTAAATACATGCGCTAGGCATGGTACGTGTGTGAGCTTGCCGAGCTCCAAAGCCGCCACCAAGTTACGCCCATTATCACACACAACCATGCCTGGTTGCAGGTTGAGTGGCGAGAGCCACTGCTCGATCTGGTGACTAATCCCCTGCAACAGCTCTGAGGCCGTGTGCTGTTTGTCCCCAAGGCAGATCAGCTTCAGCACGGCCTGTTGACGCTTCCCCACTGCAGTGCTACACTGCTTCCAGCTACCGGCTGATGGGTGAGTGGCGCTGCGCGCAGAGAATTCGGAGGTGGAAACGGAGGAGGAGGAGCCAATAACGTAGGTGCTGGCGGAAACCCTGATGGAGGTAGGGCCCGCAATCCTCGGCGTGGGTAGCACCTGTGCCATCCCAGGGTCCCAGTCGCTCCCATCCTCCACGACATTCACCCAGTGTGCCGTCAGGGAAATGTAGCGTCCCTGGCCAGAAGCACTTGTCCATGTGTCAGTCGTTAAGTGGACCTTCCCAGTAACTGCGTTGGTCAGGGCACGGGTGATGTTACGGGACACATGGTGGTGTAAGGCGGGGACGGCACACCGGGAAAAGTAGTGGCGGCTGGGGACTGCGTACCGAGGGACAGCTGCTGCCATCAGGCTGCGGAAGGACTCAGTCTCCACAAGCCTAAATGGCAGCATTTCGATGGCCAGTAATTTGGAAAGGTGTGAGGTTAGTGCTATGGCCTGTGGGTGGGTGGCTGGGTATTTTCGCTTGCGCTCAAATGCCTGGGGTAACGACATTTGGACGCTGCGCTGGGACAGGGAAGTGGATGTGGTCGCTGATGGTGCTTCAGATGGTACAGGTGCAGGGCGGGAGGTATGCGGGCCTGCGCCTTCGACAGGCGATTGGCCGGCACCGAAAACAGGGGAAGAGGAGGCAGTGGTGTGGCCTGCAGACACAGATTGGTGATCCGGGCGTTCCTCCCACTTATTACGGTGCTTGGATGCCATGTGTCGGATCATGCTGGTGGTGGTGAGGTTTCTAGTGTTCATGCCTCGGCTCATTCTGGTGTGGCACAGGTTGCAAACTACAATTCTTTTGTCGTCCGCACTTTCCTTAAAAAAACGCCATACCGCGGAACACCTACCCCTTGGCAAGGGAGATTTACGCAAGGGGGTGCTCCGTGGAACATTTGCGGGCCGGTTTGGTGCGGTCCGCCTTCTTTCTGTAGCCACACCACTGCCTCTTCCAGCCTGTTGCGGTGCTGCAGATGGCTCACCCTCAGGACTGCTGTCATCGCTCGGCTCTCCACCTTCCCAGGTGGGGTCAGTCACCTCATCGTCCACCAAGTCCTCCTCCACTTCCTCACTCTGATCATCCTCCTCATGTCTTGATCCCACCACATACTCAGTCATTGACAACTGTATATCATCCTCCTCATCAAGGTCTTGAGACAGTAATAGTGGTTGATTTAATGGCAACTGTGTCTCATCATCATCATCATCCACTTCCTTTGACCTTAAATGCTGTTCCCCTCTGTCATCTTCTTGTGATTAGGTACCCTCTAGAGGTTGTGAATCAGGGCACAAGATGTCATGTTCCTCTGCAAGCGTGCTTGGAGAGAGGTTCAAATTAAGGATTGGTGATGAGACGAGCTCCTCACTATATCCCAGTGTGGGATCACTTCTTTGACCAGATCCTCTATGGTGGGAGGAAGGATGATCAGGGTGAGGATTATGTTGACCAGACTCTTGGCTACTGAGAGTGGACTTGGTGGAAGACAGGGTGGTGCTTAACCGACTGGAAGCAGTATCAGCTGAAATCCAACCGACCACCTGTTCGCAGTGGTCTGACCTCGAGAGTGATGTCCTGCGACGCCCTGTAAACTGAGACATGAAGCTAGGTATGGTGGATGTCTTTCTGTCTTGTGCTCTGGCACCAGGCACAGTTTCTATGCGTCCTGACCCGCGCCCTGAACTATCAGGATCACGTTCACTTCCCCGTCCCTTTTTACCCGCCTTCTTCATATTACACGGAATATGTGCTGCAAATCTGCAACTTTGCACAGTAAACAGAATGTTCTCCTAATACGCAACTTTGCACACTAAATAGAATGTGCTTCTTATCTGCGGATACGCACAGTGAATGGAATATGTGGCTTTGATATTTTACAGTTTGCACAGTTAACAGAATGTTCTCCTAATATGCAACTTTGCACACTAAACAGAATGTGCTTCTTAACTGCGGCTCGGCACAGTGAATGGAATATGTGACTTTGATATTTTACAGTTTGCACAGTTAACAGAATGTTCTCCTAATACGCAACTTTGCACACTAAACAGAATGTGCTTCTTAACTGCGGCTATGCACAGTGAATGGAATATGTGACTTTGATATTTTACAGTTTGCACAGTTAACAGAATGTTCTCCTAATACGCAACTTTGCACACTAAACAGAATGTGCTTCTTAACTGCGGCTCGGCACAGTGAATGGAATATGTGACTTTGATATTTTACAGTTTGCACAGTTAACAGAATGTTCTCCTAATACGCAACTTTGCACACTAAACAGAATGTGCTTCTTAACTGCGGCTCGGCACAGTGAATGGAATATGTGACTTTGATATTTTACAGTTTGCACAGTTAACAGAATGTTCTCCTAATATGCAACTTTGCACACTAAACAGAATGTGCTTCTTAACTGCGGCTCGGCACAGTGAATGGAATATGTGACTTTGATATTTTACAGTTTGCACAGTTAACAGAATGTTCTCCTAATATGCAACTTTGCACACTAAACAGAATGTGCTTCTTAACTGCGGCTCGGCACAGTGAATGGAATATGTGACTTTGATATTTTACAGTTTGCACAGTTAACAGAATGTTCTCCTAATATGCAACTTTGCACACTAAACAGAATGTGCTTCTTAACTGCGGCTACACACAGTGAATGGAATATGTGACTTTGATATTTTACAGTTTGCACAGTTAACAGAATGTTCTCCTAATACGCAACTTTGCACACTAAACAGAATGTGCTTCTTAACTGCGGCTCGGCACAGTGAATGGAATACGTGACTTTGATATTTTACACTTTGCACACTAAACAGAATGTGCTGCTAATCTGAAACTTTGCACACTAAAAAGAATGTGCTGCTAATCTGCAACTTTGCACACTGAACAGAATGTGCTCTAATCTGCAACTTTGCACACTAAAAAGAATGTGCTGCTAATCTGCAACTTTGCACACTGAACAGAATGTGCTCTAATCTGCAACTTTGCACACTAAACAGAATGTGCTGCTAATCTGCGGCTAGGCACAGTGAACAGAATATGTGAAGTTTTTTTTTTTATATCTCTGCCCCCCCAAACAAAATAAACTGCTGCCCCCACACACAGTAGTCCTAAAAAGGACTTTTGGGTCTTTTTTTTTTACAAATTCGCTTTTCTTCTCCCTACACTGACTTTCCCTTCCTATCCTCATCTCTCCCTGGCTAAGACTGAGCCGAACTCGCTGGTCAGGTGCTATACAGCACCCGATCACGGGTTCTGGCCAGCCAATCAGTGTAATGCCAGCAGCCAACATGGCTGCTGGCATTACACTGATGTCAGAGCCTCCCTGCACGTTTATTGGCTGCGCAGCAGCCGCGAAACGTGCGGGGAGGAGACCCGAACATGGTGGGCAAGCACATGCGGTACTCGTATGAGTACCGCCATGTGCCGAGCAGAGCGATGCTCGAGCCGAACCGAGCTTCGGCCGAGCATGCTCGCTCATCACTAGTGGTTAGTGAAACACTGTCTATTTCATATTATGGTAATGCCTCCTTTAGGGGATGTTCGGTGCTGGTTCCATTCGAATTTACATCAGATCTTGGGTAGGTTTAATTTGGAGGCTTATAGTCTATGTACTGGTCTGGACTTTAATTGCAGAATTTTCTGTTGAGTAAATCTGGCACAATATTTTCTCAGACAGAGCTAGCAATTATCAGGTAAGTCTGTGTATGTGAACGCTCAAAATAACAAGCCCCATTAAGAAGGGGCAGATTCAATGACATGAATGAAACCAGAACAGAGAAAGAGTGCTGCCTCTCATGTAGAACGTCGTCAAGATGGCATGCAGTAATGCTTGAATTAATGGACCTATTAAGGTATTATTTCTAATGAAAATGTGCACTAGTAAAACTTTATCAACAACCATTACATTTATTTGGGCCAGACAAATCCATACAACATTTTTTATGTCAACATGACAATTCCGCTTTAATCAGGAGTAAAGCTAAAACAGATCTTTCCACTTAATTCAAAATAATACTAATATATTGAATATTAAGTGATACCACATCCACTGGTTATAGGCTAGACAATTAAATAAATTAAAAAAAAAAAACAATACTACATAGCCCATTATAGAAAAATAATTGTCATGAATGAATAAATGATAGCTGTCTCAAATCAACAAAAACATATAATAATATACAATATATAAGAAATAAATACTAGGGATGGTGAAAAGTCTTGTTTTGTTCCTGTGGGAAATTTCGCAGTAAATAAGAGCTTTTTGCTCTGGAATATTTGCCCATGGAGAAACCTGTAGATTTTGCTAAGAACACAGAAAATTTTATGAGAATGGTTCCATTTCCCACCTTTGTTATTCAGTGGGGTGAAACTTCCTGTCTACATACTATATAACCCCACAGCATTGTGTAGTTTAGGAGGAAAGGAAAGTAGACGGAGATGGAGAGAGAGAGACAGAGAGAGAGGATTCATCCATTTTGGGCAGTATACAGTGTATGCTGTAACGCACAAAAGAAAGTCCTTTTTTAAAGGTGAAGTTGCTTTTTTGCAGTTTGTGGTTCAGTGTTAGTTTCTATAATGTTTTCCAAGGCAAGTCATACATTTAGTGGTTTGTTTAGGGTGAGCAAATAGTGAAAGCTTGCCTTGGTTGCTTTGATTTCTGGGGCTGAGTGAGCTTTTTTTTACCACTCTCCACCAGCACTCAGATGATAGTGCACCAATGAGCAGAAGTCCAACATGGATTAATATGTTATGGTACAAGTGAGGAGTATGATTGTGGGTATGAAGGAAAATCTGTGTGGCCTAGGGACAAGTGAGTAGAGTGGGCAGGGTTTAGTGGGAAAGTGGTCCAGAAGTGGGTTGAACAGGGATGGAGGGGGTGAAGCTATAAAAGCAAAGAGAAAAAAGAACATCAGTAAACTGCTTCTAAATGTAGTGGTATAATAGTGCAGCAAATGTACTTTAGCACAATAAAATTCATAAAAGGACTAAATAGCACAAATAAAAGGATAAATCTTCACAAAGAAGAATAAAATCAGTATTAAGAATTAATTATATACATTTTAGATAAATAGACCCGGATTAATTAAAATTATAAAATACAAACATCCAGAAGACATTCACCTAACCTATTAGATCAAATAACATCTATTGGGATCAACATACAATATATTGTAGTGCTTGGAAGAAGATACTAAGCCCAGTAACACCAAAATTCATCAAGCTGTGACTGGTACAATGCACAAAGAAATCATTTTAATTCCTTATGTATTAGCCTTTCTCCTCAGCAATGGGTGGGTAATATCTGGTCATAGCTTATTTATGAATAAGTGATGGCCAGATAGATCCACCAATTTAATCTGCCAGCTGCAATCAGGCAGATTACATTATTATCAATTGGGGTGAACACAGGCCTACAAAAACACTGTATGCATGTGTATGTGTAGCTGGAATGGCCCTTTTTTCCACACATTGTATCATATTTTCCTACTTCCGATAAGCAAGGCAGGAAATATGACAGATCATTGATGAATACTTGAAGGCAGGGCTATCCAAGTTTAGTCCTTATGGGCCACTAAAGGTCTGGGATTTAAAGATTTCCCTGCTTAAGCATAGATGGGCAATTCAAAATGAATGAGCTTCTGATTAACTGTTTAATCAAGGAATTCCATATATCCTGGCCTGTTGCTGGCCCTCGAGGACTGAACTTGGACAGCTCTGCCTGAAGGTATTCATCAATGATCATGATAAAGGTCTGGCAAACAGCAGAATATTTTGGGGGGTAAAAAAACATACTACAGAATAACTGAAAATATTACTGCTGATAAGGAAAAAAGTAATGGAGAAACTTAATACGATTATCAAGGAATCAGAATAAAAGACATACTACATTGAATTGTAGATAATGTCCTTGTCCTTGTAACAAAAACATTCTTGCAAAAATAATGTTCAACAGCATTTTACTTTCACTGCATACATCATCTGTTGAATATAAAAGCATCACAATGGACTACATGTACAGCAAGGTCTTCTATGAATAGATATATTACTGGAAGCATCTGTATTATGAGATAAGGAGTGGGCGTTTCACATATTTGTAGTTATAATAAAGCACAAAATGCCACATGGTGTCAACAGCTACATAGGACTCTTGACATATGGATGGAGGACCTGTACCATAAGATTAGGACTTCAATATGTATTATTTGTTTTTCTTTACATATTGTAATTGCTTCTTACAAATATTAAGAAACATCAAAAATCAATTTCCTCAATAAAGTTATGAGGTGCCAATGTTTGCAGATTAAAAACCCAGACTTTGTCTTGCTTGGCCAGTATCAGAAACGTATTGCCCCTCCCCCCAAACACGCTCACCTCATATGGGAGGTAGCTGTTCTACAATAATGTATTAGAAAGCATGAAATGTCTGGAAACTGAATTATTACTCAACCTTTTAATAATGTTCTCTCAATGCTTGAGGAATCTTGACAGGAATTACTATGCTTCCTACATACTGGTTCTTCTACTCACATTCAAGTAGGTAAATTACATTTTCTGTTATACAGTTATAGTACTGTTGTATTTGTAAAGATTCATCTGTTGTAGTTGATTCAAACTACTTACCCCTAGGCTTGGTAAGTGGATCCAATTTTTTTCTGAGTTGTCAGTTTTTTAAATAGCTAACCTTTCGGTAGTATTGGAGAAGAGAAGGAGTTATAGTACGTTGTCTGAAAATGTGGAACTCCTGTTTAGTGACAGGGAACATTCCCTCGATAATCACAGGGCTTAAACTAACATCAGAAACTAGAAATAGTAACATAGTAACAGAGTAAATTAGGTTGAATAAAGACTCAAGTCCACCAGTTCAACCTTTTGCCTCATACTTCCTGATCTGCCTACTAATAAACAGTATAACTGTGTATGTTCCCTTTTGAAAGAAATGTATCTAATCTTCTCTTAAATGTATCCATTGCATTTGCCATAACCACCTCCATGGGCAAGGAATTCCACAATTTAACAGACCTTACTGTAAAAAAACCTTCCTCTGCTGAAGTCTAAACCTCCTTTCCTCTAATCTCAAGGGGTGTCACCTGGTCACCGGATCAGGCCTTGGAATAAATAGCTTACCGCAGAGATCCTTGTATTGAGCTCTAATATACTTGTACAATGTGATAAAGTCTCCTCTTAGTTGTCTTTTCTCTAGAGTAAATAAACCAAGTTTGTCTAGTCGTTCCTCATACGTCAAGTCCTCATTTCCCTTAATTAATTTTGTTGCTCTTCGCTGTACCCTCTCTAGTTATAGTATATCATTTTTCAGAACTTGTGCCCAAAACTTCCCTGCATACTCAAGGTGAAGTCTTACCAATGATTTGTACAATGGCAAAATAATGTTATCCACTCTTGCTTCAATACTTCTTTTTAAGCAAGACAGGATTTTCTTTGCCTTTGCTACTGCTGTTTGACATTGGTCACTGTTTCCAAGTTTGCAGTTGTCAAGGATACCCAGGTTTTTCTCTAGCAATGAGTCCCCTAAAATGATTCCATTAAGTTTATAAGTTGCCTTGGGATTATTTCGTCCCAAATGCATGACTTTGCACTTCCCCACATTAAACTTCATATTACATTTGTTTGCCCAATCTGCTATTTTATGTAAATCCCTCTGTATGCAGCAAATATCCTGTTCTGAATTAGTTACCCTGCATAATTTAGTGTCATCTGCAAATATTGATATTAAAAATCAGCGGACCTAATACTGAACCCTGAGGTACTCCACTCTCCACCTTAACTGTATTGAAGAATTGTCCATTTACAACCACACACTGTTCCCTATCCTTCAACCAGTTTTGTATCCAATTGGAAAGGTTATCTCCTAGCCATGATTTCCTTATTTTGTACCCCAGCTTTTTTGTGTGGCACTGTATCAGATGCCTTTGCAAAGTCTAGATATATTACATCAACTTCCTTGCCATTTTCAAGGTTGCTGCTTAAATCCTCATAGAAGCTTAAAAAGTTAGTTTGGCATGATCTATTCTTCATAAACCATGTTGAATCCTGCTAATGATCTTATTTTTTGTGTTGTAATCCTGAATATAGTCCCTTATTATCCCTTCTAGCAGTACAGAGGTCAAACTCACAGGTCTATAATTTTCAGTTTCTGTTTTAGTTCCCTTCTTAAATAGAGGCACTACATTGACTCTTTGCTAGTCTTGTGTCACTGAGCCTATGGTGGGAGAATCTTTAAAGAGTAAATAAAGGGGTTTTTCTAACACTGAACCAAGTTCCTGAAGAACGCTTGGATGTATACCATTAGGACCCGGTGCTTTGTCAGTCTTAATTTTGTTCAGTCTTCCCATGACATCTTCTTGAGTTAACCCAATATCTGATAATTGTATTGTTCTATTAGTTACTTGTTGAGGCTCTTCTATCATTCCTTGCTCACTTGTATATACTGATGCAAAGAAAGTGTTTAAAACATCTGCCTTTTCCTTATCCTCACTAATCAACTCACCCATCTCATTTTTGAAAGGTCCAATACACTCCCTCTTAGGTTTTTTGCTATTTATATATTTGAAAAACATTTTTGGATTAGTCTTGCTTTCCCTTGCAATTCGGGATTAATTATCTATTTTTTCTACCCTAATTGCTTTTTTGCAATCTTTGTTGCACTCCCTGTATTTTAAGAAAGAATGTTCAGTTTCTTCAGACTTAAATAGTTTGAATGCTTTTTTTCCTTGCCATTTCTTCTTTACATGTGCAATTAATCACACTGGCTGTGACTTACTTCTTTTGCATTTTTTCCCCATTGGTATATACTGTTGGGTAAATTTCTGCAACCTAAATTTGAATTCTGACCATTTCTCCTCGGTATTTTTGCCTTTAAATAATGCATCCCAGTCTATGTGTTGCGTTGAAGCCCTTAACAATTTGAAGTTAGCTTTTTAAAAATTAAGAGTTTTTGTCGAACTTATACAGTTTTGCTTTTCCAGACTGATCTCAAATGTAACCATGTTGTGATTACTGTTTCCCAAATGTTCACTTACCTTAATATTGGATACCATTTCTGTGTTATTCGTTATCACTAGGTCCAATACATTGTTATTTATTGTCGGCATTTCCACCATTTATGACATGTAGCTTTCCTGAAGTATGCTCACTAACCTGCTTCTCTTAGCACTTAATTTTTCCAGTTGATACCTGGATAGATAAAATCTCCCATAACTATAGTATGCCCAAGCTGGGCAGCTTTCCCCATTTGCAATAACAGTTGGGCCTCAACATTGTCAACAATATTTGGTGGTTTGTAGCATATACCCACCAGCACCTTTTTTTTTTTTTTTTTTTACCTTTTACACTACATTTACTCTCAATTTCTACCCACAAGGACTCCACATTTTGGCCAGTTCCTCACTATTATCACTCCTCAAAATTGGGTTTAGCTCTGGTTTCAAATATAAGCACACACCTAGCCCTCTATATTTACAGCCCAGTGCATCATTCCACCACGTTTCTGTTGTACCAATTATGTCCAATTGCTCATTAACCACCAGCAGTTCTGGTTCTCCTATTTTATCTACCATACTTCTTGTATTTGCTAGCATACAGTTAATTTTAAGTATTTACTTATATTACTCCTTACATGCTTTTTACTAGGAGTTTGTCCCTATTTACAACATTTATCCCACCCTTTCTCCACCCCCTGATCATTTACTTGAACCCGGTTCCTATCTGCTCTATCTACCCAATATTTGCTATCTATCCCCCCCCCCTTTCGTAGTTTAAAAGCTCCTCCAAGCTTCTTAGCACAAATCAATTTTCCTTATTCCAACAGGTACAATCATGTTACCCTACAACAGTAAAAATCTTCACACCTCTTATGCTGATCAATATTAATCTCTAGGTCTCACTGTTGACCTACTTACACATTAATATACCCAAATCCACATGTACACACATGCACAGTTTCATGGGAGGGAGACAATATGAAAACCAAATGAATAAAAATTTTAAACAAAATTGTGTACAAGAGACAATTTTATTTTTTTGCCCATGTTGGGAGGCAACAGAAGCATCTTGGGAGATGACTACTTAATTCATGCAATCAAATAGTTGCTCAGTTGTCACTGGGAAATATTTGTGTGTATGTGCTCAGTCTTTTACTAGTTAATTGCTACAGAGAGTAGCAGCAATATAAACTAAAATATAAATGTGTGTGTGTGTGTATATACAGTACTGTGCAAAGTCTTAGGCAACTGTGAAAAAAGGTAAGAATGCTTTCAAAAATAGACATGTTAATAGTTTATTTTTATAAATTAACAAAATGATAGTGAGTGAACAGAAAAAAATTGTAAATCAAATCAATATTTGGTGTGACCACCCTTTGCCTCCAAAACAGCATTAATTCTTCTAGGTACACTTGCACACAGTGTGTTAAGGAACTCAGCATTTAATTTGTTCCAGACATCTTCAGGCAGCCTCAGTTGCTTCTTCATGTAATTCCAGACAGACTCAATGATGTTGACATCAGTGCCCTGTGAGGGCCATACCATCACTTCCAGGACTCCTTGTTCTTCTTTACACTGAAGATAGTTCTTAATGACTTTGACTGTATGTGTGGGGTCGTTGTCATGCTGCAGAATACATTTGGGGCCAATCAGATGCCTCCCTGATGGTACTGAATGATAGATAAGTATCTGCCCATACTTCTCAGAATTAAGTAGCACATTAAATCAGACCAAATCGCCACCATGCTTCACTATTGCCTGCAGACACTCATTCGTGTACAGCTCTCCAGCCCTTCGGTGAACAAGCTGCCTTCTGCTACAGCCAAGTATTTAAAATTTTGACTCATCAGTCCAGAGTACCTGCTGCCATTTTTCTTCACCCCGGTTCCTGTGTTTTAATGCATAGTTGAGTCGCTTGGCCTTGTTTCCACATTGGTGGTATTGCTTTTTGGCCACAAGTATTCCATGAAGACCACTTCTGACCAGACTTCTCTTAGCAGTAGATGGGTGTACCAGGATACCAGTTTTCTGCCAATTCTTTGCTGATGGCACTGCCAGACATCTTCTGATTGCAAAGGGAAGTAAGCATGATGTGTTTTTCATCTGCAGCACTAAGTTTCATTGGCCAACCACTGCATCTACGGTCCTCAGTGTTGCTTGTTTCTTTGTGCTTCTTCACATCTAGAAACCCTTGTGTGCCTTGAGATTTCTGCCTGGGAGAGATCTTGCTAATGCAATATAGCTACCTCTTGTCTTGTTGCCATGCTCAGTTCAAACACTAAATTTCAGAATTTCTTCCAAAGTTTCATCAATTTGTCACAACAAGCAGTCATAATGATCAGCAGCATCTCTCTGAGGAATCAGATTCTGTCAGGAAATATACAGATGTGCTTATTGATCGAGTGGAGCATTGCATTGTGAAGTGGGAGAAAGTTAAGGCTGAAAAAACTTCTAGAAAACATAATGAAAAGGAAGGCAGCAAAGGGTTTATACCAGTAGCAGGAGCAGTAACATCCACCAGAAAATCCCATTCCTATTTCGAACACAGAGTGATTCATGGGTCTGGGGTGTGACAATCTAACATTTGTGTTGGTGGTGGCAGCACATCTCTATGAGACTTGCTCCCAGAGTATGAGTTCCTAGGATCACTGCTATGAACACTGATTAATGAGCCAATAATCTGAGAATGAAATCTTATATTAGACTCAAACATGATATGTTGATATTTGTTGTAGGAATTATGTTGAATATATATAAACTAGTATAAAAGCCTGTGTACACGGGCCAAGGTCCGGGTAATGTTAATGCAATGCATTGCATACCCCTCTGGCACTCAAAGGGTTAAGAAGCCACTACCTCACTGCTTCACAAGATGCAGTCTTGCGTCGCCTCACTCACGCGATGCAATCATGCGTAGTAGAGACTGCTCAAATGCAGGCAATCTCTACTGTGCGAATTATATAGCGAATTATTATGTAGGATATGTGTGTGTATATCTATATATATATATATATATTTATAAACAATGGCTAGAGAACATAGCAACATAGCAGAGGCTTACAAAAAGCCTTAAAATATGTGTGTGCAGGATGCAGGCTAGTCAAACACAAGCCCTGAGATAAATTGTTTTGCAGGACCTAAGCTTGTTAAACACAAGCCCTGAAGATATTTATTTTGCAGGACTTAGGCTTGTTAAACACAAGCCCTGAGAAAAAGCTGGTTTGTAGGACTTGAGGTTGCCAAAAACAAGCCCTGAGACCAAAAATGTATGCTTTAATGGCCTAGTGCCAGCAGTTCATTATATGTTGTTTGTCGGTAAATGCCACTGGTTACATTCCCATATGTGCTACTGCTGTAATTGCTGCTGCTGAGCTGACTAAGTAGCAGGGGGATTAGACTGCTCCAAGGGACTGGGGCCAACAGCAGTGATATGAGACAGGTGATAGTACAATGATGGTTCTACTTATCACTAGTAGTGGTGCACCTGAGGCAATAACAACACAACAACTAGTCTCCGCCACTTTAGGTGTATCAAGAGAAAATAAGTTTGCCAATAGTACTTCTCCTCCTGTTCCTCCTCCAAAATCATGAGTGTGTTGGAATACTAATATTTCCCTTGAGAGCAGTACGGAAATATGCCTTTCATGAGCAACAGCCATATGCACGGTGTGTTTGTAAGGAAACATTCTGAAATAGGGGAAGGACTTGGAACAATGTACACATCTGTGCTCATATGGTGATCCCCATCCCCATTTTCATCTCTGCCTACCATTCCTTTTTGCTTTCATCTAAAAAGGCCCCATTCTCTCCTCCACATCAGCTGCCCCACTATCACCCTCACTGCTGCTGTATGGGAATGGGACTGGTTAGTGATGTGATGACATATGTGACAGAGGTCCCCTACTGTCACACTTGCCATCTCTTCAGATGAAGAAGGCACACTGGCAGCACTAGCTGCAGGCTCAGGCATCTGTCATGTGCTACTGCTCATATTGCTAGCCAGTTCTGCCTTCTTCATCATAATTTCCCCAGAAAGACAATTTCAGTAGAATGTGAATCACAGAGTCAGTGGTATGTGGGCTCTATTGACCACTAGTCTGGCAGCTGAATTCCCCTTCCACCTCAGCAGCAGCATTAGGGTCAATCCAGCTGGTCTCAGCAGCTGCTACACCATTCCAACCCTCACACCCATCTCTAGCTGCTGTGGTAGTGAGGCTGCTTAGACAAGTGTAACTTAGGGTCTAGTGCTGTCACACTTGCCATCTCCTCCTCCCCCTCCTCAGAAAAAAATGTACACTGGCAGCAGTAGAAGCAAACAGAGGCAGTACCTGTGCTGCTCACACTGTTACCCAGTTTTGCTTTAATCACAATTTTCCTCCAGATATCAAGTGAAAATGTTAGGGGACTGGGCATCATTGTGTATGTTGAATGTGGGCTCCTTGTCCCTTTTGCACTGGTGGTGGTGAATTCCTCCTCCTCTTTGCCACTGGGTGCATCAGGTTCCTTAAAGCTCTTTTTTTATTACTAGTGCTCATAGTGTTAGTCATCACTATGGGCATGTAATACCATTATTTCACTTGATAAATAGATTTAAAATCACTTTTTGTCCTCTCTGCCTATCTCTCTCTCTCTCTGTCTGCTTCCACTCCATTTTACTTCATATTTCATGTCATGCTTTGCGACAATACTTATTTTAAAGTATTTTTCTCCATCGAAAAGAATAGGAAAATTATTTTTTGGTCTAAGTGAAATGTAGAAAATTCTAATGGTTATTCTATGGGACAAATTTCTCACAAAAAAGCAGAGAACCACGTGGTTTTTGCAGAATATCTCACGAGAATAAAAGGGACTTTTCACCCAATCAGGAACCTGACTGACTGCTGCAGTGGCTAGACTCACCCCATGGGGTGGGGAGACCAGCAAACCAGGAACCACTAAGAATTTTATATATATATATAGAAATATATATAAACTGACCTGTGCAAGCATGCGAGCAAAAAACAAACAAAAGCTATTTGGTAAGACACACTGTGTATGCACAGCACATGTATCAATGAATATCAATGAACTACATGTCAGTAAATTTAGAGCCCAATGTAGCTCTGCTGGATCTACCCTCCTACTCCCTCTCAGTCATTTTCATTTTATTTACAAACCACCCACTGTCTGATAAATGTATTACTAATTTTAAGGGTGACAATGAAATAAATGGAAAAAAAAAACGTATGTTGGAAAAAAGAAAGCAGACAGAGAAGTATAATGCTTGCACTGAAGCAACGATTAAACTTCATGAACTTTTTCAACTCAATTTATATTTATATATTGTGTAGAAGCTGGGAAGCACTCTCGCTTAATGATGTCCCGTGGCCTGGGTGCTCATTTCTAAGCCAAAACTGATATTACAATATCTAAAAGTAAAAAGAGAACTCACAGGACTTGAAAAAACATGAAAAGATACTTAAATTTATTAGTCAACGTTTTGGCTACATTGCATAGCCTTCCTCAGGACCACACACACTGTGAAAATACCCCCACCTTGAATACCCTCTCGTGTGAGAAAGCGCCAAAATCCGGCATTCTCATTATCGTGACATCACCCAATCAGACATATGTGAAAACATCTGAATACTTGTTAATTAACTGGTGCAAAAGAAATTTGTAAAACATATATACCCACAGTATATAATCAGTGTCTGAATATTAATAAAAATATATTTTTTAATTTGTAGCTAATCTAAGCCAGAATTCTGTTACAATAAGAATTATTTTCCTAATGGCTATTTTTAGCTTTGGCAGATATTTGGCAGATATTTAATTCTGCAAACACATGCAGATCAAGTATAAGAACTGGAATGGCAAATTACATTTTTTTACAATCTAAGTTCCTTTTGGAATTCTTTTGGTGCACTCCTAGAACAATCCCAAAGTGAGCGTTAGGAAGTATAAGGGAAGTGTCTGAATGTCAGCTGATAGGGCAAACCAGGGGGTCAACAGCTATTAAGTCCTCAGTTGCCAGATATCTGTAAACATACCACACCAGCAAATAACTGCCTTTAAATTAAATACATTAATACACCCACTTGCCAACCCTTGATCACCCTAACCACCCCACCCACATACATACGTAAACCCTCCAATGATGGAATACATTGATCTCTCTGCACTGGCAACAGAGTGGTTAACAATCATGCAACCCATCCCCACCCTTCTGCTACTGACTAGCCAGAGGAAGAGGTCACATATCTCATCTGTGATTAGCTGAGAGGAGAGTTTACTACTGAGAATGTTCAGTGGCCTTCATAACCCAAGTCTAGACCAAAAACATTTGGGGTGTTGGCGTTATGCTTGGATAAAATCTTTTTGCTTGATTCAGTTAAATGTCTTCAATTTCTGTACCTTTGTTTTGTTGAGTATACCTTTATCTATGTATAGATAGATAGATAAGTGCACCACTGGGATATGTGTATGTATAGGGTATACAATGATCAAAGGGAATGTGCTAGGATTATGTGATTTATATCAAAGGAACACCAGAAAGGAGAAATGAAAAATCCCTATCAGTAGCAAGCCCAGCCCTATAAGTCAGACATGCGACCAACTAGGCATAAAAATCCCAGGAAAAAAGATAAATAAAAACAATTAAAATATAACTTTTATTGTGCCCTGATAAAAGAACTACAAACAAAGTTGCAAACCTACTACGCTGATCGTTACTAAGTTGCAACAAATGAGAATGCCATCACACACGTGGCTCTTATGACACGCTCACTCTGCCTTCAATCCTAATAGACCTAACATGAGAGGTCTATAGGGAAACACACAATTAACTCTATGAGTGATGTGTATTGGAGACATCTCCTCTCCGTTGGAGCAAGTGTTGCGTCTCACTTTCGAAACACAAATATATAGAACTTATAATTTAACCCTCTAACCCTGAAGTTCTATCTCTAGTAACCTAACATTCCTACTGGTCATTGATAAGATCAGAGTGATAATCATGGCCACAAAAAGGTGATCATTCATACAGCATATGTATCACTTATCTATGCCATAATGGTTATGGTGAATGACCCTAAAGGCCAAAAATGGAGAAATTAACTTGCAAAGTGAACAGTAACTAGAACATATGGATTGCAGTGATTCTGACTAGCATGGTATGAAGTCAGAAGCTCTGACGTACATTTCACCTAACTGTCGGCTTTTTCAAAGGGTATTCTCTTACTCCGCATCTCCAACAAGTGGAAGGACCAGATTGGGACATTCTTGGAGTATAATACCATCTGTTTAAGAGTTTATAGTTGGCCTACCTAGTCATAATATCAGGTAAAATAGAAGTTAGGTGTTTAAAAATGGAGTGCCACATACACACTGGCCAGTTTACAGAAAGGTCCTGTTCCCATAGCTTGACAAACCATGGTTTAACTGGGATAGAGATAGTATTCAGTAATTTATAGAGTTTCAAGAGGGCCCTTGTGGTGTATGTAATTGTTTTGTAAAGACCGTCACATGTATCCTTTTCTTTGTATGTGTATGGAGTGATCTGATAATAAAATATATTTAAAAAAAAAAAAAAAAAAGGCAGTCACACAAGATATTAGGGTCCATGGGACATAACCCTAGTTCTGCAAGCCTAAAAGGAAGTGAGACACCTGATGGTACTGCAAGATTAATTGTTTTGCAGACGATGGTTGCATCAAACTGACTCTGAGGAGGGAACACCTGAATCTGGGACTAATGTGTAGAGTATGAAGCTCAAAGTCTTTCCATTGTGCAAAGTGGCCCCCCACATATCCCAAGGGGGGGCTTTGTAGGCTAGATTGTAAGTAAAGGATAAGGATAGCTTTAGAGAGAACAGGAGAAATTAACTACATCCCAAACTTGTATAAAATGATTTAAAATATGATGAGATTGCATGGCTTGGGATGAGTTTTTCTGTGGCATCCGGCAGATTTTGTGGGGGTCTGCAAAAGGGATATGTATTTGTAAAGATCTAATCCATTCCTTGTATGTGGAATGGGAGCAGTCCAGCATAGTGGACAGTGTGGATGCAAGATAGTATTTCTTTATATCAGGAAGACCCAAGCCCACCCTGCTCAGAGGAAAGACACAGTCAGGAAGTAGCCAGTCTCTGCATGAATGAGTTAATAAGGGATTGTAGTATGAATAGCCAACTCTGTGGGACTTGCAAGGGTAGGATATTAAAGAAGAGGTATAAACATTTCGGAAGAACAATTATTTTAATTAGGTTTATTCTACAAATCCAGTTTATTCCATTTAGATAGCTCATTCCAAAATTATTCTGCCAGGTGATAAAGGTTAAACACAATGATATTATATTCAGTTTGATCCACACAAGAACTGATCACGACTTGATATGCATTGCCACATGGACGAACCTGCATCCCCTTTCACATGTGCCTCCTATTGTACTTGCCTTTACTACTTATTACTGAATGTACTGTATTATACTTTAATTTGCATATAATGTATCATATTGTATTGCATTATATTATTCTGTCATTGATCATCTGAATAATAAAAATTTATATATAATAAAATCTATGATATTCTCTAAATCAAATCTCGTAGATAACAGATTTTATCAGTCATCTATCTAAAAGTAGGACTCATTGAAAGAAGCTATTTCATAGTGGGGTACAGTAAAAACTGACAATTTCCAATTTCTGGAAGTTTCAAGAATTTGCATGAGTGGTGGGAGTGGTGATGCAGAGGAGGATATGAATAGGAGAACGTCATTAGAAAAGCCAGCTATTTTTGAGTGGTCATGGGAGAGGATGAAAAGTAAAGGGGGTTCTGTTAGCAATGGGGAATGGATCTGTGAGGTAACCGTTGATGTAACCATTGATGTTTAATAAAACATCATAAATAAAGACTTATGATACTGTTCATACCACACAGCTCTACCCCTAAGTAGATAACTAGTTCCTTGAGATAGGTTGGCTGAACCCTATTGAAAGTTTTCTCAGCAGCAATAGAGACCAATATAGTAAGAACATTTTGTTGCAAAGCAGTGTAACTTATTGGCTAAATGGTATTGTCTTTTGTTTCTCTGTTTGGTACAAACCCTGACAGGCAGGGTTTGAATCCATTTGCATTTAGTTTATCTGGTAATTTCACAATGACATTTGATAACATTTAATAAAGAGATGGAGTGGTAGTTTACATAACTGCAGTTGTCCTTCACTGGCTTAGGCATCAGATAAATGTGTGCTTCTAAGGTGTATACCAGGAAGGGTGCTCCATAGACTGAGGCAAATCCTGGGGCAAGGTAAAGGAAAGAGATGGGGAAGCAGTGAAATAAAGGAAGATAATATGTTAATAGGTTAACACTTAAGAGAATTACAGTAAAAAATATTTGGTATTGCGTAAACCATCTACAGCTCCAAGTCTGCACTCAGTAGGTTGCCATGTCCAAATGTTTGCAAATTCTCGTGTATGCAAGATGCTCATATTCAGTGGGGGGATTTAGAGCATACATTGTAGTTGGGATAAATTGTCACTTTGCTTTAGTGGGTAGCCAGGGAGAAAGGGAGGGAGGTAGGCCAACAGGAATCAAGGAAGGACAAAGGGATGTGGGGGAAGCCAAGTGAGGGGATACCCAGGTGGGGGTATAGGATCAAGGTAGAGAAAATGTAAATGGCACACAGGTACTACTATAGCCCCTATGATATGGATCCAGAGATAACATTGCAACAGTGATATGTAGAATACCTATCACATGACTGATTGGCAGGTAAAGCCAAGTCCCACTCATATAGCCAGCCCTGGAGCACATCAATACAATATGTAGTAAGCATAATACATTACTTTTGGGTCTAATCCAGCATGAGAAGTCTGGGTGGCAGTATACTCCAAATACCCAATCCCTGTGACTTCTATTAAGGCTTTCAAGAGGAAATTTAGAGAGGTATATCCACCTAAACTGAATACAGAGGCATCAAGCCAGGTATTACTTGAGCAATAAAATTGAGCCTATTCCAGGTGTAACCACTGGAGGACAGGGAGCCAAACAGCCAAAGAAAGAAGTAGGGGGACAGCATAACCACCAACTTGTAAGTGAGCATATGGCAAACCTTGAAATGAGTCCCTTTGGTGAGAGAAAGTAATGTGTTCTTAGGTGATCCATGGGGTACTTTCACTACAATACCAGAGAAAGTCTAAGAACAAGTATGAAGTAAGTGAACCAACTGTGGGGAAAATTCAACAGGTGAAAATTATACATTGTTTTGTTAATAGGCCATCAAGGTTTATGATATCCATAGAAGTCCTGGATTCAACCCCATTTTCCATCTGCTCAACTTTCAGCTGTGTTGAGAGGCATTTTAAGTCTCTTGCACCCTGGGCCAAAGAGTTAGGTCCAGTGTTTCCTTTGCTCCTTGCACTGCTGAGGTACTTGATGCTTAGGCAAGTTAAGTGATGTTTCCTCACACCACTGGACCTGGAATACCCAAGGTGGTACAAAATGTGGGGACCTCCTCCATGGTTCGATTGGCGACTGGGGTTCCATGGTGTACAACAGAGAGGCAGAAGGGAATCCCCACTTATATTTAATATGCAGGTTTCTTAAATGTTCATGAGCGGTTTAAGAGCTCTATATTGCTGAAGGGTATAAGGAGACAGGTCTAGGAAGAAATGCAAAGTGGCACCTGCATATTTATTCTGTCCCATGTCTCTGCTCTTCCTGAGTACACGTTATTTGTCAGGAATCAACAGACCATATCCCTTGGTGGATCAGTGGAGGAATTCCTGGGTCTTAACGCTGCAGAACACTGGAGCGGGACTCAGTAGATGGATACAGCAACGGAGGACGACTGGTGCGAGGCAGACTCAGGATGACAGCAACACTGCAGATGTAGTCAGCAGAACACTGCAGAACACTGGAGCAGGACTCAGTAGATGGATACAGCAATGGAGGATGACTGGTGCGAGGCAGACTCAGGATGACAGCAACGCTGCAGCCAGCAGCTCACTGCAGAACACTGGAGCAGGACTCAGTAGATGGATACAGCAACGAAGGATGACTGGTGCGAGACAGACTCAGAATGACAGCAACGCTGCCGATGTAGCCAGCAGTGCACTGCAGAACACTGGAGGAGGACTCAGATAGATACAGTAGGCTTTTTTTAGAAGAGATGAAAAACAATAGAGCAAGACTGAACAACCTGTATAGTAGGACAACAAGGTAGACTTTAAATCCCCCCCTGTGACCCACCAAGTCAGGGGGGGTGTCCTCTGCCCAACCAACCACTGTTATAGAGTTGGGTAAGCTGAAGCGCTCAGCTTATTATGGTACTATGGAACATTCTAGATTATGACCTTTTTGTTTTTCTAATCTTCATCGAAACTGAGAGCAGGGTAACCCAGCTTTGTCAGGTTGACTTTTAAAAAAGTAATTTGCTCCATGAGCTGGGGGGCCAAGTGAGAGCACTGGGGGCAAAGTATATTTCCTGTTACGGAAAATACCCGCTCACTCTGGACAGTGGTTGGGGGTCAAGAAAGCAGCTACCGGGCTACCAGGAACAAAGTAGGCCACACAGTCCTCTTGTTATCCCAGAAAGTCAAGGGATCTGTACTTGGGGGCAAAGAAGGTTCCGTTAGGTAAACTTTAACCTCAAACTCAGCACTATTTCTACATATGGGGAGCTGTTTGTTTTGTCTGAAGCATAATTTGTCCGTTCTCTATAAAAAAAGAGCGCGCAGAAGACCATCTAAAAGCAGCGTTTATTCTTCTTAAAATCTTTTCATGCGCATATATATAAAATACCACTCACAGGATATTAATATAGAGAATACAATACATATCTGTCTCAATAGTCCTCCTTCCACTGGAACACCAATACAATGTAGCCAGAGCAACACTAGATCCCAATTGTGCTATTATAGGGTCACAATGTGGCAATCCAACTCCACAAACACAGTCTTTCCCGTTAGCACGGGGTAACCAGAGTACTCACGAGACTGTTATGAGGAGACTCCAGGATCGTCCTTATCACTGCACCACTTCTCAACACCCCTGGATCGATATCCGCTACAGGCTACCATGTGAATTCTCCAATGTATTGTGTTTTATCCCGACAGTGTAAAGATAATATCTCTTGTCAGAGTAAATAAAACTAACCACAATATATAAGAACAAAAAAAATCTACTAAAACAGCCGACGCGTATCGCGGGATAACTACCCACTTCCTCAGGGCTTTACAGATCCAATCGCATGTCCGGATTAAATAGTATTGCACCTCCCATCCGGTACGTAACATGCGATCCCGATCATACAGTTACCCATATTGATACATTGTATACATACATATCACATCTCTTCTATTTGTAGCTAAACGTATTCTTATCACGCAAACCACCCATAGCTTGATTCCTCCCACATTCAATACATATACAATCTAATCATCCACATATATAAACCATAAACAGTATAAACATCCGAATATATAAAAAATAAACAGTATAAACATCTGAATATATTAAAAAAATCCCAATATATAAAGAGCATATACAGTATGATCCTCCACATATATAAAGAAGGGATGTCCTAATGTACCATAATTGATTCCTATGTATATAGATAATTATCACAACCAGATACCATATAAACTGTTAGTGTTAATAGGACACATTTATCCCTATCTGGAATGGTAGATTTTTTTTTGTTCTTATATATTGTGGTTAGTTTTTATTTACTCTGACAAGAGATATTATCTTTACACTGTCGGGATAGAACCCCATACATTGGAGAATTCACACGGTAGCCTGTAGGGGATATCGATCCAGGGGTGTTGAGAAATGGTGCAGTGATAAGGACGATCCTGGAGTCTCCGCATAATGGTCTTTTGAGTACTCTGGATACCCCGTTTAGCAGGTCCTTCAAAACCCCAACGCACGACTGGTACAGTGAGGGCACTATAGTTGTAGTAAATGTGGTGAAGGATGGAATTTTATATTGGGGTGCAACAGCCTCCATAAGTTGCTGGAAGGGTTCCCCATCTACCAAACTAAAAGTAGCACCCCCAACTGCTATGAGCTGTGCAATGAGGTGTGTGATTTTCCTGGACTGCTGTGTGCACATCCCCTTGGAATGAAACCCACCAAAATCCTCCAATGTGGCCTGTATTGATTTTGGGATGGGCTGAGACTGTCTGCTGCTCTTACTAGGACCAGTTGTGGCATGATCCCCCTGCCCTTTCTCCTGCTGCCTACTGGTGGTTAGTGTGACACTGGTATATGCAGTACTAGTAGTGCCACTTACTGTCTTATCAACACTGACTTGTGGTGGGTGTTCAGGTGTTGGTTCATCCCGGAGGTGGTTAGATAACCCAACACCCTCCCACGGCTGACTTCCCTGCCACACAATTTGCATCGTGCTAGCCAGCCATCGCCAAGTGACACAAAATGGTCCCATGCTTTGGAGAGACAGATGACTCTGGAAGGTGGTGGAGAAGAAGAAACTGAGGTGACACTTTCTTCATCTTCACATGCTAGAGCAACCTCACTATGCTTTTTCTTTCTATGTACCTTTACAGGGGTACAAGTAGACTTAAAGATGGCTGCAGGGATGTTGGGACTGGGACTGGAGGAGGAAAGTGGAGTAACACTAGTACTGCTGGAGGAGACACTAGCAGCTACTACCTGGCTGGGAGACTCAAATGGAACTGGAGAGGTAGGTGTTGACTTGTCAATAGAAGAAAATAATGTAGTTGGAGAAACAGGAGAAGTACTGTGGAAAGCAGGGGAAAAATCAAGCTCAGTGGAAAAATCAAGAGTAGGAGGCCTTGATCCATCAGAGAACTGCCAGTAGCAGAGGTGGTGACTAAACTGGCAGTAGCACTAGTCATTGTGCAGGTGGTTTTGGCGGGATCATCATAGAACAGCTGACAGGACACAGGTGACGGCTGCTTCATGGTCTTAGAGGAGGACCTGGACCTCTCTACATTGCTAAAGGGGTAGAACAACCTGTAGTTCCCTTCATCTTTCTAGTTTTTGGTTTGGAGTGCTGCTGCTGAGTCTGACTAGTACTACTGACAGTCATCTTCTTTTGCCGACTGCTGCTGCTAGCTCTGCCTAAAAACAACGGAACTGTGGTGGTGTTGGCGGTTGCTGGGTCACTGCAGCTGGTACCAGGATGAACAACATCAGGTTGTTCACTACGACTCAAATCCATTACAGATAGGTCAGTAGTGTACTACAATAACTTTAAAATCTTAAGACCTTGCCACACTACAAATGGTACTCTGGAATTTATTTAAACAAATGCTTTATATTTTTGAACTGGAACAAAGATGGCTTGCTGTGGCAATAAGGCACTTTTGCTGGATGCCTGCCTAGCCTACACAAAATGCACACTGGCTGTGTCTCTCTGGAACCTATTTAAACAAATGCTTTATATTTTTGAACTGGAACAAAGATGGCTTGCTGTGGCAAAAGGGAACTTTTGCTGGATGCCTGCCTAGCCTACACAAAACGCACACTGGCTGTGTCACTCTGGAACTTATTTAAACAAATGCTTTATATTTTTAAACTGGAACAAAGATGACTTGCTGTGGCATTAAGGCACTTTTGCTGGATGCCTGCCTAGCCTACACAAATGACACACTTCCTGTGCCACCCTGGAACTTCTTTAACCAGATCCCAAATATTTCTAAGCAGGAACAAAGATGACTTGCTGTGGCAATAAAGCAATTTTGCTGGATGCCTGCCTACACAATCAGCTCCTGATACTGGCAATAAGGCACTAGACTGACTATTAGGCACTAGACTGGCTAATAAATGTTTTTTTTTGGACACTCTCTCTCTGATTTTTCTCTCTCTGAGCTCAAACAACGGAGTAACAGGAAATGCAGGCTGTCTGGATGTCTGTGTTATTAGTTCAACCCTAATCATGAAATCATGAAGAAGCTCATTGGACTACAGAAGAAACCCAGAGTATTGTAATATCCCCAACCCAAACTCTGTTTTAACACAGGACTCACTTGCCACAATGTAGAAAAAAGGCTTACAGCTTTTTTGGGGTAGTATGCTAGATGCCTCTACTCTGCATGTCCCTAGTGGATGATAACTTTCAGAAATATTCTTCTAAATATAGATGCTTTGGATAGGTGTCACAATACTCTGCTAGAGCTAGGACAGACTTGAGCCACGAGCACCCGCCCGGTGCTATAACGGAGACGCTGTACACTGCAAGAGCTGATGGACTTGAGCCAATAGCACCCGACCGGTGCAGTAACGGAGGTACTGTACTCTGCTAGAGTTGGACTTGAGCCAATAGCACCCGATCGGTGCAGTAACGAAAACACTGTACTCTGCAAGAGCTGGTGGACTTGAGCCAATAGCACCCGACCGGTGCAGTAACGGAGGCATAATACTCTGCAAGAGCTGGAAGGCTCAGTGTAATGGAGGCAACAGTGATCTGCAAGAGTTAACGGAAGGCTCAGTGGTAAAGGAAGCAACAATGCTCTGCAAGAGTTAAAGGAAGGCTCAGTGTAAATGGAAGCAACAATGCTCTGCAAGAGTTAACAGAAGGCTCGGCAGAATGGATGCCACAGGGATACTCAGTCTGTTAGGCCAACAGCGGAATTAAGAATGTCGCCCAAGCGACATGGAGAACAGGAGCAGGATAGCTGGCCGGATCTCAGAGCAGGAACATCAGACAAGCCGGGGTCAGGTCGCGGAGCAGGAACGTCAGCCAGGCCAGGTCGGATCACGGAGCAGGAACCAGAAGAGTAGTCAAACGGGCCAAGTCAGTACACAGGAATGCAGGAACACAGTGGCACTGGTACAGGAACACCACGAAAGGGCAACTGACAGGTGCCAGAGGCCCGGTATAAGAAGGCCATACTGGGCGGGCCAAACTAAGCTCGGCCAATGGGAGCACACCACACAGAGAGTGACAGAAAAGAGCATGGACACCGTGATAGGCTATCATTTGGCGGGGGAGGTAATGATGAAAGAGGTGATTGTGAATTGGCAGAAGATGTAGTTATCCTAGAGGAAGAAGGTGATGGTGAGCTAGTTGTTACGCTCATCATTGATTTTCCAGCCTCTGCCTGGGTTTCTCTGTTCTTCCACCACTTTGATCTCCATCTTGCCTCTTGTAGTCTTTCTGGAGAGTCAGGGAGTACAGCAAAAGCAGTGCTTGATTTCTGTGGTGGGTGTTTAGCTTTAACATGTTTGACATAAATGTCATGGTGTCTGAGTTTCATGTGTGTTATCAGGGCACTTGTGCCAAGGTGTGTTCCCTCCTTTCCCCTTCTCAATGAATTGTCTCAAATTGTGCATAGTGCCGTTGGTGATGAGTGAACTTTGCCTGCCCCCCGAGAAAAATAGTCCCACACCCATGACTTCAGGGGACAGGGATAGGGAACAGGGGGAGAAGAATGGCCTCTTTCTTCTTCTCCTTCACATTCCCCTTCACTCTCTGGGGCTGTGGACGAAGTTGCTGATGTTGCTGCTACTGCCTCAGAATCAGCACTGCAGCTAGGATCAGGAGTATTGTTGCTGCTGGCAAGTGGAATCTATCCTAGTCCAGCATCATTTGGTGACCCCATTCCCACTGTGGCACACTAGCCTGCTCCTCAGCATCCTGCTGCCCTTACAACTCAGTAGCAGGAATTGCAAATTCCACAAATTCCAAAAGCTCACTGCTGGTGGTGGTGGTAATGCACATCCTCATCCCTGTCTCCCATTCCTTTTCAGTTTGGGCTAAAAAGGCCATCAATGTCTCTTCTACCCCAGCTTCTCCACCATCATCACCACCACCACCATGACAAGTCCTTATGTGCTGCTGTTGCTGCTCTATTACAGACATCTCACTGCTGGTTGGATGAGATGAAGAGAAATGTGACAGAGGATACCCTTATGTCACACTTGCCATTTCTTGGTGATGTGAAGAAGGCAGATGGTAACACTAGCAGCATGCACAGGCAGCTGAATTGTGCTACTGGTGGTAGTGGTATTATTGCTGGACCTACTACCCACCACCACTTCTGGCTTCTTCAGGATAATGTTCTTCCTGGATAATTCGTGATGGGAAAGGGACTACCCGGGCCATGGGAATTTTGTGGGCTCCCTTGACCGCTAGGCTGTAGGTTCTTAAATGCTTACCCTACCACTCCCCTAACACTAATCCCACCGGCTGCTTCACCATTACTGTGACTACTACTAACACCAACCACATCAAGTTCAGCCCCTGAGACTTCCTCTTCACAGTAACTAGTAATATGATGATTACCCCCTCCTTCACTCCTAACACTAACAAGCAGCTGGACATTCTTAGTAGTAGTACTAGCACTGGCGGGACTGCTTGGGGATAGTAAGTGTGATTTAGGGTCCCCTGCTGTCACACTTGGCATCATCTTCTCCTTCCTTCCCTCCTGAGTATTACAAGACACACTGGCACCAGGTTCAGCACTGGTGACAGCAAGTTCAGCACTGCAGCAGGCACGGCACTGGTGGAAGCAGGGGTAGTATGTCTGACAGCAGGTTCAGCATTGGCATCAGGCACAGCACTGGTGGAATCAGGGGCAGCACATCTGACAGTAGACACAATACTGTTGGTAGCAAGATCAGTACTGGCAGCAGACACAGCACTGGTGGCAGCAAGGGCAGCATGTCTGACAGCAGGCACAGCACTAGTGGCAGCAGGGGAAGCATGTCAGACAGCAGGCACAGTATTAGTGGCAGCAGGGGCAGTTTGTTTGGCAGCAGGTCCAGCAATGGTGGCAGTAGGTGCAGCACGTCTGGCAGCAGGCACAGGAAGCTGACCTATCCTATTCTTACTACTAGCCTTTTCTTCCTCCCTTGACATTAATTTCCCCAAGATCCCTAGGGGTGACTTAGTGGGACTGGACAGCATTGTTCTGTAGTTCTCACTTCCTCCTCCTACTCAGACTTTTATTATTTTTAAGCTTTCTCATAGTGATAGCAGTCACTATGAGTCTCTCCTGTCTACCTGGCACTGTAGCTGCTTCTATTGTGTTTCACTTCCACAAATATGTCACATTTTTATAGCGAATAGGCGAAAACCATGTACATCAATGGGTGTAAACTTTCTAGCCATTAAAAAAATAGCAAAGAATTTTGGACAATGGGTGAAAAATGTAATGATTTTAATTACTATTTTTAAAGCAGATTTTCCCATGATAAAGCAGACAACAACATGGTTTTCATGGATTTTCTCAATGGAACAAGACCTTTGACCCACCCCTATTCTCAGGTAACCATGACAGACTTATATTGTAACCTTCATGGGTTAGGGACCTCCTATCCTAATGTATTATCTGCACACCAAGTGTTCCCCTTATGATTGTCTATAATTACTCACTGTACTCCTTTTGTACTAAAAAGTAAACTTTAAAGTTGTCAGTACACCTTTTGTCACTAAATAAAAATTTACATACTTAACTAAATGGTACACTATTATCTGGATTTTAACAAGCCCGTCAACTCTAAATTCTTGCCCTTACCATTACGGTAACACTTAATTTGTCATATCTCTTCTTTATCATCCATTCCATGGTGTATTGGTCCTTGTTAGTAGGAATGGGCAGAAAGTCTAATTTTTTTCTAAGAAAAGTTCTGTGTTTAGAAACCCCCACAAAACTTCCTCATTTTCACTATCCTCAAGGACTTTGCCATGGCAGTGCTTTTTCCCGCAGGGGGGTTGACTCAATATATGTATTTCTGTTTATAGTAGTGCTATGTGACAAAGCTAGAGGCCAGTTTGTGTGGTCCTGTGTCTACTGCAGGACAAGGTTTGGGGGGTTAGTATGTGTAGTTTTATAGTCACTATGGGACAAGGCTTGGGGTTAGTTTTGTGGTTCACTGGATACCAGTGCAGTGGAACAATGCTAGATGTGGTTCTATGACTACTGTAGGACATTGCTGGGGGATTAGTATGAGTGGTTCTAAGGCTACCAGTGTAGTGGGAAAAAGTTGAGAGTCAGTATACTTGACAACAGCGGGACAAGGATGGAAGTCAGTAAATCAGTGGTTGGCATTGGCAATTTGAGGTCCTTCAGTTACTGGCAATCTACCAGGGTACAAGGCAAGAAGGCCATTATGTGTGGTTCTCTGGCTACTATGGGACAATGCTGAGGGATCAGTATGTGGGATTATATTGCTACCACTGCAGTGGGCCAAGGCTTGGGTTCAGTATGTGTGGTTCTATAGCTACCATGGTACAAAGCTGGGGGGTTAATATGAGTAGTTCTTTGCCTACCAGTTCAGTGGTACAAAGCTGAGGGTCAGTATTTGTGGTTTATGACAACAGTGGTACAAGGATAGAAGTCAGTATATCAGTGGTTGGCAATGTGAGGCCCTCCAGTTACTGGCAAACTACCAGGTTACAAGGCTGTGAGACCAGTAAATGTGGTTCTCTGTCTACTAAGGGACAATGCTGAGGGATCAGTATGTGGGATTCTATTGTTACCAGTTAAGTGGGCCAAAGCTGGAGAATTAGCATGTGTGGTTCTGTGGGTACCAGTGCAACCCCTTAAACAAATACAAAATTAATATTTCAAACAATAGCTTCTCAATCCTTAATTGACTGCATTATATATAATCTAATCTATATTAGAACAATGTTCAACATAAAATGGAAGATGTTTGTATGCTCCTGGTATCTAGCCTGGAAGCACTAACCATTCCTCACCCCACTCCAAATCTGACCTCTTACTATGACCCCCGCACCTTATTTTAACCCTTATCTTGCTCTGCTCTGTTTTTCCTAACTATGTCATGTCTCGTCTCTGCCAAACATGCTTAAGGCTATTGTCTTGAGCAAAGTATCTGAGTCAGTTATGTAGATGAAGTGCATTATAGTTTATCAGTTTCATTAATTGAGTAGATCATGGATCGTCGCTTGATTCATTGTAAGTAATTTTTTTATGGCACAGGTGAGGGTATGTATCTGGAAAGATATGAGACGGGAGAGTTTATCCTCAATGAATGCTAAATATACCTCAAAAGCATTGCTTCTCAGTGTGTTGAAGTTGTCTTTAGCATCCTATGAAGTTAAAGAGAAGTGAGTCCTGGTACTGTTTTTTTTTGTTTTGTTCTGTTTTTTGGACCACATAACTGTGTACAATGTATTCCACTCCCTTCTGGTTCTTAAAGAGTTAAATAAATATATGATTGTTGAAAAGCTCATGCTATTGTCGTACATAAAATGTGCCAAATAGACAAATCTGTGAATGAGACACAAGTTCATTGTAAATACATCCCATGGAAGTTGTAATATTTGTGAATACTTTGTAGATAAAAGACTTGAAGATAATTCACACTCACCATCTTAATAAAATATGAAACAATGTAGATATTTTGTGCTAAAAAAAGGTCACTTATAGCTCCTACCATGTCTAGCCTAAAAGAACACATAGTTCCTTTTGAGGTTTCAAAAGTCACCCACACACATACTGTACTGGTGAAACGGAAAGGCACAGCAAAAGAAGTATAATTAGTAGAACATTATGTTCTCACAATATATATTCCATGCTCCAACACAAAATAAAGATATTGATTTGCTGTAGAAAATGTCTATAAAATAGTGATGACATCATAATGGGATTAAAAACATTTACCAAACTAGAAATTGGTAAAACAATTCATTGAATTATGCAGATCTGAACATTTATTTATGTACTAGTGTAAAATTCCGTGTACACAGGCCAAGGTCTGGGTAATGTTAACCCTTTGAGTGCCAGAGGGGTATTCAACTCATTGCTTTGCAATGTGTTGCATACCCCTCTGGCAATCAAAGGGTTAAGAGGCTGCTACCTCACTGCTCCATGCGATACAGTCATGAATCGCCTCACTTATGCGATGCATTCAGGCAGTCTCTACTGTGCATGACTGCATTGTGACAAACATCCTAGCTAATTATTATATAGGATGTATTTCTCCTATTTATATTGTTGATTCTGTGAATTACGACTAAAACATTAAGGCTTGCATACTTGAAATATTTCTGAGGATCAACTGATACATAGGAGCTTTTACCCCTTTGAATGCTAGAGATGTTTTCAGTGCATTGCTTTGCAATGCATTGGAGATGCCTTTAGTAGGGATGGGCGAAAACTTTCATCTCAAACCAAAATCTTCAAATAATGGCACTTCCTGCCTGGTGAAAAATGTTCCTCAAAAAGTGCATTGAACATTGAATTTATACACAACACATAGCAAATTTTATTTTATTTCCCACAGGCATCGTATAAAAAGGGTCTGAGGAAACATGTGTTGAGGGAGTGTGGAGAAAGAATCAGTTGAACAGGGATTTTTTTTTTTGGGGGGGGTTGTTAACTGGTATTGGGGGACTGTAAAAATAAATAAATAACTAACATTAAAAAAAAATTAAAACATGGTATAAAAGGGGCCTGATGAGGGTGTATGTGTTTGTAGAGTCTGGAGAAGGACTCAGCTGAACATGATTTTTTTTTGCAGGGGTTTGTTGACTGGTATTGGTGGGACAGTAAAAATAAATAAATAAAATAATAATAAAAAAACTAAAATGAAGGACGTAAACTGTAACTGGGGCAGACTGATATTTGAGGGAATAGCGTATTTTGTAGAGCATGATTTGTAGGACTTCGACTTGTTGTTAGAGGCTGAAGCCTTGTGGAAACATTGATTTGTAGGACTTAGGGCTTGATCCAAATGTTGGTGATAGAAAAGCCAGTAGAGCAAAATGGATACAGAGCAACAAAAGAAAAAGTCTAAGATGGTATTCAAATGTCCTGCCGGCTAAAAGCACAATGGACTTTAGGCCACAAAAATGGTCTTCTGGCCAAATATCCGTTTTGTGCATTAAGTTCCCAAAATGCTGCTAAATAACTGTCATCCACTGTCCTTCTCCTGTCTTAATTTCAGCCTTCTCTTCATTCTTCTCTTCCTTCTTGTATCTTCTGCATTCTCTTCATTCTTCTTTCTTCTTGCTGTAAATAAAAAATAAAAACTATTACATAGGTTAGCCCCTTTAGTGGCAGAGTGGTACACCACACATAACAAAGCAATGCTTTGCTGACCTCTCGGGCTCAAAGGGTTAAGCAATGTATCAGTGCCCAGGATCATATAAATATGCAGCCATTATTTGTCATGGAAATAAGCCATTCTAGTATTAAAACTTGCACCAATATAATATGTCAAAAAATATAATCATAATACACTTAGCTTTTTTAACTGTGTCCACAGCTGCATTCAGCCACAGAGACGGTGGAAGCGGAGACAGTGCGGTGTGCCACGGGTTCTCCTCTTCTCCCTCTTGGGCTGATGTCCATTCAGCAATGAGGGAATTTGAACAGAGACTGCCTTTATATATGGGCAGTCTCTGATCCAAATCCCTTTCAGCCATTGGCTGAGATGTGCTTACACACATCTCAGCCAATCAGTTTAAAGCACAGTCACTTGAATCTGAATGGCTGGGATGTGCGTAAGCACATCTTAGCCAATGGCTGAGAGGGAATTGCCATATATAAAGGCAGTCTCTATTCAAATTCTCTCATTGCAGAATGTGTGTAGGAAATAGGGAAAGGACTGGGAACAATGGACACATCAGCATTCACATCGAACAGCTGGTACAGCTGAAATCAAACACAATGTGAAGTCATCCCTCCAAAACCAAGTACTGCTGCTGTCACTGTTCCCCTTGTCCACTCCCCGCTAACAACATGTGACAACTTGCAGACAGTTTAATAATAATGATGGACCTTCCCTGCCACTAGCTTTTTGTATTCTGTGGGATGGAATATCCACAGATGCCACTTGATGCCCTGGTTGTGATTATCCTCCATCACATTGCCATGTGTGGACACAAACTGCTACATCCAGACATCTACAGAATGACTATCAGCTGGGGAGTGAGGTAACAATGAACCAGGTGAATTGCCAGAAGACGTAGCTATGTCTACATCTTCCCATGCCAAGACTTTAGCTTCAGAAGGTGATGGTGAGCCAGGTGTTTAGTTTCAGGCTCTGGTTGGGTCTCTTAATTCTTATTCCTCTTTTATATATGCCTCACTTCTTGTTGCCTTTAGGGAGAGTAAGGGGGTACAGCAACAGCGGTGCCTGGTTTCTTTGGTAGGGGTTTGGCTTTAATATTTCACACAAATGTCATAGTATCTATGTTTCATATGTATTATGAGGGATGTTGTGCAAAGGTGCATTCCCTCCTTTCCCCTTTTCATTGACTTATCACAAATTGTTCACAGATATGTTGCTGATGACTGTACTGTACCTGCCTGATGAGAAAAATAGTCCCACACCCATGACCTCAGGGGGGAGGGTAAAGTATAATCTCTTTTTTCTTCTCCTCCACAGTCCCCTTCACTGGCTGGGCAGAGGATGGGGCTACTGCTGTTGCCTGAGAATTAACACTGCAACTAGGACCAGGAGGAGTACTGCTGCTGGCAAGGGGAAACTGCCCTAGTCTAGCATCACTACTGTTGGACCCCATTCCCACTGTATCCACTGACTAATAATATCAAAGTATTTTACCAGTATACATTGCTATTATCTCTTGTTTACAAGTATGTTCTGGGGAAGTTGTAATAGTACAATAGAAAAATATAGAACTAAAGTGGGATCATTGTATTATTAGTGGGGGGAAAGTGCAGCAAAGGGAATCATACATTGGAAAAAAGGACCCTTCCCCAAGGATTTTACAATTAGAAATCATGACAACATACAGAGACAGTAGGAGGAGGATCATAAGTGCAAGTAAAAGGCTTATTGAAGAAAGAGACAAATGTTTCTAATGTGACTGTCAGTGAGTGCAAGGAGGACATTGTTACTGAGATGCCTCCTTGAACAGGGGGGTTTCAGGAGATGCTTGAAAGTGATGAGAATGGGTGAATGGTGAGATGGAGGGCATTCCAAAGTCGAGGGGGAAACAGTGAAAATTATTGCAGCTGAGAGATGGCTCGAATTGTGTATGGAGAGGACAGAAAGAACCCTTGAGAAGAACACAAGTGATGGAAGATAGCGAGATAAGAGCAGAAATGTAAGAGGGTGCACAAGGAGAAAGTGACTTAATGGAGAGGAGAAAAATCTTGTAAGAAATACAAGACCTTAAAGGTAGCCAATATAGGGTTTTCAGGAGCAGATGGGAGGGAAGGTATCTGGGAACAAAAGTAGTTATTCTTGCATCTGAATTGAGAACAGATTGAAGTGAAGAAACACAAGAGGCAGGAAGACCAGAGAGTAGAATGTTGCAATTGGGTTGTGTAGAGAGAATGAGGCCCCGAGTGAGAGTTTTTGCTGTTGACAGATGGAGAAAGGGATGTATTTTGGCAATATTTTTCAGGAAGAAGCAACTTGTTCTGGTGACAGCTTGGGCATGGGAGGAGAATGTCAAGGTAGAATTGAGTATGACCCCAAGACAGCATGCTTTGTTTACTGAGTAGATGGCAGAATTATCAGTTCTGATGGAGAAAGGGTTTGTTGTGGATTTTAGGAGGGAATACAACCATTTCCATCTTAGCCATATCAAGTTTCAGATGGCATTGGGACATCCATGATAAAATTGATATGAGACACTGTGGTCAGGGAAAGAGATATCATCTGCATACAGATGGTATTTAAAGTCAAAATATGAGATGAGGTCACAAGTGAGAGGGTGTAGAGAGAAAAGAGGAGTGGCCCCAGGATCCCTGAGGTACAAATTCTGGGAGACAAGAATGTGATAGCAAAAGAAACACTAAAAGTATGTTAGAGAAGAAGGAGGAGATCCATTCTAGAGCTGTGTCATGGATGCCAAGGGTGTGCAGTGTTTCCAGTATGAGTGTATAATTTACAGTGTCAAAGGCAGCAGATAGATCTGGTAGGATTAGTTTATTATATTGTGCTTAGTCATTTACTGTGTGTAGTTCATTAGTAATTTTTGTTAGGGCTGTCTCTGTGTCATAATTGGAACAGAAACCTGATTGAAGTGGATCAAGAAGTGAGATGGAAATGAGAACAGAGATTAAGCGTGAGAATGCAAGGCATTCCAAGATCTTAAGTGAAACTGGACTGTAATTAGAAAGACAGGTGGGGTTGATGGAGGGTTTTTTAAGTCTAGGTTTGACTGTTGCATGTGTGAACGAGTAGGGAAAGGTTCCAGTAGAAAGTGAGGAGTTAAAGTTAGTAAGGCTGGGAAGAAGAGTAGCTGCAACAGCCCTGATAAGGTGAGATGGCATGGGATCCAGGGGGCATGTAGTGTGCAGAAGGGAGGATAGTAAGAAAGAGACCTCCTCATCTGTAACAGGGGTGAATGAGCTGAGGGTTGCTTTAGGTGACCTAGGAATCAGGGGGATTGGATGGGAGGATGGGAGGGCATGGTTTGGTAAATGGACATCTGTACAACTTTGTATGGATCATTTCACTGTGAATCTGTGTAGTTTGTATACTGCTGTTTCTAACATCAAATCTTAAAGTGACCTTTTTCACTTTACAGATTATGTAAGTAAATAATAAGTAAAAGGAAATTACCTATACTTGATTTTTTTATTTCAGCTTACCCTATTTTTTAACACTTATGTTTCTGGCAGAGAGCTTCCTGGATCTTTGTTTCTGGATGGCTTTTTTGATTAGTGGCGGTGAAAGCAGGGATACTGATACAATGTAACACTATCCCAGCAGCAGTCAATGCTCTGCATGCTGTACTTCGCTGACTGGAGACAGTATTTTGCTTTGTATCACTATCACTTTTGACCTCTGAATGCCATATGATGTGCCAGGACCGTCATGGATTTCTGGGTGTTAAGGACCGGTGACGGTTCTGACACGTCATGGAATTCTGGGACCATAGCACGGCTGCTCTCCACTCTGTGATACCAGAATACAACACTGAAAAAAAAATTGCTGTGGTCCTCTAGAATGCCCTACCACTGGACCGCCTGGGCCTTAAGGGGTTAAATTGTATTTTTTTAATACATTGTAACACTATCCACGTTTTCATCTTCCCGGAGAGAGAGAGAGAGAGAGAGAGAGAGAGAGAGAGCACTCTTCAGACAGATCCTGGGTGCTCACTGTAAGTGACATAAAGGTATAAAAATATAGATGAATGTGAAATTAATTAAAAGTATAGAAAATGTGACTTTAAATATTATGCACTCACAGAATACGTAGTGTCAAACTAAAAGATTATTTCCTATTTCCAGTTGTGGTTTTGTTTGCATTTGTAAAATTTGGGTAAAATATGATCTGGGAAGTTAACACATTTTACCATATCATGCTGCTAACATCTGCACCATATTGGAAGCTCTAAATCTACCGTTTAATTTTTCAGTGGTCTGCCATTAGGGGAACCTCTTTAGTGATTCAGCAGGTAACATAAAACCTGGCATACAGGGCTGGATTAACTTTTCAGGCTCTCCTAGGCAAGGCACTCGAGGTGTAATTAGCTTCACCCATGGCCACACCCCCATTCCTCATTTGGCCTCAGAGCCAGTCCATCCACTACTTCCTGGCACAGAAAATACCCTTGACATATAAGAATCAAGGACACAAAAAAGCTATTTTAACCACTAGGTTGCTAGAGAGGTCTCCAATGCATTGTAAAGCTATACACTGGAGATCTCGCTAACATTACATCATTACATTATATCCTGTATATAAGTGATATACAACTGGTACAAGGATATTGAGATTGTTCTGGCCACACCCACAATTCAGAATGTGGGTGTGGTCAGCACAGCTGATGCGTCACTCAAAATTTGGAGCTCACAGAATATGCCCTGATGGCATATGTCTTCCTTGAAATGCATTATATACAATATAATTAAGCTGTGCCTTAAATATGCATGGATATGGATTTAGAAAATGTTTCCATTTTTTAAAATCCAATTGATTTAAAAGGAGATTTTAACCCCTTTAACACTTTCAATGCCAGAGAGGTATCCAACGCAATGCAGAGAACTGCTTTACAATGTCTTGGAAATGTCTTGGAGGGAACAAATAAAACTTCCTAAAATGTTAAGTGGACTTGAATGTTAGGGAGTCTCCAACAATCAAGACACACTTAAATCAATGTGCATTTTAGGATTTTTATTTGTTTAATATGGTGCAGCTGGTTTGCCACAGAATTGCACCATGTTTCCTTAATACATCAGACTCAGTGTGTGTGTGTTTCGGTGCCAACAACATATAATATTCAACCCCAAAGGCCAGTTTTTGTTTTTTTAACCCCTTAAGGACCAACAGTCCTGGGGTATGTGGTCCTTTAAGGACCAGAAAGGAAAGTTTGACGTGCCGTCCCACGTGACTGATCATGTGTGCCAGCACTCCGAACGAGGGACTGAAAGAGATTGCTCCAGTTTTGGAGCAATCAATTTCAGTCCCTGCTATTACTCAGAGCGCTCCTGCAGGTGCGCTGTGAGTAAAAAGTATGTGACGTGCCAGAACCGTCACTGGTCCTTAAGTGCCGGACAGCCATGACGGTCCTGGCACGTCATTGGACAAGAAGGGGTTAAAGCTTTAGTAACTTCAGTTTTTTTTCCTTTGGAAAACTTGAACTACCTGTCTCAGTAACCTTTTCAGTGCCAGAGGGGTATGCAATGCATTACATACCCCTCTAGCATTGGAAGGCTTAAAAATATGGACTCCCAGAATTGAAAACTTGTTAGGTCTCATGATTTTCCAAATAGAAATACAGAATAACTTTAATAGAAGGGCATTGTCAGTTGTCAATAAGCTTAAATAATGACTGGAACAAATTAACCTTTTGCATGCCAAAGAGATATCCAACATATTGCAAGGCACAGCATTGGCTACTTCTCTACATTCAATGTAATACTACTGAGCGCATTATAATTCCAAGCATGTGATTTAAGCAAACAAAATGTGAGAGGCCTGTTCTACGGCTAGTCACCGCTCAGAAACATCACATTTTAGCTCTCTAAGTCCATTAGCGAGGAGATATTTCCATATACATACTAGACTAATCACGCCCAAAAGGGAGGTCCAGTTCCAAAATGACGTGCAAGTCCCCCCTGCACAGAAACATCAGTTAACCCATGATGGACGTTTTGGCCTTGTTGGGCCTCGACAGGAGGGTGCAGCTGGATTCCCAAGGCATTGAGAGCAAGGGGTCCACATCTGGATTGCCCTTCACTCTTAGGGTGACCCCCTAAGAGTATATTTTGTATAAGCATACAAAATATGAGAAAAGGTAAAGGGTAATCCAGATGTGGACCACTTGCTCTCAGTGCTTAGGGAAGCCGGCTGCACCTCACTGACGAGGCCTTATGGGCGGGATTAGTCTAATATGTACGTGGAAATTTCTCCTCTGTAATGGCACTAAAGAGCTGTAATGTGATGTTCTTGAGTGGTGACTAGCTGGAGAAAAGGCAACTATGCTTTTGTTCGTGCTGAGGGCCACTCACATCTTTTGGTTTGTTTCAAGCATGTGATTTGTCATTGTTTTTCCTGTTTAACAACAAATCCTTTTTACATAGCAAGTTTTTATTACTGACCAGAGACACCAGTCCTATATTTTTTCCACATTTTCTAAACTCCCATCATTTCCCGATAGCTGCTGGCTGGCATGGAATGATGAAAGTTGTAGGCTTGTAGCAGCTGGAGGGCCTCACATTGCCCACCACAGTCTTATGGCCTCATGCACAAAACCATATGCACCACTGGGGTCAGGTACAAATGCATTGATTCAAACTGGGCTTTTAACCTTTGAGACTAGAGAGGTCTCAAACACATTGCTTCATGATATGTTGCTAACTGCTCCAGCATTCAAAGAGTTAAAAACTCCATTTAAATCAATGGTAATTTTGGAAACTTGATTTTTGTCCTATATGGTTGTATTGGTTTGCCCCAGAATTTCCCCACTTTTAACCCCTTAAGGACCCATGATGGTCCTGGCACATAATAGGTTGGCGAGCCATAAGGGTCCATGACGTGCTAGGACTGTCATGGATTTCAGAGCACAAATTAAAAAAAATTGTCCGTGGTCCTTAAGTGCCAACTGTGTGTGCACGTGGCCGGTCCTTAAGGAATTAAACAGAACAACCTTAGTAAGGCCGATATACAAAAATTAGAGTAACTCTGGAGCATATCAGCTATCCCTTAAGGGACAAACAAAACTTCCCCAGCTTCCATTTGTTTGAATGGGCTTTTTAGCCCTCTTGGGCCTCAATTCAATTAGGTATGATGGCTGTTTTTTCAGCCAATGGCATTTTTTCAAGCACAGTAAGCTATTCAATTACCAGTGCTGTGAAAAAATGCTGGTAAAAAAAAACCCTGTCAGGCGATAAATTAGATGCGTTTTTGCCCATAGCAAATAATAAAAATGCCACAAGATGCCATTAAATTGCCTGCATTAGCCCTTAGGATCCAATATGGGACTTTATTGTTGGAAATTTAAGACCCAGTTTTTTTTGGGAGCAGAGTTCCTTTTTGGATTTTAAAACAGCCGATGCAGCAATTGAAATTAAAAAAAAAAAAGTGAATAAAAACCACCTTAATCCTCGCTGAATGCATTGATATGGGGCCATAAGCCTCATATCAATATATCCAAAGTACTCCAAAATGTGTCCAGTGTTAGTAGAATTAACCCTATAATTACCCCACTGGCACTCATAGGTTTAATCTAAGATACAAACCAACAACCCCTGAAAAATCACTTACCATTAATCCTATCCATGAGGTTTTCAGCACCATGGTCAACTACTACCCATCTTCTTTCTTCTTACTCTCTGTTCTTTCTTCTTTATTCTTGGGGTCCATCTTCTCATCATTAATCTGTAATAAAAAGCAAGTGATATTATTACATTAGCCATACAAATAACCTGCACAACCATTTATTGTTTAACCCCTTGAGTGCCAGAGGGGTATGCAACACATTGCAGAGCAATGTATTTTAACATCTCTGGGACTCAAAGGTAAAAACAATGCTGAGATGTGTTGGTTAATATTTCAAAAAATGCCCAAAGTCGCAAGTTGTGTCCACATTCTAAATCAAAACATGATACATCAAAAATATGATCCCTCCATTTCTCAGCCACTGTGTGTAGCCACGATCGTTGTGGTGGAAGAAAAAGTGAATAACAGCACACACCCATGTGTAGCTCATGGTACCTACCCATTCAATTGTGAGGGCATTTGAACAGAGACTGCCTTTATATATGAGCAGTCTCTGTTCAAATTCCCTACAGCCATTGGCTAGGATGAGTGCTTACTGACCTGCCAGCCAATTAGCTTTGATCAGCAGATTGAAGGAACTCCAGAGAGTTGTGATGAATACCCCTCTGGCACTCAAGGGGTTAAACAATGCATGGATGTGCACGTTATTTGTATTGATAATGTATTAATATCTCTTACAGATAAATGATGAGAAGATGGAAGAAAGAAGACAGACCCCCAAGAAGAAAGAAGTAGAAGAGAGACGAAAGAAGATAAGAAAAAAATAAAGGAAGCTAGAAGAAGTACAGTGTATGGGAGGTAAGTCTAATACAGATAATGATCAGTGCTTGACAGTATCTCAGGCACTGATCGTTACCTTTTTCTTTTGACGTTCCCATTATTCATACTATTTAACATTGTTCTGGGAAATTATTGCACAAAACGGATGTTTGGCCAAGAGTCCTTTTCTATGACCTAACGTCCTTTGTGCTTTCAGCTGGTAGGGCAATTGAATACCTATTTAGACTTTTTTTGGTCAGCCGGTATTCATTTTTGCCCTACTGGCTTTTTAAGGTCAGACAATTGAATTGAGGCCTTGGTGCTAGAAACCTCTCTAATGCATTGATTCTCAATGCATTGGAGATCTCTCTAATATTCAAGGGTTTTAAATTACCATTTAGGTCAATGGAGCCAAGCTTCTTAAGTATCCTGCAGGCCAACATCAATGAGTTAAAAGCCCCATTTAGAGCAATTGGATTTTTTCTCACTTAGTTTAATTGATCCACCTGTGTGCCAGTAAGACAGAGTGAGAGTAGAAAATGTTTTGGTGGTTCTGTGGATGCCAGTGGACCAAGACAGTGTAATATATATATATATATATATATATATATATATATATATATATATATATATATATATATATATACCCAGAAAAACTGGGTGCTGATTTTCACACGTTAAAGTGGGTCCTTTAACAAATCTTTGCTCTCAACGCATGGAATTGAAAGGCATATTTTGGCATTTTTGTTGTTTGTCAATGGGCAAAAATACCTGTACAATTATCGCCTGGGGTGGGTTTTTTATCCAGTAATTTTTCAAAGTACAGGTAATTGCATGGCTTACCAGGCTTGAAAAAATACCGTTGGCTGTTTTTGCCCAAAGGGGCAAATTGGATTGAGCCCTAGGTGTGCAAAAATAAACTGTGTGGCAGCAGGAATATACAGCAATAACAAATTACTTGGTAGACCATGGAAGATCACTATAGTGGGTTACAGAAAATTGCTTGCAATTGTGACAAAAAAACTCTTTTCATCTGTTGAACAGTCCAAGAACATACTCCAGGATGTAGCTTTAGAAGCAGTGGCAAAGAGTAACATAAAGAAAAGACTACACTGGCATAACCACAGAGAGTTTATCACTGGTAGGTAATCCTCAAGAGCAGAAAGGCCATGTTACAGTATGCTGTCTTATGGACAAAGGAGATGAAGATTTACCTGTAGAAGAGTGATATCAGAAGGAAAATGGGGAGAAAGAAAGGAACTTCATATGATCCAAATTATACATCCTCATATGTGAAGCATAGTGGTGGTAGTGTTATAGTTTGAACATTTATGGCTGCCACTGGAATGATTCACTTGTCTTTATTAGTGTTGAGCGAGCGTGCTCGGCCGATGCTCGGATCGGCTCGAGCATCGCTCTGCTCGGCACATGGCGGTACTCGTCGAGTACCGCCATGTGCTCGCCCGCCATGTTCGGGTGGCGGGGATCTGTGCCGGAAGAGGCACAGATCTGAAGACGCTCCGCTGGACCACCAGGGACTGGAGGTACGGGGGCATTGCGGAGATGAATGGGGCATTGCGGAGATGAATGGGGCATTGCGGAGATGAAGGGGGACATTGTGGAAGAGGGGCATAGAGTCTATGCCCCTCTTCCACAATGTCCCCCTTCATCTCCGCTATGCCCCTCTTCCACAATGTCCCCCTTCATCTCCTCTATGCCCCTCTTCCACAATGTCCCCCTTCATCTCCGCTATGCCCCTCTTCCACAATGTCCCCCTTCATCTCCTCAGATGACAAGACTGAAGGAAAAAAGTTCCAAAACAAAAGGCTGCAGTACAGGCCTGGCAGAACAACACCAAGGAATCTTGTGATATCTATAGTTTACAGACTTCTGGCAGTCATTGAATGGAAAGGATCTATTACTCCATTACTGAAGAAGCCTCGGCGGAGGCGATACGTGTTGGGATGGTTGGTCTGTAGAGAGGGCTCCACATTGTGTACACTTCTATTTGCGATAAGTACCATTATTGTTTCGTGTTTGACTGCTTACATTTTGAGTTGTTAAAGGTTCATTATTGATTTCTCAGTAATGGAGGTACTTGGAATTTTTCATGATATTCACATCTTTTCAACTTAAGACTAAATGGGAGTTTTGACACTTTACTTTGGTACATATATTTTGTGCATTATAGCAGTGTGACATGTGAATTTATATTTAACGGTATGGTGATGTAATGTATGATTTGTCACATATGTATTTAATTATACTTGTGTGCCATATCTTTATTTTATTTTGGTATTGATCGTTACAATTTGCACACTGTTGTATTGGAAGTTTACGCTATGTGGATCAATCTCTTTGTATTTTAATTGGTTTTAATTTTATCTGTATGTATTTGTATAAATAAAGCTTTACATATATTTACTCTCTTATATCTTTTTTGGTACAAGTGCCTCATTATACAGACTTCTGTTGATGGGATTTTTCTCTTTAAGAATTATTCCCATTGTTTCTTTTTGTATAGTTTGCAGTTTGCTATTTTAGCGGTTGTATAGGGATCTATACTATGACTTGAGACCAGTGTCTGTCAATATATTTTTGAATAAAATTTCCCTAAAATGGAGGGACTGTTTATAAAAACAGCTTTAATTCGTACTTGGTTCATAGTTTATGGATATAAATACTCTCAACTTAATACTGACAGTCTATACATTATTCTCTTAGTCATTATTTCATTTCATCTCCAGTGTGTTAGAGTACAGAGCCAAAACAAAAAAGCATCAATGTCCAAATACTTATGGACTGCACTGTATTTCTTGCATGTGTTTAACCCCTTAACGACTGGCCGTGCAGACACGCGGCGGTCACTAAAGGACCACGGAGCTTTTTTTTTTTTTTTTTTTTTTTTACGATCTGACTCAGGGCTCCGCGGTGTGCAGCCTAACGGGGAGCCCTGAAATCCATGATGGTCCTGGTACGTCATGGGTCGTTCAGTCACTTTTATCCATGACGTACCAGGACCATCAAGGGGATAAAGTATATCAATATGTTATACTTGAACTGATGATTAATTCTAAAATTGTAGACCTTTCCCTTCTGTATTTATAATTCACTTATTTCTTGAAGTCACCTATTTTGTGAGCCAGATGCATTAGTGAATTGCTGTGTGGTTTTACGTTTGTATTTGTTCACTTTGGTGCAGCTGGTTTGCCCCAAAATTACTCCATATTTACTTTTGTACAAATGGCTCTAAGAGACATAAATATAAAAGGCAATTATTTAGGTTTGGTAGAATATTTTAACATTAATGCTATTTAAGATAAATAAAATAACCCAACTTATGGGAACTAGCACAAATAATACGAAATGCAGCTTATTGGGGAAATATCTGTTGATTTGCAATAAGAAACAACCTGCTTTGTATATGGTTCATAGTCTAGACCACAGGAAGTGTTTGATGAAATACATTTCATTACTGTTCACACTGAAGGATTTTGTGATGCCTGTGGTTAAGCCAAGATGCCTGCTGACGCACATATAATATTTATATCAACCAACACTGTCTCAAGTCAACATGCACATGTCAATAAAGTCAACATCTTACAAGTCAGTATGTACAATATTCTAATATTTGTTCTGCTTTCACTGTAGTTATATTTGCAGATTATTTTAAGGATAACTTTCTCCTTATCCAAAACAGATTTATGGATTAAAACTTCACATACACAGATGATGAGGTGTCAGAGTGGTTGCAAAGAGCAGATGACCCAGGTTGCAGGTTACAAGAGCAAATAGTTACAAGCTGGTGTTGGTTATAAGTTATACAAATGTTTTTGTATGATAAAATCCTAAAATACATTGTGATAGAATCCAACGTAATGCTGTGGAAAGGAAGTACAAAGGAGAGAGGGCCCAGGGTTGTGCACAGCTTATTTTGTATTTTGTATTCAGCCTTCATTCTAAATATGACTGAGAATGGAAATAAGTCTTGAAAGCTTGCATTCTAAAACTACTCAGCTAGCCAATAAAGGTATCACTCATATTCTATCAGTCAGATATTTGCAGACATAAACACATTATACTTTCAAAACAGAAAAGTATAACTTGACTAGGGATGAGTGAAAATGTTTGCCCATAAAGAGTTAGAAAAACATTGCTTATCACCTTCTATAGGAATTCCCATAAAAAGTGATTTTTTTTTTCTCTTTTTTTCCTACCATTACCTCCATCCTTACCCCCTGCTCTGGTTGCCATAGAATCATAAATACTGAAGCACACCCTTGTCCAGTTGTAGCTGTAGAACCACACATACTGGCCCTAGCCTTGACCCATGGTGGCCATAGAATGACACATATTTACCACCAATGTTCCCTCTAAGACATACGGCTGTGAAGCCATGCATTATTTTTTAACCCCCTGCACCATTTTCTTTGTCCAGTGCAGCAAGCCAGTGAAGACATAGGAGAGATTTTAAATTGCTAGCACTCTCTAATATGGATGAAAAGACATACTGGGGATAGTCTTATTCTAGTAAACTAATAAACTAGGTTGAATAAAAACACAAGTCCATCAAATTCAACCTTCTCCTCGTACCCCAGTAATTTCATAGCTTTCCTGCTACCAAATAAGTTAGTCTTTATCTGACCTTCCTGATCTGCCTACTAATAAATAGTATAACTCTGTATGTTCCCTTTGGAAAGAAATGTATCTAATCTTCTCTTGAATGTATCCATTGTATCTGCCATAATCACCTCCTTGGGCAAAGAATTCCACAATTTAACAGACCTCACTGTAAAAAACCCTTCCTCTGCTGAAGTCTAAACCTCCTTTCTTCTAATCTCAAGGGGGATCCCCTGGTCATCTGATCAGGCCTTGGAATAAATAGCTCACAGCAGAGATCCTTGTATGGACCTCTCATATATTTGTACAATGTGATAAGGTCTCCTCTTAGTCGTCTTTTCTCTAGAGTAAATAAAAAAAGTTTGTCTAGTCATTCCTCATACGTCAAGTCCTCCATTCCCTTAATTAATTTTGTTGCTCTTCACTGTACCCTCTCTAGTTCTAGTATATCCTTTTTCAGAACTGGTGCTCAAAACTGCACTGCATACTCAAGTTGAGGTCTTACCAATGATTTGTACAATGGCAAAATAATGTTATCCACTCTTGCTTCAATACCTCTTTTTATGCAAGACAGGATTTTGTTTGCCTTTGCTACTGCTGTTTGACACTGGACACTGTTCCCAGGTCTTTCTCTAGCAACGAGTCCCCTAAAATGATTCCATTAAGTTTATAAGTAGCCTTGGGATTATTTCCTCCCAAATGCATGACTTTACACTTCCCCACACTAAACTTCATATTCCATTTGTTTGCCCAATCTGCCATTTTATATAAATCCCTCTGTAGAGAAAAATTATCCTGTTCTGAATTAATTACCCTGCCTAATTTAGTGTCATCTGTAAATATTGATAATTTGCTTTCTATATCTCTTTCTAGGTCATTTATAAACATGTTAAAAAGCAGCAGACCTAATACTGAACCCTGTGGTACTCAACTCTCCACTTTAACTGTATTAGAGAATTGTCCATTTACAACCACACACTGTTTCCTATCCTTCAACCAGTTTTGTATCCAATTGCAAAGGTTATCTCCTAGTCCCGATTTCCTTATTTTATACCCCTGCCTTCTGTGTGGCACTGTATCAAATGCCTTTGCAAAGCCTAGATATACTACATCAACTGCCTTGCCATTATCAAGGTTGCTGCATGCTTCCTCATAGAAGCTGAAAAGGTTAGTTTGGCATGATCTGTTCTTCATAAAACCATGTTGATTCCTGCTAATGATCTTATTTTTTGTGTTGTAATCCTAAATATAGTCCCTTATTATCCCTTCTAGCAGTTTTCCCACTACAGAGGTCAAACTCACAGGTCTATAGTTTCCAGGTTCTGTTTTAGTTCCCTTCTTAAAAAGAGGCCCTACATTGGCTCTTCACCAATCTTGTGGCACTGAGCCTGTGGTGAGAGAATCTTTAAAGAGTAAATATTGGGGCTTTGCCTACACTGCACTGAGTTCCTTAAGAACCCTTGTATGTATACCATCAGGACCCGGTGCTTTGACAGTCTACATCTTCTTGAGTTAACCCAATATCTGATAATTGTATTGCTTTATTAGTTACTTTTTGAGGTTCTTTTAACATTCCTTGCTCCCTTGCATATACTGATGCAAAGAAAGTGTTTAGATCATCGGCGTTTTCCTTATCCTCACTAATTAACTCACCCATCTCATTTTTCAATGATCCAATGCACTCCCTCTTAAGCTTTTTGTTATTTTTTATATTTGAAAAACTTTTTGGGATTGGTCTTGCTTTCCCTTGCAATTCGAGATTCATTTTCTATTTCTACCCTAATTTCATTTTTTCAATCTTTGTGGCACTCCCTATATATTAAGAAAGAATGTTCAGTTCCTGCAGACTTAAATTTATGTAAAAATATTCAATTTTAACTTTTATTACAAATACCATAAAATAATTGTGGAAGAAGGGGTGAAATTTGAGATTGAGATTGCTAAAAACGATCAATAGGGTGGAACTGCAAAAGTTATAACAAGACTGAATAAAATTAAAAAAATAACTAAAGGGTACTTCTTGTAAGACTATTGCTGAAACTCTAAACACTGGCCAGCAGCTGCGATGGAAGCATGTTCCAGTGAAAACCTCATCAGCCTATTGTTTAAGGATTTTGGACTAGCCTTACATCCAAAATGCCGAGTACCGATATCTCTGGAGTGCTTCTAAGCAATAATTGTGCAAGAAAGCCTCAACTGGGTAATAAGAAAAAACATTTTTCTTAAAAAAAAAAAAAAAAATTAAATATACTAATTACCATAGCACAAAACAGGCTTGCCAAAAAGAAAAAAATAAAATAAAGAATGGTTAGTATATCAATTTCCAGTCCAACTGTATGAAAATTGTAGTAACCACCCTCAATCAATAAGAGAAAACTATAACTGATTGCTGCTGCACATTATTTGATTGCCTGAATGGAGACATAAATGAAGCCTGTCAGTGCAGGTAAGCTCAAAAACCTCACAAATTCTAGGCGCTTCAAAAAAACATTATTGCTCTACAGAAAATGAACACTGGAAAAATAAAATAGAAGTAAGGGAAAGCATAATCGTTTTTCACTCATGCTTCTTCAAACAGGCAAAAGACGAGAGCCTATTTTTAAAGGGTATTACTCCACCCACAAAGGTTGGGAATAATAATGAATGGCCTATAAAGATGAGGGAAGGAAAATAAAATGATAATAGCAACAATGTTACTTCCAGAAAAGTCCCATGTTCCAAATTTCAGTATGTGTCTACGGGGCAATGCAAAATATAATAATATCATTCAGATTAGTATAAATGAATGTAATAAAACAGGCAGCTGACTAATGAAAATATTTTATTAACAGATGATAATATTATTTTCAAGTTAACACGATTGTCTGTACTAGCAAAAAGCTAGAATAATTAAAGGGATAGTAATACTTCGTTTTATCTTTATTTTATTTTGTAGGCATTAAAAAAACATGAAGAACGATATAAGTCTTATCTCTGAAAGCTTTATGGTTTGAGAGGTATTCACAAGCAAAGTTTCCCCTCCCTCCCCTTTTACCTAGTGTAAGCCATCTCTCCTCAGATATGGAATGCAGTCCATAGACCAGACAGATAACAGAAGGGGACAATCTTCTTCCTATCAGAACAATGAAATCCCTGCCCCCCTTGACACGCTTTTCAGCTTTTTCCCCTTATTTTAATTGAAGATTGTCCCTCTCTGCAGTCTACCTGGGCACCTCCCTTCTGCTCTGGCTGAGCAGTGTTACATCAGTAAAAGGGGCTGGAGGGGGACACTTTGTCATTGAATTAATCTTGAACTATAACTCTGACAGAATTGAAATAACACTCTCCAAAGTTCAAATACTATGATGATTAATTAGAGCTGCTTCTATTATGAAACATTACTATCCCTTTAAGTGAGCATTAAAACCTCCATCACAAAAAATATGTAAATAAGAGATGATGTTCAATATATAACATCAATACCAGCACATTAAATTGGAATTCTTATTATTCAGGTCATATGGCTTTAAATTCAAAGAAAAAAAATCTACCTACATTCATATCTCAGAAGGCCCCTTTGATTTCTAGCTTGATACTATGTAGTCCCCAAGCTCTTAGCAAGTTAGATTTACTTTGATGATGTTCCAAAAATATTTTGCCACAGGAAAGACCTTTTTGTCTGCTATCAGGATGTCTTTAGGTGCATTCCATCCTGATATTGTTGGCATAATTTGTTATTCTATTGGAACGTTTTTACCAATATATTTTAATGAATGAATGAATGAATGAAAGAATATGTTTATTTATATAGTGCCACAAGTGTAGGCAGAGCTTTACAATTTAAAGGTTTAACCCCTTAAGGACTATGTGACGTACTATGACCGCCACGGTACCTATACCCTTAAGGACCGGTGACGGTCATAGCACGTCACGTACTTTTTACTTACAGCGCTCTACCAGGAGTGCTGTAAGTAAAAACGAGGCCTAAAATTGACCGCTCCAAGACTGAAGCAATCTCTCTTAGGCCTCAAAGCGGCGCACTGGTACGTGTAACAGGTCATACGTGTCGGCAAAAATCAAAGCAATCCTTAAGGGGAGGTAACTTCCCTGGACCTCTGGTCCTTAAGGGATTAAACAATACAGGGTTACCAGTGGCATAACAATAGGGGTCGCAGCGGTCGCACCTGTGATCGGGCCCATCACTCCAGGGGCCCAGCCACCCCCTGCGACCCCCTCGCCCGCAGTAGTCCTCAGCTGATCTCCCACTGGCGCGCCGCTCTAGTAATGCAGAGTGCTGGGAGATGAAATCATCTCCAGCCTCTGCATTACTACAGCGGTGCGCGGGAGCTCCAGTTACAGAGATCTGTGCCAAAGGAGGCACAGATCTGTAAAGATACTCCGCTAGACCACCAGGGACTGGAGGTAGGGGTAATGTGGAGATATAGGGGAAATGTGAAGATGGGGGCATTGTGGAGATGAAGGGGGCATTATGGAAGGGGCAATGTGGAGATGAAGGGGGGCATTGTGGAGATGAAGGGGGCATTGTGGAAGGGGCAATGTGGAGATGAAGGGGGCATTGTGGAAGGTACAATGTGGAGATGAAGGGGGGGCATTGTGGAGATGAAGGGGGCATTGTGGAAGGGGAAATGTGGATGAGGGGGCCAATGTGGTTGGGGGGGGCCATGGCAATTCTTGCACCAGGGCCCGGTGGTGTCTAGTTACGCCTCTGAGGGTTACAGGTGCTTTGTAGAGTGAAACATTGGGTGGGAGGTCCCTGCCCAAAAGCTTACAATCTTTACAACCAGTGTACCATTCCCCTGGTTTGACATATGATAAAATTATTTATGGTAAATTGTTTACCAAACCTGTCAATCACTTCCTTTTTAGCCACCTTTTGTTTGCAGCTAATACAGTGTCCACATAGAAAAGAACCCTTCACTGTATCTTTCCTATTTGTTGTCAAATTACTACTTAGCAATGTATCTTTGATATTAGGGGCTCTCTTACAAAACATCAAGGAATGATCATCAAGTTTCCTCTGCAAATTTGTTTCATTAAGTAATAGCTGCCAATATTTGTTGAGAATGCTAACAAGGGAATCCCATTGACAGTTATATGTTGTAAACTTGTGATGAATAATATGTGACCATCTTCCTTGATCTTATTGTGATTGTAAAGTAAATGTGGTCTTAAAGTATATAAAGCTTTCTTATATGCTTTTTTATGCGACTGTTACTATATCCTCTTTGAATGAATCTGGTCTTAAGCTCTACTGATTGAATGTTATAAGTGCTTACATCACTTCAATTATACCTTAGACGTAGTAATTCCCCATGGGGATATTATTGTTGATCTATTGTAGGTAATGACTGCTAAGATGCAGACAACTATTTGTCCAAGTGCTTTATCTATAGAGGTCTAATTTAAAAATATAATTGCAGCCTCTATATATGTGAATATCCAAAACCACAGCATTATTATTATTATTATTTATTTATATAGCGCCAACTAATTCTGCAGTGCTTTACAATAGGGGATAGACATATAGAGAAATTAAATAGTACAAATAATGTGTGGAGAACAAAAGGATCAGAGGGCCCTGCTCCTGAGAGCTTACATTCTAGAGGAAGGTAGGTTGGACACAGTAGGAGTAAGTGCTATTGGGTGTAAGTGGCTCCTGCCACATGAACTGCCAGTCAGTGGGTGGTAGTGAGAAGTGTTGTTGAGTGCAGTGGTCCAGGGAAGGAGTGATTCTTGGTGAAAGTTTATGGATGTAGTTGATAGGCTTCCCTGAAGAGGTGATTTTTCAGGGAACATCTGAAGATTTGAAGGCTGGGGGGAGAGTCTGACTGGGCGGGGGAGGGAGTTCCAGAGTTGAGGTGCAGCACGGTAAAAGTCATTTAGGTGGGAGTGGGAGGATGTGATAAGAGCTGTGGAGAGCAGAAGGTCGTGTGCAGAGCGAAGATGGCGAGAGGGAGTGTATTTGGAAATGAGAGATGAAATATAGGGTGGTGCGGTGTTAGTGAGGTCTCTATAAGTTAGCACCAGAATTTTGAATTTAATTCTGTAATAAATCTCTAGGAATTTCCCATAGGACAAACAAGTCATCAATATAATGGAGCCATAGGAGGATGGATAGCTGGTAATGCCCTCTATGAATACAATAGTAACCTCCCACCAGCTCAAATACAAATTCGCTTATGAAGGGGCACATGAAATACCCATGATTGTGATACACACGTGAATGTAAAACTGATCTCTAAAGGCAAAGTAATTTTTCTAAAGGACAAATGATGAAAAACAAAACAATTTCTATCTTCACTCAAACTGCTTTCTTGATCTTTCTTGACATACTCCTTGTCAACGGAAGTGTATAATGACTCCACGACACAAGCTGCCAACAAAGTCTCTGTACTAATGGATATGGCGTCTATTTTAGACAGAATATCTGCTGTGTCCCTGAAGTATGAATCCTACCTACCACATATGGTCTTACGACACAGTCAGTAAATCTGTTAGCATTCTCAGTAAGGCTCACATTCCCAGAAATAATAGGTCTTCCTGAAGGTTTGTCTTTTTAGATTAAGGCAACAGTTTGAGTGAAAATAGAAACTCTAAGTTCTCCTGCCGTTGTCTTTTGTTCTTAAGAATAATTATTTTGTCTTTAGAGATTTGTTTTATCTTCATATACTTGGCATAGCCATGGGTAGTTCAAGCACCCCTTCATATGCAAATTTGTATTTGGGCTGGTGGGAGGAGATTATTGTATTCTCAGAGGATAATATTGGCTAATACAAGAACATCCTTCTATGGTTACATTATATTGGTGACTTGACCATCCTATGGTCCTGGAGATTTATTGCAACAATTCATTCATATCCTCAGTGACAACACTATGGGCCATATGTTCAAAGAAGTAGCAAAATAGATTTTGTCATTTGTAACGACTTTTCAAAGTACAGTGTTATTGGGATCATTAATATTTTCAGAGAGTGTCGGTTGTGATTGGAAATATGTCCTAACTGAAACTGTCGTATGGAATGACAAAAGAATGTCTTTAAAAATGTCTTAATGACAAAAATGTCTTTAAAAATGTCTTAACGAATGACAAAAAATGTATTAACTAAAGACAAAAATTCTCACATTCTGAACACATTCCCTCCACTTTTTTCTTAACGTACAAATTTTGTATTTTGAAAGAATTTTTTCGTTGTTAGTTACGACAAATTTTCTTTTCCTCTATACGACACTGGAGAATAGTTTAGCCTCACCCTTGCCCCACCCCTTTGCCCGTCATTTCTGGAGTTGTGTTGCACACAACAGACATTACTAATTTTTTGACGTATGCTCTATAGAAAATATATCGTTCATGCATTCAATGACTTATCTTTGTCTTTCATATGACAATTTTTTGTTGTTATCCCTTAGAACATATGGCCCTATGATTCTGAAGTTAACAATCAAAATGGACACCAGTAGTGTTGGATTTTTGTACATTCAGATATATAGAGGCCCTAATGATATTCTTAAATCAGACCTCTATAGAAAAAGCACTGAGGCAGATGAAGTATAATATCTCTTTGGGAGAATTTTTATGGCTAGGACATGATTACAGTGATTTTAAAGGGATAGTAATACTTAAAATGTAAAAAAAAATATGTTGTAGGGTTATCCCCCTGAGTAAAACAAGAGTACTCCCACTGCTGAAAGGTGTTTCATTCAAAAGTTATTAATTTTCAAAGTTGAATTTTTTAGGTGCAATATCACAGTGGCCTGAAATTGTACAGTGGCGCTGTTGCTACACGATCCTATGGACAGCTTTGGTCCCGGGACCATAAATCTCCATAGGATGGTGTAGCAACAGCGCCACTCTACAATTTCAGGCCACTGTGATATTGCACCTAAAAACTAAATTAAACTTTGAAAATTAATAACTTTTGAATGAAACACCTTTCAGCAGTGGGAGTACTCTTGTTTTATTCAGAGGGATAAACCCTACAACATATTTTTTTACATTTTAAGTATTACTATCCCTTTAACTCATAAGGTACTATAAGAAGAGCTTAAGACTAGATTAATTCAAAAGAGGATATAGCAACAGTCGCTAAAAAAAAAGTATATAAGAGAAATTTATATATTTCAAGACCACAGTTACTTTACAATCTTGATAAAACCAAGGAAGATGGTCACAAAAGATTCATCATAACATATAATTTTCAATATTATTCCCTTGTTAGCATTCTCAACAAACATTAGCATCTCTTAATGATACAGATTTGCAGAGGAAACTTGATGATCATGTCTTCATGTATTGTAAGAGAGACCCTAATATCTAAAGACAAATTTATACATAATCATCTGACAGCCAACAGGAAAGATACTATATTTATTTATTTTTTTACTTAGTACCCGTTTGAGGCTTTTTGCTGCATAATTATTGTTGATAAGCACTCATGTGGTATTGGTTCTTAACATTTTGGATGTAAGGCTAGTCCAACATGCTTAGACTGAAAGGCTGATGATGTTTTTCACAGGACCTTGCTTCTTGCAGTGACCGTCGTTTAGTGTTTCAGCACTAGTCTAACATGTAGTAAAGTACTCTTTCATTATTTTATTTCTTAGTTATTTATTCAGTCCTGTTATGAGTTTTGTAGTTCCACCCTATCAATCTTTTTTTGGCAAGCTGGTTTATGCCCCAGCAGTACATTACATTCAATGTCCTTTTATTTCAGTCTTAATTTTTGCACCTTCTACCACAATTATTTCATGTTAATTGTAATAAAAGATAAGTTTGAACCTTTTAAATATCCACAGTATGAATAGCTCCAGTATGTTTTTTTATTCCTACTAGCGAGTGCTAGCACAGCAGGGATATATGTCTTTATTTTTATTTTCTACTCAGTTCCCCAGTAGCACCACTACTTGTGTCTGAATTGACTTAGGTGGAACCTTTGAATATTCCAAGTAGTGGAGAGAATTTTGAGTGCACTGGGTTTTATTTTTTTTATACCCATTACCTCTGACCCTAATATGTTTGCTGGACATAATGAAGGTAGGGCTGATGTTTACTGAAAAGTACACTACAGAACTGTTTGCATGTAGATGAATTCTTGGCCCTCTCAAAATAACATATCATGTAAATTTCTGTCTCTAGTAACAGTCACATTTTTTATAAATGGTACCTGTCTATAAAGAAATCACACGTACACTCCTTGCAACCACGAGCAACTCCTTCTCCCCTTCTTTGTCATTGTTTGACTGTACATCTCGATAGTGTAAAAATGTAAACAACATTCTCTCTCTCTCATAGTCTTAATATTTACAGTACAGCATAGAATGAGGATAGCCCTGTTAGCTTTCGAATTTACAATTTAGGATAAGCTGCTGCAAGCATTCTGCACCACCACACCTCACTATATGCTTGTCCATATACATTACATCTTGTGGCTTTAGAAGTGAATGTCAAGTAATTTGTACTTGTCTGTCTCATGGGTATATGATGTTATTGCATTTGTCTACAAAGTGAATTTGTTAGACTATCACTCAGCCACAGTAGAGGGTTGACCAGCTCGAGTAGGAACTTGGATCACTCGCATTTCTGTTTACTGATTATCAAAAATGTGTTTTCTAAACCTCCCTTCTCTCCCTTCACACTCCCCAGAGTCTCCATACAGAGAACAGTTTTGCTGCCATAAATACTTCTAAAAATAAACCATAGTTCTACTGTCTTTGCCTATCTCCTCTATCAGTAAAATTATTCTGCTTTCTTTTCTCTCTCAAAAGCACAGACAGACAATGTACAGGAACCTGATACTCAATGGCTGTAATATATGGATCATACAATGTAATGACAAATGCAGAAAAAAAAAATATTTTTTTAATGGGAATTTTTATGCACAATGCTAAGTGTCATGTTTCTTCTGTTTTGTTTTAGAGGTGAATTTTGCCCATCTCTGCTCTGGATTCTCTCAGTCATAGGGGACATGGTGGGATGGTGGCAACACTATCTGTTGCTGTAGAGCTCTGTAGTCTCAGTCATAATGGATGTGGTAAGGTAGCACCAGGATCTGATGGGTTCTTCTGCTGATCACTGCTACTATTAGGGCTGTTTTTGATGATTCTAGAATACTTTAAAGTAATCATACTCCTCTGCAGCAGGAGCCATAGGTGTTATTTGGACTGAACTATGTGCAGTGACACACTCTCTGACACACCAATATCATCCCTACTTCTCTAATCTGCAGCAGAGCCCTGGAAAGTTTTTGGAGTGCTTCTGCTGCTGCTAGTTGTGGCACCTCTGACCTGTATTTAGTGTGCCTCCCAGTCAGACATGTGGTTGTGCTTCAGATGGGGTCTTATAGAACAGATGTCTAGGAGTGAGCCTTCTTTCCCCTTCCGCTCACGTGCCTTTTGCACAGACCACAGATAGTGATATGCTTAGCTCTTGGATCCATACTGTGAATGTCTTGGACTGTGGGGTTCCTAAGGGACTGCTACTACAACTGGGGCTAGATGTTGATGCAATTTTGCTGCTACTACTACTAGGTGTTAAAGGTGCAGCACTTCTAGCAGCAGCAGAGGCACTCATCATAGCTAAGGCAGTGCATGTTAATAACATGTGTTGTTGTTGTTGCTGCTGGTCACTCAACTCAAGTATTTATATCTCAGTGGGGCTTGCACTTGGAAGCAGTGAGGATGCTGAAGATGACCAACAGTATGACTTGTATTTTTAAGCATATTTGCTTACACAGGGTCAGCGTTTCCACTGGTTTTCTAAAACAGTTTATAGACAGACACAGTGGAGGAGAGGGATAATTCTCATGTATTGCACACACCTCAGTAACCATTGCTGCAGTCAGTTTTTGAACTACCACTTTAATCCTACATCCCTGATCTGCTCCTCCTTTGCCCCTCCCCCTGCCTCTTGTGCATTTGCTGGACATTACTGATCTACTGTGTGTGTTTTTACTCTAAAGTACACAACAGAACTTATGGAGTGTGATGTCTTGCCTTGGCTTTCAACAAAATTCTCTATCTCACCTACTATCTATTAAGTCTGACTTAGTCACACAGCTCACTTCAGGGTCCCAGTTTACAGTTGTCCGCCCTATCTTTTCACAGTCCAAAAAATATAACTAAAAAACAAAATCAACAACTTCTTTCCCAATACATCATATACAGTATCTCATATAAATGCGTACACCCCTCACATTTTTGTAAATATTTTTACTTTATTTTTCATGTGACAACACTGAAGAAATGACACTCTGCTACAATGTAAAGTAGAATTAAAAGGAATACCTCAGCGCTCAAATCAAACACAGTAATTATATAACAAATAGTGGTGCAGCCGGGACACTATCTTCTACCACAGATACAAAATAAATAAAGCTAATTAGTCTCAGCGCTCCACTGAATTAAAATTTTCAAGGCAGTAAAATACTTAAAACTGTTCCTATTTAGTATGGAGAAAATCGTATAATATCTATACAGTATTATCCTCAGTTTTAATAACAGTTGTTTCCTTCTCCAAAACGTTCCTCCGTAATTCTCCAAAATATATATAGGAAGATGTCAGAAAGGAACGTCTCAGGCCACCATAAAGTATCCCCAATAATGGAAATATAGCCGTGTTTTAGATTGCTATCACGCTTGAAACATATATAAAATATTCACAGTCCAATAACATGTACCTTGTGAAATTCTCAAATTTCAACGTTGGAGATCATATCCACGCATGTATCATATAAAACTTTCAGTTTTCAAAATTTGGAATTTGATCCATATAAGTTCCTTATTAGTGGTGTCGATTCAATGCGAGCATGAAAAGAAGATATAATATAACATAGCGTAATCTGGATACAAAATGAATGTCAATATACACATACACTATAGTCCAAAAGTATCAATTATTTGTTTGAGCAGTCGACTCTAACGTTGTTACTCACTTGATTATAGTGTCGCCTGAATGACATAAAGTCATGCAAGCTTTTGAGCGTATGCGGGATTCTTTGTATGGGTTGCCCGCACTCAGCCTCCGTAAATCTTTCGTCCCAAAACTTTTAATATATAAATAAAAGTGTACTCACTCTTGTACTCCTGCCTGGGAAACCGGAATGATTTACCCAGGACTTAATAGATATATGAGGGATTCATTCAAACCGCCCTCACTCGGTTCGCTCTCGGTCTTAATGTGGGTAATTCTCACGGAGTCCAGAAAGCTGTATGTTCCGTCCAGGAGTTAATAATGTTTTTCCACGCTATTACTGCGTGTAGGAGCCAATGATATAAATTCCAAATATCAAGCGGTCTTCAAGTAAAAAAATTTTTTATTTTCATAAAGTAAAAAACAACTCTTGTCTATGGTTACGATGTATCCAAGATCTAACATAAGCAGCTATAGACGGCCCGCGTCTGTTTGCAGCATATATTAACCCCCACGTGAAACAATTGCCACACTGGAGGAGACTTAGATAATGGAGAATAAAGTGAACCTAAACAAAATATTCTATAGTATCCCGACTATAGAATATCTTGTTTAGGTTCACTTTATTCTCCATTATCTAAGTCTCCTCCAGTGTGGCAATTGTTTCACGTGGGGGTTAATATATGCTGCAAACAGACGCGGGCCGTCTATAGCTGCTTATGTTAGATCTTGGATACATCGTAACCATAGACAAGAGTTGTTTTTTACTTTATGAAAATAAAAAATTTTTTTACTTGAAGACCGCTTGATATTTGGAATTTATATCATTGGCTCCTACACGCAGTAATAGCGTGGAAAAACATTATTAACTCCTGGACGGAACATACAGCTTTCTGGACTCCGTGAGAATTACCCACATTAAGACCGAGAGCGAACCGAGTGAGGGCGGTTTGAATGAATCCCTCATATATCTATTAAGTCCTGGGTAAATCATTCCGGTTTCCCAGGCAGGAGTACAAGAGTGAGTACACTTTTATTTATATATTAAAAGTTTTGGGACGAAAGATTTACGGAGGCTGAGTGCGGGCAACCCATACAAAGAATCCCGCATACGCTCAAAAGCTTGCATGACTTTATGTCATTCAGGCGACACTATAATCAAGTGAGTAACAACGTTAGAGTCGACTGCTCAAACAAATAATTGATACTTTTGGACTATAGTGTATGTGTATATTGACATTCATTTTGTATCCATATTACGCTATGTTATATTATATCTTCTTTTCATGCTCGCATTGAATCGACACCACTAATAAGGAACTTATATGGATCAAATTCCAAATTTTGAAAACTGAAAGTTTTATATGATACATGCGTGGATATGATCTCCAACGTTGAAATTTGAGAATTTCACAAGGTACATGTTATTGGACTGTGAATATTTTATATATGTTTCAAGCGTGATAGCAATCTAAAACACGGCTATATTTCCATTATTGGGGATACTTTATGGTGGCCTGAGACGTTCCTTTCTGACATCTTCCTATATATATTTTGGAGAATTACGGAGGAACGTTTTGGAGAAGGAAACAACTGTTATTAAAACTGAGGATAATACTGTATAGATATTATACGATTTTCTCCATACTAAATAGGAACAGTTTTAAGTATTTTACTGCCTTGAAAATTTTAATTCAGTGGAGCGCTGAGACTAATTAGCTTTATTTACAATGTAAAGTAGTGAGTGTACAGCCTGTTTAACAGTGTAAATTTGCTGTCCCCCTCAAAATAACTCAACATACAGCCATTAATGTCTAAACCTTGGCAACAAAAGTGAGTACACCCCTAATTGGAAATGTCCAAATTGGGCCCAAAGTGTCAATATTTTGCATGGCCACCATTATTTTCTAGCACTGCCTTAACCCTCTTGGGCGTGCAGGTCACCAGATCTTCACAGGTTGCCACTGGAGTCCTCTTCCACTCCTCCATGACGACATCATAGAGCTGGTGGATGTTAGAGAACTTGCACTCCCCCACCTTCCGTTTGAGGATGCCCCACAGATTCTCAATAGGGTTTAGGTCTGGAGACATGCTTGACCAGTCCATCCCCTTTACCCTCAGCTTCTTTAGCAAGGCAGTGGTCGTCTTGGAGGTGTGTTTGGGGTCGTTATCATGTTGGAATACTCCTCCGAAGGGAGGGGATCCTGCTCTGCTTCAGTATGTCACAGTACAAATTGGCATTCATGGTTCCCTCAATGAACTGTAGCTCCCCAGTGCCGGCAGCACTCATGCAGGCCAAGACCATGACACTCCCACCACCATGCTTGACTGTAGGCAAGACACACTTGTCCTCACCTGGTTGCTGACACACATGATTGACACCATCTGAACCAAATAAGTTTATCTTGGTCTCATAAGACCACAGGACATGGTTCCAGTAATTCATGTCCTTAGTCTGCTTGTCTTCAGCAAACTGTTTGCGGGCTTTCTTTTGCATCATCTTTAGAACAGGCTTCCTTCTGGGATGACAGCCATGCAGACCAATTTGATGCAGTGTGCGGCATATGGTCTGAACACTAACAGGCTGACCCTCCACCCCTTCAACCTCTGCAGCAATGCTGGCAGCACTCATATGTCTATTTACCCAAAGACAACCTCTGGATATGACGCTGAGCACATGCACTCAACTTCTTTGGTCAAGTGAGGCCTGTTCTGAGTGGAACCTGTCCTGTGAAACCGCTGTATGGTCTTGCCCACCATGCTGCAGCTCAGTTTCAGGGTCTTGGCAATCTTCTTTTAGCCTAGGCCATCTTTATGTAGAGCAACAATTCTTTTTTTCAGATTCTCAGAGAGTTTTTTTGCCATGAGGTGCCATGTTGAACTTCCAGTGACCAGTATGAGAGAGTGTGAGAGCGATAACACCAAATTTAACACACCTGCTCCCCATTCACACCTGAGACCTTGTAACACTAACAAGTCACACCAGTGAGGGAAAATGGCTAATTGGGCCCAATTTGGACATTTCCACTTAGGGGTGTACTCACTTTTGTTGCCAAGGTTCAGACATTAATGGCTGTGTGTTGAGTTGTTTTGAGGGGGACAGCAAATTTACACTGTTATACAGGCTGTACACTCACATAACAAAATACATACCTGTGATTAAAAAAAATATTGATAAATTGGACAAATGTGAAATCTAAATTAAAAAAAAAACAGGCTCATTTACTAATAAAAGTGATGCAGTTCTGTACCAGAATGTCACTACTTTTATTTAGTACAGTACAGACTCACTGTCAATATCATGCATAAAAGGGCAATCCACCCTTTAGATAAAGATATACATTATTCTATAAGGAAGAGCTTTGGAAAAGTTGAGGTTAGGGCTTTTTAAAAAGGGAGAAATGTTGTCATTAGAAATTATAGAAGTGCTAGGTTACACATTAACATGCTTGCATGAGTCATACAGCAAAAAATATCAGGACTATAGTGTGACACAATGGGTCATAAAATGATAAAACTTTAAAGGGGCAGTACCATCTAGGACAAAACTGAGATGAATGCATTAGCATGTTATGGAAAGAAAATACAACATATCTATATATTTTTTTTACCTCACATCTCTTTTTTAAATAGATATATAAAAAACAATTTATATTCTTATTTTACTACGACATCATGATACATTTTTTGCTCTCAATCTCTACTCTGTCAGTTGCTGAAATCCCACCAAGAACTCTAAGTTCCAGCTGCTCTTTCTGCTGTCATTCAGTGGGACTAGGAGGAAGAGCGGGAAAAAAGAGAATGACATCAGGGTAATTTCCCAAAGAAAGTCAGAGAATGGTACAATATAATCATCTGTACATTTTTAATATTTACGTGGCTGTTTAGTGTCAGGTATAAGGACTGATCCATAATATTTTATATATATATATATATATATATATATATATATGTATATATATATATATATATACACACACACACACATATATACAGTATCTCACATAAGTGAGTACACCGCTCACATTTTTGTAAATATTTTGATTTTATCTTTCATGTGACAACACTGAAGAAATGACACTCTGCTACAATGTAAAGTACTGCGTGTACAGCCTGAATAACAGGGTAAATTTGCTGTCCCCCTCAAAATAACTCAACACACAGCCATTAATGTCTAAACCTTGGCAACAAAAATGAGTACACCCTTAAGTGGAAATGTCCAAATTGGGCCCAATTAGCCATTTTCTCTCCCCGGTGTCATGTGACTCGTTAGTGTTACAAGGTCTCAGGTGTGAATGGGGAGCAGGTGTGTTAAATTTGGTGTTATCGCTCTCACACTCTCTCATACTGGTCACTGGAAGTTCAACATGGCACCTCATGGCAAAAAACTCTCTGAGAATCTGAAAAAAAGAATTGTTGCTTTACATAAAGATGGCCTAGGCTAAAAGAAGATTGCCAAGACCCTGAAACTAAGCTGCAGCACGGTGGGCAAGACCATACGGTGGTTTCACAGGACAGGTTCCACTGAGAACAGGCCTCTCCATGGATGACCAAAGAAGCTGAGTGCACGTACTCAGCGTCATATCCAGAGGTTGTCTTTGGGAAATAGATGTACGAGTGCTGCCAGCATTGCTGCAGAGGGTGAAGGGGTGGGGGGACAGCCTGTCAGTGCTCAGACCATATGCCGCACACTGCATCAAATTGGAACCATGTCCTATGATCCAATGAGACCAAGATAAATTTATTTGGTTCAGATGGTGTCAAGCGTGTGTCGGCAACCAGGTGAGGAGTACAAAGACAAGTGTATCTTGCCTACAGTCAAGCATGGTGGGAGTGTCATGGTCTGAGCCTGCATGAGTGCTGTGGCACTGGGGAGCTACAGTTCATTGAGGGAACCATGAATGCCAACATGTACTGTGACATACTGAAGCAGAGCAGGATCCCCTCCCTTCGGAGGAGTATTCCAACATGAAAAACACACCTCCAAGATGACCACTGCCTTGCTAAAGAAGCTGAGGGAAAAGGTGATGGATTGGCCAAGCATGTCTCCAGACCTAAACCCTATTGAGCATCTGTGGGGCATCCTCAAATGGAAGATGGGGGGAATGGAAGGTCTCTAACATCCACCAGCTCCATGATGTCATCATGGAGGAGTGGAAGAGGACTCCAGTGGCAACCTGTGAAGCTTTGGTGAACTCCATGCCCAAGAAGGTTAAGGCAGTGCTGGAAAATAATGGTGGCCACACAAAATATTGACACTTTGGGCCCAATTTGGACATTTCCAATTAGGGGTGTACTCACTTTTGTTGCCAAGGTTTAGACATTAATGGCTGTGTGTTGAGTTATTTTGAGAGGGACAGCAAATTACACTGTTATACAGGCTGTACACTCACTACATTGTAGCAGAGTGTCATTTCTTCAGTGTTGTAACATGAAAAATAAACTAAAAATATTTACAAAAATGTGAGGGGTGTACTCACTTATGTGAGATACTGTATATTAGCCAGTAGTCTACAGCATTGCCCATATGATTGGGCAATGCCGTGCAAGTCAGAAATGCAGTGGGTTGCTGCAGGGATTTGTATGGGACTGGGCGGAGGGCTTGGTCCCGAGCCAACTCCTGTGAAAATCACTACCCCTGATTCGCTGAGCTGATAATCTGTACAGAGATTACTTAATGTCATGCAGTATGTGTATGTCAACTATCACATCTTGGCAACTGGACTGAAAATAAACAATGAATTCATAAACAGTATAATATATTCATAAACAAGTTAGTTTAATTTTCAACTGCAGAAGGGCCAACATTCAGAGCTGTTGGATTATGACTGATCATTGATTAAGCAACCAATTAGCTGGGACTGATGTAGTTCAACAATCACTGGAGGGCCAACTGTTGCTCACCCCTGCTTTAAGCACCATCAAGAAAGCAGATGATATGAGATTTTGGAGCATACCAACTGCACACTGGGCTCAAAAAAAGTTTTTTGTAGCACCTGAGCATGCAATGGGTCATGCCACCCTGCAGGTGAAACACCACCAGGAATAAGGATTCCAGCTTCTGGGTCGAGTAACTTAAGACCTGATCTAGCCCTGTAGGATCCATGGTGGCTTATTTGTTTTGTTAGGCATACAGGAGAAACCATTGGCTGCAGCCATAACAAAAGTCGGCCACTTAGTTATACTTTTCCCCCAGGTCAAACATTGCCAGTCCTTCTCTGAAGGGGCAATGTATGAATGTTTTGGGATTTTCCTTTACTCTTTGCTTTAACATCATGTATTACCAAATCTTATAGGGCAGGTGTACAGGGCTTGCTGGCATTAAGTCCTAATACTGGTGATAATGTCTGCTGATATGCACTACAGCAGACATAATCTATAGTGTATACAATGAAATGCCATCAAATGGCATTCTAGAGAAATGCCATAATTAAAAAATAGTAAGATTCAGATGTAAGCTGTCTTTAAAAAGTAAACAAATAGCATATTCAGGGATGGGGGGTGGCAGAACAGAATATATTTAACTAGTTGAAGAGCCCGTTATACATGGGCCACAGTGCCACTGCCAGCCAGTCGTGGGGCAGTCATACACAGTAGAGACTGCCCACGCCATGGCTGATATAGTACCAGCTGGTCACTGTGCAGTCATGCTCAGTAGAGACTGCCCACGCAATGGCTGATACAGAGCTGGACGGGGGTGCCTCGCTCTGTATGAGACTGGTCATGGGCAGTCTCTACTGAGCATGACTGCATCATTACAAGCTTTCTAGCAAATTATTATATAGGATTACAGTTTAGAAAAAAATTGTGTGTGTGTGTCTGATGATGTAGGTACAACAAATGGTGTGACTTTTTTGTTTAAACATGAATTCAAAAAGGGGAACTTCCTCTGTGGTAACATCACTTGGTATAGAGTCTGCTTTTCACATGTGTTTGGCGTCAGTGTTCAACAATAAAAAGCAGAAACGAGCAGCTGTGGTGTTTCAGTTATAAGAAGTACAGCCTTAGTGTGGACATCCCCAGCAACTCTCTCAACAAAATGCCCGGGATTTTCTTTTCTCACAGCAACCCCAATGTTCTCAAAGAAGTAGAGAATAAAGCAGAAGAAGACATGGCTCAAAAGAAGAGGCATTTGTAAGCAAAATTAATTTGTATATTGAGGAATTTAATGGTAGAATATCATTTATATATGTGTTTAAGATCACTGGTTTTCTATCAATATTGAAATTGAAGCTGATATATTAAGAATAATTGGAGTAATTCTGAGACAAACCAAATATTCTTACCAATTTAATTCTGGCTTTTAATCCCTTAAATTCTACAGAGGTCTCCAATGCATTGCAAATCAATAGGTATGAGAAATCTCTTAAATGGGGCTTAACCCTTTAAATGATAATCAGTGCAAATATAGGGAAATGTATATTTGACCCCTGTGGTGCAGTCGGTTTGCTCCAGAATTACTTCAGTCTCATTGTTTAGCATGTGAGAGATGAAAATTCAGATTTTTAGTTTAAAATGTAATGTCTTCTCAACCATTGTGACATTTTCTACTTAATTTATTTTTCTTTTTTCTTTTTTTCCCTACAATATGATGCATTTGTTAGTTTAAAAAATATTTGCCATAATTTACATATCATATAATATGCTCAAGGATTTCAAAAGTAAAAAGCTAAATAAAGGAGGTTCTCTTGACTACACACACTGATGTGTGTATATATGTATATATATATATATATATATATATATATATATATACAACCACACATATACACAGTATATATCTTTCAGAAATGCTTTTATTCTACTAACTTAGAGCTGGAATCTGTTGCAGCTGATCTGTGGTTTTATTTAGCAGATGACTAATGAAGTCAGGTGGAGAGGTTGAATACAGGTTGAATATGGCGCATGATAATGTACTCTGATCTACATTTACTATGTGATATACATAAATAAAGGATGCAAACAAAAAGTGATTATAAGACCTTTCAGATAAAAAAATCTGGTAACTATGTTATTTTTGAAGTGTAGTTGTCGTAGTGAATAAAAAATGTCAGTTTGGTAACTTAGCTTCATAGGTAATGCATGGGAGATATGTATTAACAGGTTGGATTCAATTTCAGGGGATTCATTTTTCACTGGTTTTTATATAAAAATTCCCTGTGGTTGACTATGTGGGAATCTGGAGATAGTAACATACAGTTGAAGCCATTTTCAATTATGCTTCAAGCAGGTAAAAAATTCCTTCCTGACTCCAAATGGCAATCAGATAGTTCCCTGGATCAAAAGCCTATCTGCTTTGAAGTAGTGACACACATCCAGTTTGGAACCAGTGTTTTAAAGTGTGCAAGACTATAAACAGCTCCATAGACTAACATTGAAATTGAATAGATTTCTTTCATTGCTGAGGCTTTTCATGTCTTAGTGGATAAGTCTCCAAAATGCCCTGTTAATTGTAACCAGAACATAATAAAAAATATTATATGTTATGATGAAAATTTAGACAATAAGATGCAGATGTCAAACTAAAACACTTGTTAACAGAATATTTTAATATGTGCAAATGTATTTATGTGTTAGACTGAAGATGATGTGTGAATTTTGGGCCAAACAATGAAATAGGTCTTTTAACCCCTTGAATGCTAGAGAGGGCTCCAAAATATTGCATATCAAATGTGTCATTGAGTTCTCTCTAGCATTTAACCCTTGGAGTGCCGGAGGGGTATGGAACGCATTGCAAAGCAATGCATTCCATACCCCTCTGGCACTCAATGGGTTAAGGGGTTGAATGACCCATTCATTACAATGGTAATTTTTATTTCCCCTCTATAGTGCAAAATTGTTCTAGTTATTTATAAAACATCAGCCTACTTGACATATACATGAGAATGCATTTCCAGTCAAACTTGCAAATTATAAATAATGATTGGATTTACTAGTGGATTTACTAGAACATCTGTACACAGTGTACAGTTGAGATAGCCAATCATTGGTTCTCAAGCTGTTGGAGTCTACAGCTTTCTTCAGCTCCAGACAACCAATGATTACACAGGGATTACGGGAGTTGTTTGTAGTCCCCAAGAGTTCAAAGATTTACCTTACTTTCTTTGGTCTACAATTTCAACAGTGACCAGAATACACCTTTTACTTTACATGTTATACAGGAATTCATAAGCAATGCCAAGTGATAATGTAATTGAGTCTTTTGGAAGGAGATTTGCACTAAATATTAAGGAGCAAAACCAATGAGAAAGATGCATTGGTATATGTTTCCCATTTATTAAAGGGGCAGTGCCTCCTAAATAATAAATATCATGTTTTCTTCATAAGGAGCGTATCCTTAATACAGTTAAATGCCATCATAAACTGTACATATGGTTTTTGATGATCAAAAGTCAATCATCTGAACTAAATTTGAATAGACAGTCTGTGCTGAGAGGGCTGGGTGCAATTTCACCAACTTATGTCACCAGAGTAACTGAAATTGAGAGCAAAGAGATTCTCATTCGACACAGCAACACATGAAGCATGTTAAATTGTTTTTAACTCTTTGAGTGCCAGACTGGCAGGCAATGCATTGCTGGGCAATGTGTACCCTCTGGCACTCAAAGGGTTAATAGCTTTATGTGAATGAGAGATGTGATTACAAAAATGTGATTACAAAATTAAAAACACATTATATTTTCTCAGCTTAACATGTTACTGATGCCACTCAATTTTATTTTAGGAGGCAGTGCCCTTTAAGTGTAGACAGATTGCAGTCACTATATCCTGTTGGAAACTAAATAGGTCTTTAAAACTTTACTTTGAGATGTGTTGGCAATCTATCTGGCATCGAATGGGTTAAAGATCAGAGGGGGTGTGCAATGCATTGTTTTGGACTGAAGCAGACACAACAGAATAGCATAAGAACTGGGACATTGTAGAGTTCTCTGATTGTATAATGTATCTCCCCCATTGATGTGGCAGATAAATGAATCTGAGCCTCAGCTTTTGTACTTTGAACACAATATTCAAGTTTTAGACTAATGCAAATAATCTTATAGATTTTCTTCTTAATTAAATGTACAGTAGAGTGCAAAGGCCTTTCAAACTATAGTGTTCTGACATCTAAGGCAGTGTTTCTCAAACTTTATATGCTTGGAGCACCCTTAACACATAATCTAGAGTATTCGGGGCACCCCTAACATATTTAATGTAATTTATCAAGGGCATAATGAAGGATGCAATACATAAATTTACAGTTATTTTTAGGTCTTACAACCATAATAACATAACTAAACATATTGTGCATAACAATTTCTATAAATCTTTATTTAAAAGTCAATTTTTTTTAGTCTTCATAGAAAACATGGGGCATCCTAAGCTGATGTCTGTGACACACCAAAGTGCCACTGTACCCTGGTTGAGAATCACTGATCTAAGGAATATAAGTTCCTATAGCTTAATACTCTGCCTTTCCGTTCACCCAACACATCTGTGATCTGCAGCCCTGAGTTAGGTTGGAGCTTCAGTCAAGATCTGGAAGAAAAAACAGCATTGCTATTCTCACCATTGAAGCCCAGTATAGATGAATATGAAGACAATGGGCTTGAATAGAAAGGACAGAAATCTCCCATAAGTACCTAGTGGAGCAATGATGAGAGTTGTAAGCTATGGGAACTGTCTTCCTATAACTGTCAGAACACTATCCATATCTTCAAAGGTCCTTACACTGACCCATTATCTCCAGTTTGTATACATAAAATGTAAAACCTTTCTTTCTTTTTAAATAGTGGTATGGATCTTAAGAACTACTTGAAATCTATGCTGCCCCATTTGGAATCAAGCATTAAATCAGCAAACCCAGGAAAGAACAAGTAAGTTCTGTACATAGAGGTTAATGGACTTAGAAGGACTTGAGCAATTCTAGAAAAAAACAAACTGCAACAATGGGGACAAATGAGAATTTTTCCAAGGTGTTGGCACCCCTTTTAGCATTCAAGGGGTTAAAAATCCTCATTTGAATCAATATGAGTTTCTATTTTCTCCTACGGTGCAGTTGGCCCCAGATTTTGCTTCACATCTGTCTTTGTGCTTATGTTGCATGTAATCCATTGTGTTGCTTTTGAATGTGTTTGCAATTTCTCCAGTATCCATGGGGTTAAAACAGATGGGATGTGTTACTTCTAAAACAAAAAACTTAATTGTAACTTTCAACAAAGGATCTGTTTTAACAATAAACATTACTGTATTATTGTTATTGTTGGTCACAGTTTTTTTTTTCTTTCCCATAGTTCCTCTAGACTTACTCCTGATGAGATTATTCAATGGACTATGTCTTTGGAAAAACTCCTTTCTAATCAAGGTAAACTCATCTATTAGATAAATAATCTAAATGACTGTGGGTCTCTAACATTGATATTTTACATATTTTTAAACTTCATTCAAAATTGTCTGTATGTCATGTTATCCAAAAGTCCAGCAGATGTATAGTTTAGGAGATATTCATACTTTTATTTCTGGGAAAAGTAACGGCAAAAGTCTCCTGGAGAAGAACAGTTTATAAATAGCATATGAAACATCACTTCAAACCTTCATTAGCATAGGAAATGTCCTGAAAAGCGTAATTAGCATATGCAACTTCACTGGTCCCACACTGGTACTGCAATTAGCATACATTAGCATACAGTACCGAGTGTAAGCATCTCCATAGATGTGCCTATGCTGGTCTTTTGGCTAACCTGACACATAGACCGTTTTTAATGAAGTTTTCAAATATGCAAACTTGACTGAAGGTAACAGGTTCATTTTAAGTAACAGTGTAATCAAGATTAACCCTTTCAATATCAGAGATAAATCCAATAATGCAACGTGTAGCAATGCATTGGATACCTCTCTGGCACTCAAAGTGTTAAAACATATTGACATTACATATTATGCATGTGTATAATTAAGTGAAATTATCTATACTGTTTTTTTTTCTCTGCACCTAATATTTTTCCACTATTATTTGTTTCCAATTGTTTCAGTCTACCATGAAAGCAGGATAGTGATACACGTATTCTGTAGCACCGAGTGCTGAAAATGATCTTTTTTTTGTACATTGTATCTTGTTCTACAGCTCACCATCAGGGACATAAAAAGTATAGACAATTTGACTTTACTTACTATGCACTTAATAAAGACAGAAAACAAGGTTACTATCTCTGTAATCAAGATTCACTAAACTATTGCAAAAAATGGAAAAGTCTCTATCAGCTATGAACTCAAAATAGAAACGATAATCATACTGCAGTCTTCCTATCATTAAAATCTAAATACTGCAGTTTACCTATTAAAAAAATCCCCATGAGATGATCCTTTGAAGAACCAATAATTTATTACCTGTTATTTATAATCAGAAGTTTAGGCAATAGAGGAACAAATGCGCAATGACTTCTATGATATATATCTATTTTCAGCATGTTTGATTAGTAGAGTGATATGTTTGTTTACAGACGTAATATTTTTATTGTTTATTGTAAATCATAGCAAGCACTGTGATGCAAACTCAGTAGCCTCATCTGGAAAGTAACGTCATTCATCAGTCTTATCTTGATGAGCATGTCCTATTAGTGCAAATTTATTGTTAGCATATAATTAAAGAGTTATTTATGGTTTGATGTTTTTTCAGATCTCACTCTACATAAATGTATTATGTCATATTTCTCATTTGACCTACAACCCTGTGGTCATTTGCCTAAAAGAGAGGGGCAATTCTGAGGTAAACCAACTCTTCCATAGGAGACAAAGAAAAAATTCCCATTGTCTTAATGGTACTTTTAACCCCTGGAGTGCTAGAGAGATTTCCAATATATTATAAGAAATGTGTTAGAAATCTCTCTATCATTCAAGGAGTTAAAACACAATTTAAATAAATGGGAATTTTTATTTATTGTTCTCTTTCTTCCCCATGAAACACTTGGTTGTTCCTCTTTTTTCTACATATGGCCCTTGATATGCTATAAAAAACAAAAAAAAATTAAAATACATATACATCTTTAAATATTCAACAATCTGGCATATTTGAGAGAAAATAAAGAGAGTAGAGCTATACTGAATACCTAAGACCAAGATCCAGGCAAGGCCTAGTTATAACTTGGTTTGAGCTACAATTTCCTCTACAGTCTTCATTAGGAGTCTGTGAACTAAAACCAGTGATAAGATTGAATCTGAATCCTTAAAGGGATAGTAATGTTTCATAATAAAAGCAGCTATAATTAATCATCATAGTATTTGGACCTTGGAGAGTGTTATTTCAATTCTGTCAGAGTTGTAGTTCAAGAGTCATTCAATGACAAAGTATTCCCCTCCCGTCCCTTTTACTGATGTAACACTGTTCAGCCAGATCAGAAGGAAGGTGCCCAGGTAGATTGCAGAGAGGGACAATCTTCAATTAAGATAAGGGAAAACCTGAAAAACTTGTCAAGGGGGGCAGGGCTTTCATTGTTCTCATAGGAAGAAGATTGTCCCCTGCTGTTATCTGTCTGGTCTTACAACCAGATTCCACATCTGAGAAGAGATGGCTTACACTAGGTAAAAGGGGTGGGAGGGGGAAACGTTATCCTTCAATTACTCTTGAACCACAACTCTGACAGTATTGATATAACACTCTCCATGGCCCAAATACTATGAAGATTAATTGGAGCTGCTGTTTTTGTGAAACATTACTATCCCTTTAAAGGAGACTTATACCTAATAGACAGTTGAGCAGTAATGGATGAAAGGGCTCAATTCTTAAAGGGGCACTAGTTCTTTCCTAATAAAAACCCACAATTACCTTAATCTGGGCAGAAAACTGTTCTTTCTTCCCTTTTAACCCTCTGAGTGCCAGAGCAATGTTTTGAGTACCCCTCTGGTACTCAAAAGTTTAAGTCATCTAAGGCACTCATTACAGCCATCACAGAGATGTGCATTTCTCTTCTCCTCCTTCCTTTTACATGGTGCCACAACGGCCCAAGAATATTTTGGTAATTCCTAAGTCAAGGAAAACATATTTACCCACCTTGATCAAACAAGTTATAGAGGACTTGCCTTTGATCTACTTAAAGTTACAATCAGGGATAGGTGAACTGGTCCCTGGTCAGGTAATTGTGGTCTGACTCACATGGTGTTTCACATCACTTGTTTGTTAATATGCTAACAAATAAATAGATCTCACTTCCCTTTATCTTTTCACCTGGCATCATGCGCTGGCATGTAGCCAATCCCGTGCCTCTGAAACATAAACTGGGTTTATTAAAGAAATGGTTAATAAAATAGTAGTTGATAAAAAAAAAAAAAAAACCATAATGTTCCATAGAGAAATCAGATTTTAGCACCTTGTAGCTTCATTTTTATTTTTTTATTATTAATGATATTTGGATATGTTGTAAATCAATATTAGTTGCCAGTATAAACTGTATATATTTGATATACAGATATAACAAACACGATTGTAAATACTTTGGGATCTTCAAGAAAAATTCACATCAAATCCTGGCTTAGCTCCAGAAATCATCAGGCATAAACAAGTAAGGGACCTGAGTGGCAGCTTTGGAAGGGCTCCCACTTCCTTATTTTGCCAAGTCTGGAACACACATTAGTACAGCACAAATGTAATAGAAACAAAAAAAAACAACATCAAGACAAAATACCAAAGGCAACTTATTGACAATAAAGACCTCAGCTACTACAATCCTTCAGGGCAGTATTGTGAGTTATTGTTCTTAGTGATTTTGCACTCAATTAAGAGGAATGTTGTAACTTTGGATAGTAGAAATTAGGCACGGGTGAAAGAAAAAAGTGTGGAAAAACTGGACAAATAAAGAATTCCTGTGACAAGTGCCATTCTTTCCACTTTTTTCCTCCTCACACATACTGACCCTCCCACTTTATCCCACTGCAATGAAAGCCATAGAAAGAGACATAGAACCAAACATACAGACCTCCCAAGCCTTCAGTCCAGTAAACTGATAGCTATAGAACCAACACACTAGCCCCCATACTTTTGCCACAGTACTGTACCCCTGCAACACCCGCATGTTATTTTGTAATGGACTCAACCAACTGAGATGGGCTTGCATAGTAACACAAACAATTAAAATCTCACATGCCTTGAGACAACATGTCCCATGCCCCCCCCCGGATAGCTAACTTCTGCATAAAAATAAGGAACGTCTAATGTGAAATATTGCTTGCTTCATAGGTATCTGCTAATGCATGTTTAATAATGGAGAACTTTGCTAAACAACACAGGAACATTTAATTTAGACAACTTCTTCTTTTTCTGCAAAGTTATCTGAAATTTTAACGACACATATGTTTCTGTTCCCCTTATAGCTGGTCAGATTGTATTCCGTGACTTCCTGAAGTCTGAATTCAGTGAGGAGAACATAGAATTCTGGTTAGCTTGTGAAGACTTCAAGACAACTGAAGCTTCAGATGAATTACGCAGCAAGGCTGAGATTATTTATCAAGAATTTATACAACCAAATGCAAACAAACAAGTACGTCAGGGGCTCATGTCTTTTTTATATAAGCTGTCATCAGGCAAATTATGGTCTGGATAACATTGTAGGTGATAACTATTAACACTTTTTTTTAACCTAACTGATTCCTGTTAAAGTATTTGTGGAAACTTGTAGATAAAACAAGTGCAATGAAATCCAGACCTATATTATGAGATTACATTCTGAAAGGTCATTGTACATTGTATGGCATTTGTAATCATATGAATTATGATTATATATATATATTTTTAAATAATATTTTATTAATAAGAAAGAAGGCATCCCATTAACATCAGAAGTATACAGTTATTGTGACATGAGGTTACAAAACATATAATATGACATTAGCATAACATATTTATAGCAGTATATAATCTGATGTTCATAGTGGTTTTATTATTAGAAACCTTAAAAAAAGGAAAAACAACAAATAACTACAACTAGAACTAACCCGGCCTCAGATCGAGCACTCCCTAATCCCCCCAAAGAGTATTGAGTTCCAATGACCTTAAACCATGAGCTACAAAATTGCAGCGCATGGCATGATAGGTCTAAGCATTTGATAGGTCCAAGCATTTGATAACCATGGCTCCCAATTGTGATTATATTTAAGATACACAGGGCCATTTTGAGAAAGCCAAAGGTCAACAATTCTGAAAAACATAAATTAAATAATAAAGGTCAAAAGAAAATTCCGAGTGATTTCAGTGGATTTTTTAATCTTTTGACTGTTAGAGAGCAACCCATTGCATTGATTATTAATGTACTGGAGACATCTACATTCAGTGGATTATAAAGGCCTCATTTAATATTCTGTCAATTTGGTAGATTTCTATTTGTCTACTATGGTGCAGTTGGTTTGTTCCAGAACTGTTCCTCTTTCTTTCTGAAGATGGCCCTGAATTTGATGCACAAAAGTAAATTATTTCAGTCATTGTGAGATGCCCCCTTTACATCTCATCCATATTCATCATGGATGAGATGCCCCTTTAAACAAGTTACCTGTGTCATATTGTTACACCTGGGCTTCATTATCAATAGGACACTCATTTCAGACAGGACTTTTCTTGACTGGAATGTTTTCTTAGCTCCAGATAAATCTCAGCCATTTTATCTGCTGTATGAATGCTATTTGTAAAAGCAGTACAGAAATAGCTAAATATTTGATGTATGATCTTCTTACTTTCCTCTAGACTGTAAGCTCTCATGAATAGGACCCTCTGACCATTTTTTTTTCTATATTCAATATATACTATTTATTATCTCTGTATGTATATCTTATACAGCACTGCAGAATAAGTTGGAACTATATAAATAAGAATAATAATATTAATAATAATGATCTTTTCCTTACCTAGATCAATATTGACTTCGCTGCTAGAAATTATCTTACTAGTCAGCTCCTGGAACCAACTACTACAACTTTTAATGAGGCCCAGAAAATGATCTATATCCTTATGGAAAGAGACTCATATCCAAGATTTCTAAAATCTGAAATCTTCTTGAAACTTGCAGAAAGACATCAAGGAAACAACATGAGAGGATGAATAAGAATCAGTGAATTATATATTGTTCACCTAAGTCACCTATCAATGTAGGGCAGCAGCACAGGAGGACTGTAGGCCTCTGCTAAAGTCTTAAGTCCTAAGGTCTAAAGTGGAAGATAATTAAATGATCTCCTGGGAAATGAGGAGATGGGACTATGAGGAACAAGAAGAAAGTCCAAAAGAGATCATACATGCAGAAGGGTTTGCAACTGAGTGGAATGGGAAAGCTTTTGTCTAGAGAAATACTGTATATGATGGTGAGAAATGGAAAAGGTTAAGTAAAAAAAAGAACAAACATTTTGTTACCAAATCTGTGCCAAAAATATTTTTCTTGTATTTTTATTATAAAAAGTGTTACTTCAATTGTAACTCACACTGTTCTTGAAAGTTAGCAATTAAACTGTGAATTTATGGTTTCTTTTATTAAAGGAGCTATAAACTTTTCATGATAAAATGTATACATAATGTAATTATTTTACTGTTGTGTGAAACAAGGATATCTTTACTACTAGGTGAATTTTCATTCAAACTAACTTTCAGCTCAAACTTTTTAAATTAAACCGCAATTTTCTACTGGGATCAGCAGATGGTGCTGTTCCTATTAATAAGGAGAACATACATGAATGACTCAAGGTCTCCCATTAATAAAGAGTTGCTGCTGTTACAAATTATTTAAAAAATAAGTTTGAGCTTTGAAAAGTTTTGATATAAATACCCATGTTTTACTTGGTGGAAAAAATCCTTTATCTCCTTAAGTACCAGGAGAATATCCAATGCATTGGATACCTCGCTGACACACAAAAGGTTAAGATATATGATTTCATTTTGAAAAAATATGTACTTCTCCTTTAAGCCTTTGCAATGATTTGCACACCCCTCTGGTCCTTAACCCATTAATAAGCAGTTAAGGACCACAGATCTTTTTTTTAACCCTTTGAGTGCCAGAGGGGTACGCAACGCATTGCAAAGCAATGCGTTGCGTACCCCTCTGGCACTCAAAGGGTTAACACATCAGATTTAGGTGTCCCCAAATGGAGTGAATTTCATGACGTGCCAGGTACATCACTGGTCCTTAAGTGTAGGACTGCCATGACGGTCCTGGAACATCATGGGTCCATAAGGTGTTAAACATTTTTGTTTTTTAACATTACAGAGATTAATGTTTGTTAAATATATACAAATTTGCATCCATATTTTCCTATATTTAACTTTATTATATATGTCACAGAAGAGTGTTTAAGACAATAGTTTAAATTTAAGTTTTTATTTTTATTTTAATGTTTCAGATAGGAAGCTTGTTATATTTCAGATGAACGTATTAAAATATATTTTTATACAAAACATATCTGCATTCCTTTATTTCTAGGGTTGTATATAAATAGATAGATAGATAGATAGATAGATAGATAGATAGATAGATAGATAGATAGATAGATAGATAGACAGACAGACAGACAGACAGACAGATAGATAATTACACAACACTATTTTTTTCCCAAAAATCACTTCAAGAAACATTTTAATAATTAATTATACATAAAAATTCTTGTTAAATTAAAATGGGTTTTTAACCCCTTGAATGTCAGCAAGGTCTACAATGCATTGCTTCACAATGCATTGGAGACCTCTTTAGCATTCAAGTGCATGGACATTTAGGAATGTTTATTTGTCCCCTATGGTACAGTTGGTTTACTCCAAAATAACTCCAGTATTGTTTTATAAATATGGGCCATTGAAGGAGACTTATAAAAAAGTATTCTTAAATGTTTCTGCATGATGCTTATTAAAATATTGCTAATGCATGTAAAGTGTGGTGTTATTTATAAATGAACATCAGCTTTTTAAATATGGAGTAAATAGCTATTCTATAAATACAATTCCGCCACTTTTTTTTTTTTTTTTAAACAGATTATACCTGGCATTAAAGATCTGGAGAAAATTCTGCCTCAAAATTGTCTCAGTTTGCAACACTTTTTAATACACTCTTCTCCAGAATATATATTGAGAGTAATGCCATTTTACCTGGAAGTGCACCAGGTCATTTTAGAACCTGAAGAACTGTTGTAGAATTTTTTATAAATACCAAAATTATTTTTAGAGTACATTTTCCTTTACTACACTTCTGTAAATCTTCCCTATTGTGTCTTACATATAGCTATATAGGGAAACAAGTCTGGGGTAAACCAACTGCCCCACAAGGGGACAAAATAACATTCCCCAAATTTCCACGGATTTAAAGGGATGTTCAATCCCTCTAATGCTAGGCAAGATGCCAACACATTGCTTCACAATGCAATGCAGTTCTTTCTAGCATTCAAGGTGTTAAAGGACCGATTTAAATAAATAGAAATCTTTATTTTTATACCCATAGACCGCGTCCTGTGTGATCTAATATCCTATCCACTGAAGTTTTGGTTTATGAGTAATGGGACCAAATCACCATTTAATAAGGTACACTTAAATTTTAATTCTTCAATACTGCACAGGAACAATCATACTGTATATAATTATCATTAGCTTCCCACATTAAAATGCCAATTCAGTCATAGCAGAAGACTGAGAGTAAAAGTGATAGCTTTATTGGCTAACTAAGTAGCTTTAGAGAGCAAAATTCCAAGACCAATTTGGTATTTTCCTCAAGCATGACAAAGAGCCCTAAGTGGTCTTGAAAGCTTGCAATCTCAAACTAAACAGTTAGCCAATAAAGGTATAACTTTTACTCCACTAGTTTCTTGCTTTTTCCATGAATAACATGGTACCACCTTTCACCTTAATTTGGTCATATTAATCATGAAGAATAACAAATATACATGGGATATAAGAACTGCAGTTTCCTTGCTTCATGTACATTGTATTCAGAGTTACATAAATAATAACGTAGGCCACAGTGGTTCTTACTAGTGTTGAGCGAGCATGCTCGGCCGATGCTCGGATCGGCTCGAGCATCGCTCTGCTCGGCACATGACGGTACTCGTACGAGTACCGCATGTGCTCGCCCGCCATGTTCGGGTCTCCTCCCCGCACGTTTTGCGGCTGCTGCGCAGCCAATAAACGTGCAGGGAGGCTCTGACATCGGTGTAATGCCAGCAGCCATGTTGGCTGCTGGCATTACACTGATTGGCTGGCCAGAACCCGTGGTCGGGTGCTGTATAGCACCTGACCATCGAGTTCGGCTCAGTCTTAGCCAGGGAGAGCTGAGGATAGGAAGGGAAAGGCAGTGTAGGGAGGAAAAAAACCAAAATTGTGAAAAAAAAGAACCAAAAGTCCTTTTTAGGACTACTGTGTGTGGGGGCAGCAGGTTATTTTGTGTGGGGGGAAAAAAAAAAAAAAAAAAAAATATTCTGTTTAGTGTGAAAAGTTGCAGATTAGAGCACATTCTGTTTAGTGTGCACAGTTGCAGATTAGAGCACATTCTGTTTAGTGTGCAAAGTTGCAGATTAGAGCACATTCTGTTTAGTGTGCAAAGTTGCAGATTAGAGCACATTCTGTTAAGTCTTCAAACTAAAATATCAAAGTCACATATTCCATTCAGTGTGCGTCGCCGCAGTTTAGCAGCACATTCTGTGTACTGTGCAGAGTTGCAGAATAGGAAGAAATACTGTTAAGTCTTCAAACTAAAATTTCAAAGTCACATATTCCATTCAGTGTGCTTCGCCGCAGTTTAGCAGCACATTCTGTGTACTGTGCAGAGTTGCAGAATAGGAAGAAATACTGTTAAGTCTTCAAACTAAAATATCAAAGTCACATATTCCATTCAGTGTGCTTCGCCGCAGTTTAGCAGCACATTCTGTGTAGTGTGCAGAGTTGCAGAATTGGAAGAAATACTGTTAAGTCTTCAAACTAAAATATCAAAGTCACATATTCCATTCAGTGTGCTTCGCCGCAGTTTAGCAGCACATTCTGTGTAGTGTGCAGAGTTGCAGAATAGGAAGAAATACTGTTAAGTTTTCAAACTCAAATATTAAAGTCACATATTCCATTCAGTGTGTGTCACCGCCGTTTAGCAGCCTATTCTGTGTACTCTGCACAGTTGCAGAATAGTAAGAAATACTGTTAAGTTTTCAAACTCAAATATTAAAGTCACATATTCCATTCAGTGTGTGTCACCGCCGTTTAGCAGCCTATTCTGTGTACTCTGCACAGTTGCAGAATAGTAAGAAATACTGTTAAGTTTTCAAACTCAAATATTAAAGTCACATATTCCATTCAGTGTGTGTCACCGCCGTTTAGCAGCCTATTCTGTGTACTCTGCACAGTTGCAGAATAGTAAGAAATACTGTTAAGTTTTCAAACTCAAATATTAAAGTCACATATTCCATTCAGTGTGTGTCACCGCCGTTTAGCAGCCTATTCTGTGTACTCTGCACAGTTGCAGAATAGTAAGAAATACTGTTAAGTTTTCAAACTCAAATATTAAAGTCACATATTCCATTCAGTGTGTGTCACCGCCGTTTAGCAGCCTATTCTGTGTACTCTGCACAGTTGCAGAATAGTAAGAAATACTGTTAAGTTTTCAAACTCAAATATTAAAGTCACATATTCCATTCAGTGTGTGTCACCGCCGTTTAGCAGCCTATTCTGTGTACTCTGCACAGTTGCAGAATAGTAAGAAATACTGTTAAGTTTTCAAACTCAAATATTAAAGTCACATATTCCATTCAGTGTGTGTCACCGCCGTTTAGCAGCCTATTCTGTGTACTCTGCACAGTTGCAGAATAGTAAGAAATACTGTTAAGTTTTCAAACTCAAATATTAAAGTCACATATTCCATTCAGTGTGTGTCACCGCCGTTTAGCAGCCTATTCTGTGTACTCTGCACAGTTGCAGAATAGTAAGAAATACTGTTAAGTTTTCAAACTCAAATATTAAAGTCACATATTCCATTCAGTGTGTGTCACCGCCGTTTAGCAGCCTATTCTGTGTACTCTGCACAGTTGCAGAATAGTAAGAAATACTGTTAAGTTTTCAAACTCAAATATTAAAGTCACATATTCCATTCAGTGTGTGTCACCGCCGTTTAGCAGCCTATTCTGTGTACTCTGCACAGTTGCAGAATAGTAAGAAATACTGTTAAGTTTTCAAACTCAAATATTAAAGTCACATATTCCATTCAGTGTGTGTCACCGCCGTTTAGCAGCCTATTCTGTGTACTCTGCACAGTTGCAGAATAGTAAGAAATACTGTTAAGTTTTCAAACTCAAATATTAAAGTCACATATTCCATTCAGTGTGTGTCACCGCCGTTTAGCAGCCTATTCTGTGTACTCTGCACAGTTGCAGAATAGTAAGAAATACTGTTAAGTTTTCAAACTCAAATATTAAAGTCACATATTCCATTCAGTGTGTGTCACCGCCGTTTAGCAGCCTATTCTGTGTACTCTGCACAGTTGCAGAATAGTAAGAAATACTGTTAAGTTTTCAAACTCAAATATTAAAGTCACATATTCCATTCAGTGTGTGTCACCGCCGTTTAGCAGCCTATTCTGTGTACTCTGCACAGTTGCAGAATAGTAAGAAATACTGTTAAGTTTTCAAACTCAAATATTAAAGTCACATATTCCATTCAGTGTGTGTCACCGCCGTTTAGCAGCCTATTCTGTGTACTCTGCACAGTTGCAGAATAGTAAGAAATACTGTTAAGTTTTCAAACTCAAATATTAAAGTCACATATTCCATTCAGTGTGTGTCACCGCCGTTTAGCAGCCTATTCTGTGTACTCTGCACAGTTGCAGAATAGTAAGAAATACTGTTAAGTTTTCAAACTCAAATATTAAAGTCACATATTCCATTCAGTGTGTGTCACCGCCGTTTAGCAGCCTATTCTGTGTACTCTGCACAGTTGCAGAATAGTAAGAAATACTGTTAAGTTTTCAAACTCAAATATTAAAGTCACATATTCCGTGTAAGATGAAGAAGGCGGGTAAAAAGGGACGGGGAAGTGGACGTGATCCTGATAGTTCAGGGCGCGGGTCAGGACGCGGAGAAACTGTGCCTGGTGCCAGAGCACAAGAAAGAAAGACATCCACCATACCTAGCTTCATGTCTAATTTTACAGGGCGTCGCAGGACATCACTCTCGAGGTCCGACCACTGCGAACAGGTGGTCGGTTGGATGACATCTGATACTGCTTCCAGTCGGTTAAGCACCACCCTGTCTTCCACCAAGTCCACTCTCAGTAGCCAAGAGTCTGGTCAACATAATCCTCACTCTGATCATCCTTCCTCCCACCATACACGGTCTGGTCAAAGAAGTGATCCCACACTGGGATATAGTGAGGAGCTCGTCTCATCACCAATCCTTCATTTGACCCTCTCTCCAAGCACGCTTGCAGAGGAACATGACATCTTGTGCCCTGATTCACAACCTCTAGAGGCTACCCAATCACAAGAAGATGACAGATGTGAACGGCATTTAAGGTCAAAGGAAGTAGTGGATGATGATGATGATGATGAGACACAGTTGCCATTAAATCAACCACTATTTCCGTCTCAAGACCTTGTTGAGGAGAATGTTATACAGTTGTCAATGACTGAGTATGTGGTGGGATCAAGACTTGAGGAGGATGATCAGAGTGAGGAAGTGGAGGAGGACTTGGTGGACGATGAGGTGACTGACCCCACCTGGGAAGGTGTAGAGCCGAGCGATGACAGCAGTCCTGAGGGTGAGCCATCTGCAGCACCGCAACAGGCTGGAAGAGGCAGTGGTGTGGCTACAGAAAGAAGGCGGACCGCACCAAACCGGCCCGCAAATGTTCCACGGAGCACCCCCTTGCGTAAATCTACCTTGCCAAAGGGTAGGTGTTCCGCGGTATGGCGTTTTTTTAAGGAAAGTGCGGACGACAAAAGAATTGTAGTTTGCAACCTGTGCCACACCAGAATGAGCCGAGGCATGAACACTAGAAACCTCACCACCACCAGCATGATCCGACACATGGCATCCAAGCACCGTAGTAAGTGGGAGGAACGCCTGGATCGCCCATCTGTGTCTGCAGGCCACACCACTGCCTCCTCTTCCCCTGTTTTCGGTGCCGGCCAATCGCCTGTCGAAGGCGCAGGCCCGCATACCTCCCGCCCTGCACCTGTACCATCTGAAGCACCATCAGCGACCACATCCACTTCCCTGTCCCAGCACAGCGTCCAAATGTCGTTACCCCAGGCATTTGAGCGCAAGAGAAAGTACCCAGCCACCCACCCACAGGCCATAGCACTAACCTCACACCTTTCAAAATTACTGGCCATCGAAATGCTGCCATTTAGGCTTGTGGACACTGAGTCCTTCCGCAGCCTGATGGCAGCAGCTGTCCCTCGGTACGCGGTCCCCAGCCGCCACTACTTTTCCCGGTGTGCCATCCCCGCATTACACCACCATGTGTCCCGTAACATCACCCGTGCCCTGACCAACGCAGTTACTGGGAAGGTCCACTTAACGACTGACACATGGACAAGTGCTTGTGGCCAGGGACGCTACATTTCCCTGACGGCACACTGGGTGAATGTCGTGGAGGCTGGGAGCGACTCGGACCCTGGGATGGCACGGGTGCTACCCACGCCGAGGATTGCGGGCCCTACCTCCATCAGGGTTTCCGCCAGCACCTACGTTATTGGCTCCTCCTCCTCCGTTTCCACCTCCGAATTCTCTACACGCAGCGCCACTCCCCCATCAGCCAGTAGCTGGAAGCAGTGTAGCACTGCAGTGGGGAAGCGTCAACAGGCCGTGCTGAAGCTGATCTGCCTTGGGGACAAACAGCACACGGCCTCAGAGCTGTTGCAGGGGATTAGTCACCAGACCGAGCAGTGGCTCTCGCCACTCAACCTGCAACCAGGCATGGTTGTGTGTGATAATGGGCGTAACTTGGTGGCGGCTTTGGAGCTCGGCAAGCTCACACACGTACCATGCCTAGCGCATGTATTTAATTTAGTGGTGCAGCGATTTCTAAAAACCTACCCCAATGTGCATGATCTCTTGACCAAGGTGCGCCGCGTGTGTGCACATTTCCGTAAGTCATCTACAGCTTCGGCCGGCCTGTTGAAGCTGCAGCAGCGCTTACAATTGCCAGCTCACCGGCTGCTGTGTGACGTGAGCACGCGCTGGAACTCCACCTTCCACATGTTGGCCCGGCTTTGTGAGCAGCAGAGGGCAGTAGTGGAGTACCAGCTGTTACACGGTCGTCGCCTCTCCGTTCAACTTCCTGTAATCAGAAGTGAGGAGTGGGAATGGATGTCAGACCTCTGCGAGGTTTTACGCAATTTTGAGGAATCGACACAGATGGTGAGCGGCGATAACGCTATTATCAGTGTAACCATCCCACTTCTGTGTCTACTGAAACGCTCGCTGCTCACAATTAAAACCGACGCTTTGCATGTGGAAGAGGTGGAAATGGGGGAGGAAGAGCTTACACAAGGTGATAGCCAGAGCACCCTCACTTCGTCTTCTCAGCGACAATTGGAGGAGGCGGAGGAGGAGGAGGAGGAAGACACGGTTGCCTCCGCTACAGAGGGTAGCCATGGAACTTTAGTTCCATCTCTTCAGCGTGGGTGGGCAGAAGAGGAGGAAGAGGATGAGGATATTGAGAGTCATCCTCCTGATGAGGACAGCGAAATCTTGACTGTTGGTACTCTGGCACACATGGCTGACTTTATGTTAGGCTGCCTTTCCCGTGACCCACGCGTTATACGCATTTTAAACAACACGGATTACTGGGTGTTCACCCTTCTGGACCCCCGCTACAAAGAGAATTTCTCATCTCTCATTCCTCCGGTGGAGAGGACAAGCAAAATGGTGCAATACCAGAAGGATCTTGTTGAAAAATTGCTCCAAAATTTTCCATCTGACAACGCTGGCGGCAGAGTACGTGCTACCTTGGCCAACCGAGAAGGGGAGAAAAGGGGAGCACACAGCAGTTCCGACAAAGGCAGGGCAACACTCTCCAAGGCGTGGGACACCTTCATGACACCCCGCCAGCACCCTCACCCTGATGCGCAGCCTAGTGTCACAAGGAGGGAAAAGTTTTGGAAGATGGTGAAGGAGTACGTAGCAGACAGTGTCAGCGTCCTCAATGATCCCTCTGTGCCTTACAACTACTGGGTGTCCAAGCTGGACACGTGGTATGAACTGGCACTCTACGCCTTGGAGGTGCTGGCCTGCCCTGCCGCCAGCGTTCTGTCTGAGCGGGTATTTAGTGCTGCTGGTGGCATCATAACAGATAAGCGTATCCGCCTTTCCACCGACAATGCTGATAGGTTGACACTTATAAAAATGAACAAGGCCTGGATTTCCCCTGACTTCTCCACTCCACTGGAGGAAAGCCCCGGGGGAACATAAACTCACTTTATATATGTTATTTACAATGATGTGAATACTCTGTATTCCCATTCACCCCTTCCACCCAAAAAACGGGTATATGGTTGACTCTTAATCTTCTCATCCTCCTCCTCCTCTTCCATATGCCCTGGGACATAATTTTTATATAGGGCCAGCTCACCAGCGGGCCCTGTGCTATAATTTTTATATAGGGCCAGCTCACCAGCGGGCCCTGTGATATAATTTTTATATAGGGCCAGCTCACCAGCGGGCCCTGTTTGACAATTTTTATATAGGTCAGCTCACCAGCGGGCCTTCTCATATAATGTTTTATTGGGTCAGCTCTCTAGCGGGCCCTCTCATATAATGTTTTATAGCGTCAGCTCACTAGCGGGCCTTCGCATATAATGTTTAGGATGGTCAGCTCTGCAGCAGACCCTTACCCATAATGTTTTAGATGGTCAGCTCAGCGCACGTTTCCCTCTTAATCATGGCCTCAGTTCAATAAAATCAAGGAAATTTTTGGGATAATTTGCCTCTGCGCACGTTTCCCTCTTAATCATGGCCTCAGTTCTGAAAATCAAGGAAATTTTTGGGAGAATTTGCCTCTGTGCACGTTTCCCTCTTAATCATGGCCTCAGTTCTGAAAATCAAGGAAATTTTTGGGAGAATTTGCCTCTGCGCACGTTTCCCTCTTAATCATGGCCTCAGTTCAGAAAAATCGAGGAAATTTTTGGGAGAATTTGCAGATGATATACAAGTAAATATACAGCAAATACTGTTTGGTAACAATTTTTCGCCTAAAGTCGTTTTTATTTTCCTTTTTGTGTGTTTTACGGTCAGTCTGTAAAAATGGCGTACTACGGGCGAAAGATCGTTCCCAGCAGCGATGTTGGAGTCCAAGATGCATCCAGACATCCTCCCTATGCTGTCCCTGAACCATTTCTGTGGTGTTTCCATCCTTTTCTGCCCTTTTCCTATGGACCAGGCACCCTCCCCTCATCAGAGCAGGGGGTGCCTGGTGTAATGCTCGAGTCCTCCCATTGACTTCAATGGGGCTCGGGTGCTCGGCCGAGCACTCGAGCCTCAGGGGGTGCTCGGTCAGAGCACCCGAACACCCGAGCATTGGGGTGCTCGCTCATCACTATTCCTTACCCATCTTCTAACCCTCTTATCCACACTCCATTGGTTGTACTGCTTCACATAAACATAATTTTCTTGACTTAACCATGTTAAAACTGTCCTTTAGGGTCAAATTCAAATGCTACTGGGAATTACATACACAGGGCCTATGGACCTTGTATAAACATCAGCTGATCAGAGCTTTCTATTCCACCCAATCACATACTTAGCTGGCTGAGCCTATATTTCACTGAATTCTAAAGTTTAGACTATGGTGGTGTTCAATTCAGTGCCAACCCACCCATTGTGTATAAGCATTAGGTGATGCCAAAGCATTAGGTGATGCCAAAGATAGAGGGTAACAGTTTAGATAACATTTATTGAGACTACATCACAGCCTAGTTAAGAGAAACTTACAACCCATATTAATTTTACTTATTATTAATCTCTGTAAAACAGGTTAAGGGAGCGATATGGGTGAGATGATGACATCACACACACTCCGAGGTGTCCACTCAGTGATCATTGTTTCTTACAAAAGTTGCAGCCATTAGTGAGAATAATTTGTCCATCCCTGAACTCCTGAATAGTGTCAACAGCCATAGCAGAATATATAGTATGTACAATGGCACTTGTGTACAGTAGTTGAATCTAGTGCTCAGTCAGGATGTATATACAGATGAAAACCAACACAAAAATTGTAATAATTTTATTAAAAATATTGTTTTTATACTTATTTATTTTCTACTATTTTCATTTGCTGATGTTCACTACAGGCATTGTATATTGTAGTTTGTGACTGACCTTAGTAGTGTTTAATATAATGTAATTAAATTAACCCACAGCAGGCAATGAAGCACTAAAAAGACTTATAATAAGGTAAAGTGATCAGGTGGAAAGTAATCAACAAAGGCCACAAAGTTTTTTGAGTATTAGAAAGCTCACCTGAGCTCCAGAGACAAGTACCGTACAGTAAATAATAGAGTATCTGCAGCTAATCCACCGATTTTCCAGGTATGTGCATCAGAGGCTTTGGGTCAAAGATAATGGGAAAAAAGTCCCATTTTTTTCATGGACATTTCTCTGTAAAAAAACAGAATTTTCATCTTTTACCTGGAAATTCCCACAAATAGAAAATCCATAAAATGTTCTACAATTTCAATACTGCCAGTGAAATTCCTGCAAGAGTTTGTCAATAGGCATCTATGCTTTCTATTGTCACAATAATTTCCACTGCATTACTATTCCTGAGGGACTACTACTTATGACAATTAGTAGTAGTCATCAGTGTTCTTGTACTTTGTACTCATTCCTAGGGTGGTTGATGTTCACTTGTGTTGCTGCTTCATTAATTCTAGTGGGTGTGATGGGAGTTGGACTTGAAAGTGGTGACAGTAATGTTGTTAACTGAGATGCATGTGTATTTTAGGCACATTTATGCTAGACATTCCAGTTGATCGCTCAGTTTATGAACAGACATATTTCTCCTATTCAGTGGTGGAAGACTAAACCTTTCAGATACAGCTAATATTTTATCCAAATCGTCATCATTCTTAATTAAATCTGTATCATAAAAAGGGTCAGAGCTTGGAGGGATATATTCTAAATCATCAACAACAAAAATTAGGTCAGCAGCATAGAAGGACCATCTGTTAGTAGCAAATTTCTTTCTCCCCACTACTTTCATATTCTTGTAGATTATTTAATCTGAGGATTAATAGTACATTGACCATTAGTTTGTGGCAGATTGTCACTGTCACTGTCTGAATCAGCTGTTGGTATTATTAATGCTAAATCTTCTTCTGCTATGGAAATAATAGAAGAATACTAATTGCCATCTTTACTGTTTAAAGATTTAATACTACTACAGCTGGAACTTTTTATATCACTTTTGCAAACAGTCTCCTCAGGAGGAGGAAGATCATCAGCATTTACTGCACAAGCTGCAGCAACCATCGCCGCAGTCAGTTTTTTAGTATAACTTTACTACAACCAACATGTTCATAAACTCCTCCTAGTCCTTTCACCTTTCACTGTCCCCTACCAGGTTTGGTGGACATAATGATAGCATTGCTGATTTTTGGTTAAAGTAAATGACAGAGTTATGTGCTTCAACATGTCTTTAGTATGCAATTAAAAGCACAGTAGCAGTATCAACATAGCTCATATTATTCCTGTCAGAGTGTAGAGTGGTTTATTTTGTTGTCTGTTTGAAAGTAATGTATAATATATGTCTCTGTCTATGTGTCATTGCCAAGCTCAATCTCAGTTCAGGTAGGATTACTTGCTTTTCTGATTTTCGGGAATAACTGGCTCTTACCAGTAGGCCTTAAAGGGAAAGTAATGTTTCATAATAAAAGCAGCTCTAATTGATCTTCATTGTATTTGGGCATTGGAAAGTGTTATTTCAATTCTGTAAGACTTGTAGTTCAATAGTAATTGAATGATAAAGTATCCCACTCCCACCCCTTCTACTGATGTAACACTGCTCAGATTAGAGAAGCAGGGAGTGTCCAGGTAGATTGCAGAGAGGAACAATCATCAATTAAGATAAGGGAAAAAGCTGAAAAACCTGTCAAGGGGGGTAGGGTTTTCATTGTTCTTACAGTAAGAATATTGAGCCTTGATGTGAGCTGTCTGGTCTATGGACCAGATACCACATCTGAGGAGAGGGGGCTTACACTAGGTAAAAGGGATGGGAGGGGGAAACTTTACCATTCAATTACTCTTGAAATACAATGCTCACAGTAAAGAAATAATTCTCTATGATTCAAATACTATGAAGATTAATTGGAGCTGCTGTTTTTGTTAAACATCACTATCACTTTAAAACAAGCATCTCCAGATCCCTCTCCTTATCTGTCTACCTCTACACTAGCTAACAGTAGTAGATAACAGTTTCTGTCTACTTTCCAAGCACAAGCTGACAACATATGGTAAACTGATACCTCTTTTATCCTGGTAAGTTAGTATGGCAAGAATACATAAAGAGGATTCTTCACATGGTGGAAATTGTATTCTTATCACTGATTTCAATGCAACAAAAATAAAAAAAATATATAAAATAATGTACTTTTCACAGCAATTCCTGTGGAAGGACGGAAGTGCCATGTTTTGCTTTTTGTGGTAAAAACTTTCTTTAGTCACTTCTAAGGATGAGCAAAAGGGAATAAAAGTAGTTAATATTCTTCTGTTTTTGTTGAGATTTACAGTTACTTTAACTTATTTTAGCAAATGAGAAAACACAGAAAAAAGTACCAAATTAGTTTAACATCTAGAGTAACTTTTATTAATCAAACACTAAATATAGTATTTTTTTTCTTACCCACAAATATTTACTAAGATATTTTAATAAAAATGGGTCACATGTACAAAAAATGGAGCATTTCTAGGACAAACCAACAAGACTATAGTGGAGAAGAAAAAATTCCCATTAATTTAAATGGGTCTTTTAACCCCTTGAATTCCAGAATGGTACTTGATTAAATCAAGTGATTAAAACCCCATTAAAGGCAATAACAATTTGTGGTTTTTTATGAAACACATCTGGTACAGCTGGTTTGTCCCAGAATTTCTCCACATTCTGTATAGGTATGGTTGTTAATCAAGCAGGCTAAGGAACAAGAAGCCTTCAGGAGCGGTTTCAGTACAATGGACCACATCCAGACCGTACAACAACTTATAGAGCGATATAATGAATGCAACCTTCTATTATGCAAAGCCTTCATTGACTACAAAAAGGTCTTTGACAGTGAAAAAGCAAGCAATTATCAAAGGACTTATCAACCAAGTTATAGAGAGAGCTTACATTAATACCCTCCAATCAATATATGAAAATGCAACTGCATTAGACTTGTGCATGGCCAAAAATTCTGGTAAAAGTCGATTTCAGACATTTTTTTTTTCCATTCGGAGGATCCGCAGCCAAAAATTTGGCAATAGTCTGAATTATGCAGCCAAATTTAAAATATACAATAAAAATAAAAATGAAATAAATAAAAATAAATGGAACCATTTACAGGGTATAAAGGAAGACAGTGGAACAGGATAAGGGGGAGCTTTAGCCTTATGGTACTATGGATGATGTAGATGAAGTATGGATGTACCTAGCTAGCTACAAGCAAGAATGAACAAATAAATGAAAATCGAAGGAAGAAGGAAAACTGAGGATGACTGGTGCAGGACAGACTCAGGATGACAGGAACACTGTAGATGTAGCCAGCAATCTATATTGGGGTGCCACAGCCTCTATAACTTGCTGGAAGGGTTCCCCTTCTACCAAATTAAAAGTAGCACCCCCAATGGCACTGTGGTGGTATTGGTGGTTGCTGAGTCACTGCAGCTGGTACCAGGATGAGAAAAATCAGGTTGTTCACTAAGACTCAAATCCATTACAGATAGGTAGGTAGTGTACTATAATAATTTTAACATTTTATAACCTGGCCAAATGACAACTGTCAGGCTGGCCTTGTCACTCTGAAAATTTTTATTAACATAAATTCCTAATATTTTTTTTTCCACAGGAACAAAAATGACTTGCAGTGGCAGTAAGGCACAAAAAATTACAAATCCTGACAGTGGCAATAAGGCACTAGACTGGCACTCGACTTTCTAATATATCACTTTTCTGGACACTCTCTCTCTGCTTCTCTCTCTAAGCTCCAACAACAAATTAACAGGAAATGCAGGCTACCTTGGTGTTTGTGTCATTAGTCAAACCCCCATCCAACCCCCATCATGAAATGAAGAAGCTAATTGGACTAAAGAGGGTGGGAAAGTATCGAACACATGGGAAGCTGTCATTCGAATTTCCAAAATTTACATAAAAATTTCGGACCAGGGTTGTTCGGATTCGTTTTTTGGGTTTTTTTTACAAATGGCCCTTGCATTTCGGGTGGCTCGATTGGCACCGAATAACCCTTATTCATCTGAATTCCGAATTTGGCTGAACTGATTCACACAAGTCTAAACTGCATCAATACAGGTCAACAATGATAAAGTCCAAATCAATATATAAAATGGCATCTGACAAGGAGATACAGTTTCTGCTTGTTTAGTAGAAATTTTCAATAAATTGAATCCGGACAAAACGGGACTTAAGATCAATGGAGACTACCTACAACAATTACATTTTGCAGACAATATTACACTCTTTGCCAGTAGTCCTGAAGAACTGCAAGAATGCATTGAAGAGCTTCAAAAGGAAATCAAACATTTGGTCTGAAGATGAATATTAGCAAAACACATATGTTTAACAAATTTACCATAACAAGGACAATCACAGTAGATGGACAAGAACTTGAAGAAGTAGACAGGTATGTTCAACTTAAACAAGAAATGTCATGAAAACACCATGGTGTAAATTGAGAGTTGAATAAAATTGGGATAGCAAGCATCTGGAAATCTTAGCAGTACTATCTTTAAGACAAATTTACCACTCTGCCTCAAGAGAGAGGTTTTTGACTAGTGTGTCATCCCAGTCCTTACGTGTGGCTGTGAAATATGGACACTGAATGCCAAAGCCATACAAAAACTTAAGGTTGCACAGAGAAGTATAAACGGGCAAATTCTAAACATAACAAAAAGAGAATGAAAAATGTGTGCATGGATTTGCCAGCAAACAAAGGTCTATGACGTAATTGAAAGAATAAAGCATCTCAAATGGAAATGAGCAGGTCTCATAGCAAGAACACCTGATGGTAGATAGACCAAATAAATTGCGAAATAGATTCCACTTGAAACCTAAATGACCAAGAAGAAGACCAAAAACAAATGACAAATTTGTAGGTACACAGTGGCAACAAGAGGCAACAGACCAAAGTTGTTGAAGTCTTGCTGAGATGGATTGCTAAAAACAAGCTGTTTTTAAACACAGACAAAACCATCACAATGGTAATTGGTACAAAGCATAAACTACTTAAACTCCACAATGAAAAAAAGAAAAATGAGAGACAAGGGCACTCCCTAGTGCAAAAAGTCTTGCTAATATAGGACATACAGTACACTGATACACCACAATGTTCTCAATCACTAATAGTGATCAGCATTCCCAGATGAGGGAATCGGACTGCCCCCACTCAGTCTCTCCAGAATAGTTGGTGGATGCCGCATCTATAGATTTCCACAATGTCTACTGGATACCTTGAAACACATGAACAAGAAGAGAGCAAACCACCAGCAACAGATATACTCTTACTTCTTAGAGATCGATATTGGACTAATTTACTCCACAATGCCCATCTGACCATTGTAACAAAGCTTAATTGTAACTTGGTCCAGGTCAACTCCACAAAATATTTTGGTATGTGGCTTGACCCCACCCTCACTTGTGGTCTACATATTGATACATTAACATTCAGGTTCTATCCTAAAATAGGTGTTCTGTTTCGAAACAAATCCTGTTTAAGTTCCTTGGTAAGAAAGAATTTTGTTCAACAGATCTTAATGTCAGTCACAGACTATGGGGACATTTTCCCCAGTCTAAATCCCTAAAAATAACAGCTTCTTTGTATCTCAAATCAATATGTAACTGTATATAAATTTTGTATTTATTTTGTATTTATGTGTATGTGGCAGTATTTATATATAGTTTGGCTATTTTGTGTAACTGCGTAACTTTTTACTGTAAAAGCTCTCAGGACATAGTTGAAAATGAAAGAAATCTAAATGTATTCTTCCTGGTAAAACATTTTCTAAATAGTAATCATTACTTACTTACTGAATTTAAACTCAGGATAGTGGATAAACTATTGACTACCTGACTGGGCCAGTTCACTGGTTTTAATGCCCATGATCAGTGACAGCACTCAAAGGGTTAAATGTCTTCCAGGATGAACAGTGACACCTGATATACTTCCAAGAAGAGGATTAACCAGAATATGAATTAGAACCTTTGAGTGCAGAGGGATAATTAACACATTGCTTTTCAAGGCATTGGATAACCCTCTGGCAATCAAAGAATTAAATAAGTGGGAGACTTCATTTGATGGATACTGAATGAAGAGAGTTGTAGGATCTACCTCCCTGTGATATACTGGCCCTATTAAAGTACAGACTGATCTGCAGAGTTTACTTCACCTTTAACCTTGAGTACCATAGAGCATGGAAAGGGGTAAAATGTTGGTTGTAATTAATATTCTCATTCTCATCTATGTATATGGTAGTTGTATTTTAAAGTAAAGAGACTGATGTACTAAGAACACCTGGAGCAATTCCGTGGCAAACCAAATGCACCATGAAGACAAATACAAATTCCCACAGATTATTGCATTCAAGACTTCTCTAGCATCCAAATTAAAGCCTCATTTACATTAATAAGAATTTGTCTTTTTACCCTATGGTACATTAGGTTTAGAAATGTTAGAATTGCTCAAGTTCTTCAGAGCATGCTAGAATAGTTTGTTTGCACCACCAACATACAAGTGGAAAATATGAAATCATTTTAGTGTGGTTTTTTTTCTTGCCCAGTAACCATGGAAACAGTGCTATATTAAACTGTCATGTGACTTGCACCTTAAAATGAAACATACCAAAAATATATTGGAAACATGAGAATTATGTTACTTAATTCTTGTGGTTATTTCAAAGGCTTTCAATGACAGAAATAGCTAGACAGTTGAAGGTGACACGGAAAATATAATGTACTATTGAACTTTCTGCCTAACAAAGAAATATATACATTGTTATAATCTGAATGTATTTTATCTATAGCTATAGTACATAATCATTATATATATATATATATATATATATATATATATATATATATATACATACATACATACATACAAGTGTGTGTGCGTATTTGTTTGGTTGTACATTTTTAATAGATATTCCACAATGTAAGTCTTCAATGTGTTTCTTTCTCTCTCACTCTCTATTCCACTCTCTCTGTTTCACTCTCTCTCTTTATGTTTCTATCTGTCTTTTTCTCTCCCTCTATCTGTGTGTTTCTGTGTGCCTCTCTGTCTGTAATAGTCTCTCTCGCTGTCTCATTGTGTCTCTTTCTTTCTGACTGTCTCTCTCTCTCCTTTCTCTCTCTATCTGTGTTTGGGTCTCTCACTTTCTGTGTGTGTGTCTCTTGCTGTCTGTGTGTATATCTCTGCCTATAATTCTATGTCTGCTTCTCTTTCAGTCTGAGGATGGTGTGAGTAGTGATGGGAGATATTTTTCAACTCAAAAGAGAAACATGCAAAAAAATGGAACGTCCCGCAGAGCAGAATTTTTAGTGAAAAATGCTGATTTTCCACTTTTTCCCACCTAGCCCTTTGAATTGGTGAGTCTGAATTTCCCCACCACATGACAAGATACTAGGGATGGGTGCAAGTTGTTGCTGTGTTCCCGCGAGAAATTCTGCAAAAACCACGTTATTGTCCACTTTTTTCATGAGAAAATCCACTTTTAAAACAACAATTACAATTTCTGCATTTTTCGCCCATTGGCCAAAATTCTCTTCCAATTTTTCAGTGGCTAGAAAGTTTCCTTCCATTGATTTATATTGTTTTCACCTTTTTTCACTATAAGAATGTGACATATTTGCGGAAGTGAAACACAATGGAAGCATCTACAGAGAAAGGTAGACATGCTGTGCTGTTATTTCTTTGTTAAATTGAGGCAGGAAAGGCTTATATTGACATTAATACCACCACCAGCAGAAGAAAAGATCAGCTGCCTGTGCCTGCTGCTAGTGCTGCCAGTCTGCCTTCTTCACGTCACCAAGAAATGGCAAGTGTGACATTATGGGGCCAGATTGGCTGACGTTCCTACTCCGTGTATCGACCCGGCTTGGCTGAAGTTCCTGCTCCATGTACTTTTCCTGCTTGCAAGTTGTCCTGATCCTGCTGTGCGGCCTAAATTGCTCACGCTCTCTGTGGTCTGTACCAGTCCTCCGGTTGCCTCAGTTCTGTGCAGATAGTCCTGCCTGTGACCCGTTCTCTCAGAGTGCCTGTTGCTCCATTCCGGTAGTATCACCGGTTGCACCATGATCGTTTGGTCTGTTACTGCTGGACCTGAGGTTGGATTACTGTTGGGCGCCTCAGGCTACTTCTACATCTGCAGTTACTGCAGACCAGAGTGTTCGTAAACCCCTTGCGGGGCGGTGCCGGGCACTTGGATCCATATACTGTAGTCTCAGTTTGGCGTACGTTACTCCTTACGGTGCCGTGCACTTGGACCATTATCCGTTGCTGTCTCAGTTTGGCATTACACTGCACCATACGGTGCTTGCCCTGGGTCACGAATACCTTGCAGTCTTCGGTGGGCATTCTCAATATCTCTGGTAGCCACCTTCCTCTGGTGCCTTGTAGCCAGTTCTATCCTGGCTTCAGCTGCTCCTTGTGATTCCAGTCGCTATTGTTACTCTCTGTGTAGAGAGTGTACTTTGGGGCCTTCCATTATTAGGGCCAACTAGCTGTTCCTGGCCTAATAAATATCATTATGACATATTCACACTGTATCATACAAAATGTACCTGACCTGTGTCAGTATTGTATATTGATCTTACATACTGGACCTGTGTGGGTTAATCATATCATTGTAACCTGTCCTGTGTCAGCTTTCTATTTATCTGTATGCTGGACTCGCGAGGGTTACTGTCGTTTTTTGTGTGCTAATAAAACTGTGTTTTACCAAAACCTTCCTTTTCTGAGTGTACTAAACCATAACAGGCTTGTGCCTTTAACAAGCCTAAGTCCTACAAATCAATGTTTCCTCAGGCCTCGGGCCCCTAACAACAAATTTAACATACCATCCTCTATAAAATACTCTATCAAGTCAAGTATCAGTCCACCTCAGTTGCAGCTTATTTCAGGGGGTTCCTGTCTCTATCACTTTACATAGAAATGGCTTATTTTATTTTTTTTTATTAACTGTACCCCCAATACCAGTCAAGAACCCCACCAAAACAAATTCTCTGTTCACCCCAGACTCCACCCACCAACACAGGCAGCCTTCTCAGACATGGTATAATGTCTTTTGGAGGTTTTTTATTTGTATTTAGGATTTAATTTGTATTAACTGATCCCTAATCCCAGTAAACAAAGCCCCCCACAAAAAACAGTCCCTGTTCAACTGATTCTTTCCTCACACCCCTCCAACACAGGCACCCTCTTGCCCCTTTTATACTATGCCTTTGTGAAATAAAAAAATATTTGCTACATGTTGTGAGGAAATTCAATGTTCCCACTGATTTCAATGGAATGAGCTAGGCAAAAAAAAGTTGAAAATCTGCACTTTTCGCAGGAAATTATTCGCCAAGTGGGAAGTGCCATCATTTGCCGATTTCTGATTTCTGAGGTGAAAATTTTCACCCATCCCTAGTAGCGATCTCTCTCTCTCTCAACTGCTTGTATTGTGTTTAATTTCCTGGAAAACATCACATGTCTATATTGAAAATGTGAAAAACCTGTAAGTTAAGGGGGGGGGGGGAGTTTGTAGCCATTGAGAAAATAGCTAAACATGTTTAATCTTTATTATTGTCATTAACTTCAAAGCAATGAAAAAAGAAGTTGAAAGGTTTAAAAGGTACAATTTTCACAGGGATTCCCAAGAAATGTTCTGGGTTTTTTTTGCCTGTTTTGATTTTGCTGCAAAATGTTTCTTCCTTCCCTAGGATATACTCAGTTCGTGATTCCCCAGAGTTCCTTGAAGAAGTACAACAGATTCCACTGAACACATTTTTGAAATGGATGACAGGGGGATGAGCTAAGCTACCACAGTATAAACTAGCATTCTGATACATTGATATTGATGCTAAGTGAACCTCTTGGATGCAAGAGTGCTCTACAATTCATTTTGAAGAAACATCTCAGATATATGTCTAGCATCCAAGGGGTTAAAAGGTTTGGTTATTAAGGATTCATAGTTATTTTGTGTTAAATCAAAGGGTTCCAGCTAAAAGTTTCTTAACCACTCCAGATCATCCACAAACATTTGTTAAGTATGGTGGTATAATCAATTAGCTATGTTTATAACACAAATGCACCATAGAAACACTCCATATTGCTCTTTCCCTTCTCATGAATATGCACATTTCACACTGAACTTTCACAGTGATACAAATATATAACTAACCAAGTCAGATCTGCCATCTGCTACTGGAACTTTCCACATTTCACACCATTACAAAAAATGTGTGAATAGTTATTTTAATATGAAGGAGAATATTGACCTATATTAGTTTCCTTTCTAGAGTCAAATTAAAACAATTCACAACCTTTTTCTCAGACATACACAAAAATAGAAACAGATGTGTTGTAATTTAGGTCAAAATATTTTTCCAAATGTTAATGTAATTCAAGGATGTCATTCACCAAGTGAAAATATGAGAAATTGAGCTTTCATTCCTATGTTTATGCTTAATGGATTGCATCTACATGTTCCATCTTTAGGAAATATGTTAGATCTCTGTTGTCAGTTTGTCAGCAGAGATTGATCTCAGGAAAACCAACCTGTGCTGTGAACATTTTCATCACAAAAGTGAAATGTAAAAAAACAATACTTCCAACTTCCAGTGGAAATTCCTGTGAAAAGTGCACTTTTTCTGTTTATCATGGCATTGTAATAATCAACGTTAATATAATTTTCCACATGTGAAGAGTTTTACCCATGCATTCCCACTAGAGGAGGTGACTAGCAGTACTGAAGCAATGCTGTCCAGTCCCCCTAAATCACCCCAAGGGATCTTGGGGAATTTAATGAGAAGGGAGGGAGAAAAGGGTAGTACTAGAGAGAGCAGGACAGGTCAGCTTCCTGTGCCTGCAGGAAGACGTGCTGCCCCTGCTGTCAGTGCCACCGTTGCTGTACCTGCAGCCACTAGTGTGGTACCTGCTGCCAGACATCCTGCCCCTCCTGCCACTAGTGTTGTACCTGCTGCCAGATGTGCTGCCCCTGCTGCCAGTGTCAACACTGCTGTACCTGCAACCACCATTGCTGTACCTGCTGCCAGTGCTGAACCTGCTACCACCAATACTGTGCCTGCTGCTAGTGCTGAACCTGCAGCCACCAATACTTTGCCTGCTGCTAGTGTGTGTCTTGTAATACCCAGGAGGGGAAAAGGAGAATATGATGCCAAGTGTAACAGCAAGGGACCTTAAATCACACTTGCCTTTCCAAAGTAGTCCTGCCAGTGCTAGTGCTACTGCTACTAAGGACCAGAAGCTTGTTAGTGTGAGGAGTGAAGGAGGAGGTAATCAACAATATCCTCATATTATCTAGCCGATGCGATCGCTCCCCCTTAGTGACAGACAGCCTCCGTCATCGGAGGATGATGGGTAGTGGGACGGAAGCTGTCTCTGGTCGGAAAAGTTCGGCAAGCTGGAAGTAGGCTGCCGGACACTTTTTAAAGTTTAATTCTTGAGCATGTAACTGCTTTTTAAATATAATGAACACTATTTTCATTGTTTTAGATAAATGCTCTAACTAATGAGCATTACATGTAGTTAGGTGAGAGATCCCCTTTAAACAACTCAGCAGCAGCAAGAACAGCAGTCACAAATCCCATCATAACATGACCTGCTGGCACTAGGCTAGTAGGGTATATATAATTTTTTTTTCCTCATGGCTTGTGCCTCTAATAATCCAGAGTACAAAAAAAACATCACTGATTCTTCAGAGTTTGTGCCTCTAACAAACCTGAGTCTAACCAATCATAACTGATTCCTCAGTTCCTCAGACTAAATACTACAAATCAATGTTTCCTCAGACCTTTGGCCTAACAAGTGCATGTCCTACAATTCAATATTTCCTCAGGGCTTTGGCCTCTAACAACAAGTCTAAGTCCTACAAATTATCTCCTACGAAATACTCTATCCAGTCAAATACCAGTCTGCCACAATCATAACTGATTCCTCAGTTCTTCAGACTAAATCATACCAATCAATGTTTCCTCAGGGCTTGGCCCTAAGTATAAGTCCTACAAATCAATATTTCCTCAGGGCTTGGGCCTAACAAGTGTAAGTCCTGCAATTCAATGTTTCCTCAGGGCTTTGGCCTCTAACAACAAGTCTAAGTCCTACAAATTATCTCCTATGAAATACTCTATCCAGTCAAATACCAGTCTACCCCAGTCACAGCTTACATCAGAAGGGCCCCTGTCTCTGTCCCATGATGTATCAATTTTTTTTTTAATTTATGTATTTCTTTTTTTATTAATGTGCCCCCAACCCCTGTCAACAAGCCCCCCCAAACAAAAGTCCTGTTTGACGGACTCTTTCCCCAGACTCCACCAATACAGGCACCCTCAGACCCCTTTTATATCATGCCTGTGGAAATAAAATACAATTTGCTATGTGTTGTGTGTAAATTGATTTCAATGCAATGAGACAGGCAAAAAAGTAGAATAATCCATCAGTTCTTTTTTGCTATTTTACTATGTTGTTATGTGCATCAACCCTTTACTTGCCTTACCAGTCTGCCTTGTGAACTTAATACACAAAATGGACGTTTGGCCACAAGACTTTTTCTGTGGCCTAATGTTCATTGTGCTCTTATCTGGTAGGACAATTGAATACAGATTTAGATATTTTCTTTTGTCAGTTGGAATCCATTTTGACCTACTGGCTTTTTTAACAGGCTCAACTGAATCAAGCCCTAAACATGTATAGGAGGTATTTCAGACCTAAAGAGGCATAAATAAAAATGTACATGGGAGACGATTAATTTCCCTCATACTCATAAACCTGAAATAATATCACTTCCAAAAATTGACATAGAAGGATGATAAGACAGCTATTCTCAACCTTTCTAGTGCCGCGACCCTTTGACAAGATCTCCCAAGTTGTGGCGACCCCTAACAGTAAAATTATTTTGCTGTAATTTTGCTACTGTTATGAATCGAAATTTAAATATCTGATGGTTTTAGGCGACCCCTGGCAAATCGTCATTCCACCCCCTTAGGTGTCCCGACTCACAGGTTGAGAACCACTGTGATAAGACTATCTTTTTTCGACACCCACAGTTATTAAAAGCCAGGTCATGACTGTTATAAAGACCCTAACAATTGACAGGAGTGTGAATGCCTTAGTGGAAGTCGATGGGTAAGGACAAGGGATAAACTCTGCCCTGAGTTGGTCTAGTACCCAGAAGGTGATCAATAGGGAAATGGTATGCCTGATTTGGAAGCAAAGTCTCAGCCTTGTCCTTGTAAAACACATCCACAAAATCTTGATATGCTTCTGGAAGGACAGGATGATCTGAGCTGATAAAATACAAAGCGAATATGCAAACCTCAGGAAACAATATGGAAGAGTGAGTAAAACAGTGACAAACCAGTGAACTAGTCCATAATGGGATTCCTGACATTCCAAAATGGCCAACTCAGCCATAGCTCACATTCCTGGGGCATCAAAGATGGATTGGAAGCCTGAAAAAAAGGAGTCAAAATCAGCCAAAAAAGGAGACTGACACTCCAGGAGGGGAGAGACCCAAGCTAAAGCAGAGCCACAAAGCAGAGAAATAATAAAGGTGATGTGGGCCTGATGAGAAGCTAAGCCTCAGGCTGACTTTGGAAGTTTAGGTAGCACTGGTTCAGAAACCCACTGAGCTCAGAGGGTGACCCGTCATAGTGGTCAGGTGAAGGCAATCTGGCGAGTAACTTGTCATGTGGTGGGGAGAAATTCAGTCTTCTCATTGATTTGAATACAATGAGCTAGGCAAAAAAAGCAGAAAAAACACAGTTCTTCTGAAAAATTTGCCGTTCAGTTAAAGTGCCATTTGTGCTGCACACAATATCATCTACTAACTATATTTTGTATATTTATTTCAAAGGGAATGATTAGATCAAATTTGTCATAACAAGCATATAAATATAATGAATTGTTTTTTCTACACGAAAGAGCTTTCAAAGTTCATCCACATTCACAAACAGAAAACCTTATAAATGAGTCATATTAAATATACATACATTTTAATTACAAGAGTATACTTGGAAATAAGTCTGAAAAATGGAATAATAACAATAGTTTATGGATGGTTTTATAAAACATCATAAAAGAGCAGTGGCAAGTATTTATAAATATAGCTGCTGGAGAGATGTCTGGCATTTCTTCGTGGGCATTTGGAGATTTGCCATAGTTTAGCACATCTGATAGGTTAACGACTTAGAATAGGGCAAAGCTTTATGATGGATCTTTCTCTTTACACTCTGTAGTGTACTGTTAGCTGAAGACAGCTGTATCTAAAACCAGTTTTGGTAGTTGTGAATTTACTTTTCTATTTCAGATCAAATATGAGTCATAGAAGTTTAGTTCTTGTTTTTCTTTTAATGTTTTATGGGCTATATTGATTTATTGGGCATTCTTATAGAGAAGCAAAATATAGTTCTAACAGCAAGTGAGATGTCTTGAAAGGTTAAGCCTTTATTGTTGACACACATATACATATATCAACAGAAATAATAAAATACCACCTTTGTGCAATCCAAATCTATCCTCTGTGTTTGGCTACTTTCAGTGAAAGTACAACCATTATATAGTATAAAACCAAAAAATATATTGAAATAAAAAACTGAAACATCCTTTTATTATAATTGCAAATCTGACATAAGAGAAAATATTTGCTATACAAGTGCATGTACCAAAGGTATATACTTGTATTACAAATGGGGTATCCCTCTTGGCAGAAAGGAACAGCACACATAGAAGATGATTCAAAAGAATTATTGAAGAATCAGCATCTCTGTTAGAACAGTCTAGCCAAATGTTTTTGGTCCAGAACAACTGACCTTCCTCAGAAAAAGGGTAGAGGGATAAAAAAGCAACATATAAATACCTTTTTGAACAAATCTGCCAGTGCTCCACAATGAGGTGATGTCATCTGGGGCCATTACAAAGTAACGGATACCCAGAGCAGAGATTCTGTATCAACAGTGACCATGATAGCTGAAGGCAGACTTCATACACCAAAAGAAATTAACACAATGTATAAAACAAATACTGCATGAGACACAAAGTAATACTAGCGCATAGAATAATGAGCAATTGAGGACAACCTCATAGTATATAAATGGAATAAAATATAAAAAGAAAGCAAAGAAATACTAAATAAAGATACAGAAAGATAAGAGGCAGTAGATACCGTCATGTTTACTGCCATATTGTTGTAACCCACTCTTAGTAAATAAGGCAGGTCAAAGTATATGCAGATGGATATAAACAAGCAGATAATGGTATGAATATACTCATGAGAATGGTCATAGGTTGGGGAAACACAGTCTAAGTAGAGTCCATGTAAATAGCCACAAGAAGCCAGCAAATCAACAGCTTAACTAGTCCATATATTCTACAGGTAAAAGGTCCCCATATTCAAAGTCAAATAATCCAAAGTACAAGGATATGGTTCTGTCACGGTTCCCCAAAGATGTTCAAGAGTCAGTATGGTATAGTTAAATGCAATTTATTATAATATAAGAAAGGTAGTACACAAGTAATACAACAGGAACAAGCACTGCTATCAGGAATAGTAGGCTGCCAAGCTTGACCACACTGCTGGAGACTAGGCCTCAGTCACTGGTAGTCTCTGCAGGAACCAGGAGCAGGAACAGGAACACAGGATCTTGATCTGACGTAGCGAGAATACTGACTCACGCCTTCCGTCAGTATGAAGTGATTTCTGACTCACTCCTGCAGTCAGTATAGGGAAATGGATACCTGACTCACGTCTGCAGTCAGTATCAGAGCTAGTCTGCCAGAGCCCCAGGTCCGCACTAGATTGGGCGTCTGCTAGGTACAAGGGAGAAACGTAAGAATAGTTAGACAGAGTGTCACGGTTTCAGGAGGAGATTCATTCTGAGTAGTCATAATCTCCTGACCCAGAGGAGAAGTGATGCTCGTCCACAGGGTGGCCAGGATTCGGTCAGGAGATATAAAGGGTACTGGCTGTACATCAGACTCTATTTCAGGCCTATGCTTTCTGGACAAAGCATCGGCCCGCACATTCTTGGAACCGGGCAAATGGGATACCACAAAGTTGAAGAGTGCCCATCTCGCTTGTCTTGGCGACAATATCTTAGCTTCCGATAAATATAATAGATTTTTGTGGTCAGTCAAAATCAGAATCGGAGCCTTGGTACCCATTCATGTAATGCCAGGATAATTGCCAATAATTCACGATCACCAATCTCGTATACAGATTGTGCCTTAGTCAGTTTTTTCTAAAAGAATCCACAAGGCTTAGGAACCTGACCGGGATTAGACTTTTGGGACAGTACAGCTCCCACGCCTGTATCAGAAGCATCTACCTCCAGAATATATGGTAGGTCAGCCTTAGGATGGACCAGAACTGGTGCTGAAGCAAATGCCACCTTCAGTGCTTCAAAGGCCTCCTCAGCCTCTTTTGACCACTCGGCCACCTTGGCCCCTTTGTGCGTCAAATCTGTGAGAGGCTTGACAATGATAGAGAAGTCACAGATAAATTTATGATAATAATTGGCAAAGCCAAGAAACCTCTGAATGGCCTTGAGACCCTTGGGACATGGCCAATGCAGCACCACAGACAACTTTTCTTTGTCCATGGAAATGCCCTCTTTAGAAATGATATAACCCAGGAAGGGTACCATGGACTTAAGAAATTCACATTTGTCAATTTTACAAAATAATTTATTCTCCCTGAGTTTCTGAAGTACAGTGGCCACATGAGTACGATGAGTCTCCAAATCAGGGGAATAAATTAAAATGTTGTCTAAATAGACTACTACACCAGACTGAAGCAGATCTCAGAGAACATCATTAATCAAATCTTGGAACACAGCTGGGGCATTGCACAGCCCAAATGACATTACTAGGTATTCTTAATGCCCAGTACTTGTATTAAACGCGCTTTTCCACTCATCACCTTCCTTAATACGAATGAGATTATAAGCTGCCCTTAGATCCAGTTTTGTGAAGATAGTAGAGCCCTTCAGTCAGTCAAACAGCTCGGTGATGAGTGGAATCGGATAAGCGCTTTTAATCATCAGCTTATTTAGCCCTCTATAATCGATTCAAGGCCTTAATTCACCAGACTTTTTCTTAACGAAAAAAATTCCAGCCCCCACAGGCGAGGATGATTTACAAATAATGCCCTGGGCCAAGGCATCAGCAATATATTCTTCCATGGCCCTGTTCTCCTCACAGGAGAGAGGATAAGTTCTACCCCTGGCGGGCACTGTACCAGGCACAATATCAATAGCACAGTCGTATGCCCGATGTGGTGGCAAAGTGCTAGCCTCTCCCTTGCTAAAAACATCGCTGAAGGACGGGTATTCATGCGGTAGGGAGGGAGAGGTACACATAATCCTGGTAGGTCGTTGTAAACAACGGCTCATACAATAGTCGGACCAGGCCGTAATCTCGCAAGAGCCCCAATTAATTCTAGGGTTATGGGTTCGTAACCATGGAAACCCTAAGATAACCACATAATGAGGTGACTGAATAATTTGAAACGACAGGGTCTCGCAATGTAATGCTCCAGTAAGCACTGAGAGTGGGCAAGTCTCGTGGGTGACCTTGGGAGGCACCAAAGGTCGCCCATCAATAGCCTCGATTTGCATAGGATTGACCAACTCGACCAAAGGAATATTATGAGATGCGGTAAATTCTTTATCCATAAAATATCCAGCTGCTCCAGAGTCAATCAGAGTGGATGCGGTAAAGGAGAAGCTGGCACCGGAAATTACCACCTCGACCACTGGTTTGGAAGGCACATCCTCAGGGGACTGCTGAATGCCACCTAGGACCTGTCCCCTTAGGAAACCTAGGTGCGTGCATTTTCCGGCCATGTGGGACAATTACGCAGCAAGTGCCCTCCTTTGCCACAATAAAGGCACAACCTATTCTTAAGGCGGAAAGACCGTTCCTCTCTGGTTAATTTCGTAAACCCAACCTGCATAGGTTCCATCAATTCCTTTTGTCCAGAAGGCAAGGGAGGTGAGGGAGGCGAGGGAGGCAAGGGTGGGAGTTTATTCTTGTGCCATTGCCCTGCAGAAGACCTGGGTTTGTGGTCTCTATTTTGCGTCCGCTCCCTGATTCATGTATCAATAAATTTCACAAATTCTATGAATTTGTCCAGCATGACAGGCAACTCTCGAGCTATTATCTCGTCCTTAATGCGATCATGGAGTCCTTGTGCAAAAGCCGCTCCCAGGGCCTCATTGTTCCATGCAACCTCGGCTGCCAAGGTGCGAAATTCTATAGAGTAATTGGCCGCAGAACGATTGCCCTGTCAGATGCACATCATTTGTTTAGCAGCCGAGATGTTGCACCCAGGAACCTCAAACACACTACGAAAGGCCCTCACAAATTCACTTAAATTGGCAGTAATAGGCTTCGCTGTCTCCTAAATAGGGTTTGCCCAGGCTAAGGCTCTGCCTGTTAATAGCGAGATCATAAACCCAATCTTACTTCTTTCAGTAGGAAATGGTTAAGGGGCTAGTTCCAAAAAAATTTCAAGCTGATTGAGAAAACCCCGACATAGGGTAGGTTCTCCATCGTATCTTAACGGTAGGGGTGCTGTTGCAGATAGCCCTTTATATTGCTGGTTAGCATTCAGGATTTGGACCGTCGGTGCCTGAACCGTGGTGGCCACCGAGGCTGGTACTGGTTTATCCAAGTGCGTGGTCCGCTCTAATATGGTTTGCATCACCACTGACAACTGATCAAGACGTTGTTCGTACATATCCATTCTCCAATGAATATTCACAGAGCTTCCTTCACCAGAACCGTCTGAGGTCATTGGCCCTTTCGTACTGTCACGGTTTTTGATGAACACTCAGAACAGTTTGGTAAGGTTAAAATGACTTCATTGAAATAAAGATCACACACGTAGTTAGGCCTATGGGCCCACACAAACAGAGCAGAAATACAGGCAGATATGTACAGTAATAGCAAGCCAGTAATAGCGATGTATGTGTGAAAGATGACAATCTCTGGCAATGGAGGTTCTGGCTTGGACTAAACAGGTAGCAGGCAACACAGACTGAGAGCTGAACACCAGACCATGATGGCAGATGGTCCAGAAGGAAGTGACTGGCACAACCCAGAGGAACGAGGCAGCACTGCTGGCACAACCCAGACGCCTGGGAGGCACAGAACCCAGAGGAGTGAGGCAACACTACTGGCACAACCCAGATGCCTGGGAGACACAGAACACAGAGGAGCGAGGCAACATTGACCCTGGCACTGGATGGCAACAGACTGAGATAACTCTCCCAGGCAAACCCTAGAACGCTAGGGGTGGATCTCAACACAGTGGAATATATATAGATGTAGGCAACCAGTGTCCCCTCTACTGAGGATGGTACAACGCAATGCTGGCTCTTGAGCCCAAGGCTACTGCAGATAGGAATATGCACAACCCTGCCTGGATTGTCCAGGTATGCAAAGGGTCAATCGGTAACACCCTGTGATATACTGCAACTCCCCAAGGGAGTGAGCCCAGAGCTGTAAGGGAGGTGGACACAGAGAGATCAGAGTAACACAGTCAGTGCTATGAACACTGTACTGGTACTCCGTGTGTGCACTCCGCCAACGGCGGTAAGGAGAGTAGCTACAGCACGAATGCTTAGCTAACGGTCGACAGAGTAATAGTGCCACGCGGTTCAACCTACTAGCATAACGGCAAGCCACCGCAAGTATAGCAAGAGCGAAATGGAGGCCACCAGGTGGCAGGCTAGTGTCAATACACTTGACACGGAATTGACTCGCAGCCAGGTATGGTCAGAAACAGAGCGGGTTCACAGCTAGATGAGATCAGCAACGGAGCGGGTTCTTAGCCAGATACAGTCTGTAACAGAAGCGGGTCCTCAGCCAGATACGGTCAGCAACGGAGCGAGTTCTCAGCCAGATACAATTGGTAACAGAAGCGGGTCCTCAGCCAGATACAGTCAGCAATGGAGCGGGTTCGCAGCCAGATACAGTCAGCAACAGAGTAATCAAAGTACAGCAAACTCAGGAACGTCGTCAGGCAGGCCAGGTTATACACAATCAGCAATAACGGAGCAAAAGTCAGGAACTAGTACACCACGAAAGGGCACCATAGTGTAGACATGACAGAGGTTATAAAGGCTATCACTGAGCGGCGACAAGGACACTGGCCAATCAGAAAGGAGATAGGGAAATAGAATAGTCAGAATGTTGCCGCCTGCAGCCGCCAGGAGCACGGGCACTGTGATACAGAGCCACAAGTCAGCACCAGTGAGGGAAGTCACACAAGTCAGGTCATACACAGTTCAAGTAGTCACCCAGAGCCACAGGTCTGCACCAGGCTGGGTGTTCACTATAGGGACAGACAAAAGAATAGTCAAACAGAGCCCAAGGTAATAAAACTGCTTTGAACAACAACGCAAGGGCAACTGAGTCAGGACTCAGTCTGCCCTTTAAACCCCTCCTCAGGAAGTAGGTAGGAGGAGCAGGCTCAGAGGAAGGAAGTAGGTAGGAGGAGAGTACAGGAAGCATGGCATAAAGCAGAGGCCTGCTTCACTCTGAAACCTCGCACCTGCAGATGACACGTGGAAAGACACCGAGCATCACTGAAGTGGCTGAAAACAAGGTAAGCTGTGACATGTCCCTTTCCAGTTTAACATTCACAAGTATATCATAATATCCATAAAAGACAGTGACCTATTCCTGTGGGAGACCCACTGATGCCAGATGAGGTACACGTCCTGGAGTTTAGGATACCCACAAATCCTACAGGCAAATTAGGGCCCATTCCTGTGGTCTCACCACAAGGAGTGCACAAGTATTACAATAATCCTGTATTTGTTGGGTGTCGCCAAACAAAAAGAAACATTATTATTATTATTCTTTATTTATATAGCATCAGCTTAATCCACAGTGCTGTACAATAGGGAATAGACATACAGGGATATTAAATAGTAAATCATAGGTGAAGAACAGAAGGATCAGCGGGCCCTGCTCGTGAGAGCTTACAGTCTAGAGGTGCAAAGATTAGGACCCATTCTTGTGGATTTTCCACAAGGAGTGTCCAACTGTCACTTCAATGTTCCAATATAAAGTGATCTTCCAAACGTCTTCCTTTCAAAGGAAACATGAAAAAGAAATCTCATGGTTCAGATCCTTCAAAGCCAATGTCACAAAATAGAAAATAAGCCATGTTTCTTGTTATAGTAGTAGCTGGCACCTATCTCCTCCTCTCCTTGGTTTAGGCACTATGAGTAATGGCATAAAGCAAAAGTCAGATAGGGAGTGTTGGCACAATTCAAAATGTCTAGCCAAAGGTTGGCACTTGTAGTCTTTAGCGTCCATATGTCCTTCTAGGGCCTTCTTTATGGCCGATCAATGATTATTCATCCTTTCCTTTAACATGTGGTTGTTTTACCAATGTATATGAGATTGCAGAGGCTTTTTATCATATACACCACATACCGCCTTTCACACTTCATAAAGTCTTTCAAAATAACAGATATCTTAGTTCTTGGTGTGTACTCTTTGCTGGTGATTATGGATCCACAGTTAGAACACCCCTTACATATATATACACCTTTGGGTCATGCCAGTCGCTGGGTATTAGTAGTATATTAATGGGTCCCCCCTTATTTAATATATCACCTAAATTCCTCCGTCTTCTAGAACACCAAAGAGGTGTCAATTTAAAAAGGTGGCCAAGTTTGTTGTCCCCACTTAATATGTGCCAATATTTCCTTATGACCCTCTTAATCTTGGTTGATGCTGTAGTGTATTGAGTCCTAATACAGAACCTCTTTTCCTGATTATCTGTGGCATCTTTTGACTGCAGTACACTGCTTCTATCATGAAGGAGTGCTTTATTAAGGGAATTATTAACTTCCTGATGATCATATCCCCTTTGTGTAAATTTGATTTTCATTTTATCTAGGGCTCACCTACGTTCCTCCTGATCAGTGGTGGTGCAAACCACTCTGATCATTTGGGAGTAGGGTAAACCCTGTTTCAGTGGAGCAGGATGGTGGCTTGTGGCATGTAAGAGTATTTCTGTCAGTACTTTTTTGGTATATCTTGGTAAAAATCTTCCCATTTTTTCTGCAACATGTCCAAAAAATTGATAGTCATTATCAAAGGTTAGTGTGAATCTAATAGTAGATTCAATGCAATTGAGGTAATCAATTAATTCTCTTAACAACTCAGGTTCACCATTCCATGAAAGGAAGATGTCATTGATAAAACATTTAAAAAAACATTATGTGTTGAGCAAATCGATTTACAGAAAAAAAGTACAGTTATTTATAATGCTCCATAAAGATTGATGCTGACAAGGGAGCCATATTGGACCCCATGGGGGTCCCTCATATGTATCATCACCACCTACCACCTTAGAAACTGTCTCTTTACTGATGCCATGTGGATTATTTGTATATAGATTGCCAATGTCTAAGGTAATAAAAATAGTCTCATTATCAATAGTTTCTGGAAGCTGGTCAATGAAATCTGCAGAGTCTCTAATATAACTACTGAATTTAATAGCATATGTTTGCAGAAAAAAATCTACATACTGTGACAATGGTTGACATAATGATCCACATGCGGAGATTATAGGGTGACCTGGTGGCTGTGCCAGAGATTTGTGGACCTTTGGTATACATTATAATATAGGGACCCGCAGAGTTGTTGCATAAGAAAATGTTTAACGTCCAGAGATAACCATTGGTTATTTACTCCTAAATGAATGATGGCATCAGTTTCTGTTTTGTATCCTGAGGTAGGGTCATATTGCAATTGTTTATAAGTGGTGTCTACATCAAGTTGCGAAAGCACCTCTGTACAATATGTGCAGTAATCCAGAACCACAATTCCTCCTCCTTTATCGGCAGATTTGATGATAATGCGGTCATCTTTAGATAAATTCTTGACAGCAATATGTTCAGACCTGGTTACGTTTAGAAAACTGTTTTTTTTTTTAAATTTATTATAAAGCATGTTTCCGTGTTCACCAGATTCATAAACTTGGTTATGTGTGGGTTATTGCTAGCAGGGTCAAAGGTGTTCTTTTGTTTAAATGGTAATTTAGCAATGGGCTCACTTATCTCAGGATGAAAGAAATCTTTTAATTTAAGTTTTCTGTGGAACTTCTATAAATCCACCTCCAAATCAAATGTATCTTTTTTGGACGTGGGGGAAAAAAACGTAATCCCTTGTTAAGTACAGCCATTTATTCTGTGGTAAGTATTCTGCTAGATAGGTCTCTGATGTGTGAAGTCTGCCGTCAGCCAGCACGGTCACTGTCAATATAGAATCTATGTCCTGGGTACCCGTTAATTGGTAACGGCCCTAGATGACGTCACCTCATGGTGGAGTGTGGGCAGATGCCAACCTTTTTGTGCTCGTTCTGCGCTGCAGCTCCATGCTGCTATTGGATGTTGATTTGTTCAAAAAGGTATTTATATGTTGATTTTTTTAACCCCCTACACTTTGCCCTGAGGATGGTATGCTGCTCTGGACAAAAAATATTTTGCTAGACTGCTCTAGAAGAGATGCTGATTCTTCAATAATTCTTTTGAATCGTCTGCGATGTGTGCTGTTCCTCTCTACCACCAGGGATACCCCAGGCTTAGCACATCTATGTTTTTATTCCTTATGGGACATGCACCATCATACTGTTATGGTTGAATTGGATTTTATTTATTTCTTTAATGTGTGCCACTGTCATTGCCTATGTTTCCTATATACGGTATATTAATATATACCAAAGAGAATCACAATCTATTGACATACAGTATAATGAGAGAATGATGTATCTTTTCATCCACATCAATTGCTGTCCTACATAGGCAATAACTCAATGTACAATTTAGTATTACCTTTGTAAATAGAATGGCTTGTACAACAATATGTGGTATTGTTAGATGGAGTGACCCATTACATTGACCAGGCTCCATTTTCTCTACCCAGCAGAGTCCGGTCAAACATGTGGGATACACACCCTCAAATATGTGTACAGCCATGTCAATCTGCATGGTATATACCTGGCAACCCTTTAACTATATTAGAAACAGTAGACTTCCACGGGTATTATAACGTGTAACAAAAATAATAATAATACAATCATGAAGTGTCCCAAGGAGTGAGAAAGTCATAAATGAATAATAAATGTGAAACCAATAAAATGGATATTGAATGAATAAATCCAGCTGCTTAATTGGTTGTGAAAGTGATAAGTGAATATAACTTGATAAATAATGGTGATGAATAAATAAAATGGATCCGGTAAATAATAAATTGAACTGAACAAGTAAATCTAGACAGTGGGAAAAACTAAATGCTTCCAATAATAAAGTAGATAAATATAAAATGAATTTGTTAATGAACTGTATACGAATGAGTTCAATTAGTGAATGAGTGATGAATTAATCCAGCTAGTAACCCGTAGACAAATGAATCCGGTTAATAAATTATATCTGGATATTTAGAATAGGTAAATCTGTCCAGTCAATGAATGGTTAATAGATCACTTGGGTCTCTCTATATTGAATATAGCATATATCCTAAAAGATCAGGTAAAAAACTTAAAAAGTGCAGATCTCCTTCTTGAATGTCAATCTTGATCTTTTATAATATTGACTGATAATTCTTGCATGATGTCTAATCAGATGTGTAAATATCTGCCCTCAACAATGATGTTAGTTTATTTATTATTTATTAGTGCACGTGTGTGGTTGCTCAGGAATACTCTAAATAAGAAGCAGTTTGTGCATTAGGTGATCAGGGACCAGAGGCTCAAATCTTATTGTTTGTGTAAAACAAACTTATTTATCCCACTTTAATGATTTAAATGGATTTTTAAATTAACAGTGTTTGACCAAATTTTAACTTTACTAGTGAAGAAATTCAGCATGTATTTGCAGTTGTCAAATATGTGTTTCTTGTTAAAGAGAGATTGTATGTAACTATGGATTTTGTTTCTGTGTGGATACATATTTGTATTATACTTGTACATGTGTGTGAATGTCAATCTATGTGCTAGATGAGAGTTGGTACCGTGTTAGCCATAGAAATACAGGAGGCAAAAATGTAGTAAAGTTGGTACTTTTGTTGGCTAACTAAACAGATTTAAAATTCAAGCTTTCAAGACTTCTTAGGTCTCTTCCTCAGGCATGTTACACAGATAACATGCCTGAGGAAGAGACCTAAGAAGTCTTGAAAGCTTGCATTTTAAATCTGTTTAGTTAGCCAATAAAGGTATCAACTTTACTAAATTTTTGCCTGCTGTGAGTCTGCATCTTTGTCAGTCGGTGTGTAACCGTATGAGTGTGCATCTGATTGATAATGTGATTGCATCTTTATCAATCAGTGTGTAACTGTGCAAGTATATCTGGTTCAGTCTGCATGTTACCGTCTCATTTACATAACATTTTACTATTTTGGTTGTCACATTTAACCGGCTAAATTCTAGAGAGTGAATTAACCATTTGAGAAATACATACGCATTCACCCCCTCCACAAATAAAGATATTTATACAGAAAGAAAGTGTGTGTGCATTCATGCAATAATTCACACACTAAATTGAGCTAGTTTATGTATAACTATGTTGTATATCCTCTTTCATTCCCATCATAAATTGAGCTTTGTAACAGACTACACTGAATAAGCATGGACAAAAAATGTTGCTCCTGCAGGAATTCTCACAAAATTGTACAATGTTCCACCTTTTCCATTGGAGTTTCAACAGAGAAACCCATAGTGTTTCCATCATTTCCTTAACACCACAGATTTCCCCACGTGTACAGTTCAGTTTAACACCTATGTTTTCAGCATTCAGTTCCCATCCCCATACTATAAAAACCTGGAACTTCCCACTATGAAGCATGTTGTAGAATAGGAGAGAATAAGGGAAGAATCAAAGAGACAGAAAAAGTATTAATACTAAATAAAGTTGTTTTGGAGTGCTGCTGACTAGCTCTATAAGAGCAACAGGTGAAGCTGGAGAGCTGTGACTGCTGAATTACAAGCATAGGAATCCAGCAGATGCAGCATTGACAGAAGCCCACTTCCTTCTGCCTAAGTGAGCTCCAGTCCCCCATCTTCTATAAAGATCTTAGGTAGTATTGTAAAAAGGGGTCACTGTATACTAGTATCAGCAGCTGCATAGGTGTCAAGGTTTGGCTGAGCTGCTCTAACTCTGCCTATTGATTCTGCTGTCTGAGCTAATCTAGTGCTCTGCTATCCATTGCTGCTGCCTTCTGAGTTCCTGGGTCAGGCTGAATCAGCTCCGATTACTCACTGTCACGGTTCCCAGAAAAGTTGCAATTTATTGATCATAGTAGGTAGGCAAATATATACAGTAGTAACAAGCAGAGGGTTAAAAGCCAGCGAGCACAGTTATCAGAAATAATAGGCTGCCAGGCTTGACCACAATACTAGAGACTAGGCCTCAGCCACTGGTAGCCTCTACCGGAACCAGGAACAGAACAGGAGCAGGAACTGGGTCAGGAACAGGAACACAGGATCTTGATCCGAAGAGGAAGATGTACCGACGCACGCCTGCTGTCAGTAAGGAGAGGACTCTGACTCAGCCTGCAGTCAGAGAGGAAGTAGATAGCTGACTCAAGCCTGCAGTCAGTATCAGGGCTGGTCTACCAGAGCCCCAAGTCCGCACTAGGTTGGATGTCTGCTAGGTAAAGGAGCAAATGTAAGAGTAGTCAGACAGAGCCACAAGTCAGCACCAGAGGGGGTAGTCAGACAAGCCAGGTCATGCACAGTTCAGGTAGTCAGCCAGAGCCACAGGTCTGCACCAGGTTGGATCTCCACTAATAGGAATACGCAAAAGAATAGTCAGACAGAGCCACAGGTCAGCACCAGGTTGGATGGAAGACTAGCCAGGTCATACACAAAGCCCAAGGTAAGAGAACTGCTAAGCACAACAACGCAAGGGCAACTGAGTCAGGACTCAATCTGACTTTTAAAGCCCTCCACAGGAAGTAGGTAGGAGGAGAAGCTCAGAGGGAGGAAGTAGGTAGGAGGAAGTAGGTAGGAGGAGACTACAGGAAGCAAACACATAAAACAGAGGCCTGCTGCATGCTTGAAGCCTCACGCCTGTAGATGACACTGAAACTAAGGTAAGCTTTAATACTCACCAGACTGTTATCATCCAACCTTCTCAGGGCATTTAAAGCAGCTTGGTTCACTTCCTGATTGTCCTTGTGTTTGTTGCTTCTGGCTGCCGGAGTGTTCTACTGCGTCCCTTATTTCCTGTGTATGAACTGCATCCTCTGACGTCACTTCTGGTTCCTGACTCCCTGTCATGTTCCTGACTTCGCTGATCTCCGTATTCCTGACCCCAGCTTGGCTGGGTACCTGTCTTGGTTCCTGAACCCGGCTTGTCTTTTGGTTTATGCTTCTTGATCACGATTTTGCTTTGTTTGCTTTTGTTATTTTAATAAAGGTGTTTTGCATTTTATATTTTTGTGTCTGTCTGGTTCCTGGTCCCTAACAATAGGACAGCTGCCTGTGTCTGCTGTTCTACTGTTACTGCTGTCAGCGTACAATAGATTGGTGGTGTTGATGAGAGTGGGGGCAGTGGAGCAGCTTGTGTAAAAGACTATGAGAGAATTCTTGGCACAAATTGTCAAACAATTTAAGTAAGGGGTGCATTTGGGAATTGGCATCCGTGCCAAAATTAGCAGTGACATCCTGACATTTGTAGTTAGTGTAATCCTGCTTCTGAGTCATCAGAGACAAACATTCTTCTGTCACAGCTGCAGGCTGTGACCAGGCTAATATGCTGCACACCACAATTTTCATAGTGAGACTGGGTTCAAGCAGCAGTAATATTGTACTAGGACAGGTATATGTAGTTCCACTTGTCACTACTCCTGGTCCTAGCACTAGTGCCCTCATTAAGCACATGCCACTGGAACACTCAGACATTTATGTCAAACATGTAAAACTCCCTCCCCCAAAAAAAAAAAAAAAAAGAAAAAGAAAAGCACTACTGTCATTGTTTCCCTTGTCCCACCCCAAGGGCACAAAGAACAGGAAAGACAAGCACCTGCATCATCATTTTCTTATGCTCGGGTAGAGATGCAGGACAATATTCCCATTGTCTCTTGACACCCTCAGTGTCCTCACTTTCCTTGAAGTACTACTTTGGCCCCTGTTACCACCACCACAGCTGACAGCAAAACTGTAGATGTGAGAATCTGGCAATTCATCTCCACCCTCTCCAGCTTGTGTGTTGCACTGACCATATATGGTACTATGGTAAAATGCAATAGAATGCAGGGAATCAGGGAGCAAAATTATAATATTTTAACAAGCCTGTGATTTTAGATGAGTTGCAGGAGCAGAAGCAACTCCTAACCAGATGAAACTGAAGTGGTTGGGGCTAGTTGTGGTGCTGCTGTTGCCCCAGCAACAGAACTAGGGCTAGTGTTAAGTGGAGCCATCATCAGTCCCATGCAGCAGCCGAATCCTCCTGATACTTAGATGGCTCAGTTACAGTGATTGCATCAGTAGCAAATGCCAGAATGTCACTAGTGGAATCCAATGGGTGGCATAATATTTGTTTTGGTGGTTTGCCACCACCATTTAGCACTGCAGGCAATACTCTAGTAGTGCAGAATAGATTTTTTCAAGGTTTGTTCTTTGAAAGCCTGAAGCCATGTAAAAAAGTATTTCAGGCCTGGTGTTTTGCAAGTCTGAAGCATGCAAATAAATAAAGGGTACATTTTTATATGTATGAGAAAATAGCATTTATGTAAAATGTTATTTAACCCTTTTTATGCTAGAGCTTGTGTTTGTATGTGTGTACTGTGTGTGCACAACATATAGATTATTCAGTTTCTATTATTAGATACTGTCACACTAAAAATACATGTATGACACTTATCACTAAAAGTGTTCATTGTGGAGAGGTTTCTACACATCACAAAATTAATTCTGAAACCAGGCTTTAAGCTTAAAAAAGCACTTCCAATTTTTAACAGTGCATTTGTCTTAAAAAAGAACCTTGCATGAAAGGTAGCTTTTTTCTCTAATGTAGTTCATGCAAGGACAATACATTTATAATGGATATCTTAATGTGATTCAAGAGCAATATGAGTGGCTGACATGCCTTATGCTGCTCAGTACTTAGAATTACCCTCACCTGTGCTGGCTTATGAGATCTCTTGGGGAAAAATTAGTAAGGCACCTTGTACTGAGAACAACAAATGCAATAGTGAAAACAGGCTAATTATATTATACAGTTAAGTTAAACCCTTTTATGCGAGCAAAGTCTCCAGTGTTTTGCCTATAGCATTTAAAATGTTAATGGAGGGTACATCACACCTCACCCCACAAAAAATGTGCCATTAGTGGTTGTTTAGTACAGTGAGATATTGAAGCTCTACTAGGTTAAATGGAGAAGTTCCAGGGCAAACCATTTGCGGACAAGTAAAATGACCTAAGACTGTCATTGACTTAAATGGGCCTTTTGATCCACTTGAATGTTAGAGATGTTTCTAGTGCATTGCCCAAAGGAGTAAAAGCTCCAATTAAAATGCGCTGGGACCCCTCTGGCACTCAGAGGGTAATATGACTGGGAATGTTTATCACCTATAATACACCAGACTCATTCAGGCTAATAAACAAAAGGAATTAGAGCAAACACGGTGTAATTTAACACGTTGAGTGCCGGAGGGATATGCAACACATTGTTCTCCTCTGACACTCAGAGGTTTAAGTACATTAAATGTGACAAAAAATTTTTTTTCAAAATCCCCATTTATTTAAACCTGGAAATGGCTGGACCTAGTGATCAAAAAAGATTTACAAATGGTATATGATAAACAAGTAAGGGAGCATTAAGGCAACAGTGACCATATATGGTATTCTTTGAAATTTGTTATGAGAAACCTATTATCAAGGATTGAACTAAAACATTTACGTTTAAAAGAACTAATTGTTCAGTGTTAAAAAGAACATTAGAGGGCATTGAAAGGGATGTAATGTTCAAAGAAATAAATGTACAACAAAAATGTGATTTGTTCAAAAGTTTTTGGATATTATCTTCAATATATACCATTTGGGGGAATATATACAGTAGTAAAAAAGTAAGACCATTCTGGTTTCACAAAAGATGTTCACAGGGGACTGAAGCATAAAAGGCAAACTTTAAACTGTTTATGTCAGAAGAATAACATGATTAATTAAAAATATAAAGAATGACAGAATCTGTAAACAAGAAATTATGCCAACTAAAACTGATAATGAGATAATTTTAAAAAGAGAGCAAGATGAGTCCTAAAACTGTCTACAAATGTATAAATGGCAAAAATATGAAGTTGACATTGGGTCCCTTAAAATTGAGATGGGTGAATTGATTAGTGAGGTTAAGGCTATGGATAGCAACTTAACCCTTTAGTGACCGGCCGCGCACACACGCGGCCATCACTTAACACCCGACTAGGACATTTTTTTTTCGCTAAAGTAATCCGTTGTCCCTGAACGCCGTGCAGCCGCGCGGAGACCCGGACTCCCGGGACGTACATGTACGTCCTCTGTCACTAAGTGATAGTTTCTGCGGGACATATATGTATGTCCATTGTCAGGAAGGTGTTAAACAAATTATTTTCTTATGTATATACAAAGGAAGCAATGATGGAATGCTTTGGTCAAACAGGGAGAATTTCCTACATGTACAGTATATGGCTTACTTAGGACAACGTTCAAAAGACACTAGAAAAAAGCTAATGGCATACATCCAATGGCACTTAAATAACTTAGTTCTATTATAGTAAGGCCATTATGCATAATATTTATTGATTTTGTTCTCATGAGACAGTTCCCAGTAACTGGGAAAAGTAGATATAGTATCATTATTAAAATTAGGACAATATCTAAAACTGGAAATTATACACCTGCGAGGTTGACTACCACTGGGGAGTAAGATATTAGTGGGTAGATTTAAATGCAGGTGTTAGCAAAAAAAACTACTGTTGTGTGTTTTAAAGTGCAGTAAGCCATTTAAAGATCAACCTTAAGAACAGCTAACGGCAGTTCGCTAATCCTTGTGGCAATAATATTACATGCATTAAGACTCATGGAACAAGATTCCCCAGAGCCATTTAAAGGATTGTGGTGTTGCTAACGGCTGAAAAAAAGATACAGTTAACGGGCAAAAGTTAAGACCCAGTTTTATAAGTCATAAAACACATAACGGCAAAAAGAAACCACCATCGCACAAAAAGAAAACAGACTAACAGCATACTGTACAAACGTGCAAATGGGAAAATTAACCTGTGCAATGCCAAAATAACACAAAAAACATGCCCATACACCACAAATCACTCTCACATACAACACAACAGCCTACAACACCAAAGGAACAAGGCTGTCCAAAGCACACCAACACGACACATCACAACATTGCACGGACAACTCTCAATACAAAAAAAGCTGGGCAACACCTCAACACGACAGAGACACAACCTGCACCTCACAATGTCACTCTCGCAACTCACAGTTACATAGCAACACTGCAGATATTATAACACAAACACACCGGCAAACACTTACCTGGACAATAAACACCCTCCCATTGGTCATCACTCACCTCATGACCACACCTGGACAAAGTCCCAACGTGCTCTTAAAGGGACAGCCTACCATACTCACATGTGGCTTGTTTTCCACTCAGGGAGGGAGAGAGAGAAAGAGATAGAGCGAGATAGGTAGAGCGAGACAGAGATGGAGAGTGAGAGATACTCCAATAAGTATGTTCATATACCTATTGATGTGAACACTGTGGAGAAGGTGTGCAAGGGAGAGGGCTAGGGAACAACAGCAACTCCCAAGCACACCTGATCATCAGCCTTCACAAGTGAGGAGGCTCTGGCAAAAGAGCCACACAGGAGCCCATTACCACCTGGAGGACAATACCTGCCTGCAGAACCACAGCTGCTGCAACAGCATGCTCCCCAGATACAGCAACAGGATGCTCCCCAGCTGCCTCAAGGACCCCTCCAGCAGCATGGGATGTACAGACGACCACCAAGGCCCAGGGTATACCGCCCAAGGGTCATGCTCCTGGGAATGACTAATGAAGAGGTGATAGATAGCTACAGGTTGAGGCTGCACAGCATCATTGCTCTACATGAGGTCATCAAGGATGAGGTTGATCCTTTATACATCCACAACCATGCCCTAACTGGATTGCAAAAACTTATGGGTGCCATACATTTCATGGCAAGTGGAGCCTTCCAGTCGACTGAAGGTTACGCATCTGGCATGTCACAGGTCACATTCTCCAGGATTCTGGCCCAGGTGTTGCCAGCCCTCAAAATCAAGCCAGTAGCTATATATATTTCCCCACAACTGACATGGAGTGGACACATTTGAAGCAGGGCTTTTATGCAAGGGGAGGCATGCCCAGGGTCATAGGTGCAATAGATTGCACCCATGTCCGTATCAGAGCTTCAGCATGGGAGGGACATGAATTCATCAACCGAAAGAACTTCCACTCCATGAACATGCAGATGGTGTGTGACAGCAACTTGAGGATCATGAATGTCTGTGCAAAATATCCCAGGAACTGTCATGATTCATATATACTTAGAAACTCATCTGTACAGAGAAACTTTGGAAATGGAAAGTATACAGGGGGATGGCTTCTGGTTGAGTTAACAATAGTAAATCACACCACATCCACACGTGCACACTCAACACTGCTCAGCATGCTCTTCACTCACATCTAGTATGTTCACCTATTATAACATCAGTCACACAGCATATACTTCCTGTCTAACCATGTCACTCATTGTCCACAGGCGATTTGGATTATGGCTGCAAATCCTTGCTACTGACCCCAGTCGCGAATCCCCAAACTGATGCCCAGGAGTGACATAATCAGGCTCATAGCAGAACCAGGAATGCCACTGAGCAGACCTTCAGGCTCCTAAAATCCCATTTCAGGTGTCTGGATCACTCTGGGGAACATTGCAGTATGCTCCAGTCAATGTCTGCGACATCATTATGACCATGTGCTATATTACACAATATTGCGGTGGACACGAGACTTGTGGATGATGTCCAGCCCCCGTTCATACCTGATGGCCCTCTGGACATTGTCAAGGGTGAAGAAAGCCTAAGAGGGACGCAGATAAGAGAACACATTGATCAGGAAACACTTCAGCTGGAGTATAATACATGCATGCACACAATCCATGCATACACACTCAACACAACACACATGTTTTGTTTTACCCCACAGGATCAGTAGCACAGCCCTGACACTGGCTGCAATATGGACCACCAACATCAACCATTCCATGGATGAGTCATATTGTGGCTAGGGATTCCTATAACATCTCCACCCTGTCGTCTATGTTGATATTGCTATTGGAAACCAAGGTACAAACCCATTACCCATGTTCAGCATATCCCAGGGCTCCATAGGTACCAACTAAAGTGTTTTGCTATGATCAGAGCCATAGTAACCATGGTAACACTGTAGCAAAAGAGTCTCATCCAATACAATACATCGGAAAACACTCTGTAACATTGGGGGTTAAGGGGATATTGGAGTGAACATGGGGCCTGTAGTTTGCTAGAGCTGATAAGAGCATCAGAGGAATGGATTTACAGTGGTATTGTGTTATACAATGTAGAGGTCATGAAAGGTGGATCCGATCTCAAGGGACACCATGCTGACCTGTGTGTGTGCAACACTCTGACAGTGGCAGCCCACATCTATCTGTTTCATGGAGCTATCAGGACATATTTGTTGATGTTTGGATTTATGTCAGGGGCACATATCCCTAGGACTGGTTGACATTCCCTTAGTTCTCCACATAATGGTGTACACAACACATTACAAAGCAATGGGTTGTGTATTCCCCTGTAAGGGATAAGACTCATGGGACAGTGAAGTTGGAGCTGTTGCATGATGATCAGTTTGAGGGTGCTGTTCCAAATCCTGTCAGGAATCCATAGCATGATCCATCTGGAACAGAGGAGTTTCCACGGGACTGGACTGAAGCCATGACAACACCTCCATGAAGCTCACCCCTCGATGATTTCAAGTGCTTGTGTTGGTGTTGCATTGTATAACCTGATGTTCACAGCAACCTGGAACATGCACATAGCCACAGAAGACCCAAATGTATGTGTTTCCTAAAATCCAGGTATCAGACCTGAACAGTAAGAATGCTCATCTGCAGAGTTACAATACATTGTGAACAACCCATGAGCAGTTCAGTAGTGTTTCTTCTGGATCATTTTTTTTTCTTTTTCCTGCCTTTTTCATCAATTGAAATCAGTGGGAAGAAAAATATTTCTCCACCACACGAAAGTTTAATACAGCCAAATAAAAGGCTGTCAGGCTCTCACAGCATGCCATTTTGTGTTTGTGAAAGGAGAGAGCAGTATGTTTTTTGAGCTAGAGAAGACAGAGAGGGGAATTGAAGTTTAGTTTAGGGAATCTTTTAGGTAGGACATTTGTTCTCTTTATTAGGAGAGTCAGTGGGGCATGCTGGGGAGAAGAAGGGAGGAAGAAGGTTGACCCCAAATATTCTAAAATTGCATGTGACTACGCTGTCCCAGTTCTTACACGGATGTCCTGCAGTTTTTAAAACTCGAACTCCGCTGATGACAACCCTATACGAGGCGTGGGTGAAGGTAAAAGAGTTGTTGGGATACATTGCAATGGACCCTGATACACCCTTATGGGGCGCCACGGGGCTACGTCACTTATTTGATTGCGACTTTGGCCCCTTGTGGGCCAGATTTGGGATTACCAACCTTGGACAGTTATATCAGGATAGTCGGCTGAAATCCTTTGCACAATTGCATGACAAATACCATATACCACATAATCTCTTTTACTCATACTTGTGTCTTAGACATGCTCTTCGTGCTCAGTGGGGTGATTGGGCCCTGATGATTTCTACATTCCCACTTCTTGCCAGATTGATGCTTCTTGAGCCTTCGAGACCTCTTTTTTTCATTTACCAGTGGTTGGAATCTCATGTAGGATATCAGGAGTTCCCTTCCCGGAATAAATGGGAAATGGACGTGGGTCCGTTAGAGAACTGGGAATAGGATATGGCCAAGGCAGGACCAGCACTTGTGGCAACGATGATACAGTTGAATATCCTACATCGAATTTATTATACGCCGGTCAGACTGTATAGAATGGGGAACTCTGGTACCAACAGTTGTCTCCGATGTGATAATGTTCCGGGCACATACCTTCATATGATCTGGGATTGTCCTGGGGTTGGGAGGTTTTGGAAAGAAATAATGCGTATTGTGGTCCTGGTGCTGGGGAGACCTGTTCCTGTGACTCCAAAAATTAGTTTTTTGTCTATTTTCCCTGATGAGATTGAGGATGCAGCTGACAGATCCCTGCTGAAAGAGCTCTTGGTGTTGGCGAGAAAGGTGGTGGCCATGAATTGGATGTCAAATGTAGCTCCCAATTGCAGGGTGTGGATAAATTTAGTTTTACAGTGCATTCCACACTATAGGTTGGTTTACTTGCAATGGGGTACCCCAAACAAGTTTGACAAGATCTGGGGAAGATGGCAGAACTGGTGGACACATAGAGCTGTTGCTAATGTGGCACTTGATGATGTGCAATTTGATGGCACTGGTTGATTTGGGTCATGCTTGCTGGTTGCGTGGATGGATGTGAGACATGGTCGATGCGTGGCGTTGTGTTTGAACCCTGTACTTATTGAGATCTTATGGCTTTGCTGGCTGGTGGGTGGGGTGTTGGGGTGTTGCGGGTTTGGGAGAGAGGGGAATCAGAAGCGGGGTAGAGGAGTTTAGCAAAAAAGTTAAGCTCGGTTAGTTCTTTTGGGAGTTTTGGTTTTTACATAACAATAAAACCTCAGGTTGGCTCTGTATACCCTATTGATATGTCTATGTTCTTTTCATTGTTACATCTGTTTACATATTTTTCCTGTAACTGAACTGAACTGAACTGATTTTACATGTATTTTTCTGTATTTGTGATATGTATGGAGTGATCTGATAATAAAATATATTTAAAAAAAAATTCCATGTGACTGACTGGCAAGACACAGGCAGTTAGGGACCTATTTGTTTGCTGATCTTGCTGGGTGCGGTAGTCTTGGGAAAGACTTTGTTGATTTTGTTTTTCAGTTGTTTTTTTTGGGACAGACTGTGATAAGACAACAGGGTGGACAACTTAAAAAAATAAATACATAAAAAAATAAAAAATAAATAAATAAAAAAGAATAAAGAACTAAATATATTAGGTGACAGTGACAGACAACTGACTGGGCTTAGGCAAGGCATCATACAGCTCCATCAGTTGTGTTCTGTACCGTAGAGGAATAAAACATAGTGTAGTTGTGTAATGTCCAGCAAAAGCAGAAGTGGAAGGGGAAGGGGGAGGGGTGGAGCAGTGCAGAGACGTGAGAGTAAAGTAGTAGTTCAAAAACTGACTGCAGCAATGGTTGCTGCAGTGCGTGCAACCAATGATGATGATCTCTCTACTCCAAGGAGGATGCAGTTTGTCCAGGTCCCAGCAAAATTAGTTCTAGCACCACCAGTGCCAGCAGAAATCAAGAACCATATAAGAGGAACACTGAAGACAACAACAAGTCACATTCAAGTGTTGATGATGCTGGAAATAGCATAATATAGGAAGATGTAGCAGCTGGACCGCCTACTGCATCAGATAGTGAGACAAACAAGTACCAAAGCAACCTTCCTCAAAGTAGTAGGGAACTTTGTTACAGTAAAAGTAAAATAATTTGTTTGAAACCTCTAAAAGCTTATAGGAATATAAAGGTAGTCGTGGGCAAGAACTGTCAGGTGATGCTGATGCTGATGAGGATGACCTAATAATGACTGATGATGATGCAGATCTAGAATATATCCCTCCAGCATCCTTCTCTTGTTCAGATACAGATGAAGTTGAGAATGAGGATGATGATAGGGCTATAAGGTTAGCAGACAGTCAAAGGCTGAATCTTCCACCACTTTTAAGGAGCACTGTGCCTGTCTATAAACTGTTGCGATAGCTATTGGAAAATCTGACCCTGGACAAGCACAGATGTCAGAAAAAGCACACAGCCACCCTATCAGTCATCAAGCAGCAATGTTGGGTGACTACATTCTTAAAAATGAACCAACATCTCATCCCATCTGAGTATCAGGTATCAGAAACCACACATGGCAGAGGAAGCCAGGACAAATATATTAACAGCAGCACAGATGAGGAATGGTTGCCACCATCTACCCCACTTGGGACCACTGATGTGACCAATAAGCAATGTGTGTCAATAAACTGAGAAGGAGGATAGCATATGACAATGGTAAAAATATATACACAAATCACACCATGCCAGTCCCCCACCGCCACCACTAAAATACACATCTGCCACATTGTAGGTTGTACTTTATTTTTTTTATTACTTGACCTCATCATGAATATGTGCCAGTGTCACTTATGCAGGAAGTTAGTGTTGTGGGCAAAGGACAAATGCATTCTGCATGCTAACACATTTTTCAAGCCATATATTGCTGTAGGACTCACAACTTTGACTTTCAGCCACTTATTTTTAAACTTCAGCCCTCAGAAGAAGTAACATTATAGTTGGAAGTGTAGTACATATGTGAAATATAGGTGAAAAATTTGTTAAAATAGGTGGAAAATTTGTTAAAATAAGAGGACATTTTTGTATAGGCGGAAAAGCGAATTTTTTCACAGGAAAAGCAAAAAATCGTCAAGTGTTCACGAAAAGTCATGCGGGAAATTTTTCACACTTTTTGGCCACCCATCATAAGGTCAGCTGTGGAGTGCGATCTCCTCCAGTGCCATTCAGCAGTGCATGAGCAACTTTGGAAGTATCGCATTTGTCTTGTGTGCCAGGGTTGTAGTGGGTTTGTGAGTGGGTGGCATAGAGTTGCAGGTGCAGCTGTGTCAAGGGCTGTTGTGAGAGTGCTGTTGTAGAGAGTAGTAGTTTTTTCTGGGCAAGTAAGTGTGAGGATGGGGTTGAGAAGAGATTGCAGGGATGTGGAAAATTGTTTCAGATCAAGAGTATACAGATTTCTCTGCATGCTCTTGATCACAGTGGGGGAGATGGATTTGCATGGTATGATGAGGTTTCCGGTGAGGAGGTGGTGGTCAGAGAAGGGAAAAGGAACATTAGAAAAGTTGAAGATCAAGCAGAGGTTAGTGAAGACCAAGTCAAGGGAGTGCCTGTCACTGTGTGTGGGAGAGCTGTCCACTATGATAGGCCAAAGGAGGTTGTTAAGAAGAGGAGTTTGAGGGGGGTGCTATGGTTATCTACAGGGATGTTGAATTCTCCTGGAATGGAAGTAGGGACATCAGAGGACATGAAATGAGGGCGCCAGAAAGTGAAGTGATCAAGGATTTGCGCAGTAAGATCAGGTGGTCTGTATATGACAGCAACGAGCAAGGGGAAGGGAGAGAAGAGACAAAGTGTGTGGGCTTCAAAGAGGTAGGGAAGGAGAGAGAGTGAACAGTGGGGATTACCTGAAATGTATGTCTAGGGGACAGCAGGAAGCCTACTCCACCCCCTGTCTATTGCCAGGTCTAGGTGTGTGGGTGAATTTAAATTCTCCATGTGAAATTGCAGTAGTGGAGGCAGTGTCTGATGATATGCACCAAGTTTCAGTGATGGCTAGGAGATTTAGTCATCACTAAACCTACATCATGTCCACCAAATGTGCAAAGGGCAGGAGTATGGAAAAAGGAGTAAGAGGAGTGAATGGATGTTCTGGTGGTAGTAAATTCATACCGCAATTTGTTTACTTGTTACTATCACTGTCAGTATCTACAAATCCCACCTACATTCACTACAAACACTCAGAGAACTTGCTAGCACAGTATTCCTTAAATCAAGCAATTCTGGCTCCCGATCATTGCCAGTCTGCCTGTATACACTAGTAGCTAGTGTCAAAATTCCAGCAGCTTCCTCTTTCTCTCCTAAGGAATGTAGTTTTACAGACTGCTAAATAAAAAAATGAACAGCAGCTTGTGAAGCACCACCACACTTCAGTATATGCTTGTCACTCTTTGTCTTGTACATGTAGGAGTGAGTATGGGTGAGTAAGTTTACACTGTATGTCAAATTGTACCAGCATGTTTTTAATTTATGATGTATTTATTAGAGGTTGGCGAAAAGTCAAAATAATTTCCTGCATTACTTTTCTCCTTTTGTCTGTGCAAAATTTTCCTTCCTTTTGTCAAATACAACAAATTTTTCACCTATGTTTCCTATGGTGCAACATTTCCCACAACAATATTACTTCTTCTGAGGGATGCAGTGGAAAAATAAGTAGCAGAAAGTCAAAGGTGTGAGTCTTACAGCAACATATGCCTTGAAAAATTTGTTCCTGCTTAAGTGACAGTTCATGATGATGAGATAAAAAAAAGTACAACTTACAATGTGGCAGATGTGTTTGGTAATGGTGGTGGTGGGGATCTGCAGTAGTGAGATTGATGTGCGTATGTATTTATATATATATATATATATATATATATATATATATATATATATATATATAATTTTTTTTTTTTTTTTTTCCCTACACCAGTTTTTATCATTATCATGTATTGTGTCAAATGTAAGCAATCCCTCTTTTCAGATTACTGATGCACATTACTTATTGGTTATAGTAGTGGTCCCAAGTGTGGAAGATGGTAGCAACCCTTCTTCACATCCCTCATCCTCCTCTTCATTTGTGCTGTTGTTAGTACATTTGGCCTGGCTTTCTCTGTCATAGCTCTTGGATCCTGAGTGAAGTATCTCCATGCTGTGGACTTCATGGGCTGAGGAGTTCCATCCTGAGGGGCTTCTACTACTACTACTGGGGCTAGATGTTGATGCAATTCTACTGCTACTACTAATAGGTGTCAAATGTGCACCTCTTTCAGCAGTAGTAGAGGCACTAATAATAGCTATGTTTGTGGATGTTAATAACCTGTGTTGCTGTTATTGTTGCTTCTGGTTACTCAACACAAGTGTGTGTGGCTGAGTGGGATTGGACTTGGAAGCAGCAATGATGCTGACTATAACTGACAGGATGACTGCATACTTTTTGTCATCTTTGCTTGTCCAGGGTTGGAGCTTCCAATGGTTTTCCCAAACAGTGTATAGACAGACACAGTACTCCTTTTCAGTGGTGGAAGATTGAGACATTGACTTTCTGCTCACTTTCTGTCCATGTCATCATCTTTCTCACTCAACTTCATCTGTATCTGAACAAGAGGAGGATGCTGGAGCAATATATTTTAGATCTGCATTATCATCATCATCATCATGAGTCCTCATTAGGTGATCCTTAGCATCAGTATTGCCCTCCACTGCTCTAAACTTTTTGAGGTATTAAATAATATATATTTTTACTTTTACAAAGTTCGTTACTAGTTAGGGCAGATATTTTGGTACTTGTTTGCCTCACTGTCAGATGCAGTAGTTGGTTCAGCTGCTTGACAAACGACATCATCCCTGGGATCAAAGGGATCATTATCATTTATTACACACGCTGCACAACTCCCCCTCCCCCTCCCCCTGCCTCTTTTGCCTTTGCTGGACATTACTTAACTACTGTGTTTGTTTTTGCTCTCTACATTACACAACTGATGCAATGTGATGTCTTGCTCTCAACAAAATTCTCAGTCATCTGGTGTCTATCAAACTTGCCTCAGTCACACAACTCAGGTTAGCCTCCCAGTCAGTTGTCTGTCACTTAATATATTTATTTGATTATTTTATTTTTTTAGTTTATTTTTAGCTGTCCACCTTATCTTATCATATTCTGTCCCCAAAAAATATAAAAATAATAACTAAAAACAAAATCATCAACTATTTTCCACAGACTTTCTCATCACAAAGACAATAAAAGCAGGTCTAACTGAATGGTGGGGATAGTTGTGGTACTGATGTTGCATCAGCAGCAGAAATAGTGCTAGTGTCAAGTGGAACCAACATCGAACCATCTCCTGTCCCATGTCATTGCTGATGATCCCAGTTCCATGCAGCAGCCTTATCCTCCTGATAGTTAGATGACTCAGTAGCAGTGATTACATCAGTAGCAAATGCCAGAATGTGACTAGTAGGTGCTACTGGGTAGCATAATTTTTTTGGTGGATTGCCACCACCATTTAGCATTGCAGGCAAAATGCTAGTAGTGCAGAACATATTTTTTTCAAGGCTTGTTTTTTGAAAGCCTAAAATCATGTTTTTTTGCAAGTCTGAAACATGCAATGATGCAAACGAATAAAGGGTACATTTTAATATGCAAAAGAAAATAGCAATTGTGTGAAAATGTTGTTTAACCCCTTTAATGCTAGAGTTTGTGTTTGTGTGTGTGTACTGTGTGTGTGCACAGAAAATAAATTACTCAGTTTCCATTATTATTAGATACTCTCATTCTGCATATCTTTGTTAGGCCACGCTAAAAATACATGTATGAAGCTTGTCACTAAAGGAGTTATTTGTGGAGAGGTTTCTACACATCACAAAATTAATTTTGAAAACATGCTTTAAGCTTAAAAAAGCACTTCCAATTTTTAACAGTGCATTTGTCTTAAAATAGAACCGTGCATGAAAGGTAGCTTTTTTCTCTGATGTAGTTCTTGCAAGGACTACACTTATAATGGATATACTAATGTGATTCAAGAGCAATGTGAGTGGCTGATGCTGCACAGTACTTAGAATTACCCACACCTGTGCTGGGTTATGATATCTCTTAGAGAAAATGAGTAAGACACCTTGTTCTGAGAATAACAAACGCAATAGTGAAAATAAGCTAATTATATTGTATACTTAAGTTAACCATTTTTATGCAAACAAAGTTGCCAATGTTTGCCTATAGCATTTAAAGTGTTAATGGAAGGTACATCACACCTAACCCCGCAAAAAAGTGCCATTAGTGGTTGTATAATACAGCAAAATATTGAAGCTGTACTAGGTTAAAGGGACAGTAATGTCCCATAAAAAATGCTAATAGGTTTGTACAGGTTAAAAAAATAAACTATATGCCACAAATCCTATCTCTCAAACCGCTATGGTTTGAGAGATATCCTCCGCTAAAATTCCCCTTTTCCTGATGTCAGCTGTAAAGCTGACAGAAGCAGATCCGTGTTGGCTGACATGAGGAGGCTCTTCAGCAGAGCCGAAATAGCATTATTTAAAAAGAATTACTTCATTGGAATGGTCTACAAAGTATGATTGCAAACCAGGCACAATTTGTAGACCTTTCCAATGAACTAATTATTTTCCAATAACACGATTTCGACTCTGCTGCAGAAGGTAATGGAAGGTACATCACACCTAACCGCACAAAAAAAGTGCCGTTAGTGGTTGTGTAATACAGCAAAATATTGAAGCTCTACTAGGTTAAAGGAACAGTAATGTCCCATAAAAAATGCTAATAGGTTTGTACAGGTTAAAAAAATGAACTATATGCCACAAATCCTATCTCTCAAACCACTATGGTTTGAGAGATATCCTCCGCTAAAATTCCCCTTTTCCTGATGTCAGCTGTAAAGCTGATAAAAGCAGATCCGTGTTGGCTGACATGAGGAGGCTCTTCAGCAGAGCCGAAATAGCATTATTTAAAAAGAATTACTTCATTGAAATGGTCTACAAAGTATGCTTGAAAAGCAGGCACAATTTGTAGACCTTTCCAATGAAGTAATTATTTTCCAATAACACGATTTCGACTCTGCTGCAGAGTCGCCAGCTGGTCCCCGTACCAGGATCTCCTGCTGTCAGCACAACACTGATGTCAAGAGAAGGGGAGGGGGAACTTTGAATGCGAATATCTCTCAAACAAGTAAAATGACCTAAGATTGCCATTGATTTAAGTGGGCCTTTTGAATCACTTGAATGCTAGCAAGGTTTCCAGTGCATTGCCCAAGGGAATAAAAGTCCCAATTAAAATGGGTTGGAACCCCTCTGGCACTCAGAGGGTAAAATGACTATAATGCAAGTTTCCACTTTTTTAGTACACCAGACTCATTCAGGCTCATGAACAAAAAGAATTAGAGCAATAATAGTGCAATTTAAGTGCATTAAATGTGAATAAATTGTTTTTCAAAATCCCCATGAATATAAATCTGGACCCAGCAATCAAAAAGCATTTAGAAATGAAATTTGATAAACAAGTAAGAGAACATTAAGGCAACAGTGACCATAATATGGTATGTTTTCAAATTTGTTATGAGAAACCTATTATCAAGGATTGAACTAAAGCATTTAAGTTTAAAAGAGCTAATTGTTCAATGTTAAAAACAGCATTAGTGGACATTCAAAGGGATGTGCTCTTCAAAGAAAAAAATGTACAAGAAAAATGTGATTTGGTCATAAAGCTTTTGGATATTATCATCTATATTTACCTTTGGGTGGAATATATACAAAGTAACAAATTAAGACCATTCTGGTTTAACAAAGAGGTTCACAGGGGACTGAAGCATAACAGGCAAACTTTAAAATGTTTATGTCAGAAGAGTTACATACATTAAGTAAAAATATAAAGAATGACATAGAATCTGCAAACAAGAAATTATGCTAGCTAAAATTAATAATGAAATAGTTCTAAAACTGTCTACAAATTTATAAATGGCAAAAAATGAAGTTGACATTGGGTCCCTTAAAATTGAGATAAGTGAATTGATTAGTGAAATAAAGGCTATGGCTAACAGCTTACTTTATTATGTATATACAAAGGAAGCAACAATGGCATTCTTTGGTCAGACAGAGAGAATTACCACATTTCCTACACGTACAGACAAAAAACAACAGCTTACAGCACTGTACACATGAAGTCCCTATCTAACAAATCAATAAAATAAGGAACCTTTTTTTTTATTTAATTTCTCTTACAATAACATATTTTCAATAAAATAAGAGAAATTAAATAAAAAATGGTTCCTGAAAATATGTTATTGTAAGAGAAATTAAATAAAAAAAAAGGTTCCTTATTTTATTGATTTGTTAAATAGGGACTTCAAGTGTCTAGAGTAGGTACTTGCCAAATTTTGAGGTACCTTGGCGCGGTTGGCAAGCTTACCCCCCCCCTTTTTGGCCAAAAATGTGGGCACTAGAGCCTCAAACTTATTAGTAGCATTATTATATATGCCCAATACAGGGCACACTATTTTTCACTAGGCTGGAGGAGTGCATGTTTATGGTATGTACAGTATATGGCTTAGTTGAGACAAAGTTCAAAATAGACTAGAAAAGCTTAATGTGAATAAGGCATCTGGACCTAATAGCATACATCCAATGGCACTTAAAGAACTTAGTTCTGTTATAGTAAGGCCATTATGCATACTATTTTTGATATCCCTCTCATGCGACATAGTGCCCTGTGATTGGAGAAAGAAAATATAGTATCATTATTAAAATTAGAACAATATCTAAACCTGGAAATTATAGACCTGTGAGGCTGACTACCACTGTGGGGTAAGATATTAGATTACTAATCCGTAATCATCATGGTTTCACATGAAGAGTAGATCTTCTCAAATTGCCTTGTATTCTATGAATGTGTAAGTGATAACTTGGACAAATGTATTTATGTTGATGTAGTGTACTTGGATGTAAGCCTTTAATACTCTTCCTCACTATAGGTTACGGCATAACTTAAAAGGCTTCAGCTCATGAGGTGATACCTGTATATGTACATAAAGCAAGATTAATGAGAGAACGAAGAGAATTATTGTAAACATAACCTTTTCTAGTTGGTCTAAACTTTTAAGTGGGGTGAAACTCTCTGACAATTGTCTGTAATATATATGCACAGATGCAAAGTATGGGTGTTGAGTTGCTTGAGATATGGATGAGATTTGCAGACATTGACACTGAGAGTGACAGACAGGAATCATGTAAAGAGATAGTAATATTTCACAAAAACAGCAGCTCCAATTAATCTTCAAAGTATTTGGGACATGGAGCGTGTTATTTCAATACTGTCAGAGTCAAGAGTAATTGAATGATAAAGTATCCCCTCCTGCCCCTTTTACCTAGTGTAAGCCACCTCCCCTCATATGTGGACTATGTCCCTTGCTGCGATCTGTCTGGTCAAGGGACCAATGTTCTTACAGTGAGCATAAGGAAAAGCCTGCCCCCATTGACAGTTTTTTCCCTATGCTCACTGAAGATTGTCCCTCGCTGAGATCCATACAGACAATCTTGCTGCTCTGAGGTGAGCAGTGATACATCAGTAAAAGGGGCAGGAGGGGGATACTTTATCATTCAATTACTCTTGAATTACAATGCTGACAGTATTGAAATAACACTCTCCATGTCCCAAATACTATGAAAATTAATTGGAGCTGATTTTATTGTGAAACATTACTATTCCTTTAAACAAAACAAACAAAAACAACTTTTGACTGACAGACAGGAGTTTTTGCACCTGAGCTGAGACAGTGACAATGACAGACAGTAGAGACAACAAAATAGATCATATATTATTTTCAGATGAATAAAATTAACTCCACAACAGTTACAGTAAAAAGTAACACTACATCATGTCCACCAAATGTGCAGGAGTATGGAAAAAGGAGTAAGAGGAGTGCATGGATGTTCTGGTGCTAATAAAGTCATACTGCAATTTGTTTAAGTGTCTCTCACTGTCTGTATACCTGTCTACAAATCCCACCCACATTCTGTACAAACACTCAGAGAACTGAATAGCACAATACTCCTTAAATCAAGCAACTCCAACTCCAGCTCCCACTCTTTGTCAGTCTGCCTGTATACATTAGTAGTTAGTGTCAACATTTTAGCAGATTTCTCTTTCTCTCCTAAGGACTGCAATGTTAATTTTACAGTTTCATAGAGTGTACTAAAGAATAAAGTGCACAGCAGCTGGTGAAGCATCACCACAACCCAGTATATTCTTGTCGCCTTTGATGTAGGAGTGAGTATCTGTGTGTAACTTTACATTGCATGTCAAGTTGTACCTGCCTGTTTTGAATGTATGATGTATTTATTAGGGGTGAGCAAAAATGAGAAAAATTTCCAGCATGACTGACGATTTTTCACTTTTTTGTGAAACATTTCTCCTGTTTGCCTATGCAAAATTTTCCTTCTTTTTGCCAACTCCAACAAATTTTTCTCCTATGTTTCCTATTGTGCAACATTTCGCACCACAATATTACTTTTCTGAGGTCTGCAAGTAGAGAAATAAGTAGCTGAAAGTCAAAGTTGTGTCTTACAGCAACATTTGCCTTGAAAAATTTGTTACATATTCATGAGGACATAAAGACATAAAAAAAAAATAGTACAACATGCAATGTGGCAGATGTGTATTGTAAGGGGTGGGGGGCTGGACTGGTGTGATTGATGTGTGTGTGTTTGTGTATATATATATATATATATATATATATATATATATATATATATATATATATATATTCCTACAGCAGTATTTTTACCATTATCATGTTTGTGTCAAATGTAAGCTATCTTTCTTCTCAGATTACTAATGCATATTACTTATTGGTTATAGCAGTGGTCTCAAGTGTGGCAGATGGTAGCAACTCCTCTTCACATCCATCCTCCTCCTCATCTGTGCTTTTGTTAATACATTTGGCCTGGCTTTCTCTGTCATAGCTCTTGGTTCCTGAGTGAAGTATCTCCATACTGTGGACTTCATGGAATTAGGGGTTCCCTGAGGAGCTGCTACTACTACTACTGGGAGTAGATGTTGATGCAGTTCTACTGCTACTACTACTAGGTGTCAAAAGAGCAACACTTCCAGCAGCAGAGGCACTAATCATCACTAAGATTGTGGATGTTAATAACCTGTGTTGCTTTTGTTGTTGCTGATGGTTACTTATCACAAGTGTGTGTGTTGTGTGGGACTCGGAAGCAGCAATGATGTTAATGATGACTGTGTACTTTTTGCCATCGTCACTTGTCCAGGGTCAAAGATTACAATGATTTTCCCAAATAGTTTATAAACAGACAGAGTGCTTCTTTTCACTGGTGGAAGATTGAGCCTTTGCCTTTCTGCTAACTTTCTGGCCGTGTCCCATGCTATGGGAGATTGTAGCTGTCCAGATACCAACTGGAATAATGATAACTGTCAGAGTGCTATGGGAAGCAGGTCTATGAGAATGTTTCAGGAAACTACATGTCACAAATGGTGGAAGTGCCAACAAGAAATAACAATATATTGGACCTAATGATAATGAATAACATAGAAATTATATCCAATATTAAGGTAAGTGAACATTTGGGAAACAGTGATGAGAACATGGTCACATTTGAGATCAGTTTGGCAAAGGAAAAAATGTATAGGTTCGACCAAAACTCTTAATTTTAAAAAAGCTAACTTCAAATTAAGTGCTTCAATGCAGCACATAGACTGGCATAAATTATTTAAAGGCAAAATACTGAGGAAAAATGGTCAGAATTCAAATTTAGATTGCAGAAATGTACCCAACAGTATATACCATTGGAGAAAAAATGCAAAAGACGTAGATCACAGCCATTGCAGTTAACTACAAATGTAAAGAAGGAAATGGCAAGGGGAACATTTAAATTATTTAAGTCTGAAGTAACTGAACATTATTTCTTAAACTACAGGGACTGCAACAAAAATTTCAGAAAGCAATTAGGTTTGCAAAAATAGATACTGAAACTTGAATTGCGAGGGAGAGCAAGACTAATCCAAAAAAGTTTTTCAAATATATAAATAGCAAAAAACTTAAGTGGGAGTGCATTGGACCTTTCAAAAATGAGATGGGTGAGTTGATTAGTGAGGATAAGGAAAAAAGCCAATGTTCTAAACATTTTCTTTGCATCAATATATACAAGGGAACAAGGAATGGTAGAAAAGCCTCATCAAGTAACAAATACAACAACACAATTATCAGATATTAGGTCAACAAGAAAAAGTCATGGGAAGTCAGAACAAAATTAAAACTGACAAAGCACCGGGTCCTGAAAAAGATACTCTCAACAGAGGCTCAGTGTCACAAGATTGGCATAGAGACAATGTAGTGCCTCTATTAAAGAAGGGAACTAAAACAGAATCTGGGAATTATAGATCTGTGAGTTTGACCTCTGTAGTGGGAATACTACTAGAAGGGATAATACAGAATTATATTCAGGATTACACCATCAAAATTAAGATTATTAGCAGGAATTAACATGGTTTTATGAGGAATAGATCATGCCAAATTAATCTTTTCAGCTCCTATGAAGAAGTAAGTAGCAACCTGTCACAAAGAATGTGGAATATGTGGACAAACCCACAAGACAGGGAGTACTCATGTGCGAAACGTAGGAAGCGATGCTCAGTGAGCATTGGCTGTTCATGAAGGTACCTCGCTGCAGCCTTGGCCGGATATAGGTGCCAGCCACAAGGCTGGATGACAAACCCCAGAGGAGCTGGAAGTGAGCCCTGGATGGAATCTCCACAGGCAGCATCTTGTCTCCTGTGGGGGAGAGTGATGGCTGGGGTGCGCAGATTAGAGAGTGGGGATTGGGTGTGAAGGCCAATAGGCATAACTCTCCAGAAAAAGAAATAGAGAACAGAACTGAGATAAACAAATGATAATACTCTCCTCAGTGGGAGAGAACAGACCTGTCCAGGAGCAGATGCCAGAAATTAGTACCTCTTAGTAGGCAGAAGGGTCTGGAACAGGGTGGACTGGAACTGGTGCCCTCCAGAAGAGAGAAGAGTCTGGTAGCAGCCAAGGTCAAACAAGAATAATTAGCAGGCAACAGGAATTATCCAGAGAAAGCCGGGGTCATTTACTTGAAGGCAAGAATAATCAGCAGGCAAAGGAATAGTCTGAAATGAGCAGAATTCGGCCCCCAAGGGGTACTGGAGCAAAGGACTGGATCAAGGAGTACAGAGGTTAGAAGGACATGGGGAACACTAACAGAGTGCACTTGCTCCTGTCCAGAGCATCTGGATATAGACGCTGTTGAATGACGTCAAGGTGCATGTGACGAGACGAACCCGGGAGGACCCGGGAGAATGGAGCAAGCCAAGAGGGGAAATGAGAGCTCCAGAACGGAGCGAGGGAGTGGTATGTGACACAACCTAGATAATGGTAAAGCAGTTTATGTAGTATATCTAGAGATAGCAAAGGCATTTGATACAGTGCCACACAGAAGGCTGGTGTATAAAATAAGGAAATTGAGGCTAAGGGATAACCTTTGCAATTGGATAGAAAACCGGTTGAAGAATAGGGAATAGTGTGTGGTTGTAAATGGACAATTCTCCAATTTAGTTAAAGATGACAGTTTAGTACCTCTGGGTTCAGTACTAGGTCCACTGCTTTTTAACATGTTTATAAATGACTTGGAAATAGATATAGAATGCAAAATATCAATATTTGCAGATGACACTAAATTATGCACGGTAATATATTCAGAATATGATATTTATTCTATACAGAGGGATTTACATAAAATATCAGATTGGACAAACAAATAAAATACGATGTTTAATGTGGGAAAATGTAAAGTCATGCATTTGGGAAGAAAAATTCCCAGTGCTCCTTATGGACTTAATGAATTCCTTTTAGAGGACTCATTGCTAGAGAAAGACTTTGGAATCCTTGTAAACTACAAACTTAGAAACAGTGACCAGTGTCAAATAGCAGTAGCAATAGCAAACAAAGACCTGTCTTGCACAAAAATGGGTACTGAAGCATGAGTGGATAACATTATTTTGCCATTGTGCAAATCATTGGTAAGACCTCACCTCAAATATGTAGTCCAGTTTTGGGCACCAGTTCTGAAAAAAGATATTCTAGAACTGGAGTGGGTACAGCGAAGAGCAACAAAATTAAGCAAGGGAATGGAGGATTTGACATATGAGGAACGACTAGACAAACTCTCGAGAAAAGATAACTAAGACGAGATCTTATCACAATGTACAAGTATGTGAGAGGACAATACAAGGATCTCTGTAGTGAGCTAACCATTCCAAGGCCTCATCAAATGACCAAGGGACATCTCTTGAGATTAGAGGAAAGGAGATTTAGACTTCAGCAGAGGAAGGGTTTTTTTACAATAAGGTCTGTTAAATTGTGGAATTGCTTGCCCATGGAGGTTGTTATGGCAAATACAATGGATATATTTAAGAGAAGATTAGACACATTTATTTCCAAAGAAAACATAGAGGGTTATGCTGTCTATTCATAGCCATATCAGGGAGGTCTGATAAAGGAAAGCTGTATAATTCTAATTTCTCTGGGTTATGAAGCAAGGGTTGTACTTGATGGTCTTTTGTCTTATTTCAACCTAATTTACCTTTTTACTATGTCATCACCTCTCCCACTCTCATCTTCATCTGTATCTGAACAAGAAGAGGATGTTGGAGGGATAGATTCTAGATCTGCATCATCATCAGTCATCACTAGTTCATCCACAGCATCAGCATTCTCCTCTGCTTCTTGCCCAGGACCCTAATATTTTTCTACGCTTTAGTGGTGTCAGACACTGTCTTTTTACTTTTACTTTCACAAAGTTCTCTATTACTTTGAGGACAGCTGTTTTGGTGCTTGTTTATATCACTGTCAGATGCAGCAGTTGATTCAGCTGCTACACCTTCCTCCATGCCATTGCCAGCATCAACACTAGAATCTTCAGAGTTCTTCTTATGTTTTTTTTGTTTGTACCGGCACTGGTGGTTGTGGTGGAACTTTTGGTGGGACCTTGACAAACTGCATCCTCTCTGGGAGGAGAGGGATCATCATAATTTATTGCACACACTACAGTAACCATGGCTTCAGTTAGTTTTTGAAGTACCACTTTACTCCCAAGTCCCTGCACTGCTCTAACTTTCCCCCTCCCAATGCCCCTTATGTGTTTGCTGGACATAACTACTGTGTGTGTTTTTACTCTCCACATTACGCAAGTGATGGAGTGTGATGTCTTGCCTTAGCCCTCAACAAAATCCTTACTGTCATTTGTTGTCTATCAATTCTATCACAAAGCTCACGTCAAGCTTCCAGTCATCTGTTTGCCACCTAATATATTTATTTAGTTATTATTTTTTATTTTATTTTTATTATTTTTTTTTATTTTTAATTCTTTAAGTTGTATACCCTAACTTATCAAGTCTGTAGAAAAAAATATATATAACTAAAAACAAAATCAACAACTTTTTTCCCCAGACTTCCCCAGCACAGAGACAATAAAAGCAATATCAGCAAGCAAAGCGGACCTCAGCTGCCTGTGTCTTGTCAGACAGTCACACCTAAAAAACTCCCTAAACTAAGCTTCATTCCCCCTTTACTTACCTAAGGGGGTTATACATCAAGATGTGATAAAGAAGTGATAAAGTGGAGATTACTTCTCTAAGTCCCTATGTTATTTTTTAGAGCCTGGACTGGAGAAGTGATATCACTGGAGAAGTCATCTCTGCTTTATCACCTCTTTTTCACACTTTAGTGCATCTACCCATGGAGTTAACTGCATTTCTAATTCTTTGAAGAACTGCCTGGACTGTCATCTGGGGAGGATCAGTATGATGTTCAGGATATTTCTTCTCTGTGTATGGCACTTGTAAAAGATTGTTCGCACTTGCAATGGCACATGGGAGTGAAAAACGTGAGTTGTAGCACCGTGGTGAGGTTACCATGTCTAGAACAAGACACTTTATCTTGTTTGCACTTGATGGGTGCTCCTCACAATTCTTTGTCTCATTGTTATTGTGTTGCGATTGCTAACAAAATGGCAAAATAAGTTTTGTATAATATACAGAAAAAATCAAATGCATTAGTTTTCAGTTTATAGAAAATATAAGATGACTACTTATGTTTTGCTTAATAAAAACTCATGTGAAATTAGCCATTTTAGCCTCTAGAGGGCACTAGTATGTTAAAACAGAAACTGCATGTATGCGTTCCAGTTATGTGTGAATGGAATTATATTTATCAGATTATCAGCAGAATTATTGATTGCTTAAAGCTATGATACATTTTGATGAGCACCCATATTAATCCTATGAGTGCCAGAGGGGTACACAATTCATTGCAAAGCAATGCATTGCGTACACCTCTGGCACTCACAGGGTTCACTCATTATGAGCCCATGATATATATTGTCTATTTATAAATCATTACATTAAATATGTGGTTCTAGTCACATAATATGATCATATTAAGCTATGTTTTCCCCCATGCTAAGGTACACTGTTACAGGCGATTTCTAACCTTTAATTTTCATTATCCTGTAAAATGAATCTCTCCTGATTTACTCTTTAGCTTTACTCTTTATAATAGAGAGAGAGAGACTGTCTGATTGGCATTTTATAGTAGTCTAAAGAAAAGGAACATTTCATCTAATGGTACCTTGGTGAAGTGACAAGTTTATTATACTATGTCAACATTATGTGACTAAAACCTCAACTTTAACCCCTTACCACCCGAGGACATACATGTACGTCCTGAGCGGATGTCCCAGGTGGACAGAGGACATACATGTACGTCCTGGAAGTCGTTCAAACAAATGAAACAAAAATGTTTGGTGGGCGTTAAGTGCCAGACGCATGCGTGCACAGCCGGTCACAAAGGGGTTAATATAGTGATCATATGCAGGCAATATGCTGTGGTATAAAGAGTTAATACTGAGTAAATATGGATGTGCATCAATCTTTAGTGTTATTTTTAACTAATTAACTGTTTGGATGCAAGAGACCATCAATTTATTAATAGCCATGATTTAGAGTCATCTTTTTTATCAAAAGGGTTAAAAATTGTTACATACTTCCATATCATCAGTATTTTATATGGGTCTGAATGGGCCAGACAGTGGAATGCCAGTTAGTAAGAGGCTTAAAGGGGAAGTAAGAAATCCACACTTACATTTCTATGGCCAAAAAATATTTTGGCCCAATATGAGTTTTGCCCTTATGCATTTAGCTAAAAGATAATATCTTCAATCAGTCCAGGGTGTCATGTCCATGGAGGCAGATATGGCAGCTTCTGGCAGTTTTTTCATACTGAAGCAAGCAAAGGAAATAAGCCTACTTAAACCTTTAATTTGGCAAAATATCCTAATTATTAAAAAACGCTGTAGGACCTTTGCTATAAACCAAAACAAGTGTATTCAGAATCCCTGAAGATTTTTCCTTAAAAAATGTTTTTAAAATATAAGCTTTTAGAAAAATGTGAATTTCTGCAGTCAAGTGGAGATATCGATACATCTGTCTATGGAAAGCTTATGTCCGTGAGTAGTGATGGGCAAAAGTTTTTGACTGAAAAGTAAAAGTAACAAATAGCACTACCTGTCACCCACAGTGCAATTTCCCAAATTTTTCCTCTACAATGTAATCTATGATAATAATGTAATTCCCACATGTAGTTCCATTGTACTAACTCATCAGTATAAAAGGATGTGTTAGTTTAATGCATATTGTCAGTCTGTTCTTGGGAGAGAGAGTGAGAAAGATGCTGAATTTTTGACACTAGCTATTGTAGAAGCAGACAGGCACAGTGTGGGAGGTGGATTTGCCTGAGTAAAGGCTTATTGGCTGTAATCAGCCGTTCTCTGGACTGGTGGTGGGATACAGGGAGTGTGGTTATGATTTATAGACAATGTTACCCACGCTCACATGAACTGCTTAAAAAATACTGACAGGTGAAAATAGAGGATTCTAACTGAGCTGAGAGAGTAACAGTGACAGATAATAGAGACAGACACATACACTATACATTATTTTCAGACAGATAACAGGCAGTTCATCAATCCATGTAAAGAAGAAAAAGACAAGTATAAATTGTTGTTTACTGTTCTGCTTTGTTGTCTTGTGCACGTAACTGCATACTGCAGATGATTTGAAGCTAACAGCTCTGTTGTGTACGAAGGACTGGTAGCTGTGAGGGAAATGGACTAGGAGGAGGAGGAGTCCATGGACGTGTTGGTGTTAGTAATGTCATTCTAAAAAACTACAGCTATGATTGCTGCAGATTTCACAATAAATGCTGTAGAACCTCCTCCTCCTGAGGAGACTGTTTATAAAAGTGATATAAAAAGTTCCACCAGTATGAGTACTAAGCCTTATTGTTTCTATGGAGGAGGAAGCTTAAAGGGATAGTAATACTTCGTTTTAACTTTATTTTATTTTGTAGGCATTAAAAAAACATGAATAATTATATAAGTCTTATCTCTCAAACCTTTATGGTTTATGAGATATTCACAAGCAAAGTTTCCCCTCCCGCCCCTTTTACCTAGTGTAAGCCATCTCTTCTCAGATGTGTAATGCAGTCCATAGACCAGACAGATAACAGAAGGGGACAATTTTCTTTGTATGAAAACAATGAAATCCCTGCCCCCCTTGACAAGCTTTTCAGGTTTTTCCCTTATCTTAATTGAAGATTGTCCCTCTCTACAGTCTACCTGGGCATCTCCCTTCTGATCTGGTTGAACAGGGGGGGATACTTTGTTTGTGAATATCTCTTAAACCATAAAGGTTTCAGAGATAAGACTTATATAATTCTTCATGTTTTTTAATGCCTACAAAATAAAATAAAGTTAAAATGAAGTATTACTATATCTTTAAGGAGCAGTGAGGCCACCTGCTACATCAGACAGTGAAAGCAGTACCAACTCTCCACAAACTAGTAGACAGTGTTCTATAAAACCTTCTAAGACAAAAGGTAAAATGAACCTTTCAGAATTAAAAAAAACTACAAATATGAAATTAGTGTGTAGGAAGATAATCTGATTATGCCGTTGCCCTAATTATTGATTATGATGTTGATTTAGAATATGTATATTCATGTTCCTCCACCTTAATCGGATATATATCAAGTAAAGAGAGAAGATGATATGGCAAAACAATAACTTCATCTGTAAGGAAGATGCTCAATTTCTGCCACAAAAAAGGAGCAATATTGTCTTTTTAAACTACTTTTAGAGATCGGAGGAATAGCATGTGGGAAAAAAAAAAACAGTGAATGTATTCATATAGGGCCCAAGCCCCAAATCAATGCATCCAAAGTACTCGAAATGTGTCCAGATTTAGTAGATTTAATCCTATGAGTGCCAGTGGGGCATAATTACCCCACTGGTACTCACAGGGTTCATCCGACTTAGGCCTGGATTCATCAAGGTATGAATGGATTAATACGAAGGAAAATCAGAGGATTTCTCTGCGTATTAACCATTCACACATTCAACAACTTTCAGATTGTATCTGGCCATCGCTTATTCTTCAATAAGCGATAGCCAGATAGATCCTCAAATGTGATATGCTAGCCTCAAGCTAGCATATACCATTTGAATTCATGGGGCGAACACACGCATACACATTTTCGCATATGCGTATACGTGTGTTTTTCCCCTTTGCATACGCAAAGCAGGGAAACACGCAAAATCAATGATGAATACCCGAAGGTATCCATCAATTATCGCATCGAAGAGCAGAATCTGGGCCTAAGTAACAAAGCAACAGTCCATAAACAGTAACACATACCTGATGTCCAGCGGAGTCTTCAGCACGCTGGTCAGCTACTGTCCATCTTCTTTCTTCTTATTTCCTCTTATTTCTTCTTCTGGTCCATCTTCTCTCTTCCATCGCCTCTTAATATACCAGTAAAAACAAAATGAGATAAATGTTCTATAAAAAATTCCTGACATCTATGCATAGTTTAACCCCTTGAGTGCCAGAATTTGTTGCTTACCTCTCTGGGACTCAAAGGGTTAAACAATGTTTAGATATACAGGTCAATAGTTGATAATATGCGCAATAACAAATTGTCCCCATGAATTTTAAACTTCCAAAACATATGTAATAAAAAATGATGTGTGCAGAGAAAGTAAGTAGCAGCAACCCCCCCCCCCTTTGTACCTTACAGGCCGATGCCTGTTCCTCTGTGAGAGACAACCTCTATTCAAATTCCCTCACAACCATGGGCTGTGATGTATGCTTACACACCTCCAAGCCAATCAGCTTCGAATGCAAGTGCTCAAGGGGATAAACTATGCATAGTTATGTGGGTTTTTTTGTTTTTGTTTTTACAGGTATATTAAAGGAATATGGAAGACAGAAGAAGGACCAGAGAAAGAATTAAGAGAGAGAAGAAAGAAGAGAAGATAAGAGAAAGAAGGAAGATAGGAGACGGAGAGTGGATGACAGTTAAGTGTAACACAGATAAGCTAATGATAAGTGCTTGACAGTATGTCAGGCACCAATCTTTAGCTTTTTTCCTTTGATTTTCCCATTATTGGCCCTATTTAGTGGCGTTTTGGGAAATTAACACAAAAACAGATATTTGGCCACAAGACATTTTCTGAGGCTCAACTTCCATTGTTCTTTCAGCTTTTAGGGCCTTTGAATACCAACATGGACTTTTCATTCTGTCGGTCAGTATACAATTTGGCCCTACCAGCTGTTTTATTGGTCTCCTTTAAATCTAGGCCATAGAGTCCTAACCACACCCACAGCCACTACCTTCATAATCATTGGTCAGAGTGCCATGTACATAATCTGTCATTGTTGCTTCCTCTGTACATACTGAAGCAAAGAATGTATTTAGGGTGTCAGCCATAGCCTTATCCTCACTAATCAATTAACCTGTCTCAACCTTAAGAGGCCCAATATCAACTTTTTTTAATCAAACATTTTATTAAGCTTAAAATTTGTACTAAAACAATATGTGAGTGACATTGTATACATAACATCCGGGTCTAAAAACACTCACAACAGCGCACAAAACACAGGGAGATAAAAAACATCTAAGTATAGCAATTTTAATGTAAAAAATATATTAAAAACAATAGTTGATGCACTCACAATTGCCCTTCTTGGGCTTTAAGCTCATCAAACGGGTCTCTCTCCCTTGTAGCCAGTGAACTGCTTTCTCCTGTGCTCCTCTGTCTGGGTCCTGTAAGATGTACTTAGTAGATGCCACGTAAGCTGTCTTTAGTTAATAGGATGCACAATGTTAAAATAATAACTGATGGAATCCACACCAGATAGGATGTTGTGATAGAAAACAGCTTAACTAATGGATGGACAAAAAATGGCGTGCCCGCTAAAGGAGGTATACCTCATGTGGAGGTGCGTACGAAACGCTGTGGGCCAAACACAGCTACCTGACGGGGGGCGGGAGAAAACTCGCAGGGGGCGTGGAGGAGTCCCGGTACCACAGTCTATTACTGTGTGTGAGTCCCAAACGTTTTCGCAGACCTCTGTCTGCTTCTTCAAGGGCCAAAAGTATATCTGGACCTAGCAAAGGGACATGAGGAAGTATCCCGATTTGAGCAGGGACTCATCAATTTTGTGGAACGTATGTAGGGTACCAGGTAAAACGTATGCCAGCGCATTCTGTCCCTGCGCAGCCATGCAATATTTATAAAAATTGGGGAGGGCTATTCCACCCTCACTCACCGGGTTCTTGAGAATGGATAATTTGATTCTAGATGGGCCACCCGACCAGAGAAAGTTACAGAATATCTTATCAATTATAGTGAAGTATCGCTTAGGGATAGGTATGGGGGAACCCTGAAATACATATAGAAACCGCAGAAGAAACACCATTTTGTGCAGGTTGGAACGACCAATAACATTCAGCTGGAGTGTAAGCCAAGATATAGTTTTACACTTCAATTGTTCAATTACCGGCTCTAGGTTGTCCCTAATAAAACCATCATAAGACCTAGATATTTCACAGATTCCTCGTATCTCAAAGGAGCAGACAATATAGGACCCCCACTCTCAACAGGGTCCACAGGCAGTATGGAAGACTTGGCCCAATTTATTCGTAAGTCTGAATAATTTCCAAAAGTGTTTACCAAGACCAGAACCTGGGGTAGAGACCTGGGGTATTGTCCCAAAAACAATAATATATCATCGGCATATAATGCCAGTTTTTCCTCCCTATTGACCACCCGAAACCCCTCTACTGACGTGTCACTCCGAATCAGTGTAGCCAAGTGTTCATTAGCCAAGGCAAATAAACCCAGTGACAGTGGACATCTGTCACGGTTTGTTTTGACTCTCAGACACAGAGTAAGATAAAAATCAAACTTTATTGAAAAGTTTAATGTGAACCCTCAAAGGTCCTAATCATACACGTAAATCACATATACACAATGGGTACAAGCAGTAGTTATTGCAAGATACACAAGAGAGGCTCTACCGGCCTTGCCAATATACCGGGCAAGGCAGCCTAAAGGGTTACACGACAATCTGAATGTGGCTCTACCGGCCTTGCCAATATACCGGGCAAGTCAGCCTGGAGATTTACACGATGAACAGATTGTGGCTTTACCGGCCTTGCCAATATACCGGGCAAGGCAGCCTGGAGGTTTACACGACAAGCTGGTTGTGGCTTTACTGGCCTTGCCAGTATGCCGGGCAAGGCAGCCAGGAGGTTACACGCCAACCTAAATGTGGCTCTACCGGCCTTGCCAAATTACAGGGCAAGGCAGACAAGTGGACAGAGGGAAAGCTCCACTAATGCTGCATAGATGGAGTAACAGCATAAGATGGAACAGTGGAGCAAACTAGCCTCCCAACCAAGGAGACCCAACCGGTTAGCAACAGAGACAGCAACTACCGATGGATGTACAGTAACCCAGTGCCATGTATAGAAGAACAGTATAGCCCACCCGGTTCTACACAACAGATTAGCAACCAGTGGATGTGGAGTAAACCAGCAAAGCGTACTGAACAAACAAGTGCTTAACCGGCTCTATACATCGGAACCAGCAACAGGTGGATAGTGGAGTAAACCTGCACTGATGCTGGTGAACAATATCGCTCACACGGCTCTAAACTAGCGAAATCAGCAGCCGGTGCATGGTGGAGTAAACCAGTACCGCGTACTGGGTAAACGAAACGCCTAACCGGTACAAAACAAGCGGAAGTAGCTACCGGTGAATTGGAGTAAACCAGTACCGCGTACTGGATAAGCGAATGCCCAGTCGGTTCTATACAAGCAAATCAGCAACCGGTGAGAGCGGAGTAAACCAGTACCACGTACTGGATAAGCGTATTGCCCAACCGGTTCTATACAAGCAAATCAGCAACCGCTGAGAGTGGAGTAAACCAGTACCGCGTACTGGATAAGCGAATGCCCAACCGGTTCTATACAAGCAAATCAGCAACCGGTAAGAGTGGAGTAAACCAGTACCACGTACTGGATAAGCGAATGCCCAACCGGTTCTATACAAGCAAATCAGCAACCGGTGAGAGTGGAGTAAACCAGTACCGCGTACTGGATAAGCGACTGCCCAACCGGTTCTATACAAGCAAATCAGCAACCGGCGAGAGTGGAGTAAACCAGTACCACGTACTGAATAAGGGAAAGCCCAACCAGTTCTATACAAGCAATCAGCAACCGGTGAGATTGGAGTGTACAGAGATCAGAATGTCACCATAGAGACTTCAGCAGCCAAACGGATAACCTGCAGAAGCGACAGCAGACAAGCCAGGACCACTCAGGAACGATAGCACCACCAACTGGGTCAGGAATTGAACAGGAACACAGCAGCACGGGATCAGGAATGGAAACAGGAACTACAGCACCGCCATCGGGACAGGAACGGAGCAGGAACAATGCAGGAGAGGCACTGGCTACAGGAGCAACGCTGGTACTGGTAGCAAGCGATACAGGCCCAGGGAACAGGTACAAGGCAGGTGACTGCTGACATAGAGACACCATGAAAGGGCAACCAAAGGGTGCCTCAGCCCAGTCTATTAAGGCAGTCCTGGACGGGCAAAAGACAGGTGGCCAATGGAGAGTACACACACCTAACTGACAACACAAGTAAGCAGTCACGGGCACCGTGATAGTACCCCCCTCTCAACAACCCCCTCTTCTGGAAGAGGGACCTGGTTTCTGGGGGTACTTGGAATGAAAAATTTGCAGTAATCTGGAAGAATGAAGGTCCTTACTATCCACCCAGGATCAGTCCTCAGGACCATAACCCTTCCAATGTACCAAATACTGCAATCAATGATACTCTGAACTTCGTACTCCTCCTGGCCCTCTACCTGTATAGGCCCTTGCACCACAGGGTTAGTAGTATAACGGTTGCATACAAGAGGTTTGAGGAGAGATACATAGAACACATTGTGAATGCGCATGGATGCAGGGATGTCCAAAACATACAAAACAGGGTTAATTTTACGAATCACCCTATAAGAACCAATAAACAGGGGGGCCAATTTATTAGATGGAACTTGTAACTTGAGGTTTCTGGAGGATAGCCATACCCTGTTCCCAACCTGGAAGGAGACTTCTGGCAGCCGTCTACGATTTGCATGGCACTGATGGTGCTGAAAAGACTGATTGGGTGCCCTTTGAACCTGTGCCCATGTGGAGCGGAGCTGCTCAATATACTCATCCAGAGCCGGAATCTGTTGAGACTGAAATGAATCCGGGAGCAAACAGGGCTGGAACCCGTAGTTGATAAGAAACGGGGAGCTCCCGGATGAAGAGTTAACCGCACAGTTCCTGGAGAACTCTGCCCACGGCAACAGGTCGGCCCAGTTATCATGATGGTCAGGCACAAAACAGCGCATGAACTGTTCTAGTCCCTGATTGGCCCGTTCAGCAGCCCCATTGGTCTGGGGGTGTATGCGGAGGAAAAGGACAATTGGATGCCCATCTGTTCACAAAAGCCTCTCCAAAATCTAGACACAAACTGGCTCCCCCGGTCGGACACCAGAACTCTGGGTACCCTGTGCAACCGGAACACTTCCTTAGCGAAAACCATTGCTAATTCTTTGGCAGAGGGAAGGCCATGCAGGGGCACGAAATGAGCCATTTTAGAAAACCTGTCCACCACCATAAGTATGAAGGAATAACCCCTAGACACTGGCAATTCACCCATAAAGTCAATAGAGACGTGAGACCAGGGACGTTCGCCATTAGGCACTGGTTGAAGTAGGCCCACAGGGAGATGCCTAGGTGTCTTGGCACAAGCACAGGTGGCACAGGCATTGGTAAACGCAGCACAATCTGCCCTCAAGGAGGGTCACCAGAAAACTTATGAGAGTGACCATATTAATTGATCCCTACCAATGTGCCCAGCAGCCTTAGAAGAGTGGTAGGTTTCAAGTAATCTGGTGCGGAATGGCTCATCGACAAAACACTTGCCCACTGGGGTTTCTGGAGGAGCAGTACCCTGGGTGGCCAGAATCTCTTCCCCCAGTGGCGAAGTGATACTAGTGCGTAATGTGGCCAATATACGATCAGGCTGTATAATAAGTGCTGGAACCTCACTCCTGTCAGTCTCAGGCTCAAATTGTCTTGACAGGGCATCAGCCCTCACGTTCTTGGAACGAGGCAAATAGGATACCATAAAGTTAAATCGGGAAAGGAACAACGCCCATCTGGCCTGGCAAGAAGACAATCTCTTAGCTTCTGAAAAATAAGTCAGATTTTTATGGTCTGTGAGGATCAAAACAGGATTTCTGGTACCTTCCAATAAATGACGCCACTCCTTAAGAGCGAGAATGATAGCCAGTAGTTCTCTGTCACCTATCTCATAGTGACTCTGGGCAACAGATAATTTCTTTGAGAAAATCCCGCAAGGTCTGAGGGTACTCCCTTTTTCTGGTCTCTGAGAGAGTACTGCCCCAACCCAATCTCTGAGGCATCGACCTCCAATGTAAACGCGAGAGCTGGGTTAGGGTGGGATAACACTGGAGCAGCAGCAAAGGCAGATTTCAATGTCTCAAAAGCACATTCAGCCGCCTCAGACCATTGGGAAGGATTAGCACCCTTATGCGTAAGGTCAGACAATGGTTTAACAATTGAGGAAAAGTTCTTAATAAACTTCCTATAATAATTAGCGAAACCCAAAAATTGCTGAATCGCTTTTAGGCCACTGCAAAAATGTCGTGAGTTTCTCCTGGTCCATGGCAATACCCTCTTTAGCAATCACGAACCCCAAGAAGGGCACACTGGATTTATGAAACTCGCATTTTTCCGATTTGCAATACAACTTGTTCTTACATAGGCGGAGCAACACCTCTGACACATCCTTGATGTGTTGTAACAAGTCATTTGAATGAATAAGTATATTGTCCAAGTAAACCACCACACAGGACTGCGGCATATCTCTGAGGATATCATTGATTAGTTCAACACAGCAGTTGCATTACAGAGACCAAACGGCATTACTAGATATTCATAGTGCCCTGATCTAGTGTTAAAAGCCAGGAGAGACAGACTGAATGGGAGAAAACAACCAGACAGACCCATGATGGGAGGGTAATGATGTAGAGGATGAAGATGGCAGCAAAGAAATGTACACAAGGGAGTGATGAAGGAGGTAGGGAAGTGGTCACAGGGGATGTTTATAATGGTAGCAAAGAAGGGGACACAGGGGAGGGTGATTTTATTAAGCAGGGAAGGGAACATAGGGCAGGGTAATGATGGCAGAAGGGAAGGAGACACAGGGAAGGGCAAACAGATAGTGGAGGATGCTTGAAAGGTGGCATAACTTCCTGTGTTAAATGCTTTGAGAAATGCATGCAGGCTTACCCCACATGCATTTCTGAATATGTCCCATGCCTGCAATCTACTGGAAATAGGAAATAAGAGAGCGGACAGGCTTTTCCCACCTACCTAATCCTGGCCAAATTACCACCCCCAGCCATATATGAAACAAAACAGAATGTTGGGAGATGTAAAATAGACAGTGGGAAGGTTCCTGTAGTGACGTAGCCATTATTAGACTGGTGAGCTAAGCCCACTGACCACTCCTGGACTAATCACCACCCCAGTCATTTTTACATCAGCTAACAGTGCAGAAGAATTAAAATAATCTCTCCTTACTGCTTGTCCTTGGTGCGTGAGGCATGCATGCTGAGTAAAATCATGTGATCTTTCGCATTTTTAGATATATAGGTGTATATATATATATATATATATATATATATATATATATACAATGTTTTATTTTATACAATGTATTTATTTTGGTCCTCCGTGCAGGATAAGACCCCACATTTTGTTTTTTGGATGTTATTCATTTTGATTTGAGATTACTATTTACCTTTTAGGGGTAGTTATAATTAATTTATTCATTTATATTGAACAACTATACAAATATTACAGGACATGCATTTTTCTTAAATATTGATTTCCTATAAGCAGTGCAAATTTTTTTGTAAACAATACTTTTTTTTGGGTCCAACGACTTTCTATCGTTAATATATCTTAAATATGAAACTCAATCAACATTGAGCCATGCTTTCAAAGGCAACATTTATTAACCCTTTGAGATCTAAGGAGGTATCCAAAGCAATTCATTGGCTACCTTTATTGCTCTCACAGGGTTAAACTGGACATTATGTGATATTACAGGGTCTATTTAATAACATTGTGCTAAAATCATGGGGCTAATAGGTAATGCATTTAGTTTAATTATGAATTTAGCATCAGCTGTATTTTTTGATAATGAATTCCAAAGTCACAATGTACATTGTGGCCCCAAAAAATTGTATAGAAATACAAGCAACGCATGGTACCTTGAGATACTTTATTTGCATTGCTATACATTTGTAAGAAATACTCTTTTTTATTAGTATGGCTATTGTTTTTAGAAGGAATCTAAATTTTTATTAGAAGACAACTGGAGGGAAGCACTCATGTGACCACAAACACAATGTCAGCCATATACATCATTGGGTTAAAACATCTTGAATTTATTGTATTCATTCAAAGCAACCACCATGAACATTAAATCACACGGATACAAAGTTAGGACTCTTTGCCTAACGCGTTTCATGAAAGTACACAGAATCACTTAATCATGGGCCATTTTTATTATGTTGATATGTTTATAAGCAAAGCAAATGTCATATACAATGTGAATTTTCTATAAGAAATATGTTTTCAAAACTTCCCTTCAAAACTGCAGACTATTGAGCACCAGCTGATTGTTGATTAAACATGTTTTTCCTCAATCTCTGGGGGTCCACATTCATCCTATAACATAGATCCAATTATCTCCAGTGACCGAGAGATAAGATGAAACAGATGATTGGTCTGTCAGGACCACTTCCTCAGAACTGTGGAATTGATCATAAGTGAGGGCTTCCATGGTGGCCACCATCATCTCCAAAACCTTTGTGTGATCCCAAAGAGATGACGGTTTGAAAAGACAATTACAATAAACAATTATAATTATGTTGAGCTCCTCTTTTAACCCTTTGAATACCAGCGGGGTGAGCAATGCAGTGTTTCAACATGTGTTGCTAGCCCATCTGGCACTCATAGGGTTAAATCACAGTTTTATTGAATTAGTTCCTACAAATTAGAAAGGTAAAAAAAATAAGAGAATGAACACAAATTTACAATATATATTTGTGAAGAAACATGTGTATGTTAAAATTAAATTATTTTCATCTATGCAAAGTACATCAATAAGTATATCACTGTTGCAGCCTAGGTGCTGATAATGTGTTTGGGACCTCTGTCCTTAGCCCAGGATAATTCTGTGTTCCTACAATGGCCATGGCCAGAGTGGTGGGCTACTAATTGCAGAGCAATGCATTTTCTTCTGGCATGCAAAGGCTTAGCCCCTTGCATGCTAGATATGCCTCTAATGCATGCAATGACTTGAAATTGTCTCTAGCAACTAAGGGGTTAACAACTGCTCTCATCAGCCACATTGATGTTCTGCTGTCCTAACAGTTATGTAAAACCTGTATAATGGAATTTGCATCTGTGGAAATTTTTGTACCTTTGGCAAACAACTAAAACAAAGAGAAAATGTAAAAAGGTACATAATAAACTAAGCTTTAAAACCATTTCAAAAGCAAGTTGTTTGCGAACCAAGTTTGTATTTGCATAGAAATGAACATCACAGAAAAAAGGGAAGTGAAAATAGTATAAACAGTCTGATATTTATTTGATAGATATAACATTTGTTTTATGAAGGTTTGAAAGATTATGAGGTAGATAAAAGGTTATGTGGGGGTTAATACTTATAAGAATAAGTATTTTTGCAATTTTGGAGCAAACCAACTGCATCACAGAGTAAAAATGAAAATCCCCATTGATTTAAATGGAGCTGCTAATGCATGAAGTGCCAGAGAGGTCCCAATGCATTGTGAAGCACTGTGCTGAGTATTCAGGGAGCTAAAATCTTTATTTAGATCAATTAAAAATGTGTACATGTCCCCTATTGCATGGCTTGTTTATCCCAGAATAGTTCCAGGTCAGAGATGAACTAGTATGGCGATGTGTGTCTGGCGATGTGTGGACATCACATGGCTTTGGTGATAGAAACACACATCATCATTTGCACTAAGGATTAGGGATGGGGAGAGATAATGATCATTAGGTAAATGGTGGTATCATGTTAGTGATAGAAAAAAAAGGAGACTAGTAGAGTAAAAATGATAATTTGTTAACTGAGTGGCTCTAGGATATAAGATTTAAAGGGATAGTAATACTTCGTTTTATCTTTATTTTATTTTGTAGGCATTAAAAAAACATGAAGAACGATATAAGTCTTATCTCTCAAACCTTTATGGTTTAAGAGATATTCACAAGCAAAGTATCCCCCCCCCCGTTCAGCCAAAGAAGATGGGAGGTGCACAGGTAGACTGCAGAGAGGGACAATCTTCAATTAAGATAAGGGAAAAAGCAGAAAAACTTGTCAAGGGGGAAGGGCTTTCATTCTTTTCATACAAAGAAGATTGTCCCCTGCTGTTATCTGTCTAGTTTTACAACCAGATTCACATATGAGAAGAGATGGCTTACATTAGGAAAAAGGGGCGGGAGGGGGAAACTTTGCTTGTGAATATCTTTTAAACCATAAAGGTTTGAGAGATAAGACTTATATCATTCTTCATGTTTTTTTAATGCCTACAAAATAACATAAAGTTAAAATGAAGTATTACTATCCGTTTAAAGACACTAGGGGTTCGATTCAGTTTGCATCGTTAGGAAAATGAAACTAGTGTTGGTAGTTTTAAGTAACAGTTAGGTATTCTATTACCTGCGCTGTGATACACTACCGAACAGTAAAATAGCACAACAGGCGCTAAATTTTGCCCATTGAGATCAATGACCAAGTAGATGAATTTGTGATTCAATTACATGTAGTGGCTAGTAACACTCACTTTTATTGCCTAAAACTTGCACCTAGAAAAACCAGAGTAGAATACCCTAACACGTGTTCTTATCCACTGAGGCACCAACGTTTAAGTGAACTGTGTGAAAACAAAACAAAAAAACACGTATGCGCTACTAGGGATTCCTACACTAGTGAACCGTGAAGGTATTGATATGGGGGCCTAAGCCCCTTATCAGTACATCCAAGGTACCAAAAACCTGAGCTAAACCCCTAAAATGTAACCTGTTTTAGTGCCAGTGGGATATGCAATGCATTGCAGAGAGTTGTAAAACCCTCTGTCACTCAAAGGATTAATCCCATTAACATTCAACACTTACTTGTAAGTCTGATACTTCCACTTTAATTATTCTTCTATAAGCTTCTTTCATATTCTTCATCTGTCATCTTCTTTCTTCTTTTCTTCATCTGTGCTCTTTTTCTGTCTTCATCTTTAAACATTTTGCTGCATCTATAAAAGAAAAGGAAGTATTAATATTAATGGCCCCATTAAAGTTCTGCCATCTGCAGCGGTGGAAAAAAAAGAACAAAAATCCCCCATCGCAGTATCTTTTGGGCTGTTGTCTGATCCACACTGAGGGAAAATTGAAGAGACTGGATTTTATTTGACCAGTCCCTGCTCAAAATGGTTCACACGCTCCAATTGCCTGGGATGTGTGGTTATACAGGGCCTTGCAGTAACCACCCCTCCTAGCCAATCAGCTACTAGTTGCAGGGGCATCCTTCCAACTAGACATCCATTAAATAGCTGGAAGTATATGAAACGCATGTTTGTTATCCCTCCAGCTAGAAGATGATTGGCTGGGAGGTGTGGTTACTGCAGGGCATGTTCCGTGTCCTGTGTAACTACACATCCTAGCCAATGGGAGTGTGGAAACTATTTTGAACAGGGACTGGCCATATAAAATACAGTCTCTGTTCAAATATCCATCAGTATGGATTGGACAATGGCCCGAAACTTACTTCAATTATGGCTTCTTGGTCTCTTTTTCCACTGCCACCGGTGGTGGAACTTTAATGGAGCCATTCATTTTAATAATCATTTTTCTTTTATAGGGGCAACAACATGTTTAAAGATGAAGAGAGAAGAAGAGCACAGATGAAGAAACAATGAAAGAAGAAGACAGATAAAGAAGATTAAAGAGGTTTACAGAAGAAAAATTAAAAAGTTGTTTAAAAAGTATTGGTGATAGGATATTGTGAGGGCTAGTATTTGTAAAATTTATTGTTAATGTTAGGTATTGTGTAGGGCCAAGAGTAGTGTCATTTTGGGAGGGTGAGGGAAGGGGACTGTTTTTAGCCCTTGCTTTATGTTTGACACTATGTCAAACACCAAGAGTTAGCTAGTTTCCTTGGATGTTCCCATCCTTCATATTATTTAGCATACGTTGTTTGGAAAAAAGAAAAAACTACTTGGGCTGCAAGTTAGGTTCTGTGAGCCAAATCTCATTGTGGTTCATGTGGGTAGAGCAATTGAATTCTGAGGGTAGCACTGTGTGTATACCGTTCGGTATTCATTTCTTCCCTTTCATTTGTTTTACCGGTGGTAATTGAATTGAGCCCTAGGTCCATTTTTTAGGCATATTAAGAATTAAGGTTGAATATGCAAAACATGACAGATTAAAAGCTCATGAAAATTATATTAACAGGCGAGCCTCTTTGTAGTTGGCTAAGTGATAAAAGCAAGATTTATTACCTTCTTGATGCGCAAGTGAATTTAATCTTTAGCCAGAAATGGTTAGGGGTTGATGTGTTAGGGAGTAGGGGTGGGCAAAAAGTCTGAAAAATTTCCCACATGACTTTTTCGGAAAAAAAAAAACCAATGATTTTTCGCCAATGCCAACAATTTTTTGTCTATTTTCCTATGCTGCAACATTTCCCACCACAATATTGCTTCTCATGGCTGAAGTTGATACATAAATAGCTGAAAGTTGTGAGTTCTACAACAACAACAAATGCCTTGAAAAAGTTCTTAGCATGCTGAGTGCCTTTGTCCTTTGCTCACAACACTAACTTCATGCTTAAGTGACAATGTCACATATTCCAGCAGGATGCAACATGACACTGAGTAACCTAGTAACATAATTGACAAGCCTGAAAAAGACATGTGTCCATCAAGTCCAGCCCATTCCAAAAACACAACCCTTTGATCTAGAAGAAGGCAAAAAAAATAAAAAGAAACCTCTGAAGTAATTTCCAATTTAGATTCAAGTGAGTACAAAAATTCCTTCCTGACTGAAATGACAGTAAGAAAGTTCCCTGGATCAATAACCTATCTGCATTGAAGCCATCTGTCATATTTCAATATTGTTCTGTGCTAGATAGGTATCCATTGCCTTTTTAAAACTAGTTACATTATTTGCAAGTACAGCATCCGGAGACAAAGAATTACATAGATTTACTTCCCTTACTGTAAAAGTTCCCTACATTTGTTTTAGTCAAAAGCTCCTTTCCTCTAGTTTTAATGGATGACCTCTCATTCTCAGCTCAGCTCTTTGCATAAATAATTCATTGGGCAGTTCTTTGTATTGACCTTGAATATATTTGTAAATGGTAATCATATCATCCCTTAGACATATATACTCTAATTTAAACAAACCCTGTTTTCCTAGTATCTCTTTAACTCAGATACTCCAATCCCTTTATCAATTTTTAGCAAAATTCAGGCAGTAGAGGCTCATAGCGAATGCTATCACTATGAGCAAGTTTACAAATAATAAAAGGAGGAACTGGAAGGAGCCTTATGGTTCCACTGAGTCTGAGGAGGAAGAGAAAGTGACCACTACAGACCCAATGCTGCCCAGTTCCCCTAAATCATCCCTAGGGATTTTGGGGAAAATAATATTGAGCTGCCCTTGCTTCCACCAGTGCTGTGCCTGCTGCCAGTGTTGCCCTGCTGCCACCAGTGATGTGCCTGCTATCAGATGTGCTGCCCCTGCTGCCACCAGTGCTGTACCTGCTGCCAGTGCTGAACCTGCTGCCAGTGTGGCTTTTAATTCTCAGAAAAGGGAGAAGGAGAAGATGATGTCAAGTGTAAAAGCAGGGGACCCTATATCACACTTGCCATCCCCAAACAGTCCCGCCAGTGCTAGTACTACTACTACTTAGAGGGTTCAGCAGCTTGTTAGTGTTAGAAGTAAGGGAGGGGGTGACCATTGTATTACTAGTGACTGCAAGGAGGAGTACTCAGGGGCTGAAATTGATGTGGTAGTACTAGTAACAGTGATGGTAAAGCAGCTGGTGCGACTAGTGTTAGGAGAATGGTAGGGTAAGCAATTGAGAGCTTCCAGACTAGCAGTCAAGGGAACCCACAACATTCCCCTGACCCTGAGAGTCCTGTTCCCCTCTCGACATTGTCCAGGTGAAATATAATCTTGAAGAAGGCAGAATTGTTCCTAGCAGCAATAATACCACCACCAGGAGCACAGATCACCTTTGCCTGCTGCTAGTTCTGCCAGCTTGCCTTCTTCCGGTCGCCAAGAAATGGCAAGTGTGACATTACTGGACCCTCTGTCACATTTCTTATCACCTCCTCCAGCCAGCAGTGAGATGTCTGTAATAGAGCAGCAGCATCAACATAGAGGGACTAGTGGTGGTGGTGACGATGGTGATGATGATAATAGAGAAGCTGGGGTGGAAGAAATATTGATGGCCTTTTTAACCCAAACTGAGAAGGAATGAGAGCCAGGGATGGGGATGGTCATCACCACCACCACCACCAGCAGTGAGCTTTTGGAATTTGTGGAATTTGCAACTGCTGTAATTCCTGCTGCTAATGAGTTGCAAGGGCAGCAGGATGCTGAGGAGCAGTCTAGTGTGCCACAGACCACCATGGACACAGTTGTAATGGGGTTAACAAGTAATGCGGGATTAGGACAGGTTTCACTTGCCAGCAGCAGAAATACTCCTGGTCTTAGTTGCAGTTCTGATTCTGAGGCAGTAGCAGCAACAGCAGCAACATCATCCTCTGCCACAGACAGTGAAGGGGATTGTGGACGAGAATGAGAAAGAGGCCCTGAAGACATGGGTGTGAAACTATTTTTCTGTTGTCGTCAACAACAGCACTGTGCACAATTTGTGACAAGTCAGTGAGAAGAGGTTTCTGGTAGAGGGATTTCACATTGGGGACCCTAAGTGTCAAGGTGTTTGGATACAGTTGTTCCAGGTGTTTGATGTGATTGCAGATGTACCCATTGTTCCCAGTCCTTCCCTTTACCACACACACTGTGCACAATGCAGTTGCTGATGTGAGAGGCAGAGTTCTTGCTCACAAGAGAAAAAATTATATTCTCCATAGGGGATGGACAAAAGTTGTCACCGTGTTCCCGCACGAAATCCAGCAAAAAACATGTTCTTGTTCACTTTATTGTGAAAAAATCTGCTTTTAAAACAGCAATTAAAATCTTTCCTTTTTTGCCCATTGGCCAAAATTCCCTGCCATCTGAGGAATTTGCAACTGCTCTTATTCCTTCTGATGCTGAGATGCAAGTGCAGCAGGATGCTGAGGAGTGTGCCACAGACCACTGAGGACACAGTGGGAATGGGGTCAACAAGTAATGCAGGACTAGAACAGGTTTCACTTGCCAACACCAGCAATACTCCTGGTCCTAGTTGCAGTGTTGAATCTGAGGCAGGAGCAGCAACAGCAGCAAGATTATCTGCTGCCACAAACAGTGAAGGGGAACGTGGAGGACAAGAAGAAAGAGGTAATTCTTCTCAACCTGTTCTACCTTTTCCCTCCCCCTCACAGGAGTGGGGCTATTTTTATCTTAGAGCAGGCACAGTGCAGTCATCACCAACAGTGAGAAGAGGAAAGGAGGGAACACACCTTGGCACAAGCTCCCTGATATCACAAATGAAACCATGACATTTATGTCAAGCATTTTAAAGCCAAATACCCACCACAGAAATTAAGCACCACTGTTGCTGTACCCCCTGACTCATCAGAAAGGCAACAAGAGAACGTAAAGATCAAATAGGAGGAAGAGTAGAGAAACTCAGGCAGAGACTAGAAGTTCAATGATGAGTGAAACAACTAGCTCGCCATCACCATCACCTTCTAGGGTAACTACATCTTCTGCCAATCTACCTCGTTCATCGTTACCTCCCCCCGCCATATGATAGCCACTTTGTTGATATTAGGATGTGGCAGTTCGTCTCTACCCATTGCACACTGTGTGGTGCACTGACCACACGTGGAAGTGTGGTTGAGAAGAATCACAAGCAGTGCATCAAGTGGCATCTGAGAAGATTCCATTCCACAGAATATGCTAAGATGGTGGCAGGGAGGGTTAATATTTACTATTAAACTGTCAGCAAGTTGTCATTTGTCCTTAGCAGGTTCTGGTAAAGGTACATAGTGACAATGGCAGTATTTGGTTTCAGGTGTCATGGTGTTAGGATACAGTTGTGCCTGTAGATGTTATTTACCACACACACTGTACACATTGCAGTTGCTCATGAGAGGCATAGTTCCTGCTCTCATGGGAAAAAAATTATATTCTAATAACAACACACCCATGATTTTGGAGGAGGGGTAGGTGGAGAAGAATTATTGACCAACTTTTTCTTTTTTCCACATATACTGGGGGCTACTTATTGTGCTGCTACTGCCTCAGACGAATCACTGGAGCTAGTCATGGCAAGTGGAACCTTCATCAGCTGCCTAATCATCCTGCTGCTTAAACAACTCGGCAGCAGCAGTACGAACAGCAGTTGCAACTCAGGACTCAGGAGGACATTTGACAATGGCCAGTGGTCAACAAGACCTGCTGGCACTAGGCCAGTAGTGCATTTTTTTACTTAGGGCTTGTGCTTTAAAAAATAAATAAATAAATAAAAATAAAAACATAGTCCTACAAAAAATAAACATTTTTTGGGGGTTTGTTTCTAACAAGCCTAAGTCCTACAAATCAATGTTTCCTTAGGCCCTGTGCCAAACAAGCCTAAGTCCTAAAAAGCAATGTTTCTTCAGGGCTTGGGCCTTGAACAACAAATCTAACAAATCAACATCTACAAAATACTCTATCAAGTCAAATATCAGTCCGCTCCAGTGGCAGGGGGTTCCTGTCTCTATCACTTTACTACAAATGTCTTATTTTATTGATTTTTATTATTAACTGCCCCCAATCCCAGTATACAAACCCACCCAAAAAAAATTCCCTATTCAACTGATTCTTTCCCCACACCCCCACCAACAAAGGCACCCTCATGCCCCTTTTATACTATGCCTTTGGGAAAATTCAATGTTCCTTTTGATTTCAATGGAATGAGCTAGGAGAAAAATGCTAAAATCAATCACTTTTTGCAGGAAATTATTTGCAAAGTGGCAAGTGCCATTATTCGCTGATTTCAGTTTGAGGCAAAATTTTTCGCCCATTCGGAGTGTGGTGCACTGAACACAAATAGCAGTGTGCTGGTGGATAATCGCAACCAGGGCACAAAGCGGCATCTGTGGAAATTCCATCCAGCAAAATATGGTAAGCTGGTGACAGGGAGGGTTCGTCATTATTATTATTAAACTGTCTGCAAGTTTAGCGGACAGTGGACAAATGGCATTATGGCAGCAGCAGTACTTGGATTCTGTTGGGTAGATTTCACATTGGGGACAATAAACGTCATGGTGTTTGGATAGAATTGTGGAGAGTGCAGATATGCCCATTGTTCCAGTCCTTCCCTTATTAACCACACACACTGTGCACGTTGCAGTTGCTGATGAGAGGCACAGTTCCTGCTCTCAAGGGAAAAATGTATATTCTAGTAACAACACACCCATGATTTTGGAGGAGGGGCAGATGGAGAAGCATTATCGGCCAACTTCTTCTTTTCTCCACATATACCTGAAGTGGCGGGAGGGGATAGTTATGGTCCTGCTACTGCCTCCAGTACATCACTAGAGCTAGTAGTGGCAAGTGGAACCTTAATCATCCATAACCCATGTTACTGATGATGATGATCCCATTCCCTTTCAGCTGCCTAATCAGCCTTCTGTTTAAACAACTTAGCGCTAGCAGCAAGAACAGCAGTCTCAAATTCCACTATTACATCGGGGTATTTGACAATAGCCAGTGGCCACTGGCTAACACAACATGACCTGCTGACATTAGTCCAGGGCTTGTTCTTTAAATAAATAAATAAAATGTAAAAAAAAATTGTGGGGGGCTAATCATAAGTCCTACAAATCAATGTTTTCTCAGGACTTGGGCCTCTAACAACAAGTCCTACAAATCATCGTCCACAAAATACTTTAACCTGTTAAGTATCATTCTGCCCTCGTTGCAGCTTACGTCAGAGGGTCCCTGTCTGTCAAGTTAAACATTTTTTATTTATTTATTTCTTTATTAGCTGTCCCCCTAATACCAGTCAACAACCCCCCACAAAAAAAAATCCCTGTTCAACTGATTCTTTCCCCAGACTCCACTGACCAACTCAGTCACCCTCATCAGATTCCTTTTATACCATGTCTTATTGGTTTATTTTAAGTTTTATTTATTAACTGTCCCCCAATACCAGTAAACAACCCCCAAAATAACATTCCCTGTTCAGCTTATTGTTTCTGCACACGCCACCAACATAGGCACCCTCGGAAATAAAAAATAACATGTGCTATTTATTGTGTGTAAATTCAACGTTCCAATTAATTTCAATGAAATGTGTTGGGTGAAAAAAGCGGAAAAATTGCACTTTTCTCTGGAAATTATTCAGCAAGTGAAAAGTGCCATTATTCACCGATTTCAGTTTGAGGCAAAAATTTTTACCCATCCCTAGTCACTATAATATTTTTCTCATTGTTTCTATTCCTGATGAAGTGGTATGGTGTATCACAAAATGTGTAGAGCTTAACAACTGTTTGTTTTTTAACATTTTTTAAGATTATGTGTATCTGGTTTTTGTGGTGTTTTAGTTTGTTTACCACTGGTTATGGTTATGCTGTATTTTAAAACATATATGCTTATTTGTTTTGAGATTGTTTTTAATAAATTAGTGTGTTTTTCTATACTTCACATTCTTGGAGGTAACCATTTTTGCCCCTGTAATACATCCTGCTTTCTGAAGATCAATCCACTTATAGGGGAGGCCAATTTAGCCAGCACAGTTTGGTTGTCATCTTTACTGTGAGGCTATTATAAGCTGAATTTTCTCCAAATCTGTTATTGATAATCTGGATCTGAATGCTTCCTTCAAAGTCCAATTTCCTCTCGATGATCTATGTATACTGGGAAACAGCCCACATAAACACTTTATTCTATCTAGCATTTTGGTGACCACTGATTACATAATGTAAAATACTGGATACAGGGGCATCCAAGTTGAAAGTTCTTAGGTCTAATATAACAATTTGATAATCTTATTACCAATGTTTAACTGCATTTTTGGAAAGAAACATATTCAACACAAATTCGAGTGCTTTCTTGACTTTCAGTACGTGCTGTTTATTCCACATATGAGAGCAGATGGCAGCAATAAGATGTTTCTAAGAAGCCCAAGTAAGTTTTGGAGCTTTAAGAAATAACTTACTGCTAAAAAAATATACACAAAAAGTGGTGAGCTCTAGCTAGATTCTTAATAGTAATCAAACTTATGTGTGGTTTGGAGAGCAATAAGAACTATATCTTTTTGACTACATAAATAGAAAGTAAATTAAAAATGATGCAGATCAAATTCTAACCTTTATCAATAAATAATCTGAGAATGATACTGATAATACACAGTGATATTTAGTGACATGTTTATGGACAAAACCATGTGATGCTTGCTCAACATCTAAAGGCACTGCACACTGTCTAAGTTGTCTAGCTGCCTCAAATTTGAAGTGAACATGTATTAAGTAGAATGCAATTAAAAAGCAGTGATACTGTTTTACCTCTGCTGTGACCAAAACCCTTGAGGAGGATTCAACGGAAGTATTTATACCTTACCTAATTATAGTTAGCACCTGTGTACCGAGAGCTACCAAGCAAGAAAAGGGAAAACCTCACAAAATACATGCAAAGAGTTATAAACAAAAACTTGGCTCTTGCTAGCTTATTAGTAATATCAAATAGCCACTGCTAAGCTACACCTATAATTTATAACTTCTAATATTACCAACCTACACTAAATGGTCATACAAGTCCCAGATGTGCATCAAATGAGGAGTTGCCTTTCTACCCCAGTCTAGTGTGCACAAATGTTTCCAGAAGGTGTCTATACAGGAAAATAGTCTTCAAATATGCTGATAATAACATAATAACTTAGTAAATTAAGTTGAAAAAAGACACAAATCCATCAAGTTCAACCTTTCTCTCATAATTCAGAAAAATGAGAATTATATAAAACCTTCCTGCTACCAAATGAGTATGTCTATTTACCAGAGTTTCCTGCTTTAATTACCATTCTACAGTACAACCTTGTGTATTCCCTATTGAAAGAAATGCATTTAAACTTCTCTTAAATGTATCCATTGTATCATAATTACATAGTTACATACATAGTACTTTAGGTTGTTTAACATAGTTGATCTTTGTCCTTTGTACTGTTCTGTTAATGAACAGGTCTTTGGAGAGCCATTTGTATGGGCCCTGAACATATTTATATAGTGTTATCATATCCCCTCTAAGATGCCGTTTCTCTAGTGTGTACATATTTAACTTTTCTAACCTTTCTTCTTAACTAAAACTTTGCATTCCCCTTATTAGTTCTGTTGCCCTCCTCTGCACTTTCTCTAGTTCCATAAAGTCCTTTTTCGGAAAAGGCGCCCAGAGTTGAACAGCATATTCAAGGTGGGGTCTTACCATCGACCTGTAAAGAGGCAGAATAATATCTTCTTCCAGTTAGTTAATACTCATTTTAATACATGCCACTATCTTATTGGCCTTTGCAGCCACCAGCTGGCATAACTCGTTACTGCTAAGTCTATTATCTACCATTACTCACAAATCCTTTTCATTAGCAGAGTTCCTCAAAGAAACACCATTTAAACTATATTTTGCATTTTTATTATTTTACCCAAAATGCATAACTTTACATTTGTCTACTTTACTTATATCTGCCATTACTACATCCTTGGACAAAGAATTCCACAATTTAACAGACCTTACTGTAAAAAAACCCTTCCTTTGCTGAAGTTGAAATCTCCTTTCCTCTAATCTTAAGGTTTGGCCCCTAGTTTTTTTATCTGAATTGAATGGAACATTGGGGGACAAAAATCCTGAGAAAAATGTTCTTCTAGAGACATTAATCAATTTTAGCCATTACAATGCAACTCATCATCTTTGGGAGTACACAGCTGCGCTTCGGATAAAGTGACTATAGAGGATCATATGAAACAGCCAGTTAAGCACTTGCATTGCAGCTGAATGAAATTTTCAGTCTTCATTTTCTAATTAGATCATTTCTAATTAATTAATTTCAGCTTAAGGTTTTTGAAGTGCCTGGATTTAATCCCTCTAGTGCCAGAGGGGTATCTAACCATTGCATTACAATGCATTGGATACAACTCTGACACACAAAGGACCAACCAACTGAGTGCATAATTTATTTTTTTGGCATCTTGAAAGTTCATTCCCTGAATGTCTCCTTAAGTGGAATATTTCAGGTTACAGTAATATGACTGTGTACTGACCTTATACCTCTCCAGACTGTTCAAAGTAAAACTAAAACAATTATGCATTACAAATGACTGCTGTGTAGAACCGTAACACATTATGCTGGGGCTCCATGCTCCTTCCCATAATTATGCCCCCCTGTCATTACACCCCACCTATGCAATTACACCCCTCTAACAACATTATGCCACACCAACATAAATATACTTAGTTCACAACTCCTGCTGTTATGATTCCTAGCCCCCGAGTGACCTACATAAAATTAAAACTGTATAAATCACAATCCAGGAAATTATTTGAAGCCCCAAGGTAATGGCAAAGTGCTCAGAGCAGAACATTAATGTATATGTCTGCAGCCAGGGGATGACACACAACAGGGGTGCACATTTTCTGCTAAGGATACTGATTAGGTATTAAAGATTGCTGACGAGATCTAGGCTTTTTATTAGGTATTACTCTAGCTGGGTAGGGGAATAGGCTAGTGATTAAGTATTAGACTAGCTGAGCAGGGAATAAAGGTTATGGACTAGGTATTAGGTTATCTGTGATGGGACCTAGATCATTGATTAGGTATTAAGCTAGCAGGGCAGGGGTCTAGGCTAGTGACTGTGTATTAGGTTAACTGGGAAGGCGTTAAGACAAAGGATTAGGTATTAGGTTATTTGGAGAGGCGCCTAGATCAGAGATTAGGTATTAAGCTAGCTTGGCAGGAATCTAGGTTAATGACCGGGTATAAGGCTAGATGAGTAGGTAATATGTTTTAAAGCCTTGAAATGTCCTTTTTTTTTTTTTGTCGGTTTCAAAAGAGTTTTATTGAATAGAAAGATCCAACAAAGTTGGAAGCAGATACAGAAAAATAGATGACAATACAATATAAAACAAGTAAACAGAGTATGGATATCCAGTTAGACATGCACAACAAGCAGTTTAGATACATTTGAGAAAAGATATACATAACAGACGTGTTACACTTCAATCATCATCAAGTCTGCTATTACAAAGAGGTACTTCTAACTCCCAACTGGAGGTATGAGTATAACAAAGAAAGGAGAAGATGAGGGAAAAAAAAGAAAGAAAAAAAGGGGAGGAGGGAGAGAAAGGAAAAGAGGGGGAGAGGGAGGGGGGAGGTGTAATGCATAACAAATCACACCATCCTGGAAGACAAAAGCTCCTTCTCAAACCAGTAACAGGTCTCCTCCTTGAGAGGTAATGTGGACCTGTAAAACAGATATATACAGTCTCACCTTAGCCACCCACTCCACCGACTGTTGGGGGATTCGTATCCCTCCAATGTCCCAGAATGAGAAACTTTGAAGCCAGAAGCATCAAGAATAATAGGTATTTCTTGAATAAAGGTAAGCATGGGAGTTTAAGGAAAAATAAGGTCTGCCAAATGTCTCCAGAGAGCATCACATTTAAACTCTGCATAATTAAATTTAGGCATTCTGTCCAAAATGGACTAATTTTAGAACATGTTCACCATATATGTGAAGGGGTGCCTCTCTCCAGGCTGCAACGCCAATAGGAAGTGTCAGCAGATGGGGAAAATGTATGTATCCTAACTGGAGTGAGGTACCATTGTGACAGGAATTTATAGTGCGATTCTAACATAGAGACAGATAACGAAGCCTTATAGGCTGCATTCCAGATATCTTCCTAGTCTTCTATGGATAGAGTACTGTCTAAATCTTTTTCCCATAAAAGGCATTCTTCGGTTTTGAAGTAGGGAAGAAGTGGCTAGAATAGTATACACTGTACTTAGGTTTCTGGAAGGAGGTTTGGGGGCTAGTAGAAGGGGTTCGAACTTCGTCGGACTAGAGTTCCATGCCAATTTGGCCGCAGGTTGTTCAAGGAAATGTGTGACACGAAAATATCGCCACAGCTCAGATAGTGGGAAGGTGGAAGACTGTCTGGGATCCTCAAATTGTCTAATCTGGCCCTGCGCTATTAAGTCTGCAATTCGCAAATGGGGTGTTTTCACCCATCTGGGATAATCAGCAGCGCTTAGTGACATGGGTGTAGATCCAGTATAAAATACTGGTGAAGCCAGGGAAGGAACATTTGCAAGCGTCTTGGATTTGTTGTAGATGGACCATATTATTAAAGATGTGGGAAAGGATGGGGTGAAAACTCCTAGAGGGACGTCTACATTTGGAATGTATGAGAAGTTCGGCCAAAGGGTCTCTGTTTAGGATGCCCCTCTCTCAATGCGGACCCATGCTTTTGAGTCTCCATTATGAGCCAAGTCTACAATTGATATAAGCGCTGTGATCTTTCGAGAAAAAGCCATTTCACTCTGTCAAACGCCTTCTCTGCATCAGTGGTGAGGAAGACAGTTGGGATGTTACATTCATGTATATAGTGCATTATATTAAAAATTTTGCGTGTATTGTCTCGGGCCTCACGACCAGGTGTGAAACCAGCCTGATCAGTGTGGACCAATAAATTCAAAAGTGGCTTGATATGTTCCACTAATATCTTGGCATAGATTTTAAGGTCTAAATTTAGTAGGGAAATAGGTCTGTAACTTTTGCAGTTCAATGGGTCTTTCCCCATTTTAGGAATAATAGCGATATGGGCTTCTGCAAATACAGGGTGCTTCCATATCTCAGAAGGCAAGGAGTTGAAGGCAGGGTCTAATAGAGGTATTAGTCTTGAAAATTCTTGTAGTATTTGTGAGATCAGGACCTGGACTTTTACAGGGTGGAAGAACGCGTATAACTCTCTGTATCTCAGTTTCCGAGATTGGGGCTTCAAGAGATTCACTGACTTCGGGCGGTAGTTGTGGGAGACGTGCTGATGTTAAATATACAGTCAGCCGTGAATGTAGGTCAGGTAAGGGGGTGGTCTCGACCTCTTCCAGATTATAAAGAGATTTATAGTAGTTACGGAAAGTTGCTGGAATGGAAGATTTATCGTAGACTAAGGAATTAGTACGAGTATGAATAGAAGGGACATAGTGTAATATATATCTGTGACGTATTTGACGAGCAAGAAGAGATCCTACCTTGTTACCATGCTCAAAAAACGTTCATTTGGCTTTATAGAATAGATGTTCCATTCGTAGAGTGAGTAGGGAAGACAACTGTGATCTAAGCTGCGTAAGACGAAGGAGATCTTGGGCCGCCCCTGAAGATTTATGTGTTGATTCTAAACTGGCTATGTCTGACAGTAATCACTATATGTTTGCCAAACGTTTTTTCTTACGGGTAGCTACCATTTTGATAAATTCCCCTCTAATTACACATTTGTGAGCTGCCCAGATAGATAAGGGAGAAGTGTCTCCATCGACATTCTCTGCGGAATACTGCTCTAGCACTTTATCAGTATGAACTATCTCTTCCTGCTATAGCAGGAGTGATTCATCTAGTCACCAGATTGGAGGTGCAAGAAAGCCAGTAGGTATTTTCAAGTCCAATTGAATTGGTGCATGGTCAGACCATGTTATGTTGTCTATTTCTGATGATTCAATAAGCTCAATGTGAGCATGTGGTACGAGAAAATAGTTAATTCTAGAATAAGAATCATAAGAATGCGAGTAGAAAGTGTAGTCTTTCTGATAAGGATGACTGATTCTCCAGGAATCTAGAAGCCTATGATTCCAAAGCGAAGAAGAAATAGAGTGTAGAAGAGAGGTCAAATAAGAAGAGCGGACTTTAGAACAATCTAGGAGGGGATGTAAGGGCACATTGAGGTCTCCTCCAATGACCAGTATTCCCTCTTTAAATGTATCCAACTTATCCAGAACATTTGCTAAAAATGAATCTTGGTTTGAATTTGGGGCATAGAAGCAGGCAAACGTGTAGTGTTGAGAATCAATAGTGCCTTTCACGAAGAGAAAACGCCCTTGTGGGTCATGAAAAAAGGAAGAAAGAATGAACGGAATCTTCTTATGAAACAAGATCGCCACTCCAAGTTTCTTCAGGGTAGAAGAACTTAGAAAAGCCTGTAAATAGAATCTATTACTAAGCGATATTTCTCTAGATCGTTTAAAGTGGGTTTCTTGAACAAATACAATATCACCTGTAAGGCGATGGAACTCATGTAAAGCCACAGAGTGCTTTTTCGGAGAGTTTAACCCCTTCACATTGTATGATAGGAGGTCAAAGAAGATTTAGCAGAATTTGTACCCTTAGGTTTAAGAACTACTGGAGACATCATGATTTAAAGTGTGAGAGAATGCAGTTGAATATCCATCGTAAACATGGAGGGCATGAAAGGGTGGGTCAGGGTCTATATCAGCAGTGCTCAAAAACTGAAGTTTTAGAACAGTATGCTAGTGATGGCAGACAGTGAAGGGTAAACAAGGAAAGGAGTGTCAGTAGAACATAGATGGGTCACTCTTCGTAACAGCCCAAAGGGGATAAATATCTGAAGGACACACAAGAGTTAAGAGTGTTTGCATAATCTGTGAGATCCCATCTTAGTGTGTAAAAGGGGGTGGTGGAGAATGTGTTTTGTGGACCCGGCAGTGGGAAATGAAGATCCAACAAGTATTTTAGCGATAGTATGGCTCAGCATTATGAGACTAGTGAGGCAAAGGTAGGTGTGGTGGTACAATAAGCCAGGGGGGTATACTAGATATTGGATATGGCGTAGCAGAAACAACAGAAATATGCCCCATGAGTATGTGTCAATGTATAACCACGTTTCAATGTACAAGACAGTGCAAACATAACAGAAAATTAAGCTAGACAGATATAACTCAGTATAAGCCAAGTGATAACCAGCCAGGCTCGGGAGCAAAATATAACACTATCCGAATGTCGTTCCCACTGACGAAATCATTCAACCGGTAGGTAAAGTAATAGTCGTAGGGTTTGAAGTCAGATTATATCATTATAAAACGAAAAGAGGATTATAGTACAAAAATATATCTGGAGCAGAATGATTGAATACCATACCCCAAACAGATGAGGGCACATAGTGGGGAGTTGGGGATAGAAAGATATGTCAATGGAAGAAAGGGAAACTCAGCAAGAAGAGTATATACACTATATATAATACCTCCCAATGATATCTACTAGAACAGAGAACCAATCTCTTGATCAACACAATCCTCTATCCCCCATGAAAGGGGGGGGAGCGTATGCCACCAAGTTGTGGTAAGTATCAAACCCCATAACTATCCCCTCGTAGTGCACTTGACCCCTAGTTATCTAGAACAACTAAAGTACTGAGTTCCCCTTTCAAAAAAATATAATTCTAAAACCTAAAGTACAATGAACAAAATGGAAGTAGACAGGTCTTTAGGGACCCTTAAACTCAAATCTTCAGGGAAATCATATGAGATTGTTCCAATCGTTGAGATAAAGTCCCAGCAATTGACTGGAGCTGTTGTAACATCAGGACAGTTCCCTAGTGGATCAACCCACTGCTACAGGTTTCGTTCCCTGGATTGGGGATAGTGGTAGTGCCTTGGCAGCTTTACGTTTCTTCAGAGCTGGTTTCCATTGGGAAGCTGGTGGGCCGCAATCCATGTCCATGGGTTCGGTCGACAGTGCAGCTAGAGCATTCTCCAGCAGTTGGACGTTGATGGCAACAGTAAAGGATCTAATGTCCCCTTTACAGTGTAGGATATGAGTGGCATCATCAATCCAAACTATAAGAGACATAGGAAATCTCCACCGGTATCGGATCTGTCGGGCCTTGAGCGAGGTCTTGTGAGATACAAAAAAAAAAGTTGCAAGAAGTCAGGAAGCAGATTACGGTCCACAGCTTCATTCACATCTCTGAGGCACAAGTTGTTCCATCCACTACGGTTCTCTAGGTCGTCCACTTTCTTTATGAGGTCGTCTTGTTTGTGGTATAAAGCTGTAAAGGATCTAGAGGATTCTGCTTTGTAGAGGGATAGCTGCAACACATTCTCTTCCAGAGTTTCCACTCTTCCGCCAATGTGCGCAATCTTCCTTTTAACCTCCACTAATTCTTCTCTAAGGAATGTTTTCAAATCCAAAAGGAGATTTGAAATGTCGACTTTCGTGGATAATATATCCATGCCCGCTGGTAATGGGGCAAGACTGATGTTAGATGTGATATCTGCGGATATAGGCTGTCCCAGCTGTGAGGCAGTTTCTTGATGGTCTGCCATCTTGGTTCCTCTTATCCTGAAATTCGTTGTTTTTTTGTTCACAAAGAAAGTAGTTAAAGACGAAGTTTTCTTAGAAAGTTTCCCTCACGCCATATTCTGGGAGAATTCCCCCAGTAGACCTGATGAGGGGTATGCACTTAGACGGTTGTATCAGTGTAAAAAAGCGTGCAATTTTAGTCATGCAGACAGGAGTGGTTCATGTGACCATCAGAGTCAGCAGTCAAACCACGCCCCCTCAAAATGTCCTATTTTATTCAGTAAACTAGTTGAAGAACCTGTTACATGGGCCACAGTGCCACTGCCAGCCGTTGCAGGGCAGTCATGCACAGTAGAGACTGCCCACACCGCGGCTGATACAGTGCCAGCCGGTCGCGGTGCAGTCATTCTCAGTAGAGACTGTCCGCTCCGCGGCTGATACAGAGCTGGAGGCTCCTTCGAAGTGCCCAGCTCTGTATCAGCCTCATCATGGGCAGTCTCTACTGCGTATGACTGCGTCATTAAACACATTTTAGAGAATTATTATATAGGATACTAGCAACCCAAGAAAAATGGTACTTAACATAGTATGAAATGACATACTGTACGGAGTGCAGAATATGAGGGACTAGGACAGGTTCCACTTGCCAGCAACAATACTCCTGTTTCTAGTAGCAGTGCTGATTCTGAGGCAACAATAGCTGTAACATCATCCTCTGCCCAGCCAGTGAAGGGGAATGCAGAGAAGAAGAAGAAAGAAAGTCAATATTGAAGAACATAACCTAAGTCCAAGACATATGTTCCCATTATCACCCTGTAATGTGCGCTATGAAATAGAAAATTATTATTTGGGGCTTAAACTTTAGAAGAAAAATATTTTCTCTTTTTTAATTGTGAATGTGAGAACCAGCAGACCGCCCCACTGTACCAATTAAATATGATCATTTTAAAATACCTATTAATCTGTTCCTTAACTGTATAATAAATAGTTCAATATATAGTTTAAAAAATTAGAGCACATTGTAATTGAGCACTAAACATTAAATAAATGCTGGTCTGACTCAATGACATTAATATTTTCTTCTCAGAGATGTCTTTATAATCGGTTTTGTTCTGATCAATACAATTACAAATGTACTTTTATCAGAACAGGATTTTCTCATCATAATTCTTTTTTGAAATTAAAAATTGCCACTACAAAATGTTCTCTTCCATTATTCTGACAGCATTTATTTCTGACTATTGTTTGAAGATCAGTAAAAACTCAATGAGCTGATGTTAAGGGACTCTAGTGCTCTTTGTTCATGTTACATAAAGAATACACCTTATTATCCTGTGTATAAAAATCCTCTTCACTGCAAAATTTGATTCATTTTGAACTTGCAGTCTGAATAACAAAGCCAACTGACAAATGGTACAGAGAAAATGGGAGTCACTGGCTGTAAATGATATGTCAAAATGATTTCTGTTCTTTACATAAATATATGCATTTTAAAGTGAATCTATCACATATAGATATCTAATGCTCATTAGATAGAGCATTTCGCAAAAAAATTTAATATGTTAGTCATTTTTAAAAAAAAAAAAGCTATCTGGGCAAAAATTCAAGTTTAAAACAGCAGCCTACTTCCTGCTTGCAGAACTGCCTCTGCTCCCGTCCCACTACCCAGCATCCTCCAATGACTGAGGCTTTCTTTCTCTAAACTGGAGCAATCTCATTGGCAGAGATCGATATCTAGCCAATAAGATCAATCCAGCTTAGAGTAAGACATTCTCCGTCATCAGAGGATGCTGGGTAGTGGGACGGGAGCAGCGTCTGAGCGGCAAGCAGATTGCTGCAGCAGCTAGCGGAACTAGGCTGCTGGGTACCGTTTAAACTTGAATTTTTGCATAGATAACTGGTTTTTTTTTTTAAAAAGACTACATATTAAACTTTTTCGCTAAATGCTCTATCTAATGTGCATTAGATATCTATATGTGATAGATCCACTTTAAAGGGCACCTATGACCTAGATAGTACTTTGTTGGAGGCTCTGCTTTCATGGATGCAGACCTGCTTATGAAGCTGAACCTTGATTTTTAGCCCTAGTCGATTGACTGGTTAATCAGACAAGGGTATGAAAAGAAACCCCAGAGCTGATGCTATTATAGAGTTTGAGCTGTGAGACTATATAATTAAACTCATTAATTCATATATTCATTAGCATGGTCAATGGTTACAAGACCCAAGTCTATCAGGAAGTAAGCAGCCAGATCTCAATAACCCCACTCCCAATGGTTAAAAGCAAATTATACCAAATATAGCAAAAGATCAGCGCTATGTTTTTCCTTTTGGAACAGAGGACACAATAATTAAAGTTTGTATATATAGAAAGACTATTTTATTCTAAAAAAAAAAAATTTGCACCACAACGATTCCTGGACAGTATATCCAAAGACCGTAAACATCTCTCACCATAAAAAACAAAATACTATAAAATCAGACCGTGATCAGAAAAAATAAATATTAGCAAAAAGTTTTCAGTACTGACTCCCCTAGATGCCCAACTTCAGGATAATCTCCCTGATCCCTCACTGATAGGTGTCTAGCAAGGTGGGCTAAACCAGAAAAAACACCCTAATCAGAAACACAACCCCCGTATCATGCGATTGTTCATTCCCTACCTGCGGTGTATCCAACAAAAAAACAAATACTAAGAAAACCCCTCGGCTGTGAAGCAGATATTCTCACCCTCAGTTACTCTCCCCAGAGTGTCAGTCTCAAGATAAAGAGGAAAAAATAAAATAAACCATAAATCAATCAATAGTCAATATCACTGCCTAACCAGATATAATGTATCTATATATTTGGAGGCCAATGTAGCAATTACCTATGCTACTTAGTCTTCAGTTTAGCCCAAAAACTATTCTGTGACTCAAAACCTCCAAAATAGACCCTATATAAGGAATCTGGAAGTAGATAATCACTATACATCAGACATATTCTTAAAAATAAAGATGATTATACCAGAAAACATCAATAAAAGCAAAATAATCTTTCTCACAAAAAAAGAAGGAAAAAAGTTCTTGATCTCCATATCTTTAAATGCAAGACAAATTTTGGCAAAAATGGAAGTATATGAAGATATTGACTCTTATGCTGCATGCCAAAGATCCAGATCCCTTTAAGGGAATATAAATGTTAAATCTTCATGACCAATTATAATCTTTCCTAAATCTTTAGTCATCCATGATCTTATGTGCACAGTCCTAACAGATCATGCAAAACAGGCTTCGCTGAATGGAAGTATTTCAACACTTAGATTCTCATACCATATAACGTAGACTCAGAGTGTAGATGTTTAACTTTTCATCACCACTATAGATATTTCAATAATCTTTAATCATCTGTGATTTTATCTGCAAGTCATAACAACTCATACCTTCATATGCACCTTATGTCTGAAACACATCCATTTGTTCAGGTTTTACTCACGGGGCACCAGTATTTGCTTTCCTCTCGTGTCAACCATGCTCCTCACACCTGTTTGTTGATGTCTTTGTCGACATCTTATTGCAATCGTGGTATGGTGTCTGACTTGATTTTCATTGGTTCTTGTTGAAAACATTATTCTGGGTAGTTCTTAGCTATCACCTACATCGGTGTTGTCTTCATATCACCCTTCTCTCTAATTTCCAATGTGTTTCAAAGCTTTTAGCTGGCTTTTAACTCAGGGAATCTCATCCCTTCTCCACACCTGTGATTTTGTAGTCCAGTTTGGGGCAAAAACTGGAAATCCCAATTTAAAAAAAAGGATTAACCCTATATTATCCATACATTCCTATATCACTGTATAGTCCCTTATCAATATATCTATTCCATCATGGGCTGATGAAAAACCTATTGTAATGCTGGGCCATAAATTCAAACATATCATGAAACACTATGATTATAATTACATTTCATATACCCTGATCTTCCTCCTGCCAAAGAGGCTTAAGATATACATTCTCACCCAAGTCTTCCCATGTTCATACAGAAGATACAGAATGAAATTAGATATATTAAACAAACTCACCAATATACATAATATCCCTCCCTGGAATCATAAATTATAAAGGAGATTTGACTCCCCAGGCTCTACAGGGGTATCTGATGTCTCTCAGAATGTTAAAAAATGTATTTGTCTTGCAACTTCCCTTAAGGAGCCAAATACTACCTTACTAATCACTAGCTCATTGTCTTACTCTTTTATCTATAATGGATATCAAGATCCCCCAAACTCTAATAGTTCTAAAACACATATTAACCAGCTGGGTTCCATGGAGGCACCTGACATACCCTCAGCATGCTCGGAAAACTCTTACAGTCTCCAACTTGCCCAGAATCGCCACCTGCATCCTAAGGGTCACAATAATATATATCCCTATCTAGTCAGATGTTAATTTCCCTATACTCAACAGCAACCTCTCTCAATTAAAGGGACATACATCATACCATACACTCCATAAAAGATCTTTTTCATGGGATAGCACCCAGTATAAAAATTAACATCCCACGAGATAGATCTTTTATGGAGTGTATGGTAAGTTGTATGTTTAATTGAGAGATGTTGCTTATCAGCTTATATGAGATGTACTTATAATCATAGTATTTTGTGATATGTTTGAATTTATGGCCCAGCATTAAGATAGGTTTTTCATCAGTCCATCATGGAATAGCTATATTGATAAGGGACTATACGAAATATGTGTAGCGATATAGGAATATATGGATAATATAGGTTTAATCCTTCTTTTGAGATTGAGATTTCCAGTTTTTGCCCCAAATTGGACTACAAAATCACAGGTGTGGAGAAGGGAGGAGAGTCCCTGAGGAAGAACCCAGCTAATTGTTTTGAAACATGTTGGGAATTAGAGAAGAGGGTGATGTGAAGACAACACCAATGTAGGTAATGAACAACAAAGAACAACATTTTCAACAAGAACCAACGAAAATCAAGTCAGACACCATACCACAATTGCAATAAGACTTCGACAAAGACATCAACAAAGGTGTGTGGAACACGGTTGACATGCGAGGAAAGCAAATGCAGATGCCCCGTGAGTAAAACCTGAACAAATGGATGTGTATTCAGACATAAGGCGCATATGAAGGTATGAGTTGTTAAAACTTGTATATAAAATCACAGATGATTAAATATTCGTGAAAGATCTATGTTGGTGATGAAAAGTTAAACATCTACATAGCCTTAAAGGGATCTGGGTCTACATTATATGATATGAGAATCTAAGTCTTCATATGCTTCCATTCAATTGAAGCCTGTTTTGCATATGAAAGCAAGAGCTGTTAAGATTCTGCACATAAGATCATGGATGACCAACGATTTAGGAAAGATCATAACTGGTCATGAAGATTTAACATCTATATTCCTTTAAAGGGATTTGGATCTTTGGCATACAGCATAAGAGTCAATATCTTCATATACTTCCATTTTTGCTGAAATTTGTCTTGCATATAAAGATATGGAGATCGAGAACTTTTTTCCTTCTTTTTTTTGTGAGAAAGATTATTTTGCTTTTATTGATGTTTTTTGGGATGATCATCCTTATTTTTAAGTAAGTGTCTGATATATAGTGATTATTTACTTCCAGATTCCTTATATAGGGTCTATTTTGGACGTATTGAGTCGCAGAATAGTTTTTGGAATGAACTGAAGAATAAGTAGCATTGGTAATTGCTACATTGGCCTCCAATTACATAGATACATAATGGGCTAGATTCTGTTGCAGGTGATAAATGTTAACATCCGTTTTATCAGTCAGTTTACTATTGAAGTTTATGGGGAAACCTAGGGATAAAAGCAGAGATAAAATTATCACCTGCAATAGAATGTGGTTAGGCAGTGATATTCACTATTGATTAATTTATGGTGTATTTTATTTTTTCCTCTTTGTCTTGAGACAGACACTCCGGGGAGAGTAACTGGGGGTGAGAATATCTGCTTCACAGCCGAGGGGTTTTCTTAGTATTTGGTGTGCATTTTTTGGATACACCGCTGGTAGGGAACGAACAACCACATGATGTGGGGTTGTGTTTCTGATTAGGGCATTTTTTCCGGTTTAGCCTACCTTGCTAGACACTTATCTGTAAGGGAAGCAGTGAGATTACCCTGAGGTTGGGCATCTAGGGGAGTCAGTACTGAAGACTTTTTGCTAATATTTATTTTTTCTGATTACAGTCTGATTTTATAGTATTTTGTTTTTTATGGTGAGAGATGTTTAGGGTCTTTGGATATTCTGTCCATGTGCAAAATATACTGAGTCCTCTGTTCCAAAAGGAAAACGTATTGCTGATCTTTCGTTATATTTCATATATTCATTAATTTGTTACATGATTCTCATTTAGATATGTAGTTGCATTTAAATGTGCCATTTAATTACTTTATGGACCTCTATGCTAACATAATGATTAGGGATGGGCGAAAGTTGTCGGCATGTTCCAGTGATAAATTTAGTAAAAACCATGTTATCTACTTTTTCGCTGGAAAATCCGCTTTAAAACTAGCATCTTTTGCCCATTGGCCAAAATCTTTCGCCATTTTTTCAATGGCTAGAAAGTTTCTGCCCATTGATTTAAGTTGTTTTTGCCTTTCCGCTATAAAAACATGATGTATTTGTGAAAGGCAGACATAATAGATGCAGCTACAGAGCGAGATAGACGTGCTGTGCTGTTCTGCTGTGATATTTTGTCAAAATTGAGGCAGTAAAGGCTCATAGTGACTGCTATCACTATGAGCAGGTTTAAAACTAATAAAAGGAGGAACTGGAAGGACCCTTATTATGTGTCCAGCGACTAGGAGGAAGCGACTAGCAGTACTGAACTCATGCTGTTCAGTCCCCCTAAATCATCCAAAGGGATCTTGGGGAATTTAAAGGGAAGGGAAGGAGAAAAGGGAAGGGAAGGAGAAAAGGGTAGTACTAGTGAGAGCAGGATGGGTCAGCTGCCTGTGCCTGCTGCAAGATGTGCTGCCCCTCTGCCAGTGCCACCATTGTGTCACGGTCACTAGAGGAAATAATCACATGAAACAGTACAAGTGAATTTAAACCAGTTTATTGAGTAAAATAATAATAGAGAACACTTCCTCAGTCAAAGGGGAGACAGATGTGAGGACAGTGTCTAGTCCACTACCCAGGAGCTGACACTGAACCACCGCAGGTATGATAGTACTGAGTCTCAGAACAAACTGGCCTGATCACAGAAAGGAATCAGAATGCTAAGACTAGCACATGAGCGTACCTGACAATCCTATGGGAAGGAATGTCAGCTAGAGGATTTGTGTAGCCCAAATATGAGTAATACTCAGCGGAGGCACAGAGGGTAGGATAACCAGCAGATTCCAGGACAATATACTGATAACACTACTCGAGACAGCAGAGTGAGTGCTTGGATAGAGGCAACCAGAAAGGAGCGCACAGAGCTGAAACAAAAGAGCGAGGCTAAGCTGCTATCTACCGCCCTGAAGGCAACTGGGAATCACAGAGCGTAGGTAGTACCACAAGTGCTTAACAAGGCAGCTGGTAGGTAACGCACTGAGCGAGAGCAACGGAGAGAGACTGAGCTGCACTTACTGCCCTGAGAGTAATTGTAACGCACTGAGTGAAGGGTATTGGTTTGCTCATTTACAGCACCGGTTGTGTTAGTCCAGTACGCGGATACTGGTTCGCTCCTACATTTTCCGGTTGCTCATTGCCACCTATACAGCACTAGTTTCATCTACGTGTATATCACGGTGCCCGTGATTGCTGCCTTTACATGTCAGTTACCTGTAGGGGGCTCTCCATTGGCTGCTTGCCTTCAGCCTGCCCTGCATTGCCTATTTAGACTGAGCTTGGGTACCCTTTGGGTGCCCTTTTGTGTTGTCTCTATGCTCTTTGTACCTGCATTGAGTACCTGAGCTTCCTGGGCCTTGTCGCTGTTCCTGCTTGCCTATGGTCATCCAGTTCCTGCTTCCTAGTCACCTGGTTCCTGCATCCGTTCCTGATCCGGTTGGAGTTGCTGCACCTGTTGCTGTTTCCTGCTACTGTTCCAGATCCGGTTGACCGTCTGCAGAGCTGTACCTCTTCATCTGCTGTTTCTGCTGTATCATCTACCGGGTGCCTGTCTCATCCTGTGGACTGGGCGACATTTTCATTCACTTGTTGGTTTCCCAGTACGCGGGTACAGGTTTGCTCCACTGCAACCGGCTGCTGATGCACCAGTAGAGTCACTGCTTACTCCATTACCCAGTATTGGTTCGCTCCACTGTAACCGGCTGCTGTTGCACCAGTAGATTCATTGGTTATTCCGGTACGTGGGTACTGGTTCACTCCACTGTAACCGGCTGCTGATGCACCGGTAGAGTCATTGGTTATTCCAGTACGTGGGTACTGGTTCGCTCCACTGTAACCGGCTGCTGATGCACAGGTAGAGTCACTGCTTACTCCAGTACGCGGGTACTGGTTTGCTCCTCTGTAACCGGCTGCTGTTGCACCGGTAGAGTCTTTGGTTATTCCGGTACACGGGTACTGGTTCGCTCCACTGTAACCGGCTGCTGATGCACCGGTAGAGTCACTGCTTACTCCAGTACGCGGGTACTGGTTCGCTCCACTTATCGGAGGCTGTTCAGTCCTAAACAGCCTGACAGTTTGAAGGTTTACTCCAGTACACGGGTACTGGTTCGCTCCCTGTTTATACCGGTAGCTAATTGCTCAATCTAACAGTACTGGTTGTGACTGTGGTACGCTGCTTGTTTTTGTTCCATTCATGTGTGGCTGGTAGTCTACTCCGTTCTGTATATCCAGTGGGCCTTGCTTGTCATCTTAGGTGACTAGTGTCTCCACCTAGCTAGTCACCTCGGCCACCTGTGCTGCCACCATTGTCAGCAGTCTAGGCTGCCTTGCCCAGTATTGGTAAGGCCGGTAGAACCTGATCGTTTCCATTCCTCCTTGGGTTGCCTTACCCGGTATTGGCAAGGCCGGTAAAGCCTCATTACTCGCAGTCTCAGTTTCTTGGCTGCCTTGCCCGGTATATTGGCAAGGCCGGTAGAGCCTTCTCTATTCGTGGTACCTGTCTCCAGACTGCTTTGCCCGGTATATTGGCAAGGCCGGTTACCATCTTGTGCCAACTAAGGTTGCCTTACCCGGTATTGGCAGGGCCGGTAGAGCCTGTATCTCATTCCATGTATCAGTACTATGCTACTATGTAAATTGCTCTATATATTGTATGTGTATACTACCCAATAGGGTTTTTCTTTAACTTTTCAATAAAGTTGTGTTTTTACCTAACTCTGTGTCTGAGAGTCATAACAAACCGTGACAGTGTAGTCCAGTACGCGGGTACTGGTTGCTCCTATTCCCCGGCTGCTTGCTGACACCTATAGCGCAGCGGTAGGTCTCCATGTTGTCCAGCACTTGCGACTGGTTTGCTCCACCTCTTCACCAGTCACTGAGACCACCTTCATTATGTACCAGTACTTGCCTACACTGAGTCCTTGTTAAGCTGCCTTTCCCGGTATTTATTATTATTATTATTCTTTATTTATATAGTGCCAACTAATTCCGCAGTGCTGTACAATTGGGAATAGACATACAGAGGTATTAAATAGTACAATCAGATGTGGAGAACAGGAGGATCAGAGGGCCCTGCTCGTGAGAGCTTACAGTCTAGAGGAAGGTAGGTTTGATACAGAAGGAGTAAGTGCTATTGCGTTTAAGCACCTCCTGCCACATGAACTGCCAGTCAGTGGGTGGGAGTGAGAAGTGCCGTTGAGTGCAGTAGTCTGTGCAATGGGTGAATCTTGGTGATGATGTTTATGGAGGCAGTTGAAAGGCCTCCCTGAAGAGGGGAGTCTTCAGGGAGCGTCTGAAGATTTGAAGGCTGGGGGAGAGTCTGATGGGGTGGGGGAGGGAATTCCACAGCTCAGGTGCAGCACAGGAGAAGTCCTGTAGGCGGGAGTGGGAGGATGTGATAAGAGCTGTGGAGAGCAGAAGGTCATGTGCAGAGCTAAGATGGCGGGCGGGAGTATATTTGGAAATGAGAGATGAAATATAGGGGGGTGCAGTGTTAGTGAGGGCTCTATAAGTTAGCACCAGAGTTTTGAATTTTATTCTGTATGCTAACGGGAGCCAGTGTAGGGACTGACAGTGGGGTGTGGTGTTAGAGAAGCGATGAGTGAGGTAGATTAGTCTTGCAGCAGAGTTCATTATGGACTGTAGCGGGGATAGTCGGGTGAGAGGCAGGCCAATTAGTAAAGAGTTACAGTAGTCAAGACGGGACATGATGAGTGTTTGGATTAGAATTTTGGTAGTGTCTTCTGTGAGAAAGGGTCGGATTCTAGAGATGTTGCTGAGGTGGAGGCGGCATGAGTTGGAGATTGACTGGATGTGAGGAATGAAGGATAGGGCAGAGTCAAATGTGACCCCCAGGCAGCGTGCTGTAGGGGTTGGTGTGATGGAAGTGTTGTTAACGGTGAGGGTAATATTTGGGATAAGGCTGGTTGTAGATGGAGGGAAGAGAATTAGTTCAGTTTTGCCAAGGTTAAGTTTGAGTTGATGGGAGGACATCCAGGAAGACACAGCAGACAGACAGTCAGACACTCGGGACAGGAGGGAAGGGGAGAGGTCTAGGGAGGAAATATATATTTGGGTGTCATCAGCATAGAGATGATGGTGAAACCCAAAGGAGTTTATTAGTTTTCCAAGGGAAGCAGTGTAGATTGAGAAAAGCAAGGGTCCCAGTACTGATCCTTGAGGCACACCAACAGACAGTGGGAGGGGTGGGGAAGTGGAGCCGGAGTAGGAAACACTGAAGGAGCGGTTGCAGAGATAAGATGAAAACCAGGAGAGTGCAGTGTCGCAGAGACCTAGGGAGTGGAGGGCTTGGAGGAGGAGTGGGTGATCAACTGTGTCAAAGGCGGCTGACAGGTCCAAAAGAATGAGTAGGGAGTAGTGGCCTTTTGACTTGGCAGAGAGCAAGTCATTGGCCACTTTAGTGAGGGCAGTCTCAGTGGAGTGAGGAGGGTGGAATCCGGATTGCAAGGGATCTAGCAGGGAATGGGAGCAGAGGAATTTAGTGAGCCGGTTATATGCAAGGCTCTCGAGAAGCTTGGAGGCGAACGGGAGTAGGGAAATTGGCCGGTAATTTGACAGTGAGTTTGGGTCCAGGGAGGGTTTTTTTTAGGATGGGAGTGATTAGTGCATGTTTGAAAGAGGATGGGAAGGTGCCGGTTGACAAAGAGAGGTTGAATAAGTGAGTAAGGAGAGGGGACAGTTCTTGGGTGAGCTGAGATGGGATTGGGTCGAGAGGGCATGTGGTTAGGTTTGAGCGAGTGAGGAGAAGGGAGACTTCATCCTCAGTGACAGGTGGGAAGGAGCTTAGTGTGTATGTGGGAGAGGCGACAGGGCTGGGCTGGCTGGGTGGGGGTGGTAGTGACGAAATGTCATGTCTGATAGATTCAATCTTGTTCTTGAAGTGGTTGGCGAGATCTTGGGCAGAGAAGTTAGTGGAAGGTGTTTGTGTTGGTGGGTTTAGAAGAGATGTGAAGGTTGAGAAAAGGTGTTTGGGGTTGGAGGAAAGATTAGAAATTAGAGAGGAGAAGAATGACTGTTTAGCCAGGGAGAGGGCAGAGCTATACGAACGGAGAATGAATTTGTAGTGTGTGAAGTAAGCTGTGGAGCGCGATTTCCTCCAGTGCCTTTCAGCAGTGCGTGAGCACCTTTGGAGGTATCGCTTTAGTCTTGTGTACCAGGGTTGTCATGGGGTTGTGTGTGGGTGGCGTGGAGTTGCAGGTGCAGCGATGTCAAGGGCTGAAGTGAGAGTGCTGTTGTAGAGAGCAGTAGTTTTGTCTGGGCAAGTAAGTGTGAGGATGGGGTTGAGAAGAGGCTGCAGGGAGGTGGAAAATTGTTGCTTATCAAGAGTATGCAGATTTCTCCTCATGCGCTTGATTGTGGCGGGGGTGATGGGTTTGCGTGGTATGATGAGGTTACCGGTGAGGAGGTGGTGGTCAGAGAGGGGAAAGGGGACATTAGAGAAGTTGGAGACCGAGCAGAGGTTAGTGAAGATCAAGTCGAGGGAGTGACCATCACTGTGTGTGGGAGAGCTGGTCCACTGCGATAAGCCTAAGGAGGTTGTTAAGGAGAGAAGTTTGAGGGCAGGGGGGGTGTTGTGATTATCTATAGGGATGTTGAAGTCACCCATGATGAGAGTAGGGACATCAGAGGACATGAAGTGAGGGAGCCAGGAGGTGAAGTGATCAAGGAATTGTGCAGTGGGACCAGGTGGCCTGTATATGACAGCGACACGCAGGGGGAAGGGAGAGAAGAGGCGAAGTGTGTGAGCTTCAAATGTAGGGAAGGAGAGAGAGGGAACAGTGGGGAGTACGTGAAATATATGGTTAGGGGGCAGCAGGATGCCTACTCCCCCTCCATGTCTGTTGCCAGGCCTCGGTGTGTGTGTGAATTGAAGGCCTCCATATGAGAGTGCAGCAGTGGAGGCAGTGTCTGATGATGTGAGCCAAGTTTCAGTGATGGCAAGGAGGTTTAGGGAGTGAGAAATGAACAGATTGTGAACAGCTGTTAGTTTGTTACACACAGAGCGGGCGTTCCAGAGACCAAAACAAAAGGGGGGGAGGAGGTTAGGTGACGGGGTACAGTTATTAGGTTGTGAGTGTTGCGCGTGTGAGTGGGTTCTATGGTACAAGAGAGAATGGAAGGGGGGCCTGGGTTAGGTGAGATGTCACCTGCAGCAAGTAGGAGGAGAAGGGACAGGAACATAAGGTGAGAGTGAGATTTGAAGCAGTGGGGCTTTTTTGCAGGGGTAGAAGGAGATGGTGGTGATAGGGAGCGGAGGAATGAAAAAAGTTCATGGGAGAAGAGAAGTGGTGAGTGAAGAATTGAGGGTGCAATGGGAATGGCATGACACTTAATGTGGACACAGGAGGAGGAGAGTCTTATGCAGGTGAGAATGGCGATCACAAAGCAAGGAGCTAATTTACCCATAGTGGGGTTAATGAATGGGGCAGTAGAGATGTGCAACAGTCAGTAATCCAGGAGAGTACAGATGACTTGGCAATCAAGGGTCAATCCACGGAGCGGAGAGTATAGGTGCCAGGGATGGTGAGGAGAGTCAGTAGCAGACCTGCAAAGTACTTGGTGATGGTAGGAATCAGTGCAGGGTTAAATGAAGTAGTCCACTGATGATCAGGAGAGGTAGATGTTGTAATGGTTAATGGTGGTTGGAGAAGAAATCAAAGTCAGATTTGGTTGTCCCCAGTGGTTTAGTGGTTAAATAAGCAGTTTGTAAAATCAGACCTGGAAATCCTGGTTTCTTGCATCAGGTGGTCAGTAGTTTCAGTAGAGGAAGCAAATGTCAGTGCTTGGTGGAAATGACTGTTTCTTCACTCTGAATTCAGCCTGTTTACTTGCCACTTGTCTTTAGGTGGCTGCAGCAGCTGTCTCTCTCTTGCCTAACTCTCAGTACTTAGATAAAGATGTACTTTGATAAAGGTGCCAACTACTACCCCAGGCAAATGCCACCCCTAACTGGGCCTGAATATATAATAACTGGAGTCCCTAAGAACACTGACTGACAGTATATTGGCAAGGCCGGTAGAGCCTACTCACTTGTTGTGCCAGTCCTAAGGCTGCCTTGCCCGGTATATTGGCAAGGCCAGTAGAGCCTACTCACTCGTTGTGCCAGTCCTAGGCTGCCTTGCCCGGTAGATTGGTAAGGCCGGTAGAGCCTTTTTGCTATCTCCTGTTACCAGTCTCCAGGCTGCCTTGCCTGGTATATTGGCAAGGCCGGTAGAGCCTACTCACTCGTACTGCCAGTCCTAAAGCTGCCTTGCCCGGTAACAGTTGTGTGTTTATATATGTGGATGTCAAGACCCGCGAGGGTTCTCTTTAAACTTTCAATAAAGTTGTGTTTTTATCTTAACTCTGTGTCTGAGAGTCAAAACAAACCGTGACACAGAGTCATACACGGATCAGGAAGTCAGCCACAGCCAGGATCAGCAACCGGAGCGAGTAATCAGACAAGCCAAGGATCGAACACCAGGAGACAACGTAAGTCAAGCAAGGGTCAGAGGAACAAACTGGATGCACACAGGAATACCACAAAATACCGACTAAGCCAAGTTCGTGCCCAGCATATAAGGCCGTCACCCGAAGGCGGAGCCTGATTGACCAACTAACAGGAAGCTACAAAATAGCAAGTGTGACATCAGAGAAGGGCACCCGCAGACAGCTCAGGCAAGCAGCACACTCAGGTCAGTGGACTGACACAACAGGCAAGTAATCACAGCACCATGATACATTGCTGATTCTGCAGCCTCTAGTGTTGTACCTGCTGCCAGCCATGCTGCCCCTCTCCCAGTGCCACCATTGCTGTACCTGCAGCCCTCTAGTGTTGTATCTGCTGCCAGATGTGCTGCCACTAGTGTTGTACCTGCTGCCAGACGTGCTGCCCATGCTGCCACCAGCAATGTACCTGCTGCCAGTGCTGAACCTGCTGCCACCAATACTTTGCCTGCTGCTAGTATTTCTTGTAGTACTCAGGGGGTGAAGGAGAAAATTATGCCAAGTGTGACACCAAGGGACCCTAAATCACACTTGCCATTCCCAAGCAGTCCTGCCAGTGCTAATACTACTGTTACTAAGGTCCAGCAGCTTGTTAGCGTTAGGAGTGAAGGAGAGGATAATCAACAATATCCTCATATTACTAGTGACTGTGAGACTGAGGAGGAAGATTTTGTAGCTGAACTTGATGTGGTTGGTGTTGGTGTTAGTAGTAGTAAAAGTAATGGTGAAGCAGCTACAGTGGTAGGGGAAACATTTGAGAGCGTCCAACTCCAGACTAGCGGTCAAGGGAGCCCACACCACTCCTCTGGCTCTGGGAGTCCAACTCATCTTACTTTTACTACAGTGTTCAGGTGGAACATGATCCCGAAGAGGCCAGAACTGGTGTTGGGGGAGGAGAGAAGACTCAGAATTAATACCACCACCACCAGCAGTAGCACAGATCAGCTGCCTGTGCCTGCTGCTACTGCTGCTAGTCTGCCTTCTTCTTCAGGTCAAAAGGAAATGGCAAGTGTGACATTAGGGGACCCTCTGTCATATTGCTTGTCACCACATCCAAGCAGCAGAGCAGCAGCAACAACAGCATGTAGGGACTAGTGGTGGTGGTGATGATGATGCTGGGGAAGCTGGGGTGGAAGAGACATTGATGGCCTTTTTAGAAGAAACTGAGAAGGAATGGGAGACAGGGATGAGGATGGGCACCACCACCACCACTAGCAATGACATTTTGGAATTAGAGGAATTTGCAACTGCTCTAATTCCTTCTGATGCTGAGATGCAAGGGTAGCAGGATGCTCAGGAGCAGGCTAGTGTGCCACAGACCACCGTGGACACAGTGAGAAGGGGATCAACAAGTGATGCAGGACTAGGACAGGTTCCACTTGCCAGCAGTAGCAATACTCCTGATCCTAGTTGCAGTGCTGAATCTGAGGCAGGAGCAGCAACAGCAGCAACATAATCCGCTGCCACAGACAATGAAGGGGAATATGGAGGAGAAGAAGAAAGAGGCCATTCTTCTCCATCTGTTTCCTTCTCCCTGAAGTCATCATGGGTGTGGGACTATTTTTCTCTTGGGGCAGGCACAGTGCAGTCATCAGCAAAGGCACTGTGCACAATTTGTGATAAGTCAGTGAGAAGAGGAAAGGAGGGAACACAACTTGGCACGAGCTCCCTGATATCACACATGAAACACAGACATCATGACATTTACGTCAAACATGTTAAAGACAAACACCCACCACAGAAATCAAGCACCGATTTTGCTATCCCTGACTATCCAGAAAGGAAACAAGAGGTGAGGAAGAGATCAAAGAGGAGGAGGAATAGAACAACCCAGGCAGAGACTGGAAGTTCCAGGATGAGTGAAACAATGAGCTTGCCATCACCTTCTAGGGTAACTACATCTCTGCCAATCCGCCTTGTTCATCGTTACCTCCCCTGCCAAATGATAGCCACTCTGTTGATGATAGGATGTGGCAGTTTGTCTCTACTCATTGCACACTGTGTGGTACATTGACCACACATGCCAGTGTGGTGGAGGAGAATCGCAAGCAGTGCATCAAGAGGCATCTGAGGAGATTCCATCCCGCAGAATATGCTAAGACGCTGGCAGGGAGGGTTCATCATTACTATTAAACTGTCAGCAAGTTGTCATGTGTCCTTAGTGGGGTCTGGAAAAGGGGTACAGTGAAAACAGCAGTATTTGGTTTCTGGTGTCATGGTATTTAGATACAGTTGTGCCCCCAGATGTTAATTAACACACACACACACACACACACTGTGCAGTTGTTGATGAAAGCCACAGTTCCTGCTCTCAAGGAAAAAAATATATATTCTAATAACAACACACCCATAATTTTGGAGGAGGGGTTGGTGGAGAAGATTTAATGGCCAACACTTTCTTTTCTCCATGTAGACTGGGGGCCTACTTATTCTGCTGCTACTGACTCAGGTGCATCACTGGAGCCAGTCGTGACAAGTGGAACCTTCAATATCCATCACGGTGCCCGTGATTCTGTCTGAGCGACATTGTTACTTCTGGGTTTACCCTGGCTGTATTCTTATTGGCTCTGTGTTGATGACTCCTCCCAGGGTTTGCCTTTAAATACGCCCTCCTGTCATTCTACCGGTGCCCTTTCGTGGTGTACCTGTATCTAGCAACTAGTATCTCTTGTTCCTATTTCCGTGTGTGACCCGGCTCGCCTGACTACGTTTAGTTCCTGATGCTCCTGTGATCCGATTCCGTTGCTGACCTTGGACTGGCTGACTAACTCCTTGTGTACCAAACTGGCTTGGCTGAGTATCTGATTCTGTTACCAACTAAGGACTGGCTGACTAACTCCTTGTGTACCGAACTGGCTTGGCTGAATATTTGATTCCGTTACTGACTAGGATTGGCTGACTAACTCCCTGTGTACCAAACTAGCTTGACTGAGTATCTGGTTCCGTTACCGACTAGGACCGGCTGACTACCCTGTTTGCACCGATCTGGCTGGGCTAGTGTCTGGTGGTCCATCTAGACTGGCTGTGAATTCCGTGTGTGCCGACTTTGTTGAGCTTCTGGTTCTGTCACTCACGGAACTGGCTGAATACCTCCGTGTACCGATCAGGGTGACACCTGTTACTGACCGGTTATGCTACGTACCTTACTCTTTCCCACTCGCTTACCGCAGTCTCCTGGAGCCTGTGGGAGCCTCATCACTCACCAGTGTCTGTGTTGCCTCTGGTAACCCTATAATAGTAGGGTCCAGTCTATGCCAGACTTCTGCCCGTGTTGCCTACGCTCACCCTAGTGGTCTAGGGTCATTATACTGCCTGTATCTGGTGTCTGTTGTCTCCGTTAACCTTAGCGTGCTAGGGCCCAGTCACTGCCAGAGTCCTGTCTGTGTTGCAACCATTAACCCTAGTGTTCTAGGGTCAAGCCACTGCCAGAGACGTAGCCATGTTGCCTCCGTTAACCCTAGCGTGCTAGGGCCAAGATGCTGCCAGAGTCCAGTCTGTCTTGCCTCCAATAACCCTAGCGTTCTAGGGTCAAGCCGCTGCCAGAGTACTGTCTGTGTTGCCTAGTTAACCCTAGTGTTCTAGGGTTCAGTCACTGCCAGAGTCCTGTCCATGTTGCCTCCGTTTACCCTAAACTCCTAGGGTCAGTTCTCTGCCAGAGTCTTGCTAGTGTTGCCTCCATTAACCCTAGAAGTCTAGGGTCTAGTGTACACTATCTGTGCTGCCTCCGATATCCCTAGTCCTCTAGGGGATTGCCCTTCAGTTACCCATCGCTTGTGTCACCTATTGAGGTGTGGGGCTGTTGAGGATACTCTTGTTCCTGAAACTATCTACGAATTCTGCCTGCAAGTCCAAGATCATCACACTTATCTTGTATTATTACTACTGTGTGTGTTCTCACCCTGACCCGAGTCAGATTTGGAAAGTACTTGGTACGGACCTCATCTGGACCTGAGTGGGACGATTGTTTATTGTTTTCAATAAAGCTTTTAACCTTACCTAACTGTCTGAGCGTTCTTAACAAACCGTGACACCACTGGCCAACATGACCTGCTGGCATTAGGCCAATATTTATGTATGAGTGTTTGTTGTATTATTGTCACTCGTAGTTAAGCTACCTCATACATTCATATGCATAGTACTACAATAAATAAATAATAACATTTTAGATTTCTTCTAGAAAGCTGGGGTGAAAAAGATGTAGACAGTGGATTGCTCAGTTCCATGTTTTTTTCGGATGCTTTCTATCTGTAGGTAAAATGCCATACATAGGTCCAACACCCAGGTGCTCAATCATCTAAATAAATTGGGGATAAGTACCAAAACAGTTTTTACTGGAGGGCCTGGGTGACAGATAATACAATGGACATTATAAGATCTTGTATGGTACACTACTGTGTTGTTCTAGTGTGTTAACTATTTAGGTTTACGATCTTAAGTAAACTCTGATTGTTGTAATTGCTTAAGCTGAATAAACCAAGAATACAGTCACCTGGTAGGAATAAACAGTTTATTTAGGTTAGCCCTGCTGTTTTGGAGGCATTATGTTAATAAATAGAAGCATCTCAAATGTTGAAGAAGGTTTAATAAAGATCTGCAGGTGAGAGACCTTTCAAAGTAAAAGAATTAACACCTGAGGGACAGTATGTCATATAAATATGTTCTGTTTTTAATTCGTTAAAATTAGTTTAAAGATATAGTTCAGAAAGTTGTTATTAATAGAACATTATCATAATGGAAACAAGTTTAATGTGGTTTACAGCAATGTTCCGTGCATATCTTCTAAACTATGTATTGGCAGCTTTTTTGGTCAACATAATACATAGGCAGTTTGAATGAAGTTATGAAACATGCAACCTGAGTTCAAGGTGACAGGTCAACTATCAGGAAATCCACTCTTAGCTAGAGACATTTTTGAGTATTTTCACACTTCTTAGCCAGTTACATAACCCCATTGTAGTGACTAGGGGTACAAGCTCCAGACTCTGCATGAAGGAATACTTTTAAAAAAGAAGCCTTTTGAGCAGATTGGGATTTTACATAAAAAAGAAAGTAGAATAGTACTGGGGCAAACCAAGTTCATCATAGGGGGAGAAATAAATATTTAAAAAATTATAAATTATTTAAATGGGTCTTGTAATCCCTTGAATGGTAGATAGATCTGCAATGTATTACAAAGCAATATGTTGAAGAACTCCCTAGCATTCAAGAGGTGAGATGCTCCTTTTCAGTAAATAGTGATTTTTATTTGCTTCCTATAGTAAAGCCGGTTTTCCCCCCGATTTGCCCCACTTTGCTTTTATGCATATAATGCTAAGTTTTCTATACACTAGTTTTCTAGTTTAAAAAAAAAAAAAAAAAGAGAATTCTTGGTTCCCCTATTGGTGACCATTTTAGTTTATAAATAGTGGTGTTTGCTTGAATATATTATATTTATCAAAACATAGAGTATGAAAACAATGCTAATATATCCTATATAATAATTCGCTAATTGTGTTTGTCAGAAGCCGACATGCCCTGTAAAGAAGGCTGAATGTGCTGCAGTCATGTGCACTGCAGACTGCCCGCACCACAGCTGATAACAGAGCAGGGCTGAATTAGGAGCGCCACCCTCTGTATCAACCGCAGCACATCTCTACTGTTCATGACTGCACCGCGGCCGTTTCTGGGTGGCACTGTGGCCTGTGTACATGGGCTCTTCTATTAGTAGTGGTATAAACTATTAATACACATATGCATAATCTGAACATTTTACTTGTTCAAATTCTTTTCCTAGTAGAATGGAAACATTAATAATCCTTATAAACTACTTTCCACACTGATCTGGTTTTTATCACTGCAAGAACTAAAACATCCAATTATGGGAAAGATTTTCTTGTACAAGAAAATGCACACAGTAATCGTTTCTTACAAAGATGATTTGTTTTATCAATCCTGAAATCTGCAAAATGAAATGCTTGCTTCTGGCTTACAACGGGGAATTCAGGCAATTCAGCTAAACGTTCCAATTAATCCTGGAACATGAGCAGAAACTAATAGATGGCTTATATGACACACAGCAGAACAAAGTGCAATTGTATATGTAATAATGTGAGAAAGAGTGAGATATGTGAGTTACCTACAAGCTAACCGAATACTGATTATATATATATATATATATATATATATATATATATATATATATATATATATATATTAATGTGTGTATATGTGTATGCAGTTCTAAACTGGAGAAAATCAGCTGCAACATAGAAGAAAAATGGACATGCAACTGATTCAGGTGGGGCTTTTAACCCCTTCAATGTAAAAGAGTTTTCAAACACATTGCAAACAAAGATTTGGAGATATTTCTAGTTCAAGGATTAAAGCCCCATTTAAATCAGTAGAAATTTTAGGAATTTTATTTACCCCTATGATTCAATAATTTTACTTCAGAATTTTCAAGTTTACTGATCATGACTCATAGAATATTATGCACAAAGTAGGAGCAATTCTAGAGCAAACATACTGAAACCTGGAAGTCGATTGAAGGGACAGAATAGGAAAAGGCAGACAGGATCAGTCAAGAGTAGACCAAGGAGTAAGGAGCAACAGACAGGAAAGTTGAGGTAAGGCAGAATGCTTGACCCCCCCCCAAATACTGATGATTGAAGTCCTACTTGTGGTCATAGCACAACTGCACAGAGAAAATGGACATGGAAAAGAAGCACAGAAAAAGAATAACCCTTGTGGGTTCAGTAATATAGTACTGACACAGGTCAGGTTACAGTAATCAATACCCACACAGGTCCAGTATATATATATAACAGTAATAATATAATAGTGACACAGGTCAGGTATAGTTTGTGTGATTCCCAAATGAGACAGCAGTGAAATGGTTGCTATTAGGCCAGGATAACAGACAGGCCCTAATAGCGCAAGACCCACAGGACACTCACTATGCAGAGAGTGACACAATGGCGACTAAGGCCACAGGAGTAAACGGAGGCCCAGGACAAGCGGTAGACTGCCGGAGCAGTAATGGAGGACTGGAACTGTAGGCACAGAGGAACACCCAACTGAGACTGCAATGACTGTGACCTGATGTATAATGGCACCAACCCCCTAGGGGTTAACGAACGCTCAGACCAGGAGTCAACTGCCAGATAGTGAGTACAGCCTGAGGTGCCCAGGACAAGACCAACCTCAGCTTGTAGCAGTAATAGGTCAAGTGTACCGTGGTGCAACCAGATGGATCTACCACACCGGGATGTTGGATCACAAGACACAATAGGTGACTGGGTCACAGTAACAAGGCTGCCTGAGCAGCAACGAGGCAACAGAGGATCTGTCCGTAGACAGAGGGGACACCGGATGACAGCCCTTAGCCAGATACCGGATGGAGCAGTGGTCCGGATCTGAGCGATACACGGAGCGGTTATGTCCACCAAAACCGGTTCGGTACACAGAGCTGAGCGTCAACCGGGCCGGGTCGGTACACAAAGCAGGAACGTCAGCAAATCCGGGTTGGTACACAGAGCAGGAACGTCAGTCAATCCAGGTCTGTACACAGAGCAGGAACATTAGCCAGGCCGGGTTGGTACATAAAGCAGGAACATAGTAACATAGTAACATAGTAGATAAGGCTGAAAAAAGACATGCGTCCATCAAGTCCAGCCCATGCCAATAACACCCCCGTTGATCCAGAGGAAGGCAAGAAAAAAAAGCCCTCTGGAGCAATTTCCAGTGTAGGTGTGTGTGTGTGTGAGTGTGTCAAATAGTTCCCCGGCTCAATATCCTATTTGCTTTGAAGCCATCTGTCATAACTGTCAATATTGTTCTGTGCTAGATAGGCATCCATTGCTTTTTTGAATGCAGTTACATTATCTGCAAGCACAGCATCCCGAGGCAAAGAATTCCATAGCCTTACCGCCCTTACTGTAAAGAATCCCTGCCTGTGTTTTAGTCGAAAGCGCCTTTCCTCAAGTCTTAATGGATGACCTCTTGTTCTTAGCTCAGCTCTTTGCATAAATAATTCAGCCAATCCGGGTCGGTACACAGAGCAGGAACGTCAGCCAGGCCGGTTCGGTACACAAAGCAGGAAAGTATACAGGCAGAGTAGTCAGGCAGTCCGGGTCATACACAGGAATCAAACAAATACTGGAGCAAGCGCTTAGCAACGGGAACACCACTAAAGGGCACTGGAGAAGTGACAGGGCTCAGTATTTAAGGACTAGCACTGGGCGGAGCAAAGCCGCACCAAGCAATAAAAAGGCATCAGGAAGTAGCACTGTCAGAATGTTGCCAGCAATAGCACTGGCACCGTGATAGATCCTACCTGAAGCACAAACACAGGTCTGATTTGGTGACACACCATCAACATGTCAGAGGTGTGACAACTAGCAGCAGCAGAAGTAATCCTAAAGGTTTCTGAGGCTCTGGAACACATAATAGAAGTGATATTGATGTGTCAGAGAGTGTGCCAAGATTTAATTCATTTGAAATAATACCTATAGCTCCTTCTGCAGAGAAGTAGGACTCTGAGTTAGTTGTAGGATATAAGAAATTATGACACAGTCTCTACCACCACCTGCACTAGTCATATTGTAAAAGCAATAAAGTTACTTACACACACACACACACATCACCCCAACACCAATAAACCACCACCATACACATCTGCCACATTCAGTGTAAGTTGTAACCTTATATTTTTCATTATCCTTTATTAAATAATTAGCACAGCAATAGGCTAGTAGAAAGAAAAGACTGAAAATATTTGTTTTGTGATGTTACAGAAGGTTAAAGACTCAAAATATAATGGCAAGTCTAAAGCTTTGAAAAAACTGATTGTGGGCTTCAAACAAGGTTAGCCCTGAAAACAATTTGTTTGCAGGCCTCAGGTTTGTCAAAAATAATCCATAAAAAAGTTGTATGTCCTACTGGCCAAGTGCCAGCACTGCTAGATGGTGCTGAAAAATACCACTAGTGCCACTTTGGCATTTGCCACAGCTGTAATTGCTGTCATTAATTTGCCTAAGCAGCAGAGGATCAGGCTGCTTCATGGGACTGGGATCATCAGCACTGATACAAGATAGGTGGTGGTAAGATGATGCTTCTACTTACCACTAGCCCTACTGTTGATGAGGCAACAGTAAAATCACAAGCCCCCACACCACTTCAGACGCATCTAGAGAGAAGAAGTTGGCTAATTATGTATCTCCTCCTCCACCTCCAATAAAATAATGGGTGTGGTGGATTACTAATTTTTTCCTTGAGAGCAGCAAGGAACTGTTACTTTCATCAGCAACTCCAATGAGTACAGTGTGCAAAAGGAAACATTGTGAAATAGGGGAAGGACTGGGAAGTATCACAAAAATCAACACATCTGCTCTCATATTAAGCAACAGGCACAACAGTAACCAAACACCTTGATACTTCAGTCAGCAATATAAAATCATCCCCCATAAAGCCAAGTACTACTGTCATTATGGCCTTTGTCCACTCCCTTAAGATACATCATGTCAAGGTAGAAACTGTAATAAAAATATTAAATCCTCCCCGCCACCAGCTTAGCACATTCACTGGAATAAAATTACTGCAGATGTTTCCTGATACCCTGCATGCTATTGTTCTCCACCACTCTGCCATGTGTGGTCAGTGCAGACATGAACTGCCAGATCCTCAAATCTATCAGTTGATAGGGGAGGAAATGGAGGAAGAGGACCTTGATCATGCCAGGGCAGGGAAAGTGGGTACATTTTCCCATACCCATACCCTAGCCCAAGAAGCAGGTGTTACAAATTATTAGGCTGGGTTTCTGTTGTCTTGCTTTTGGATTTTTGTTTTGCTCTTCAGGAATTGCAAGGGGCACAGTGACAACAGATCTTGATTTAATATTTAGGTTTTGACTTTCACATTCTTAACATAAATGTTGTGGTGTCTATGTTGCATGTGCCTAGGTATGTCCCCTCCTTCCCAATCTCACTACCTTATCTCACATAGTGCATACTACAGTCGCTGATGACTGCAATGTTATTGTTGGAACCTGTTCCTGTTCCATCATGGAAAATATTCTCAGATCCATGATTTCTTCTTCTCCATATTCTACTTCACTGTTTAGGACAGGTGATGCTGCTGCTGCCTCAGCATCAGCAATAGAGCTAGGACCAAGCATTTTGGGGGCAAGTAGAGCTTGTCCTAGTCCTATATCAGTATTTGAAGAGCCCAGCTCCATAGTGGCCAAAGTAGTCTGTTGCACATTAACCTGCTTATCATACTCCTGCTGTGATATATGATAAACTCCAAAATGTTACTAATGGTGGTAATGTCCACCCCCATTTGCATCTCTTCCTTCAATTCATTATCACTTTCCACAAAAAAAAAAACACACTCTCATACTCTACGCTACACCAGCTGCTTCTCAATCACCCTCACGCTTATTACCACCACCACCAGGCTCTTGCTGCTCTATGGGAATGTGTGGGGGTGACAAGTGTGATACAGGGTCCCCTGCTGTCACACTTTCCATCTCCACAAAAGAAATCACATTGACAGAAGTAGCAGCAGGCACATACAGCTGACTTGTGCTGCCTGTCACACTGCTAGCCAGGTCTGCCTTTTTCAATATACTTCCCCAGAAGGACAATGTCAGGCTACTGAGAATCATTGGGTCAGGGTTATGTGCTTTCCTTTTACCACTGGTGCTGCTGACTTCCTCCTTCAACGCTGTATCAGCAGCACCAGGGTCCATCCAGCTTCTCCTGCTAGTCATTGCAAACAGCTTTATTTTTATTTTATTTTTTTTTCTCTGCCTACTTCCACGCTTTTTCTCTCATAAAATTGAACCATTCAAGGGAAAATCTGGGCTGTTAGAGAAACAGCAGAAAATATTGGGATTTCTCTATGGGCAGGAATTCCCACAGGAAAAGCAGAATGTCATGCCTTTTTCAAGCAAAATTCCTCTGGGAACAAAACGGTATTTTCCCCTTATTCCTAATAAAGAGTTATTCAATGAATTACTTTGCAACAGAAGAGTTGCTAGTTTCCAAAATGAACTGTGGGCTTGCAACAAACGTAATTGTGCCCTGTGCAGCCCAATTGCACCGTTAATGGTCTGAGAATTACAACGTTACATGCTTCAAAAAGGCAAAAAGCCCTGAGGCTTAAAAGCTCTTTCAGCCAATATCTAGCAATTCCTCTTCTTTGCATTGCATTGGAGAACATGTTTGCACCATAGCTGTTAAAATATTTATTTTGCAAAATATTTCACTTTACAACAGACAATCATTCTGCCTTCCAGACTTTACAGATAATGTAATGATCTGTTTTGCACATCAAATACACTGTACTGTACAATACACTCCCCAGCACAGTTAAGGTTAAGAATTATGCAAAACTTGGTGTGACTCAAAAGCTGTTGGTGTCCCATTGCATAGATAAGACTTCACTCATATTTCTACTGATTAACGTCTAAGAACTGATATAGCACAACAACCATCTGCACATTACTAGTTTTCAGAAAAGAAGAAAATTTGAGTTTTTTTTCCTCCACTACAAATTCCTAATGAAGTAGACACAGAGCTGCACTTAAAGATTATCTTATGTCAAGGAGGCAATTGTACCTTTTTACCATCATCTTTTCCTCAACAGCTGTCTGCAACATTACATAATTTTTCAGTTTAAGAGGAAACATAAGAGGTGGAAAACCTGTAAGTGATGCAAGGATAATTTCTTAACAAAATATGCCATGGAAATAATATTGAACTCCAAGAAAGATAATGAGAAAAGAGACAAACTGAAGATCTAGCGAGTTGTGTAAGTAAGATGTACTCAGTGTTCCTGATTAAGAATATTCTCTTTTAGGGTCTGTTCTCAAGTAGAAACTATTATGTTTTATCAGTATATGCTATCAAAACGTACAAGTGTCCCTAGAATTATTTGTACTTTTTTCTTTTTAATTTTGACACAAATATGAGGTAAAGTCTTCAAAGAATAAGCTGACTAGTCCTCCCCATTAACATATTTCAGGGCTGCAGTGAAATCAAAGCAGCCATGTTTACTGAATTTTTCATATGTATTTCAATTTAAAGGTGAGGTCTGATCTGCCTACCAAGGAGGCAAACTGCATTTCTACTCTCTTTCTTATTGTTAGAAAGGAATATGGTTATTGCACCAACAATCAATAATGAAGAGAATGTAAATTGCTGAACAGGGAATCATATTAACCCCTTAACGACTCTTGACGATCATAGTACGTCATGGGTCGATTTGAGTCAATGACACATGACGTACTATGACCGTCATGGAATTCCAGGCTCCCCCCGCGGCTGCACGCCATTTGGGGAGTCCTGAACCGGAAGGAGCGAAAAAAAAAAAATGCTCAGTGGTCCTTAACTGACTGCGCCATGCTGATCAGCCGGTCATTAAGGAGTTAAGGGTCAAATGTATAAAGACACCAGTACAGTAATTCTGGGGAAAACCAACTGTAACATAAGTTAAAAATAGAAATGCAAAATAAATTTAAATGGGGTTTTTAATTGCAACATATGTTAAAGAGGTCGCCAACACATCGGGGGTTATGCACAAAGACATTATAAAGAGGTGATAAAGTGGAGATGACTTCTCCAGTGATATCACTTCTCCAGTTCCTATGTTATTTTATAGAGCCTATGCACTAAGATCTCCAAAGGTGGAGAAATGTTAGTGCATTGGCTCCATGAAATAACATAGGAACTGGAGAAGTGATATCACTGGAGAAGTCATCTTAGTGAATCTCCCCCATTGTTTCTCAAAGTGCTGGAGATGTCTATCATACAAGGGGTCTAAAGCCATATTTAAATCAATGGGATTTTTATTTGTTCCAAGTGGTGTAGTTCAGATGTGGACAAAGTGAAGTCCTCCAGCTGCTGCCACGCTACAACTCCCATAATCCCCCACTGGCAGAGGATAATGGGAGCTGTATTTAGCAGCAGCTGGAGAGCCTCACATTACCCACCTCTGTTGTTGCTGGTTTATCCCAGAAGACTTTTGCAATTGTAAATAAGGTTCTAAATTCAAGGATTAAAAAAAAAGTGGTCTGTATCTATAATATATATATTATATATATCATGCCACATAGACCCTCTTTCTTTATACTTAAAGTAACCAGATATATCTTTAAATTCTGTACAATTATGACAATTTCATTCTATAGGACTGCACACTTTATCATGTATCCTTCTGGTCGCATTAGATTATACCAAACCAAAAACTACTAATGTATCACTGGAAACATTGTATTGCGTTTCTTGGAGTCATGTCTCAAAAAAACTTTTTTTTGCCTTCCTCCGGATCAACAAAAATAAGAGTGCTATGGCAAAGGCTGAAATAGACAAGGACATGTTTTTTTTTTCCAACCTCATCTATTATTCCATTGCAGGTAATCATTTTATCATTGTCTTAATGCTAATCTCCCCATAGACTTCAAGAGGAAGCAAAAAGGTAAAATCCAATACAAACATTTACCACCTGCAATTAAATATAGACCTATGTTTACAAGTCACTTTTGTGATGCACAAATTGCTATTTTCCATATTTTTGTATTTTGTTTGGCGATTATGGTGCGTATTAAGATAAGATCATTTAAATCCAGAATGCTTATAACATACATACAATTCAGGATGTCTCTGATTCTTGTGCAGGACTTGCCTTCAGAAAGAAATTTTCATAAGAATCCAGCATTTAACCCCTTAAGGACCAGATGATTTGCTATGACCGTCATGGCCCTTATACCCTTAAAGACCTGTCATAGTATGTCATGTATATTTTACTTATAGTGCTCCTCCGGGATAGCTGTAAGTAAAAACGATATCTAAAATTGTTGGTATCTGTTGAGGAAAAACACACATAGTAATAGCGTACCGGTTCTGTACTATGTAGCCAAAATGAAAATGTAAAGTGTTCCCCATTAAATGGTGATCTGATCACATTATGCATATAATTATACAACTGGCTCTGATCTAGGCAAGCACCCTAGATCACCCTATAACCCTTTGAGTACCAGAGGGGCACGCACCATATTGCTTTGCAATGCGTTGCATACATCTCTGGCACTCAAAGGGTTAAAAGAGTTCACATATCAAAAAATGTCTGCTGTATTGATAAATGGGAACCACTACAACCTAAGAATTAACCACCGGAGGCGTGCAGCAGGGCTTTTTCATAAGTCTCCTCTTTTAAAGAAATGATCTGGCAGCCTCAGTATTATTAATCTGAATGGCAGCTGTGGCTCCATGGCATCGTGAAACAGCTCACTGATGATTATCTTTTTGCATCTGAGGTGTTATTTCCACAATTACTCTTTCAAAGTTATCCTATTTGTATACTTTAAATACAAAATTTCTGATTAATAAACAATGCTATGAATATCTATTTCATATATAATATTAAAGTGGGCCTGTCACCTAAGATAAGGTGAATTAATCCAAAATATTATTAAACTTGGCATATTTGTTGTGCTAGTATTTGTTTTTAACATTTTTTTGTGATATAACCCTTCATTCAGTGGTGGCACCGTATGGAACATTATGTTTATTAGTTTCTGCTCTGGGCCAATATTACCACACACTATGCTTTGAATGAATCTAGGCAGAGCCTATACACTAGGGGCATTTCCAATAGCACAGCAAATGATACGTTTGGCCACAAAGAGATCTAATTATCATTCTGTACAGGAAATTAATGGATGGTACCAGACTGTGCTACCAAAGCATAAAGACTTTTTTTTATTAATAAAGTTTTATTTTACAGATAGATGGTTAATAGAACAGATAAGCATATATTAATTATCTTTAAAACATACTAAACTGGTCTTGAGGTGATGGCTGTGTCTTATCTCATTCAAACAATTTTAAATTTCTTCATGAGACTTTAGTTTGATTTTAACACACAGTTTAAAGTTGCACACCACATGTTACATTAAGCCTATACAATACAGAAACATTACACCTAATTCACGTATCACGGAGGTAGGCAACAAGAGTCCTCGGGCTAGATTCTATTGAAGGTTATAAATGTTGACACCAGTTTTATCAAACATTTTCCTATTGAAGTCCATGGGGAAACCTGGAGACAAACGCAGTGATAAAATTAGCACCTGCAATAGAATCCAGCCCCACATGTACCGCTATCAGTGCATGTGTTCAATATAATCCGTTTGAGCACAGGTAGATAAATCATTGACTCTGTCACTTTAATTGATCACCTTAATCAAGCAGGTATATCCTTAAAACATGCACATTCACAGTCCTTGATCACTGATATTACATAGCACTTACATTTTACTGCATTTGTACAACATACATTAGATTATTCCTGAATCTGTCCTATGGTTGTCACCTCATCACTTTAAAACCAAACACATATGAAGGTCATTGCAAGCCTGTAGTAATGATTTCATCCCTGCAGAGTACATTTTTCTTATGTGTTCAGCTTTAAAGAAAGCTGACCAGACCTTCCCTTTAACTGGGAACACATAGAAAATATGCATATTTCAGGACTGCACTGAAATCAAAACAGCCCTGCAATATGCAATTTTCATACGTGTCCCCAGTTAAAGGTGAGGTCTGGTCACATTATTTTAAAGTGATGAGGTGGCAAATGTAATCTCTCCTCAGATCCCACTAATGCAGAGGTATGCAACCATAGCTCTCCAGCCATGGTCTGAATGAGGATGATGAGAAGCGTAGTTGCCAACAGGTCCATACTTTAGGTCAGGGGTGGCAAACTGTTCTTAAAGGACTGAGACAGTGCATATCCTGGGCTATCCTTGCCTTTGCACAGGTGTCGTAGTAAAGAAAGCTAAACTAATGACTGTAACACCTATGCAGAATAAGGGGATTATTCCAATAACTAGCTTGACATTCCTGCTATAGGCACAATAATTGAACTCATTTTCTGAACTCAAGGGCCTAGATGCACTAAATGTCCATGTGGTGTCGGTATGATATTGTCATTGTGTTCGAATTACTCCGACAATTCGATTTGCACACTCATCGACATATTCACAAAAATTGTCAGATGGAAGGGGAAGGTTGGAGAAGGTCCCTATTAACATACAGGATTTTCTAAGTGCTGTCGGTGTGGAAGGGATCTTCTCCCCTCACGCGTCACCAACACTATGACAATTCTGTACAGCATTCACTGTGCTTCCCTACCCAGCCAGTAGGGGAATACAGAGAAGGCTTTCAGCACCATGGACAGAACTGAATGACATAGGGATGTGCATTGCTCACCCCTGTGGCATTCAAAGGGTTACAATAAACAGAACTAGTACACCAAGCACTACACAATGTGCCCCCCACTTAGTATGTCGACATATATTGTATATATTCAACATACTAACTACATCTGACATTCACCTCAGGGACTGCCATTTAGTTGACTACACTTTTATTCGACTCCATGTTTAGTTGACTCCATTTTTTGTCAACTCCATTTTTATTCTACTCCATTTTTAGTCAACTACACTTTTACTTGAGTCTTTTATTCAACACTTAACCCTCTGAGTACCAGAGAGGTAGCAAATGCAGTGTATGTCAGAGAATGTATGTTGGAGAATGCAGGTCGGAGAATGCTGTTCAGAATTGTCGTAGCTCTCCCTGCTGTTGTTCCATAGGAAAGTACAGGGGAGATCCTAACACCGACAGCCTGAGTTAGGTGAAGTGGAGACTGTGAACTCTGACAGCAGAGGCTGCTGTCAGAATTTATTGAGTGAGTTGAAGTGTCACATTAACATGAGAACACTCCCCCTTGCATATGAATGTGTCTCATTATGCTTCATTTCCATAAGGAAATGAGCAATTGTCGATGTGAAGAGTAAAACTTTGTAAACCAGTCGGAGGAATGTCGAATTGATGTCGATTTTTCGTCGGAATCATGTCGATGTGATATTGTACAGACTTTGGTGAGTACTGCGGATGTGCCTACGACCCTGCTCCGGCAGTACATCGACATGCGTAGCCCTCTTTGACCTTTAGTGCATCTAGGCCCAGGTCTGTTAATGGTGCTTAAGGACAGGTATGGGAACCTATGCCTGATAGATACAAATAAGTGACATGATCACATCCTGTGATGCTACTTGTTTTATCACATTATGGCCCGAATGTATAAAAGTAAAGCTGAGTAATTCTCCATGGGGCACAAATAAACTTTTATTTACACACATGGGGCTTTTAAAGTGTTAGTAATGTCTAAAAAAAACTAGGCACACGTTTTAGACCATTCCAATGAAGGGATTCCATGTAAGTAACGAGATCCTGGCACTTCTCAAGCGCCAGCGTGTCGACCGACACGGATCTCCTGCTGACAGTTTTACAGCTGTCAGTAGGAGAAATCAAACTTTAAACGCCCGTATCTCTTAAACCATAGCGTTTGTGAGATACGTTTTTTTGCATTTAGATCAGCTTTTTAAGCTTCTCTAAATGCAAAAAAGTTTTTTTCAGACATTACTAACACTTTAAGCACTTTAATGATACAGAGATTTCAGATGTATAGCTTTACAATGCATTGAAGACCTCACAAGCATTCAAGAGTTTTAACGGAACATTTAAATCTATGGGAAGTCTTATTTGTTCCCTATGGCGCATCTGGTTTGCCCCAGAATTTGTTTTGTACATAAGAGTCTATGACAAGTGTGTCCAATTTCAGTCCTCATGAGCTACCAAAAGTCCAAGCTAGGATTTCTGTGTTTGAGCGCAGATGGGCCAATGATTATGAATGAGCCACTTACTAACTCCCCTGTGCTTAATCAGGAAAATGCTTAAATCCTTGCCTATTGATGGCCCTTGAAACCTCTGATCTATGAGTTGTGTTTGAGCACACCTTAAAGGGTTAATATAAAACCTTTTTAAACTACAATATCATCATATTTATAAGAATAAATTTCAACATTTTCATTCAGTTATCCCCACAAATCTCCATGATATCTAGCAGCACCTCATTTAGCATGTACGGGAGATTTCTATCCTCTCAACAGTAACTCATTGATGTGGGATCTGCCAACACAGGGCTTCTATGGAGAGGAAAGCAATGCTGCTACCTCTCACATAAGCACAGAGTGAATTTGCGGATGACTCCCATAAAGGGAATGGGTGAGTTTTATGCTATGGGAACTCAGCAGCCCTGCAGAGTAATTTTTTTTAATGTATCGCTAATTGAAGGTGAGGTTTAGTCAGCATTTCACAGCTGTGTTATGGGAGCTTACATTCAAATTTAATGTGTAACCTATTTGAATAATATCAGTCTAAATACTTAGTATTCATTAGAATAGAAACAAACCATAAAAAATATGGATAAAGTGACTTATTTTTTCGCAGTGATAAAATGTTGTGTTAATCCATGTAATTCTTATCTCATTAGGACACTGTAGATGTATAAAATGTTTTTTGCCCTAAACTCCTTTATCACTAACCTACACATTTGGTGTTTGGACATGGTGCATGTTAGTGACAGTCTCCAGACAGAAAATAATATAATTTACATTTTTAAAAGGTGGAAAAACTGAAACAGAACATTTTTATTTCTATTTGCATATTGAAAACTGGTCATATTTATGTGATCTTAACCCTTTGAGTGCCAGAAGGATATGCATTGCTTAGCCCATCTGGCACTTGAAGGGTTAATCTTCCTACAAAATCAAGGGCATTACTCATAAAGTAAAAAATGAGCAATTCTGGAGCATATCAACTTCATTATAGAGGAGGGGGTAAAATTCTCAATATCCCTATTGATGTAAAAAGGGCTGTAATCTCTTTAATACTTTCAAGGTCTCCATTGCATTGCATTGTCTTGTCTTTTAAAAGCCTCATTTAAAGACATAGTAATACTTAATTTTATGTTTATTTAATATTGTAGGCATAAAAAAATATGAAAAATGATGTAAGGCTTATCTCTCAAACCTTTATGATTTGAGAGATATGCCTCACTAACGTTACCTCTTCTTCGTGGTTTGAACAAAGTCAGCACTCTAACTGACAGCTGCAGAATCTGGTCATTTGAGGGGTCTGAGAGATAAGCCTTAAATATTTTTTCATATTTCTTTATGCCTACAATATTAAGTAAATGTAAAATTAAGTATTACTATTCCTTTAAACCAGTGCAAATTTTTACACCACATGCACCAAAGGTGCAGTTAGTTTGATCTATAATTGCTTATATTTTTGCTTCCAAATTTCTTTTCCCCCAGAAATTTCATTGAAATACATGATTTACTGCTTTTTCAGTCAAAATTCCCATGCATTGAAAAGTCATGACATTTTCACGCTCCCAATATAACCATTACATTTCTAGAAGGAATGTTATTTCATACCTATGCTTTCTATTCCTGCTCCACAACTATAAAAATCTGGAACTTCCCATCATTCTCCAAAGTATTGGAGTATTAGGAACAGAAGAAAAATGCATTATACAGCAACTGTGTAGTTAGAGTAAGCAAGCAACCATACCCCTGTTGCTAATGTTGCCTGCTGCACTGTGTTTTCATGCAGGAAAAAAATCAGTAAGAGGAGAAATACTGGTGATGTGGAGGAATGCAGCAGCAACAGTTCTAGTACTAACAGTGGTCATTAACCTAGCACACCAGGTTGTGCTGTTACCAATTCCATCACATCCTCTGTAACTGAGATACTGCACAGCCAACTCATTGGACTTACATTTACTTAAGCAGAAAGTGCAGTCACTCCATCTCCAGGGCACTGGGTGAAATTCTGAAAGGGAAAATGAGAGTTTGCTTGGCTTCTACAAGTAAGTAAGGAGACAGTGAAAGACACGACAGGATTTGGTCTTAGCACCACTACTAACATGTTGTTTGGTGGTGATATACTTGTAGTTTCTGAAGTTCCTGCTGCTGAATTTTCTGAGTCCCAGTCCCACAAGCATTATGAAATGTTAGCGCAAGATCATGCTAGGGTACCCACCATCCTACATACTGGTGGGAATGGTGATCATACTACTTGCCTCAGACTGTGGTAGTGGAAGTAGCAGCAGTGAAATGGGAAAGGGGGATGTTCCACTTGCTACCACTGATAATAAGGAAGCAGCACCACAAGCCAATTCAGGTACATCTAGGGACATGGGTCTCAGTTCAGTTCTGTGCTATGAAGAAATGCCAGCTAAAACCCCCACATCTGGCAATAATGTTTCACCCACTGACATATAACAAAACGCCAAAATATGCTATTCAATTAGTTAAGGGACCCACTTTAATGTGTGAAAATCTGCACCCAGTTCCTTAATGCATCTCAAAACTACAGATGCAGGAATTGAACCTGAAAAAAAGTCACCAGTGAATGTATTGATATGGAGCCCTAAGCCCCATGTCAATACATCCAAAGCAATCCCAAAATGTGTCAAATGTTAGTAAATTTAGTTTGCTTACCCCACTAGCACTCACAGAGTTAATCTGACTAAGTTAGAAAACAGCAGCTAACAAGAAAAACTCACCAGTAATCCTGATGTCCAGAGGAGTCTTCAGCACCCTGGTCAGCTAATGGCTGTCTTCTTCTTCAGTCTTCCTTCTTACTCTTTACTGTATTCTTCCTTCTTCTTTCAAATCTCTCCTGTAAAATAAAAAAAAATCAATGAAAGATATGTATTTAAAAAAAATGCCCCCAAGATATGCTTAGATTAACTCTTTGAGTGCCGGAGGGATACCCCTCCGGAGCTGAAACAGTCAAATGCAGTCTGGCATATCTCTGAAAAATAATATGCTGTCATTCTGTTTAACAAAAAGAGGTGATTTCTTTGCTGAAGAACGAAAAGGCCTTCCAATGTTTTTTTTAAAAAAGTATCCACTGCTGCCGCCATCTCCACTGGCAATGACAGGAATGCATCGTGCCACAGCTCCATACATATAAAGGTGTACCCAAAAGGAAAATGCTATCACAGTGCCCCTTGTACCCCATAGTCAAGAGCAACATGGCACAAGAATTTGTGAGGTGATTCCCCACAGCCCAGAACATCGACACAGTCACCTGCCTGGTCATTACCTAGTTCTAGGGTCTGGTCTACTACTAGTAGTAATATCCTAGTCTCCTTGGTGCCCCGTGGATCCTCCTCTGCAGTGGCATTCCACAGACAAATTTTCCACCCCTATTACCAGCAGATGATGAATCTGCAGATGGCCACATCTGAAAATATATCTCCATATGTTCTGTGGTACAATGACCACATGTAGCAATGCAGTGGAGGTCAATAAAATCCAGGGGATAAGGGAACATATGTAGACTGACCACCATGTCAGTCAGGGTCAATTATGTTTATTGATTCTTATTGAATGACTCAGTGGCAATCAGTCAACTACTGCACCATCACCACAAATAACTTTTTTGTGGTACAGACAAGGTACACAGTGACTGACACCACCTGATATCTTTGGGGACAGGATAACATTGTCAATGTGCTTAATTAGAGCAGGTTGTTCCTACAGTGCTTCCCCTTTTCACAATGTGTTCACACATTGTGAAGTTGTTGATAATAACTGCAAAGTCCTTCCCTGCTCCAAATGAAATAAATTCAAGCCCCTATTATTTTAAGGGACTTGTAGGAGGAGAAGGATTATGATTGTATGACATCTCCACCAGAGGGACCTCAAGCAGTAGAGGCTTATTGTGCTGCTGCTGCCTTAGAAGCATTAGTGCTAGTAAGAGGGGAAACAATAACACCTGTCCCACATTGCATTTGGGGCTCATCCCACTTCTACAGTCTTTGGAGTCACAAAAACTCACTTAACATCACGTTCTTAATGAACAGTAGTGTCTAACCTGTCCATCTGAAAAAGTAGACAATTTAGCCCTGAAAAGAGTCATGGGGGGTCAGGGTGGATCCACTGATGAAGGATGGATTTATGGGCAATAGCCAACATGAATTGCAAAATTTTTGGGACCCCCAGTCCAGCACTGGTGTGTATCCCTAGAATGGCCATCTCTGGCACAAGCCGCAAACCCCCAAATCCCAGAACTATCCAAAAGCATGAAACCTTAGTCCAAAAAGACTGTATAAGTGTTCAGCTCCAAAATGCATGATGAAGATTTGCCTCTGGGGCTCCACACTTGGGGCATTCGACAGTCTGCAAGATGTCTATCCTGCTTTGTCTGTGTGGGGATAAATACTCTTGGTGCACGATTTTCAGTTGCATCTTAACATAAAAGCTGGTAGACAGTTGTTTGCAAATAAGTGAGATGCTGTTAAGAATGTCATTACAGTCAAGATCTGGGAAGTGTGCCAACCATTTCACCAGACCTGTTTTGCAAGTAGCATAATCAATGGGTATTTTAAGGAATTTATATATGTGGCTAGTGCTAAAAAGAGCCATAGAGCCTGATCTGACCAGAACATCTAAATGGTAGTTCTAATTAGTATGTGTGTAGTGTTTAATTTGGAATCTAATGAAGCTTTGCACCTGAAAGTAAGCAAACCAAGGTATGTCAATATGTGGAAGTGTTGCTACACAGTTCTCCACCTGTCTAGGAATTCTATTAGAGATGTCAACAAATGGTGTCAAGTTACTGACATTGTCACACACGCAAGTGGAAAAAGGCCTCTGAGCCTCGCCGTCCTGAAAGGACGGGTTGCCACAAAAGGGTTGAAAGAGGGAGAAATGCCACTGTTCCTCCAGGCGGAGTCTCTGCTGCTTCCAAGCCTTGATGGTAGAAAAGAGTGATGGGTTTTGGATCTTGTCAGGATGAAGACTCTGTACTGGGAAGTGGCGCAAGGCCATGAGGGCCATATCCCCACTAAATTGTCGATCCAAGTAGGAGTCTGCATGTATGTTCGTGTTAAGTATCCAGTCAATGGAGTAATGATATAATGCCGCTAGGTTATAGTCCATAATATTTGGGAGATTAAGCCCTAAATGTTGTTTTGATTGTTGACGTTTAGACAATGAGATATGGGACTGTTTGGCCCCCCAAATGAATCTTCTACATGTAGTAAGTAATAGGGAGTGGTCAGAGGTGGTGATGAGTAATGGCAAGACCAGAATCAGATAGAGCAGTCTAGGAAAGGTGATCATTTTGATAAGCGCCACTCTGTCTGAGAAAGTTAAGCGTAAACATTTCCACCCCTGCAGTTCCCACACCAATTTGTGGATAAGAGGCTTGTAATTCAATTTATACAATCTTGAAGGAGCCCAAGTAAGGAATACTGCTCTTTGCCCATTGTGGACCCAGAGTTGGAACATGTGGAGGCTGCCTAGAGTGATGCATGGATAGGACTTTAGATTTATGGGTATTTTTTATAAAAGCCTATCACCGAGCTATAGCTCAAAGTTCAGAATTGATGAAGTCCACCTCCAAGGGAACAGCGTGTGTGATCAGCGTTGGAGCACAAGGTAGACAAACCGCTAATAAGTGATCAGCATCAAAGACAGCTGGAGATGTTAGGGTCCAAGTGGGGTTCTGGACCACAAATTCACATAGATGTCATCCCCTGTATTATCCTAGCAAACAAATAAATGCCCAGCATTAGGCAGGGCTAGCAGTCCAGTCACGGGCAGAAATGGTGTCTGATGTATCAAAAAACAAAATAACAAGCTGCTAAAGGCCAGATAGTTCCATAAGACTGATGCATGTGACTAGTGTAAGGTATGTTATGCCACTCGTGTCGACAAGGCAGGGTGTGTAAGGGATCTGGAGTCCAAATCCTTCTAATGGGCAGGGAGATCCAAGAAATCCAAAATGACCCATAGCACCACTATTCAGGTGTCACAGCTTACCTTGACTCCAGCATGATTACAGGCGCGAGGCTTCAAGCAGGCTGTAGGCCTCTGTTTTATCTGTTTGCTTACTGTAGTCTCCTCCTACCTACTTCCTACTTCCTCCCTCTGAGCTGCTCCTCCTACTTCCTGTGGAGGGGTTTATAAGGCAGACTGAGGCCTGACTCAGATGCCCTTGCGTTGTTGTTCTTAGGTGAAGTACTTGGGCTCTGTGTGTGACCTGGCTATCTACGAAATCCCACTCTGTGTATGACCTGGCTATTTATGAGAACCCGCACTGTGTATGACCCAGCTAAGTAAGAGAACCCTCTCTGTGTATGACCCAGATACGTATGAGAACCCTCTCTCTGTGTATGACCCAGTGATCATGAGTACCCCTTACTGTGATCAATTTGTACTATTGGCCTAAGACGGACCACTGTTGTGGACAGAGAATCTGATTGGTGACTGCAGGCGTGAGTCACAGGGTCTCGATATAGTGACTGCAGACGTGTGTCACAGGGTCTCGATATAGTGACTGCAGGCGTGAGTCACAGGCCAGGTCATACACAGAGTGGTAGTTGAGGATATGGTTTTGGCTACCCTTACTCTAGTGTCTTCCTTCAAGTGCAAGTGGAGTTAATGCAACGTTGTCCAGCTTATTAAATGTTTAAAGCACAACTGTAACTATAGTTTATTTTGCATTGCATTTTACAAATGCTATTCATTAAATTTGCCCTTTGAGGGTGAAATTCCAAATTTAATTTAACCCTTTGCATGACAACCCTTTGGCATTGAAAAGGGTTTAAAGATTTGTTCTTATTAAAGTTAGTCAGATATTTTATGTAATAAAAAACCCACTGCTGGAAACAGATTTCTGAGGGCAGAAAGCTGCCATCCTAAACACACCATACAGGGTATACCAGTGGAACAGTTTATAGGCCTGTGATGCAATTTCACTACTGATGATCTATTTAAATTGCAGTCTAAAGAACTGTATTATAGATTCTCCCAAAGAGGATACCCTGTGTGGGTGTTTACAGAGCCGTACAAATAGCAAGGAGCAAGAAGAGAGAAGACCTTCTAATATATAACAGGGTTAGGGATAAGCAGAGTAGGGCTCTTGAACAGCCAAAACCTGACTACAAAGTTATCTTTTGTACTCCATATAGCCTTGAATTTGAAAGTATAAAGAAGATAATTAAAAGTAATTTACCTATCCTTAATAGTGATGAAGGTTTGCAGAAGCTAGTGTTCACTGGTTTTAAATTTGTTTAAAGAAAAGCACTTGCCATATACACATCAGTTTCCCCCAGTCTATTCTTTATTGATGGTATTGAGAGGTATCCAAAGCATTGCAATACAATAGCTCTCTGGCACACAATGACATACTGGGTCATTCATTTATATATATATATATATATATATATATATATATATATATATATATATATATATATATATATATATAAAATACATGTTATATTATGGCAGAAAATATTTCCTGTAAGACATGTACAACACATATATACACACAATATACATTTTAACCCACTAATGAACAGAGGGTTGTACAACACATTGCAAAGTTGTGCACCTCTCTGGTCCTTAAGGAGTTAAAAAAAGGAAAATGTCAAAGTGCAATAATAATAAAAATCAAAATGAGATGAGCCAGACATCTGCCCCTAGTTGAAGTGTTTTGATGTAATACAATAACCTGTGTCAGCTTGTTCAGTATGAAAGACTCTCAGGACATATGTTACTAACCAGAGACTAAATGAACTGAGATTAGTACGGTGGCCTTTTTAACTGATTGAGTACCTTATCTCTTGTTTATTTTACAGAGTGGTGCTAAGTATATGTTAATTTTGGTATTACACTTATGTATCGATTCTGTTTGCTGTCTCTTACACTGTTACTTTTGAGATCTGGGTCCACTACTCACCCATAAGGGGTCATTTTAAACCTCCTATGAGGTATTTTTACACTGATTGTTGTTATTTTCCTCTTTGCCACTTTCAAGCTGGATAGGACTTCCTTCTGTGATTTTAAATGTATATTGTGTTTATGTGTATGTTATTAATCTAAATAGATGACAATGAACATCTTTGTGCATGGGTTGTTACAAGAAAACTTTTTTATCTTTGTTGCAGAGAATTATTGAACACCCTATTTTTCCACATATTTTTCATACTCTATTCATTTGTCAGGAAGCTCATTGTTTGTATATTGGGCTGAGTAGCACCCCTTTCTTTTTTATCTTTATATATATATATATATATATATATATATATATATATATATATATATATAGATGAGAGAGATAAATAGGCTGTGCACTCACGGATTTAACGATACAAATAAACCAATTTAATGGTGAAAAGATGCAACGTTTCGGTCCTCAGATCGGGACCTTTGTCAAGCAAACCGAAACGTTGCATCTTTTCACCATTAAATTGGTTTATTTGTATTGTTAAATCCGTGAGTGCATAGCCTATTTATCTGTTACATACGCTACTGGAGCACCTGGTTCTGTTGTTAATCATCAGTGAGAGTGCTTAACCCTTGGCAGTACAGTATATATATATTTAGATGTATATCTATTTGCTAGTGGCACAACAGTTCGTCATTCATGTTCTTTACACTGTCTTGTGAATTCCCCTGCTGATCCAGATGCAGGAATGGTATGTCTGATACCCAGCCCAAATGAGCTTGAGCAAGGTTACAACCTGGTGCAAATTTGGGTTGGCCATTCAGTGGAAATTGTGATGAGCATCTCAAGTTATATCAACAGTTGTACTGAAAGCATGCAGGTGGCCCCATAGGCCTCTGTGCATACCTTCCTTACTGCTTCTTGACTAGGAATGGGTGAAAATTTCCGCCTCAAACAATCGGTGAAAAATGATACTTTCCAATTGGTGAATAATTTCCTGCGAAAAGTGCACATTTTCCTCTTTTTCCCACTTTTTCGCCTGTGACTGTGTTGGTGGTGTGTGAGGAAAGAATCAGTTTATCAGGGAATGTTTTTTTTTTGGGGGGAGGGGTTGTTTACTGGGATTGGGTGCAATTAATAAAAAATAAATCCTAAATACAATTAAAAACAACCCATAACTCATGGTATAAAAGGGTTCTGAGGAGGGTGCTTGTGTTGGTGGGTGGAGTCTGGGGAATGAATCAGTTGAACTTTGTATGTAAAGTGATAGACAGGAACCCCCTGACATAAGCTGCTACTGGGGTGGACTGATACTTGACTTGATAGAGTATTTTGTAGAGGATGATTTGTTAGATTTGTTGTTAGAAGCCCAAACCCTGAGGAAACATTGATTTGTAGGACTTAGACTTATTAGAGGCACCCGCCCTGAAGAAACATTGATTTGTAGGACTTAAGCTTGTTTGACACAAGCCCTAAGGAAACACTGATTTGTAGGACTTATGCTTGTTAGAAACAAACCCTTAAAATATATATATATATATATTTTTTTTTTAGGACTATGTTTTTATTTTTTTTCAAAGCACAAGCCCTGAGAAAAACATGCCTAGTGCCAGCAGGTCATGTTGGTCAAATGTCCTGCTCCTGAGACTGAGTCCATAATTGCGGAATTTGTAACTGCTGTTCCTACTGCTGCTGCTGAGTTATTGTTTAAGTAGCAGGATGATTAGGCAGCTGAAAGTTAATGGGATCAACAATAGCAGTAACATGGGTGATGGATGATGAAGGTTTCCCTTGCCACATCTAGCTCCAGTGATGCGCCTGAGACAGTAGCAGCACAATAAGTAGCCCCCAGGCTGTGTGGAGAAAAGAAGAAGTTGGCCAATAATTCTTCTCCACATGCTCCTCCTCCAACATCATGGGTGTGTTGTTATTAGAATAGAAATGTTTCCCTTGAGAGTAGGAACTGTGGCTCTCATCAGCAACTGCAATGTGCACATTGTGTGTGGTAAATAACACCTGGGGCACAACTGTATCCAAACATCCAAACACCATCACCCCCGAAACCAATTACTGCTGCTGTCACTATACCCCTTGTCCAGACCCCACTATGGACACATGACAATTTGCTGACAGTTTAATAGTAATGATAAATCCTCCCTGCCAGCATCTTGGCATATTCTGTGTGATGGAATCTCCTCAGATGCCGCGTGATTCTCCTCCACCACACTGGCATGTGTGGTCAGTACACCACATAGTGTTCAATGGGTAGAGAAGAACTGCCACATCCTAACATCAATAGAGTGGCTATCATTTAGTGTGGGAGGTAACAATGAATGAGGTGGATTGGCAGAAGATGTAGTTACCCTAGAAGGTGATGGCGAGCTAGTTGTTTCACTCATTATGGAACTTCCAGTCTCAGACTGGGCTGCTCTATTCCTCCTCCTCTTTGATCTCCGCCTCGCCTCTTGTTGCCTTTCTGGAGAGTCAGGGGTGCTTGATTTCTGTGGTGGTTGTTTGGCTTTAACATGTTTCACATACATGTCATGGTGTCTGTGTTTCCTGTGTGTTATCAGGGCGCTTGTGCCAAGGTGTGTTTCCTTCTTTCATCTTCTCACTGACTTGTCACAAATTCTGCACAATGCCGTTGGTGATGACTGTACTGTGCCTGTTCCAAGAGCAAAATAGACTCACACCCATGACTTTATGGCCTCTTTCTTTTTGTCCTCTACATTCCACTTCACTGAGGCAGCGCATAATGTTGCTGCTGTTGCTGCTACTGACTCAGATTCAGCAACTAGGACCAGGAGTATTGCTGCTGCTGGCAAGTGGAACCTGTCCTAGTCCTGCGTCAGTTGTTGACCCCATTCCCACTGTGTCCACGGAGGTCTGTGGCACACTAGCTTGCTCCTCAGCATCCTGCTGCCCTTGAAACTCAGCAGCAGAAGGTATTAGAGCAGTTGCAAATTCCTCAAATTCCAAAACCTCACTGCTAGTGGTGGTGCTGATTCCCATCCTCATCCCTGTCTCCCATTCATTCTCAATTTCTGCTAAAAAGGCCAGTGGCGAATTGTACTATCGGGAATTCGGGCATGCCCCGGTGGGCCGGTTGCTTCTTGAAAGGGAAGGGCCGCACCGCAAACTTACAGTGTAGACTCCAGCCCCACGGAATTGTCACAGGCAGTGACAGCAGTGTCACAATGTGAAAGAGACTGCTGCTCTGCATTTCAAAGGTGCCCCCGGTGAAGCAGCCACCTGACAGCCTTGGTTGTTATTTTTATCCTTTCTAACTTAACCCAGTGCTAAAGAGGCTTTTAACACGTTGTAATGTGATATAAAAAGACCACTCTGGCACTCAAGATGTTAATTTGCTCCTGTACCTGCATTCCTGTTGCTACCCTGCTTCTCTCCAGCGGACTCAGCCTCCCGTTCCCCGGACCTTATCAAGTATGTAAATCATTCACATTCCTTTTCTGTCGTCTTCTTTTATCCTGTTTTGACTTTTTTTTTTTTTGAGTTGTGGCTCATGATCTCATAATTGAAAAACAAGAACCCTTTGAATGCCAGAGGGATACCCATGTGCAAAGCGTTTGATACGTCTCTGGCACTCAAAGGGTTAAAACCAGAGACGTTCAGCGTAAGAGGAAATGTGTCCCTGAGCATTTCGCATCAAAATAAAGAGAATAAGTTTTGAGGAAAACTACTCAAACAGAGAAACTAAAATTCTGCATATTCCCATTGATTTAAATGGAGCTTTTGACCTCCTTGAATACAAAGGGTCAAAAGCCCCATTTAAATCAATGGGAATATGCAGAATTTTAGTTTCTCTGAGTAATTTTCCTCAAAAATAATGCTCTTTATCTTGATGCACAATGCTCAGGGACACATTTCTCTTACTTTGAACGTCTCTGGTTTTAACCCTTTGAGTGCCAGAGGAGTATCAAACGCTTTGCACATGGGTATCCCTCTGACATTCAAAGGGTTCTTAATGTTCTCCCATTATGAGATCATGACTCAATCACACACACACACACACACACACACACACACACACACACACACACACACACACACACATAACTATTGTAGCCCTTTCTACCACCCAAATGCCAACTCAGTAACCCCCCATATCCTCCTAAACAGCACACTAGGAACACTAGTAGGCTCCCAAATGTCTTCCCATCTACTTTATGGCTGCCTCCATATGCCAACCTTTGCACCAAAGCACCTCTCTGGGCCCAAGTTTTACCATACTGGCCACCATATGCCCCCCAAACATCACACTGTGCTACCTACTAGTCCCCATGTGCCTCTGTGTTCAGAATGGCCATCATATGCCCCCCAAACAGCCCACGTGCATATATATATATATATATATATATATATGTATATATATATATATATATATATATATACACATACATACATATATGCATGTATCATGGTATACCAACTAATGGGCCAAACTGCCCCTGAAAAAGGCCATCAATGTCTCTTCCTAGCCAGCTTCTCCACCATCATTGTCACCACCTCCACCACTAGCCCCTACGTGCTGCTGCTGTTCTATTACAGTCATCTCACTGCTGCTTGGAGAAGGCGACAAGCAATGTGACAACGGCTCCCCTAATGTCACACTTGCCATTTCTTGGTGACATGAAGAAGGCAGACTGGCAGCAGCAGGGCCAGGCAGCTGATCTGCGCTCCTGCTGGTGGTGGTATTAATTGTGTGCCTGCTCTGCCCCAACAACAGTTCTGGCCTCTTAGTCTTCAGGATCCTGTTCCACTTGGACACTTTAGTGAAGGGAAGGGGAGGACTCCCAGGGTCAGAGGAATGGTGTGGACTCCCTTGACCGCTAGTCTGGACGCTCTCAAATGTTTCCCCTACCACTCCAGCTGCTTCACCATTACTGCTACTATTACTAACACCAACCACATCAAGTTCAGCCACAGAGTCTTCGTCCTCAGTCTCACAGTCACTAGTAATATGAGGATATTGTTGTTGATTACCCCCTCCATTACTTCTAATGCTAAAAAGCTGCTGGAACTTAGTAGTAGTAGTACTAGCACTGGCGGGACTACTTGGGAATGGCAAATGTGATTTAGGGTCCCTTGCTGTCACACTTGCCATCATCTTCTCCTTCCCCCCTCCTGAGTACTACAAGACACACTAGCAGCAGGCAAAGTATTGGTGGCAGCAGGTTACGCACTGGCAGCAGGGGCAGCACATCTGACAGCAGGTAAAGCACTAGTAGCAGCAGGGGCAGCATATCTGGCAACAGGTACAGAAATGGTGGCTGCAGGTACAGCAATGGTGGCACTGGCAGCAGGCACAGGTAGCTGAACTGCCCTGCTCTCACTAGTACTACCCTTTTCTCCTTCCCTTCCCAATAAATTCCCCAAGATCCCTTGAGGTCATTTAGGGGTACTGGACAACATTGATTCAGTAGTGCTTATTTCCTCTTTCTCCTCAGACTCAGTGGACACATAATAAGGGTCCATCCAGTTCCTCCTTTTACTGCTCATAGTGATAAGAGTCACTATGAGCCTCTCCTGCCTCAATTTAAAAAAACAATTAACAGCAGAACAACACAGCACATCTGTAGTTGCTTCTATTATGTTTCACTTCCTGGAATACGTCACGTTTTTATAGCGAAAAAGCAAAAGCAAGGTAAATCAATGGGAGGAAATTTTCTTGGCACTGAAAAATAGGAGGGGAATTTTGACCAAAACACAGAAATTTTACTCACTGTTTTAAAAGTGGATTTTCTCATGAAAAAGCGGACAATAATGTGGTTTTTGCAGAATTTCATGCAGTAACATAGTAACAATTTTCACCCATCTCTGTTCTTGACTGTATTTCTGTAGAAATGCAGATAAGATGCAATATGTTGGACTTTGCTACTTTTGCACAAGGAAATAGTCACCGATGTGAAAGACACCATAGCCCAGCATAGGAAATTTCAGAACAGGAGACATCAGCAACACAGTGTCACTGTTTTGGTGTCACACATATGAATATGGCCTTAGCGTAAATAACTTTAATGCCACAAAGTACTCTGCTGTTACAGTATTTGAAAAACATGCTTTATAACTTTCATGGAATATTACAAGTCAGATACAATTAGTTTGCCTTTTTTGTAAGCTGCAAAGTTTACAAAGTAAAGAAACATATTACTCTGGTTATATGACCAATTATAAAAATGTATTTAGAAGATTATTGTATTTTTGTAAATCTTTTATTCCATTTGTTATGAAAATTACTATTGAAGAGTCAGTACATCCAGACACAGAGTTTCAGTAGTTCCTGTTTTGTAATATAATAACTAAACTGTATTTATAATAGTATCTCCAATTAAAGTGCTAATTAACATAGTGGGGCTGATGTAGTATGAAAAACTGGAACAATACTGCAGATTATCAGATCTGTAATATGGAACACAAATAAATTCCCCAAATTCCCACTGATTCCAATAGGACTTTTAACCTTTTCAGTGCTAGATGAGTATGCACTGCATTGCTATGCAATGCATTGCGTACCCCCGGTATTGAAATGGTTAACCCATTGAATATTAGGTCTCTAATTCATTGTTTATCTGTCATTCAAGGGGGTTAAAAAAACCTTTGGGCCAGAGTGAAATCAAACTCATTGCAACACAATGTGTTGGATACCTCTCTGACATTCAAAAGGTTAAATCAATGAGCATCGTTATTGTGCCCCATAATGCAATTTGCTTACCACAGTATTCCTCCATCCTATATAATAATTTGCTAGGATGTTTGTCAGAAGATGTCTTGTGCAGTAGAGACTGCCTGAACGCACAGAATGCTCCCAGCAGTCTCTACAGTGCATGACTGCGTCAGCGGTGGGACGCTGAGTAAGACCGGCTTACCTGGACCTTGGTCTGTGTACACGGACTTTTACACTAATTTCTTTATATTATATCAAGCTCACTGTACATAGGACAAATTTCATATAATTCACATAACAAGTATGTAAACAGAATTGTGTAAATCTAAAATTCCTATAGATCATATTTTTATTTTATGTGTCCTTTTTTTTTTTTTTTTTTTTTTTAGGAAAATGAGTGTAATGGTTTGTGGGGTTTGCAAGCCATCTGGATCAAAAGAGAATGATTTACAGTAAGTTTTATATTAATTATATTACTAAGACAGGCTAATTGATTGTAAATCTTGTTTATGTGTTTTTTCACTAATTTTATTTTAATTTTATTTTAAAATAAATATAAACCGTTCTAAAGACATATGAAAAGTCTGTCTGCATAAAGAAAAATGTTTGAGGATGTTACATTTTTAATTCTTGACAAAAATTCTTTCTACCTTTTTAAATGAAATATAATACACCCATGATTATAAAATATATACACAGATACTAGAGATGGGAAAAAGTTTTTGCCTCAAAAGAGAAACAAGAGAAAAACGGCACTTCCCACCTAGAGGGAAATTTCCTGTGAAAAGTGCCATTTTCCATTTTTTTCACCAACTCACTGCATTGAAATCAATGGTAAGACTGAATTCCTGTCGAGCATATTGCAAGTTTCCCTTGCTTTCCTGCAAAGGTGTCACTCGTGTTCACACAGCATGACATTCTGTGTTTGTTAAAGTAAAAAAGAACAGATACTTGTTGAGCTAGAGAAGGAAAGCTAATAAAGCAGAGTTGAAGCTAAGTTTAAGGAGTCTTGTAGGAAGGACAAATTTTCCTTTGTATTAGGGGAGTCTGGAGAACAGGAAGGGAGAAAGGAGGTTGATCCCAAATACCCCAACATTCTGTCTGAAAGATTTGATTTGAAAGACAAAGGCAGCTGTGGTCCAAGTTTCTGATCTTGCTGTTATTATTATCTCTGTGTTGGAGGTGTCTGGAGTGTGAGTGAGAAGGGAGAAAAGGAAGTTGACCCCAATACTCAAACATTCTGTCTGAATAATTTTACTTGAAATATACAGGGTGCTGTGGTCCAAGTTCCTTGCTGATTTTGATGTTATTTTTTGACAGTGATAGTATAGGGTGGATAAAAGTTTAAAAAAAATTACAACAAAAAAAATGTACAAAAAAGGTAAAAACTGACTGGGACTCTGATGTGAGCTGTGTGACCGAGGCAGAGTTGATTGATAGCAGATGAGATTAAGTATTTTTGTTGAGGGCCAAGGGAAGACATCACACCCCATCAGTTCTGTTGTGTACTTTACATTACAAACACAAACAGTAGTTGAGTAGTGTCCAGCAAGCTCACAAGGGGCAGGGGGTAGGGGAAAGGAGTAGGCACAGTGCTGGTACATGGGAGTAAAGTAGTAGTTCAAAAATTGATGGCAAAAACATGTAAGAAGAATACTTATGACAATTTGCACTCTAGTGTTGATGATGGCATAATGGAGGAAGATGTAGCAGTTCAACCAACTGCTGCATCTGACAGTGAGACAAACAAGCGCCAAAACACTGAACTTTCAACAGTGAAGAGTGAACTTTGAGAAAGTAAAAGTAAATAGTTTGAGACCTAAAAGCTTCGAGGAATATAAATGTTGTGGGCAAGAAGTGGTGGGCTATGATAAGGAAGACGTAATGATGACTAATGATGATGTCAATCTAAAATATATCCCTCCAGTATCCTCCTCTTCTTCAGATACAGATGAAGTTGATAGTGAGAGAGATGATGACATGGCAAGAAAGTTAACTGAAAGGCAAAGGCTCAATCTAATACCACTGAAAAGGAACACTGTGCCTGTCTATAAACTGCTTGAGAAAACAATTGGAAAGTCTGACCCTGGACAAGCAAAGATGCCAAAAAATACACAGTCATCATGTCAGTAATCATCAGCATAGTCAGGTCTAACTCAGCCACACACACTAGTAGTGCTGAGTAACCAGCAACAACAAAGGTTATCAACATCCACAATCTTAGTTATGATAAATGTCCCTGGAGCTGTTGGATGCGCAACACCTATGACACCTACAATTAGTAAAATTGCAGCAATATCTAGCAGTCCCACAGGAACCCTGCAGTCGATGAAGTCCATAGTATGGAGATACTTCACTCAGGATCCAAAAAGCCAAGCATGTTTCTATGTGTTGTCTGTGTAAAACGTACATGAGCAGGGGTAAAGCAGACTCACACTTAGTTACTTCCTCTATGACATCCCACCTGAAGCAAAACCACAGGTCTAACTGGATGACACACCATCAGCTTGTTAGAGGTACCACAACTAGCAGCATCAGAAGTGCTCCTAAATTTTCCTGGGGTTATGGGGTACATAATAGAGGTGCTGTTGTTATGTCAAAGAGTATGTCAAGATTTACTGCTACTGCTGCAGAGGAGTATGTTTTTGGAGATGACAAGTCATAGAGTGCCTACACATACCTCCACCACCTCACCACCTCCACAAGTGATGGTGTAAAAGCAATACAGTTACACATTTCTTCTACTGTGTGCTGCCATCCACAAACATAATGCAAAAGTACACCTATGGAGTAATAAACTTAACAAAATGTTGACAGTTGACATGCTGCCCTATTCTTTTGTTGAAAACAGAGGGTTTAAAGAACTGATGTCATCTGTTGCACTCTGCTGAAATATACCAAGCCACAATTATTTTTTAATGATGGCTGTACCAGGGTTACTTAATCAGAAAGTTAGTGTTGTGGGCAAAGGACAAAGGCACTCAGCCTGCTAAAGAAATTATTCTAGGCATATGTTGCTGTAGGACTCACAACCTTTACTTTACTTTCAGCTATTTATTTCTCTACTTCAGCCCTCAGAAGAAGTAATATTATGGTGGGACATCATGCAGTCACAGAAAACATCAGGAAAAAATCAGGAAATCGTTATTTGACTTTTCATCTATACCTATAGATACTAGCAGTGGACGAAAGGTCTTGTTGTGTTTCCACAAAAAAAGCAAAAAAACACTGGGTTGTCTGCTTTTTCCTATGTAAATCCACTTTAAATAAAGCTCTTAAGATAGTTGCTGTTTTTGCCCACTGACAAAAAATGTTCGCTATTTTTTCAATGGCTACAAACCTTTCACCCTTTACTTACATGTTCTTCACGTTTTCACTATAAAAACTTGACATTTCCAGGAAGTGAAACACAATCCATGCAGCTAGTGAAAGAGAGAGAGAGAGAGAGAGGTTGCTCATCTGTTGTGCTGTGATTTTATTAGCGAAATGGAGGCAGGAGAGGCTCATAGTGATTACTATCACTATGTTCACATTTAATACATATAAAAGGATGAACTGGAAGGACTATTATACATCCAGTGAGTACACTACATTACCCTTAAGGATATATGGAAATCTAGTGTCACAGGCAGAGTAAGAAGAGGGTAGCAGTGTGAGCAAGACAGGTCGGTTATCTGTGCCTGCTACCAGTGCCTTGTGATTCCTGGGTGGGGGGTTAAGAGATGATACCAAGTGATCCAGCAGGGGACCGTAAGTCATGCTTACCATCCCCAAGCAGTCCCACTACTGCTACTAAAATCCAGCAGCTACAGACACAGAGTGTTAGGAGTGAGGGAGGGGGTGATACTAGTGAGGAAGACTCAGAGACTGAAATTAATGTGGTTGCTGTTAGTGATAGTCAAGCAGCTGATAGGAGTAATGTGACCACAGTAGATCCACCTGCTGATGCTGAGGTGGAAAGGAAAGTGATATGGAGCGACCAGACTAGCGGTCAAGGGAGCCCACAACATCCCCATAAACTTGTGATTCCCTTTCCCCTGGCTTTGTCTCTATGGAACATGATACTGAGGAAGATAGAACTGGCTGGCTAACAGCCTGCCTGAGCCTGCTGCCAGTCTGCCGTCTTCAGCTCAAGAGATAGCAAGTATGACAGTAGGGGACCCTCTGTCACATTTGTCATCACCTCCAACTGGTGAGACAGTAATAGAGTAGCAGCAGCAGCAAAAAGGGACTGGTGGTGATGATGATGAAGGTGATGATAGAGCAGCTGGTTTGGAAGATACATTAATGGATTTTTTTAGCCCAAATCGAGAAGGAATGGGAGACAGATTTGGATATGTGGATGGGAATCACCATCAGTGAGATTGCAGAATTTGCAGAGTTTGCTGCTGCTGAGTTGCAAGGGCAGCAGGATGATGAGGATCAGGCTAGTGTGCCGCAGACCACCATGGACACAGTGGGAATGGGTCCAGCCTTAGTAACATGAGACTAAGACAGCTTCCAGTTGGTAGCAGCAATGCTCCTGATCCTAGTTGTAGTGCTGATTCTGAGGCAGCAGCAGCAACAACATCATCATCTGCCCTAGCCAGTGAAACAAAATGTGGAGAAGAAGAAGAAAGAAGATATTCTTCTTCACCATTCCCCTCCCTACTGAGGTCCTGGGTGTGGGACTACTTTTCACTTGGGGCAGGCACGGTGCTGTCCTACACACAATGTGCACATTGAAGTTGCTGATGAGAGGCACAGTTCCTACTTTCAAGGGACAAATTCTATTCCAACAAGGAGGGGTAGTAGGAGAAGCGGTAGTGGACAACTTCTTTTCTCCACTTTTCTGGCCAAAACATGACACTAAACTCCATTGTTTTATTTGTAAAACTCAGGATTTAATGTGCAGACACTTCTTTTTTTGAATATTTTCACCACATATATCTAAAGTGGTGGTGGCTAGTTATATGGCTTCTACTGCCTCAGGCGCATCAGTAGAGTTAGTAGTAGTGGCAAGTGGAATCATGATCATCCATCATACATATCACTGCTGTTGTTGATCCCATTCCCTGGAGCTGCCTAATCAACTCTGCAGCAACTAGAACAAAAGTCACAAATGACACAAGTGCACAGGGGAATTTGATGGTGGACACTGGCCACCACAACATGACCTGCTGGCACTAGGTATCACAGTACCTGTGATTATACTGTCACTCTCATCTGTGGCAGACTGTGATTTGTTCAGTTGGTTTGGCCCGCCCCTTGGTGACCTTTTTATACCTGACTCTTACATCTGTCAGATGCCCTTTCATGGTGTTTCTGAGCCAGACTTGCTGTTGCTGTGCTCCTGTATCCGGATTCCTGTGTACCGACTTTGGCCTGTCCTGACTACGCTCCAGTGTTCCTGATCGTGTATGACCCGGCTTGTCTGAGAATCCTCTACGTGCTACGACCCTGCTTGTCTGAGAACCCTCTACGTGCTACGATCCGGCCTGTCTGAGAAACTTCTACGTGCTACGACACGGCTGGCTGACTTCCTGCTTCGAGATCATCGCGGCCTGCTTGGCCTGTTGTCGCCGCCGCGACTTTCTGAATCCTGTGTTGCTGTGCCGAACTAGTGTGACCATTACACTCCTGTGTAACCCATCCCTCAGTGCAGAGTTCCTTTCTGACTTGCATAAGCTGTGCTCCTTGTACCGAGCCTCTATACGCTGCAGAGCTAAGTTACCATACCGAGCCTGGGAGATTCAAACATACCCTTTAACCCTTGCAGTGCCGCTTCTCTCTTGCCGGACCTTCTTTCTGATTACAGAGCCGTTACCTTGTAAGTCTACTGCTGCTGAGTTGGCCGCTACTTGGACGGTGACTCCCAGTTACGTTTGCAAAGTAGTCTATCCTGTTGGTCCAGTTGGGCATCTTTGGCTCTCGGTCTCACGGTTAATACCGGAGGTATCCGGTGCGGCTATTGGTGGCAAGGTTAGGCTCCAAGCTCTTGCAAGGTCCGAAGGTAAACGCCCGTGGGGGCTATTGGCTCGTGTTGTGCTCACGTTGGTCTCCGGTTATATGCCCTTGGGGGCTAAAACGTCAGCTTTGCATCTCAGGCTAGTCTCGATCACGCCCGTGGGGGCTACATACTCTTGCACTTGCAGTCTCAGTGGTCTCTTGGCGAACGCCCGCGGGGGCTATTTTGGGTCACTGTTCTGCTATAGCTCACGTTGGTCACTGAACATCTACTACCCATCATTACATGAACTCTGTGCTGTGCACATTTGCTCAGTTTATCACTACACCATACGGGCGTGCCAAACCCCACAGCTGAGACTGACAAATTGTTCTCATTTACCCTTTAGGGGTCAGTTCCCTATTTTCTGTACCTATGTTGGGTGCCTTCTATCCATTATAGTGAATCTATGTGTACTGTGTATTCACTTGCAATTGTTGCTGTCAACTGTAGAGGGCGATCATTTGTATTTATTTTCTTTCAATAAAAGTTTGTTTTATTTTAACTGCTGGTCTGAGTGTCAAAACAAACCGTTACAGTACGAAAGGGCCATGACCTCAGACAGTAAGGGTGAAAGTAACACACAAAACATCCACTGGAGAATGGATGTCCATGAGCAGCGCTTAGATCAATTGGCACTGGCTCTACAGACCCTACTTGAGCATACGGTACACCTAGACAAGCCTAATTCGAATCCGGTGGTCTCCCCAGTCTTGACACCGGACAATCCGCCTCTAGCCCCTCCTACTTGTGTCAGAGGCTTAACGGCAGCAGCGCCGTTACCATTGAGATATGATGGCGAGCCTTCCCTATGCAGGCGCTTTATTAATCAGTTGGAGATCTATTTGGAATTAACGCCCCAGGCTTTTCCTAACGACCGAAGCAAGGTCGGATTCATGATATCGCTACTAACAGGCAAAGCTTTGGCTTGGGCAAACCCTTTGTGGGAAAGTGCCAAACCTTGCACGCTGAACTTTAATGAGTTCGTAAAGAAGTTCTGCCGTGTGTTTGAGGTCCCTGGCAGAGTTGCCTCCGCTGCCAAAAGGCTAATGGAGATACAGCAGGGCGAACGTACATTGGGCAATTATGCGATAGAATTCTGAACCCTGGCAGCGGAGGTGGGCTGGAACGATGAGGCATTATTGGCAGCTTTTGCTAAGGGGCTCTCTGAACCAATTAAAGATGAAATAGCTGCCCGAGATGTACCTAGTGACCTGGACGAATTCATTGATTATGTAATGCTCATTGACTCTCATATCCGGGAAAGACGGTTGGCAAGAAGGGCAACCTCCAGAAAGCATGGACAGGACAGTTCCTTTGACCCACCCTCTCCACCCTTTCCTACTGAGCGTCCAGGAGAGGCAGCAGAGCCAATGCAGTTGGGTTTTACTAGACTCTCCAAAGAAGAGAGGTCTTTTCGTAAAAGGCAAGGCCTATGTTTATATTGTGGCAAACAGGGGCACCTTTTGCGCAATTGTCCGGTGAGGCCGGGAAACGCACGCACCTAGGGTACCTTGGGGGACAGGCCCTAGGTGGTGTACAACAGTCCCTAGATTCAAATATTGCTAAACCCACCATCCAGGTGACGTTCTTTTGGGCTGACAAGGGCGCATAAACCTCGGCACTGGTAGACTCTGGAGCAGCCGGGTACTTTATGGACCAATCTTTTGCGGCTTTGCAAAATATTCCTCTATGCAAAAAGGAATCTCCATTGGCAATAGAGGCCATTGATGGCAGACCATTGGAACCCGCCTTTATTACAATGGAAACCATCCCTATTTCTATGTCATTTGGGGCACTCCACAAGGAGGAGGTACAGTTTCAAATTATTTGCTCACCTCACCATGCAGTCATTTTGGGGTTTCCATGGTTGCTTCTGCACAATCCTCAATTTGATTGGCAAAAATGTGAGGTTAGTTCCTGGTCTGATCACTGTAAAAAAAACTGCCTATCTCTTCCTGTCAAAATTATGTGTACCTCTCCTGCTGTGCCAGTTGAATATGGGGAATTCAGTGACGTATTCAGCAAGGGGGTGACTAGTGCATTGCCCGAGCATAGACCCTATGATTGCGCTATTGATTTGCCTCCAGGTGTGATTCCCCCGAGGGGACGAACTTACCCACTGTCATGCGAGGAGAACAGGGCAATGGAGGAGTACATTGAGGACGCCCTTGGTAGGGGAATTATTTGCAAGTCCACTTCTCCGGCTGGTGCTGGATTCTTCTTTGTAAAAAAGAAAAATGGCGAACTAAGGCCATCTATTGAATACCGGGGGCTTAATAAGCTTATGCCCAAGAACGCATACCCTATTCCACTCATCACCGAGTTATTTGACAGATTGAAGGGCTCTTCTGTCTTCACCAAACTTGATTTGCGGGCCGCCTACAATCTAATTAGAATCAGAGAAGGTTATGAGTGGAAAACGGCATTTAATACAAGAACTGGGCACTACGAATATCTGGTAATGCCGTTTGGCTTATGTAATGCACCTGCGGTATTCCAGGAGCTGATTAATGATATCTTGCGTGACATGCTTCAGTCCTGCGTGGTGGTATATCTGGACGATATATTGATTCATTCCGCCACTCTCTCCCAACATATTAAAGATGTCATGGAAGTCTTGTTGCGACTCCGGGAGAATAAGCTGTTTTGTAAATTGGAAAAATGCAAATTCCATGTGTCACAAGTACCATTTTTGGGGTTCGTAATCTCCAAAGATGGAATCGCTATGGACCAGGACAAGTTGGCAGCAGTATTACAATGGCCTCGCCCTAAAGGGTTAAAAGCGATTCAGCGCTTTTTAGGGTTTGCCAACTATTACAGAAAATTCATACGTAACTTTTCCACAATTGTGAAACCTTTGTCTGATTTAATACATAAGGGCGCTACTCCCTCTCAGTGGTCCGAGGCCGCTGATAATGCATTTGAGACCTTAAAATCTGCCTTTACGTCTGCCCCAGTACTGTCCCATCCCAATCCCTCCCTGCCATTTACCTTGGAAGTTGACGCCTCTGAGGTTGGGGTTGGGGCAGTACTCTCCCAGCGTCCTGTGGGAGGTGGTACCTTGAAACCTTGTGGGGTTTTTTCTAAGAAATTGTCCAGCGCACAGAGCCACTATGAGATTGGTGACAGGGAGTTATTGGCTATTATTCTGGCACTGAAGGAGTGGCGTCACTTGTTGGAAGGTACCAAGAACCCAGTACTGATCCTGACCGATCACAAAAACTTGACATATCTCTCTGAGGCTAAGAGGTTGTCTTCTCGACAGGCCAGGTGGGCACTCTTTTTGTCCCGGTTTATCTTTGTAGTATCGTACCTCCCGGGTTCTAAGAACGTGAGGGCAGACGCATTGTCTCGACAGTTCGCGTCGGACACTGACAGGGAGGAAGCACCGGTACCTATTATTCAGCCCGACCGTATTATGGCTACTATTCGCACTAGTATAACTTCGCCACTGGGAGAGGAGATTTTGGGGTCTCAAGCTAGGGCCCCACCTGAGACTCCAGTTGGTAAATGCTTTGTAGCTGAGCCTTTTCGCACTCGTCTATTGGAGACCTATCATTCATCTAGGGCGGCCGGGCACATCGGCAGGGATCAGCTGGTATGGTCTCTTTCGCAATTATTCTGGTGGCCGACGCTCAGAGCCGATTGCTCCACTTTTACTGCCGCTTGTGCCACATGTGCCCGTGCTAAGACCCCCAGGCATCTCCCAGTGGGCTTGCTTCAACCTGTGCCTAATGGAGAACGGCCCTGGTCTCATATATCTATCGATTTTCTGGGAGAATTGCCAATCTCAAGGGGGTATACATTTATCCTTATGGTGGTTGATAGGTTCTCCAAAATGGCTAATTTTGTGCCACTCAGGGGGCTTCCATCGGCTCAGGAATTGGCTAAGGTCTTTGCTAAAGAAGTGTTTCGTTTGCACGGGGTACCCAGAGTGGTGGTCTCCGACCGTGGGAGTCAATTCGTGTCCAGGGTTTGGAGGGCATTCTGTGGCATGATGGTCATTCAATTGTCCTTCTCCTCCGCCTACCATCCCCAGACCAACGGAGCCGCTGAGCGTGCCAATCAGGGACTCGAACAGTTCCTGCGCTGTTTTATTACTGATCATCATGACAATTGGGCCGACCTGTTGCCATGGGCGGAGTTTGCCAGGAATTGTGCAGTTAACTCATCGTCCAGGAGCTCCCCGTTCTTAATCAACTATGGGTTCCAGCCAGGTTTGCTCCTGGACTCGTTCCAGTCACAGCAGATTCCGGCTTTGGATGAGCATATGGAGCAGCTCCGTTCCACCTGGGCACAGGTGCAAAGGACCCTCAGTCAGTCTTTCCAGCAGCATCAGCGATATGCCAATCGTAGATGGCTGCCAGTGGTCTCTTTCCAGGTTGGGGATAGGGTATGGCTCTCCTCCAGAAACCTCAATCTGCAGGTCCCCTCGAATAAGCTGGCTCCCCGGTTTATTGGTCCATTTAAAGTTATTCGCAAAATTAATCCTGTCTCCTATGCGTTGGAACTTCCACCGTCTATGCATATTCACAATGTGTTCCATGTGTCTCTGTTAAAACCCCTGGTTTGCAATCGTTACACTACTACTCCGGTAGTTCCTGGGCCGGTGGACATCCAGGGGCAAGAGGAATATGAGGTTCAAAGCATTGTTGATTCTAGGCGACTTAGAGGGAAGTTGCAATACTTGGTCCACTGGAAGGGCTATGGCCCGGAGGAGCGCTCTTGGGTTGACCAGAAGGACCTCCATGCGCCCAGACTTGTGCGCAACTTCCACTCTAAATATCCTCAGAAACCTAAGCCTCCAGCAGGGAGAGGGGGTCTTTGAGAGGGGGGTACTATCACAGTGCCTGTGATTATACTGTCACTCTCATCTGTGGCAGACTGTGATTTGTTCAGTTGGTTTGGTCCGCCCCTTGGTGACCTTTTTATACCTGACTCTTACATCTGTCAGATGCCCTTTCGTGGTGTTTCTGAGCCAGACTTGCTGTTGCTGTGTTCCTGTATCCGGATTCCTGTGTACGACTTTGGCCTGTCCTGACTATGCTCCAGTGTTCCTGATCGTGTATGACCCGGCTTGTCTGAGAATCCTCTACGTGCTACGACCCGGCTTGTCTGAGAACCCTCTACGTGCTACGATCCGGCCTGTCTGAGAAACTTCTACGTGCTACGACACGGCTGGCTGACTTCCTGCTTCGAGATCATCGCGGCCTGCTTGGCCTGTTGTCGCCGCCGCGACATTCTGAATCCTGCATTGCTGTGCCAAACTAGTGTGACCATTACACTCCTGTGTAACCCATCCCTCAGTGCAGAGTTCCTTGCTGACTTGCATAAGCTGTGCTCCTTGTACCGAGCCTCTATACGCTGCAGAGCCAAGTTATCATACCGAGCCTGGGAGATTCAAACTTACCCTTCAACCCTTGAAGTGCCGCTTCTCTCTTGCCGGACCTCCTTTCTGATTACAGAGCCGTTACCTTGTAAGTCTACTGCTGCTGAGTTGGCCGCTACTTGGACGGTGACTCCCAGTTACGTTTGCAAAGTAGTCTATCCTGTTGGTCCGGTTGGGCGTCTTTGGCTCTCGGTCTCACGCTTAATACCGGAGGTATCCGGTGCGGCTATTGGTGGCAAGTTTAGGCTCCAAGCTCTTGCAAGGTCCGAAGGTAAACGCCCGTGGGGGCTATTGGCTCATGTTGTGCTCACGTTGGTCTCCGGTTATACGCCCGTGGGGGCTAAAACGCCAGCTTTGCATCTCAGGCTAGCCTCGATCACGCCCGTGGGGGCTACATACTCTTGCACTTGCAGTCTCAGTGGTCTCTTGGCGAACGCCCTCGGGGGCTATTTTGGGTCACTGTTCTGCTATAGCTCACGTTGGTCACTGAACATCTACTACCCATCATTACATGAACTCTGTGCTGTGCACATTTGCTCAGTTTATCACTACACCATACGGGCGTGCCAAACCCCACAGCTGAGACTGACAAATTGTTCTCATTTACCCTTTAGGGGTCAGTTCCCTATTTTCTGTACCTATGTTGGGTGCCTTCTATCCATTATAGTGAATCTATGTGTACTGTGTATTCACTTGCAATTGTTGCTGTCAACTGTAGAGGGCGATCATTTGTATTTATTTTCTTTCAATAAAAGTTTGTTTTATTTTACCTGCTGGTCTGAGTGTCAAAACAAACCGTTACACTAGGCCAGTAAGACATATTTTTTTGTTCCTTCAACACAAATCACAGGCCTACAAAAAAATTGGGGGGGTTGTTTCTAACAAACCTAAGTCCTACAAATCACCGATTCCTCAGTTCTTGTGATGCTAATAAACCTAATTGGTAAAAATTATCTCTGATTTCTCAGTTTTTGTGATGTTAACAAGCCTGGTTGATAAAAAATTATCTCTGATGTGATTTATCAGGGCTTGTGATGCTAACAAGCCAAAGCCCTACAAATCAATGTTTCCTCTGGGCTTGGGCCTCTAACAACAAGTGCTACAAATCCTCCTCTACAAAATACTTTATCCCGCCAAAAATCAGTCTGCCCCAGTCACAGCTTACATCAGGGGGGACCCTGTCTCTGTCACGTTACGTACAAATTTCTTGTTTTTTGGTTATTTTTAAAAATTGCATTAATCTATTTATTTTCCTGCCCCCCCAATCCCGTTCAACAACCTTCCCCCCCGACAAGAAAAATTTCCTGTTCAACTGATTCTTTCCCCAGATTCCACTAACACAGGCACTATCCTCAGACCCCTTTTATACCATGTCTAATTTGATTTTTGATTAAAATCAGTCAACAATACCAGATCCAAAACAATTCCCTGTTCATCTGATTCTTTCCCCATGCTCTACCTACACAGGCACCCTCAGACCTTTTGTAGACTATGCCTGTGGGATATAAAATAATATTTGCTATATGTTGTGTGTAAATTCAATGTTCCCATTGATTTCAATGCAATAAGCTATGTGAAAAATGCAGAAAAACTGCAGATTTTTGTTTGAGGCAAAAATTTTCACCTATGTCTATTAGATATGTCTAGAATTATGAGATATGCCTATTAGATATGTCTGGAATTAAAGGAAAAGTGAATCTGTAAATCATGAAGATGTTGTCTGCCAATATCATGTAGACTCTTAAACCTGGTTCTGTTTCTCTCAACATAGTACCTTTTTATATTTATCACTGCTTAATGTTTGAAAGCTCCATTGCCACGAGCATCCAGTGTGTATTTGTTTCTACTTCAAATAAAAAAAGAGTGATTCTGTGAGAGTTGAGGAACAAGCAGGAGACTTCAGGAGTAATAGTGAAAACTTTACTGTGTGCAAGAAAAAAAGGTAGCAATAAGGAGGGTAGCCCTAGTGTGGAATTTTCAGGAACACTTAATGACCACCACCAGTGATCAGCTTACTCATTTCGCTGCATCACCTCTTTTTATGAAAGATAAGTGTATCTGAAAGCAGCCGCACAGAGTCCCAATATTTTAAAAAGTATCTCATCTTCTATTGGCCAAACTGTACGAGCCTCCCTGGATGATGTACCATAATCATCAGCTACCTTAGGAACTTGTGTAAAAGCAGCAAATCAAATCTCCATGGTTAGCTTTAGAACGCCAGCTTTCAAGACCACTTAGGTCTCTTCTACAGGCATGTCTACCAAAGAGATCTTAAAAGCTTTCATCCCAAAGCTAATATGGTAGAACATAAAGCTTGATTCTATTACCCATGCTAAAACTGGCGCTACAAGAAAAACAAGCAACGTGTATTTTACAAACATGTGTTACACTGGTATTCTATTGCAGAACCACAGTAAAACAAAACTGCCGTAGACAGCACATGTCAGAGTACTAACAAAATTGGGTCTGTCTGCTTCTATTCAACTACCGCCAAAAAAAACAGCGCAAAATGTCAAAGTCCAAGGAAATAGGTATACATTTGATGACAGAAAGATCAAGTTTAGTGTTAGATGTGTTCCCCATATTATCAAAATCCAACATAGAGCGCCCCTTTCGACATTTAACCCCACCTTTTAAAATTTGATTTACAGTGCTTTCTTTCACCACTTTAATTCGACAAATAGTGTTCACATTAGACATTAACCTTTCCCCTTGAAAATTCTCCATTTAAATTCGACATTGTTCTTCTCCTATTTTTTATGACATGCCTTCTTTGTATTTGTATTGTATAATTAACCCTATGAGTACCAGAGAGGTAGCAATGCATTGCAATGTGCTTGCTACCCCTCTGGTACTCATAGGGTTAATAGGCAAGGTATGCGGCTGCATACCTTTCCTGTATATGTGTAAAAAATGTGTTTTTTTTTTAATTATATTTTAATTTTAGTAAAAACAAACTTCAGACCACAAGGGGGTATCATGACCCCTCATGACACCCCCCTAACATGGATAACCTATCCATTAGGATAGGCTATGCATGCAGGCGACAATTGCCGATTTTTTTTTAAATAAAGCGCATATAACCTATGTGTACCATAGGTTATATGCACTTTTACTGTAATATGTAAACATTTCAGACCTCAAGGGAGACACCTGGACCCCTCCTGATTCCCCCCTAACATGGATCATCTATCCACCTTTTAACTAAAGAGCATATAACCTGTTTTCCATATGAGCTTTTTATAAGTAACTATGCCTTCTTTAGTACTGGAGCGGCTTCCAGTACAAGAGCTTGTTGAATGAATGAATCCTGTCACTGGGTCATTCTTGGAAAGCACAACACTGCGCTTTCATCATTGAATCAGTCACTCAGTCTGCAGCCGCATACCTTGCCTATTAACCCTATTAGTACCAGAGGGGTAGCAAACAAATTGCAATGTGTTGCTACCTCTCTGGTACTCATAAGGTTAATTATACAATACAAATACAAATAAGGCATGTTGTAAAAAATAGGAGAACAACAATGTTGAATTTAAATGGAGAAAAAATGTCATGGGAGCATTGTAAGTTGGATTTTCAAGGGGAAGGGTTAAAATGTTGAATGTGAACAATATTTGTCGAATTAAAGTGGTGAAAGAAAGTTGAATTTTAAAAGGGGGTTTAATAAGTCGAAGGGTTTCTATGCTTTATACTGTATTCTACACTGCTTTTGTTCAAACAACAATGGTTTTAAAACTGTCATTGTGGCTTCTACACCTAAACCTCTGAGGCGCAGGATTTCTGACTTAAAATATATCAACAAAATAGGTGCTAATACTGAGTGTGCTTAATAGAATACTACTTGCACAAGTTGGGTAATAAGATGCTAAAACCTGCTTGCCTGTTTTTTTAACACTGGTAATAGAATCGATCCCTTAGTGTCCTACCTCACATAAGGCATACATGAATGCAGTGAGCATTATCATGCATAGGCTAGAAACTGCTTATTGTTCCATCTAGATGAGTCTTATGTGATTTTAAATGAAAGCCTTGCTTACTTATACCAATGGCTTCATTAACACCAGCTGAGTGGGCTAAAGTCCCAGTTCTCATTATTACAATCAACTTGAAAATAATGGTGCTAATCTCCTTATTAATAGTGATACAATGGAACTATCTTTCCTGGTCCCTCCTCGGCAGCGGTCACGAACGGGTTAAGTCCCCCACCCCCAGCCGAAGAACAGGAAACACCCGAACCCAAAATAATAAAAGATCCCTCCCCCCATACCTTAATGTCTTTTTTGTTTCCTGCCTTCGGCTGTGGATGGAAACATCCCGATTTGCACCATGCGTTTTTTTTTTTAAACCTGCCCTGAGTTTTGTTAAACTCATTTACCGGCTCCAGGTCTCTCACTCCCTGGTGTACAGAGCTTCCTCCTCACTCCGCCACATATGGCTGGACAGCTGGAAGGCCCCGTTATGCAGTGGGGACTTAGTCTCTCTCCCTCTCACTCTCTCTCCCCTCCCAGTGGTTGCTTCAGGCATTGAGGGCGTGCGTGCCCATTTCCAAGATGGCGGACAGCTTTTCTTTTCCTCTTCCTGAGCCTCCTGGCGTCATTCTCTGGGCGACGACTTCCTTTTCAGATTGCTTCTTGTTAGTTTCTTCTTCTTGAGGGTATTTAAGGTAAGTGCTTTTCCTTTTTTACCTTTTATTGTACATTTTTGTTTCTCTCCTGTATGGTGATCCTTATACAGTCTATTTCTCCTTGGCTGTGTTGCTGCCCCAGTTATTTAGTCCTGAATCCTGGTACAGTATTTAATTTTTTCTCTTACCTTCTGCTGCCTTTGGGTGGTTCTTCCTGCTTATTCTCACTTTTCCCTGCTGGAATTGTTTTTCTTTCCCGCAGACCTCTATCTATATGGATCCTGACCCTGAGGCAAATACACTGCAACCCAAGGCTATGGGGTAGGTTTTGGTAAGGTAAGGTTTTCCTTTTTTTTATGTTAAAAAGAGTGATAGGTTGGCTGACGGGACTTCATTTCTATGTCTTTCCAGCCCGATCAGAGGGGATGCCACTACTCTGCCGCCTAACAGGTCATGTTATGCCTGTGACAATGATGCTATGGAGGGGAAGAAGATCTGCAGGTCATGCTGGTTGGAATCCATCCAAGAGGCTCCATCCACCTCCAAGGACTTTTCTACGATGATTAGACAAGCTGTAGTCCAAGGGCTTCAGGAGACATCCTTTCCTCCACGCAAGAGATTGAGAGAAAGAGAAGAGGATCCTTTCTCAGAAGACTCAGACGAGGAAGTACATAGGTCAAGAGACTCTGCCGATTCTGCAGAAGACGATGAGGAATACTCGGATCTTACTGGATTTGACTCTACATTAATAGAACCTTTAATAAAATCAGTTAGACAAACGCTGGGCCTCCAAGAACCCCAGGAAAAACAACCAAAGGACCGTATGTTCTCGTCATTTAAAAAGAAAATTGTATCCTTTCCGCTTCATTCTGCAATAAGGGATTTGATTCTTGAAGAATGGAGAAAGGGGGACAGAAGATGCAAGCCCACACCTCGTCTGTCGAAGATGTATCCATTCTCTGATAAAGACTTGGAACTATGGAATGCCCCACCCAAAGTGGACGCAGCAGTAGTGCGTTTGGCACGGAAGACCACATTACCATTAGATGATGCAGCGTCATTTAAGGATCCTCTGGATAGACGACTGGAAAATGACTTAAAGAGGGTCTATCTGTCCATTGGATTGGCCTCCAGACCAGCTGCAGCCCTGACCTCGGTTTCCAGAGCTATGAGAGTCTGGATGGAACAAGTAGAGCAAGCTCTTTTACAAGGGGAATCTCGTTCTGCTATAGCCGAATCTTTGTCAGATATCAAAACAGCCAAAGAGTTCATTATTGACTCCTGTACCGATCTGATCCGCCTACAAGCCAAAGCTATGTACTTATCAATTGCCGCTAGGAGAGCACATTGGCTACACCATTGGAATGCGGATAACATCTCAAAATTAAATCTTTGTGCACTTCCGTTTTCCAGAGAGATGCTTTTTGGAGAAAAGTTGGATGAACTAATTAAGAGGGCTTCGGGGGGCAAAAGCCTCTTCCTACCGCAATACAAGAAAAACAGGCGGACCGATTTCGGGCCTTCCAGAAGGAATCCACAGAACAGAACATCCTTTCGGGACGCTCGTTTCTACCGTCCAGGTAAAGAATCTTCCAGGTCTCTCTCCCGGAAAACTGGACAGCCATTTTCCTTTCGTTCCTCAAGACCTAGTGGGTCGGGAAAAGGATCAGACTTTTCAAACTCCAAACAAGTTGCGAAATTCTGACGGTGCCCAGGTCCAGTCGTGGGGAATTGGAGGCTGTTTACGACGCATGGACCAGAGTCGTGTCAGACAAATGGGCACTACAAGTGATCTCCCTAGGCTATTCAATAGAATTCAAGACTCGACCTACAAAATCAGTCTTCAAGATGTCAAGACTTCCCAGAGATCCTTCAATAAGAAAGCATCAACTAAAGTGCATTTCTCATCTGGTTGCGGAAGAAGTCATCTCGATAGTTCCAACACAAGAAAGATTCAGCGGGATTTATTCCACCCTATTTTTTGTTCAAAAATCCTCTCTTCAGCTTCGTCCAATTCTGGACCTCAAAAACTTGAATTATCACTTAAATACGAGAAGATTCAAGATGGAGTCCATTCAAACTATCATCAAAGTGGTCCTACCAGGAGACTGGATGGTGTCAATAGACCTAAAGGAAGCATATTTACATATCCCGGTAGCACGTTACCATCAAAGATTCCTGCGTTTTGCATACGGAGATCAACATTACCAGTTTACCTGTCTGCCGTTTGCAATAGCTACAGCCCCAAGAACGTTTTCAAAGTTACTTCTCCCCGTGGTGGCACATCTCAGACTCCAAGCCATCAGAATTTATCATTATCTAGATGATATTCTGATCATCGCACAAGATCAGCAATGCCTGCTTCAACACAGGGAACAGACGATCAGTTTGCTCTCACAACTCGGCTGGATCATAATTTCAGAAAAGAGTCATCTGACTCCCACACAACAGATGGTCTTTCTGGGAGTCCTCTTCGACACGGGTCGAGAACGGGTCTTCCTGACAGTAGACAAGGCACGGAATCTCTCGTATCAGATCACAGAACTCAAGCAAAAGTCAGCCATTACTGCTCGAAAGTGCATGAGTCTGCTGGGACTGATGTCCTCTACAATCCCAGTGGTCAGATGGGCCCAGTGGTTTATGAGACCTTTTCAGCTGTCCTTCCTAAACCAATGGGACAGTCGGTTCGACAGTCTCGAAATCCTCATCACCATTACCGAGGAAGTCAAGACCAGCCTTTCCTGGTGGGAAGACATCCGCAATCTCATTCAGGGAAAGTCCTTAAGAGACAGAGAATGGGTAACGCTCACTACAGACGCCAGTGGCACAGGTTGGGGAGCAATATTGGGAGAAGAGCAAGCACAAGGATCATGGCCTTCAAACTGCTCAAACGTGCCATCAAATATACTAGAGCCCCGTGCTGCTACACAAGCAATCTTCAGCTTCGCTTCACAACTACAAGGGAAGTCAATCAAAATCAGGATGGACAATCGTCCCGCAGTATACTATGTCAGAAAACAAGGAGGGACACGAAGCAGATCCCTCATGAACAAGATTTCTCCAATCCTTTCCTGGGCGGTGGCCAATGCTCAGGATCTGACGGCAGTATACCTAAAAGGGAAACTCAATATACAAGCGGATTATCTCAGCAGACACCAACTCAATCACAATTCCTGGGCCTTGAACTCGGAGATATTTGGGAAGATAGTCCAGAGATGGGGCCTTCCAGTCATAGATCTGATGGCCTCACCCCAGAACACCAAGCTTCCGAGATTTTACGGGGAAATTTTTTACCCACAAGCACTCGGGACGGACGCGCTCTGTCATCCATGGCACAAGAGTCTGAATTACATTTTTCCTCCTATCTCCCTGATTTACAGAGTACTCCAGAAGATTCGGATGGACAGGGCGGAGGTAATCGCTATCATTCCCTTTTGGCCCCGCAGACCGTGGTTCCCGGAGCTTCAGAGATTGTCAATCTCAGAACCATGGATGCTACCACACAAGAAGGATCTATTATCTCAGGGCCCTATACTACATCCGGATCCCTCCAACCTACACCTAGCGGCCTGGAGATTGAGCGGGAATCGTTGATAGATAAAGGTCTCTCCGAATCCGCAATTTCTATCCTTTTAAGCTCCAGGAAGTCCTCAACTTCAGCTTCATATTATAGAATTTGGTCTGTTTTTTCCAAATGGGCGGAGCTCAAAGGTTTTTCGTCATCCTCTCCTTCCCTAGTTAATATTGTGGAATTCCTTTCGGATGGTTTCCATCAGGGATTAAGCCCCAATACCCTTAAAGTTCAAGTCTCAGCCATTTCGGCCATTACAGGCATCAGATGGGCACAACAAGATTTAATGGTTTGATTCTTCCGAGCTCTACAACATCTTCGTCCTACAGTCAGGAATCTATCCCCTGCCTGGGATCTCCCTTTAGTGCTGGATGCCCTGACGGCAGCACCGTTTGAGCCCTTGGATTCCATTCCTTTAGGCATGCTATCTTTAAAGATCACTTTCCTCATTGCCATAACCTCGGCTAGACGAGTCTCGGAACTTCAAGCTCTCTCAGTTAGAGAACCATTTTTGAGATTCTCACAGGACTCAGTAATCCTTAGACCAGTGCCAGATGTTCTCCCTAAAGTCATCTCGCCTTTCCATCTGGCTCAAGACATCGTACTACCATCATTTGTTCCTGACACCTCCAAAGGAGATAAGGCAGAATGGATCAACCTGGACCTGGTCAGAGGTCTTCAAATCTTTGTCCTCAGGACATCGGCAATTAGGAAAACGGAAAAACTATTCATTGTTCCATCAGGTCACAGACAAGGATGGCCGGTTGCCAAATCCACTATCTCCAGATGGATAGTATCCTGTATAATCAAGGCGTACCAGGCTAAGGGTATTCCGCCTCCTCAGGGTATTAGGGCCCATTCCTCACGGTCTATCTCCACTTCATGGGCAGCAGAGGCCAGAATTTCTACAGAGGACATTTGCAGGGCAGCAACTTGGGCCTCCAGTAATACCTTTGCTAAACATTATCGTCTGGACCTCAGGTCTAGAGACTCTTCGGCCTTTGGGAAAGAAGTTCTCCGCTCAGTTTCTATGTTTTCCTCTTAATAAAGTGTTTTCGCAGTATTTTGGTCTCTGGGTATTCTTTTTCCTTGGAATTTTCCCTCCCTATAAGTCTTGCTTTGGTACTCTCCCGTTCGTGACCGCTGCCGAGGAGGGACCAGGAAAATGGAAAATATATTCAGCTTACCGTTATTTTCTTTTCCTGGTCCAGAGGAGGCAGCGGTCACTGCTTTCCCACCCGGAAGGCTTATTAGTATCTCGGCTAGGATACACAGACATCAAGGTATGGGGGGAGGGATCTTTTATTATTTTGGGTTCGGGTGTTTCCTTTTCTTCGGCTGGGGGTGGGGGACTTAACCCGTTCGTGACCGCTGCCTCCTCTGGACCAGGAAAAGAAAATAACGGTAAGCTGAATATATTTTCCATTTTTATTAATAATGCATTGAATTGCACAAAGTCCAAAAAACTTTCAGAAGTTAAATAGTATACTCGCAGATAAACAACTTCTTTGATTTAATACTATCTTTTCCCTTTATAGTTTCCCTTGGTTGAAAACAGGTAAATGAATCAAAATGACTGAGGGTCTGTTTGACCCATTTGCAATGAAGTACAGAAATTATTAAAGAACAAGAAATATGAATAAAATAAAGTTAGACCTTTTACTAATGAAATGCTACTAACCCCGTTTCTGGGAGAGCTTTAATATATATTTATTTTTTTAAAAGGCCAAACTTGTGAGGGCTTTCAGAATTCAGATAATATTGTGAATTTCATGTGTACGTAATAAATGAAATGCAAGTTAAGAAACAAGCAGTGAATAGTGGACAAATTCAAATGTTTAATTTAAAAAAATGTAGTACATATTAGACACTATAATGTCTCATTTCCATCTCTGTGTACAACTTGCGATATTGTAAGACTAATAGGATGGAAATGAGTGACTCCATTTTGTCTGATGAGAGTTTACTTTTTACAGCTAATTTATACATTGTAAATCAAAATCATTGTGGAAGTGGCCCACCATTATTTATTACATCTTAATAAAATAAGCAATATTATGAATTATTGTAATATAGAAAATAAATGTTTGCATATCTCCATGGCAAACCAGTTAAATAGTACATACACAGTTAAATATTTTATTACAGAATTGTTTGTAACTACCGTTAATCCAAATCATGTTTAAGGACAAGAAAATGAATGTGAGTCATAGCAATTCCTTGTAAGCACATTGTTTCAAACCTGTAAAAAAGAGTTATGCACAGCAGCACTGGTTACACTCCCATGGGGATTGAATTGGAAGAGTAATACATGTCTATAAACACTTTGGCCCATATTCAGAGAGAAAAAGATTAGCAAATCATCTGCATTGTGGGGGCAAATAAGAATATTCCTTTGTTTAAATGTGGCTTTTTAACTATATGAATGCAATGAAAATATAGAGTGATTTTTATCACATTTCACTGGGGACCTTTCTAGAATTCAAGGGGAAGAAATCCCCATTTAAATCAATGGACATTTCTTATTTGTCCCCAATAGTGTAGCTGGCTTGCACCATAATTGCTTATCTTTTCTTCCTAAACATTGCCCATAGAATGGTAATACATATGAAGCTAGGCCAAAGATTGCAACTTAGAATAATGTACCACAGTAATATTTTAAGCATGGATTATAAAAAGTAAATTAATAGGATATAACAGTGGGTATATTCTAAGCCATGCATTGGTAAATTGTGGACTTCAATTTGCCCCACTCTTTCCCAACCTATTGATGAGGAAGATGGTGATGATGATGGGAGGTACAGACCAGCATTGTCTAGACCTGTACAAAGAAGCTGACCAAGAAGACAGAAAGAAATCATTCACCAGACCACTATCGGATGTGAATAATAGAGGGCATAGCTACAATGTGATTATAGCTGCTGATACTGAAGCTGAAGGTAGAGATGCCAACAGCAGTTCTGGATAACCAGGACCAGCTGAGCCAGGGTTGCTTCAGGATAGCAGCCTCTGTTAGCTGAGAGTGTAGTGGTCTAGAGAGTAAAAGACAAATCTAAAGCTATAGTACAAAAAACAGGATAACAAATGGGAAAAAAAGTCTCAGTAAAAAGTTGCTGAGCAAACGAGCGGCTGCCAAAGTAAAGCTTCCCTAGCAAAAGCAGAAAATTCAAAAGGAGCAAACAAAACACAACAAACAGAAGTGTCAGCACAGGACTGGAGGGACCAGGCAGGCAAAGAACTAGACCAGAGGTGCAGTAAAAATTAGTAGGCAAGAAATGTAGGGAAGAGAAGTAAAAAATTTGGAAAGGTGGTACAGGATCACAAGTGGTTACTAGGCTGAATTTTAAGAAGGGTGACACAGGACCCCAAGTCAAAGTTAAAATGTGTTGAAAACGGAAGTCATGTAGTATACAAAAACTGAGACATAGACACAGGTAAAGAACACAGACAGGTAAAGAAGGAAGGATTAAATAGGGATTTAGGTTCTGAGAAGCAAGGAAAACAGAAGAATCATGCTAGGATTAAAAGAAATGCGTTCTGACAGTTACTCACTCCTATTCCAAGCCATAGTTTATCAATTTCAGTTGTAAAAATGTCCTCTCTAGAACACATGGATATCTGTCAGTCACTTTCTGGTAAATCTAACTGTACTAAATGATTGGGCCACTTTTGATCAGTTGATCAATCATTTGTTCATCTGTGGATATTCTTACAACTTTAATTTTAAGGGAGGCTTGAGAAATGTTGGAAATCGTATGTGACCTAAGAATTGAGAGCATTTTGCAGAAAATAATTCATAATTAATATATGGAGCCTCTTTTTCAAGCAAAGTTTCATTAGACTTTTTGGAAAATAAAATAATTGTGCGGGTTGGGAAACAGCACTTACAAAGAAAACACCTCTTAGAGGGTCCATCTAGCTCTGCTTCCTTGTAACAGCCTCTGGGGCACCATCCCCTTGCCCCTCTCCCCCCACATACCACCTCTCATGTTTCTCACCCCTCCTCATGCTCCCTTCCCTCTATTCTTCTGATCCATCTTATGTCCCCTAGTTCTGCCTCCTCTCTTCCTCTGTCTCTCTACTCCTCTTTGTTTCCTTACCCCACACAACCTGATAGGTGGTAAATTTTCTGTTTTCAGCACCTCATCCCTGACACCCGGGAGCCCTCTAGTCTGGTTTTTATAGTCACTTTCACAGCTCTCATTCCATATATTTCCATACATTGTGCTGAATACATGCAATGCTATTTGCTTCTGTTATGCTGGTCTTTATATATATATAGGGCCTTGTGTGGCTTTTGGGACTTGCTTGCTCCCTACCTTTCTGTTGTATTCTCACTATAATTTTTTTTCAATAAAGTCTTGTATAAGAAAATTTTTTTTTATTAATTTAGTAACTGTAACGGAAGCAAGAAGGGACCGTGTCGCCTTCGACTGTCGTTCCCGGGTCTCTCCTTCTTGCCGCCGGATAAGCGCCGTCAGATGCACCGGTCAAACCGATGGGCGGTCTGGTGGTCGACTTGCAGCAGTGTTGAACCTCGAGGTGGTCGACTCCATGTCGAAGTATGCAAGTCGAGAAGGGGTCGACAAGGCTCCAGAGCAATCGAAGAGTCGCAGGCTGGAACTCTTGGCAGTAGAGAGAGAGGCCTCTACTCCCGGTCGAACGGATAACAAGAAAAGTGCAGCAGGAACCAAAGGAAGGTCGAAGACGGAGTCCACATCGCCGCCTGACAGCATACAAAGTTGAGTCGCAGGAAGTTGGCAGCAGGCAGTTGACGATGCAGAATACTCAGTTCAGATGGGTGTCAGAGTGGCCGCTTTATACCATAGGAACATTAGACACCAGGACTCCTTGTTCACTCAGAATACGAACTCTTTATTGTCACAAAACCACACGTATTTATACACAAACCTCACATTGAAACACATGGGCCAACCAGATACAATACGGACATAATCCAATCACAACACAGGAGACAAAAGACCAACAGCAGATGGTCTAGCAAATACAATGCCGCAAACATGATTATATTTCCAATACAAAAGGGTTGATTAACTCTAGATAAAAGGCACAAAGACTTGAGGGGCGGGAATACACATTCGAGGGACAATGGCCAGGGGATGAAGTACGTACTTGACGAGTTTGAAAATTTGGCTTCAACCCTGGCCAATCAAGGCGTACAATGGTCGATCAATCCCCAAGCTACCTACTTTTCCCTATGTTAGGTCTATGGGAGACCTTTAAACCTCCTGCTCAGGGATTTGACCAATCCAACGTAGACTCACTGCCTTCAACTCCTCGTGTTCGACTCGATGTCGAACACAACGCCGGGAACCTCCGACTCGTCGGTGAACGTGTAAACCCTCAAATACACTATATACATTAACCTAGGCTATTCGATAATACACACAGTCTATGAACACAGGTTTTTGCTAGTCTCTTATGTACAAATGTGAGTGTTCGAATCACCTAGCACAGGGCAGTTCTATGCACAAAGTTCTGTCTGACTTTTCTGCCTATTCACATAAGGGCTATCCCCAGTCTCTGAGTTCATGATCAGGGCTTGAGGGGTTGTACAACTGGTCCCATAAGGGTGGCCCATATGGTGAAATGTCCATAGTCTTGTGTGTCTAGGGCTGAACAGTCATATGCACAGACAAGGGCTCCAGTAACGGACTAAGCTCTGTTACAGTACCCATAACCCAAAGTTTGCCATTGTTGTCTTTTCTGGATCAGTTTTATATTTTTTGTTATAACTTATTTCAAAACTTTTTTATTTTCAAATGTTTTTGAACTGATAACAAGTACTTTCCCCATATGACCACTGATACACATTGAGAAAACTGTATATCAAATTAAAATCAATATCTATATTTCAAATACTACAGGAACAGTGGTATTACAGGGTATTCTGCTACTTGAAGATTTAGTGGCCTACACAACCTATATATTAGCATAGTATTGATTGGGGTACACTCAACCCCTAAGCAGGTATGGGACCTTTGCTTGCTTGAGAGAGGTCTGGGGGATTATCTTAATACTTTTGTAAGATTAAGGGCTAGATTTAAAGGCAGGCATTAAACCAGCCGCTGAGTAAAAAAGGCACATCGGCCACAAATAACACATGATTTACGGCAAATAGCTAACAAGTGTAGGCACAACAAAAACACGTAACACAAAAACACCTTTTTTCACATCACCATGCATCCCAAACACCCGTCACCATACCCACCATCTACATCTCCTTCACCACAGGCTGCTCCACCCCAATACAGTGGCTGGATGCAGGATGAGAGGTGGATGTATCCCACCACTTCCACAAGCTACTAGCCTCCAGCAGCAGCACCACCACCACCAGGGAGGCAATGGCTGCCCGGGACAGTCGCTACCACACAATATGGACCATATTCCCAACAGATGGACCTACCCTCCTGGATGGCTCCCCAGGATGGCCCCAGGTATGATCCCAGGTGGGGGCCAAGCACCTACCAGTGGTCAAGGTATGACCCTTGGCCACTGGACTACCAACACCTGGGCCTGATTGGGGAGCCCCAGCACCCTGTACTGAGGGAAGACATCACTCCACCACCTCCACCAGCACAGACATCAGTGGGCAGCTGTGAGTCACTTTATGTGGTGGGCATATACCCATCATCTGCACTCCACCAGCAGTCACAGCAACAGCAGCCACAGCACACTCAGCAGCAGCAGAGGACACAAGCGCAGAAGAGGACACAGCAGCAGAGGACTCAGCAATCAGCCAGGTCATCCATCTCAAGCACCCGGTCCAAGGCCCCCCCCCAAAAAAAAAAATAGCCAACTTGTTATTGTCCCCCTTAATACAGAGAACATTGTACTTTTGAATCCTGTCTGATATGCTTTGTGTTTAGTGATAGATTGGGTGGCAGAGTTGTCTAGAATGCATTGCCAAGCAATACAGTGAACACAACTCCTGCCCAGGTAACATGTTTGTGGGATGTTACAACATGGGTTCACACACACCATTGTGCAAATTCAACTGGCAATCCATCCCTGGAGCCATATAACATGACAGTGTTATATGGCTGTGATGTTGGTTGAATTTGAACAAAACATACTCCTTAGCACAACAACTGGTGCAACACTGAACATTCGTCTGCATCAATTGTTGTATTTAAGGGGTTAACCAAACAGCTATTTGAGTTAGCAGAGAAGTAACAAGCATGACAGATGCAACATGCAGCAAAATAGTATTTGATGCAAACTCTTATCATAAAACTGACTTACTGGGGAACACAATGTTCACACGAGGATTTCAATGGGTGTGCTACACATTGTAATTCTAGGGTGAGCATTGAGTTCTCCAGTAAGTCAGTTTCACAATAAGAGTTTGCATCATAGCCTAGCTTACTGGATAACTCATTGAGTTCTCCAGAAAGTCAGTTTCACAACTTATGATCCCTTACTGGATCATAACTATTCTATCTGTGTCTGTATGATTAAATGTTGGATTAGACATGTCTCAATGTGGAACCACACTGAAGCCTACATTATTCCTCAGACATGGCAAGGCATGACCCACATCACAGGAGTCCACTTCTTGTTTGGCCGTGAGTGGACTCTGTGATGTATTCATGCTAACAGATGTTGGCAGTGATACACCAAGTTGTGTTGTGAGTGATAAAGAGGTGATACATTGAAACCTTAGGCTGAGCATTGGGTCATGTAGTAAGCTGTGTTGTTGTTTTACTAAGTTTGTAACACACGTCACCAGTGATAACACTTGTCCACTTAGTCTGGTTGTTTGTTGATGTAGCCCATGTACTGAGATATGTCAGACTAAAGCAATCTCAGAACATTGATTATATTGAGCAACACAGAAACCATGGACATGATATCACCATGGAAGAAGGTCCCCTGTATCACCTCTTTATCACTCACAACACAACTTGGTGTATCACTGCCAACATCTGTTAGCATGAATACATCACAGAGTCCACTCACGGCCAAACAAGAAGTGGACTCCTGTGATGTGGGTCATGCCTTCCCATGTCTGAGGAATAATGAAGCTTCAGTGTGGTTCCACATTGAGACATGTCTAATCCAACATGTAATCATACAGACACAGATAGAATAGTTATGGTTCTCCTTTACTGTGTCTCAAACTACAGTAAATCTACATGTGTTTTCTGTGTATATTGCCTATATATGCATTGAACACTTGTATGAGCACATTAAATGTACATTTAAACTACATATGAATACTTTAGAAACGTTACTGAACTGCTCATGTGTTGTCCACAAAGTTTGTTAGCTCTGTCAATGAGCATTCTTACTGTACAGGTTTGATACCTGTATGTTTGTACACACATGAATTTGTGTTTTGTGTGGATGTGTGTATGTTCCAGTAGAGGTTTCTGTGAACATCAGGACAAACATTGAACCACCAACACAGTCACTTAAAACATCAGGAAGTGAGCTTCATGGAAGTGTCATCAAGGCTTCAGTCCAGTCACATGGAAAATCTTCTGATCAAGGATGGATCATGCTATGGATGACTGTGGGACAAGAGGACAGGATTTGGAGCAGCACCCTTGAACTGATCATCATGCAACAACTTCAACTTCATAATCCCCTTAATCTTTTCCATTACAGGTGAGTACACAAACTATTGCTTTGTAATGTGTTGTGTACTTGTCTGTAACCAATTATGTAGAGAACTGAGGGAATGTGAACCAGCCCTAGGGATATGTGCCCCTGACATGAATACACACATCAACAAATATGTTCTGATAGCTCCATGAAACCAATGATTTTGGGCTGCCACTGTGAGAATGCCAGTGGCAGCCCAATTTTATTTGTTTCATGGAACTATTCGGACATATTTGTTGATGTGTGTATTCATGTCAGCGACACATATTACTGAACACACACACAGGTCAGCATGGTGTCCCTTGAGATCTGATCCACATTTCATGATCTCTGTGTTGTTCAACAATACCACTGTAGATCCATCCCTCTGCTGCTCTTCCCAGCTATAGGTAACTACAGGTCCCATGTTTACTCCAATGACCATTTAATCCCTAATGTGACAGAATGTTATCCAATGCATTGCTTTGGATAACACTCTTTCGCTACAAGGGTACCATGGTTGCTCTGGCTATGATAATGGCAATTCACATTAGTTGCTGTCAATCAAGTCGTGTAAGATGCTGAACATGGGTGATGTGTTGTACTTTGGTTTTCCTGGGGGTTTGCATGACATCCTTGAGGTATCAATGCCAACGTAGAGAAGGGAATGGAAGGTGGTTTTGGAATCCCCACACACAATATGCCATGTCCATGGTATGGATGATGTTTGGGGCCATACTGCTGCCAGTGCAGTGATGTGTCAATGATCCTGTGGGGTGAAACAGAATATCATGTGAGGTGTGGTTAGTGTGTTGGCACCAATTCACAGGACTGATGAAGGGCTTGCATGGATTGTTTGAATGCCTGTGTTATACTCACAGCTAAAGTGGTCCGTGATGAGCCTGTCTCTGATCTGCGCCCCTCTCAGGGTCTCCTCAACATGGCCAATGTTCATGGGCAATTCAGGTATGGGGGACCCCTGGATATCATCCACCAGCCTGGTGTCCACTACGATGTTGTGCAGTATTGCACACGCTATTATGATGTCACGCACTTTTCCTGGGGCATATTGCAATGCTCCCCCCAAGTGGTCCAGACACCGGAATCAAGACTTAAGGAGACCGAAGGTCCTCTCAATGACATTCCAAGTTCTGCCATGAGCTTGGTTGTATCTTTCCTGGGCATCTGTTTGGGGATTGGCGAACGGGGTGAGGAGCCATGATTTGCAGCCATAGCCAGCATCACCTGTGGAAAGTGAGTGACATGGTGTGACAGACAGCACATGTTGTGTGAATTTTGTTTTCTGTGGTGGACGTACTAGCTGTGAGTCAGGAGCATGCTGAGCAGTGGTGTGTGTACACCTGTGGATGTGGTATGATTTAGTATTGTGAACTCACCCAGAAGCCATCCCCCCTGTATAAGTTCCATTCTCGAAGTCTCTGTGGACAGAGGAGTTTTGGAGAATGTATGAATCATGAGAGCTGTCAGGATACTTTGCACAGACATTCATAATCCTCATGTTGCTGTCACACACCATCTGCATGTTCATGGAGTGGAAGTTCTTCCAATTGATGAATAGATGCGCGTCACATGCTGGGGCTTTGATAATACAGACATGGCACCCATGACCCTGGTCATGACTCCCCTTGTGTAAAAGACCTGCTTCAGAAGTATCCAATCCATGTCAGTGGTGGGGAAATGTATATAGGTACTGGCCTTGCTTTTGAGGGCTGGCGAGACCAGGGCCAGCACTCTGGAGAATGTGGCCTGTGACATGACAGATGCGTAACCTTCAGTTGACTGGAAGGCGCCACTTGCCATGAAGTGTATGGCACACAGGAGTTTTTGCAGGCCAGATAGGGCATGGTTGTTGGTGTAAATGGAATCCACCTGATCCTTGATGACCTCATACAAGTCAATGATGCTGTGCGTCCTCAACCTGTAGCGATCAATCACCTCGTCATCGGTCATTCCAAAGATAGTGAGTCTTGGGCGGTATACCCTGGGCCTTGGTGGTTGTCTATACATCCTCCGCTGCTGCATGGGTCCCTGTGGCAGCTGGGGAGCATCCTGTTGCTGTGGAGCATCCTGTTGCTGCAGCTGTACATCTGCAGGCAGGTGCTGTCCTCCAGATGGTGATGAGCTCCTGTGTGGCTGTTGAGCCAGAACCTCCTCACTTGCAACATATAAAAGCTGTTGATCAGGTGTGCCTGGGGCTTGCTGGTGTTCCCTAGCTCTTGCCCTTGCACGCCTTCTCAGCAGTCTTCGCATCAATAAGAATCCCAACATACTTATTATTCTCTTTATATCTCTCTCTCTCTCTATCTCTATCTCTCTCCATCTCTCCCTGAGTGGAAAACAAGCCAAAAGTGAGTGTTGTGAGCTGTCCCTTTAAGTATGTGGTAGGGCATTGTGTAGGTGTGGTGATGAGGTGAGTGATGGCCAGTGGGAAGGTGTTTGTTGTCCAGGTAAGTGTTTGCTGGTGTGTTTGTGTTTTAAAATCTGCTGTGTTCTGATTGCTGTGTTGCTGTCAGTTGTGAGTATGATATTGGTGGGTGCAGGCTGTGTCTTGATTGGATGATGATGTTGCACAGGTGACCTTTTTTTGTATTGGCAGGTGTCCCCCTTTGTTCTGTGCCATGTTGTGTTGTTTTGTTTTTTTTAAGTCCTTGTCCCTGTGGTGTTGCTTGTTGTTCTGTGTGACAGTGATTTGTGGTGTCTGCCCATGTTTTTGTGTTAATTTGGCATCACACAGGTTAATTTTGCCATTACATGCTTGTGCAGTAAGCATTTTGTCTGTTGTCCTATGGAACAGGTGTTTTTTTGACCGTTAAGTGTCTAACAGCTAAGTGAACTTGGTCTTAAGTTTTAACCGTTAACTGTATCTTTTTCTCTGCTGTTAGCAGTATCGCACTCCTTTAAATGGCTCTGGGGAATCTTGTTCCATGAGTCTCAATGTGCGTACATCTATCGGCCGTAATGATGTGTGAACTGCCGTTAGCTGTTTTTAAGACGGACCTTTAAATGGCTTACTGCACGTTAACGTACCAGTTAGTTTTTTTTTTTTTTTTACTAATGCCTGCCTTTAAATCTACCCCTAGAATACTACAGAGAGGATGTTTTACTTTGAATGAAAAAAAAAAAAGAAAAGAAAATAATCTTTTAATGGAAGGTGATAAAATGTGTCAGTGCATATGAACAGAAGATTCAGCATAAAGACTGAATTTTTGCATGGGTTGTTTTAGTTCTGACAGTTTAATACTGAATATCTCTCTGGGTGCCATTAGCAATGATTATTAACTATGATGCTAGAACAGGTTACTCCTCCAGTCCTCCTCCTTAGTCCTCCTCCTTAGTCCTTCTCCTTAGTCCTTTTTGAACAAACATAATGGGACATTTTAAAATATTGCATCTCTGAAATTAACAGATCTAAAATGCTTTGGAGTCCTCTACAGCACCAAGGGGTTAAGTTTCTGGCACACAACAGGTTACATTGAAATCTAAGTATGAATTAGTTTGAGAGCTCAGAAAAATATGTTTATTTTATTACAGTGAATCTCCAAATTATATAGAATTAATTCATTAGTGAGATGAAATCAAAAGAGTAGGGTGACTTCGTTTTGGGAAGCTAATAATAATACTAATAAAAATATTTTATATAGGGATGCGGGTATCACTAAAATCTGCTGCTGTAGTGAAGACAAACACAATTTTATAATTTGCTGTTTGTGTAAATACTACATTATGATTTACTCCTATCATTGCCTGTGTTAGTCTCAGTAACAAAGCTAACATAAGTCAGAAATGTCAGAAATATCACTAATGGATTTGTGCAGATTACATGCTGTTTGTCTTCAAGTTGATGTGAAGTGGAAAAAAGATTATTAGTTCACAGGACACATTACAAAATATGTGACCACAAACATCAGCAATGGAAACTTCTCAAACCGACACTTTTGATAAAATGTTTGTCTTCTGCACATCTAGTACTCATTGCTTAAAGCAAAGTAAAAATATATATATTAAAAAATAATAATAATAATAAAAAAAAAAAAAAATATATATATATATATATATATATATATATATACACAGTATACATATACATTATAATATATATAATAGAGAGAGAGATGCACAAAGGAAGGGAAGCCAACAAGGAAATATCCTATATAATAATTCGCTATATGCGTGTTTGTCAGAAGCCGTCATGCGCAGTAGAGACTGCTGCACTCGCTGCTGTCATGCGCACTATAGACTGCCCACACCGCTGCTCTACAGTCTGAATTCGGAGCACCCCGCTCTGTATCAGCCGTGGCACGGGCAGTCTCTGCACCACGGCCGTTGCTGGGTGGCACTGTGGCCCGTGTACACGGGCTCTTCAACTTGTAAATAATAAACCAACAAGATAGAAATAATATAAATAAATAAAGTATAATTTTCCCGTTTCCGTTGATGAATTCTGACCTAAACGACATCTGCGTTCAGTGGTAAAAGAAAAATGAGAGCATATTGCAAGATCACTCCTACATTTTGGTATGATTTTTGCATTATTCCACTTTTCTAACAATAATAATAACAACACTAATATACAATAACAATACTTTGATTTTATTTTGTGAATTTTTGCATTCACAAGTCATTATAGCTACCTGAGCACAGACTGGGTAGGGGGCTCTTTTCAACTGTTGTTGGACTGTTATTTCTGTCAGCTGGCCAATGTTCCTTTGAGGGAGCCAGGAGTTGTTAGAGAACAGCAGGTTCTTTACTCAAGTGGGATTACATTTCAGTCACCTATAGTCAAGAAACCCTAGACACCATTATTCCTATCTATGGCTATACCCCATTCTTACATGACTCCACTTCTAGCTTCACCAACTGCTTTATAAGTAGAAAAATATGTTATTTATAACAGGCAAGCACAAAACAAAAATAACCCCTTTTTATTGCTAGAGAAGCTGAAGCAATGTCTAAGAAGTTTCTACCATCCAAGGTCTAAGGTGATAAATAATATTCAGTAAAAAAGAATGGCCACCATAAGCTAGGAGTTGGTGCACACTGTTCACACCCATTATTCAGAACATGGGAGTAACCATCACAGCTAAAGTGTTCCTCAAAATGGGATGCTCTAGGCAATTTAATAATCTGTCTAATGGGAAATCTGGCCCTGTGTCTAAGCCTGGAATAGGAATATGCACAACAGTAACAACAAATTTCATTATTGGTGTACTAAAGTTATGTCTCTCTTTGATCAGAGTGGGTCAAAAGAGTGCATGGGGGGTTCTATGAAACTGGAAATGACCTCTCAGATTATCCCAGCACAGGGCAACCTGACTAAGATCTCTAAATATATGGGTAGCTCGAGGCTTGGGTTTAAAGAAAATTAATGGTAAGTCTTCTCTTAAAGATGGGGCCCAGGTTAATATACTTCTTTCCTTCTTTTCGTAATGGAAATTTAGCTCATTATTATAGGAAGTTCCAGTGGTAGCAAATCTTATGTTTGGCTATTATTATCCATTTCTGTATATGAAGTGAGTCCCAATGGATTCCATTGTGAGTTCTCCAGAAGTATAACCCAAGTTGATCCTGGTTGTGCCGTTGTCTAGCAGTCTATAACTTTACTCACAGCTGATCTCTGCATTCATACATATAGCTAGCTGCATTAAACTTGGAGCCTTAATGGTTTAGAATTATATTAATTCCTTGAGCACAAGAGGGGCATACAATGCATTGCTTATCAATTAAGTTCAGAAATCTCCAACATTTTGGATTAAAAAGATAGAGTCAAATCTGGCTTTATCTGCATTTGAAAGAATGTGCCGACAATTCATGATATGTATATAAACTAACGATATATGAAATTGTGTGTGCAGTTTTTCAGTATGGTGGAGGAAGCAATTTTTCTCTAACTATAGTCTTCAAGAAGTTTAAATCAGATGTGCCCAAAATGAGACAGGAAGGGAGGAGTGCAAGGACAATTGCTTTCCACATCATTTTGAATATATTCTAAGTACAAAAGTTGCCAAGCAGCAGCATATTGAGAATAAATGATAAAAGCATTTTATAAAATCAAAATGAGGCTAAAGTATAACAGCATATCTGAGGTACAGTTTTAAAATCGTATGTGTTGCATCATCCTTGTAAACAATAAGTTAAGAATTTTGTTATTCCAAAGTATTTTAATGTAATTATATAGCTATAGGTACTTATTTATTTTATAATGGAGTTTCACAATAACAAGGGACTACCTTCAAATGTTTGGGAACTTATGTTTTCGGATACAAACTGATGATTACAGTGCTTTTATATAACCGTTTACTTTCTCACACTTTTCTGTATTACTTATAGCTCCCTAAACCATAGTACTTCTATATACCACAAACAACCACTATATTGGTTAACTGGTCCTATGACTTACCAGCCACATTGTTGGGAAAGGAACATACAGGCACATTACTAGGTAACAACTAAGTAGGCTAAATCCTCAGGTCTCATGCTTAAAGACCAGGGTCTTGTTGCCAGCTTGGGACATTTAATGGTGCTAATCTATATACTTATAGTGGTGCAATTGGATGGCACTGTGCAACAACAATGCATCAGGTTGTTCAAAGTGTAGGGAACCTAGCATCTCCTACATTAACATATTTGAAGTACCACACATTTGTAGCTTGAGTCTACCTGTAATAAAGTTAGCACAAACCTTGAACTTGTGGACTATGTAGTTTGAAATAAGCCTCCTCTATTACTAATTCATTTTTCTGTTTGTCTTCAAGTATTTCTTTAGAAGAAGTGCTACAGTGGTCTGAATCATTTGAAAAACTGATGTCTACACAATGTGAGTAAAACAAGACAAAGCAACATGCAGTATTCACTGCCAATAAGGATTTATTCTTAAGCTGAAATAACACTTCAATGTTATAATTCATTCAGAGACAATCTGAACAAAATGACAAAGTAGATGAAATGTGAAAAGAGTTATTGGAAATGATCATATAAAACACATGTACCTCATACATGAAAAAATTAATAATTTGCAACCCACAGACATGCACTATATACACACTCTCACGTGTGCATTTTTGTGTAGGCAGATGGACAAAACAAGAGATTGCATTCTTGTTTAAAGACATTCAATGTCTGGGTGCTCTCTACAAATCATGACCAGTCACAGAACTAACAAACAGTGGGGATGAATTACACAAAAACACCAGTGTTACCCTACTGACGTTAGATCCTTTGCTTGAGGACATGTACTAGAGTATATGATTTTTGTAGTGCCAAGTGCCTCTTATGCATGCCCTATAGCATGTACAGGAAAATGGTGTAAAATTATTTACGTTTCTGTATGCCTTTTATAGTCCACAACATAAAGGAATATGTAGAGGAAAGGAATTCCCTCAAACACCCATAGACTTCTCTACTTTACTGTCCTTGGTGAAAGAAAGATTTCTGGCATAAGTAGCTTAGTAAATCTAGCACACTCATTTCAAGCAAAACATTAAACTACACAAGAACAACTTACAAAATAGTTGAAATTAGAAGGATGAAAAGTAACATAAAGCTGACAATAACGTTCATGCTTTTGCAAGAATTGAAAATGGCAGTTAAAGTTCATTAATTGAATGAACCCTGTGATTAGCCTCTTCAATTATGTATTAAATAACATACAAAGTTCAGGGGGGGTTTTCCATGAAACTCGTCATCTCTAAACTGTAACTGTAATTTTCAATGCATTTCATGAGATGATGAGAACTTTAACCTCAACTTTAACATTAGTTTTTTTTTACTTAACATACATTCACACATTTGTAGTTAGCATTTTGCATTGTTCATTATGGATGTAAGCTCACAGTTTTTTCATTGAGCAATGTATATTCCAGTCAAGGTAACTTAAAGGGATAGTAATACTTAAAATGTAAAAAAAAAAATGCTGTAGGGTTTATCCCCCTGAGTAAAACAAGAGTACTCCCACTGCTGAAAGGTGTTTCATTCAAAAGTTATTAATTTTCAAAGTTGATTTTTTAGGTGCATTATCATAATGGCCTGAAATTGTAGAGTGGCACTGTTGCTACACCATCCTATGGAGATTTATGGTCCCGGGACCAGCGCTGTCTATAGGACACTGTACAATTTCAGGCCACTGTGATATTGCACCTAAAAAATTCACTTTTGAAAATTAATAACTTTTGAATAAAACACCTTTCAGCAGTGGGAGTACTCTTGTTTTACTCAGGGGAATAAACCCTACAACATATTTTTTTTTTACATTTTAAGTATTACTATCCCTTTAAATAGGAATTGTCACCTTAAAACAAATTAGGGATTTTTAAAACATCTTGAAAAATAAAAAAGCCCACATAGCTACTTATATGCCATTAACTTTTTATACAAAGCGGAAGAAATATTTGTTTATATGTGAGAAAGGAAGCTCTCATAGTACTCTTTAGCATAGGCTATACCTGCTTAAAAATAGTTCAAATTATAAGGCTGAACACTAACATAAAACTGACAAAAATGTTTATGCTTTGCAAGAATTGGAATTGGCAGTTAATGTTAATTAATTGAATGAATCCTGTGATTAGCCTCATCGAATATGTATTAAATAACTTACAAAGTACAGGTGGGACATTACGTGAAACTCATCATATCTAAACTGTATCTGTAATTTTCAATGCATTTCATGGCATGACGAGAACTTTAACCTCAACTTTACATTAGTTTTTTTGACTTATCATACATTCACACATTCATAGTTAGCATTTTGCTTTGTTCATTATGGATGTAAGCTCACAGTTTTTCATTGAGCATATGTGATACCTGCCCTCATTGTTAGTGATACACAGGGTCCCTCCTATCATTTAATATCACAATTGTCTCAGCAGACAACTAGGGATGAGACAAAAAGTCCCATTTTGTTCCTGTGGGAATTATTGTGGAAAAAAAACACAATGCTCTGCTTTTTCCATTGGAATTTCCACCCATAAGGAAACCCATAGATTTCCTGCTGTTTTGCAGTTTTTTGCAGTAAAATGTTCACATTTTCTGCCTTTGTTTTCAATGCTTTCATCATATACTATAAAAACCTTGAACTTCCCTCCATGCTGCATGTTCTAGAATAGGAGATAAGCATGGAAGCAGAGACAGAAAGAGAGAAAATGTAAAAATAAATAAATACAAAATAAAGTCTTTTTGAGTGCTTGCTAGCCCTTCAGCAAGAGAAGCAGGAGAACCATCGCTGATGAATCAGTGATGGAGTTATCCAGCAGCAGTGAAGGAAGCCCATTTCCTGGCCACCTCCTTCATTCAGCATCCAAAGCACTTCTTATAATACCATTCATACCCTCTGCCCTCTCCCATCTCAAACCTTTTTCACTTTCTGCTCGCTACCTATGGAACCCCATAACTCTCTCCCTATGTCTAGAACAATCCCCCTCTGTCTTTAAGTATACCCTGAAATCTTTTCTTCTGGAGCTCTAGTACCATGCACCAACATTTGACAAACTCAGCACTTGTAATCACAGAACTTGACACACTCATACCCTGTTGTCTGTCTCCTATTACCCATTTAGACTTTAAGCTCCTTGGGACAGGGACCTTTCTCCTATTTTTTCTATGACTTTCGGTACTATTATCAGGACAGGTGTTATAATTTTTTGTCTCGCTGTCAGATGCAGCAGTTGGTTGAACTGCTACAAGTTCCTCCATCTCACTCATTGTCTTCTTCAGTGTTTTTAATTGTTTAGTAATATTGATGGTGATGGTGCTGGATGAACTTTTTATGTCATTTTCACAAAAGGCCTTCTCAGGACTAGAGGGATCATCATTGTTTATTACACCCTGCAGCAACCATGGCTGCAGTCAGTTTTTGTACTTCTACTTTACTAATAGTATATGTGCATGCACTGCTCCTACTCGGTTTCCCCTACCCCTGCTCCATGTCAAACTATCTTTTATTGCTTTTAATATTTTTTTTTTACTAATTGTCCCTCCTTTTGACCAACTACAAAAACTCTCTCTCTGCAATTCCTTCTTACGCTCTTTACCTGTAACTGATATAAGCAGGATTTCAGCTGCTGTTTTTCTCTCTCTCTCTCTGTGTCACTGCAATCTTACTTTTTTTTGCAGTACATATATATCTTCAAGGCACCTCTTCTTCTTGTGTGTCTCTTGGGTGTCACACTGCTAAGTATATTTGTTAGTGACAGCTCTGGAAGGAACTTGGATTATCTGCCTGTCTCTTCTCAGTCAAACAAGATGTTGGAGTATTTATGGTAAATCTCCTTTTTCCCTTCACACTCTTGCAAACTCCCCTAAGAGAGAACAAATTGTATGCCCACAAGATTCCCTAAACTAAACTCCAACTCCACTTTATATGCCTATCTTAACTAGCTTCAGCATTATGCTTCATTCTCTTGCAAACACATGCTGTAGGGTCCTAAGACCACTTTTACTTTATCCTGCAGGAAAAGAATGGAAACATCCATGTGGTGGGGAAATTCAGTCTTACCATTGATTACAATGCAATGAGTAGGGTGGTAAAAGTGAAAATATGTTACTTTTTACAAATAATTTTCATCAGGGAGTACCATTTTACAACTTCTTTGCATGTTTATCTGACACTCAAATGGTTAAACATTCATTTGACTTAAATGTTTTGAATGCCAGAGGGGTTTGCACCCCCTAAGTACTCAACAGATTTAACCCTTGACATATCTGACTTGTAATTATAAAACATAAATAGGACAAACATTATAGTGCCACCAAGATTAAGGATGAGCGAACATTTTCGCCTCCAACTGAAATTGGCAAATAATGGCACTTCCCACTTGGCAAATAATTTCCCTTGAAAAGTGCAGTTTTTCTGCTTTTTTGCCTAGCTCATTCAACTTAAATCAATGGGAACATTGCATTTACACACAACACATAGCAAATATTATTTTATTTCACAAAAGTAGTAGTATAAAAGGGGCAAGAGGGTACCTGTGTTAGTGGAGTGTGGGGAAAGAATCAGTTGAACAAGGAATGTTTTTTGAGGAGGTTTGTTTACTGGGATTGGGGGTCAGTTAATAAAAATAAATCCTAAATACAATTAACCCCCCCCCATAAGACATGGTATAAAAGGGGTCTGAGGATGGCTGCCTGTGTTGGAGGGTGGAGTCTGGGGTAATAATCATTTGAACAGGGAATTTGTTTTGGAGGAGTTTGTTGACTGGTATTTGGGGGGACAGTTAATAAAAAATAAATACATAAAATAAAATAAGAAATTTGTATGTAACTTGATAGAGACAGGGACCCCTTGACTTAAGCTGCCACTGGAGTAGACTGATACTTGACATGACAGATTATTTTATAGAGGATGATTTGTAAAATGTGATTTTAGAGGCCCAAGCCCTGAGGAAACATTGATTTGTAGAACTTAGGCTTATTAGAAACAAATCACCCAATTTTTTTTTATTTTTTTTTGTAGGACTATAGATTTTTTTTTTTTTTAAGCACAAGTCCTGAGAATACAAATGATCTACTAGCTTAGTGCCAGCAGGTGATGTCCCACTGGCCACTGGTCATTGTCAAATGCCCTGATGTAGATGTGGAATTTGTAACTGCTATTGTTGCTGCAGCTACTGAGTTGTTTAAGCAGCAGGATGATTAAATGGGATCAACAACAGCATTAACATGGGTGATGGATGATGAAGGTTCCACTTGCCACGACTAGCTCCACTGATGCACCTAAGGCAATAGCAGCACAATAACTAGCCCCCAGTATACATGGAGAAAGAAGATGTTGGCCAATATTTCTTCTCCACCTGCCCCTCCTCCAAAATCATGGGTGTGTTGATACTAAAATAGAAATGTTTCCCTTGAGAGCAGGATCAGTGCCTCTCATCAGCAACTGCAATGTGCACAGTTTGTGTGGTAAATAACACCTGGCACAATTGTATCCAAACACCATAACAGCAGAAACTAAGTACTGCTGCTGTCACTATACCCCTTGTCCACACGGCACTAAGGAGACAGGTCAACTTGCTGACAGTTTAATAGTAATGATGAACCCTCCCTGCCACCATCTTAGCATATTCTGCAGGATGGAATATCCTCAGATGCTCCTTGATGCCCTGTTTGCGATTCTCCTCCACCACACTGCCATGTGTGATCAATGCACCACACAATGTGCAATGGGTGGACACAAACTGTCACATCCTAACATCTACACAGTGGCTATCATTTGGTGGGAGAGGCAATGATGAATGTGGTGGCAGAAGATGTAGTTACCCTAGAGGAAGAAGGTGATGGTGAGCTAGTTGTTCCTCTTGTCATTGAACTTCCAGCCTCTGCCTGGGTTTCTCTATTCTTCCTCCTCCTTAATCACCACCTCTCCTCTTGTTGTCTTTCTTGAGAGTCAGGGGGTACAGCAACAGTGGTGCTCAATTTCTGTGGTGGGTGTTTTGCTTTAACATGTTTGACATAAATGTCATGGTGTCTGTTTTTCATGTGTGTTATCTGGGTGGTAGTGCCAAGGTGTGTTCCCTACTTTCCCCTTCTCACTGACTTGTCACAAATTGTGCACAGTGCCATTGAGGATGACTGCACTGTGCCTGCCCCAAGAGAAAAACTGTCCCACACCCATGACTTCAGGGAGTAGGGACAGGTGGAGAAGAATGGCCTCTTTCTTCTCCATATTCCCCTTCACTGAATGGGGCAGAGGATGGTGTTGCTGCTGTTGCTGCAACTGCCTCAGAATCAGCACTGCAACTAGGACCAGGAATATTGCTGCTGCTGGAAGTGGAACCTGTCCTAGTCCTGTATCACTTGTTGACTGCATTCCCACTGTGTCCACAGTGGTCTGTGGCACACTAGCCTGCTCCTCAGTGTCCTGCTGTCCTTGCAACTCAGCAGCAAGAATTAGAGCAGTTGCAAACTCTGCAATTCCAAAAGGTCACTTCTGGTGGTGGTGGTGATGCCCATCCTCATCCCTGTCTCCCATTTGTTTTCTGTTTGGGCTAAAAACACCTTCAGTGTCTTTTCCACCCCAGCTTCTCCACCATCATCATCACCACCACCACTAGTCCCTCTGTGCTGCTGCTGCTCTATTACAGACATCTCACTGCTGGTTGGAGGAGGTGACAAGAAATGTGACAGAGGATCCCCTAATGTTACACTTGCCATTTCTTAGTGACATGAAGAAGGCAGACTAGCAGCACTAGCAGCAGGCACAGGCAGCTGATCTGTGCTCCTGGTGGTGGCAGTATTATTTCTGTGCCTGCTATCCACCAGTTCTGGCTTATTTAGGATCATGTTCTATTTGGAAAATGCCGTGGGGGGAAGGGGACTCCCAGAACCAGGGGAATGGTGTGTGCTCCCTTGTTCGCTAGTCTGGACGCTCTCAATTGCTCCCACTACCACTTCCCTAAAATTAGTTCCACCAGCTGCTTCACCATTACTGTTGCTACTACTAACACCAACCACATCAAGCTCAGCCCCATGAGTCTTCCTCCTCACAGTCACTAGTAATATGATTACCCCCTCCTTCACTCCTAACACTAACAATCTGCTGGACCTTTTTAACAGTAGTACTAGCACTGGCAGGACTGCTTGGGGGATGGCAAGTGTGACTTAGGGTCCCCTTTTGTTACACTTGGCATCATCTTCTTGCACTGACAGCAGGTTCATCACTGGCAGTAGGGTGCAGCACTGGTGGCAGCAGGGGCAGCTCATCTATAAGCAGGCACAGTACTGGTGGCGGCGGTTTCAGCAATGATAGCAGGCACAGCACTGGTGGCAACAGGCACAGCACTGGTGGCAGTAGGGGCGTCATGTCTGACAGCAGGCACAGCACTAGTGGCAGCAGGGGCAGCACAGCTGTCAGAAGGCACAGCAATGGTGGCAGCAGGGGCAGCACATCAAGCAGCAGGCACAGGCACAAGACCTGTCCTGCTTTAACTGCTACCTTTTTCTTCCTCCCTTGACAGTAATTTCACCAAGATCCCTAGGGGTGCTTTATGGGGACTGGGCAGCATTGGTTCTGTAGTGCACACTTCCTTCTCCTCCTCCTCAGACTCAGTGGACACATAAGGGTTCTTCCAGTTCCTCCTTTTATTTGTTTTAAATTTGCTCATAGTGATAGCAGTCATTATGAGCCTCTCCTGCCTCAGTTTTCCAAAAAGATCACAGCAGAATAGCACAGCACCGTCTAACTAGCTTTGTAGCTGTTTCCATTGTGTTTCACTTCTGCAAATACATCATGTTTTTATAGCAAAAAGGCAGAAAGCACGTAACTCAATGGGCAGAAACTTTCTAGACATTGAAAAAATGGTGAAGAATTTTTGCCAATGGGCTAAATATGCAAAGATTTTAATAGCTGTTTTTAAAGAAGATTTTCCTGTGAAAAAGCAAACAACAACGTGGTTGTTTGCGGGAACATGGCGGGATCTTTTGCCCACCCCTAACCAAGATCCAGTAAATAAAAAAAGAAAGATGGTTGTTCTTTTACTGCAAACGACTGCTCTAGCCTGTTTGGCAGCTGGTGGATTAAATCAGTGACTGACTGTATTGACTGCTCTCCTATAGGAGTCAGCAGCAGTTCACGTTAGCCTTTCTTGTTTATAATACCGTCACATGGCAGGAATTTATAATACACCATTGCTAGTATTTTAATTCCCCTGTTTAAAATAGAGTGTTAAATGATTTTGTTTGAAATGTTTTGCTATTTATCCATTAAAATCAGAAAATTAGTAATACAGGAGGTTTGATAGTTGCTAACATTTGCACCTTTAGAGCCACATGTGAACATAGGGAGGATATGTTTTGATGAAACCTTCTCCCCCTGGATCAATTGTTAAGTTAATTTTGAGATGTGAAATCAAAGGCTTTGCTATGTATTGCACACATACATGGAACTCAAAGGGTTAAAGTTGCACTTGGGCTGGAGATGGGAGGGAGGGGACCACAGAAGCCTGATAAGTTGAGCTAGGGGAAGTCACAAAGTATAAGTAATTTTCGCAAGATGCATTAAAATTGCCACTTTAAGTATTAGTTAATTCTATCTATATTCAACCTTTGTCTCCATAGCCCCTCCTATTACCCCTCTCTCTCTTTCTGAAACAGTGAATCTGTCCAGAAATCCATACCAAGGGTTTGTTGATTTTGCTTAAGTAACTTCATCCCAGTTTCTTTATCCATAACTGACACACTCTGTTAAAAATTAATATCCAAGATTCACCCTGTTTTAAAGAAGTATTAAGCAACATCTTGTTCTTGTTCAGCAATATTTATGACACCTTAAAAAGCCCATGGTTCCATGGAAAGCAAATATGTGGACCCACCTATTCTTTGATCTACAACAGATGGAGCTGATTTTTAAAAGATAATACTGACTAAAGTAGCAATTGGGGAACAATTGTGAGTATGAAGGACTATTTAAATGAGTGACAGGTATCAAGGTGCATACCAGGGCCTGTATAGGTGGTCCTCATGTTCACTAAAAAGCTGGACATTACGGTTATGAAAATTCTAAATATGGATTGAAAAAGTAGATTAACCCCTTGGATACTGTAGAGGCTTACAACTCATTGGTCTGCAATGTATTGGGAGCCTCCCTAGCACATAAGGAGTTAAGGTAGCGCTCTGAGACAAAAGGAGAATGTATGGATAAAGGTTGTGTTTGTAAAAGGGAAGTAATATTCTCAGATTCTATCAAAAAAGAGACTTGGGGTGGCTGAAAAAGCCTCTAAGGGCCATATATGGCTCCAGGGTTCTCTGCTTTTCACCACAGCATAAATCTTCTTCATAGTTTTTCACCAAGTAAGTTCTATATCAGAACCATGTTTAGTTTTTGCATCCTAAATATGTCCTTTGAATTGTAGATGGGCCTGCTGTGTACACAGCCTACTTGAAGACAGAGTACAGTGATGAGAATATTGAATTCTGGTTTGCTTGTGAGAGTTATAAAAATATAACTTCTAGGTGGAAAAGGATGGTAAAGGCCAAGAAGCTCTTTAAGAGGTACATTAAGCCAAATTCCCCTAGGGAGGTGAGTATGACAACTTATGTACCGTATGTAAAATGTTAACAGAAATAATATCTTAATTTGCATTATAAAGTAACTGATGGTAGCTCAGGCATTTAAAGTTGTATTGCATCTTTCTTTTAGTTAAAAGATGCTAAAATGTGCATTGTGATATTGTACTGTACAGATTCACCCACATAAGTATGCACATGCATTAAATGCAGCTGCATAATACACAAATGGTATCTCACTTGCCAACCATATACTATTTAGGCTCTCAATGTTTACCACTTATGTACATGGAATACATGGTAAACCTGGTTGTGTGCATCACATTCATCTATTCAGGGACATGGGTACATTGTTTATCTCTCTCATAACTTTTTCCCACTTTTGTACGTTGAGTCTGCTCTGGAGGACCTACTGAAAAGAAGCCTGTTCTGCTTAATAGAATGTGATGCCATAAAATCCTAGTGATCTGCAATATTTATTACTATAATAATGAACAGAGGATATGCAGATACAAACTTTACTGTCCTTCCTTTCTTCAGAGTGCAAGACAACATTTTGGGAAGGGCATCCTCTTACCCAGATTTTTTACTCTCTCTCAGCCAGCCCATGTTTGGGCAGTTAAAGGGATAGTAATACTTTGTTTTATCTTTATTTTATTTTGTAGGCATTAAAAAAACATGAAGAAAGATATAAGTCTTATCTCTCAAACCTTTATGGTTTAAGAGATATTCACAAGCAAAGTACCCCCCCCCCCCGTTCAGCCAAAGCAGAAGGGAGGTGCCCAGGTAGACTGCAGAGAGGGATAATCTTCAATTAAGATAAGGGAAAAAGCTGAAAAACTTGTCAAGGGGGGAAGGGCTTTCATTCTTTTCATACAAAGAAGATTGTCCCCTGCTGTTATCTGTCTGGTCTTACAACCAGATTCACATCTGAGAAGAGATGGCTTACACTAGGGAAAAGGGGCGGGAGGGGAAACTTTGCTTGTGAATATCTCTTAAACCATAAAGGTTTGAGAGATAAGACTTATATCATTCTTCATGTTTAATGCCTACAAAATAAAATAAAGTTAAAACGAAGTATTATTATCCCTTTAAGGTTACATACATCCTTTAGCTTCATTGCCAGGAATGAAATCACCACTGACTGTAAGTTATCAACTTTCCATGCCTGAAGGTTTTTTCTCCTAAAACCCTTTGTTAAAGTACACAAACTGAAATCTATTTTGTTACATTATACACCATCTTCTGTATGGGAGGGCAATGGATAGATTTAAAGTACTGCAGTAACACCCAGCAAAGACTGTGTTATAAATATTTAAATGGTACTTCTAAAGCCTTGAAATGAAGGGTTGATGTCACCAGAAAGGCCATAGATTGTTGACAAAAATACATATATATTTCTTAAGGGCAAACCTCAGAAATAAATCAACAACATACTGTATGTATATGCAAAACCTAATGCTTTTTTGTTAATGGTATAAACTTTATTATCTTGAACCAGATTATACAGAGACAAATGCCTCAATATGTGAGAAAGCTGAGTTAAGTTGCCATTTATGTGACAATAGAGATGTTTTTTCATAAGCAGAGGCACAAGATTAGAAAAATTATATACAGGAATAGGTCATGATGACCACAACATTGTTTGTACATCTCTCCTGTGATCGCATTCATAATGCCTTTAGTTGCAGAACCAGTTAGTGTGATATTTGGTACTCCATAAAAGGTAATTTTCTGTGCAGCACCTATGCATTTGTTACCATAAGCTAGAATAATGGATGTCAATAGCACACATGGAAAATGTTATAGCAGGGGTTGTCAATCTACGGATCTTCAGCTGATTTTCGATAATTGGAACTTATGGGAGTTACAGTCCACAACAGCTGGAGGACCAGAGATTTTCTATCTCATTGCTACAGTGTTTGGCAACAAAATAAAATGAATATTGGAGACATTTCCGGGATCCAAGAAACTAGAATACCATAAGAGCAAAAAAAATGAGATCCAGCATCTTCATGAAAAAAAGTCCAGTCCAGTTCACTACTCTAAATTATTTTCTAAATTTTGTTTCAGATCAACATAGACAGCCCGACCAGAGAAGCACTGGCAAAAGAAATTCACCGGCCAACACCAAACAGTTTTGATGAAGCTCAGTTAATAGTTTTAAGGCACATGGAAAGGGATTCATACCCCCGATTTTTGACATCATCTTTCTATCAGAAATTAATAAGCAATTTAGAGACAGAAAATGTAATCAACACACTTTGAAATCGAATTAATGGTGATTGGAGAGATTTCTTCTGGGAAATAATTTGTTTTAAAATAAATGCTAATTATTAATGTAGGTTTTGACACCGGAGCAAATGCTGTTTGGTGAAGCATTTTAGTGGTTAATAGAAATAACTTCTAAAATTATTAATGACAGTTTATTTTACGTTGTTTGCTTTTTATACTTATATTTATTACTTTTTCTTCCACTTTGTCTCTTTGCTAATATTTCCACTGCAGAACACAACAAAAAACATATTTTGCCAGCATAGAATAATTATATATTTATGCAATACAGACCATGATGTAAACTTTTGATTGTCTACTAAATAAAATATATCTGTTTTACATATAAGCTGCCTTATTATACAATGCAAAAAAAGTGCCTAAATGGTAGCAACATCTGTACAGTGTCACACACACATTCACCTCACCTAATGCACTAAAACGAACAGGGGTGAGATTCACTAAGTGGTGATAAACAGGTGATAAAGTGGAGATGACTTCTCCAGTTTATCATTTCTCCAGTTCCTATGTTATTCTATACAGCCTATGCACTAAGATCTCCAAAGTTGAAGAAATGTTAGTGCATAGACTCAATAGAATACAATAGATATTGTTGCTGTATTAGTCCAGTGATGCAAATGTAAAATAACAAACCAAATGAATATCTCATAATACCTTTTTATTGGACTAACAGAATTTTGGATTGACAAGCTTTCGGGAGAACCTCCCTTTCTCATGTCTAAAGCATTTCTGAGCTCAGAAATGCTTTAAACTTGACAAAGGGAGGTTCTCCCGAAAGCTTGTCAATCCAAAATTCTGTTAGTCCAATAAAAAGGTATTATAAGATATTAATTTGGTTTGTTATTTTACATTTGAATACAATAGGAATTGGAGAAGTGATAGACTAGAGAAGTCGTCTCCACTTTATCACCTCTTTGTCACCAGTTTATCACAGTTTAGTAAGTCTCAACCTTGAGGTCTCCAACACACTGTGAAGTAATGCTTTGGAATCCACTCTAGCATTTAGGAGGTTAAAAGCTCCATTTAGATCCATAAGAATATGGATAATTTTTTGCCCCCTATGATGCAGTTGGTTTATCCCAGAATTGCACCTGTTATCCTTAGTATGTTAGCCTTACTGTCACACATATTCATAAACCAGAATGTATGACCTAAAGCAACTTGTGGAGCAAACCAACTACACCATAGGTGAAAATAAAAAATTCCCAAAACTCCCATTAATTGAAATAGAGATTTTAACCCATTGAATGCTTCAAAGCTTTCTAGTTCATTGCAGAAAGGTTAAAGGGCCCACGTATTTCAGTGGGGATTTTATTTGTCCCCAATGGCAAAGTTTCTTTGCTCCATAATTTCTTAGTGTATAAGTCTAATTGTCTCACACTCACACAAATATTAACAGTGAGCCTGATGTAGTATGATACAATGCAGCATTTTGAGGGAAAGTAAATTAACTATATGGAACAGCAAGGGACGAGGGGATGCAGTCCCCAAATTAAAAATAAAGACAAAAGACAAACCTGTTCTGCTTCATGCAAATTACTTAAATGTGAACCCTGTGTGGAACAAATATTATAGCAAAGTATCAATTCACTTATTTAAAAAATGAGGGTATTTTGACCAAACTATGTGACAAAACTCAAATTTTTGAAACAAGTGAAGTAATGTATTGATATAATATAAGCTCTATACAGGGTTCACATTTAATTTTTATGAAGTACAGTAGTTCAGAACTGTTATTTGTCCTTGTTTCATACAAAACTGAATTTTCAGAATTCTTATGCACATTTAATTATCAGATACTAGTGTAAAAGCCCATGTACACAGGCCAAGGTCTGGGTGTTAAGAGGCCAGTCCTGCTTTGCGTCCTGCCTCCGACGCAGTCATGCACTGTAGAGACTGCCCAGAAGCACAAAATGCTCCCAGCATTCTGTGCATTCGGGCAGTCTCTACTGCGCATGACGGCTTCTGACAAACATCCTAGAAAATTATTATATAGGATATGAATTATTAAAAATCTCCATGATATCCACAGTGATATATGAGGGTACACAGGCCTTGGCTTATTTATATAAACAAAATTCATTTTAGCAGTATAAGAGCCATTTATTCCTGATCAAAATGCAACTCTTTGCATTCCTTTGCAACACTAAAAAAGGTTAAGGAGTCTGCTGTTAGTTACAAAATTGGTAGGAGGAAATGTCTCCATAAGGGTGATGATTGCAGGAAACTCATTATTAGATTGTGGGCAAAAAAATCCAGATTTTGTCACAGGACTTTTGTCAAAAAATCCACAATTTGCTAAAGTTTCAGAGCATTGAAAATGCATAAACATTTTTCTTTTTCCACTACTGCCATTTAATTTTTCATGAGAACTTTTCCATTTCTTGCCTGTGCTTTCTATGGTGACAATATTTCCTGAACTACTACTATAAAATCCAGAACTTCCCACAATTCTGAGAGGAGAAGTCTAGACAGAGAAACCTGTAGATGCATAGGGCTATAAAGAAAGAGAAGTAAAATACTTGCTGTAATAGTTGTACAGAGAGTTAGCAAGGACCACCAGTATACTTGTTGCCACTGTTGCCTGCTGAACTATGAGTGTGTGAGGGGAAAATTGGGTAAGAGGAGTTGGAGGGATGCTGCTAAGGGTGTGGAGGGATTTGGACTCCACCAGAAGCAGATAGTGCTGCCACCACACCCAGCACATTCCTTTGCTGTGAATTAGAGACACACAAGCCCACCAACAGATAGTACTACTGCAATCAGCACCACATTCCCTGTGACTCAGAGCCCATTAGCAGCACCAGATATTGTTGGACTTACCACCACCCCTAGAAGGCAGTGCTCCCTCACATCCACAGGATTCTGGCATGAATATCTGAAAAACTTAAATGCATTTCCTTCAGGTGGCTGTGTGCAGCAGTAGCAGCACAGAATTGTTGTCTGCCTCTGAGCCTGATGCTACTCTGTCTGTGAGTGTGACACTAGGTACCCCAACTACAGCTATATCACACTCACAGTCACCACCACTACCGGAGGATGGAAAGATGTAATGGTGGTGGTGCTGGTGTTGATGAAGATGATGTTATCAGCAGTGACATGAAGAGAGCCAGGAGTGAGCAAAATATGGTGGGGATGGGCCTTATCACCACCACGGCAATGGTATTCATGCACCATATCTGATATACTCACAGCAGCTATTACATTGGAGCCATTGTCTAGGTACAAGCCATTTATCAATGCCCTGCTGCAGTTTCTTTAATACTTGTACACCTCTGTGGGTTTGTCTCTTAAAAATCCTATTGCACAAAGTTCCATGTTTTTCAACAAAAGAATAGGACAGCATGACAACTGCCAACATTGTGGCAAGTTTCCAATACACAAGCATACTTTTGGATTACTTTTGTGCTGTTTTTGACTTTTTTATAAGAACTCAGTAAGGGTAGGTTGGCTGAACATTGAAGAACAACTATTTAACTGTATTGTTTGAACATCACAACAATATTGGTGGTGGTTGATGTAAGGTTGACTATAAGACACTTGTTATTTTTGTCTAACTCAGAGTTATCCTCCTCTGTGCTCTGTATTTGCACAACAGCAGTTGTAGACATGGGTGTTGATGTTACAGAAGAAAATATTGTCTCACTCCCTGAGACATCTTTGACACTACTACTATGAGCACCTCAGCCCCATGAACTTTTAGAAGTGCTTCTACTGCTGCTAGTCATCACATCTCTGATGTGATGGTATGTGTCTCAGTCATACCTGTGTTTGTCCTTCATGTGGGATCTTAAATATTATTATTACTACTACTATGGTTGCAGTAGTACTAGCAGTAGGACTATTGGCTCTTCCCTTTGAACAACAGCAGCAGAATCACTCATCTTAGCTAGGGTTGCATACCTCCCAAGTGTCCATCTTTAGGAGGGACAGTCCCTCTTTGAGACCCAAATCACTCTGTCCCTCTTTTCTACCCTTTTATTCTTTTTTTAGGACATCATAATAATGTTGTGTATTACATTGCTCCACAGCAATAAAACTCACATAAATGTGTGTGTTAATCTTCAATATATGTGTTTATACATGAACTTGTGTAATTAAACTACTTTGGTCTTGTTCATTACAAGAGGATTTGGACAAATTGAGTAACTGGGCAGGCAAATGGCAAATGAGATTCAATATAGACAAGTGTAAAGTTATGCATTTTGGGTATAATAAAAAATTGCAACATATAGTTTAAATGGTGTTTCTCTGGGGAAATCTACTAATGAAAAGGATTTGGGAGTAATGGTAGACAATAGACTTAACAGTAGCATGCAGTGCCAGCTGGCAGCTGCAAAGGCCAATAAGATATTGGCATGTATTAAAAGGGATATTGAGGGGAGGAAGGTATAATTATGCCTCTTTACAGGTCCATGGTAAGACCCCACCTAGAATATGCTGTTCAATTCTGGGCGCCCTTTCTGAAGAAGGACATTATGGAACTAGAGAAAGTGCAGAGGACGGCTACAAAACTAGTAAGGGGAATGGAAAGTTTTAGTTATGAAGAGAGGCTAGAAAAGTTAAACTTGTACACACTAGAGAAACGGCGTCTTAGAGGGGATATGATAACACTATATAAATATGTTCAAGGCCCATATAAAGGGCTTTCAAAAGACCTGTTCATTAACAGAACAGTACACAGGACAAGGGGCCACCCGCTTAAACTTGAGGAAAGGAGATTTAATCTACAACAGCGGAAGGGTTTCTTTACAGTAAAGACAATAAAGGTATGGAATGCACTTCCGGAGGAGGTGGTGCTATCAAATACATTAGATGCCTTTAAAAGGGGCCTGGATACTTATTTAAAAGAGCACAATATAGAGGGCTATGTACGTTAGTGTTGGGATTAATATTTAGTTAGGGCTTGTTGATCCAGGGAGAAGTCTGATTGCCATTTGGAGTCAGATGCCTTCTTTTGGGTCAGCGATGGTAAACAGGAATAGGAAAAGGGTTGAACTGGATGGACGCAAGTCTTTTTTCAACCTAAATTACTATGTAACTATGTAAATAATTCATTAGTTACACAAAGAGGTGCAGATTGGTCAAGAAGTAACCTAAAAACTCCTGGAAATGCCCCTCCTACCAGCCATGCCCCCAGAAATGCCACCTAAATCAGAAGTGCTCCTTTTTGGCCATTTGAAATGTTGGGAGGCATGGGGTTGTGGATGTTTACCTGTATTGCTGCTTAGTAGCCAATAACAGTGAATGTGACTGGATGGGAGTTGGACTTGGTAGAAGCAGTGTTGCTGATGATGTTGACTGAGATTCTTATGCATTTTTAGGCATGTTTATATGTCCAAACTTCAAGGAGTTTATAAACAGACATATTTCTCCTTTGCAGTGGAGGATGACAGTGTATTTTCCTTTCAGTTAATTTTTGGGCCAAAACATCATGTTTCTCTCTCTCTCTCTGCTCTATTTCTATCTGCAGAAGAAGGAGAGTAAATCAGAGGGACATATTCTGAATAATCATCATCCTTATCTGCTTCCTAACCACTCACACATCTTTCATATTCTTGTAGGGTTTTTTTTAAAGTTTGAAATCCTTTATTTTCACTTCTCCCGCTGGGGATTTATAAAGGATTAGCCAATAGTTTGTGGTGGTCAGTTACTGTCACTGTCTGAAATTATCCACCCACTATGGCATTAATGTGACTCCTTTTCATCTTTAGGTTTGGTTCTTCTATCGGTGGTGGAATTTTTTGTATCAGTTTTACAAATTGTCTCATCACAAAAGGGAGGATCATTACCATCACTTACTGAACAAGCTTCTGCAACCATGGGGCCAGTCAATTTCTGTAATACAACTTAACTGTCACTAACACATGAACTTATCGTACTCCTTTCCCCTTGCCCTTACCCCTAGCACGTCTGGTGGACATAATGATAATAGAATTGATTTTTACTGTAAAGTACACCACACAGCTGTTGGCAAGTTTAGTGCTCTTTTGTGTGTCTGAAGATAATGCATGATCTATGTCTTGGTTTGTCTCTGTTTCTCTCAGTTACCATTCAGAATAAAATTCTTCTGTTTTGTCTCTATTTGTTTTACCTATCAGTCAAACTTTGTTTTAAACTTTCCCAGACTGTGTCAGAGTGTCTGTCTAAAAGTCACACCAACACTTCCTGCAACAGTAAGCAGCACCAGCTCTCCTTCATTGCCTGTATACCTATAGGCTACTAGCTAGCTATTGTCAAAATTCTCACCCAAGGACTGCAATATTAGCTCTTACAGTACAGGACAGTCCTGTGTCAGATTTAGAGTCACCACTAACTTGCAATAAAAGAATGAAGTGCACAGCAGCTGGTGCAGCACCCGCCACACCTCAGTATATTATTTTCAGTCATGTTCTTATGGATGTTGGAGTATGATGTATTGTTTGTCTTTTCACACCACAGCGAAGTAATAAAAGATAGTGGGAAGGGAGATATTATAAAGGCAAGAAATATAATAAAATCCTAATTTTAGATTTAAAATGTTTCCTTATCATCCAAAAATCATAAAGGGAAGAGCAAATGCTTTCTGTTAAGTAACTGTATGTAAGTTACAGTTTGTTACTCAAAACCAAAACATGTTTTCAACTCAGTTGTTTCATCTCTTGTTTTGTTTGTCATGTGGGAAAAACAATCACATGACAGATATCAAAATAAAAAGAGCATGTTACCCCCATTAGAAATTGGTGCTCGTCTTGGCCACTTCTCAATTAAACAAAGCAGGAGAACCACTTGAGTCAGCTATGACTACTTTCCGGACAAGAGGAGTTCTCTCTTTCTCTTCCTATAGATTTGTTCTGAATCATTTTCAGTACTTTCCTAATCAATATGTGAGCCAAACTGTGGAAGTTTCATTAATCTCTACATTTAACCAAGCATAAAAATGCAATGTGGGCAGAGTTTCACCTGAGAGAACACAATTTTTAGTGAGTTCAAAACCCAAGCTTTCCTTTAGCATATAAGTAAGTTTTGCAAGAGGTGATCAGATTAGCCTACCCACATCTACCACCTAAATACTTGGAGATGACTGGGAGGTGATGTAAAAAGGGCTCCATCACAGCTTTCCTCTCAGATAAAAAGAAAGATCATTAGTCCCCTTCCCACCAAGACTTCTGCCCACAAGCTCATAGTTTCAACACACCAGTCCAGATGCCAGACAGAGATGGTGGATTGTATCACAAGATAGGACCCTCAGAGGATCTCAACAAAGGTGGACCTGCAAATGTTCCTCACTAAGGACAACATCCAATCCCTGCACTCCCAGGATAAAATTGAGTGCCTGTTACTTAAGCTTTGTGACACACTTAAGAACAACATTAACGGCCTCTGCCGTTATGTGCAGCAAATTGGCACACGGGATTCAGACCTTGAAGAAATGGTGGAACAACTCTCCTGGACCCAGGAGGATATGCAATAGCACATATTGGCCCAGGAGAAGGAAATTGCCTCTCTTAAGATGCACATCAATGATCTAGAGAACAGAGGAAAGAGGTGTAACATCCACATCTGTAATCTGCCAGAATCGATCCTGCCCGGTTATCTTCTCTCCATTCGCCAGTCCATCTTTGACTAGAAATAGACCAGCACCAGATCTCCATCAAAAGGGCAAACAGGGCACTTCGCCTGAAATCAGTGGAGGGGGAAAGTCCACACAATGTGATCTGTTGCCTCCTATCCTTCCTACAGAAGGATGCCATAATATGAAAAGTGCAGCAAACTCCATCCCTAACCTTTGGAAATGTGGAGATCCAGCTATAATATGATCTTTCAGCTTGCACTCTACAATATTGGAGGCCACTGAAGCTGCTCACAGATGCCCTTAAAGAATGCTACCTACCTGACCAATGGGGATACCTGTTTGTTCTTCATGTTTTCAGGGATGGCAGAACATACACTGTAATAATGCTGATGTTGTCAAGCTAAGTGACTTCCCCAACTTGCCTCATGTGCACTTCCAGGATACTTCTCTTGGTCCAAAGTCTGCTGTCTCAGCTTCCCAGCCTCAACATCCTAGGTGGCAGAGGATCTACAGAGGAAGTGACACAGTGCTGATCCAGATGCCAGTGCAAGAAAGGGCTGCCAACCAATACTTCCCAACCCATGAACAGGGGGATGTCTGGCCTACCACTCAGATTTTATTCTTTGGACTTGCCCTGCTATGTTTTCTCCTTAGCATAGGGGGGTCCATCCCTAGTTGCAGTATATATACTATGCTTGCATTTGATTGTTTTGCATAAGTTTCAAGTTTTCTACAGCGTCGCATAAACTCTGTTTACTAGGGGTCTATTTTTGTTTTGTTTTTTTTTCCTTAGGGGAATATCTGTGCAACTCTGATATCAGCTAGCTACCATTATTCAGCCCACCACACAACCTTCCCCCTCCCCAGTGCACCACCTCAGAGATGCACATCATGTGATGCACTTTAAGTCTCACCACTGATGCTCCTCTTCAAATTCATATTCTCTGATTCCTTTAGATTCCCCCTGTCCCTTGCATTCCATCTTTTCTAGCCATATTTGGAAGGGCAGGTGTGGGGCTATTTTTTCTCCTAATACCCTCCTTGATTATTTATCCTTACTAGGTAAACACCTCCTGTACTCAGCGCAACTCTTCCTTGTATACCACTACAGATACGCTACTGTTTCTGATTGTTCTTTAGTTGATATGATTTGTGGTGGCTATATGGGGCTTTTGATGTTAGAAATACTGGCAAGGGCTTTCTTATAGGCTTGGACCAGCCGTATTCCAAGGATGCTCTGGGTTCTATGTTGTATATTGTTTTACTATGCCTTCAGAGATCTGCTGCCTCTAGCTGGTTCACTGACTGTCCTTCCCCCATCCCCTTCTCTCCCTCTGGAGCTTGTGCTCTCTTTCTTTTCCTCCACTCGGGTGATGCCCTGCCAAGCTCCGCTCCCTCTCTAAAGCTTACCCTTTCACTGAGATGAAGGCCAACATGGACAGCTTTATGTTAAAAATGATCTTAAATGTCAAAAGCCTGAACTCTCTGGTGACCAAGAATGTCTTAAACTGCAGGGCCAGATCTGTTTTCTACAAGAGAGCCCCTTTACAGTTGGCTCAGGCTTGGGGTGCCCAAAGAAACACTTACCTTACTACAACTGCATCCCAGAAAAAAAAGGGTGTGGGAATTCTGATTCAACGCTCTTTGACTTTCAAGTTTCTCGATTCGGATGAACACCTGGCGACTGCAAGAGAATACACTGTCTGATCCTATGCTAGTTGCAGATTTATCAGCACAACTGTCAGAGTTCCTCTCCCTTAATGAAGAATCCTAGGTGTCAATAGCAACACTGAAACCCTGAAGTTCTTTGTCAGAGTGGTTCTTATTCAACACTCAGTGAAACATAAACAGAACCGGAAACAGGATTTGCATTCTATATTGTCTCATATTCATTTCCTTGAATGCTCCAATAAACCACCCCAGGGCTTTTCCTTGGCCTATCTGAACTCTGACCTGCTTAAAATGTACTCCCAGGCTAGAACTCTTCTTTCGAGAGTAGGTGAAACAATCAGCTGGTCATAACAGAATTTCTATGAGTTCAATAAAAAGTGTGGAAAGCTCTTAGCTGCCCAGGTCCAGGGGATGGAATCTGCCTCTTTCGTTCACCAAATTGAGATGGCACCAATGTCACTACTAAAGAATTCCCAGCCATTGCGGAGACCTTTTAATCTTACTACTAAGGCCTATATAACCTAACACATGATTGTGCTGCTTATCATTCTCAGTCCTTTGTGTAGTGATATCCGCAGAATTTTTTTTTCTGTACTTGCTACAGCCAGATATATATATATTTGCAATCTATAAAGGCAAGTATTTCCCTTAAAATACAATTTTTTTAAAATTGCTTAACCCGTTAGGTGCTAAAGATGTCTGTAAGAATCTCCACTTTATTCTAAAGCCTTTATTAGACACCAAGCCACGTAACATATAGTATATGCATGTTTTAAATTTGGTAACCCACAAGTCATGGTACCATGTCATAATAACCACAGCAACCTAACACCACCTGCTGCAGTAAAGTCCATACATTGGGAAGAATAAAAGCACTCCTGCAGTGCACTCAGAGGACTCACTTATTGCCCTTGCTGAAGAAGTCTAGGATCACACCAGCTGCAGCTGGCAGGACCAAGGGGATGCTTGTCAGGTTACCACCCCACACTCTATACCCCAGGAAGCCTGGCCTAGATGCAGCCCAGCCCACTACACCTGCAGCTCCATATGTGCCCAAGGAGACCAAACCAATGTATCTGCTAAAGCCCGTAAAGCCTACCTTTGTGATGTTCTCTCCAGGCGAAACAGGAAGCCAATCTAGAAACCGATCTCCCCAACTGTTGTCCTGGAACCCTCGAATGGATGGCCCACGCCAGACTCCAGCCTGAACACCCATGGAGCCACTGTCTACACCCAGCTCCAGGTAGACAAGTCAGAAATCCTCCTTTTAGATACTGATATCTGTATTTATCCTGATCACAGAAAGTAAACTCCAGAGGACAGAATTCTGAGATCTCCTTCTTGCTCATTTTTTCACACCCACCAGCAAAAATTTCATGGAGTGTCCCTCTGATGTTTGGATAGTTCTGTTCATCTGGCTGGTCTGAACCTTTAGATCATTGATGTTTTGTACATGGATATACTGGGACAGAGCTTTAACAACTCATACAATTGATTTGAGAGCCAAGAGACACCCCCACGCCGTACCTCATGATGAAGAACTCTCTCTCCACATGCTGTCAAAGGTAGCTGGATCATGGAGTGACAAGAATATTCATTAGATAGTATACAAGGTGATTTCATGATTGATTGAATACCTATGGATCACATGCATGATGCGGATTTCAGACTGACTCCCATCAAGGTTCTCATCCAGAGTTTCATAGAAGTAAGTATCACAATCTAGCCATTTCATAAAATCCTCTATAGTCTCCTCATTGCTGCTCATTATATTACCCCCAGAGTTTTATTTTTGTTTGTTTTTTTTTAAGTGGGGGGGGTGTCACTGCTGTGCACCAGATGATTTCTTGGAGCACACTAAGCTAACACACTGCACATACATACAAGAAACACCACTCCCCAATACACAGACCCTACCTCCTACCCCCAGAACTTGAGCCCTGGAAAGGTTCATCATCTAGGGATATGAAGAAAAGGGGAAACAGGGTAGACTAGAGCCACAAGGGAAAATCTTCACATGTCCCTTCCCCAAAGAGGTTATCTGGAGGCATGAAGCAGACTCAGGCTGGTTGATAGGCAGCTGTCCTAGAAGCCTGAGTAACTGCAGCAGCTGGGACACTCACTGTGAAGCAGAGTACATCATGCAAAACTGGAAGGCTTTGGAGGGACCCTTTTTGTCATCTGGCCAATGGCAACTAATATGAGATGTATGTGAGCTGCTGAAACCCTTTGAGGATACAACCATGCTGGTGAGTCACAATGGGGCAAGAATTAGTGTAATTCTACCACTGATATTTTTATTGCAGAAAAAAATGGAGGAGCGTGGCTGAGGATTCTTACCAGAATGACAACACAGACATGCGCCATCTGGTAAAGGAGATGTTAGCATGCTTTGAACAAGATCCTTGCATAGTGTCTATTAAAAGCAATGATAATACATTCTTGCCACTTTGCTGGACCCCACTTCAAATACAAAATTTCAGAATTTCTGCAAAAGGGTCATCAGTAGTTTGTCACAACAAGGAGTCATGATCAGCAGCAACTCTCTAAGGAACTGGATTCTGTCAAGGGATATCAAGACATGCTTATTTATCGAGGGGAAGTTACATTGTGGTGGATGAGAGAAAGAAAGAGAGGCAACAACAAACATCTAGACAGTATAGTGAAAAGGAAGGCAGAAAGGCATTTCAGCCAGCAGAAGCAGCTACATCATCAACCAGAATATCCCATTCAGAACACAGGGCAGTTCATGGGTCTCATCAGGGGCAGCAGAAACCTAACATTGGTGGTGATGGTGGTAGTGGTGGTGGCAGCACATCTCTTTGGGACTTGGTCCCTCAGTATGGGTGGCCCCACTGCATGTGAGATGGTTTCTGCATACTTGCAGGATAACTAAGTTTTAGGCAGAAACAATCACCCCACGGCATAATGGCAAACAAAGCAGTGTGTGTGGCCAGCATTGACACGTACTGCAGTGGAAACCCTCAGTTGTCCTCCAGCAAGTGTTGAGTCTGAGAGAGATTTCAGTGCTGCTGGTTATTTTGTCAATGACCACAGGACATGGCTATCAAGCAGCAATGTTGGCAGACTAACATTCTTAAAAATGAACCATCTCATACCATCTGAGTATCAGGTAGCAGAAAGCACACACATGACAGACAAAGCCAGGGTCAATATATTACCAGCAGCACAGATGAGGGGGTGGAGGAGGGATGTGAGCTATGAGCGACAAGTAATGTGTGTAGAAAATCTGAGGAGGAGGATAGAGATTTGGCGCAAACATGACAATATTAAAAAAAAATACATACACAAAGCACACCATACCAGCCAGTCCCCCACCACCACCACTACAATACACATCTGCCACATTGTAGGTTGTGCTTTATTTTTTTTATTACTTGACATCATCATGATGAATATGTGCCAGTGTCACATAAGCATTTTTCAAGGCATATCTTGCTGTAGAACTCACAACTTTGACTTTCAGACACTTATTTGTAAACTACAGCCCTCAGTAGAAGTAATATTACAGTGGAAAATATAGTACCTATAGGAAATATAGGCAGAAAATGTGTTAAAATATGTGAAAAATGTGTTAAAATAGGGTAAAAGGAGTAAAGTTTTGGATAGGAGAACAGAAGAAAACTTTCATGAAAAAAGCAAAAAATCAGCATGTTTTCACAAAAAGTAATGTAGGGAAATTTTCACACTTTTTGCCCACCCCTAATGGGGACAACTGTCAAGTCCAACATCCTCAGTCAGCATCATTGTATGCCGCACAGGCACCCACAATACATTCCACTCAGGTGGGGACCAGGCAGGAAAGTTTCAGGCAGTGAGAGTTTTTGAGCACTGTATAGGGCTGCCCAACATGCTGAACATAGCACTTGTCACCCAGAGAGCCACTACGCATGCATGCTTCTCCTTGTTGTCTCTTACTCCAACTGCAGTCCACTTCCTGTACCAACCCTTAATAAGTCCTTTTCATACTCCTCCCTAGCAAATACTCTACCATTCCCGATCAAGACCCCACCACCACCACCACCATGACATGTTTCACCTCCCTGTACTCTTTGCTCCAGCATGGGAAGTCTTATGCACAGAGAAAGTAAACAGATTCAGGGGCTAGCTAATTGCACAATGAGGGACAAATTAAAATTCCCAATGATTTCAATGGGGATTTAAATCCCTTGAATGCTAGTGAATGAATGCTAAATTCATAATGCATTACAGACCTCTATAAAGTTCAAGGGGTATAAAATATCTATTTAAATCAATTCTTATTTGTTCCTTATTGTTCAGTTAGTTTGCCACAGAATTACTTCACTTCCCATGTGTACCACTCCCAAGTTCAGTGTGGATTTCATACTAAGGAACAATGCTCAGTACAAGATGCACTTACTGAAAGCTCCTTGTAGAAAGCCAAATCAAGTGGCTATTGTACATGACTATATAACTTTATGCAGAAAGCAAAAGATGGCTAATTCTGGTAGAAACCTTCTGCACCATGATGGAGGGGATTCTCATTGATTTAAATAGATATTTTAAATCCTTGAATTTTAGAGATAAAAGCCCAGATCTATATCAATGGGAATTTTACAATTATTTAGCCCTGTGGTGTAGATGTTTGATCCAGAATTGCCCTGTTTTTAGTGTAATGATAAATGAATACCTTTTTATGAAAGATATTAAGGCATCTCATTTATGCCTGTCTCACTTCTAAGATGAATGTACTGGAGTTCACTCTCTATTGATGTTTTTACCCATCTACTTGCATCAGCACCATCAGCATTTTTTCCTTATTAGCAATCTGTATCTAGCTTCTGTGTCAGGCAATTAAACCGATAGTTATCAGTAAAAGAATATTTTTCCCAGTCAAATGATATAATTAAGTAAGAATTTTGCAGATGTAAAACAAATATGCTTTTCACAACCAATGATTCACAGATATGCAGAGATTTCACCATTCCTAGTTATCATAATGATCAGAACATTTTGTTTTAATGAAATAATATCCTTGACATCAATGGAGTACCTCATAATGACAGGACAACATGCAGCGAGAGGCTGAATCAGACTGATATATCCATTGCATATATGACACAAGGGCACAACTTCAGTGTTTCTTTTGTTTGGCATATTCATTATTATCCAAGCACATTCCTTAGCCTATACACCTAGGCACCCCATATACTACATTTAGGTGGTGCACCATTATTATTTTAGTAACAACTTCAGTGGGTGAAGAGGGTGCAATTATGGCTGCGTCCAGTTCCAAAGGGGACCATGGACCCTAGGGCCCAATAGGTTTTATTTATGCCTGGAGAGAGAATATTTTTATGTTACAAGGCCCCAAAAATGTATGAATATATTTTGTACCACCCAATGAACTTAATTGTAATCCATTTCTGACTTAGATTCCATCTCACATTATAGCTTTATCAAAGGTTTTAACTAGGTATGGCTCAAACTGAAATCAGAGAATAATGGCACTTCCCGCTTGGTGAATAGTTTCTCACGAAAACTGCCGATTTTCCACTTTTTTTTGCCTTGCTCATTCTATAGAAATCAATGGGAACATTGAATTTTAACAAAAAAAAGAAAAAGAGGGAGCCCAATGATGTTCTAAATGACAATTAGATGAAATATAATCACCCTTCAATGTATATACTCACAATATGGAGTGGTTGTAAGTGGCATATACCACCTTACAACAGCCACACATACAGAGAAATGTTCCTGTCTCTGCTCAGGAAACTCCAGCCAGATCCGGAAGGAAAAAAGCATTTTGTTTTTTAGAGAATGTGCATCTGCCTCTTACTTGAAAAAGCAATTGATCTGCGAAACATTGTTTTAGCGGTAGTGAGAATTTGTGAGTTGCACAAAACCATTGTGTTTTTTTAATTTTTTTTTTTATTCTATATATAATTAAAATGCACGTTTACAAAGTCCTGGAGCAGCACCTCTTATTTCCTTCCAGATCTGGATGGAGTTTTCTGAGAAGAGACAGGAAAATGTATGCGTGGCTTTTGTAAGGTGGTATATGCCACTTACAACCACTCCAAATTGTGAGTGTATATATATATATATATATATATATATATATATATATTTTTTATATATATATATATATATATATATATATATATATATATATATATATATATTATTTTTTTTTTTTTGGAAGGGTGATCATATTTTATCTAGTTGTCATTTAAGACACCATTGGGCACCCTTTTGTTTCTTTTTTTGTTTTTCTACATGTTTATCGTCCTGGAGGATGTGGTGAGGATAAGGGAACAGTATTCCAATAAAAAATCCCAAGTGACTGAAGATTAATTTATTTTGTTTCACCTGGGATAATACACTAGGAACACCTCCTGTTTTTTCTTTTCTTCTTATTGAATTTTAACACAACAAATAGCAAATTGTTTTTATTTCCCAAAGGCGTAGTATAAAAGGGGCATGAGGGTGCCTATGTTGATGGGGTGTGGGGAAAGAATCATTTGAACAGGGAATTTGTTTGGGGGGTTGTTTACTGGGATTGGGGGGCAGTTAATACAAAATAAATCCTAAATACAAAAAAAATACCCCATAAGACATGGTATAAAAGGGGTGAGAGAAGGATGCCTATGTTGGTGGGTGGAATCAGGGCAATGAATCAGTTGAACAGGGAATTTGTTTTGGGGTGGTTTCTTGACTGGTATTGGAGACAGTTAGTAAAAAATAAATCAATAAAATAAAATAAGAAATGTATATGTAAACTTACAGAGACAGGAACCCCCTGACATAAGCTGCCACTGACGTGGACTGATACTTGACGATAGAGTATTTTGTAGAGGATGATTTGTTAGATTTGTTGTTAGAAGCCCAAGCCCTGAGGAAACATTGATTTCTAGGACTTAGACTTATTAGAGGCACAAGCGCTGAAGATTTCTGTGGTGGGTGTTTATCTTTAACATGTTTGACATAAATCTCATGGTGTCTCTTTTTCATGTGTGATATCAGGGCGGTTGTGCCAAGGTATGTTCCCTCCTTTCCCCTTCTCACTGACTTGTCACAAATTGTGCACAGTGTCGCTGGTGATGACTGCACTGTGCCTGTCCCAAGAGAAAAATAGTACCACACCCATGATTTGTGGGGGTAGGGATAGGGAACAGATGGAGAAGAATGGCCTCTTTCTTCTTGTCCTCCACATTCCATTCACTATCTGTGCTGGCAGCGAATGATGTTGCTGCTACTGCCTGAGAATCAACACTGCAACTAGAACCAGGGGTATTGCTACTGCTGTAAAATGGAACCTATCCTAGTCCCGCATCACTTGTTGACCCCCATTCACACTGTATCCACAGTGGTCTGTGGCACACTAGCTTGCTCCTCAGCATCCTGCTGCCCTTGCAAATCAGCAGCAGCAGGAATTAGAGCTGTTGCAAATTCCGAAAATTCCAACAACTCATTGCTAGTGGTGTTGGTGTTGGTGATGCCCATCCTCATCCCTGTCTCCCATTCCTTCTCTGTTTATGTTAAAAAGGCCATCAATGTCTCATCCACCTCAGCTTCACCACCATCATCATCACCACTACTAGTCCCTCCATGCTGCTGCTGCTTTAATACAGACATCTCACTGCTGCATGGAGGAGGTGATGAGCAATGTGACAGAGGGTCCCCTAATGTCACACTTGGCATTTTTTTTATCTGAAGAAGGCAGACTGGCAGCAGTAGCAGCAGGCACATGCAGCTGATTCGTGCTCCTGCTGGTGGTGGTGGTGATATTAATTCTGTGCCTGCTCTCTCCCCACGCCAGTTCTGGTCTCTTCAGGATCATGTTCCACTTGGACACTGTAATGTACTGGCTGCTTTACCATTAGTGATACTACTACTAACACAAACCACATCAAGTTCAGCTGCAGAGTCTTCATCCTCATAGTCACTAGTAATATGAGGATATTGATTACCCTATCCTTCACTCCAAACACTGACAAGCTGCTGGACCTTCTTAGTACTAGTGCTGGCGGGACTGCTTGGGGATTGCAAGTGCGACTTAAGGTTCCCTGCTGTCACACTTGGCATCATCTTCTTCCCCCTCCTGAGTATAACAAGACACACTAGCAGCTTCAGCACTTGTGGTGGAAGCTTCAGCACTGGTGGAAGCAGCTTCAACACTGGCAGCAGGCACAGCACTGGTGGCACTGGCAAGAGGGGCAGCAAGTCTGACAGCAGGCACAGAACTAGTGGCAGCAGGTTCAGCACTGTCAGCAGGCACAGCACTGGTTGCAACAGAGACAGCACATCTGACAGCAGGCACAGTATTGGTGGCAGCAGGTTCAGCACTGGCAGCAGGCAAAGCACTGGTTGCAACAGGGGCAGCATGCCTGAAAGCAGGCACAGTATTGGTGGCAGCAAGTTCAGCACTGGCAGCAGGCACAGCACTGGTTGCAACAGGGGCAACACGTCTGACAGCAGGTACAGAACTAGTGGCAGCAGGTGCAGCAATTGTGGCAGCAGGGACAGCACGTATAGCAGCAGACGCAGGTAGCTGACCTGTCTTGCTCTCACTAGTACTACCCTTTTCTCCCTCCCTTCCCACTCCTTTTCTCCCTCCATTCCCATTTAATTCTCCAAGATCCCTTGGGATGATTTAGGGGCAATGGACAGCACTGGGTAAGTCCTCCTCCTCCTCACTGGGAACGTAAGGGTCCTTCCAGTTCCTACTTTTAATATTTTTAAACCTGCTCAAAGTGATAGCAGTCACTATGGGCCTCTCCTGCCTCAAATTTTCCTCAAGACCACAGCAGAATAGCACAGAATGTTTACCTTGCTCTGTAGCTGCTTCTATTGTGTTTGACTTCCGCAAAAATATATTGCGTTTTTAAAGTGAAATGGCGAAAACCACGTAAATCAATGGGGTGAAACTTTCTAGCCATTGAAAAAATGTCTAATAATTTTGGTCAATGGGTGAAAAATGCAAACATTTTAATGCCTAGTTTTAAAGCAGATTTTCCAGTGAAAAAGCAGACAACAAAGTGGTTTTCATGGACTTTCTTGGCATCATCTTCTTCCCCCTCCTGAGTATAACAAGACACACTAGCAGCTTCAGCACTTGTGGTGGAAGCTTCAGCACTGGTGGAAGCAGCTTCAACACTGGCAGCAGGCACAGCACTGGTGGCACTGGCAAGAGGGGCAGCAAGTCTGACAGCAGGCACAGAACTAGTGGCAGCAGGTTCAGCACTGTCAGCAGGCACAGCACTGGTTGCAACAGAGACAGCACATCTGACAGCAGGCACAGTATTGGTGGCAGCAGGTTCAGCACTGGCAGCAGGCAAAGCACTGGTTGCAACAGGGGCAGCATGCCTGAAAGCAGGCACAGTATTGGTGGCAGCAAGTTCAGCACTGGCAGCAGGCACAGCACTGGTTGCAACAGGGGCAACACGTCTGACAGCAGGTACAGAACTAGTGGCAGCAGGTGCAGCAATTGTGGCAGCAGGGACAGCACGTATAGCAGCAGACGCAGGTAGCTGACCTGTCTTGCTCTCACTAGTACTACCCTTTTCTCCCTCCCTTCCCACTCCTTTTCTCCCTCCATTCCCATTTAATTCTCCAAGATCCCTTGGGATGATTTAGGGGCAATGGGCAGCACTGGGTAAGTCCTCCTCCTCCTCACTGGGAACGTAAGGGTCCTTCCAGTTCCTACTTTTAATATTTTTAAACCTGCTCAAAGTGATAGCAGTCACTATGGGCCTCTCCTGCCTCAAATTTTCCTCAAGACCACAGCAGAATAGCACAGAATGTTTACCTTGCTCTGTAGCTGCTTCTATTGTGTTTGACTTCCGCAAAAATATATTGCGTTTTTAAAGTGAAATGGCGAAAACCACGTAAATCAATGGGGTGAAACTTTCTAGCCATTGAAAAAATGTCTAATAATTTTGGTCAATGGGTGAAAAATGCAAACATTTTAATGCCTAGTTTTAAAGCAGATTTTCCAGTGAAAAAGCAGACAACAAAGTGGTTTTCATGGACTTTCTTGTGGGAACATGGCAAGAGATTTCACCCTCCTCTAAAAGCAAATATTATTATATTTATCAAAGGCATAGTATAAAAGGGGCATGTGGGTGCCTGTGTTGGTGGAGTGTGGGAAAATATTCAATTGTACGAAATGTTTTTTTGAGGGTGTTTGTTTACTGGGATTGGGGGGCAGTTAATAAAAAATAAATCCTAAATACAATTAAAACAAAATATAAGACATGGTATAAAAGCAGTCTAAGGAGGGTGTCTGTGGTGGTGGATGGAGTTTGAGGAAAGAATCAGTTGAACAAGGAATTTGTTTTGGGGGGTTTGAGGACAGGTATTGAGAGGACAGAGACCTCCTGAGGTAAGCTGCAACTGGGGTAGACTGGTACTTGACATGACAAGATATTTTATAGAGGATGATTTGTAAAATTAGTTGTTAGAGGACTAATCCAAGAGGAAACATTGATTTGTAGGATTTAGACTATTAGAGTCACAAACCCTGAGGAAACATTGATTTGTAGGAATTAGACTATTAGAGGCCCAACTTAGGTTTGTTTGGTACAAGTCCTAAGGAAACATGGATTTGTATCCATCCACCACACTGCCATGTGTGGTCAGTGCCCCACACACTGTTCAATAGGTGGACATGAACTGCCACATCCAAACATCTACAGACTGGCTATCATTTGGTGGAAGATGTAATGATGAACGTGGTGGGTTGGCAGAAGATGTAGTTACCCTAAAGGAAGAAGGTGATGGCGAGCTAGTTGTTTTGCTCATCATTGAACTTCCAGCTTCTGCTTGGGTTTCTCTATTCTTCCTCCTCTTTGATCTCCACCTCGCCTCTTTGCCTTTCTGGAGAGTCGGGGTGTATAGCAACAGCGCTGCTCGATTTCTGTGGTGGGTATTTGGCTTTAACATGTTTGACATAAATGTCATAGTGTCTGTTTTTCATGTGTGTTATCAGGGCAGTTGTGTCAAGGTGTGTTCCCTCCTTTCCCCTTCTCACTGACTTGCCACAAAGTGTGCACAGTGCCATTGGTGATGACTGCACTGTGCCTGCCGCAAGAGAAAAATAGTTCCACACCCATAACTTCAAGGTATAGGGAACAGGTGGAGAAGAAAGGCCTCTTTCTTCTTCGCCTCCAACTACCCCTTCATTGGGTGTAGCAGAGGATGATGTTGCTGCTGTTGCTGTTACTGCCTGTCACGGTTATCAAGAATATACCAGGAGTCAGTACTGTAATAATAAAACCACCTTTATTGAATAGTAATATATCATAGATGATAAAAATACAAGAACGCGCAGAGGGTAACTGGCAAAGCCAGCACTTCCTACCAGAAATAGGAGGCCACTTGGAGAACACCTCTCTGCTAGAGATGAGTCAGACTGCCAATGGAAGCCTCAGAGGAGAGTGTACAGTAACCACAATGGCGCAGCAACAGAGTTCTCCAGCAGGATAAGGAACAAGGGAGACTCTTACTGACTCACACCTGCAGTCAGTAAACTTGTAGAGACCATCTGGGGAAATACAGAGTGGATGTTTGGCCAAAGCTGATAGTAAGGGTCCATCGGTACTTAGGACTAGCCAGGGGTCAATACCAGCGTGGAACGTCCACCAGAGCCACAGGTCTGCACCAGATTGGGTGTCTACTATGTCAAAGGGTAATGCAGAAAGAATAGTCAGCCAGAGCCACAGGTCTGCAACAGATTGGGTGTCTACTATGCCAAAGGGTAACGTAGGAAGAATAGTCAGACAGAGCCACAGGTCTGCACCAGAATGGATGGTCAAACAAGCCTAGGTCATACACGGAGCCCACAAAGGAAATAAACAACAGCATCAGACACCAACATAAGGACGAATGAACTAGTGTCCAGAGCCCTCTTATACACCAACCAGGAAGTAGGGTGGGGGATTCAAGGTAACCAGGTATAAAACAACACCTGCGTCAATACTGCTGCCTTGTGCCTGTAAGTGACGCAGCGGATATTGAAATGTGTCAAAACTCGTGTCCAAACCCGCATCATCTGGATCAACCGTGATGCATAGGTAGAGGACATGGGTGGCCACTAGAGGCTCCAGACGCAGTTAGACCGCAGGCTAGGAAAGACGCTGTAAACGATGCTGAAGCATTATACCCAACCCCAGGCATACAGCCGCGTCCAGCCAAGCGATACTGTACAGTACCCCCATTAAAGACCCCTCCTCCGAGGACAGGTTTGGGGCTTATTAGGAAATTGCACATGGAATTTACACACCAAGATAGGGGCATGCACATCTCTGGAAGGTATCCAGGAGCATTCCTCCGGACTGTACCCCTTCCAATGTACCAGGTAAGGTAACTGTCCCCTTACCCACCGAGAGTCCAGCATGCACTGTACCACAAATTCCTCTTGATCCCCCACCCAGACTGTCGACGAGGTATAACGGTTACAGATCAGAGGCTTAAGCAAGGAGAAATGGAACACATTGTGAATGCGCATCGAGGCTGGAAGTTCAAGGGCAAAAGCCACAGGGATATGTAGGACGCAGAACGGACCAATGAAACGGGGAGTTAGATTTTTACAGGGGACCTGGAGGTTAAGGTTACGGGATGACAGCCAAACTCCCCCACCTGGAATGTAGGTGCCAGCAAATGCCTACAGTCAGCCTGCCTCTTTTGTTGCTGCATGGATCCACGTAGGTTATGCTGTACCCGAACCCAAGAGGAATGGAGAGCCCTTAAATGCTCTTCAAGAGCCGGAATTGCTTGTGCTTCGAAGGTCTCAGGAAGGACAGAGGGTTGAAACCCATAATTGATTAGGAAAGGAAAACTTTGTGAGGAAGAGTTAACAGCTCAATTCTGGGCAAACTCTGCCCAAGGTAACAAGGTAGCCCAATTGTCGTGGTGGTCAGAGATCTGGCAACGGAGGAATTGTTCCAAGGCTTAGTTAGATCTTTCTGCCACACCATTAGATTGTGGGTGGTAGGCCGAGGAGAAGGCTAACTGAATACCCATCTGAGCGCAAAAGCACCTGCAAAAGCGAGACACAAACTGGCTCCCCCTGTTCGATACAATAACACTGGGTATGTCTTGGAGCCAAAAGACCTCTCTAGCGAACACCTTCGCCAATTGCTGCGCAGAAGGTAAGCTTTTCAGTGGTACAAAATGGGCCATCTTAGATAATTTGTCGACCACCATCAGAACTGTGAAGCCCATAGACGTCAGAAGGTCCACCATAACATCGATAGACAGATGTGACCAAGGAAGCTCCCCGTTGGCCACTGGTTGGAGGAGACCCACAGGCAAATGTTGAGGCGACTTATTTTGGACTGCTGTGAAAGCAGAACAATAAGAACAGAGACTAGGCCACCAGAATAATCTAGAGATGGACCAAATCAATTGGTCTCGCCCAATATGACCCGCCGTCTTGGATGCATGGCACGTCTCCAAGAGTTTTGAACGTAATCCACGGAAATCAATACACGGACATATCTCTCCGTCCTTTTTAACAAAAAGGCATCCAGCATCAGCAGGGGAAGTGGACTTTAGAATAATACCCCTTGCGAAGGTATCAGAAATGTATTCCTCCATGACCTTATTCTCCTCCACAGACAGAGGGTAGATGTGACGCTTAGGAGGTGTGGTACCAGCATCAACTCCACAGAGCAATCATAAGGCCTATTCAGTGGTAACGCCCCGGCTTGAACCTTGTTGAATATGTCACTGAAAGCTGAATATTCCTCAGGCAGGACTGAGGTAGTGGCACAAGCCAGTCTCACAGGATAGGAGAGACAGGAATCAAAACACTGCGGAGCACAAGCCACAATGTCACAGGTTCTCAAATCGATCTTGGGGTTATCAGCCTGCAACCACGGGAACCCAAGAACGATGGCGTAATGAGGTGAGTTGATCACCTAAAATTTCAGGACCTCAGTATGATGTGCCCCCAACTTTAAGGTTAGCAGGGCTGTCTCCTGCGTAATATGTTCTTGTAGGAGGGGTCTACCATCTATTGCTTCAACAGCCAGAGGAGAGGATCGAGGCTGCAAGTGAATAGAATTTTTAGCCGCAAATTCTGCATCAATAAAGTAACCAGCCACACCCAAATCAAGCAATGCAGGAGCAGAAGAATCGGCCCAAGAAAGGATCACCTCCAGAATGGGTTTGTCCAAAGTGATCTCTGGGGACTGAGAAATTCTGCCTAAGACTGGTCCCAACAGGATCTTAGGTGCAAGCATTTCCTGGATGTACCAGGCAGGACTTCAGCAGGTGACCTGGTTTGCCACAATACAAACACAGTTCCTCCCTCCTTCAGAGAGTCCTCTCTGCCACAGAAAGTTGGATAGTACAACTTGCATGGGGTCACTACCCCCTAGGTCAGAACCAGGAGGCATGGGAGGTGTGGGAGGACAAGGTGGGTGAGAAAAGTGAGGCTCCAGACTGGATGGAGGCCTCTGCAGGCTTTCCCTAAATGAGGGTCGCTCCCTGACCCTTGTGTCGATTAGGATAGTAAATGAGATTATATCATCTAAACTCTCAGGCAAATCACGGGCAGCAATCTCATCCTTGATCATATCGCACAGTCCTTGGAAAAAGGCTGCTACCAGGGCCTCATTGTTCCAGCCTACTTTGGCTGCCAGAGTACGAAATTCGATAGTGTACTCCGCCACTGTTCGAGTACCCTGGCGGATGGTCATTAAGTGTTTAGAAGTCGAGGTCACACGACTCGGCACTTCAAAAACCCACTTGAACAAGGCTACATACTCCATGAAGTTATGAATGGTGGGTTTATCCATCTCCCATAAGGGATTAGCCAATGCCAAGGCTTTGCCAGAAAGGAGTGGTATCATGAACCAAACTTTACTGCTCTAAGTAAGGATTGCATGCGGTACCATTTCAAAGTATATGCTCAGTTCGGCATAATTCCGAATTACCACCATTTCGTTGTGGGAGTGGAGCGGCACCTGATAACCCTCTGATCATGCCTGCATCAGCAACGGTAGCGGGGTAGGGGCGAGAGTGGCCACTGGTTGTAGGTTAAGGCGTTGAGGTGTGCGGTTCGATTGAGCAAGGTCTGCATGGCCAAGGATAATTGATCAATGTGTTGATCTTGAGCCTCCATCCTGTCCAGGATGTTCTGAAAAGGTGGATTATCAGTACCATCCATGGTCATGGCCCTTACTGTCATGGTTATCAAGAATACACCAGGAGTCAGTATTGTAATAATAAAACCACCTTTATTGGAGGCCGCATGGAGGACACCTCTCTGCTAGAGATGAGGCAAACTGCCAATGGTAGCCTCAGAGGAGCGAGTACGGTAACCACAATAGCGCAGCAACAGAGTTCTCCCACAGGATAAGGAACAAGGGAGACTCTTACTGACTCACGCCTGCAGTCAGTAAACATGTAGAGACCACCTGGGGAAATACAGAGCAGATGTTTGGCCAAAGCCGATAGTAAGGGTCCAGTGGTACTTAGGACTAGCCAGGGGTCAATACCAGCAAGGAATGTCCGCCAGAGCCACAGGTCTGCTCTGTATTTCCCCAGGTGGTCTCTACAAGATTGGGTGTCTACTATGCCAAAGGGCAATGCAGGAAGAATAGTCAGACTGAGCCACAGGTCAGCACCAGAATGCATGGTCAGACAAGCCTAGGTCATACACAGTACACAAAGGAAATAAACAACAGCATCAGATACCAACGTAAGGGTGACCAAACTAGTGCCCAGAGCCCTCTTATACACAAGCCAGGAGGTAGGGGGGAGGTGATTCAAGGTAACCAGGTATAAAACAACACCTGCATCAATACTGCTGCCTCAAGCCTGTAAGTGACACAGCAGACATTTAGATGCGCCCAAACCCACATCATCTGGATCAACCACGACGCATAGGTAGAGGGCACAGTTGGCCACTGGAGGCTCCAGATGCAGTTAGACCACAGACCAGGAGAGACGCAGTAAATGACACTGAAGCATCATACTCAACCCCAGGCATCCAGCCACACCCAGCCAAGCGACACTGGGACTAAGATTAGGTACACTGTGACACTGCCTCAGAAACAGCACTGCAACTAGGACCAGGTTATTGCTGCTGCTGGCAAGAGAAACCTGTCCTAGTCCCGCGTCACATGTTGACCCCATTCCCACTGTGTTCACGGTGGTCTGTGGCACACTAGCCTGCTCCTCGGCATCCCACTGCCCTTGCAACTCAGCAGCAGCAGCAATTAAAGCAGTTGCAAACTCCTCATATTCCAAATGCGCACTGCTGGTGGTGGTGGTGATGCCCATCCTCATCCCTGTACCCCAGTCCTTCTCAGTGTGGGCTAAAAAGACCACTTGTATATCAGATCATCTGTGCAATACACCATTACATGCAACCAGTATGACGTTAGGCTGATACAGAATGAAGCGACCTGGTACCTTTCCTTCCCTGGCATTTATAATGATATTTGTAGGCACCATTACACATATTATTATTGTAATTATTATTATTATTATTATTATTATTATTATTATTATTATTATTAAAACAGTGTTCTAGGTTTTAGAAACTCTTCTCTGTAAATCCTGGAACTTCTAAATAAGATATGACTGTACATTTGCAGCCCAGTGTTCAAAAGAAAAGGGAACATATCTGGGGCAAACCAGTTGCACCACAGTGAACAGATACATATTCCATTGTTTTAAGACTAGGTTTTTCACCTTGAATGCTGTAGGTCTCCAACACTTCATAATGATCTGGAGCTCCTTCACACATTCTAGTGGTTTAAAGACCAATTTAAATCAATGGGAATTTTAGGAAATTGTATTGGTCCCCTATGGTACAGTTTGGTTTGCTCTAAGTTTCAACTGAACATAGAGCCCACTCTGTTCATTTCGGCAGCTAAACATTCTGATAACATGGTTAGCAGAGATGATTCTGTAAGTTCTGCATTCATTTGAAACATTATTTCTTAAGACATGAGACACATTTTGGGAAACATGTTTTGTAGGGCATTTTGTTTGCCTTTTAAAGCAATCATATTTCAGGAAATATAAACATGTGATATCTAAAAAATCCTATTTAAACCAGTCAGAATTTTGGGAATTTATTTTTGTCCCTAACGGTGCAGCTGGTTGGCCCCAGCATTCCTCTGGTTTCTTTTAGTAAACAGCCTGAATATCATGCAAAAGAGGTTCCTGTCTGGGTCACTTCTTGTCAGAATTATGCAGGAGAACTGTTAGAGTTATTGCTGCTTACTGACATGTAAAAGGAACATGATCATTACATGTTTTAAATCTTAGTTTTATGTAATGTAGTCTTCTTTCCTATAACTGAGACAGTTCACCATGCTAAGGTGAAGTTTATCATGAAAAAATGCTAAAGTGACCACATATTGGACATTAGTAGGTCGATTTTGACAGATAAAATTATAGCAGACATTTTGAAACCTTTGTGATAGGTTTACACTTTTTGCATTGCTAATCTTGCTGGGTAAATGTCATATACAGTTCTGCTGGGTTTTAGTATAGTGAGGTTGATGTACTACCATAAAGTGGTGAGATTGTGGAACAAAACAACTGCACCTCTGGGAATTAATATCAATGGCAATTCAATAAACCCTTTGAGTGCCAGAGGGGCACACAAAACAATGAGTAGTGCATCCCTCTGGAACTCTAAGGGTTAAATAAGACCTTTAAGCCCTTGAATTCTAGAGAGGTCTCAAACACGTGACTGGCAATGTACTCAAGAAATTCAAGGGGTTAATAAATTAATTTTACTTTTTCGGTGCCAAAGCGGAATTTAACATATCAAAAAAGGGTTAAATTAATGGGAAATATTTGGAACTTGTATTTATTTCCAATGATGACCCTCGTTTGTACTAAAATGTTACCATTTTCTTAGAATATCAGCCTGTCACTTTTATATTGTTTTGAGAAAAAGCCTCAGAAAAGTCCAGACAAGTCCAAAATGCTGCCTGGACATTTTAGCATGAATATGTAACAAACTTCTCCTTTACAGTGAATTCTGAAGTAATGTGATCATCACTTCTTTATGCATTATGGGCCCTGAACTAAGGTGACCACATGTCCCTTTAAATCACAGATGCTAATGAAAAGTCTTTCTGTAGGACTACATAGGAATCAAAACAACCCTTCACTGCATGTTGTTTCAGAAGTGTCCCTGATTTAAAGGGATACATGGTCACCTTACCCTTCACAGTGGACCTCCCATGAGCACCCAGTGATAGTGGTGACAGATCCAGCTTGGATTTGTGAATTTGCTATAGATATTGCATGATTTTGTTTTTGTTTAGAATTCTTGGTTCTCACACACACCAATTTACACAGACAAGTGTCTGGTTCTTCCTTCTAGTGATCTGTTGACACTGGGAGATGTGCAAAAAAGTGGAAGAATTTTGAGTAAACCAACTGTACTATAGATATTTAATAAAAATTCCCATTGCTATAACACCTTGAATGCTGAAGCTTAGGATGCCTCATTCAAAGGAGTCAAACCCATATTTAAATAAATGAGAACTTATTTATTCCTTGTGGTGAAATGCTTTAGACAACTATCAGGCACATTAAGGGTTAAGACAGAACTGCATTCATATACAGAATGTAGATTTTGGTAGCCTAAACAAAAATCCTGCAAATATTTCCAAAGTCCAGTAATTTTATGATATAAATGTTTTTTTATGTGGAGATATTTACACAGTGTTTATATAGGGATATTTCAGTACCTCTTTCCACGAATTAAATTAAAAAAAAAAAAGTAGGAATCCAAGAAGCAGCAAACACATATTTTGCGGTCTAAGGGCTCTACTCACATGTAGCAAAAACAAATTAACCAAAAAAATAAGAAAAGCATTTATTTTGAGCTAGTTGAACAGGCAGTGTACATGGGCCACAGTGCGAGGCAGCAACGGCCGCGGTGCAGTCATGCGCAGTACAGACTGCCTGCGCAGTGCCCCGCTCCATTATCAGCCGCTGCATGGGCAGTCTGTACTGTGCATGACAGCTTCTGACAAACATACATTAGCGAATTATTAGGATGTCAATCAAAAACACGTTTCTATTAACCCTTGGATTCTAGAGAGGCCTCTCAACTAAATATTGTATGCAACAAATATAAAAACAAATTCATTTAAGTGAGACTTTTAACCCTGTCAGTGCCAGGGAGGTATCCAGTTGCAAAGGTTATCCTGTACACCAAATTTCCTTATTTTATACAAGCCTCCTGTGTGGCATTGTATCAAATACCTTTGCAAAATCTAGATATAATATATCTAATGCTTTATCATTATGTAGGTTGCTGCATTTTCATAGAAGCTGAAAAGATGTCTAAGGTGCTAGGACTACCAGTAGTATAAGAATTCTTAAATATTCCTGGGGCTCTGATGAACATAATAGTAGTGCTGTAGATGTCTCAGAGTGTGACAAAATGTCATTAATTTACACTCACTGCTCCTGCTTCTGTTCTGCACATGCAAAACATGGAGGATCATTACTCAGAACTTGTTGGAGAAGATTACAAGAGTCATCCAATGTCCATATCTGCTGTCATCATCACCACAGGCACTTCCAATGTTACAAATTATGTTGTTAATGTAATAAAGTCACACAGTTCTTCCACTATATACAGCAGCCCCATGCTTACAGACTCTGAGTTCTTAGAAAGCCAAAGTCAGAATCTGCACAAAAAATAAATGAAAAGCATGACTGTAGAATCGAAAATTTGCCAAAATGTTGGTGGTTGACATGCTGTCCTTTTCTTTTATTGAAAACAGAGTTTTTAATTAACTGATATTATCTATTGTTTCCTGCTTGCATATCCCAAGAAGCAGTTATATTTCAAGGATGCCTGCAGTAGACACGTGCAAACAAGCAGTTAGTGCAATGGACAAAGAACAAAAGGACTCAGCCTGCCAACAACTTTTTCAAGGGATATGTTGCTGTAGGACTCACAACTTTCACTTTCAGCAGTTGATTTCTCCACTTCGTTTATTGGCAGCAGTATTAATGAGGCAGAAAATCTTGCAGACATAAAAAGCATAGGAGCAAAATGGCAAAATGTTGTGAAAAGACACGTTTTATGTATTTTCTATGGGTGCAAATTTTCACAGGAAACATTTTTTGACTTTTCGTCCATCCCTACAGTTGAATAACAATATAAAAACATACATTTCCTGTAGGAAGACAAATTTCCAAATCAGAAAATGGCTGAAGTTTCTTCCTACACAAAATGAAGAATAAAAGGAATTTTTGTTAAAAATAAGTCTTTCAGAAAAGTTTTAGAAATGTACAGTAGAGTCACAAATAATTGTACATCACAAGCAAGCTAAGTGTAACAAACAAAACACTAGGAAATATAATTGCCCCATACCAGTATACTGATACCCAATATGTATAGGAAAAAATACATTCTTGATTAACTTGATAGACTAGATAAAATACCAAGTGATCTTTGTGTTATATTGGACATGTAACTGCAAATGTATTAATAATTTTTGCTATATTATATCAACAATTACCTATTAGGGTTGTGCATATAAATAGATAGCGTGTTGCTCATAATGTGTGTTCCTTTTTAACGTTTTTAAATCTTTAAGAGTTAGATTTTTCATAGGCTGAACCACTGGCATTGCTATCTTATTTAATATACTAATTTTTGGTGTATAATTAATAACAGAGCCAAAATCCCATTTGTATTTGTATTTGTATTTCTATTTTGTGCTCACTCTTATCCTTTGGCTGGTTGTTTAATATGTATACACTAGAATAATGGATATTTTTACAACACGGAGAAACAGAGAGATTGACTTGGAAGTTGTTTTTGATGATGATAATGATAACAATGTAGAAGAAGATCTCGATTTAAGTTTAACTTTTAAGGATTTGGAAAAATTAATGTTTAAATAATTAAAGACTTGGTGGGATATGGTTACCTTAGAGAAATATTTACAACTTAATATGATACATAGGGCTTTAAGATTAATCAAACATCCCACATTTGAATACCCAAATGATGAATTTAAATATAAGTGGAACAGAACATTAGACAACTGTTCTTTCACACTAATGTCTCTAATTGTGGAAAATCATAAAAGTAAACTAGTAGAGATTAATGCTAAATCAGAACAAATACAGAAAACCTTAGAACCGTTTAAAGAGCTGAAAGACTATATAAAATTTTCAAGTGAAAGTGAAAGCAGATTAAAAAAAGCGGAAGAGATCATTAGTACAAAACAAAATAAACTAAAAAGGGATAAGAATAATTATAAGTGTAAGACAGAATGAAATTGGACCAAATCAGTAGAAAATATAAATAATACCACTACCCAGAATTAAAATACAACCATTTTGGGTTAAATAAAGTCAACTTATAGGGCCGTATGTTCAAAGGGATAACAACAACAAAAAAAAAGTTGTATGAAAGACAAAAATAAGTCATTGTGTGCATGTACGACATATTTTCTATAGAGTATACAACAAAAAACTTGTAATGTCCGTTGTATAAGACACAACTCCAGAATTGATGGGCAAAGGGGCTGGGCAAGGGCGGGGCTAAACTATTCTCCAGTGTCGTATAGAGGAAAAGAAAATTTGTCGTAACTAATAACAAAAAAATGTCTTTCAAAAGATAAAATTTGTATGTTAAGAAAAAAGTGGAGGGAATGTGCTCTGAATGTGAGAATTTTTGTCATTAGTTAAGACATTTTTAAAGATATTTTTATCGTTAGTTAAGACATTTTTTGTCTTTACATACGACAGTTTCAGTCAGGACAAACGACATATTTCCAATCACAACCGACACTCTCTGAAAATATTAATGAGCCCAATGGCACTGTACTTTCTCTACTTCTTTGAACATATGGCCCATAGAACAGATTAATGAGGAACCCATAAGATTTGAGAAAAAATAGGAGAAACCAATACATTCTCATAACATATCTAATCAGGTCAAAAATGATAAGAAAGAAAATAATAAACCACAAAGAAATCCAGGAGTGACATATTAATACTGGATATTATAATAGATCTATGCATAATAATCCTAGATCTAGATCTGGAGACATATATAGAGAACATCCTTACAACCATAATTATTATTACAATACAAACAGATTCGCCCCACTCCAGTATGAAAGAGAATATGATCATTGTACCCCTTTTTCATTTCAAAGGAGGGAAGGGAGTTAGAGGACGTACAATAAAAATCGAGGATGGAGAACAAACAGAGGGTGGCAACAAAATTATGGAAGAAACCTAAGAAGAAGAAGAGGGGAAAAAGAGCAGGAAAGAAGATACAATAAAGAAAAACAGGATAGAGGAAAGGCAATATTTTTCAATTGAAGTAAAGGTAAGACAACTCAGGAACAAAAAAATACTGGGCAAATATTCTTTAGAGTTATCATCTGTTTTGTTTTCTGTAAAAAATTATTGTTACGATTTAAAAATCCTTATAATCAAATCCTTTCATAATACTAGAGCAGTATTGCTTTAAGAAAATTCCCTATATCATAAGGGTCTAAGTTACAGTGTTGGGTACTATCATAGTGAGGATTTGTTTTTTACTAACGTCCTAAATATGTCTCCATATAAATAACTTCTTTAATGAACTGACTGATAACAACGGAGAAATAAGGAATTGAATAACCGGACCTGAAGGGAAAGAGTTAACAGCATTGGATACTGATCCATAAGACTAATGAGGATGTTTAAAGTCTCTTGAGATACTTCATGGGACTAATTATGTCTAATTATGTCTGGCAAATGAGTGGATATTGCATTTTTTTAGATACTTTAATCAATTGCTATCCTGATTATTTTCCTTCTATACATAAATTACCCTGGAGGAAAGAAGAGCTTAAAAGAAAAGGGAGCGAGTTGGAGGTCTCTAAATTGTGAGTGGATATTATTTTTATTTGTTCATATTGTTATATATATCCTACTGATATATGGTTTGCTCTGTATTTATGTGAATGCACCTGGTCGAACTATCTGAGGACGCAAACAGATATATTCAAGAGAAAGTGAATATTAGAACCTCTGATTTGTGGTACAATTCAGAATCTGTATTGGTACTTTCTGGTTTCTTTATGGTGCCCCCTGCTTGTGAAATCCTGGATTATTGATGAACTTGATGGACTAGATAAAAGACCAAGTAATCTTCATGTTATATTGGACATGTAATTAAAGACTATTGCAAATTTATCTTTGCTGTATTATATCAACATTTACCTACCCTCTTTTATTAGGAGGATAGATAGGGTAATCTGCTGCCAGGAACGTGAATGCCGAACAGTATGCTGTCCCCTGGGTGATCGGGTTCGGCATGTTGCGGACAGGGCTGACAGATTAGAAGCAAGCATGCTGTGCTCCCCTAGAATGGCCTTGGCTATTTTCTTAGAAACAAAAAGGGGGGCTGTGTGTCCTTGCAAGGCGGTTTACATCTGGCAGAAGAAACAAGCTGAAAAAGCAGTTTTAGAATGTTAACCCCTTCAGTGACAAACCAATATTTAATCCTTACAGAAACCCACTGAGCAGTTACAGTCATATAGTCTGTACTCTGCCCATTTGGCCACACATCTATCAGGTGAATTTTCTTTTTTATGAGGTTTCCATCCCTTTGCCCACCACAATAACCACCTGCTTGTATAATTCTGGCACATCTGTCCTGGAAAAATAACTGCAGCTTCGGATATGCCAGTGAGGAGCTACATATAACATCAGTCCAATAAATACTTGGTTTTCAACAAAATAATATGGCAGCTTGTCCACTGCCAATATCTTGGCAAGCTTTCCATTCCACATGCATATTTTGGAAGTATTTTAGTGACGATTTTGACTCCTTCTAAAGAATTCAGTAAGTGTGGTTTGTCAGTACATGGTAGAAGAACCATATCATTTTATTGCTTTAACAACATGAATAGAGGAAGTGGTGGAGGTGGTGGCAGCATGTGTGGGCAGTCTATGACTCTTGTCATCTCCTACAGCAAACTTAGAGTAGCAGGATCCATAAGTGTTAATCTGAATGAACAAACTCTTGGCAAACTCTCTCTGACACATCAACCTCACTACTTCTATTATATGCCCCAGTTCCCCAGGACATTTATGCTAGTTGTAGCACCTCTGACATGTTTGTGGTGTTTCTCCCAGTCAGACCTGTGGTTGTGCTTTAGGTGGGATTTCATTGAGTAGGTGCCTAGACGTAAGCCTGCTTTCCTCTTGCTCACGTGCCTTTTACACAAACAACAGATAGAAACATGTTTAGCTTTTGGATTGAAGTATCTCCATAATGTGGACTTAATGGACTGAGGTGTTCCTGAGGGGCTGTTACTACTACTGGGACTAGATGTTGGTGCAGTTCTATTGCTACTACTACTAGGTGTCAAAGGTGCAGCACTTCCAACAGCAGCAAATGCACTCATCATAGCTAGAGTTGTGGATGTTGATAACCTGTGTTGTTGCTGGTTACTATTAGTGTGTGTGGCTGAGTGGGACTTGGACTTAGAAGTGGAGACAATGTTTTTGCTTGTCCGGGGTCAGACTTTCCATATTTTTTCACAAAAGTTATACCTTTCAGATAACTGTCTGGCTATGTCATCATCTCTCTCACTCTCAACTTCATCTGCATCTGAATAAAAGGAGGATGCCTGGAGCAATATATTGTAGATCTAAATCATCATAATCTTCATCAGCAATTATTAGGTCATCCTTAGTATAGTCCACAGCTTCTTGCCTACTACTTCGAAATTCCTCTAGGATTTTAGATGTCTCAAACAATTTCTTTTTACTTTTTCCCTTTGAGGGATTTTCACAACATTCAAAATTACTCAGGACAGGTATTTTTTCTGCTTGCTTGTCTCACTGTCAGATTCAGCAGTTGGTTGAGCTGCTACTGTCAAGACCTGGTAGCGAGAAACAAATGATTTCACACACCAGTAAATATATTGTCTGGTCCAGTAGCTAGAGATCAGAGCTAGGGATCATGGCTTGGGTTCGTGGTCAGTTACAGGATTTCCCATGCTGTGGCCAAAGCCGGATAAAGGTGCTGGCCGCGAAGTCAAATGTCCGACCCCAGTAGAGCCAGGGCCCTGACCAAGATGAGAAACCTGTATACTGGAAGAGAACCAGACAATAGACCCCCAAAAGCAGACATAGGCAGAGAAGAAAAAGAAAGGCCACACGGAAAGACAAAAATAGAGCTAGGAAAAAAGGATGTGTATAGACCACACATCCCCACCAGGGATGATGGAGCCCGTAGATGGAAAGGTGGTGATGTCGCCAAGGTGAAGAACACCTTAGTGGGAATAACAGAAGATGAAAACTTGAGGGACTCACTAGAGTTTCGGTCAAGAATCCCAAGAAGGAACTAGTTTCCCATGGCAACCCCAACCCCCTCCAAACAAAAGCAATTGGCAGAGATTACACAGGCAGCCGGTAGAACTAGCATCCCCAAAAGGATCCTGAGCACCAGTACGAGCAAGGTGCGGAGCACAACTGCAACAGGAAGACTCAAGAGGTAGGCCCAGGAGACCCTAATACCCAGAGGGAACAAGAGGAAACTGCCTCCAAGGTAAGTAGGAGTCAGCAGGTTAACCTACCCAATGAGCTGACACCAAGGAAGAGAACCAGGAGTAAGGCAGGACCACATTCAAAGGAAGGAAATCCCAGAAGCAGTGCCACGAGACAACAGGCAGAGTGAGACCACCTCAGAGAAATAATGGGAGCGGAAGATATGCAAAAGGCTGCCAACTTTAAAAAAAATAAAAATAAAATAAAAAAACAAAACTGAGGGAAATAGAACTGCTAACAAGATAGCGGAGGGCTGCTAGGGAAACCGGGTTCAGCTGCAACCAGAGATGGGAGCAACCAGCCAAAACAACAAGTTGGGGAGCAGCCAAAAAAACAGCGGCGAGACCTTTGAGGAAACAGGCCGGCAGGACAAAAGCAGAGAAGCTGCAGGAGAAAACACAACCGGCCAGGATGCCGGAGCGAGAGACAGGACCGCCGGGCAAAAAGAGGCAGTGAGGCAGAAAGCAGAACTGAGTGGTGAGGCCACCAGGAGGCAGACAGTGGGCGGGGAGCAGCTGGAACCACACTGGCGGCTGGCTGTCAGAGCAAGCAGAAAGGACTCTGCAAAATAAGGCAACCACGAGAAAAGACAGGCCCAAAAAATAAACACAGAAGCGGCAACTCCGCTAGGGAAAAACAGAAACAAGGCGGCAGGCCGCAGGAGAGCAAAAGGCCAAAAAGGAACAAAAAAATAAAACATGGGAACACTACCCGATTGCAGCCAGGGAGGGAACAGGAATCAGGAGCAGGAAGCAGGAACCAGCAGGAAACAGGTACAGGCTAGGGAAGCCAGGCTAGATAAGGCAGCACTAGCCAATGGCCTGGAGGGGTGTGACAATGCCCCTCCTACAGGAGAGCCCACTGGATGACCCGGCTTGGTAGGATGAGTTCCATGAAAATGCCAAATAAGGGAAGGAGCGTGAAGATTGGAAACAGGCACCCAAGAACGATTCTCTTGCCCATAGCAAGGAAGGAGGCAGCTCCAGACAGAAGGTAAAAGGAAAGAGCTGGCGAGTGATCTTGTAAAACATGGACCAAAATTAGATGACGGTTAAGTGAAGATGTAAGTTCTTAGTAGTCAACCATACAGAGTCACCAATGTTATAGATAGGAGCAGTGGACCGCCGTTTATCGGCAGTAGATTTATGACGAGCAACAGAGTGGGACAACCGGTCCTGGATCGTGGACCAAAGCTGAACCAAATCAGTAACCATAGAATCAGCCACAGGAACAGCAGAAGGGGCACTGAAAGGAAAAAACTTGGGACTGTACCCAAGAGCAGCAAAAAATGGGGAGCAACGTAGCGAATCATGATATCTGTTATTAAATGAAAATTCCACCAAAGGAAGGACATCTCTCCAAGAATGTTGATCATGTTCAATGAACTGACAAAGGAATAATTCCAAGGACAGATTCATCCGTTCAGACTGCCCATTGGATTGGGGATGATAAGCAGAGGAAAAGTGAAGGGAGTTCTGACGACGTGAGCAGAATGCTCTCCAAAAATGGGATATAAATTGAGAGCCCCTATCAGACATTATCTGCAAGGGGGAGCCATGCAGGCAAAAAATATGTGACACAAAGATCTGAGCCAGAACTAGAGCAGAAGGAAGTCCAGTAAGGGGAATAAAATGAGACATCTTCGAAAACCTGTCAACAACCACCAGAATGGTGGTAAAACCCTTTGAAGGGGGAAGTTCCACCAATAAAATCCATAGACAGCTGCGTCCATGGTGAGGATGGAATAGGCTGAGGACATAGAAGACTGGCAGGATGACAAAGAGCAGGCTTGTGTTGAGCACAAGAATAACAAGCTTGAACGAAGTCTGCAACGTCCGAGAGGACAGATGGCCACCAGAATTGGTGCAGAACTAAATCCAAGGTCTTGCATCTGCCTGGATGACCTGTCACCAGAGAGGAATGGATCCACTGGAGAACTTCAAGATGAAATTGAGGAGGATAAAACAGTGTGTTAGGAGGCTGAGCCCCAGAATGACTGTCTTGGGCCTTGCAAATCAGTTCCATGGCAGTGGATGACAGGGGAGCCACTATCCGGTTAGCGGCAATGATAGGTTCTGGAACCAGATCAGGACCGGGCTCATCTTGACAGGAAAGGGCATATGCCTTGATATTCCTGGAAACCGGTCGATAAGAAATGAAAAAAATTAAACCTGGTAAAACATAAGGCCCATCGAACCTGCTTAGGATTAAGGCGGCAGGCAGATTCCAAAAACTGCATGTTCTTATGATCAGTAAAAATCAGCACAGGGACAGCAGAACTCTCCAAGAGATGACGCCAGTCCTCAAGTGCCAATTTAATGGCAAGGAGTTCCCTGTTTCCCATGTCATAGTTGCGTTCAGCGCTCGTAAATCTTTTTGAGAAAAAGGAGCAGGGATGCATCTTATTAGTAGTCAGAGCATGCTGCCACAAGACAGCTCCAGCCCCTTGTTCAGAAGCATCAACCTCTAGCACAAACTGATGAGATGGATCAGGAAAATGAAGATTGGGGGCTGTAGTGAAGGTAGTCTTGTATTTCTGAAAAGCCACCAACACTGGAGGAGGCCAGACACTAGGGTCAGCCCCTTTCTTACTCAAGGTGGTAATGGGAGCAATGATGGAAGAAAAATTGCGGATGAAGCATCTGTAACAATTAGAAAATCCAACAAAGCGCTGGATGGCTTTGACGTCAGTAGGTAATGTCCAGTTGGTAACAGCCGAGAGCTTGGCTGGGTCCATAAGGAGTCTAGAGGAGGAGATGATGTACATAAGGAACGAGACAGAAGGCAAATCAACTTTATGGACCAGGAACCAGACACAAAAAGGTAAAATGGAAAACACCTTTATTAAAGTAACAAAAAATAAACAAAACAGAATCGTGATCCAGGAGGCCTCAAAGTCCCGGGCTGCAATCTCATCTTTAAACATATCAGAGAGCCCATTAGAGAAAGCAGCCACAAGAATCTCATTATTCCAACCAGCCTTGGCTGCCAGGGTACGAAACTCTATGGCATAATCCGCAACCGCCCTAGTACCCTGTTGGATGGACATTAGGTGTTTGGCAGCCAAGGCGGAACAGCCCTGTACATCAAATACCCTTTTAAAGGACGACACAAACTCAGGGTAATTGTGCATTATAGGTTTCTGAGTATCCCAAAGGGGGTTAGCCCATGCCAAGGCCCTGTCAGAGAGTAAGGAAATCACGAGGCCCACCTTACTCCTATCAGACTGGAAAGCCAGTGGTACCATCTCCAGATAGATACCAACCTGGTTCAGGAAACCTCTGCACTGGTTAGGGACACCCCCATAATGCTAGGGAAGCGGGAAGGACCCAGTCATGCCTCTCACAACATTTGAATCATTAATGACAGCTGAAGCAGGAGAGGCAGCAGCTATAGGAACAGACTGTGCTGGGGGCTGATGAGGCAATGGAGCCAGATGCTCAGTATGAAGCAACAAGGTCTGGAGGGCTAACGCAACCTGGTCCATGCGCTAGTCGACCTGGTCCAGCCTGAAAAAATATTCGGTGGATTGCCTGCACCTTCTGAATTCATGGTCCTTGTGTACTGTTATGGACCAGGAACCAGACAGGACACAAAAAGGTAAAATGCAAAACACCTTTATTAATGTAACAAAAAATAAACAAAACAGAATCGTGATCCAGGAGCATAAACCAAATGACAAGCCAGGGTCAGGAACCAGGACAGGCACTCAGCCAAGCCGGAGTCAGGAGAACAGAAGTCCGAGAAGTCAGGAACAAGACAATGGGTCTGGAGCCAGAAGAGTTGTCAGAGAAAGCCAGGACATACACGGATAAACAGGAGCTCAGTTGAATCACAGCAGTCAGCAACAAGGTCAACAAACACAAGGACAATGGGGAAGTGATCCAAGCTGCGTTAAATACCCTGGGAGGATTGGCTGATAACAGTCAGGTGAGTAATCAGAGAGGTCAGCTGATTCAGCCTGAGCCAGAAACTCAGAGGATAGCAGCAGAGGATAACAGAGCACTAGATTAGCTCAGACATCAGAATCAATAGGCAGATTTGAGCTGCTCAGCAAAACCTTGACAGTCAAACATACACTTCTCCAATTTGACAAACAGGGAATTATCACGATGACGCTGCAGTACAGCCTTCACATGCTCTTGATGCAGGGACAGGTCAGCAGAATAAATCAAGATATCACTGAGATAAACTAAAATGTTGGTCAACAGTAAATCCCTGAAAATGTCATTGACAAATCCCTGAAATACGGCTGTGGCATTACATAAGCCAAAGGGCATTACGAGATACTCGTAATGACCATAGTATCACGGTGCCCGTGATTGCTTACTTGTGCTGTCAGTCAGGTGTGTGTACTCTCCATTGGCCACCTGTCTTCTGCTCGCCCAGGATTGCCTTTATAGACTGGGCTGAGGCACCCTTTGGTTGCCCTTTCGTGGTGTCTCTATGTCAGTAGTCACCTGTCTTATACCTGTTTCCTGGGCCTGTTACTCCAGCGTTTCTCCTGTAGCCAGAGCCTCTCCTGAATTGTTCCTGCTCCATTCCTGACCCGGTTGGCGGTGCTGTCGTTCCTGTTTCCGTTCCTGATCCCATGCTGCTGTGTTCCTGTTCCGTTCCTGACCCGGTTGGCGGTGCTATAGTTCCTGTGTGATCCTGGCTTGTCTGCTGTCGCTGCTGCTGGTTATCCGTTTGGCTGCTGTAGTCGCTATGGCGACATTCTGATCTTTGCACACTCCTATCTCACCGGTTGCTGATTTGCTTGTATAGAACCGGTTGGGCATTCGCTTATCCAGTATGCGGTACTGGTTTACTCCACTCTCACCGGTTGCTGATTTGCTTGTATAGAACCGGTTGGGCATTCGTTTATCCAGTACAATGTACTGGTTTATTCCACTCTCACCGGTTGCTGATTTGCTTGTATAGAACCGGTTGGGCATTCGCTTATCCAGTACGCGGTACTGGTATACTCCACTCTCACCGGTTGCTGATTTGCTTGTATAGAACCGGTTGGGCATTCATTTATCCAGTACGCTGTACTGGTTTACTCCACTCTCAGCGGTTGCTGATTTGCTTGTATAGAACCGGTTGGGCATTCGCTTATCTAGTACGCGGCCTGTTTTACTCCACTCTCACAGGTTGCTTATTTGCTTGTATAGAACCGGTTGGGCATTCACTTATCCAGTACGCGGTACTGGTTTACTCCACTCTCACCAGTTGCTGATTTGCTTGTATAGAACCAGTTGGGCATTCGTTTATCCAGTACGCGGTACTGGTTTACTCCACTCTCACCGGTTGCTGATTTGCTTGTATGGAACTGGTTGGGCATTCGCTTTCCAGTACACGGTGCTGATTTACTCCATTTCACCGGTAGCTACTTCCGCTTGTTTAGTACCAGTTGGGCGTTTCATTTATCCAGTACGCGGTAGTGGTTTACTCCACCATGCACCAGCTGCTGATTCCGCTAGTTTAGAGCCGTGTGAACGCTATTGTTGACCAACATCAGTGCAGGTTTACTCCACCATCCTCCGGCTGCTGATTCCGCTATATAGAGCCGGTTAAGCACTTGTTAGTCCAGTACACTTTGCTGGTTTACTCTACTTCCACCGGATGCTAATCGAGTTGTGTAGAACCGGGTGGGCTATACTGTTCTTATACATGGCACTGGGTTACTGTACATCCACCGGTTGTTGTTGTTTCCTTTGCTAACCAGTTGGGTCTCCTTAGTTGGGAGACTGGTTTGCTCCACTGTTCCATCTTATGCTGTTGCTCCATCTTGCAGCATTAGTGGAGCTGTTCCTCTGTTCACTTTGCTGCCTTGCCCGATAATTTGGCAAGGTGGGTAGAGCCACATTTAGGTTGACGTTTAACCTCCAGGCTGCCTTACCCTGTATATTGTCAAGGCCGGTAGAGCCACAACCAGCTTGTCGTATAACCTCCAGGCTGCCTTTCCCGGTATATTGGCAAGGCAGGTAAAGCCACAATCTGTTCATCGTGTAATCTCCAGGCTGCCTTGACCGGTATATTGGCAAGGCCAGTAGAGCCACATTCAGATGGTCATATAATCCTTTAGGCTGCCTTGCCCGGTATATTGGCAAGGCCGGTAGAGCCTCCCTAGTGTATCTTGCAATAACTACTGTTTGTACCCATTGTGTATATGTGATTTTCTTGTATGTTTAGGACCCGTGAGGGTTCCCATTAAACTTTTCAATAAAGTTTGATTTTTATCTTACTCTGTTTCTGAGAGTCAAAACAAACAGTGACACATAACAAGTGTTCAATGCCATCTTCCACTCATCTCCAGGGCATATGTGCACTAAATTATAGGCACCACGAACGTCTAACTTGGTGAAAAACACAGTTCCTCGCAACTGGTCTAGTAGTTCAGCAATCAAGGGCAGAGGATAATGGTTCTTAATGATGATGCAGTTCAATCCTCTATAATCCATACACGGGCGGAGTGAACCGTCTTTTTTTGCAACCAAAAAAAACCCAGTTTCGGCGGGGGAGGAGGAAGGCTGAATGAACCCTTTGGCCAGATTCTCCTGAATATAGGAGGCCAAAGCCTGGTTCTCAGGACCAGAGAGGAGATAGGACTTGCCCTTGTATCACAGTGCCCGTGATTCCTGAGCGACATTGTTACTTCCGGGTTTACTCTGGCTGCATTCTTATTGGCTCTGCGTTGTTACTCCTCCCAGGGCTTGCCTTTAAATACACCCTCCTGTCACTATACCGGTGCCCTTTCGTGGTGTACCCGTATCTTGTGACTAGTAGCTCTTGTTCCTGTTTCCGTGTATGACCCGGCTCGCCTGACTACGCTTAGTTCCTGACGCTCCTGTGATCCAATTCCGTTGCTGACCTTGGACTAGCTGACTAACTCCTTGTGTTCCGAACTGGCTTGGCTGAGTATTCGATTCCGTTACCGATTAAGGACTGGCTGACTAACTCCCTGTGTACATAACTGGCTTGGCTGTGTATCTGATTCCATTACTGACTAGGACTGGCTGAGTAACTCCTTGTGTACCGAACTGGCTTGGCTGCGTATCCGATTCCGTTACTGACTAGGACTGGCTGACTATCCTTTTGTACCAATCTAGCTGGGCTAGTATCTGGTGGTCCGTCTGACTGGTTGTGTACTCCGTGTGTGCCGACCTAGTTGAGTTCTAGTTCCGTCGCTCACGGGACTGGCTATTCACCTCCGTGTAACGATCAGAGTTACACCGGTTGCTGACCGGTTACGTTACGTACCCTTCTCACTCCCGCTCGCTTACTGCATCTCACCTATTAGGCCTAACCGCTCCTATAGTCACCTGGAGCCTGTGGGAGTTCCATCACTCACCAGTGTCTGTGTTGCCTCCGGTAACCCTATAGTAGGGTCCAGTCTATACCAGACTTCTGACCGTGTTGCCTACGCTCACCCTAGTGGTCTAGGGTCACTATCCTGCCAGTATCTGGTATCTGTTGCCTCCATTAACCCTAGCGTGCTAGGGCCCAGTCGCTGCCATAGTCCTATTTTCTCAGTTAACCCTAGCATTCTAGGGTCAAGCCTCTACCAGAGTCTGAACCGTGTTGCCTCCGTTAACCCTAGCGTGCTAGGGCCTAGTTGCTGCCAGATTCCTATCTGTGTTGCCTCCGTTAACCCTAGCGTTCTAGGGTCAAGTCGCTGCCAGAGTACTGTCCGTGTTGCCTCAATTAACCCTAATGCTCTAGGGTTCAGTCACTGCCAGAGTCCTGTCTATGTTGCCCCCGTTTACCCTAAACTGCTAGGGTCAGTTCTCTGCCAGAGTCTTGCCAGTGCTGCCTTCATTAACCCTAGATGCCTAGGGTCTAGTGTCTTCCTGTACACTATCTGTGCTGCCTCTGTTATCCCTAGTCCTTTAGGGGATTGCCCTTCAGTCACCCATCGTTTGTGCCACCTATTGAGGTGTGGGGCTGTTGAAGATATTCTGTTCACAAAACTATCTACAAATTCTTCTGCAAGTCCAAGATCATTACACTTGTTTTGCATTATTACTACTGTGTATGTTATTGCCCTGACCCTCATCAGATTAGGGATGTACTTGGTATGGACCTTATGTGGACCTGTGAGGGGCTATTGTGCATTATTTTCAGTAAAGCTTTTAACCTTACCTAGCTGTCTGAGAGTTCTTCAACAAATCTGACACCTTGGGAGATACAGTACCCTGAAGCAAGTCAATAGGACAGTCTCAAGGATGGTTCTGAGGGTGTGTGTCAGCCAGATGCTTGGAGAAGACATCAGTAAATTAAAGGTAAGCCTGAGGAATAGTAGCAACAGGCTCAGGCTGGAGGGCAGCAACCACTGGCGAGACATGGTATTGCTCCAAGAGGTAAGCTGGTTATTAGTCCAGTTGAAACAAGGATTGTGAATCCTGAGCCAGAGCAGCCCAAGGATGATGGGGACCTTAGGAGAATGAATGACATCAAACACAATAGATTCAGTATGAAGGATCCCCGTCTGCATCTGGAGTGACACAGTTTGCAAAAGGACTAGTCTTCTGGCCACAATATGAACAAAGACCTTGAGAGCGTCATCTACGTTGTTCAGTGTCAGAAAGTATATTAACGTTCCAGATCTCCATAGGTTCATCCAGGCCGGAAAACGCCACTTGAGGGAGGGTAGGGTTACAGAACCTTCTAGAAAGCTGACTATGGTCTCTCTCTTGTTGGCGCTCTTGAATGCACATATCCAATTCAAGATACAGTGCAATGAACTCTTCCAAGTAGTCAGGAATATCTCTGCAGTTGAAAGCATCCTTTAGTCTGTAATTCAGTCCCTTCCTGAACACTGCCTTCATGGCTTTCAGATTCCAGGTGGTCTCCTATGCCAAGGTGCAAAACTCTACTGCGTAGTGGCTGAGGGGACGATTGCCCTGCTTGATCTCAGAAAGGGCGGCCTCAGCAGAGATCTTGCGACCAGGAGCATCGAAAACGAGGCAAGACTTCCTGATGAATGCCTCAGAATCTTCCAAAAGAGGGGAGTTTTGTTCGACTAGGGGTGATGCCCAGGCCTAGGCCTCCTCTTTAAGTAGAGAGATAATAAATGCTACTCTAGTAGCGTGAGTGCTGAATGATTGTGGATATGTCTTGAATTGGAGGGCACACTGGTTAAGAAATCCGCTACAGTCTGATGGTTTCCCAGAAAACGTCTCAGGGAGAGGTATCTTAGGCAGTATTGAGGATGTTGAAGTCTCCGTCCCAGAGGTTCCTGTAGCAGATATAGAGGGACCTGTAGGGTTACTCTTTCCAGATGTTTGGTTAGAGATGGCAGAACTTCTCAATAAATCCAGGATGGCATCCAGTTTGTGATGCACACTTTGTATGCGAGCCTCATGTGCTGCTAAAATCTGTTCTTGATGAGCTTGAACTGGAGCCATTTGTGCCAATTCCGCAGGGTCCATCTTGGCTCGATTATTATGTCAAGACCTGGTAGAAAGAAACAAATTTTTTCATGTACCGGTAAATATATTGTCTGGTCTAGTAGCTAGAGATCGGAGCTAGGGATCGTGGCTCGGGTTCGTTGCCAGTTACAAGATTCTCCGTGCTACGGCCAAAGCCGGATAAAGGTGCTGGCCGCGAAGCCAGATGTCCAACTCCAGTTGAGCCAGGGCCCTGACCAGCATGAGAAACCTGTATACTGGAAGAGAATCAGACAATAGACCCCCAAAAGCAGACATAGGCAGAGAAGAAAAAGAAAGGCCACACGGAAAGACAAAAATAGAGCTAGGAAAAAAGGTTGTGCCTAGACCCCATGGATGACCACCAGGGATGATGAAGCCTGCAGATGAAAAGGTGGTGATGTCGCCAAGGCGAGACACATCTTAGTGGGAGCAGAGTCCAACAGGATAAAAACAGAAGATGAAAACCTGAGGGACTCACTAGATGATCGGTCAAGAATCCCAAGAAGGACCTAGCTTCCCACAGCAACCCCAACCCCCTCCAAAGCAAAAGCAACTGGCAGAAATTACACAGGCAGCCGGTAGAACTAGAACCCCCAAAAGGATCCTGAGCACCAGTACGAGCAAGATGCGGAGCACAACTGCAACAGGGAGACTCAAGAGGTAGGCCTAGGAGACCCTAATACCCAGAGGAATCAAGAGGAAACCAACTCCAAGGTAAGTAGGAGTCAGCAGGTTAACCTACCCAATGAACTGGCACCAAGGAAAGGAACCAGGAATGAGGCAGGACCACATTCAAAGGAAGGAAATCCCAGAAGCAGTGCCACGAGACAACAGGCAGAGTGAGACCACCTCAGAAAAATAATGGGAGCGGAGGATATGCAAAAGGCTGCCAACTTAAAAAAAAAATAAAAATAAAATAAAAAAACAAAACTGAGGGAAATAGAACTGCTAACAAGATAGCGGAGAGCTGCTAGGGAAACCGGGTTCAGCTGCAACCAGAGATGGGAGACCTCTGAGGAAACAGGGAGGCAGGACAAGCGTGGAGAAGCTGCAGGAGAAAACACAACTGGCCAGGCCCCCTGAGCGAGAGACAGGACTGCTGGGCAAAAAGAGGCAGTGAGGCAGAAAGCGGAACTGAGTGGTGAGGCCACCAGGAGGCAGACAGTGGGCGGGGAGCAGCTGGAACCACACAGGCAGCTGGCTGTCAGAGCAAGCATAAAGGCCGTTGCAAAATAGGGTGGCCAGGAGAAAAGACAGGCCCAAAAAATAAACAAAGAAGCGGCAAAGCCACTAGGGAAAAACAGAAACAAGGCGGTAGGCCGCAGGAGAGCAAAAGGCCAAAAAGGAACAAAAATAAATAAAACAAGGGAACTTATACAGCCGATCCAGTATTAAGGAAGGCAGAAAATACCTTTGTTGTTTCCACATGGATCATCTATCCTTCTGGATAGATTATCCATGATAGGGTGGATATCAGGAGGGGTCCTGGTGCCCCACTCAAGGTCTGAATCATTATAAATTAATAAAAAGTGCATATAACCTAAATTAAACATAGGTTATTTGCGCTTTATTAAAAAAGTTGCCCCATTGATCACCTATCCTTCTGGATGGGTGATCCATGTTAAGGGGGTGTCAGGAGGGGTCCTGTTGCCACCCATGTGGTCTGAACAATACATTTAAAAAAAAGAAGAAGAAAGTCCATATAACATAGGTGACACATATGTTATATGGGCTTTATTAAAAATGCAGGCAATTGTCGCCTGCATTGATCACCTATTGTAGTGGATGGGTGATCAATGCTAGGGTTGTCAGGAGGGGTCCTGATGCCCCCCTTGAGGTCTGAAGTTTTTTTCTAAACTACAATACAAATACAATTAAAAATAAACTTTTTTCACATATACAGGCAAGGTATGCAGCCACATACCATTCCTATTAACCCTATGAGTACCAGAGGGGTAGCAAACACATTGCAATGTGTTGCTACCTCTCTGGTACTCATAGGGTTAAACATACAATACAAATTCAATGACAGCATGTCGAAAAAAATTGTAGCGGAACAATGACAAATTTATCTGGAGAAAGAAAGTCGTGGGAGTATTGTAAGTTGAATTTTAAAGGGGGGTTAAAATGTCAAATGTAAACAATATTTGTCGAATTAAAATGTTAAAAGTAAGCACAATAATTTGAATTTCAAAGGGGGGTTAATATGTCGAAAGGAGACACTCTATGTCAGATTTCTATGATGTACACTGTATTCTGCACTAGGGATGGGTGAAAGTTGTCATCCATGTTCCCACAAGAAATTTAGCGAAAACCACAATGTTATCCACTTTTTCGCAAGAAAAAACTAGTGCTTTTTTTGCATCATTCGCAAATTGGGCAGACATTTTTTTCAATGGCTAGAAAGTCTCCTCCCATTGATTTACATTGTTTTCACATTTCTGCTATAAAAACCTGACATATTTGCGGAAGGCAGACACAATAGAAGCAGCTACGCAGCGAGACAGACATGCTGTACTGTTCTGCTGTCATATTTTGTCAAAATTGAGGCAGGAAAGGCTCATAATGACTGCTATCACTATGAGCAGCAAAAGGAGGAACTGGAAGGACCCTTATTATGTGTCTACTGAGACAGAGGAGGAGGAAGTGACTAGTAGTACTGAACCAATGCTGTCCAGTCCCCCTAAATCACCCCAAGGGATTTTGGGGAATTTAATGGGAAAGGAGGGAGAAAAGAGAATGGGAAGGAAGGGAGAAAAGGGAATGGGAAGGGAGGCAAAAAAGGGTAGTAATAGTGAGAGCAGGACAGGTCAGTTGCCTGTGCCTGTTGCAATATGTGCTGCCCCTACTGCCAGTGCCACCATTGCCACCTGCTGCCAGTGCTGAACCTGCTACCAGTGTTGAACCTACTGCCACCAATACTTTGCCTGCTGTTAGTGTTTCTTGTAATACTTGGGGGGGGGGGGAGAAAATGATGCCAAGTGTGACAGCAAGGGACCTTAAATCACACTTGCCATTTCCAAGCAGTCCTGCTACTAAGGTCCAGCAGCTTGTTAGCGTTAGGAGTGAAGGAGGAGGTAATCAACAATATCCTCATATTACTAGCGGCTGTGAGACTGAGGAGGAAGACTCTGCAGCTGAACTTGATGTGATTGGTGTTAGTAGTAGTAGCAGTAATGGTGAATCAGCCAGAGTGGTAGGGGAAACATTTGAGAGCGTCCAACTCCAGACTAGCGGTCAAGGGAGCCCACACCATTCCTCTGGCTCTGGGAGTGCTCGTCACCTTCCCTTCCTTACAGTGTCCAGATGGAACATGATCCTGAAGAGGCCAGAACTGGTGTTGGGGGAGGAGAGCAGGCTCAAAATTAATACCACCACCAGTAAGAGCACAGATCAGCTACCTGTGCCTGCTGCTTGTCTGCCTTCTTCTTCAGGTCAAAGGGCTTGTGCTTAAAAATAAAAAAAACAATATCCAACAAGAAAATAAACAATTTGTGGGAGGTTTGTTTCTAACAAGTCCTACAAATCATTGTTTCCTTAGGGCTTGTGCCAAACAAGCTTAAGTCCTACAAATCAATGTTTCTTCAGGGCTTGGGCCTCTAATAAGTCTAAGTCCAACAAAGGAATCAACAAATCATCCTCTACAAAATACTCTATCAAGTATCATTCCACCCCAGTGGCAGCTTATCTCAGGGGGTTCCTGTCTCTATCACTTTACATACAAATGTCTTATTTTATTTTATTGATTTATTTTCTTATTAACTGTCCACCCTATAGCAGTCAAGAAACCCCCCAAAACAAATTCCCTGTTCAAATGATTCATTTCATTCACCCAGGGCTGGTGCAAGGATTTTTGCCACCCTAGGCAAAACCTAATTTTGCTGTCCATTTGGCTCCGCCCCTTGTGTCCCACCCCTTTATACCCTGCCTACTTATATCCCACTTCTTTTCATGATTGTCCTCTCTCTGCCCCCTGGGCCAGTCTGCCCCTGGTCTGGAGATGCCTGTAAGAGATGCCCCCCACCAGATCCAACTTGCCCCCACCAGACCCAACTTGCTTCCACTGGCTCTACTTTGCCCCCTATCAGCTCCACCTTGCCCCCACCAGCTCCAACTTGCCCCCACCAGCTCCACTATGCCCCTATCAGCTCCAACTTGCCCCCATAAGCTCCACTTTGCCCCCCATCAGCTCCAACGTGCCCTCACCGGCTCCACTTTGCCCCCAATCAGCTCCACCTTGCCCCCACCAGCTCCAACTTGCCCCCATCAGCTCCACTTTGCCCCCCATTAGCTCCAACTTGCCCCCACCTGATCCAACTTAACCCTACCAGATCCAACTTAACCCTACCAGATCCAACTTACCCCCACCGGCTCCACTTTGCCCCCTATCAGCTCCACCTTGCCCCCACCAGCTCCAGCTTGCCCCCACCAGCTCCTCTTTGCCCCCCATCAGCTCCAACTTTGCAACCCATCAGCTCCAACTTGCCACCAATCACATACCTGGCGCTCCCACGCAGTCTTCTCTTTAGTAATGCAGAGCGCGCCAGGAGATCATGACTCCCAGTGCGCTCTGCATTACTAAAGAGTTGACGGCGATGAGGGAGCGCAGTAGTGACACAGATCTGACTGTGTTGCATTCCCGGTGTGGTGCGTGCGGACAGCGGGCGCAGCTCTTCTCCGCTGCATGCCCGCGCCCCCAGTACATGTGCGCCCTAGGCCGGCGCCTACCTCGCCTATAGGTGGTGCTGGCCCTGCATTCACCAACACAGGCACCCTCCTCAGACCCCTTTTATACCATGTCTTCTGGTTTTTATTTTATTTTATTTAGGATTTATTTTTTAATAACTCACCCCCAATCCCAGTAAACAACCTCTCCAAAAATCATCCCCTGTTCAACTTGATTCTTTCCCCACACCCCACCAACACAGGCACCCTCATGCCCCTTTTATACTATGCCTTTGGGAAATAAAATAACATTTGCTATGTGTTGTGTGTAACTTCTATGTTCCTATTGATTTCAATGGAATGAGCTAGGTGAAAAAAGCGGGAAAAAAGTTGGAAATCGACAGTTTTCGCGGGACATTTTTTGCCAAGCGGAAAGTGCCATTTTTCACCGATTTCATTTTGAGGCAGAAATTTTCGCCCATCCCTATTCTGCACTCCTTTTGTTCGAACGATAGTTTTGAAATCGTCATTGTGGCTTCTACGCCTCAACACTGACAGAAAATGTAACCACAAAACAGGCAGTAATACTGAGCGTGGGTAATAGAATGCTACTTGCACATTGTTTTTAGTTGTTTCCTATGGGCTTTTTTTTGACTGATGGTGCATTAATTACCGCTGATTTTGTTTTCACAAGTTGTGTAATAGGATACTAAAACCTGACTTTTTTAACGCTGGTAATAGAATCGAGCCCTAGATCAGGAAGGAACTTGTATCACTGCTGCTTCGGTCTTTCCAGTCAGTCACAAAGAATTCTGGCGTATTCGTGATAAATCTCCTTTGCTCTCTTCTAACCCCCTCTCCCCAAGACTTCCCTAGGACAGAGATAACAGCCAGATCAGGAAGAAATGTCATACTACAGAACCTGACATCCCTTTTAAACTATGCTTGCTGGAAAAGAAGCAAAACTTGCCATGTGGTGGAGGAATATTAGTCTTCCCATTGATTTCAATGCAATGAGCTACGTAAAAAAAGGAGGAAAATAAGCACTTTTCAGGAAAATTTCCCATATGGAGGGAAGTGCCATTTTTCTCCTGTTTCACTTTTGAGGAGAAAAGTTTCGCCCATCACTAGTTGTTTCCCCCATGTTTTTTATACACTGTGTACATGGGATTCTGCTGCCTGAAACTATCAGTTACTCTTAGGGTTTGTGAAAGGAAGCCCACATTGGAGTGGTAACAAAGACATATTTATTTACTTTTCCTATAAGATAAATTCTCTTTCAAGAACTATTTCCTGGATTGGAAAAGGGGGCAACTCTGATTGGAAACAACAGCAGTGTCCCTGATTTGTCTCCTAGGGCTCACCCTGACTGAACAATGTGTCAACACTGTCCTAAGTACCAATTCGACCATGTACGCAAGGATGCCATTGGGGAGTGTATAAAAGACACTGTGCACTGGAATGAACTAAAGAGGTCCTACATTCTAGTACATAACTCATCATGCAGCCATATTATTTGGTAGGCAAAGAGAAATCACAGAGCTAAGACACCCTAATAAACAGTAGCAAAAGATGACCTGCGTTAAATAGGACTGTGGTCCAAGATAGCATTGATATCCTGCACTCCTTTTTTCCCCTCCAGACTCTGAACTAATCTCTGAAATGTATCAAGGAAGTTTCATTCACCCCTAGTCATCTACTACAGCAATTTTGGTTTGTCTGAGCTACTGTCTTAAAGCATCATGTTTTCTTATTAAGGACTAGGGATATCATGCATTTCATTTATTTAGTCAAATTTAAGAGTTTTATATGTAACATTATTATCCTAAATTAATATATCTTATTGATTATCTTCATGTCCTGATTTCAGCCTTACAGACATTTATATTTATAATAACTTAAATAATGTAATTTTATAACAATACCAAGGAGAACCTCTCAGTTATTTTGAAATGGAAACATGTGATATATCAGCCCCATTATCTGACTGAACTTCAAATAAGTTCTTGAATATCCTGCTCTGTTTATATTGTCCAGAGTACAAAAATGCTGTGTTCATCAAAACCTTAGTCATTTCTGTTCTTAAACAGTACATGAGAACAAAGCATTCTTGTATAGTACATGTTCTTAGATGTCTTTATTTGACTCAAATAATTACATCCTCCATAAATAAATTAAAAACACAGTTCTCACTTGTCATTTTAAATTAAGACGTTTGAATCTAGAAACGGTTTATCTATGATAGATCACAAAAGAAGACTGAAGTACATAATGTAGAAATTGGTTGAACACCAAAATCCAAACAAACTTTTATTGTAGCAGAGAATCTCACAGATGTCCGTCATGTATTTAACAGGTTTATAAGCTAGTTACCCTCCACTTTTCTCTTAGAAGTTCAGTACAGAGTTATCCAGTACATTTGTAATGATACATGAATGACTAATGCACATAATAATAGGTCAGGTTTTAAGATTATCTCTAGTTGATCACAGGTGGGCAATCAGTAATTGTGATTGGTCCACCTGTGCTTAAGTGCGGATAGCCTTAAAACCTGTACTGTTGGTGCAACTCAAGAGCTGGATTTGAGAATCAAACTCCCCCAATAGTTGGAGTTATCCTCAGATCAAAACAGGTGAATGACATTAACACAGACAAGAGAAAAAGGAAAATAGAACATGTTTGAGCACTTATGGTTTAAATATTAAATGATCCTTTTACCTACAGTACTTCTTATCTGTATTCAGACTGCCTATAACTTGTACTTTTTTTGTTTTTTCATTCAGTTTAATAGATTTGTGGATTTTTTATGAAGTGATTGGGAAATCTAGGGGGTTATGCACTAAGGTGTGATAAAGAGGTGTTAAAAGGAAATTATTTCTCCAGTGATATCACTTCTCCAGTTTATGGGGAGATGCACACAAGTGTGATAAAATAGGTAATAAAGCTGTGAGGACTTCTGTGAAATCATTCATCCAAGTCCTATGTTATTCTATGAGCCAATGTGCTACGATTACTCTAACTTTGGATATCTTCGCACATAGAATAACACAGGAACTGGAGAAGTGATATTACTGGAGAAATCATTTCCACTTTATAACATCATGTCTTAGTACATAACACACTTATATTATTCTATGGAACCCATGCTCCAACATCAGTTCAGCTTGTGCATAGGTTCCATAAAATAACATAGGAAGTGTAGAAGTAGATGGAGAAGTCATCTCTTTATCACACCTTAGTGTATCTCCCCCTAGTCTCAGCAAAGCTTTCTTGTCAGATCAAGTCTCTATAATGAATTACTCATATGTTCAGAAAACCAGTGCTCTCCACCGTTTTATGCTACTAGAACCTATTAGTTGCCACCTTAATGGTAGAATAAATTGATAAGCAGGAATAATCGTGCAAATAGTTTCAAAATGGAGGTTCCCACTGGGGAATATTTTAGAAGGTGATGGGTCCTCTTTATGTACCATACAGATAAAACATGAGTAAGATTAAACTGCATTGTATTAAACACATATTGTTTTCATGCATCACCATAACTGGGAACACTGGTGGTTCAATTTGAAGGCGTTCAGATCACAAATTCACATGATGTAATGGAGCAGGAGTTAAGGGGAGATGGGATAAATGATGACTAACCTGAATAAGTGATGGTTTTTTGGAGGGAAATGAGCATTAAAATGGCAATATCATGGAAATCTTTCAAATGCCAGAAAAGGAGACTTTGAAGGGATTGTACAAATCGATCACTACCTGTCACCTGCTGTGCTAACAAATAGGTTTGTAATTCCAGAAAGTACCAGTGTTTACTCTATGTACAGATACCTTCAATATGCACAAGTGCACACAGATCCCCCATAAGAGCGTTTAACTCAGGCAAACCCTAAAGCCATACCAAAAGCCATGCGTAAGAAAAGGAAGACATCTTCTCTGAAAAAGGCATGTCTATAAACACCCACACATTCTCACACTGCTGGGTTCACTATCAAAATGTTGAATAAAAAGGGCGAGATTCTCATGTAGTGGGCTTAAGCATTGCTCATTTGAGCGACCACATAAACATAAACATACCTTGATGATATTTGAGCTCCCACATAAGCATACCTTGCTGATATGTGTCTATGCATAGATGGACTATAACCAGAACAGTTCTGTGTGCACTCCCACTCTCCTTCCCCTCAGTGTCCGCTGCTTATGATAATAAATAAAAAAGAAAACATATCACCATCTGAACTGCACTCCTGCACACACAGAACTGTTCTGGCAATAGACCACCTATGCATAGACACATATCAGCAAGGTATGTTTATGTTCATGTGGGCGCTCAAATGAGTGATGCTTAAACTCATGATGTGAGAATCTTGCCCTTTTGATGCAGGTGAAATTCTCCTGTCACCCTTTTCATCCCAGCAACATGGTAATGCGTTGTTTAGTTGCTTCCACAACAGTGTGCAACATTTCAAAAGGATACCCACACTGCCCAACCTTTTGTGAACGCAGCACAAATGAGACATTTTTTCATGTTGATAGTTTATTATATAGGCATTATTCAAGCACTGAACACAAAATATGGCTCTGACCTTATTTTAACACAAAAAGTCTATTCATACATAACACTCTGTGTTTCTGGTTCAAATCCAGAGAGTTCAAAAGTATTTAAGTCCTACACTAGTACCTATATATGGTAGTTCTATGTATATTTATTGTATTCACTCTTTTGTGATTAGTAATGGGTTACCCACACAATATTTAATTGGCCATTTTACCAATAGGCAGCTACAAGTTTACAAAGTGAAGAAACAATAATGGATTAACCCTTTGGATGACACAGAGGTTTCCAGTGCATTGCAAAGCATTGTGTTGGAGACCTCTCTAGCGTCTACAGGATTAAATATTTATCTAAACTTTTGTAGATGCTATTTTTTGTTTAGTGAACAAGGGCTTATCCAGATTTATTATGACGTCACTTTTAAGCCCATTGGCTCAAGTATGTTCTCCAGTTCCTGATACAGAAATATTTACATACAGGCTTTTCCTTTTTACAGCTACTGTTCCTACCAGATGCTGCCAGTGTGTACAAAGCATAACCAGCAATTACTGCAAAGCAACTGAATGAGGAATGTAAAAGGGGAGGCAAGCAATAAACCACATACACAATATTTATCCAGCTCCCAGGCTACTTTCTAAATAGGAGACAAGGAGAGGGAAGATAAGGTAATGTTTTCACTGGGGTCAGATATGTTAGTAGAAGAGTATCACAGGAATGATTATCTCCTACTATAAAGAAGTGAAAATTATAAGAAAGTAGAATTAACAGATACGAACATGTTTTGGTAAAAAGTAAATTATTCCTTTAAATTTTAGTTGCTTTTTTCAAGAATTCAAAGGGCGTGATGCAGGAAGCAAAAGAAGAAAAATTCAGAGGGGGATAAATACAGTTTTACATTGATGTAAACAGGTCTTTTAAAGGTTAACATTCACGTAAAAAAAAAAAAATTTGACCATGTGTTTTAATCAATCAAACAAGATTAGTTTTTTTTTTTTTTTTTTTTTTTTTAACTTACTTATGGATGGAGATATGAAGCCTTCAAATCGTGCAGTTCCACATTCTGCAGCACTCTGTATGTGCCGCACGATGCCACAGAACTTCTCACCTCCCTCCCAGCTGCCCCAATGAGCGTGTTCTGCTTCCCTTCGTAGCTGTATTTCTATGGGCTAACATTACAGCAGGCTCCGTTTACAATGCTACTGAGGTTGCAACCTCAGTAGCATTGTAAACTGAGTTTACTGTAAAGTTAACCCATAGAAATACAGCTATAAAGGTAAGTGTGAACGTGCTCCCTGGGGCAGCTTGGAAGTCCTGTGGCATCGTGAAGCACATACAGGGTGCCGTAGAATGCGGAAGAGACAGATTTGAAGGCTTCATATCTCCATTCATAGGTAAGTTAAAAAAAAAAAACAGCACTAATCTTGTTTTATTGATTAAAACCCATGGCCACTAGAGCTCTCCAGTGCATAGCTCAAAACTTAGGGAAATTTAAACAGAGACTGGCTTTTATGTGGCTAGTCTCTGTTCAAAAATGTTCCTATGCTCCCATTGGCTGGGATGCATAGTTACAGAGGGCATGATACATGTCCTACAGTAACCATACCTCCCAGCCAATCAGCTTCTAGCTGGAGGGGTCACAAATGCATGTTTCATCATCCCTCCCTCATCAATGATTGGCTAGCTGAAGGAATGACGAAACAAACATTCACGACCCCTTCAGCTGGAATCTGATTGGCTGGGAGGTGTAGTTACTGCAAGCCATGTTACGTGCCCTGCATAACCACACACTCCAGTGAATGGGAGCGAGGGAACATTTTTGAACAGAGACTGACCATATAAAAGCCAGTCTCTGTTCAAATTTCCCTCAGTCTCAGTGGAGTGATGAGAGCAGAATACAGATTGCAGAATTTTGTTAGATGATTGTATAAAATATATTCCAAGAGCTTGGATTCAATTGTGAGAAGAGAAATGGGCCAGCAGGTGGATAGTAGTATAGATTATTATTAATAACAATTGCCCCACAAAATGACTTTTCCCAATCATTTTCCCACGATCTGAAAATTATCTGCACAAAGGCTGTACTGCTCTAAGCTTCTCATTATGAAGAGGCTGAACTGCAATATCAGAAAAGGAGGCAGCTGCATTTATCGAATCATGACATTGAGGAAGTATAATGCAGATTTTTCTACAGTATGAGAAGGAGGAGGGCTTCTTGCTCATCAATGCACTTGAGATTTTTCTAGCATTCAAAGTGTTAAATGCATCATTAATCCTCCCAAAAAACATTTTATATGGTAAATTTGTTTGCTCCAGAATTGGAACAATTCTGGTTAATGCTTCAGCCTCATTATGGGCAGGATTCCATTGCAGGTGATAATTTTATCTCTTGTTTCATCTACATATTTCACCATAGACTCAATTCAATTGGAATTTGTGAAATAAAACTATAAATCCTGCAATAGAATCCATCCATGTGTTAGAGCAGTAATGTCCCAGAAAAAATCTTTATAGTTTTGTAGTGCTTAAAAAATTAAACTATATGCAACAAATCCTATCTCACAAGCCTCTACGATTTGAAAGATATTCTCCCCTTTCCCTGACGTCAGCGTTGTGCTGACTGCAGGGAATCCTGACCAGGGACTTCCAATTACTTCACTGGAAAGGTCTGCAAAATGTAGCTGGTTTGTCTTTGTAGACCATTCCAATTAAGTAATTTGTTTTAAATAACGCAACTTCGGCTCTTCTGAAGAGCCTCCTCGTGACGGCCGACACGGATCTGCTGTTGTCAGCTTTACAGCTGACATCAAGAGAAGGGAAGGGAGGGGGAACTTTGAATGTGTATATCTCTCAAACCTTGGCAGTTTGAGAGATAGGATTTGTTGCATATAGTTTATTTTTTAAGCACTACAAAACTATAAAGATTTTTTCTGGGACATAACTGTCCCTTTAAGGGAAAATCATCAATTTCTACCCCACCTAGTTAGCACTAACATTGCTAAAACTATATGTTATATGTAGAACTGCTGGACAATACCTTAGGCCTCTTTCACAAATGAAACTTAGTGATCCTGCATTATTTTTGTCATGAAAGGAAAGGTGCTGGATTATTAGTATTACTATTATTATTCTTTATATAGCACCAACTTATTCTGTAGAGCTGTACAATAGGGAATAGACATACAGATACATTGCCGCACCAAGGCCGCTTTATCAAAGCACTCAAGACAATTATAAAAATGAAGAGCAACAAAGATCATATTTGTCAGACCATCTGATAACAGTTATCTGACCACACACACACAAATGAGAGTAAGTTCTTTTCACCTTTTGCTCTGCAATGTGTTGCATACCCCTCTGGCACTCAAAGGGTTAAATTTGATATAATATCACATTTATCTGTAACAGCATCACACTATTAGGTACTACCTTTTTTTCTTTTTGGTTGTTATGGTTCATTCATACTATTTCTTTATCTACCTGTCTGATCATCACAGAAATGTAGAAATCACAAAATGTAACTTGCAATAGGATTGTTGCAAAAGAAAATATATTTTGTGTGTATTAATAAAAGTCTTGGCAGCATATCAAAGGACACACATTCCAGAGATACTAAAAATATGGGAACCATGGTTACTAAGCAAACATGGCAGACGTATCTAAAAACACAACATTAATAGAATCATAATAGAAGATATTACACCTCATAATGTGAGTGCTAATGTAACATACTAGATTTCTAAAATCTTTTTTTTGTGTCACTATTTTTAAGATGTAACCTAGGTTGTCGACTGTATAAGAGCCACAGGGGTGTCCCATGGTTTTTGAAGCAACAGTCTGAACACATATTTGGCATTCTAAGTGCTGTATGTTCAAAAGTAAAATGGAGTTTTAGGACAAACCAATTGTACTATAGGGAAGAACTAGAAATTCGAAAAATTCAAATTGATTTAAATGGGGATTTTAACCCCTGAAATGCTAGAGAGGTCTCCAACACATTCTAAAGCAATGCATTGGAGACCTCTCGAGCATTTGAGGGGTTTAAGTCACCTATTAAATTAATGGGAATGTTTGGTTCTCCCCTATAGTACAAATGGTTTGCCCCAGAACTGCTCCACTTTTCTTTTGAACATGTAGCTCTAAGAGTTAAGTAATTTGTGATATCAAAGCACAGATAGAGAGATTCTGGAGCAAAGTAATTAAGTTGTGAGGTTAATATACAAATGAAAAATTTGAATAATTATGTGGCAAGCCAACTGCATCATGAGATACATATCATTCCTACATTGTCCATTCATTTAAATGGGCCTTTAACCCTCTGAATGCGCTAGATGTCTCCAACACATTGCTTTAGTATGCACTGGAGACCTCTCTAGCATTTAAGAGGTTAAAATCCAATTTTAAATCAAGGGGATTTTGGGGACATCTTATTTGTCCCCTGTGATGTCCTTAGTTTAACCCTTTGAGTGCCAGAGGGGTACGCAATGCAATGGAGTACACCTCTGGCACTCAAAGGGTTAATACTGCTACAACCATCTATTAAAATGTAAGTGGATATGAGATATTGGTAAAGGAAATTCTATAATGACAAACACTGATGCAAACACTCATTTATACAATCTGTATAATATAAAGTGCTAGCTTGCACAGTACAGACTGCCGGAAAGATGCAGTCCACAGTACAGACTGCCGGAAAGCTGCAGTCATGCACAGTAGAGACTGGCGGAAAGATGTAGTCATGCGCAGTAGAGACTGCCAGAATGATGCAGTCATGAGCAGTAGATACTGCCATAAAGATGTAGTCATGCTCAGTAGAGACTACAAGAATGATGCAGTCATGCGCAGTAGAGACTGCCATAAAGATGCAGTCATGCACAGTAGAGACTGCCAGAATGATGCAGTCATGCGCAGTAGAGACTGCCATAAAGATGCAGTCATGCACAGTAGAGACTGCCAGAATGATGCAGTCATGTGCAGTAGAGACTGCCATAAAGATGCAGTCATGCCCAGTAGAGACTGCCAGAATGATGCAGTCATGCGCAACAGAGACTGGCAGAACAATGCAGTCATGCACAGTAGAGACTGCCGGAACAATGCAGGCATGCGCAGTAGAGACTGCCAGAACGATGCAGTCATGTGCAGTAGAGACTGCCATAAAGATGCAGTCATGCTCAATAGAGACTGCCGGAACAATGCAGTCATGCGCAGTAGAGACTGCCATAATGATGCAGTCATGAGCAGTAGAGACTTCCAGAACTATGCAGTCATGCGCAGTAGAGACTGCCAGAATGATGCAGTCATGCACAGTAGAGACTGCCAGAATGATGCCGTCTTGCACAGTAGAGACTGCCAGAATGATGCAGTCATGCACAGTAGAGACTGCCAGAATGATGCCGTCTTGCACAGTAGAGACTGCCAGAATGATGCAGTCATAAGCAGTAGAGACTGCCATAAAGATGCAGTCATGCGCAATAGAGACTGCCAGAACAATGCAGTCATGCACAGTAGAGACTGCCAGAACGATGCAGTCATGCGCAGTAGAGACTGCCAGAACGATGCAGTTATGCGCAGTAGAGACTGCCATAAAGATGCAATCATGTGCAGTAGAGACTGCCAGAATGATGCAGATGTGCAGTAGAGACTACCAGAAAGATGCAGTGATGTGCAGTAGAGACTGTCAGAATGATGCAGACGTGCAGTAGAGACTACCATAAAGATGCAGCCATGCGCAGTAGAGACTGCTGGAATGTAGTCATGTGCAGTAGAGACTGGCATAAAGATGCAGTCATGGGTAGTAGAGACTGCCATAAAGATGCAGTCATGCGTAGTAGATTGTTGGAACGATGCAGTCATGTGCAGTAGAGACTGGCCGAACGCGGTGTTCCGGAGCAGGCCACTCCGAATGGCTAACTGCCTTTTTCTGCTCCCAGCTCTGGGGCAGCAGCCGGGGCCACTGGGTGGCACTTTAGCCCTTGTACCTGGGCTTTCATTCTAGTGCTAACATATTCAGTTTATTTCCCTCACCCAAATAAATCAAACAGACAATATTAATTTTAGTTGCCTTCATCTTTAATCCTTTGAATGCCAGCAGGGTGTGCATCACAAATGACAATTAAAAACCCCCGTGTAATTTAAGTTAGGTTAGATTCTGGGAGTTTTGGTTATTGGAGGTTGGAATAACAATAAAAATCTCAGGTTGGCTCTGTACGCCCTACTGATATGCATATGTTCTTTTCTTTCTTATAAATGTCCACGTATCTTTGCTATATTGTATGATTTTAAATGCATTTTTTGTATATGAGATGTGTATGGAGTAATCCGATAATAAAATATATTTGAAAAAAAAAACTGTGATTTCACTTGGACTTTTAACCCCTTTTACTGCTGAAAAGGTCTCCAAAATATTGCTTCATCATGCATCAGAGACCTCTCAAGCATCCAAGTGGGAGATTCGCTAAGTGGTGATAACAGGTGATAAGGTGGCGATGACATCTCCAGTTTATCACTTCTCCAATTCCTATGTTATTCTATGGAGCCTACGCACTGAGATTTCTTCAACTTTGGAGATCTTAGTGAAGAGGCTCCATAGAATAACATAGGAACTGGAGAAGTGAAGAAGAGAGAAGTCATCTCCACCTTATCACCTCTTTATCACCACTTAGTGAATCTCTCCCAAGGAGTTAAGAGTCCAATTACTACAATGAGCATTTTGAGGATTTTTATTTGACCCCTATGGTGTGATTAGTTTCTTGTGGAATTGATTCAATTCTTACTTGCAATGGACACATTTTTGCAACCATACAGGGAAATGGTAATAATATGCAGGTAATTGAACTCATACATCTTTCATGCTGTTTTTAATCCTCCATACCCATAAACTGCATTGTAATTGTGAGAGCGCATTAACCATAGAGGGCCATGAAACTTACATATCATCACTGCAGTGGATTAAAAGGTCAATTCAATATACTGCATGCCTGATATTTTTCCCACTCTAAAATAATTAATATGTTTTTCTGGTTATGGTAATAATTACTGGTAGCAACAGTAACTAATGGTAGCACTTTTAATAAACTGCAGGGCCCATAAATTCAGCTGTCACTAGTAGGAACAAAAGAAGCAACTACCATGTCATTCCACATAGAGCTTCTTTGTATTAATCAGATCTGTTGACATGGCTAATGGAATAAATGAGATCACATCTAAAACATTTGGTAACTGCTGCTAGTTCCATCTTCTCCTAGTCTTCTATGCTGCTCATATGAATAACAATTTAGAATAAAGTACTAGGCTTTAATACAGTATAATAGTTTTAGAGGTTCTTTGTCTCTCTCTTTTTCCAAGGTTGATGTACTAATTAGATGTAACAAACAGCACCATATGGTACTGATAAAGATTCCAATATTCCCCATTGACTTAACTAGAACTTTTAACCCTTTTAAATGCTAGACAGCTCTTCAATGCATTTTTAAGAAATAATTCTGTTTTGCATTTGATATCTGTTATAGCCTAATTAATAACCACTTTTAATTAACTGTCTGATATGAATTGATTGAAACATAATAATGTGGTGTTCATTCGTAAAAAAAAAGCTATCTCAAAACTTGTTGTTTTCAGTATGATTAAAAGTCTGATATTAAAATGTCTTTTAAGGGCAGTATTCATCATGTTAATCTTACCGCCATTTTGAATTCTTTAGATTTACAAAAAAGACAGATTTAATCCTCAACATGTTGTCCTTTTACCAGAAACCCATGATGCATGGTTTTTCTCTACTACAATTACATTCTTAACACTGATTCCTAAATGGATTTCATACATATAGAGGTCCAAGTCCAGGTAGAGTGTGATCAGTCCCTCTAAGTTTAAAGGAAGATCTCTATAAGTCAGGATATCTAATTCTTAGAGATCCATGCAGTCTTAAAGGTCCCTAAATTCCATTTGGTACTGTGGGCTAAATTCTGGAACTCTATATCATATGTTCCCAATGTATAGTTACCCTGAGAGTTCCCTAACATGGCTTCTCCATCAAAGGCCTTGCAATGGTGGACACTGTACATAGTCAAGAAGGCATTAATTAAAGTATCCAAGTATTCAAGGCCTCTTGTGAACACAGGAAATGATGAAGGTGACTTGGACTGAACGACACCCAAAAGTGCTTGGCTTATTCTAAAAGTGAAGGAGGCACTAACTGAGAAAACCACAAAGTGCCAATGGTTTCCTATAAAAGCACTGGGGTTAAGGAATCTTATGTGGTTTATTTCTTTCAGTCTAATCTTCAGTACTTAGCTGCAGCTGGTGGAGACCTTGTGACCTCAGGACTCCTCAGACTCTCCAGGGTAGAGTCTAGTTCAGAAGTTTGTGGGGGAGTAACATGGATCATCATCACCTGTTTCTGTTCATCTTGTGACAGGATTTTGGTAAGACCCATGGGGTCCATAATCTAGAGGTTAGGACACAATGAGAAGGATTATCTGGGCATACCTGAAACCAGGCTATCAATAGAGGTCTGCGAGTGAAGCCTGAGGATACCACAAATGTATGCTTTCTGCTCCTATTAGGCTGTTGGTAAAGGTGTCAAAAGCAAGTTTCAATATCCACTTCCAGCTAAGCCAGAGATGGAACAAGATATATACACTTATTAGTAGATGGGAAGCAGTAGGCCACAGGCAACAAGCCACTAGACAGCTACAAAGTCAGTGACAGGCCAAAGTTGGGGCAGGCAGCTTTGGTCCACAATCTGTAGACAAGCTGAAGGTCAAGGAAGGCAGAACAGACTCTCATGAGTGGACTCCAGCCAAGGGTCTGGAACACTGAAGAAAATGGTATGTGCAGGAAGAAATCACACACCAGAAACAGTCACAACACCAGGTGCATTGTGGTATGGGAGATTGCTCTCCTCTCTAAAGAAACCCACTAATGGTGGATTCCCAATCACAAGGCTTCAAGGCTTCTATCAGCATCTATAGTGAGGAGAGTAATCTCCCATGAGTGCTGAGTGAGGACCTGATGTCACCCAGGCTTGCATATCATCATCAGAGCACAAATTAGTTCCCATAGCTATTGGGACATAGCCAAGGATTTACACAGGTCTTGTATGGACACTGTGCTGCACCTTCCTTATTCCTCTGTCTGCAAGGTGACAAGGTGATCCGGAGATTACATACACATTTTTATACAATCCAGGACATTGCTCTACTTTTCTTCTGCCCTCAAGAGATTTATCCATATCTATTTTACCAGAGCCCCTGATCTATGCTTTTGGTCCTAAGAAAGGAAACAAAGCATCTATAAGGACTATTAGCTGATGGATCAAGCAAACCACAGTGGAATCATAAAAGACATCAGGCAAAGATCCTTCTTCAAGCTTCTGTGCTGCATATTTGGCAGAAATATCAGAAGCTACCCAGATCAGATCTGCAAGGCTGTTAGATGGACTAGTTTGTTAGTGATTGCTGAGTCTTTGCTTTGATTAAGTTGTTTTATATCTTGTACATTGCCAAAGATGGCAGGAAAAGGAGAGTTCTGCTTGCTTGAGAAATATGTTTCCCTTTCAAATCCTTTGGCAGCATAAGATTATCTCACTAATAAAATATATTTTTTCTGCATCAGATAATGTATATGTGGTCTACACTTTTTGTCATACACTGGCTGTCTTGGGTATGCTTTTTGTTAATGAGATTTTCCAGTCCAGGAGAGAGGACAGGACCAAATCACTGGGTATGCTGCTGAAGAATTTGCAGGGAAATATAATTCTCAGATAAGTAGAACACTCCTTCTCTCCACCCATAGTTCAGTCGGTTTGCCCCAGAATTTTACCTTTTTATCTTGATAAATATACCCTTAAATGCAAACTTCAGATAAATTCAGAAAATAAAGGAAATGCAGACACGCGAAAAGTTGTAGTCTATAACTATTCCCTTTTATTTTACAGTCTAATGCTTTTACATAGTTTTTCACAGTTTATGGCTATGGAATTTTTTTCAGGGTGTTTTACCTATTTTGGTGAATGCACAACAATTATTTACTCTCAATCAGGTGCTAGAATTCATTTTTAAACTTTTTCCCTGCCTAACACCAATTGACTAAAGCCACCTATGCCAAAATGTTTCCCGTTAACACCACTTGTGCCAAGGTCAGTGGGGCAGTCTGTTGGTGTTTCAGAGTGTTCCTTTCATCTACAGCTTGCTAAACACAATGTTATGTGGTGTAATGCCATTTCCCCCAGCATACTATGTATGCTTGCTGGCATCACAATTCTAATGGTTGTAGAAATTATCCTCCTGTGTGCACTACAGCAAGCCACTGGTATAATAGGCTAACGTCAGTGTAACTGTGCTGGTGAGTTTGTGCATTTACCCCATTGTCTCTAAGTACCTTGGCATGAACTAAGGGCCTTTATCATCAAGTTAAATAGCTACAATTCTGGATAAACCAACAGCACCAAAAGGGACAAAATGATTTTTCTGTAAATTCCAATTGATTTAAATGAAGAACTTAAACTCTTAAATGCTAAAGAGGTCTCAAACATATTATGAAGCAATGCATTGGGAACCTCTCTACTATTCAAGAGGTTAAAAAAGTAATTTAAATCAATAGGGACTTTTATACCCCCATGGTAAAGTGTTTTGCTCCTGAAATGTACCTTTTTTTAGCTTAAAGGAAATTCAGACACATAAAAAATAGTTTAGCCATTTTGCATGACAACAAATAGTAAGACTGAGAAAATAGAATGTTATAGTTTTCCTGAGGAAGAATCAATTTGCAAATATCCTTCTGTAAATTCAAAGTTTGTGATGGTAATTCACATGAAAAAATGTTTAAAAATTACCTCCCAGGGTAAAGTTGCCAAAGGCATAGTTTTGCTTACGCATTTATCTTGTCTGCATTTATGAGCAACATTTTTAACAAATTTTCAAGCATTACAAAGTATGAAATAAGAACTTTTTTAACCTTTAATGTGTATTTAACCTACAATGATTATTCACTGTTGTTCTTACACTGTGTTCTGTAGAATCCCAGGGTTCCCTGAGTAGTTCAAGGGGTTCCACTGATTAAATTTCATTAATAATGAACATGGTGATATGTGGTATGTGTGTTGTCCAATTGCCAGAGGATTTGTGAAAGATTGGTAATTTCAAAATGTGATTTTGCATGTTGTAAGATTTGTCCCATCAAAAAGCATTATAACCTAGTATCCTCTATTAAAAAATAAATACATTTACATGGTAGCAATTATCTTCTAAAGGTTAGCTTAAAGGGATAGTAAACCCCAAGAAAAACTGTAAGCCAGATGATAGGAAAAATAAAAACATACTTAACGCCGTTATGGTTTGAGAGATGTAAGAAAATAAAGACCTCTGCTTCCTCCCCCTTCTCATGTGTCCGCTGTATAATGGACGTCATGAGATCCTGCTGCCGGGACCAGACGGCAGCTCTTCAGGAGCGCTGTCATCGAGATATCTAACTATAATTACTTAATTGGAATGGTCTACAACTTGTGCTTGCAAGCCAGACACACATTGTAGACCGTATCGATGAAGTAATTATAGTTAGATATCCCGATGTCGGCACTCCTGAAGAGCTGCCTAAAGTCGCTCGACAAGATTCTGCCTCTGGCAGCTTTACAGCTCGTCAGGCAGAAAGGGGTGGGAGCGGAGGTCTTTATTTTCTTATATCTCTCAAAACATAACGGTTTGAGAGATGGGAATGAGGACGTTAAGTATGTTTTTATTATTCCTTTCATTTGGCTTACAGTTTTTTGGGGGGTTTACAGTCACGTTAATAATTTATCCTTATATCAACCAGAATTAACCCTTGAAGGAAAAGAAGGGTGCAATAAATTGAGGGAGATTCACTAAGCAGTGATAAAGAGGTAATAATGTGTCTATGACATATTTTATTAGTGCACCCTTTGCTTTTTGCATTTTCTCTGGTTCTTGTGGTGTTTTTTGTTTTAAAAGAGATTATTCATCCTATACACAGAGCAGCTGACTAGTGAGTGCGTTGGTAATAATCTATATGGAGGCAGTTTGAATATCCTCCACACATGAGAGTAGTTACAGTTAGTTTATTCTGTAGCACCTACAAAGTATGAGTATGACATCTGGAAAATTTTGGAGGAGAGAACACTTGTCTTTTTGTTTGTTCTGCATATGTGTCAGTATGTCTCCATGCATTGCACATTGTGTGGTGCTATGATCACTCAGGGCAGTGTTGTGGAGAGCAATAGACTGCAGGGCAAAAGGAATCCTCTTCAGATGTCACACCCTGCTACATAAGCAAGGGTGATAAATGGGAAGGTGCACTATTTTTATTTAGTGTGCAGTAATCCAGTAACCCAACCACCATCAAATGACTGATTTATATGCTGCAGAGTTGACAGGGCCACAGCCAGTGGCAATACATGATTTCTTGGGGAATAGTTTAACATAACCAGCAGCACTTTGAGGTTTGATCATTTTCATATGCTTTATGAGCACTACTGATGTGCCAGTTTTGTGATCCCAGTCCTAGCTCCTCTTCACAGTGTTTATTTTCACACACTGTGGACATATTAGTTGTTGAAAAAATGCACAGCCCCTCACTGCCCTAAGGAAACTTATTCAAACAAAACAATTTTTATGGGAAGAAGAGAAGGAGTATATTGACTGCACTCAAAGTGGCTTATTGTGCTGCTGCCACCACTGATGTCTCCACAGTATAGATGGGCGAAAATTTCTGCCTCAAACTGAAATCGGTGAAAAAAGTCACTTTCCACTTGGTGAAAATTTTCCAGCGAACAGTGCAGATTTTCCACTCTTTTCCACTTTTTCTGCCTAGCTCATTCCATTGAAAACAATGGGAATATTGAAGTTACACACAACATAAAATAAATATTATTTAATTTACCAAAGGCATAGTATAAAAGGGGTATGATGGTGTCTGTGTTGGTGGGCTGTGGGGAAAGAATCAGTTGAACAGGGGAAGAGAATAAAAGTCCGGAAGAGAATAAAAGTCCCACACCCATGACTTCTTGGGGGAGGGATAGGGAACAGGTGGAGAAGAATGGCCTCTTTCTTCTTCTTCTCCACATTCCCCTTAACTTTATGTGGCAGCAGATAATGTTGCTACTACTGCCTCAGATTTAGCACTGCAACTAGGACCAGGAATAATGCTGGTGCTGGCAAGTGGAAACTGTCCTAGTCCTGCATTACTTGTTGACCCCATTCCCACTGTGTACATAGTGGTCTGTGGCACACTAGCCTTATCCTCAGCACCCTGCTGCCCTTTCATCTCAGCAGCAGCAGGAATTAGTGGTGGTGGTGATGCCCATCCTCATCCCTGTCATTTCTTATTACTTTCTGATAAAAAGGCCATCAATTTCTCTTCCACCCCAGCTTCTCCAACACCACCACCACTAGTCCCTATATGATGCTGCTCTATTCCAGACATCTCACTGCTGTTGGAGGAGGTGATGAACAATGTGACAGAGGGTCCCCTGCTGTCACACTTGGCATCATTTTCTCCTTCTCCCCAGAGTACTACAAGAAACACTAGCAGCAGGCAAAGTATTGTTGGCAGCAAGTTCAGCACTGGCAGCAGGCACAACACTAGTGGCAGCACGTCCGGCAGCAGGTACAACACTAATGGCTGCAGTTACAGCAATGGTGGCACTGGCAACAGGGGCAGCACATCTTGCAGCAGGCACAGGCAGATGACCTGTACCTCTCTCACTAGTACTACCCTTTTCTCCCACCTTTCCCATTGCCTTTTCTCCCTTCCTTCCTATTCCCTTTTCTTCATTTCTTCCCATTCCCTTTTCTCCCTCCCTTCCCATTAAATTCCCCAAGATCCCTTGGGGTGATTTAGGGGGACTGGACAGCATTGGTTCATTACTGCTAGTCACTTCCTCCACCTCAGACTCTGTGGACACATAAGGGTCCTTCCAGCTTCTCCACTGATTATTTTTCACCCTGCCCATATTGATAGCAGTCACTATGAGCCTTTCCTGCCTCAATTTTTGCAAAATATCACAGCAGAACAGCACAACACATCTATCTCGCTCTGTAGCTGCTTCTATTGTGTCTGCCTTCAGTGAAAATGTTACGTTTTTATAGCGGAAGTGTGAAAACAATGTAAATCAATGGGCAGAAACTTTATAGCCATTGGAAAAAATGGCGAAAAAATTTGAACAATGGCCGAAAGATGCCAAAATTTTAACCCCTAGTTTTAAAGCGGATTTTCTCACAAAAAAGCAGATAACAACATGGTTTTTGTGAAATTTCTTGCAGGAACATGGCGACAAGTTTCGCACACCCCTACTCCACGACACTAGATCTAGTGCTAGGAAGAACCATGACCACTACCGCCACCTTTCCAATGTGGCTGCTACTGAATCATCTTAGTCCCACCATTACTACCACCGATTATGGGCAAAGTGTATAGAGCATCATACGTAATGTCTGTGACATATGATAGCCAGACAACTCAGCAGCTAGAACTAAATTTGTAGCAAGCACCATACTGACACAGATGTTTGGCATATATGGCTTACTACTGTTCTGGATTGGCCTGGCTTCTACCATTTTTAAAGGTTTGACTTCCACTGCAAGCCTGCTCGTAATTTTTTTTTTCAAGATTTGAAATGTTATATGAGCTTATAATGTTTCCAGGGATTGCATTGCTATGATTCAAGGTTTTCATTTCTTTGCAAGTCTGATCATAATTTTGTACATAAATAAGATTTACACTGCTATGCAAGTCTGCTCATAGTTTTGTACATAGTTTGCATTGAAATGAGGATACTCCATCAAGCTAGACTATGTGGTTACCAACTCCATTCAGGGAGCAATTCCCATAGACAAATGCCAATGTCATTACCATTACCACCATGTCCACCACTTCCACCTCTAACATCTCCATCACCACCTATGTTAGACTTCTACTGCCCCTGAGAAAACTGAATGGCTTTCTACGGTGATGATGATGTCATGTGTTTTTCTAATTCTTGGAATGTTGTTGTTATTGATGGTATTATCCTTTTTCAGACTTCTATGTTTTCTAGTTTTTTAGGGGCCCATCATTTTCTCTATCTCCTCCTTCATAATGCAATATTCAACTTGATCTGTAAGGATTTCTCTGCAAATGGACTTTACTACTGCTGCTGCTGCTGCTACTTCATGATAACTGGGTGTATTCACAATTATGTAGTCTGTACTCTGCCCATGTGGTCACATATTTGTTGTCAGGTGAACCTTCTTGCTGTACAGTACCCTTACAAAAATAATTACTGTTTGAGATATGACAGCAGTGTGAAACACATGACATGAGTTATTAAAAACCACTCTTCTCAACAAATGAATAGGGCAACATGTCCCCTCCAAACATTTTGGCTAGGTTGCCATTCAAAAGGTTCACATTATTTGCATACATTTTTTGTCTTTCTAAGAATTCAATATTTTTGAGTTGGAAGATCTCTTCTCTCTAACCTCATTGTTTTAAAAGCATGATGAGAGCAGTGGTGGAAGTGTTGGAACTGAGGTAGGCAGGTGAATAAATGGGATCCTGCTTTCCCCCGTGCACGTTAACATATTTTTACACAGACAACTGATAGCAACAATTTTAGCTTTTAGATCATGAGTGAAGCATCTCCAGATTGGAGATTTCCTGGACTGAGGCATTTCTGACAGACTGCTATTACAAATAGAGGGGCGAGATGTTACAGTGGTGATAACAGTAGGCTCTACACTTTCAGCAGCAGCAGAAACACTCCTAGCTGGTGGGAAGGGACATTCTTAATCTGGAATGGTGCATACTCAATATTGCAAATGAGAAGCATGGCTGCTTGGGGGTTTCAAGCGGTGATGCTGATTGGCAAGACTTCCCACATGATCTCTCAAGCAGTTAACAAATATCCTAAGGGAATTTTCTATAACCATTGAGGGGCTCTTGAGGGACTATTGTTATAATTGGAGCAAGATATTGCAATTGTACTGCTTGTAGGTGTCAAAGGGGCTCCACTTCAAACTGCAGCATAAGTACTTATCATTGCTACGATTGTGGATGTTGATGAATTGGGCTGCTGGTAACCCAACAACAGCTGAACAACCACAAGCTGAGTGGGTGTTGGACATTAAATAATTTATAATACCTATGATGATTAACAGGAAGAGTGGGTAGTTTTTAGGCATCTTTACTTGTCCAGAGTCAGACTTTACAATTGATTTCTCAAATAGTTTATAAACAGTCATAGTGCTACTTTTTAGTGCTGGAAGACTGAGCCTTTTCCATTCAGCTAATTTAATGTCCATGACATCATCTCTCTCACTCTCAACTTCATCAGTATCTGAAGAAGTGCATGATGGAGATATATATTCTAGATCAACATCATCCTCAGTAACTATGTCATCATTAGGCTCTCCCTTCATTTCTTCTCAACTACTTTTATATTCCTCTAGGCTTTTTGAAGTGTCAGTTTCTTTTTACTTTCCCCTCTGTGGGATTTTCAGAATTGTTGAAACTACTTTCAGGACAGATGTTGTATGTATTAGTCTCACTGTCAGATGCAGCAGCTGTTTAACTACTACACTTTCCCCCATTATGCCATCAGCACTAGGATGTGACTTTTTGTCTTCTACAGTGTTTAACCCCTTAACGACCCTTGACGGTCATAGTATGTCAAGGGTCGATCTGACTGAACGACCCATGACGTACTATGACCGTCATGGAGTTCCGGGCTCCCCCCCGTGGCCGCACGCCATTCGGGGAGTCCGGAACCGGAAAACAAAAAAAACAAAAAAAAAGCTCCGCGGACGATGAGTCACGTCGCGTCGCTGATACCCCGGTTGTTAAACTAATTACCGTAAAATCTCAGGTATAATACGCATCTGTGTATAATACGCAGGTGCATATTATACTAAAGATTTTAGCGAAAAACAAGAGTGCCTATGTATAATACGCACCCTTGTTTTCCCCCTTACAAAAAAAAAAATTTAAGTCTTCCCTCCCTCACCCGGGCCAAAACCACTGCCAAACCAAGACTTACTTGGTTCAAATTTAACTCCCCACTGAAGTTCGCATCTCTTGAATTGATGGAAGGAAAAAAACAAAGCTTCCCAGCAGGCGGCATGCTTCCATTTGCCGCCTGCTTCCTTCACTGAGCTTTCAGGACCTTCCACCTCCAGCCATGGAGGCGGAAGGTCCTGAAAGCTCACTGAAGGAAGCAGGCGGCAAATGGAAGCATGCCGCCTGCTGGGAAGCTTTGTTTTTTTCCTTCCATCAATTTAAGAGATGTGGACTTCAGTGGGGAGTTAAATTTGAACCAAGTAAGTCATGGTTTGGCAGTGGTTTTGGCCCGGGCGAGGGAGGGAAGGTATCTGCCAACCCTAATTTTTTTTTTTTTTTTAACTTTCTTGTATAATATGCACCCCCCATTTCACATAAGGTGAAGTGGGGTAAAATTGTGCATATTATACACAATATTTTACAGTAAATAATTCCTCTTGTGGTGGTAGAGTTACTTTTTAAAGTCACTTTTTCACAAACATCTTCCTCAAGAGGAGATAGATCATTATCTTTTATTTCACACACTGCAGCAAAATTGGCTGCAGCCATTTTTTGAACTACCACTTTAGTAACACATCCTTGCACTGCTCCTACTCTTTCCCCCTACTCCTCCTCATAGTATGTCTGTTGTGTAGAATTTCACAGTAAACTACAAAACACAACTGATTGTGTACAATGTCTTTCCCTTTACAAAATACTTTATCACTTAAGTCTCTGAATCAGTAAGTATCTAGCATCTGTCAGCCTCAGGCACAGCTCATATCAGAGTTCCTATCTCTGTCATCTATCAGTCAAACTATTTTATTTTTAACTGTCCCTATCGCAGTCTACAAAAAAACTCCCAGGGCAACTGCTTCTTCCTCTCTTTGCCTGTATCTAATGTAGCTAATATAAAGAGGGTTTCAGCTAACATTCTCTCTCTCTCTCTCCCAGTTGTACAATAGTCTTAATTTCTTTACAGAACTGGTGAAGATAGACTTTAATCAATAAGCTGGCCCCACTTCTTTTGACTTTTGTAGGAGTCAGTTCAGCTGAGCTTGTCTGCCTGTGGAGTGTCAGGCTGCAAATTATTCAGTCAGTCACAGAGGTTCTGCCAGCTCAGTAAGGAATTTAGATCACAGTTGCCTGTCTCTCCTCAGTCAAACTAGATTTGGGGGTATTTTGGTTAAATCTCCTTTCTCCCTTCACACCCCCAGCCAAACAAGATTTTTTGGGGGTATTTTGGGTAAATCTATTTTCTCCCTTCATACTACCCAGAGTCCCCAAAACTCTCCTACAATGACTACAAATTGCCTGCCCACATGACCCCTAAAGTAAACTCCTGCTTCACTTTTTTCCAATCTTAACTAGCTCCAAAATTATATTGTTTTCTCTACTACTCCCAAATACAAGCTGAAGGGAAACTTTCCAGTTGAGGGGAACTTCTGTCTTACAATTGGTTTCAATTAAATGAAAAGGAAGTGCCATTTTTTACCTGTTTCAATTTGAGGTGAAAAATGTCACCGATTCATATTTGCTTACTGATACTTTTGGAGTAGTGGAAGACTTATCCTTTTCCTTTAAGCTAATTGTTGGATCAAATTGTCTTTACTTTCACTCTCTACTCGATATGTATCTGAACAAGAGGAGTTGGGCACTGGGCAGTGAAGGGAAATATTCTAAATCAGCATCACCAGAACTAGTGCTGATTGCAGTGGAAACATTTTGTTGCCCACCAGCAAGCATCTGGTCTGAAAGGGTTTTCAGTGTTGTCGGCTATTTTGTTAACCAGTGTATGACAAGGATATTCAGCAGCAGTGTGGTAGACTAACGTCTTAAAAATCAACTTGCGTCTGATATCATATTATCATGTAGCGAAAGTGGAAAGAAACATGTAAGACACAAAGGCATTTGGCGTATGTTCAGCTAACAGCAGCACTAATGACAATGCCACTACCAGCCACCAGAAGTGACCATTGCTATCATCATACATATTCTTTGTCTCCAGTGCCACAATGTTTAAATCCACATTTTATTTTTATATTATTATTATATTATTTTCAAGTTGTAACAAAGAAATCTTAATTGTAATGGGGAAAGCTTAAAAAAACTGTTTGCTGCTTTATAATAATGCAATTAATAATAATTATTGTTTGTAGGCTTAACATTGTTTATAAAAATGGTGGAAGCCAAGCAACGCCAGGCTAGCAATAGTATGCCAATGGGGCCAGCCAAGGAACATATTCAGTCCATCTGTGACATTATGGAGTTTTCGGCTAATTTAGTTCCTACTGATGAGTCATCATATGTCAAAGTATCTTTTATATCCTCCTTGCCCATAATGAGTGGTAGTAATGGAGATGGGAACATTTTGATTAAGATCATTCAGCAGTGGTGACATGGGGCATGTGTTGATGTTGATGGTGGTCATGGTTCATCTTAGTTCTAGTTTTAGTGCTGCGGAGATAGCAGTGGCACCAGAAAGAATAGCACAACAAGCCACTTAAGGAACAGTCTTCTCTTCCCGCTCCAATAAATTAATTGGCTTTTGAATAAATTTCCTGGAGGAAGTGGGAAAACAAACATTGTGAAGAGGGTCAAGGACTGGGATCACACATATGGTACAACAGTAGCAAACATAAAGTGCATCCAAATTACAAAACCCATCTCAAAGTGTTGCTGGCTATTTTAATCTGTCCCCCAGGAATTTGTGTGCTGCCAGTCACTGACTGAGGCCCTTCTCTGTTCCACAAAACCATCTAAGCCACTCCCTTGATGTTGAGTGGGTAACTGACTTACTATACACTTAAAAATAGTGTACACTCCCAGGTATCACCTTCACTTATTCAGCAGAGTGTGCTGTCTGCAGAAGATCCCATATGCCATAATTTCTATTGTTTCCACACAATGTGCAATGCTGCTACATTCTCTACTCTGCAATAGCACTGTCTGCAGGTGGTGGTGGTGGTGTTACTTCGACCTGCTGATGATGATGACTCTGAGTGCTGCCATTGACCTGCTGGTGGGGACCAGCTGAATTTACCTGCTGGCTGAAAGTTTGACCACTTGCAATTGTCTCCTGCCTAAGGGTTGGACTGCCTGCAATATCCTGCTGTTAGTTGACCCAGATGTCTGCATGTGTTTTTTTCCATGTTGCAAATGGATAAAGGGGTTTTTGCCAATCTGTGGAATGTTACTTCATATGCTTGTCTACAGAGTGTTCATATCTGTTGTGCACTGTGGATGACTATGCTTGCCATAATTTATTAGGGTTGTGCTAAGGTGTTACCCCTCTTCCCCCACCTCACAAATTTGTCATGCATTGTACACAAAGTTGATATTAAATACTGAATAATCCCTGCCCACAACTTCAGGGTAGGAAAGGTGGAGAGGGATTGGGTTTTCAAATCTCACCATGTGCAGTGCCTTCCTGTGCTATTATTGGTACACTTGATGTTGGTGCTTCACCTGCTGCTGTCTCAATAGTACTACTGATAGTAACGAGTAGTAGAATAACTTCTTTCACCACTGACTGAGCTATGTCATCAAAACTAGGTTACAAATACAATTTTCACTCCCCGAATGATGACATCCTTTCATATCAGCACTATGAGAATACTGACATTAAGGAAATTGGGTTTTACCATTAATTCAATGCAATACAGATGTGAAAATAATGGAAAATATGCATTATTTATATGAGATTTAAACCTGTGTCATTTTTCATCTCTTTAACTTTTGAGGACTGAAGTTTCACTAATTCCTAATATTGCCCTAAAGCAGACTTTCAGTATGAGAGCTTCAATTGACCTGACTGCAACCCTCTCATGTTAAGTCATGCAGAACTTCATACATAAAACTATAAAAACAGAAAATATAGAGTACCTAATAGAGTGATAAATACCAACAATCAAAGACTAGTTTTAATGGTGATTTGGTACTCACACTTTGAAGATGATGGCAGTTTATATAATATACTTACTAGCAGTAAGAGCAAACTGGATTCCTGCTTCCATTCAGGACACTGAGTGAAACATGGTCCTTAACATGATCTTTCCACTCTTCTACCAGATGGATTAATAAGTCAAATAAAATTGTTTAAAGCAAATTAAATAAAAAGTAGAGTATTTATTTATTTGTTAAATAAATTAATTAAAACATTTGACTCACTTTTCAGTTATGCTCTGTTTCTTCAGGAGTGTCAAGAATATGCTGAATCAAGTGAATGCTACTTAAAACTGGCACTAGTTGCACACAATCAATCAACGAAACCTAAACACTTTGGAGAGACGTGCAAACATTGGACTGGACCTGAGCAGACTGACTTATGATAGGTTGGTTCCATTGCGCAACTGCACTTTCTGTAGGTTAATTATTACATTATATTGTTGAAGCTATTGTTTGATTGTTGTGACTTACTACACTCTTGGGCTCCACTCTGTTTTCTGTTTTTCTGCAACCATGTTCAAAACCATTTACTTTATCTTTCACAGACATGCCATGGTTTCTAGTTATAATGTAATGTTATCTCACAGGATGTTCAAACACCAAGTCGTTTGAATACATTACAGTTATATTCTATAGTTAACTGAAGTTATCATCAATGTGTACATATCAGTACACATTAATACAGCTTCATGTCTTCAAAGTACATTAACTGACAAAGAGCATCTGGCATAACAAAGTCTTAAAGTAAATGTTCTTTGAAACATCAGATATTATGTCAGTTGTTAGATAGCGGCTTGGCACCAGAAAGGAAAAAATAACAAAGCCAACTGGCTCATGACTGTGATTATCAGACAGCAGATCCTTACAGAACTGTGTACAATATAAACTGTAGCATTCAGACACCCAGTCATGGAGTGTAATGTAGAGATATATGTATCTGCTACTGATGTGCACAGAGCCTAGAAATAACTGTGAATGTTACCCTATATTTAAAATTGCAACAATCTTTGTACTACTTCCCTTCCATCACAGGGTTTCCAAAGAGTTTACAAAAATCAAATGGATGATATGATGTAATATGGTAAAAATATAAAGTGCAGGGTTTATCCTGCTAAGTAAATCAAGACTACTCCCATTGCTGAGAGATCGACAGGAGTGATATGGCATGAGCTGAACTTGATAAACATATCTTTTTTTTAACTTCAACTATGTATGTTACATCACTGTACAATTTTAAGCCATGGAGGTAATTCCCCCCAAAAATACAACTTTGAATTATAATAACTTTTAAACAAAAAATCTCTCATCAGTGGGAGTTCCTTCAATTCAGTTTGTTGGATAACCATGCAATATATATATTCTTCTATTGTACAATTATATAATTTTAATATAAGCATACAATATCAGTCCATACAATCAGCAATTGTGTAATTTTGCAAATAAAACCTACTGCAGATAAATGCACATAGAAGAGAACTGGCAACCTGTGGTTCTCCAGTGGTTAACCTACAAATCCTATCACATTCAGATGGCCAGTGACCGTTTGAGGATGATAACTGTATTCTAGAGACAACTGGAGAAGGGCACATATACACATCAGCAGCAAACACTTTTCATTATTGCAGTGCTACATTTTTATGTTTCCCTAATGAAAAAAGTCCAAAATAGAGTGGGAAGTCTCTCTGGGAACCCCATGTTAGCTTGTCTTTGCATCTGGGAATCATTGCATTGCTACACAGTCATCTAGCAGGTTTATGTAAACTTTATTTTAGCACTCCCTGCAAGATGAGCAGGACTGGAAGGAGAAACATAAATCATAGATGAGGTAACATCATGTAAACATACATGAAAAACACTGAATTTAAAAGATATGCTTTTCAAGTTTCCCTGGAGTCAGCGACGGGGAGCAGGTAAGGTGGTATTTGAAGGTTGTTGCCTCCTTCCATGTTTCTCTACCCATATGTCCCCTTCTCACTTTCACCATATGTCCCTCCCTCTCTCACTCTCTCTCTCCTCCTACATGTCCCTCTCCCCCAATGCCCCTCTCTCCCTTTCTGTACATGTACCCCCAATTTTCCTCTCATCCTTTGCCAACTTCCTTTCCCCCATATCCCCTCTACCTCAGAGACTTTTTGCCCATCCTTACTGTAGGTCCTGATTAACTAGTTGCAGGAGCCAGATGTAAGACCCAGCTGTCCCACTATGTGGGTAATGAATCATGATTGCATTTCCTTTTAGTCTTTCTCGTGGGCAGACTTTATGAGATTATCTGCTGGCAAACTGGAACATGGTATCTGTGCATTGTTCAAACTTGCATCAGGATTTTAACCTTTTAGTGCCAGAAGAGTATGTGCTTGGTATGTTATTCAAAGTGATTCATACCATGGAGAAAGGGGGCTAACCCTTAGATTTCTCCCCCAGTGTCCAGTCTATTTATGCCACTGCTTCATACAGTAATATATTTTTGTACATTATTTCTTCATATGTCTGTATATCATGATCTATATTTCAGTCTCCCTTTAGTTCACATTTTCTCACAACAGAAAATAAGCTTTAATAGGCAGAATGAGAAAGTCTGTTGAAGAATGCCCCACTCTATAGAGCCTTGTGGCTTTATCAGATTGTGAACTGAAGATAAGTATCAACAGAGTGAAACAGAGCCATACGCATCCTCCCACCCCAAATATATCTAACTGTTGTATGAAGGAGACCTACATAGTTAAATAATGAAGATAAATTGATTTCCGTTTCCTTTTAAAGAGATAGTAATGGCTACAAATATGTTTCCTAAAACTACTGTATAGAATGGCTGATTCTAGTTTCTCTCTCAAATACGATCACAAAATAGAAATCTTTATTTAAATGTATCCCTCCCACCACTTTCACTTATGTTAGCTCCTTCATTCAAAATTCCAAAATGAGCTGACTATGCTCTTTCAACCAGTCATCTCACAGATCTTTGGTATGGTACCTAAGGTAATGCTACTCAGCATACAGACAGAAGGATATATTTTGCTCATCTGAATACTTTCACAGCGTCCTTCCACTAACTACAGCAAAAAAATTCAGAAAAGGCAAAACATCTCCCTTGATCTGGTGGACACCAACTAGCCTTACCCAGCTAAGTTCATATTTTGAGTGATAAGAGTGAGTGAGGAGAGTGATAAAGAAGATATATTTGGGAGAGTGACTAGAATTAGCTACTATAAAATAGTTTACTGTAGTTTAAAATGACTTATTTCTAACCTTTACTATTTCCTTATCATAACACTTACAATGCAAATTTCTATAAGTTGTTTTACAAAAAACAAATAAAAAAATAAGTAATGTGTCAACTTTAAATATATTTGATTAGATTAACCTGTCTCCATTGCATCTTCTATTATAGGAATTAAAGCAGTAAAGGTACCAGATTTTCAGCAAGAAAACAATTTGTCCTACATTCAGAAAGGAAAGATGCTTATCTACCTGCTAAAAGCACATATGCGTCTCCCTGCTTCTTTATATTTAAATCTTCACGTAACATAAAGTAGTCTTTTTCGCACTAAAAAGTATGATGAAAATAGGAATTAAACAGAGTGGAAGGAAAGAAAAAGAGAGGGCAAAAATCAATTTTAAAGCAAATTATACATCTAAATAAGAGTCTTACAGGCTCATGGATCTAGACGAGCACCAGTAATGAAAAAAAAAAAAAAGAGAAGCTTTAAGGATCCTGATGCAGCCAGTGACACAGAGGGGGATGAAAAGGAATTCACCAGCAGTATGAAAGGTGCTAGGAGCCCACATTTCCCAGACCCAATGATGCCCAGTCCCCTACCTCATCACTTGGCATCTGGGGGAAAATTGTTAAGTAGGCAGACCTGGATAGCTATTTGAGCAGCAAAGGTCAACTGCCTGTGCCTGCTGCTACTTCTTTTAGAGTGCCTTCTTCTTCTTCTTCTTCTTTAGCCTTTAGCCACCCTTGTCATCCCCATTACCATATAGCAACTAGAGTATGGTGGGGGTGAGGGTGGTAGTAGTGGACCAGCTGCTGGGACTAGCTGGATGGACGCTGATGCTGCTGGGGTGGAAAGGAAAGTTAGCACCCAGACTAGTGATTAAGGGAGCCCCCATACTCCTGACCTTGTGATTCCCATTCCCCCAGCATTGTGTTGAAGAGGGCGAACTGGTAGCAGTATGAGCAGCAGCACACATCAGCTGACTATGCCTGCTGCTACTGATGCTAGTGTGCCTTCTGCCTCTGAAGAGATGGCAAGTGTGATAGTAGGGGACCGTACTGCCCCAACATGCTCCTCCCCCCATGGTGCTATCAGATCAAGGCCAGTTTAGCTACGGTCACACATTGAAAGACACATTTTAAATGTGTGTTTAATACTATAATTGTGTAAGAGTTGATAAGGGTGGATATAATGTGTGCGTGTGTATGTGTGTTTATCTACTCTTGAATACTGCTATTGGGCCCTGTAGCTTCTACTTACTATATTGCTAAGGAGATAGGTGAGAGAGGGTGTGAGTCTCTTAAATTTTATTATATCATATTCTGCCTATAAATACAAGATTTCCTAAACTAAGCTTCAACTCCCCTTTATTAGCATGTCTTCTCTAGCTCACAATTTGCTGGTCTCTCTTTATCTCTCTAACACAGAATGGTATGCTGTGGGAACCTGACACCCCTTTTATAATATGCATGCGGGAAAACAAGGGACATTTGGCTCATGGTAGGGTTGAATTCTATCTTCTGATTGATTTCAATGAAATGCTCAAGGTGAAAAAAGTTGGCCAACCTAAGAGACAAGGTGTTTGGTTGCAGTTACCCTGTTACTGATTAGTATGAGAGCAGATGTGTCAGTTGTGATACTTCTTAGTTCTTCCCCAATTTAACAATGATTCCTTGTTCAAACTGTACACATTGCAGTTGCTGAAGACTAGGGATGGGCAAAAACTTTCACTTCAAACAAAAATCAGCAAATAATGGCACTTCACACTTTGCAAAAAATTTCCAGTGAAAAGTGCATTTTCCTGTTTTTTTTTGTTTTTTGTTTTTTTTTGCCTAGCTCATTGCATTGAAATCAATTGGAAATGTTCTATACTTTTCTACAGCCATATGCAAAGGTGTCAGGGTCTCACAGCATGCCACTCTGTGTTTGTGAGAGGAGAAAGCAGCACATTTTTTGAGCTAGAGAAGATAGTGGAATTGAAGTTTAGTTTAGGGAGTCTTTTAGGTAGGACATTTATTCTCTGTATTAGGAGAGTCTGGGGGCACTCTGGGGAGAAGAAGGAAGGAAGGAGGTTTAACCCAAATGCCCCAAAATAAAATGAGGGTACACTGTCTGTGACAGATGTGTATGGTGGTGGATGCAACTAAGTGGAGAATCTTGCTAATTCCTGCTCCTACAGGACTCACCAGCAACGTGGTCTTCTCAAAAAGTTTCAGCAGCTCACATTAGTTACTATTGCTCAGGTGGCAAAAGTGCACTAACCTAAGTCTTCCAGTTTCCACTGTGTACTCACTAACGGCCTTATTCTGCTTGTATACAAACTCTAGCATGTACATTGTGGAATTCACCTGGTGGGGACCTCCATTTTCAGCTGGTGATGGGGCAGGTTGTTAATCTGTTGTATAAAATATAATGCATTGTGAGCACTGTAGGAGCGGCTAAAATGGACACCGATTTTACATCTCATCTCTCTGAGGGTTTCAGAGTCTGTGAGGAATCTAGTCATAACTAAATTTATGACATGGGCAAAACAGGGTATTAGCACCATATCACCTATCATCAAGGCAGTTATTATGTTGGAGCCATTATCAACAGACAAAAAATCAGCTTTCAAGCTGCAGGGATACAAACCATAATTTTATTAGGTCTCTTAAAGTTTAGTGTTGCTACAAGTTCCTTTTTTCCACATTACTATTAGCCTTATTATCTATGTTGATACTATAATTTGGCTTATGCAATTCCAAATTGATATAGAACTACAATCTCCCAATCAATTTGAATAAAGCCTTTCATTTTTTACAGATATCCTGTTCATCAAGTAATCATTTTTTGTAAAACAAAATTGGTATTGGAATGTCTTATACCATATACAATTACTTTCATTGGACACTATATAGCTTATGTATAAGCACATTCTTTGACAGGCAAGATGGATCTCTGTTCATACTTTTAAAAGTTCAGATGATATATAATTATACAGTTATTATACAGTTATTTTTTTATCCACTTGGGGCTTAATTGGAAATGGCTTAAATTTTTTTTATGGGGTTTTTTTTTTGTTTTTTTTTGCCTTCCTCCGGATCAATGGGGTGAATTGGAATGGGCTGGACTTGATGGATGCATGTTTTTTTAGCCTTATCTAGTAACTATGTTACTATGTTACTTTGTTACAGTGTATTAGGTAACGAAACTCCGAATTGATGTGGGACCATCACCTTCCAATCAGTTTGAATAGAGTTATGGTTTTATACATTGTGAACAATAAGAGACATGTTGATGCTACAACATTACCTTTATGTACTTTATACAATAGTGTCAGTAATAGTATATCTAATACCATTGAACAACAATATGCAAATACAATCTCTAGTGAAATAAGAGTGAAATCGCTAGTGAAATAAGATATCATTGGTGCTAAATAGCAATTTATATGTGCACGTAGAGGCACATTGCAGTGCATTTCGGATGGATCCCTCAGTCACCAACTGAGTGGCACTTTTACAGCCATGGCATATTAAGTATGGTGAGTTGATAATTTTTAAGTCTACACTTGAATTTAATTTGATGGGAATAATAAAGGTTTCCTTGTTTTCTTCACATATTAACAAATATATACAGCCAACTTATGTATAATATTGAACGGGTCTTTCCTATATCGGCAATCTTCCCGATTCGTTTCTGTCTTCTTGTTTTCCAATGATTTCAGATTTGTCACCTGATGCTGTAAGCTATTGTTGCCCACTGGTGGGAAGGAAACCCAGTGAGCTCTGACTGTTATATAGGCTGTTCTCTGCCCATTTTTTCATGTCTGTTGACAGTTGAATTTTCTTTCCTTATGAAGATTCCAGCCCTTTCCCCATTACACTAGCCACCTGCTTGTACAAGTCTGTCACAGTTATTTTTGAAAAACACCCGCAGATTGGCATATGCCAACAGGGTGCAACACAAGACAATAGTTCTTTAAAACCTCACTTTTCTACAAAAGAATAAGGCAGTACATCAACTGCCAATATCTTAGAAACTTTGTTATTTCACAGGAGTATTTGTTGAAGATTTTGACTCCTTCCCAAGACTTCAGTAACTGTGGTTTGGCAGTGCATGGCAGAAGAATTGTATAGTTTTATTGCTTTTAACAGCAAGACTTGTGGAAATGGAGGGGGTTTTTGGTGACGGCATGTGAAGGCACTCTGTGACTCTAGTCATCTCTTACAACACACTCAGGGCTAGATTTAAAGGCAGCCGTTATTAAAAAAAAAACTAACGGGTGCGTTAAGTGTCATGTTGCAATTCAAAGATCCGTCTAAAGAACAGCTAACGGCAGTTGCAGAATCCTTACGGCCGATACACTTACGTGCATCCAGACGCATGGAACAACATACCCCAGAGCTATTCAAAGGCTTGCGGTACTGATACCGGCTGAAAAAAAGACACACCTAACGGCAAAAAGTTAAGACCCACTTTTCTTAGCCGTTAGACACTTAACGAGCAAAACAAAACACCCGTTACATAGGAAAATACACAAAAGGCTTACCGCACAACCATGTAAATGGGAAAATTAACCCGTGCAATGCCAAAACAACACAAAAACATGCACACACAACACAAATCACTCCACACACAACAACAACCAACACCACAGGGACAACGACACACAAAAAAACAACAACACAACATGGCACGGAACAATGGGGGTTATCACACAAAGCGGACACCTGCAAATACAAGCTCACCTGGGCAACATCAACACGCGACCTGCACCCCACAACTGCACACCCGCAAATGGCACACACAGAACAAGCACAACACACCACATCTTATAACACACACACACCTGCTAACACTTATCTGGACAAAAACAACTCACCATTGGTCAGCACTCACCTCATCACCACACCTACACAACGCCCTAGCAAGTACTTAAAGGGACAACTCAACACTCTCACTTGTGGCTTGTTTTCCACTCAGGGAGGGAGAGAGAGAGATATATATAGAGAGAGAGAGAGAGAGAGAGATATAGAGAGACAGATAGAGACAGATAGAGAGAGCAAACAGTATGTTGGGTTACATGTTGTTGCGAAGACTGCGGAGAAGGCGTGCAAGGGAGAGAGCTAGGGAACATCAGCAACCTCCAAGCACGCCTGATCAACAGCCTTCACCTGTTGCAAGTGAGGAGGCTCTGGCTCAGCAGCCACACAGGAGTCCATCCCCACCTGGAGGGCAGAGGATGTATAGACGACCACCAAGGCCCAGCGTATACCGCCCAAGGGTCACCCTCTTTGGAATGACTGATGACGAGGTCATTGATCGCTACAGGTTGAGGCCTGACAGCATCATTGCCTTGTATGAGGTCATCAAGGAGCAGGTGGATCCCATCTACATCCACAACCATGCCCTAACTGGCCTGCAGAAACTACTCTGTGCCATACACTTCATGGCAAGTGGGGCCTTCCAGTCCACTGAGGGTTACGCATCTGGCATATCACAGGCCACATTCTCCAGAGTGCTGGCCCAGGTCCTGCCAGCCCTCAAAAGCAAGGCCAGTACCTATATACATTTCCCCACCACCGACATGGACTGGATACACGTGAAGCAGGCCTTTTACGCCAGGGGAGGCATGCCCAGGGTCATGGGTGCTATAGATTGCACCCATGTCCGGATTAAGGCCCCAGCACGTGACGCACAGCTATTCATCAACAGGAAGAACTTCCACTCCATCAACGTGCAGATGGTGTGTGACAGCAACATGAGGATCATGAATGTCTGTGCAAAATATCCTGGCAGCTCACATGATGCATACATTCTACAAAACTCCTCAGTACACAGAGATTTTGAGAATGGAACCTTTACAGGGGGATGGCTAGTGGGTGAGTTCACAAAACAAAATCACACCACATACACAGGCGTACACACCACGCTGCTCAGCATGCACCTGACCCACAGCTACTACGTCCACCACACAAAACATCATTCACACAACATGTGCTCCCTGTCTCACCATGTCACTCACATTACACAGGTGATGCTGGCTATGGATGCAAGTCCTGGCTACTGACCCCTCTGGCCAATCCCCAAACACATGCCCAGGAAAGCTACAACCAGGCTTATGCCAGAACGAGGAATGCTATTGAGCGGACATTTGGGCTCCTCAAGTCAAGATTCCGATGTCTGGACCACTCTGGGGGAGCACTGCAGTATGCACCGGCTAAGGTGTGTGACATCATTGTGGCGTGTGTAATACTGCACAACATCGCAGTGGACACCAGGCTGCTGGAGCACATCCCGGACCCCCCCATACAGGAAGTGGCCATGGACATCGGGCACGTGGAGGAGACCATGAGAGGGGCACAGATCAGAGACAGGCTCATCACGGAACACTTGACCTGTGAGTATAACACACGCATGCAAACAATCCATGCAAGTCCCCCATCAGTCCTGTGACACTAACCACACTGCACATTTTGTTCTGTCTCACCCCACAGGAACAGTGACACAGCACTGCACTGGCAGTGGACGTGGCAAATTGTGTGTGTGGACTCATAAACCATCCTCCATTCCACTCTCCACGTTGACATACAGACCCCAAGGATATCACGCACACCCCCAGGAGAAACAAGGTACAACATATTACCCATGTTCATCACCTTACACGGCTTGATTGACAGCAACAAAATGGATATGGCATGATTATAGCCTGAACAACCATGCTAGCCCAGTAGCGAAAGAGTATCATCTAATGATATGCATTGGATAATACTCAGGCACATCAGGGGTTAAAGGGGCATTGGACTCAATATGGTACCTGCACTGTGCTAGAGCTGAGAAGAGCAGCACAGGGGTGGATGTACAGTGGTATTGTCACACAATGTAGAGGTCTTGAGATGTAGATCAGATTACCAGGGACTCCATGCTGACCTGTGAGTGTGCAGACATATGTGCCCCTGACATGAATACACACATCAACAAATATGTCCTAACAGTTCCATGGAACAAATGACATTGGGCTGCCACTGTCACTTTCACAGTGGCAGCACAATGTCATTACCTCCATGGAGCTCTCAGAACACGTGTTAATGTGTGTATACATGTCAGGGGCACAAATCCATAGGGCTGGTGCACATGTCCTAAGTTCCCCACAGAATTGGTTACAGATGAGTACACAACACATTGTCAAGCAATGGTTTGTGTACTCACCTGTAACCGTGGCAATTGAGGGGATTAAAAAGACTAAATTGTTGTTGCTTGATGATCAGTTCAGGTCTCCTGCTCCAAATCCTGTCCTTTTGTCCCACAGGCATCCGTAACATGATCCATCCTTGAACTGAAGATCTTCCATGTGACTGGATTGATGTCTTGACAACACCTTCATGAAGATCACCCCTTGCTGTTTATGGTGATGTTGTTGGTGATGCAAAGTTTGACCTGAGGTTCACACAAACCTCTACTAGAACATTCTCATATAGACACAGAAAACACCATTTCTTGAGTATTATAACCTGTACAGTTAGGATGCTCAGCTACAGAGTTGTCAAACCTTGTGGACACCACATGAGCAGGGCAGCAGTGATACTGAAGTAGTACAATTTAGTTTCAAAGTACATTTAGTGTTCACATACAGGTGTTAAATGCATATAGGCAATACACACAGAAAACACATGTACATTCTAATGTACTTTGAGACACAATAAAGATGAACCATCACCATTCTATCTGTGTCTGTAGGAGGATATATTTGAGAATACATTTGTCAATGCTTAACCACACCCAGGATAGAGTATCCCCCATACATGGAAAGGCATCACCCACATCACAGGAGTCCACCACTTGTTTGACAGTGAGTGGACTCTGTGATGTATCCATGCAAACAGATGATGGTGGCAGTGATACACCAATGTGTAGTGGGAGTGATAAAGAGGTGATACAGGGGACATACTTCCACAGTGAATACCTGTCCACAGTTTCTGTATTGCTCAGTATAATCAATGTTCTGAGATTTTGCTCCACTTTGACATATCTCAGTACATGGGCTATATCAACGAACAAACAGACTAAGTGGACATGTGTTATCACTGGTGAAGTCTGTTACACCCTTAGGGAAACAGCAACTCAACTTACTGGAGACACCAATGCTCACCCCAGGATATCAATGTGTGTGCTACACATTGAAATCCTAGGTTAAAAACATTGGCTTCCCCAGTACGTCAGTTGCACAGAGTGTGTGAATCCAAGACAATATTGATACATGTCCCATTTATCTGTCCTGCTTGTAATGTCCCCGCTAAGTCACAGAGCTGTTTGTCTGGTTATCCCATTAACCCACTGAGTGCAAGAGTGGTCCCCAATGCATTTCTTTGCAATGCGTTGCCTACCACTCTGGCACTCAAAGGGTTAAACACAACATATGATGTAGACGAATGTTCAATGTTGTACCATTTGTTGTGCTAAGGGGTATGTTTTGTTGTTCAAATTCAACACACAACACCGCCATATAACACAGTGGTGTAATATGGCTCCAGGGATGTATTACAAGTTGAATTTGTACAACGGTGTGTGTTTGAATCCATGTTGTAGCATCCCACTAACATTTCACCCAGGCAGAGGTTGTGTTCACTGCATTGTATGGCAATGCATTGGAGACAACCCTGCCACCCAATCCATAACTGAAGACACAACAGATCAGACAGGAATACAAAAAAAGTTTTTTTTTTTATTGAGGAGAAAGTTGACAGGTTGGGCCTTTCATTTTTTCCTTTTTGGGTGGGGGGCCTTAGCCTGGGTGCCAGAGGTGGATGCCCTTGTTGAACTCCTGGTAATCCTCTGCCTCCTAGGTGTGGCTTCAGGGGTAACACTGGAGGGGGTGGTGGTTGCAGTAGACCCCTCAGTGGAACGCAAGTTCTCCCTCTCCATCCTCAGGTTCTCCCTGCAGTTTATCTCCCTCAACTCTACAAGGATCTGTGTTAACATGTCCATGAGACCAGTCCTGAGCTGCTGGAGTAGTGTGTTCCCCCTGGCCACCTCTGATGCCAGGCCTTGGATCCTGGTCTCCAATTGTGCAATGTTCCTTCTGGATTGCCTCCTGCTCCTTGTAATGTTGTTGTCAGTACTCCTGCTCGACCGGAGTAGTCTCCTCTGCAGGGCCATACACTCCGCCTCCATCCCTGTGAGGCGTGCGGTGCTGGAGGTGGATGTGCCCGGTGTCACTGGTGCTGCTGTTTCCTCTGCTGCTGAGGGTGCTGAGTCTTCTGCTGCCGAGGGTGCTGTTTCCTCTGCTGCTAAGGGTGCTGTTTCCTCTGCTGCTGAGGGTGCTGTTTGCTCTGATGCTGCTGAGGGTGCTGTTTGCTCTGGTGGTGCTGAGGGTGCTGTTTGCTCTGTTGCTGCTGGAGGTGCTGTGGCTGCTGTGACAGCTGTTGGAGTGGCTGGTGCAGATGATGGGCATATGCCCACCACATCAAGTGACTCCGAGCTGCCCAATGATGTGTGTGCTGGTGGAGGTGTGAAAATGTCCCTGGGTAGGGGGCACTGGGGCTCACCAATCAGGCACAGGTGTGGGTAGTCCAGTGGCCATGGGTCATATGGTGGCCACTGATAGGTGCTTGGACCCCACCTGGGATCATACCTTGGGGCATGCTGTGGAGCCATCCAGGAGGGTGGGTTTAACTGGGAGGCATATGGCCCATATTGGGTGGTGGCCACTGTCTCTGGCAGCCATTGCCTCCCTGGCGGTGGTGGTGCTGCTGATGGAGGGTAGTAGCTGGTGGAGGTGGCTGGATGGGTCCACCTCTCCTCCTGTTGCATCCAGCCACTGTACTGGGGAGGTGCAGCTTGTGGTGGTGCAGCCTGTGGTGGTCCAGCTTGAAGGGGTGCAGCCTGTGGTGGTCCAGCTTGAAGGGGTGCAGTAGGTGGTGGTGCAGCCTGTGTTGGAGGGGATGGTGATGGTGGGTAAGGTGACCACCGGCTGGTCCCCTCCTCTGTGTCCTCCTCACTGGGGGGTGACATTGCCTCCTCCACTGTCTCCCGCTGGGTTTGAGGGCCTTAAGCTGTGTGTAGAAATAAGATGTTGTGATTAGTGACCTTAGCCATATGTTTGTGGAGACAGTTATACTTTGATATGTGGTGAAGAAAAATATATGTGTTTGGGTTAATCCCCCTGGGTAAACAAGGGTACACCCACTGCTGAAAGGTGTTGTTTGAGTTATTACAGGTGAAGGTTTCATTTTAAGGTGCAATATCACAGTGAGCCGAAATAGTACAGTGGGGCTGTTGCAACACCCTCCCATGTAGATATCTGGTCCCTGTACCAGAGCTGTCCATATGATTGTGTAGTAACAGCACCACTGTACAATTTCAGGCCACTGGGGTATTGCCCCTGACATATCCATTTCTGAGCTGTGATACCTTTTGAATCAACACACCTTTCAACAGTAGGAATACCATTGTTTAACTCGGGGGGGGGGTGAATCCAACAACATATATTTATCTTCACAACTTGTAGGGATGGCTATCCCTCCAGTGGGATGGCAAAGGTTAAGTCCACCTTGATGTCATATTGTAGACATTGTGAAAACAGATGTTGTTCGCTGTTAGTCCTATCCCTCCTACCCTCATGGTTGTTCAGATATTGCTGTATGTGACAGATGTAGATTTCAGTCATTTGTCCACACGAGGGCTTTTCAGCAGAGCCCAAATCGCCCCATTTAGAGAACAATACTTAATTGGAATGGTGTACAGAGTGTGCATGGTTTGCAAGCACACTCTGTGGACCATTCCAAAGAGTTATTTATCTTGAAATGTTGCGACTTTGGCTCTGCTGAAGAGCCTCCGTGTGTTCAAATGATAGATATCTCCACCTGTCACATAGAGCAATATCTGTATAACCATGAGTGTTGGAGGGATGGGATTTAGATCAAGACACATCTGTTAACGATGGCAATGATATGACATCATGATGACATTACCCATTGCTATCCCATTACAGTGACACATAAGTAGAAATGGTCATATATGTATGTGGATATGTACCCTTCATATGGATACAGTAATATCCTTCCAAGATGTGAAGCCAGAGAGCAGTTCAGTAGGTGTGATTGTCTTACTGGCTATACATGTGCACCCATCCAACAAGACATTGTATTGATATGATGGATATGAACATACCTCGTATATCCCATCTACGTAGAGTGTGATATACTATATATGTGTATTTGGATGGTAGCAATGTAGGTTGATTTGTGATGGGTGCACATATCTGGCCAGTAAGGCAATCACATCCAGTGAAGTGATCTCTGTGTTCACATCGTGTTGGAACATATTTAGTAACATTTGAATCCTAAGGGCAACAATCCAGCCAGTAATGAGGGATATCTTTGATTGAGGCCTGTTTTTTTCTCTGTGTATGAGCCCATCCATCCTTCTGTGTGAGGCAACCGTACTCAATCCTAGATATCCATCAGTCATGGCCTGTTGGTGACCAAGGTACAATGATGTTTGCTATCTGTTTCCCATGTGTATCCTGCAAAGAGCGGCTGGTGTACCATCCATCCATGGCATCAGCACCCCTGTGGATCCATGTGGGAATCAGATATGGGATATGTCATTTCAAGTCAGAGTAAATGATTGCAGCCACAACACCAATGCCTACTTTTTCCAGCTTGAAATCTGTGGAATAGTTTTCGGCCTGTGTGTTGCACCTACAAGCATTTATTCTGTGGGACACTGTGATGTGTGACCTGATGCCCCCTTTTTGTGATTCAGTAAGCGGTGATGTTGAACTGATGAAGTGAACATGATGGTGACTTCTCCAGTGATCTCCTTTCCCTATTTCCAGTGTTTTCCATGGAGTCTGTACAATGGGACCTTATAAACTTGATTCTTGTTGTTGCATATTCTCCATGGACTAACACTGGTATTGGTGAAGTGAGGGTTTGTGAGGGTTACTTTGTGTCCACCATCTGTTTGTCACCGCTTAGTGAATGTCCCCTGTGTAGCATGTGATCGTTGGCCTATTGACTTGTTTGTTGTCTGGTTAACCCCTTGAGTACCAGAGGGGTTGCCAATGCATTGTTGATGGATTAATTGATGATCCCTCTAGCACTCAAGGGGTTAGGGTGGGGGTGGGGACATGGGTGACATTGTGTGTGAACAGTGATGATCTAAGACAGACGACATTTTGAACATAACGGTTTGTGTATTGTGTGTGATGAGCACAGCGACAGGAGGGTTGAAGTAGGACTTTGACAGGTTTGTCCCAAGTTGGACGTTGCCATTTGTCCAGGTGGTGTGTCCTTTTTTTTAACCCTCAGGGTGCTGTGTTGGTGCAGTTGTATGGCTGAGTGATGGACATGTGTTGAGGTATGACTGTGTGTGCAGTTGGTGTTGGTTGCTGTAGTGTGTTGTTCTGTTGTGTTGCACTTACCAGTAGTGTGGAGGCTCCTCTCATCCCCAGTGTCAGTTCCTCCAATGACCCCCTCGATCAGGGTCGGGGACATGGTCTGCCGCACCATCTCCTCCCAGCCGCAGAAGGTGATAGGGACTGCTGGTCCACCTCCAGTGCCTCGGGCGTGCTTGGCGAGCTCGGTCATCTTGTTTTTGACGACCCTCCGGCAGTCGCCCTATCTCTTTTTGATGGACTCCACGTTCTGCCTGCATGGAGCCACCGCGTTAACCCGGCTGCAGATCTGGTTCCAGGCTGCTTTCCTCCTCGCTGACAGGCCAGGGACCTTCGCTGTCGGGTGGAGAACACTCTGCCTCTCCAGGACAGCTTCCACGAGAGCCGTGTTCTCCTCCTCTGTGTATTTGGGGTCCCTGATCCTGCCCTCGTCAGCTCCGGCATGGGAGGATTCTGAGCCGGAGTGCCCTGCCTGGTGTGACCCTGACTGTGTGGGGTGCTCCCCAGCAACTACCCCTCGTCCCACTGCAGGTTCTGTCCCTGTTCTGCGTGTGCCTGCTCTTGTGGGCCGGATCCCCCTCCGCCCTGCAGATCTCCCTCTCCCTCCCCTGCTCTGCTGAGGGATACCCTCCTGAGCTTCCTTCTCCTCCACTACTCTCCCCATCCCTCTCTCCTATCCTCCTCTCCTGGCCATCACTCACCCAGTCACACCCAGGCACTCCCACAGGCCCTCACAGACACACTCGATCCACTCACTCTCTTTCACACACTTTCACTCACAGATTCACACTGTCAAAATAAAAAGTAAAATGTGTAAGGTGTTATAAAATAAAAGGACTATGTGTATGTATGTGTATGTGTTTGTGTTTGTATGTGTGTATGTAATATGTGCAAAAGTGTAATATGTGTATAGTAAGTGCACCTCTCTCCAAACTCAAAAATCTCCTTCTACCTCCGATGAATGCTCCTGTCTCCCTCTCTCTAATCACTATCCTCCGCTCCTGGGTCCTGATATCTGGCTCTGAAGAACTCGATAACAGACAGTGTGTGACGGTTATTTTTGGGTATATATAGGTGTATTTGAAGTTATTTGATACATTGGGGCTTTGTGATTGGCTGTGTGTTTGAATTTGTTTTTGCATCAATCATGGTTGCTAGACAACGGCAGCCGTTATGTTAGATGTTGTTTTGAGAGCTGCTATTGTGTGATTTGGCCGCCCTTTGTGCATTAACATGAGCGACAACGGCTTTTGTGTTACGTGTTTTTTGTGTGCCTACGCTCAATAGCTATTCTCGTAGAGTAGCTACTGAATCTGCCGTAACTCCTGTATTATTTGCGAGCGATGTGCCTTTTTCACTTAGCGGCTGGTTTAACGGCTGCTTTTAAATCTAGCCCTCAGAGTCTTGCTCCTTTGTAGCAGGAAAAATGTGTTATTTTAAATGAAATAAAAATTGGTACACTCTCTGACACATCAACATCATTACTTTCATGTATATTACTTTTAGGAGTGCTTCTACTGCTGCTAGTTGTGGTACCTCTGACATGTTGATTGTGTGTCTCCCAGTCAGACCTGTGGTTGTGCTTCAAGTGGGATCTCATTGAGGAGCTGCCTATGTTTGAGGATGATTTTCCTCTGCTCCCATGCTTCTTAAACACACACACACAACAGATAACATGTTTAGCTTTTGGACTGTAAGAGAATTATCTGCATACTGTGGACGTCATAGACTGAGGTGCTACTTATACCACTTGGCTAGATGTTACTGCAATTGTATTACTGGTATGTGCCAAAGGTGCTGCACTTCCAACAGCAGCAGATGCACTCATCATAGCTAGTGTTGTGGATGCTGATGACTTGTGTTGCTGCTGGTTACTTATCAATATTATCAGTGGCTGAGTGGGGGTGGACTTGGAAGCACTGATGACAATGCTGATGATGACTGACAGGATGATTGTGTATTTGTGGTATCTTTACTTGTCCAGTCAGACTTTCCAATGTATTTCTCAAACAGGTTATATACAAGCAGAGTGCTCATTTTCATTAGTGGAAGACTGAGCCTTTGACTTTCAGCTAATTTTCTAGCCATGTCATCATCTCTCTCACACTCAACTTCATCTATATCTGAAGAAGAGGAGGATGCTGGAGGGATACCATGGTAGGAGAGTGGGTCATATGGATTTGCATATCATAGGGGCAGTCCCACCTGAAAAGGAAAACTTGGGAAGTATGTCTGATACTTTACACATTGTATCCAGTCCCTGTTAAAAAGTTCATAAATTGAGTACAAATCATCACAAGAAAACCTTTAAAATGGTGTGTGTGTTTTCCCATTTTTCCACTTGTTAAATAAATGATGGGTTTTACCTATAAACATGGCATCAAAAAAAGGCCTACACATCCTTAATAAAATGGTATGTAAATTGTATGAGTGTACTGAAGAAATTTGAGGAAATATATGATTGAACAAAAACATACTAAAAAGCCAAAATTGTTATTGTCCTCTGGTGTAAAAAAAGCTCTTCTTGACAAGGGCTTAAACCAGCAGTGGAAAAAAAAAACAAGGTACGCCTCCAAAACAACAATTCACAGATTTGCTGGTCTGTGGTTTTCAGCATGTCAAACATCTCTGCTGAATAAATATTGTTGATTTTAGCCCTCTGTCAGTCCAATAACAAAAAAGTTGAGTTTACCTTACAATAGATATTTCTTTCCGATAATGTATTTATATTTATTCTGAAACATCTGCTTTTATTTATGTATCTTGTATTTACTTGGTGGTTTATAACAATGTCAACAAATACAAGAAAAAAACAACAACTTAGAAACACTGTCCACTGAGAATCACATTTTTTTCTGCTCTCCATGTCATTCTGATCTATTCTGAATTATTCGGCCAAATTTAACATGGGTTAAATTATAGCAGTGCGCCTCTGCGCACACTGCTATCATTCTTTCCAGACAGGGTGTGTATAGAGAAAAAGATCCATCCCAAAAACGGACATTGCCATACATTGCCAGTCTGTGCATGTCATCTCTAGTCCAGCATGGGCTGCCAGTCACAATCCAAATTGCACGTGTTCGAACATCAACAACCCATGCCTGTCACATTCAATTTAGCACATGGTCGAACAACGACAACCCATGCCTGTCACATTCAGTTTAGCAGATGGTCGAACATCAAAAACCCATGCCTGTCACATCCTACTCAACATAAGTGGTCAAACATCAACAAACTATACATGTGACATTCTATGTTAGTACATGGGAAAAGGTTTCATTTTCTTGTATCAGCCTCCTACCTCTTACGGTTGGCAAGCAAAACCAGGAGTCAGATGGTATAGTTAATAAAACCTTTATTATGAGAACAATGACAGTAATGCAATATATAAATAAACACCCAGTGGGTGATTGAAACGGCGAGCACTGTATCAGGAATAGCAGTCTCCCAATCTCTGCACCACACTGTCTGAGACTAGGCCTCAGCCCACTGGAGTCTCGTGCTAAGGTAACGCCCAAGAGATACTGACTCAGCCTGCAGTCAGTAGCTAGGAGTCTGCTAGAGCCCCAGATCTGTACTAGGAAGGATGTCTGAAAATGGAACCAACAAACTGAGAGAACAGACAAAGCCTCCTAGTAAGCACCAGATAGGATAGTCAGACAAGCCAAAGTCATACACGGAGCAGGTAGTCTGCCAGAGCCACAGGTCTGCACCAGAAAGGATATCCACTGAAGCGTTTGTATGCTGGATGCGCAGTTGATAGAGCCCCATGTCAACACCAGAGTGGGTGGTCAGACAAGCCTAGGTCATACACGGTGCGGGTAGTCAGCCATAGCCACAGGTTTGCACCAGAAAGGATATCTGAGCCAAATCGAAACGCCAAGGAGAATAGTCAGACAGAGTCACAGGTCAACAACAGAATGGATGGACAGACAAGCCGGATCATGCACAGGAATCAGGAATACTAGAAAATGAACTGCTCAGAACAACAACGTAAGGGTGACTGAGTCAGGACTCAGTCTGCCCTTTAAACCCCTCCACAGGAAGTAGGTAGGAGGAGCAGCTAGAGGGAGAAAGTAGGTAGGAGGTGACTACAGGAAACAAACACACATAAAACAGAGGCCTGCAGCAAGCTTGAAGCCTCTTGCCTGCAGATGACGCATGGAAAGACTCCGAGCGTTGCCGAAGCGGCGGCGCTGGAACTAGATACTGTGACACTACCCTTGTGTCCCTCTTTGGTACCCAAATTCCTCTCTCTCGTTTTCCTACCCTGATTTCCCCTCATATCAGATAAGTCTATGTGTATATACATTAGTGTTTCATACTATGTCAAGAATAAACACATCAATGTTTTATTCAAACTGCAGTATGTGTGTCTAATTTAAATTAGTTTGTGTATTGAAAATACATTAATCTTGTGCTAAATCATCAACTCACTTACCCAAAGAGTTGTCAATAGGTTATGAAGTTAACTACAAAGTGACCGGAATATCCCACCAGTCACACCACAAGCAACACAAATATATGATCTATGTATATTCATCTCCCTTCACCACTTTAGGCTGTAATATTTCAAACACAAACTCCACTTTTTAGTGTTTCATTCTCCTAAGCAATCTTCATCCTGTATTGTCCAAACCCTTAGCCGATTTCACCCTTTGAGTGCCAGAGCGGTATCCAACACTTTGCTTTCTAATGCCTTGGATAACTCTCTGACACTCAAAGAGTTAAGTAATTTGTTCACATACACCAAGGGCTGGAAAGAGTTCAACCAATAGTTAGACAACCATGCCCCATGCACCATTAATTAAAAAAAAATTTCCCCCATCTTTGGCCATTTATTTTCCAGTTAGCTACGTGCTCTGCTTGTGTATTCCTAGCTATCACTGTAAGTACAGTAATGTTGTGTACAGTATACATTGGAGATGTAATTGGTTTAAGAAACTGAATGCGCTGGGACTTGAGCACTCAGTTGCCTCCCCGGAATGGTCTCAGATTGTTACGCATAGTTTGTTGAACATCACGAACATATGTCTGTCACAATCTAACCTGCATAGTTTGTCGAACATAACCAACCCAACCGTCCCCACCTACCCTGCACAGCTTGTTGAACAACCCATATTGTCATTTCCTTCCCCTGCTTAGTTTGCGACATCGCATCTTCCTCGAATCGTATTGGATATACTAAGATGGCATCGCCCATTCCAGCTCCCGCTTTTGAATACTATTAGCCCAAGTTTCGAACTCCCATTGCTGGTTAGCCAGGTGCCTTACTAGCAATGCAAAAAAATTAAAGATGACTCTATGACCTGAAAAAAAGGTGAGGAATACCCCCAGGGCCGGATTTACATCTCAGGAGCCTGTAGGCACAGAAATATGAAGCGCCCCCCGCCCCAGCCATCTCCACTGGACACCTCCACAATGCTCCTAATCTCCACATTGCCCCCATCATCTCCACATTACCCTCACATTGCCCCCTATCAGCTCCAACTTGCCCCCCATCAGCTCCACATTGCTCCCACCATCTCCATATTACCCTCACATTTTCCCCCATCAGCCCCAACTTACCCCCCATCAGCTCCACATTGCTCCCACCATCTCCATATTACCCTCACATTGTCCCCTATCAGCCCCAACTTGTCCCCCATCAGCTCCACATTGCTCCCACCATCTCCATGTTGCCCTCCAATCGGCTCCAACTTGCCCCCTCATCAGCTTCACATTGCCCCCACCATCTCCATGTTGCCCTCACTGTGCCTCCCCTCCCCCATTTTTCATTTCCTACCTCCCTGGCAGGAGAGATGTGTCATTTGTGCCTCCTTTGGCACAGTCCTGTAGCTGCTGGAGCTCCCACGCGGTCTCCTGTTCAGGAATGCAGAGTGCTGGGAGATGATGTCATCCCCCCGCGCTCTGTATTACTAAAGAGCCGGCGAGGGAGCTCAGCAGCTACAGGACTGTGCCAAAAGAGGCACAGATGAGAGACCTGTCCTGCCAGGGAGGCAGGGCTGGATTTACATCTCAGGAGTCTGTAGACGCAGAAATCTGTAGCGCCCCCCCCCCCCCGGAAAAAGTGCAAAAAAAGTTTCTTGTGCTCATGGCATTTTACAGCCCTTCCCTTCCATCTGATAGTCAATCATTGCAAACAAACGACCAATCAGTACCGCATTCCCATTGCCCGCAGCCCCTGCCATCTTTATCAGTCCCTGTCCAGTGCCACACTCCTCTGAGTTTCTTACACCACATTAGGGTGACTGCCCATTACCTGGATACCCAGCGGTGTCCAAGCAACTGATGTCTGTGTGAGTGACCGTTCCCAGCCTTTTGGTGCGATCTGTGCCTCAGTCCCCAGTTAACAACCTCTTATCCACCATGACAGCCCCGCTGTTAAAGCTTTTCATTTGTTATGTGTAGTGAGCAGCCCTAGCTGTGCCTCTCTGGTCAGTATGTGCCAGGCCCGGTACCAGTGTCCTGTGCACCTTCTTCTGTGCAGGCAGCTGATCTCCTCTGTGGATTGTGCAGGGCCGGCCCAAGACATTGTGCTGCCTGGGTCCAAGGATGAAATGCCGCCCCCCCAAAAACAAAGCCCACCAAAACCATGCCTACATCCGTTATGTTTTTTCTCTATTTATTATATATATATATATATATATATATATATATATATATATATATATATATATATATATAAATATATATATATATAAAATAATTAATACACACACACTAGCAGTGTTGGACGGCGTTGCCTGTCTGTTTTGTAAGCAATGCTTAACCATTTGAGTGGCAGAGGGGTATGTAAGGCATTGCAATGAATTGCGTAGTTCTCTGGCACTCAAAGGATTAATGTGAGGCTGAGCCACACAGGAGTATGTATATATTGTATATTAATGTATACAGTCATGTGCGTGTGTGTGTGTGTGTGTGTGTGTATATATATATATATATATATATATATATAATATACTGCGGACCCCTCTGCCACTCAAAGGCTTAACCCCTTTAAGAACCAGATAGGGAGGTTCGACATGCCGCCCCACGTGACTGATCATGTGTGCTGGCATGCCGAACGAGGGACTGAAAGAGATCGCTCTGGTCTTGGAGCGATCAACTTCAGTCCCCGGTATTACTCACCATGCTCCTGCAGGAGCACGGTGAGTAAAAGTATGTGATGTGCCAGGACCGTCATTAGTCCTTAACTGCCGGACCGCTGTGACTGTCCTGGCGCGTCAATGGTCATGAAGGGGTTAAGCATTGCTTAAAAATAAACAAACAGATGGGCAATGCCGTCCCACACTGCTAGTATGTGTGTGTATATGTGTGTGTGTGTATATAAATATATATATATATATATTTATATATAAATTCTATCTGTATATAAGTTTGGTAATTGCTATGGGTCATAGCAGCGGAGTAGTACAATTCTGGAGCCAACCAACCTCATCATATGGGATATCTAAAAATAGAGAGGCATTAAAAGCCCCATTTACATCAATCAATGTGGAATTTTTATATGCCCTCTGCAATACAGTTGGTTTGCTTCACAACTGCACTGCTCCACTTTTATACATAATGCAGTATGCGATATAATGCAATACGGATGTTCAATTCTGGGGCAAACCAACCTCACCACATGGAACAAATAGACATCCCTACGGATTGCTTTGCTGTATAACCATGTAGCATTCAGTGGGTTAAAAAGCATGTTGAACTCAATGAAAATGTTATTTGTTCCATGTAGTGTAATTTGCTCCAGAATGTCAACAGGTTTCTGACTTCATCAGGTATTTGCACTGGGAGTCATAGCAGACCACTTTCATGGTTAGCTTAACCATGTGTGTACCAGAGGGGAGTCTGGATTGAGCCTGTGGCATGAAAACCAGTGATCTTTGGCATTCCCCAGCCCCCTCTCAAATGGCTAAGACTCTTCCAAGAGGGGGGGAAGAAATGAAGCGTCTACTCTTATCTAGTGATTTATGGTTTACAAGCAAAAAAAAAAAAAAAAACACGGAGTTGCCGTGTATAATCTTTAGTATCAAATGGAACCAATGCATGCCAGTACAAACAACATGCTCCGAGCCGCAGAATAGCAGTGGAGATAAAGAGAGAGAGAGAGAAATCTGAGAAGGGTAGAGGCGACATAATAACTATGGAAAGCAAGCCAGTGAAGGAGAGAGAGAGAGAGACGGGGGAGCTGAGAAGGGGGGAGGCGACATACTGAATGCTAGGTATTACAGAAAAGGATGGAAGCGAATACATATACAAGGGCTTTAACCGTTTGAGTGACAGGGGTAGACAACGCATTACAAAGCAATGCTTTGCGTATCCCTCTGGCACTCAAAGGGTTAATGGGGCGCAAGCAGGTATAAAAGCAATATCCTCCAACTTTGAATTGTGAAATCTTTATGTATGTATGACTAAAGCATATGTCTGACAAAAGTTATTTACTTGTCTTGCGAGCTAGATAGGAAATTGCCACCACTGTCAAAGTGCTGCCTGGGTCCATGGACCCACCGGGACCCGTGTAAGGGCCGGCCCTGGGATTGTGGTTGTGTTGTTCGTCGTGGGCAGCTGGCTGCAGCGCTTCTGTCACAGTTAGAGGCGCAGGTGCAGCAGCTAGAATTCGGCCCCCATCACTTCTGTAACTCACAGGCAGCAGCTAAAATTCACCTCCCCGGTCACCAGCCATGAGACATAAATGATGAGGCAAAAAAAAAAAAAAGATCCCAATGACAGGCGCCCCTCTGTGGGGTGCGCCTGTAGGCAGATGCCTACTCTGCCTTATTATAAATCTGGCCCTGAATACCCCCAAACAAGAACCAGCCCCCAACAGACAACCATTTCAGAGAAGCAGCCACCATCTTGAAAGACAGCAGAGGAAGAGCAGCAATGGCCAGAGGAAGAGAAGTATCCTTCAGCATGGAGGTGAATGAGGCACTAGTGGGGGCATTGCAGGGCTGTTATTCCCATCTCTTTGGCCCATTGGCAGGTTCCACCGCAGTAGTGGATAGGAGAGAAATGTGGGATACTGTGGTGGAAGCTGTCAATGAGGTGGCAGTGTCCCCACACACATCAATCAGGTGCAGGAAGTGGGTTTACGACATGAGAAGGCAGGTGCTGCAGAAAAGGGCAAAGATGGAGGTAGCGCGGTCATCTGGGGCCTCCAGTAAACCTGTTCAATTCCATCACTATGAACAGGTCCTGGACGGCCTCATTGCAGCATCTGACCAGATCCCATTTTCCCTGTAGCAGGAGCAGTGGAATCCTCGGATGCTGAAGATGACCGTTCTCCTGCATCTTCCCCTGCTCCTACAGCACCTGTATTCCCTGTCCACTTGCCCGCTCCTGTTCCTGTTGATGTACATGCCCATTCTCCATCAGCTGGAGGGAGCGAAATCTTCTTGTGGTCTGATGATTTGTACCAGTTCCGCCAGGAGCAGTGGCAGTGACGTTCCCTCCCTGTACACCTCAGAGTTGGGTACTTCAGCGCCAGACATCCCCTCAACTGAGGAGTCAGGGCATAATGGCGTGTTTCCTGGTAAGGAATTGTATTCTGATGCATGTGTTCATGTAATGTTGTTAACCCTTTGAGTGCCAGAGGGGTAAGAAATGCATTGCATGTGTGTTACAGTTCCTCAGAATATCTCAGGAATCAGTATGGTATAGTAAAAATGCAATTTATTAAAATAACAAATAAGGTAGCACACAGAGGTAAAGAGCAGGAACAAGTAGAGAGTCACAGCCAACAAGTGCTACTACCAGAAATAGTAAACTGCCAAGGTGGATCAGTCTACTAGAGATTAGGCCTAAGCCATTGGTAGTCTCTGATGGAACCAGGAACAGGAACAGGAACGGAACAGGAGCAGGAACAGGAACAAGAAGTCTTGATCCAGGGTAGCGAAGAATCTACCAGACTCACGCCTGCAGTCAGAATAGTAGTAGCAGATACTTGACTCACATCTGTAGTCAGTATGGAGGAAGCTGATACTTGACTCGCGCCTGCAGTCAGTATAAGAGCTAGTCCACCAGCCCCAGGTCCACACCAGATTGGGTGTCTGCTAGTTACAGGGGACAAACAAGAGAATAGTCAGACAGAGCCACAAGTCAGCATTGGATTGGATGTTCAGACAAGCCAAGTCATACACAGAGCCCAAGGTAACAGAACTGCTTTCTACAACAACGCAAGGGCAGCTGAGTCAGGACTCAGTCTGCCCTTTAATCCCCATGACAGGAAGTAGGAAGGAGGAGCCCACAGAAGGCCTAGACTAAAAACAAGACCCTGCGTCATTTTGACGCATCTCATAGTCTTGCGACCATTCCGCTCCACGCTGCGTCATATAACGACCGTGAGTCCAAAAATGTTGCATCTCCGCAATGTGTCCATGCATGGCATCGATCCAGCAACACACAGGTGATACTACCATCCAGCCCGAGGCCATGGACGGTTACTGTCACCACCAAGTGCGCACAGACCCGGGCCATTGAGAGATGCCTGGAACTCGGTAGAAGCGCCAAGATGGAGAATACTTCCCCAGTGTCGCCTGGAGCGCAGCTCTGGAAATTAGGTACGCTAACAATGTCTTGTGTAACCCTCTGGCACTCAAAGGGTTAAATATCTACCACTGAGCAGATAGGTGTGCAATGTATGGTAAAGCACCGCAAATCACACAAATCTGCTCTAACTTAATCATTTGTAATGCAATGTCCACGTGTGTGTACTGTAATGTAGTACTTTGTTAAGCAATGTCCATACGTGTGTGTAATGTAATGTACTTTGTTATGCAATGTCCATGCATGTGTGTAATGTAATTTAGTACTTTGTTATGCAATGTCCATGCGTGTGTGCAGTACTGTAACGTGGTGTACTCTTCTCATTACAGATGACTCTGATGGAGTACCTAGCTCTGGCAGGGAGGGAGAAGATTTCATCACCCTGGATCTGCAGCCGGTCACTGCCACTGCTCTTGCCAGTGTGGAGGAAGAGGTGGCTGCTGGTAAGTTGTTTTTAAGATGTCTCCCTCATGTACAAACTTGTTTTTAGTCATGTTAAATTGTTCCATATGTGTATTAGCAACCCCAGCTTGCTTTAGCCAAATCTAGTTTATATAACTATTGCATTGCCACAGGGGTGATCAGCAGCACATTGCTAAGCTATGCTTGCTCACCTTTCTGGCACTCCAAGGCAGGGCCAGACTGGCCTACCAGGATACTGGGAAAATTCCTGGTAGGCTGCCTGTACTGGGCTTCCCTGGGGCTGCTTCAAAATCAAGAAGCAATTCGCGGCCACGGTCCTGACATCTTGTGGCCGAGGATTGCGTCTTGATTGCAGGATTGCTGGCCACGGCCACAAGGTGACAGGACCACGGCCGGGAGATTTGAAGGGCCCCACAACATGCTGAGGTCCGTGCCTTCTTCGGTACAGACCTGTAGCAGCTGAGCTCCCTCGTCTGATCTTTAGTAATGTCGAGCGCTGGGAGATGACATCATCTCCCAGCACTCTGCATTACTGAAGAGAAGACCATGCAGGAGCAACAGCAGTAAAGAGTTCTGTGCAGAAGGAGGCACTGACCTCTCATGCTACACCGCTGGACCACCAGGGAGGTAGGAAATGGACATGGAGGGGCAATGTGGAGATTGTGGCAACGTGGAGACGGGGCAATGCAGAGACTGAGGGGCTATGTGGAGATTGGGGGGCAATATGGAGACTGAGGGCAGTGTGGATACTGAGGGCAATGTGGAGATTGGGGGGGCAATGTGGAGACTGAGGGCAATATGGAGATGGGGGCAATGTGGAGACTGAGGGGCAATGTGGAGACTGAGGGGCAATGTGGAGACTGAGGGGCAATGTGGAGACTGAGGGCAATATGGAGATGGGGCAATGTGGAGATGGGGGCAATGTGGAGACAGAGGGGCAATGTGGAGACTGAGGGCAATATGGAGATGGGGCAATGTGGAGATGGGGGCAATGTGGAGACAGAGGGGCAATGTGGAGACTGAGGGCAATATGTAGATTGAGGGCAATGTGGAGATTGGGGGGCAATGTGGAGAATGAGGGGAAATGTGGAGACTGAGGGGCAATGTGGAGACTAAGGGCAATATGGATGTCACCCAGTGACGTCAGACACAGCGTGAAGAAGAGTACTGCATCTGTGCACAGGGTCGGCCGCACCGCAATGATATGGGACTGGTAACCAGGCCTGGTTTTTATTCCCAGTCCGGCCCTGCTCCAAGGGTTAAATATCCCACTAATATGGAGCACATATAAAAAATGTTTGTCATGCTCCTACCATCCACATTGTAGGCATGATGGACACAAGCTAATGCAGGATGATGGTTGTCTCGGTATGTTGAAGCCCTGCCATGCATTACAGTGATGCTTCGCAGACCAAATTTGCCTCTCTGTTGTTGAGTAAATCCTGATAAGTAGGTTATCCCACCTTGGTGCAGATGTTGTGAACCTGAATGCTTACACAACTGAAGCATTTAATGAAGTCAGTGTTTCTTAGCACGTTAATTCCTTCAATATGCAAAATAGGTCCAGCTGACATGCCAGAGGAGGCGGAGCGGGGGACAGGAATATGGTGGCGTGCAGGCCCCCGTTGGTGCACCTTGTTACTACCACATGGAAAGGGCAGGTGAGGATAGTAAATTGTAATATGTCCTCCAGCAAAAACATGTACATCTGTTCGATGTCTAATATGTCTTTTGTTGTGTGTTGTTGGTTTATGTTTGTGGAAAAGGTTCTGAGTTTTGTGTTTCTGGTTGTTGTAACCATTTCAATGGCAGAGGGGTACCAAATGAATTCTCAAAATTGTTGTGCACTCCTCTGGCACTGAAATGGGTTAAAGCTCCATACAATTATCTCACCCTTGTGAAAATGTCCTGTATCTCCTCAGGGTCATCGCAGGCTGTGTCTGGTGAGGTGGATGAGGAACCACCTCTGGTGGTGTCTGCATCTGCTCCTGAGGCTATGGAAGAGGAAGCACATGGTAAGTAAAATCCTAAATCTGCTGTTCCATGTGTGTTCCACCTGTCTCCTCTTCCCTTACAAAGACCCCAAAGTCCATTTAGTGATCTGTGTTCTTGTCACACCTACCTGTGACAGTATCATGGCATGAACAAATGTCATTATGTGATTTTTGTTAATGCCATGAGCTTATCACACACGTATGCTTGACTCCAGGCCATAGCACACACCTACAGTTCCTATTTGCAGGCTAGCACTAACTGAGTATTGATAGTAATTACAGTGATGATCCACCTGTGTCCAATCAAGGCTAAAGAGCAAACCTGACCTGTCGGTTTGTTCATAGCAGGGGTGGTCAATCCTGTTCTCTTGCCACAACAATGCCACATGTTTGCTGCGTCCCCTCAAATTAAAGTGGATGTGCACCTATTTATAACATAGTCTAAGTAGTTAGGCTACATATCGAGTACTTGTAAAATGTTATTCATTTTTTTAAAAAGTTTAATTTGTTGTAAATTTAGATTAGAAAGTCTGTTCCCTACCTACTTCAGCATAGACTGCTCTGCCTCTGCTCTCCACCCTCCTCTGATGACGGAGGCTTCTATCTGTAAGCTGGAGCGGTCTCATTGGTTAGATATCGATCTCTGCCAATGAGACCGCTCCACCTTGCAGACAGAAGCCACCGTCACTGGAGGAGAGCAGAGGAAGAGTGACGGACTGTGGTTACAGAGCAGGTAACTGCAGTCTTTACGGAAGTAGGTAGGGGACAGATTTTCAAAGTTAAATGTACAAGTAAATCTTAAAAATAAAAAATTAACAACGTTTTAGAAGTATTTGATATGTAGCCTATTTAAGCTATGTTATAAATAGGAGACGCATCCACTTTAACACATTTTGTGTGGTGATTCTCAGCAATGGTCCTGTTGTCTAAGACGCACAATCATGTCCTCTAAACACCACAAATGTGAATGTTGTCAGTTGAACACAAGTGAATGTCAATACTGCTTGTGTTTAAGTGAGCACATCCTGACAATATGCACTGTTGGTGTGGTTAGAGGACATGATTGTGCATCCTAGACAACAGGACCATTGCTGAGAATCACCCTGCTAAAATGCATCAAACATCTGTGTGCCAGAGAGATGCTCACTGCTTTGCATTTCTTCTTTCCCTCAGCTATATCTGATGAAGAGCAACTGCAGCAGTCCCCTTCCATCCAAGAGTAAGCAGAGGCCCTGGATGTCCTATATGGGATCTCAGCTGACATCAGGGGCTTACAGCATCAGCTGGGAAATGACAAGCGCTGTCAGGAGGCTCTGCTCCAATAAATGGTGAAGCAGAATAGGCTGATGCTGGGCCTCCTGACAGAGTATCACATTACAAGTAACACTTACCATTAATCCTGATGTCCAGCAGAGTCCTCAGTATACTGGTCCTCTTCTGTCCTTCTTTCTTCTCTTCTATCTTCTCCTCTTTCTTCTCTTCTGTCTTCTTTCCTCTTGCTGTAACTAATACATAGTTTAACCCATTGAGTGCTCTCTGGGGCTCAGTAGGGTTAAAGTATGTATTAATGTGCTGTTGTTCAAATATAAATATGCCTACATGAGTATTAAATGTTAAGGCAAATAAGATATTCAGTAATGTCACTTATAGTGCCATCATAAGATATCCCAATAACATACTTAGCTTAATATTAATCACTGTGTGCGGCCTCTGAGGCTGAGGCGGAGACAGTATCATGCAGCAAAGATACCCCCCCTTTTTCCACACAGGCCCATGCCTGTTCCACTCTGAGGGAATTGGAATTGAGACTTCTCTTACATATGGGCAGTCTTACCTCAAATTCCCTCACAATCATTGGCTGGGATATGCTTATGCAGGGAAGTACGTAAACATATCCCAGCCAATGACTGTGAGGGAATTGGAGGTAAGACTGCCCATATCTAAGGGCAGTTTCAATTCCAATTCCCTCAGAGTGGAACAGGCATGGGCCCGTGCGGAAGAAGGGGGGGGTCTTTGCTGCATGATACTGTCTCCACCTCAGCCTCAGAGGCTGCACACAGTGATTAATATTAAGCTAAGTATTTTATTGGGATATTTTATTATGGCATTACAAGTGACATTACTGAATATCTTATTTGCCTTAACATTTAATATTCATGTAAGCATATTAATATTTGAACAACGGCACACTAATACATATTTTAACCCTACTGAGCCCCAGAGAGGTATGCAACACCTTGCTTTGCAATGTGTTGTGTAACCCTCTGGCATTCAAGGGGTTAAACTATGTATTAATGTGCCGGATATTGCATTGGACTTATACTTTCCTGGGTAGTTTTTACAGCAAGACTACAGAAGCTACAAGACAGCAGAGAAGACAGAAGGAGACAGACAGTGGATGACAGGTAAGTGTAACACTGATTAGTTAACGATCAGTGCTTGACAGTATGTCAGGCACAGATCGTTAGCCTTTTTTACTTTTAAAGTTCCCAATACTGCCACTGTTTAGCGGCGTTGAAAATTATTCAAACAAATGACTTATATTTTTAATATTTTACATAGGGACAAAGGTAACTTTCCCTTGTGGTGGCAATAAGGCACCCTGTATGCCTATACAACTGTCAGACTGGCTGATGTGTCACTCTGAAAAAAATTATTCAGACAAATTATTCCAAATTTTTTTAATATTGTCTGTTTCATGTGCCATTTCTGTTGCAGAGGTTAAATACAATATAGCATCAGCATCTGTCATTTACCATCTGTAGCAAAGGTAATACATTACACAATATGTAGCATGTGTCATTTACTATATGTAGCAGAGGTGTTATATACATATGGTTGTAGCTAAATTAGAAGGAAGAAGGAAAAGTGAGAATGACTGGTGTGGTATCCTTTTGAAATGTCGAAAAGAAAAATATTATGCCACTAGAAGCCAATTTAACCATGTTGCAGTGTTTAAAATAGCGACATGAAAACCTTGCGCTGCATAAATGTGCTAGGTTGTCATGTCACATAATTAAACGTCTCTATATACGGGCCACAACTCACAGAATCCTTACCTTGCATTGCCCAGCTCTCTTTAAAGCAGAACTACTACCTCTTACAAACATGGCCACAAATAATTACACATCTGTCGACTAGCTGCTCAGTAGAGCTTGTTGCCAGAATCATTACCGCGTTAGTGACAATTATACACTGCTTCTGGACTGACAGGCAGGAAACCATGCAGACATCCTTCCATCGTGACATCTGCATGCCTGCACTGTCAATCCCAGTCTGCTCTAGGAGGTGTTGTTAGGAGCCATTTGCCTCCAAAAGGGACTGACAGCGCAGACATGAAGACGTCACTATTGAAAGATGTCTGTGCGGTTTCCTGCCTGTCAGTACAGCATCACTGGAGATGTAGCCAGAACTGCAGAACACTGGAGCAGGCAGGACTCAGTCAGTAGATGGATACAGCAACTGAGAATGATTGGTGCAGGGCAGACTCAGGATGACAGCAACATGGATGATTGTAGATGTCTGAAGTCCTTTTTGTTTTTCTAATCTGCATCGAACCTGAGAGCAGGGTAACCCAGCTTTGGCAAGTTGAGTTTTAAAAAAGTAACTTGTTCCTTGAGCAAGGGGGCCAATTTCCAGTAGTGGAAAATACCTGCTAACTCTGGACAGTGGTTGGGGGTCAAGAAAGCAACTCCTGGGCTACCAGGGACAATGTAGGCCACACAGCCCTCTTGTTATCCCAGAAAGTCAAGGTATCTGTACTTGGGGCCAAAGAAGGTTCCGCAAGGTAAGTCTTAACCTCAAACACAGCACTTTTTCTATTAATGGGGAGCTGTTTGTTTTGTCCGAAGCATAATCTGTCCATTGCCTCAGCATAAAAAGCAGCAGCTTCTCCACCAGAACAAGATGAAATGCTACTGGTGCTGCTACTAATAGGTCCCGGAAAACTACCACACTGCTCCAGCTCATCTTTGGAATCTTCTCCCACCTCCTGTGACTGTATTCTAGTTTTTCTTTCCCTCTCACACACCCTTGTTATCAATTGTTCCCTCCAGTTAGTGAGGGAATTGGAACAAAGTGCCATCTTGCCTTTGATTCAAGGATCGCAAATTGTGGCAAGCATTAACTTGAGACAATTGTCAATGCACTCTTCCATGCACCAAGTCAGTTCCTTCTTCAGCCTCGTTAGAAGGGCAGCAACAATGGGAAGTATATTACCCTCAGAACCAGGCAAGCATTCCCTATGGGAAAGGAAATCATCCAGTTTTAAGGAGAGGTGCGTGAAGAGGGGAATGACTTCTGCCAGGCTAGTGTTCTCTTTGCTCAAAAGTTCAGCCAAAGCACGGAAAGGCATAAGGACTATCACTACCTGTTCCATCAGGGCCCAGTCAGCCCTGCCCAGTGTTCTGTTACTGCCAATGAAATGGTGACATGACATTGCGTGAATGGCCTTTTTCTGCTCCAGGATACGCTCTAGCATATCTAAGGTGGAGTTCCTCCTGGTCCCAAAATCTTGTTTTAGGCGGTGCTCTGGGAGGTCTGCCTTTTCTGTTCCTCCCTGAGTAGCTGGCTATCTTTGACGCTCCAATGGAAGTGGCCAGAAATTTGTCAGCACGACTCCAGAAGTGCTGACAACCTTCCAGTGTTACTGCCATCCTCAAGAGCAGCCTTCACTACTAGATGCAGAACATGTTCTGAGCAACACACACACAAATCTGCCATCCTGGAGAGCCTTGATCATGTTAGCTGCACCAACAGTAACCACAAACCCCATTTGCACCTGTGTGCCTGCCTGCTCCCCTAGCCACTGCGCCACCATGTTCTATAGTGCTTTGCGAATGTTATATGAGGTGTGCTGCTGATCCATTACCTCAGCATGGAGGAGGAAAGAGCGGTGCCCTGCCTGCTTGGCTACTGCACCTGAACTTGTTGTTGCTATTAGTGTGTCTTGCAACACACTGGGCTCCCACCAATGTGCAGTCAATGACAGGAAGCCATGCTAGCCACTCAGAGCACTCCATAAGTCAGTGGTAAAGTGCACTGACTGTCCAGCAGCCTTTCCTAGCAGGTCCTTCAAAAGACCAATGCATGACTGGTACAGTGAGGGCACTATAATTCTACTAAATGTGGGGCGGGATGGAATTTTATATCGGGGGTACGACAACCTCCATAGGTTGATGGAAGGACTCCCCGTCCTGGACTGCTGTCTGCACATCCCCTTGGAATGAAACCCACCAAAATCTTCCAGTGTGGCCTGTATTGACTTTGGGAAGGGCTGCAACTGTCTGCTGCTTTTACTAGGACCAGATGTGGCATGATCTCCCTGCCCTTTCTCCTGCCTACTGGTGGTGAGTGTGACACTGGTAAATGTACTAGTGCCACCACGTTCTGCACTCATCAACACTGACTTGTGGTAGTGGTTCAGGTGTTGGTTCATCCCAGAGGTGGATAGATGACCCAACACCCTCCCACGGCTGACTTCCCTGGCACACAATTTACATTTCGCTAGCCGGCCATCGCCAAGTGTCACAAAATGGTCCCACGCTTTGGAGCGATGGATGACTTTGGAAGGTTGTGAAAAAGAAACTGAGGTGACACTTTCTTCAACTTCACATGCTGGAGCAAGCTCACTATGCATTTTTTTCTATGTACCTTTACAGGTGTACTAGTAGACCCAAAGATGGCAGCAGGGATGTTGGGACTGGGATTGGAGGAGGATGGAGTAAAAAGATGTGTGAACTTACCAGATTTCTTTGGTACATAGTGGCAACAAAAAGCACAAGACCATAGTTGTTGAAGGCTTGCTGAGGAGGCCTTCATCCTGCAGTGAATAGACAATGGCTGAAGATGATGATGATTGGATTGTTTATGTGACCCCTGTGGAGAAGCTGGACTGCCCCAGAATTGCACCACTCCACCTTTATACAAAAGGCACTTTTTTTTTTGTAAGAAAGGATGAACAAAAGACAAGTAGGGAACATTATGCTGATGCAATGTAAAATATCTAGATATGCCTGACTGTTCTATGAAAGTCACCTACCTGTGTATGTAAATAAATATCTTAAACAAAACAAGGAAATCATTATAATTTAGATTGCAATCTATGAATAGATAGTAACATAGTAGATGAGGCTGAAAAAAGACATGCATCCATCAAGTCCAGCCCATGCCAAAAATATCCCTGTTGATCCAGAGGAAGGCAAAAAAGCCCTCTGGAGCCATTTCCAATCTAGCCCCAAGTGGGGGGGATGTATTGCTTCCTGACTCCAATTGGTAGTCAAATAGTTCATCAGATCAATATCCTATCTGCTTTGAAGCCATCTGTCATAATTTGCAATATTGTTCTGTGCTAGATAGGCATCCATTGCTTTTTTGAATGCAGTTGCCTTATCTGCAAACACAACATCACGAGACAAAGAATTCCATAGCCTTACCACCCTTACTGTAAAGAATCCCTGCCTTGTTTTAGTCAAAAGCGTCTTTCCTCTAGTCTTAATGGATGACCTCTTGTTCTTAGCTGAGCTCTTTGAGTAAATAATTCATTGGATAGTTCTTTGTATTGACCTTGAATGTATTTGTAAATAGTTATCATATTGCCCCTTAGATGTCGCTTCTCTAATGTAAAAAAACCCAGTTTGGCTAGTCTCTCTTTATAACTCAGTTCCTCCAATCCCCTTACCAGTTTTGTTGCACGTCTCTGCAACTTTTCCAGTTCAGTAATGTCTTTTTTAAGAACAGGCGCCCAAAATTGTACTCCATATTCTAGATGAGGCCTAACCAAGGATTTATACAGAGGTAGGATAATATTAGCATCCCTTGCTTCTACACCTCTTTTTATGCAGGCTAGTACCCTATTTGTTCTTGCAGCAGCTGAGTGACTCTGAACACTGTTGTGAAGTCTATTGTCTAAATCTTTCTCTAATGAGGATTCACCTAGTTGTTTCCCATTTAGAGTATCTGTTGCAAGTTTGTTTCTACAGGCCAAATGCATAACCTTACATTTATCTACATTTAATGACATTTGACACTTTTCTGCCTATTCACTTAGTTTATCTAAATCCTCCTGCAGAGAAAAAACATCCAGCTATGTATGTATTTCCTTACATAGCTTAGTGTCATCAGCAAAGATTGAGATGATACTTTCAATTCCCACTTCTAGATCATTAATAAATAAATTAAAAAGCATTGGTCCCAGGACTTAACCCTGCAGCACCCCACTTATAACCTTAGACCAATTTGAAAAAGTTCCATTTACAACAACTCTCTGCCATCTATCATTTAACCACCTCTCAATCCATGTACAGATAACACCGCCCAAACCAAAGCCTTTTAATTTATGCAATAACCTGTTGTGAGGCACTGAATCAAAGGCTTTTGCAAAATCCAAGTATACTACATCAACAGCAATTCCCCTGTCCAAATTACTACTTACTCTTTCATAAAATGCAAGTTAATTAGTCTGACATGATCTATTTTTCATTAAACCATGCTGATTCCTACTAATGATATTGTTTGTCTTCACACAGTTCTGAATACTGTCAGTTAATAACCCTTCTAGTAGCTTACCCACTATGGATGTCAAGCTTACAGGTCTATAATTTCCTGGTTTGGATCTTGCTCCAATCTCCAATCTTGCTCCAATCTTGGATCTTTCCTCCAATCACAGGGCACTGTGTCTGATGAAAGTGAATCAATAAATATTAATTATTACTGAACTAAGTTCCTACAGTACCCTTGGGTGTATACTGTCCGGTCCAGGTGCTTTATTCACTATAACCATTTCCGGTCTCTTTTGGACCTTGTCCTCAGTAAGCCATGTAGATAATGGAGGAAATTCTGTGGTTCTGTCTGTTTACCCATAGCCTGTCACTGCTGCCTCCTTTGTATATACTGAAGCAAAGAATGTATTTAGCGTGTCAGCCATAGCTTTATCCTCACCAATCAATGCACGCTTAATCTAAGATGAGCTCCAAAGATCTTGATCTGGCATCATGTGTGGTGTGTGAACAGGGTGGTAGGAGGTGACGTGAAGTGGCAGAGGGCGTTTTTTTTTGTTTTAATTAAAAATGGTGGTTTATGTTCCCAATGTCAGTACAGTGATATCTCTACAATGGAGGGGTTAACCATGGGTGACATGGATGAAGGGAGACTGTTGGAGTACCTGGGGGATGAGGGAGGGGACTGGGGCAGCTATGGTTCTCCCAGTTTCCCCTGCATGATCCAGCATAAAAAAACTGATTATACTCTTGCCCCTTCTTTGGAATTTCTAGTCTCAATTTGGGGTCATTTTGAATTGTTTGTAAGCACTTGAAAGGATTCAAAAGAAGCATATTATGAAAAAACAACAAAACTACAATCTAGCAATCCAGTTCTGCCAATTGGTCAGCATTTGATTGTAGAATTGCTCTATTGGAAATATCTACTGAATCAGAAAAATGCCAATTCAGCAAATATTTACTGCTGGAATAGAATCTCAGCCTATATTAGAAAAGCAGAGGCAATAAGAAGGAAAAGTAAATCTTTTGATGGAGTGAATCATAGAAAGCTGCATAATGTTTCTTACAATCATACTAATACAGTTTTCATTTACACACAGGGTTTACACATAACATGGTTTGTTCTTAGTGCAGATCTCATCTCAGTACATATTAGAGATGCCGCCACTCTTCAGCTGTAACTAGTCTAAGATCTGTACATTCTTTGTTGGAAATTCTTTTACATGTTTCTGGAAGGATCTGGGTCCAGATGTGTCTCTTTTCATATGATTATGAGACAGATGTCTCAGAAAGTAAACAAGGAACATTTTAGACTGTGGGATGACTTTTATTCAAAGAATTAACATTTTATTTTTAAGTACAGGTTAAAAGGCTTTTAATATTTTTAAGAAAAGCACTTAAACAGATAGGGATCCTTCACACAGTAGTTAGGTATGTCTGTTTATACATTTTACACAGTATTTGTATTTTATTAATTTTTTTCCTTTATACAATATACAATAGACTTAATCAGTCTGAATGAGATTCCCCATAGAGAGAGTGGAAAAGAGGCCCACCTGTAATTCTCAAAGGCCATAAAAACCTTCTCTTTATAGTAATATGCCCCTTTTCAGTTATAGACTACAACAAAGTTCAAATGCAAAAAACATAAATAGATACATTAAAACTGAGAGGTGTATGAAGGACGCATTCCTAAGCAAATCCTTCTATTAAACAAACAGAGAGCCAGCACTACACTTCCCCTTTAAATACAATTCTCAAGAAAACATTAAGGCTGGGATTCATCAAGGTATGGAAAAAGCAATATATCAAATTCTTTGCTCTTCACCGTGATCATTGATGGATACCTCCGGGTATTCATCAATGATTTGGCATGTTTCCCTGCTTTGTTTTTTGAAAGCAGAGAAAATTGCATAAATTGGCCAGTCAGGGGGAAAAACCTACGCATATGCATAAGCGAAAATGTGTATGCGTGTGTTTACCCCATATATTGGAATGGAATCTGCCACCTTGAAGCTAGCAGATCAGATTTGCAAATCTATATGGCCATTGCTTAATGAAGAATAAGCGATGCCCACAAAAAATCTGTAAGCTGCTGAATGGGCGAATGATTAATGCACAAAGAAATCCTCCCATTTTCTTGTGCATTAAGCCATTTGCACCTTGATGAATCCCAGCCTAAGACAATAATTTTAACAAGATTTAAGAGGCATTATTTTGTATCTCATTATTAATAAAGCTCTATTTAACATCTACTTAAAAACACATTTGACATTTTTAATAAAATTCCCAATAAATCAATGGTTCCCAGATTCCAGTTAATCTGGAGACACACTGTTATTATATGTAAAAGTTAAAATCATTGCTTGTTGTGCTAGGACAGGTTTAATTTTAACCCAGTCAAATTCCACTGATGTCTGAGCATTGGTCTCCATTAGAGACGTTGACTCTCTCGGTTTCCCAGCCAAATTGGTTGGAAGATCAGTAGCTGAGGAGCAGCAGTAGGGTTCCTGATGCCCCACCATGTGGTCCGATGTTTAAAACAATTGAACCATTTGAGTATCAAAGAGGTATCCAATGCAATTTTATGAAGAGACAGCACACACTCCGTAAAGTTTTGAATGTTTAATCACAATATCATGCTTCACAAAGCCAAACGTTTTTGGTCCTTCACTGGACCTTCATCACCATCTTTTTTTTTGCCCTGATGAAGGTCCAGTGAAGGACCGAAAACATTTGGCTTTGTGAAGCATGATATTGTGATTAAACTTTCAAGACTTTACGGACTGTGTGCTGTCTCGTCTTGGTAAGCCCAGGCTGATTGCATTGGTGAATTATTATGGGACGTGCACCAAATTTCTGCCTTTTGTTCTGTTTTGAGTGCCACTGCCTGCTCCTTGCTCATATATACACACATATACCCATGCCATATCACCCCTGTTGATACAGGAGAAGGAAAAAAAAAATTTAAAGCAATTTCCGATTTAGCCCTTAAAGTGTAAAGGTATCCATTACATTTTTGAAAGACACTATAGTATGTGCAAGCACAGTGATGAAGACAAAGAACTTCATGCACTTACTGTCCTTATTGTAAAAAAAACTGTCATTTTTTTAGTCAAAAGTGATTTTCATCTATTCTTAATAGATAACCACTTGTTTTTTACTATTTGCGTAAATAGTTTCTTAGAGAGTTGTTTGTATTAACCTTGAATATATTTTTAAATGGCTATTATATCACTCTTTAGATGTCTCTTCTCTAATGTAATCAAACCCAGTTTAGCTAGATCATCCAATCCCTCTTGTTAGTTTTGTTGCACGTCTCTATACTTTTTCCAGTTCAATAATGTAATTTTTAAGAAATGGTAGCTATAACTGTACTTCTTATTCTACATGAGGCCTAAACAAAGATTTATATAGAGGTAGAATTATAGTCTCATGCATCTAGAACCCTTTTTGTACAGAAGTTTACACTATTGGCTCTTGAGGCAGCTGACTGACACTGCACACTGCCTTAACCCTTTGAGTGCCAGAGAGGGCCGCAACACATTGCAAATCAGTGTGTTGAAGACACCACTGGCACTAATAATCATGCACTGGAGGACTCCACTTTAATTTTTGATTCAAATGATCCCCATAGCTAAAGTTCCTATTTGACTGCATGTCATGTTGGTGCGTTACATACATATTCCATTTTGGTGGGAAGCTTTGAGGCTCAGGAGAAAACACATGCGATGTAAGGCAACACTCAACCTGCTTGCAGTTTTCACTGGAAATTCAACAGTAGATTAACCATATTCTGAACATATATTTTGGTACACATCTCCATGCTCTATAGCACTGTGGTGTAAATAACTTTCACCTACTCAGAGTCCATGTAGGAGAGCTGCTCGTCATCCTTAATGCCTTAACCCTTTGAGTGCCGGAGAGGGAAGCAATGCATTGTCATACACTGCCATCCCTTCATACCCCTCTTCCATCCCTTCATACCCCTTTGACAACCCCATCAAATATGCTTAATGCCTTAACCCTTTGAGTGGCAGAGAGGGCCACAATGCATTGCAAAGCATTGCAGTCCTCTCTGGCACTCAGAGGGTAAATAAGTATGTCTCCATCTGTGCCTAAAATAAATAATTCGTAGATTTTCTGGTGCTCAGAATTTGGACATTGTTACCATGTGTGCTTCTGTTTCTGCCCTCTTTTGGGCATCTATGAAGATGTTACAGAGTATTGTGTAAAGATCCATAACAGAACCTAAGATTGCAAAACTGGTGCCAAATGACATCATGGAAGGTAGGAGAAGAAACCAATTGAAGTGACAATAGATACATACATAATTATATTTATGTTACTAAGTTATGTTACTTTCAACTAACTGATATGAGCTATGACTTCTTCCAATTAACATCACACTGATATAATATGGCTAAGCAGTGTGATCTTGTTCTACCTTGTAAAAATCTGTACCCCTTCTTATCTTGTAATTGACTGTTCTATCAAACTAATTGATTTATGATGTGGGTGAGATATATTCAAGCTAATATACTAAGAAATAAACTGCACCATAGGGTCCACATGAAAATTCCAAAGGCGTTTAAGCAGGGCTGGTGCAAGGATTTTTGTCTACATAGGCGAAGGTGCATTTTTATGCCCCCCCCCCCCCCACCAGTCCCCTCCACTGAAGGTGTGTGAGTTCATATATAATATATATATAATATAATTCCTTTTGGATTCACACACGCTCAGGTTTTCCAATGGACGCACTGAAGGCCACATCACAAGGAGAGCAGACTCCTGCCCTGGAGCCTTCAGCAGCCTAACAGTAGCAGCCTGGGTACCCTGGGAATGCATACAGTTTTTTGGGACAAATGTATGCAGTAGGGGGCAATCCAGGACCCTCTCGTGATCTGGGTTCCAGACTTTGTACTGCATCTCTAATCTGTGTGAGCACACCTATCACAGAAAATGATCTCCAGGCCTGCCAACTTGCCTCTCTGACACTAAATCTCCCTTCCCTCAGCATGGGTAATGATGGAGGCATGATAATACCCCCTAGTTCATGGTGCCCATTGTGCCCTACCCTAAAAATGGCCCTGTCACAAAATTTTACATAACTGACCGACTTAAACATTATTGTTGATTACCCCTTATGTATTGTAGTATGAAAACATATCACTCTTACTCTAATATTACATGTAATCAAGTTACAGGTCACCAGATATTACAATTAATAATATGACAATCAGTGAAAGATTGTGTCTCACAAAGCTAAGCACTGTCATAATCTGCCCTCTATTCACATAAATAAAGTAGGTGTGTGCTAACTTGCCTGCTGCTGATATTGTGCTTCTCTTCTTCCTGGTGCAGCTCCTCCATGAGCACTGAGCACTAGGTGCTTAACGGCTGCTGAAAATTCAAGCAAGTCCAGCGTGGTGACACAGGGATGTCACAGCACAATTGGTGTGTGGGGATTTTCTCTTGGACGCCTCTCGCTGCCTCTTGTCTTCCTCACAGGCCTCCACATTGCCACCTGCTCTCTCCCTCATTACCCTCCACATTGACACAAGAGGGGGAGAAAAGAGAAAGGCAAGAAGAGGAGAAAGAGAGAGGCAAGAATGAGAGAAATTGGGAAAAAGGAGAGAAATAGAGAGGAATAGGGGAGAGAGGCAAGAAGGGGAGAAAGAGAGGGGATGCAAGAGGAAGGATAAAGGAGCAAGAGGGGATAGAGAGGATGCAAGAGGAAGGATAAAGGAGCAAGAAGAGGATAGAGAGGATGCAAGATGAGTGATAAAGAGACAAGAGGGGGCGAAAGAAGGGGGATAAAGACACAAGGGGGAAAGAGGCAAGAAGGGGGAGAATACGCAAGAAGGGGGGATAAAGAGAAAGGGGCAAGTTTAGGGATAAAGAGGCAAGGGAAGGATGCAAGAGGAGAGACAAAAGCAATAGAGGGACAAAGAGGGAGGAAAAATAAAGGATAACAAGTGGAATAAAGAGGCAAGGGGGTAAAAAGATAAAGGGGAAAGAGGGAGGAAGAGTTAAGAATGGAATAAAGAGAAAGAGGCAAGGGGGGGAGAAAGAGGCAAGAGGGGGAGATATAATATATTTTTCTGCATCTTGCCTCCCTTGTACTTCTTTCACCCCTTTGTGCCTCTTTCTCCCCTTGCACCTCTCTTTCTCACCCCATGTACTTCTTTCACCCCCTTGTGCCTTCTCCCCCTTGCATCTCTCTTTCTCCCCCCTTGTACTTCTTTCACTCTCTGCACCTCTTTCTCCCACTTGTACCTCTCCCCCCTTGTACCTCTTCCTCCCCCTTGCACCTCTCTTTCTCCCCCATGTACTTCTTTCACCCCACCTTGTGCCTCTTTCACCCCATGTACTTCTTTCACCCCTTTGTGCCTCTTTCTCCCCTTGCACCTCTCTTTCTCCCCATGTACTTCTTTCACCCCACCTTGTGCCTCTTCCACCCCACCTTGTGCCTCTTTCACCCCCATGTACTTCTTTCACCCCACCTTGTGTCTCTTTCACCCTCCTGTGCCTCTTTCTCCCCCTTGTACTTCTTTCACCCCACCTTGTGCCTCTTCCACCCCACCTTGTGCCTCTTTCACCCCCATGTACTTCTTTCACCCCACCTTGTGTCTCTTTCACCCTCCTGTGCCTCTTTCTCCCCGTGTACTTCTTTCACCCCACCTTGTGCCTCTTTCTCCCCATGTACTTCTATCATCCCACTTGTACTTCTTTCACACCTTTGTGCCTCTTTCTTGCCCCATGTACTTCTTTCACCCCCTTGCACCTCTCTTTCTCCCCCCCTGTACTTTCACCCTCTGTGCCTCTTTCTCCCTCTTGTACCTGTTTCTACCCGCTGTACCTCTCCCCCACCCCTTGTACCTCTTCCTCCCCCTTGCACCTCTCTTTCTTCCCCCTATGTACTTCTTTCTCTCCCCCCATTGTGCCTCTTTCTCTCCTCTGTACTGCTTCCCCACCCTTGTACCTCTCTGTCTTCCCCCTATGTACCTCCTTATGACTTTCTCTTCTTCTCCACATTGCCCGCACTGATGACAGCCGGGACCGCATCACACACGGAGATGCTGCGTGGTGCATGCTGGGGTTTTCTTCCTCAGTCTGGGCTCCAGTTTTAAAGCTGCACTGGCCTCCGGACAGAGGAAGGAAGACACCAGCATGCTCCACGCGGCCCCGCGGCTGCCGGCTGTCATCATTGCGGGCAGTGGGGAGACACAATGTAACTAAATAGATGAAAAAAAAAATCTTCCCATTTCGGCTCCCCTCCGCTGCGGCGCCCTAAGACGGCTGCCTGAGCCACTTTATGCTAGCAACGGCCCTGCTTTTAAGGGAGAGGGGTTTACCCCTTGAATGCTGGTATGGTCTATATACATTGCTTTGCAAGGCAATGGATCCCATTCTGGTATTCAAAGATTAAAAAAACATATTGAAAGCAATGAGAAATTGTGATTTTTTTTTTATTCTATGGTACAGTTGGTTTGTCTTAGAATTGTGCCAGTTGTTAGCACATTAGCCGTATTTGTGTATAACCGGGGATGATAATGATGATAATGTGCAGTGAGAACATACTGGCCAGTGGTATGAATGTTTTCCTGAGATAAGAATGTGCATCTGTTTTTTTATAGCTATGTATCATCTACCAATCCACAATGGTTTGCAGCCAAAAGGTTTGTATTGTGTCTGATCAACTAGTTCAAGAAATCTGAGCATTACCATATTGCCCCTTTCAATTAATAAAAATAGGGTGATTTGAAATGGGGAAAATTCAAATTTAGGCATATTTTTAAATTCCATTTACTGTAAAGGAGAACTGACACCTCCATATAATAATACCCCATTTAACCTTAGAATGGCCATAAAATCCTAACAGTCGCTATGAAATTTTGCTTCCTCCTTGTTTCAAGAGATAATGGATGTCATGTCTATGGTGGTATGCATAACAGTTGTTTGATGAATCAAAGGACATGAACTCTGCTCACTGCACGTGGTAATCATAACCAAGGAACTGAGGCATCTGCAACACATTACTTCACAATGCACTGCATACTTATCTGGTCCTTAAAGGGATAGTAATGTTTCATAATAAAAGCAGCTCTAATTAATCATCATACTATTTGGACTTTGGAGAGTGTTATTTCAATTCTATCAGCGTTGTAGTTTAAGAGTAATTCAATGACAAAATATCCCCCTCCCGCCCCTTTACTGAAGTAACACTGCTCAGCCAGATCAGAAGGGTGGTGCCCAGGTAGACTGCAATGAGGTACAATCTTCAATTAAGAAAAGGGAAAAACCTCAAACACTTGTCAAGGGGGGCAGGGCTTTCATTGTTCTCATAGGAAGAAGATTGTCCCCTTCTGTTATCTGTCTGGTCTATGGACTGGATTGCACATCTGAGAAGAGATGGCTTACACTAGGTAAAAGGTGCGGGAGGAGAAATTTTGCTTGTGAATATCTCTCAAACCATAAAGGTTTGAGAGATAAGACTTATATCGTTCTTCATGATTTTTTAATGCCTACAAAATAAAATAAAGATAAAACAAAGTATTACTATCCCTTTAGAAGGAACTTAGGCCTGTTACAGTTTGAAGAAACTGCCATCAACTGTAATTTCCACCTCCAGGGATGTGACATCCAGGACTAAATGAAGATGTTAAAATAATTATTTTGGTCAGTTCAAGATAAATCTCCATAGGATGGTTTGGCAACAGAACCACTGTACAATTTCAGGCCACCGTGATACTGCATCAAAAAAATAAAGTTTGATCTGTAATAACTTTTGAATAAAACACCTTACAGCAGTGTGAATACCCTTGCTTTACCCAGGGGATACATCTTAAAACATAGTTTTTACATTTTAAGTATTACTATCCCTTTAAGAAATACAGACGTTTAAAAATGTCACATGTTCACCACAATATCTCAAACCTTCATCAGGCTAATAGTGTATGACCAACCTACCACAAAAGAACTGGATGCCATTTTTGATATATTAATAGCGCTCCACCCATATGTATGTAAATCCTAATCAATATCCCACATGCGCATCAAATGTTCACATGATCATAATAGCCCATCGACACTCCATGTACTGAATGGATTCTGAGCTACACACTATCTGTTAGAAACACTTAACATCCCAACATGACCCAAAGGTTAAGCTGTAATAGTTTGTTTGATAGAATGCAGGCACTCATAGAAAACTATATTACAATAAATATGAAATACTTGATGTACATCAGAGGGAAAATCCCAAGGATGTCTCCCTATTCTATCAAGCTGATATTCTGAAACAAATATGATGCTGGGAAAAGGAATCAATCAATCAATCAATCAATCAATCAGTCCTGACTAGCATAGAAAGAGCTCTTTAAATAGATAGTAATGTTTAGAATATCGAGCAACGCAGATTGTCCCTTGTTGTGATCTGTCCAGTCAATCATTCTGAAGCCGACTCCCTCAGATCTGAAATCCAGTCCTTTGTCCAGACAGATCACAATGAGGGACAATCTTCCCTCTAGCAGTACGAAGGAGGGCAGGTTTTTCCTAATACTGACAGTTGATTGTCCCTCATCATAATCCACTGTCCAATCTGAGGGTAGGCAGCTTCAGAATGGGAAAAAAGAGAAGGAGGGGTAAAATTCAACATACGATTACTGCATAACTATCAAGTTATGATCTTTGAGAGAGTCAGGTATCAGGACTATATAGTATAAGAAACAATCTGAGCTTCTCAATATTCTAAATATTACTGTCTCTTTAACTAATTGCACATATGATGAATCCAAATTTGTATCTACAAGATTAAAATATAAATAATAATGAATTCCTTAACCAGGGCTATCCATTTAGTAAACCAGATACTGGAACGAACTTCCAGTCTGGTTTACAAACAGGTAAAATAAATCCTAAAATATATTGAAACAATGAGGCACTCTTAAAAACTCAATAGCATTGTTCCTGAGCACTTGGTACACAGCAAGGAAAATCTTCTTAAAGGAACATCATTCATTAAAAAAGCGCACATTTTAAATGCAGATCTCAGCTGCCCTGTACCAGGGAATAAAAACTGATAGCTCTAAAAAAGGAGGGGTAGATCCAGGAGATCACAGTGAATAACATGTTATAAGCCAATACTTATTTAATTGATACCATGATATAAACAAGGCAGGAAAAAAAGATACCATAATATGGATATAATCCAGAACTCATGTTTCAGATAATACCTTGCTTTATCAGTGGCAAATTGGCAATGCTTAATATTTGGCATTCCTCATAGACCTTCACCTCATCTCTTTTAAAAAATGTTTGCATTTTATAGTTCAGTCTACTGTCATGTAGCCCACATGGGTCATCTCTGATACTTTGGATACTTGCTATGTTATTTGATGTTGTTCAAATTTCATTCATTCACTGTTTGTTATAATACTTTTTTGGCATACCTAACCCACTCTGTGACACAATGGAGATTCACACAGTGGAGTAAGTATGCCAGAAAAGCTTTATAACCATAGAGATCAAATGAAAGTGCAGATCAAGGAGATGCATTTACTGTTCCTATCCGATAGCATGTTTAGAATCCATTCAGTACATGGAGTGTCTATGGATTATTATGATCATGTGAACATTTGATTCCCATGTGGGATATGGATTATGATATAAACATGTATAAGTGGAGCGCTCCTGATACATTAATAATGACATCCAATTGTTTTGTGGCAAGTTGTTTATACAGAGTTTGGCCTGTTGGAGATTTGAGATATTATGGTGAAAATGTGGCATTTTTCAGTTGATATGAATTTATGATTGGTAGATTATGCACATTTTTATACATTTGTATTTCTTAGTAAGTATATTTTATTGCAAAAATAGAAAATAAAAAAAGTAGATCAGATAAGGCACGCCACTCCTCAAAAGTCCACTTAAAACAAACACTCAAAAAAAGTATAACAATTTATTTCAAAATACCTATATCTATAGCTCCTGTGGATAATAGGTAACACAGTACATAAATGTAAGTCTCTTCCCTCCCTCCCACAATATAACAAGTCACAAGTACCCCACTAGACACAGATAATTGAGTTATCTCCACATATCCACTGTCTCAGTTCTCATGAAGCATGATCTGATTATCCAGTCAAGTTGTAAATTCTATAAAACCAGAAATGTATACTAAATCACTTGTACAGTATCCAATGAATTCCTCACCTCCACATAGATACATAGATACAGTCAATGGCTAAGCATACTATGACAAACAATTGACTGTTATAGGGCAGTGGTTACACAACATGGACTCAATAAGAGCAGCCCATATGCATGAGGAAAAAGGTGTACATATCAAGTCAGTTTATCCGAATAACAAATAGTCTAATGAATTGGGACAATCTCATCATATCCGTATGTTTCATCCAACTTGTTATATTGTGATGCATCCTATTATCTTAGTCCAGTCTTAATAGAGTTAATACATTGAGGAAAACTCTAGGTTCATTGAGGCTCCTTCTTTGTCTATGTGTACTTTGGTTTCATCCCTCATTAGCATGTGGGGTGTTTGGAAGTATATACGGTCAATACTGTTCTGAGGGTCAGTTTTATTTTAATGTATATGTTTTTAATTTGTGTAGACTATTGAAGGGAAAGGAAGGGAGGGGAGGGATTTATGTGTTGTGTTACCTCTTATCCACTAGATCTATAGATATAGGTATTTTTGTAATAAATTGTTATACTTTTTTGGATACTTTTGTGTTTGTTGTATTATTTTGTAAGTGGACTTTTGAGGAGTGGCGTGCCTTATCTGATCTACTTTTTTCTTTTCTATTTTTGCAGTATATTTTTTTAGATTCATTGGCACCCTGCATACATAGAATACACTCTTAGTGTGGCTGATCCAGTTAGTCATTTTTTTGCTAAGTATATTTTAATTTATGAATTCTGACTATTTGTTGTTTTTTTCAACAAAGGCACAAGAGCAACACTCATTGGAGCCACTGGGAATTTCGGGCCATAATAATGTAAGTGCGGGATATTATTTGAAGTTGTTAGTTCACCTTCAATTTAAAGTATTTTTTTATGCTGGCAAACCTAAATTACACAAATTGGACACATAAATCAATAAAAATTGTACAAACAGGTTTTTGATTTTTATAGCAACCTATTTACATGTGTGTTTTTGATATACTTCCTTACTTTGTCCAAATAAATACTATTGTGCTAAGGGATTACTAGAAATCTCACTTTAGATAAATAACAAATGGTAGATGGATTGTGGAATATATACTGCAATGTCCCTATAGCATGTGTTAATTACTAGCACTGCCTTTCATCCCACCAGTGATCCTGTTCCTGGTGGGGCTTGGCTGATGGCCAACTCAAGCTGACATCAGCCATACATGACTGGCTGAAGCCTATATTTTTGGCTATTCAATGTAGGTGGAAATCAATATTGCAATCTTCAGTGTTGTCCATATAAAGCAACACCCTAGGTCTCAGTTTAGATCCTCAGTAATGCCACTTTTAAGCATTCTGCACCGAACATAGAAATATTGTAGCAAGCTATATTAAGCTTAATCATGCAAGTGGATAATCGCTAGTTTGAACAGATTGATTATTGTCTTATTGTTCTATTTTCAGGTAATTAATAGTGTTGAGCGAGCATGCTCGGCCGATGCTCGGATCGGCTCGAGCATCGCTCTGCTCGGCACATGGCGGTACTCGTACGAGTAACGCATGTGCTCGCCCGCCATGTTCGGGTTTCCTCCCCGCACGTTTTGCGGCTGCTGCGCAGCCAATAAACGTGCAGGGAGGCTCTGACATCGGTGTAATGCCAGCAGCCATGTTGGCTGCTGGCATTACATTGATTGGCTGGCCAGAACCCGTGGTCGGGTGCTGTATAGCACCTGACCATCGAGTTCGGCTCAGTCTTAGCCAGGGAGAGCTGAGGATAGGAAGGGAAAGGCAGTGTAGGGAGGAAAACAAGCAAAATTGTGAAAAAAAAGAACCAAAAGTCCTTTTTAGGACTACTGTGTGTGGGGGCAGCAGGTTATTTTGTGTGGGGGGAAAAAAAAAAAAAAAAAAATATATTCTGTTTAGTGTGCAAAGTTGCAGATTAGAGCACATTCTGTTTAGTGTGCACAGTTGCAGATTAGAGCACATTCTGTTTAGTGTGCAAAGTTGCAGATTAGAGCACATTCTGTTTAGTGTGCAAAGTTGCAGATTAGAGCACATTCTGTTTAGTGTGCAAAGTTGCAGATTAGAGCACATTCTGTTAAGTCTTCAAACTAAAATATCAAAGTCACATATTCCATTCAGTGTGCGTCGCCGCAGTTAGCAGCACATTCTGTGTACTGTGCAGAGTTGCAGAATAGGAAGAAATACTGTTAAGTCTTCAAACTAAAATATCAAAGTCACATATTCCATTCAGTGTGCTTCGCCGCAGTTTAGCAGCACATTCTGTGTACTGTGCAGAGTTGCAGAATAGGAAGAAATACTGTTAAGTCTTCAAACTAAAATATCAAAGTCACATATTCCATTCAGTGTGCTTCGCCGCAGTTTAGCAGCACATTCTGTGTACTGTGCAGAGTTGCAGAATAGGAAGAAATACTGTTAAGTCTTCAAACTAAAATATCAAAGTCACATATTCCATTCAGTGTGCTTCGCCGCAGTTTAGCAGCACATTCTGTGTACTGTGCAGAGTTGCAGAATAGGAAGAAATACTGTTAAGTCTTCAAACTAAAATATCAAAGTCACATATTCCATTCAGTGTGCTTCGCCGCAGTTTAGCAGCACATTCTGTGTACTGTGCAGAGTTGCAGAATAGGAAGAAATACTGTTAAGTCTTCAAACTAAAATATCAAAGTCACATATTCCATTCAGTGTGCTTCGCCGCAGTTTAGCAGCACATTCTGTGTACTGTGCAGAGTTGCAGAACAGGAAGAAATACTGTTAAGTCTTCAAACTAAAATATCAAAGTCACATATTCCATTCAGTGTGCTTCGCCGCAGTTTAGCAGCACATTCTGTGTACTGTGCAGAGTTGCAGAATAGGAAGAAATACTGTTAAGTCTTCAAACTAAAATATTAAAGTCACATATTCCATTCAGTGTGTGTCACCGCCGTTTAGCAGCCTATTCTGTGTACTCTGCACAGTTGCAGACTAGGAAGAAATACTGTTAAGTTTTCAAACTCAAATATTAAAGTCACATATTCCATTCAGTGTGTGTCACCGCCGTTTAGCAGCCTATTCTGTGTACTCTGCACAGTTGCAGACTAGGAAGAAATACTGTTAAGTTTTCAAACTCAAATATTAAAGTCACATATTCCATTCAGTGTGTGTCACCGCCGTTTAGCAGCCTATTCTGTGTACTCTGCACAGTTGCAGAATAGGAAGAAATACTGTTAAGTTTTCAAACTCAAATATTAAAGTCACATATTCCATTCTGTGTGTGTCACCGCCGTTTAGCAGCCTATTCTGTGTACTCTGCACAGTTGCCGAATAGGAAGAAATACTGTTAAGTTTTCAAACTCAAATATTAAAGTCACTTATTCCATTCTGTGTGTGTCACCGCCGTTTAGCAGCCTATTCTGTGTACTCTGCACAGTTGCAGAATAGGAAGAAATACTGTTAAGTTTTCAAACTCAAATATTAAAGTCACTTATTCCATTCAGTGTGTGTCACCGCAGTTTAGCAGCCTATTCTGTGTACTCTGCACAGTTGCAGAATAGGAAGAAATACTGTTAAGTCTTCAAACTAAAATATCAAAGTCACATATTCCATTCAGTGTGTGTCACCGCAGTTTAGCAGCCTATTCTGTGTACTCTGCACAGTTGCAGAATAGGAAGAAATACTGTTAAGTTTTCAAACTCAAATATTAAAGTCACTTATTCCATTCAGTGTGTGTCACCGCAGTTTAGCAGCCTATTCTGTGTACTCTGCACAGTTGCAGAATAGGAAGAAATACTGTTAAGTCTTCAAACTAAAATATCAAAGTCACATATTCCATTCAGTGTGTGTCACCGCAGTTTAGCAGCCTATTCTGTGTACTCTGCACAGTTGCAGAATAGGAAGAAATACTGTTAAGTTTTCAAACTCAAATATTAAAGTCACATATTCCGTGTAAGATGAAGAAGGCGGGTAAAAAGGGACGGGGAAGTGGACGTGATCCTGATAGTTCAGGGCGCGGGTCAGGACGCGTAGAAACTGTGCCTGGTGCCAGAGCACAAGAAAGAAAGACATCCACCATACCTAGCTTCATGTCTAATTTTACAGGGCGTCGCAGGACATCACTCTCGAGGTCCGACCACTGCGAACAGGTGGTCGGTTGGATGACAGCTGATACTGCTTCCAGTCGGTTAAGCACCACCCTGTCTTCCACCAAGTCCACTCTCAGTAGCCAAGAGTCTGGTCAACATAATCCTCACTCTGATCATCCTTCCTCCCACCATACACGGTCTGGTCAATGAAGTGATCCCACACTGGGATATAGTGAGGAGCTCGTCTCATCACCAATCCTTCATTTGACCCTCTCTCCAAGCACGCTTGCAGAGGAACATGACATCTTGTGCCCTGATTCACAACCTCTAGAGGCTACCCAATCACAAGAAGATGACAGATGTGAACGGCATTTAAGGTCAAAGGAAGTAGTGGATGATGATGATGATGATGAGACACAGTTGCCATTAAATCAACCACTATTTCCGTCTCAAGACCTTGTTGAGGAGAATGTTATACAGTTGTCAATGACTGAGTATGTGGTGGGATCAAGACTTGAGGAGGATGATCAGAGTGAGGAAGTGGAGGAGGACTTGGTGGACGATGAGGTGACTGACCCCACCTGGGAAGGTGTAGAGCCGAGCGATGACAGCAGTCCTGAGGGTGAGCCATCTGCAGCACCGCAACAGGCTGGAAGAGGCAGTGGTGTGGCTACAGAAAGAAGGCGGACCGCACCAAACCGGCCCGCAAATGTTCCACGGAGCACCCCCTTGCGTAAATCTACCTTGCCAAAGGGTAGGTGTTCCGCGGTATGGCGTTTTTTTAAGGAAAGTGCGGACGACAAAAGAATTGTAGTTTGCAACCTGTGCCACACCAGAATGAGCCGAGGCATGAACACTAGAAACCTCACCACCACCAGCATGATCCGACACATGGCATCCAAGCACCGTAGTAAGTGGGAGGAACGCCTGGATCGCCCATCTGTGTCTGCAGGCCACACCACTGCCTCCTCTTCCCCTGTTTTCGGTGCCGGCCAATCGCCTGTCGAAGGCGCAGGCCCGCATACCTCCCGCCCTGCACCTGTAGCATCTGAAGCACCATCAGCGACCACATCCACTTCCCTGTCCCAGCGCAGCGTCCAAATGTCGTTACCCCAGGCATTTGAGCGCAAGAGAAAGTACCCAGCCACCCACCCACAGGCCATAGCACTAACCTCACACCTTTCCAAATTACTGGCCATCGAAATGCTGCCATTTAGGCTTGTGGACACTGAGTCCTTCCGCAGCCTGATGGCAGCAGCTGTCCCTCGGTACGCGGTCCCCAGCCGCCACTACTTTTCCCGGTGTGCCATCCCCGCATTACACCACCATGTGTCCCGTAACATCACCCGTGCCCTGACCAACGCAGTTACTGGGAAGGTCCACTTAACGACTGACACATGGACAAGTGCTTGTGGCCAGGGACGCTACATTTCCCTGACGGCACACTGGGTGAATGTCGTGGAGGCTGGGAGCGACTCGGACCCTGGGATGGCACGGGTGCTACCCACGCCGAGGATTGCGGGCCCTACCTCCATCAGGGTTTCCGCCAGCACCTACGTTATTGGCTCCTCCTCCTCCATTTCCACCTCCGAATTCTCTACACACAGCGCCACTCCCCCATCAGCCAGTAGCTGGAAGCAGTGTAGCACTGCAGTGGGGAAGCGTCAACAGGCCGTGCTGAAGCTGATCTGCCTTGGGGACAAACAGCACACGGCCTCAGAGCTGTTGCAGGGGATTAGTCACCAGACCGAGCAGTGGCTCTCGCCACTCAACCTGCAACCAGGCATGGTTGTGTGTGATAATGGGCGTAACTTGGTGGCGGCTTTGGAGCTCGGCAAGCTCACACACGTACCATGCCTAGCGCATGTATTTAATTTAGTGGTGCAGCGATTTCTAAAAACCTACCCCAATGTGCATGATCTCTTGACCAAGGTGCGCCGCGTGTGTGCACATTTCCGTAAGTCATCTACAGCTTCGGCCGGCCTGTTGAAGCTGCAGCAGCGCTTACAATTGCCAGCTCACCGGCTGTTTGACGTGAGCACGCGCTGGAACTCCACCTTCCACATGTTGGCCCGGCTTTGTGAGCAGCAGAGGGCAGTAGTGGAGTACCAGCTGTTACACGGTCGTCGCCTCTCCGTTCAACTTCCTGTAATCAGAAGTGAGGAGTGGGAATGGATGTCAGACCTCTGCGAGGTTTTACGCAATTTTGAGGAATCGACACAGATGGTGAGCGGCGATAACGCTATTATCAGTGTAACCATCCCACTTCTGTGTCTACTGAAACGCTCGCTGCTCACAATTAAAACCGACGCTTTGCATGTGGAAGAGGTGGAAATGGGGGAGGAAGAGCTTACACAAGGTGATAGCCAGAGCACCCTCACTTCGTCTTCTCAGCGACAATTGGAGGAGGCGGAGGAGGAGGAGGAGGAGGAGGAAGACACGGTTGCCTCCGCTACAGAGGGTAGCCATGGAACTTTAGTTCCATCTCTTCAGCGTGGGTGGGCAGAAGAGGAGGAAGAGGATGAGGATATTGAGAGTCATCCTCCTGGTGAGGACAGCGAAATCTTGACTGTTGGTACTCTGGCACACATGGCTGACTTTATGTTAGGCTGCCTTTCCCGTGACCCACGCGTTATACGCATTTTAAACAACACGGATTACTGGGTGTTCACCCTTCTGGACCCCCGCTACAAAGAGAATTTCTCATCTCTCATTCCTCCGGTGGAGAGGACAAGCAAAATGGTGCAATACCAGAAGGTTCTTGTTGAAAAATTGCTCCAAAATTTTCCATCTGACAACGCTGGCGGCAGAGTACGTGCTACCTTGGCCAACAGAGAAGGGGAGAAAAGGGGAGCACACAGCAGTTCCGAGAAAGGCAGGGCAACACTCTCCAAGGCGTGGGACACCTTCATGACACCCCGCCAGCACCCTCACCCTGATGCGCAGCCTAGTGTCACAAGGAGGGAAAAGTTTTGGAAGATGGTGAAGGAGTACGTAGCAGACCGTGTCAGCGTCCTCAATGATCCCTCTGTGCCTTACAACTACTGGGTGTCCAAGCTGGACACGTGGTATGAACTGGCACTCTACGCCTTGGAGGTGCTGGCCTGCCCTGCCGCCAGCGTTCTGTCTGAGCGGGTATTTAGTGCTGCTGGTGGCATCATAACAGATAAGCGTATCCGCCTTTCCACCGACAATGCTGATAGGTTGACACTTATAAAAATGAACAAGGCCTGGATTTCCCCTGACTTCTCCACTCCACTGGAGGAAAGCCCCGGGGGAACATAAACTCACTTTATATATGTTATTTACAATGATGGGAATACTCTGTATTCCCATTCACCCCTTCCACCCAAAAAACGGGTATATGGTTGACTCTTAATCTTCTCATCCTCCTCCTCCTCTTCCATATGCCCTGGGATATAATTTTTATATAGGGCCAGCTCACCAGCGGGCCCTGTGATATAATTTTTATATAGGGCCAGCTCACCAGCGGGCCCTGTGATATAATTTTTATATAGGGCCAGCTCACCAGCGGGCCCTGTTTGACAATTTTTATATAGGTCAGCTCACCAGCGGGCCTTCTCATATAATGTTTTATTGGGTCAGCTCTCTAGCGGGCCCTCTCATATAATGTTTTATAGCGTCAGCTCACTAGCGGGCCTTCGCATATAATGTTTAGGATGGTCAGCTCTGCAGCAGACCCTCACCCATAATGTTTTAGATGGTCAGCTCAGCGCACGTTTCCCTCTTAATCATGGCCTCAGTTCAATAAAATCAAGGAAATTTTTGGGAGAATTTGCCTCTGCGCACGTTTCCCTCTTAATCATGGCCTCAATTCTGAAAATCAAGGAAATTTTTGGGAGAATTTGCCTCTGCGCACGTTTCCCTCTTAATCATGGCCTCAGTTCTGAAAATCAAGGAAATTTTTGGGAGAATTTTCCTCTGCGCACGTTTCCCTCTTAATCATGGCCTCAATTCTGAAAATCAAGGAAATTTTTGGGAGAATTTGCCTCTGCGCACGTTTCCCTCTTAATCATGGCCTCAGTTCTGAAAATCAAGGAAATTTTTGGGAGAATTTGCCTCTGCGCACGTTTCCCTCTTAATCATGGCCTCAGTTCTGAAAATCAAGGAAATTTTTGGGAGAATTTGCCTCTGCGCACGTTTCCCTCTTAATCATGGCCTCACTTCAGAAAATCAAGGAAATTTTTGGGAGAATTTGCAGATGATATACAAGTAAATATACAGCAAATATTGTTTGGTAACAATTTTTCGCCTAAAGTCGTTTTTATTTTCCTTTTTGTGTGTTTTATGGTCAGTCTGTAAAAATGGCGTACTACGGGCGAAAGATCGTTCCCAGCAGCAATGTTGGAGTCCAAGATGCATCCAGACATCCTCCCTATGCTGTCCCTGAACCATTTCTGTGGTGTTTCCATCCTTTTCTGCCCTTTTCCTATGGACCAGGCACCCTCCCCTCATCAGAGCAGGGGGTGCCTGGTGTAATGCTCGAGTCCTCCCATTGACTTCAATGGGGCTCGGGTGCTCGGCCGAGCACTCGAGCCTCAGGGGGTGCTCGGTCAGAGCACCCGAACACCCGAGCATTGGGGTGCTCGCTCATCACTAGTAATTAACACTAATTTCATCCATGTGGCCAGGGCCTTTAATGGTACAGAGAACAGATAGTAATGAATTGTACAAATAAGATAATTCAGAATGAGATAAAGATAGCTCCTTCCTGGTAAAATATATTCTAAATAAAAAAATAGTTATACATTTATTAAAATGCTACAAAAAATATTTTCTAAACTAAATGAAAATATTTTCCAGAACAATGCTAGTGACCATGAGGGTATAATTTCTGTAACACAAAATCCCACATAAGGAAGACATATCAGGCTGGTCTGACTAAAATAAAAGCCTGAGAATAGTAATACCTAGAATTTGACACATACTTTTTCCACTGGAGTTTATATGCACATAATAACTAAGAATGGGAGACATTGTTTAGCCTCATAAGCAAAACATCAGAAAAATGTTAATTCCAAGCAAAAAGTGCAGATTTTCCACTTTTTTCTGCATCAACCCACCACTTCACTGGTAGCCATAGAACCACATATACTGATACCCTGATTTGTTTTGTGTAGCTATAGTACAGCACGTACCTCCCTAGCCATGTTCTACACCAATGGTAGCCAATATAACCACACATGCCTTGTCCAGCTGCACTGACCCTCCCACCCTTGACAAACATCACTGGCAGATGTAAAAACACTTATTGACCCCTAGCCCTGTAGCTCCTGTTAGACTACAACTCCCATCAACCCCTCCAGCCATAGGGTGTCAGGAGATGATGGGAGATATAGTCTGGAAACAGCTGGAAAATCTCTCATTGCCCATCATCCCAGCCTTGTCCAATGGTAGCATAAAACCACACATACTGACTATCCAGCCTTGTCCCACTACAGCGGTGGCCCCATAACTACAAATGCTAACTTTCTAGCCTTGTTCACTTCACTGGTAGACACATATGTTGACCTCCCAGGAGTCTCCACCTTGTTTAAATGCACTAGTAGAAATAGAACCAAAGACGTGGTCTGCATGGCTATGGGAATTCTTGGAAATAGCCAAAAATATAGCAAAGATCTCATGGGAATTTTATTACATTAGTGAAAAGGTGGAAATTTTATTAACTTTTTGTGGGTGGGTATTTTCACAGGAAATTGCTAGTTCTCTGTGACCATTCTTCTGGGATTTTTTTTTACTTTTCCCCCCATCCCTACTAATAGCTAGCAACTGACCCTTCCCTTTTTCTCTCAACTTATTAAACTTGAATCATTTGTTGAGAATAAGATCAAAATGGCCTTAAATAAATATTTTGGGGGGACAACTTTTTCCACCATCTCTCAATCCTGAGCACATCAGACAGGAGAGTGTTCAAAAACCCTAAAACACCATTTTATTAAAATAAAGTAGGGCATTCCAGTAATGGATTAAGCAAAGAAAATGGAGTACACCCATCCCACTTTTTTAAAGAGAAATATAACAAACTTCATTCATATGGGGTATATATACCCCACATTAATGCCCTAAAAAAATAAAATCTAATGAAAAAAATGAAAATGAAAGCTAGCAAATGAAATTGAGATATACACTGACTGAGTAATCAAAAAGAAAAAAGTAAGTGCAGTGGAAGGGTCGACTGCTTTTTTCATGAGAGTGAATGTGTGAAAAGAAAAAAAGAAAATGTAGTCCAGAGAGTAATAGATGTGAGAAATAACCATTGTGGAAAAAATCAGGAAACTTTGTCTCCATTGTAGCACCACATCTATGGAGAAATACCCACTGTATAAAAATAATGATTTTACACAAAACTTAAGTATATTTTCTATTGTCTTCTGATTTTATATCCTATATAATAATTCGCCAAGTTGTGTGTAACGCCCGACATGCGCAGTAGACACTGCTGCACGCGTGGCACTCATGAGCAGTAGAGACTGCCCGCGCCGCGGCTGATACAGAGCTGGGCGTTCCGAAGGAGCGTCCAGCTCTGTATCAGCCGAGGCGCGGGCAGTCTCCACCGCGGGTGACTGCCCCGCGACCGGCTGCCAGAGGCTCTGTGGCCCGTGTAACGGGCTGTTCAACTAGTATATAATAATTTGCAAAAACGTGTGTAACGCTGCAGTCATGCACAGTAGCGACTGCCCACGCATTCGGAGCGTCCAGCTCTGTATCAGCCGCGGCGTGGGCAGTCGCTACTGTGCATGACTGCCCCGCAACCGGCTGGCAGTGGCACTGTGGCTCCTGTAACGGGCTCTTCAACTAGTATATATATATATATATATATATATATATATACTGTATATTACCTGTGTCCATTACATTCTTAAGACTGTTATTCATATTATTTGAGTCAACTTTAGTAAATACATTAACCCCTTAAGGACCCTTGATGGTCCTAACACATCATTGGTTGGTGAGTATTAAGGACCCATGAAGTGCCAGGACCATCATGGAATTCAGGGCTCCCCACACAGCTGCACGCCATTCGGGGAGCTCTGAACCGGATGCTGTAGAAAAAAAAAAAAGATCTGTGGTCCTTAAGTGCCTGACAGGTATGCGACCGGCTGGTCCTTAAAGGGATAGTAATACTGCAAATTACTAATCCCCATATTGTAGCTTTGTTAAAAAGAAACTTATTGCCCCCAGTGTTATCTCTCAAACCCTTATGGTTTGAGAGATGATAGCACTCAAAGTTCCCCCTCCCCCTCCCCCTCCCACATATTTTCTTCTCAAGGCCACCAGAATTATATGGTGTTTCTTCACCCATACTATGGCTATATGTCGAGCTTTTATTTCAGATGAAGGGGTTTTCAGATCCACTGTGTTAAAAAAAAAAAACTTTTAAAGGGATAGTAATACTTAATATGTAAAACAAACATGTTGTATTGTTGTTAAACAAGGGTACTACCACTGCTGAAAGTTGTTTTATTACAGCTCAAACTTGAATTTTTTTAGGTGCAGTATCTCAGTGGCCTGAGACTGTACAGTGGCACTGTTGCTACACCAACCGATGGATATTTATGTCCAACTGACATATATCCGTCTGTTGGTGTAGCAACAGTGCTATTGTACAGTTTCAGGTCACTGAGATACTGCACCTAAAAAAAATCAAGTTTTAGTTTAAATAACTTTTGAATTAAACTTCTCAACAGTAGGATTATCTTTGTTTTACTCTGGAGAAAAAAACCTACAATATATTTTTTTTACATATCAAGTATTACTATCCCTTTAAGTGTTAGTTTTATAGCAAAAGAGTTCAAGCCCAAAATTGTTTTAAATAAAGAAAAATTGGCAGATTATGGGAAGTCCTTTCTCCAAACCCATTAACCAAGGTTAAGTTAGTTCAACACCATAAATATAAATCACATTGAATGTTACATTCTTCTGCCTCTTACCATTTGGCATTTGATTGTACTGCCTCCTCTTCCCCCTTCTCATTTGCTTGTACTGTGTTATTCTGTATATTTAACTGTTGGGAGAACCTGTTTTTAGCCTCTGATTATGTCCCACACAATGAAAGTGTAAGGTGACCCCGCATACTTAATTAGGTTATCCACTATTGAAGCTTTAATCATTTGTATCTGCTGTTGGACTGAATAAAGTATCACTTCTAGCATTATGACCATACTGTTTATTTTACTTATGATGCAATTGCATGTGCTCTATGTTTTGCTCAAAGTTTGATTTATAAATAGCCCTTTAGGACGAGCCCCATTAATCATCAAGAATACCAACTTCACTTCCAGCAGTGGGATGAGCACAAGTCTCTCCTCTATTCACTTTACAGATCATTGGAGATCCTTTAGACCAGTTTGTCATTCTGAGACACTCCTTTGGCAAAGTTTTCATTTATGATGCATAGAAGCTTATTGTTCTGTTTGTTACGTCTAGTTATTTACTATGACTTGCTTTACTCAAGTAAAGGTACATAAACAATAATTTAAAAAAAAAATACTATTACTCTGTGTGAAACCCATTGGATAACAGAGATGTTTTCAATTAATAAAGGAAACAATGTATTGGAAACATATCTAGTATCCAAGTTGTTATAGAATTAGTACAGGGTTGTGAAGAAAAAAAAACTTACATTGTAGTGATTTTCCCACTGAGTGTTGCCACTGTTGGTGATTGCTTTATTCAAAAGTTATTGCAGTTCAAGTAGTCACAAAGTGGTGGAGCTGTTACTATCACATTCATATATCACCATATATATAATCATCAACTCTTGACACCAGTTTATCCTTTTGAATGGCAGAGAGGTATTAAACATGCACACTGTAATACATTTTGATTAAAGTAACTCCTAGTATTTGCAGTATCCGTGTTTGGTAAAAGCCCAATAAAATATGTGTTTGTCTTTTCATGTTAAACGTTTACTGTGTCTTTAATTTGGACTTAAGGATTCTCATATGTGGAGAAGTAATTTAATATTAACTTTGATGTTGTCATTGCCTTTTTTAGTAAGTAGATTTCCCAAATAGGGTGACATCATATTTAGTAAATTCCAAGAAAATGTAAATCTTTCACAGAGCATGTTGGCCGATAACCAATAATGTTATCCTGAGATGAAAACTTGTCTTGTTCTTTTATATGAATCTCTCATCTCTCCTTTGGTTTTTCTGACATGAGGTCTTTTAATGATCTCTTTCCTTCTTAACTCCATCTTCACATACAGGAATATCTCAATATATTTCTTTTATGAGCAAGTTCCACAAATTCCCAATGTGCAGTCATCCAGAAAAGTGATTAAAAACTAAGCCTGTACATGTTTTTAAATAAAACATGATGTTATATACAGTTTTTTTCTTTGCTATGAAAAGCAACCTCAACAGAAATCCTGAAAAGTACAGCAGCTGAAAAAATGACCCTCTTCTCATACTTTAATATATTTATTTTGTTATGGCTGAATTAGTGGCATACATACAAAATATTTGCAAGGTAAAGACTGGAGGAGTGAAGATCATCTGACATATGGTGATATGCTGCTTGATCTCCACAGCACCTATGGGCTCACAATCAAGACAGATTTCTTAATTTGCAATCTTCTTTTTGAAGCTGGAGTTCGATGCTTGATCATGCACATTCTGAAGGTTTCCAAATCGCATGGGATTGAGATGAACATCTGTGATTGAAAGCAATGCAATAGATGTAGATAATATGATTGATCGCTCCATAAGCCTTTTCATGCAATACTGCTAAATTAACGATGAGTGGATATTCATAGGTCTGCTGTTGGTAACACCACTGCTCTTTTATTGTGTATAATCTCCCTTTCCTTTATTCTTGGGACACATATTTGTAACCCTTTCACTTTGACAGGGGTGTGCAATACACATCCCTGTGGTTAGGGAGGGATATTTTTGAGGTGCTGAATAATAGAAGTGTTGTTGATGTGTCAGAGAGCGAGCCAAGATTTATTTCATTTTAAATAATACCTATGGCTCCTGCTGCAGAGGAGTATGACTTGTTTGTTGAGTGTGTTGTTGGAGATTACAAGAGTCCCAGAGTGCCCACCCATAACGCCACCACCCCCACCACTTCCACACATCTACTGCCATCCCACACATACTGAATTCTTGGGAAGGAGTCAAAAGGAGACAAGGAGTATCTAGAATAGCACAGTTACCAAAATGTTGGCAGTTGACACGCTTCTTTATTCTTTTGTATAAACCGGATAGTTCAAAGAAGTGTTGGCATATCCCAAGTCACAGTTATTTTTCAAGGATTGTTGTGCCAGAATTGTACATGCAGGTGGTTAGTGATGTGGACAAAGAACTGTAAACCTCATACAAAAAGAAACTTTATCTGACAACAGATCTGTGAACAAGTAAGCAGAGTACAGACTATATGACTGTCACTGCTCACTGGGTTTCCCTCCCACACGTGGACAACAACAGCTTGCAGCATTAGGTCAAAGCCAGAAATCTTATCTCTGGTATTATTAATGACAGAAGCAGTGTAGCCCATACCTTCTACACGTCACTTTGCATACGCATAGTTTAGGAGACAATTTCACAAAGCCATTGATGTGTTAAATAAAATAGAACAGGTGATAGAGGAATGGCTTGTACCCCACTACTTGAAAATTGGTTTTGTGTCTGTTGATAATGGCTCAAACATAATAGCTGCCTTGATAATAGGTAATATGGTGCTTGTAATTGTAATTGAGATTAGATTCCTCTCAGAATCCCAAACCCTTAAAGGGATGCTGAATGTCACCGAACATTCTGTGCCCATTTTAGCCGCACCTACAGTGCTCAAAATGCATCATATTCCATAATAGAGAATAATAACCTGCCCCCATTACCTTCTGAAAATGGAGGTCAATAACAGGTGAAATGCCACACTGTACAGGCTAGTACAGGCCATACTGTACAAGCAGTATAAGGCTATTTTGAGTATACAATGTAAAACTGGAAGGCTTTGGAGGGAGCATCAGTGGCAACTACTGTGCGATCTGTGTGAGCTGCTGAAACCTTTTGAAGAGGTCATCTGTGGGTTAGCCCCATAGTGTCAGGAATTATTGAATTTCTCCCACTGATATATTTACTGCAGAAAAAACTGAGGAGCATGGTTGATGAATCTTACAATATTGACAATACAGACATGCACCAGCTAGTGAAAGATATGTTAGTGTGCATTGCACAGGATCACTGCAGTGTCCATTAAAAGCAATGAGGATTAAGAAGTATGTTCTTGATGAATTGCTGGATGCCAGCTTTAAGCATAACATTTCTTATTTTACGCCACAGTGAGATCAATTTGTGCCAAGGTGTGACTATAAACAACATCTCTCTGAGGAATCTGTTTTTGTGAAAGAATATAAATGAATGCTTATAGATTACGTGGAGGGTTGCATTGTGCAGTATGAGACAGAGAAAGTTAGGACCTGGAGTATTGGTAGAGGAACCTGTCCTAGTCCCATATCATTACAAACTCTAGAATGTCATTGCTGCTGGTGGTGGTGATTATGGATGGGTGAAACTTTCTGCCTCAAACTGAAATCGGTGAAAAATGGCACTTTCCACTTGGCGAAAAATTTCCAGTGAAAAGTGCAGATTTTCGGCTTTTTTCGCCCTTTGAAATCAATGGAAACATAGAAGTTACACACAACACATTACAAATAATATTTTATTTCCCAAAGGCATTGTATGAAAGGAGCAGGAGGGTGCCTGTGTTGGTGGGATGTGGGGAACAAATCAGTTGAACAGGGAATGTTTTTGGGGGGTTGTTTACTGGGATTGGGGGGCACTTAATAAAAAAGAAATCCTAAATAAAATAAAAAAAAAAAAAAAAACATAAGACATGGTATAAAGGGGTCTGAGGAGGGTGCCTGTGTTGGTGAATGAATGAATCATTTAAACAGGGAATTTGTTTTGGGGGGCTTTCTTGACTGCTATTCGGGGGACAGTTAATAAAAAATAAATCAATAAAATAAAATAAGACATCCCCATTTTCATTTATTTTTCCCATTCCTTATAGCTTTACACAGGAAACACTCTCACACTCTTCTCCACGCCAGTTGCTCCACCATCACTCTTATTTCATCAACGCCACCAGTCTCTTGCTGTTCTATGGGACTGGTTGGGGAAACAAATGTGACAGTGGGTCTCCTGCTGGCACACTTACAATCTCCTCAGATGAAGGCACACTGGCAGCATAGCAACAGAGACACGCTGCTGACGTGTGCTGTTCATACTGCTAGCCAATCCTACCTCCTTCTTCAATATAGTTCCCCACATCCCAAGGGATGATGTTGGGGGATTGGGCATTATTGAGTCAGGGGTATGTGGGCTCCCTTTACCACTGGTGCTGCTTACTTCTCCCTTTGTATGGGCAGTCTCAGGGTCCATCCAGCTTCTCTTGCTGCTATCAGTGGCCACAGTGCTAGCCAGCACACTTAAAACAACTTTATTTTTATGTTAATATTTATTTACATTTTTTCTAACTTTCTCTTTCTCATTACACTCTCTTTCCTGTCTATTCTACAGCATGCTGCATGGTGGAAAATTCTGGGGTTTTATATTATATTGTGGGAAGTTTTGCCACCATTAAAAAACATAGGTGGGAAATGGAAATGAAAATGGAATTCCCATGGGAACCAAATGGGACTTTTTGCCCATCCCTATTAACCAATGATTTTGAAAGTACCCAGATTAGTAAAATTACTGATTTAATTGCATGGCTTTCTTCAGAATAAGGGAATGTAAATCTGAATATAGCTGTTCAGCATGAACATTTTAGCATAGAGTTGATGCTACCAAATATAACATGTGACTTTTTTTTTATTTTTACTTTTTTTTTTAAAGCAAATCAATGATTTTATAGTTCCTGAAGGTTTGTCACTATGTGAAATATAACCCCATACCCATGACTTTAACTTATTTCTTACAAATATGGTTAGCATAACTGAATTTCTTGTGTGATGTCCAGATGTGAAAGATGATTTGCTACAGTATATGAAGGTTTGAGCTTATGACACAAACGTCTATGAAAACTATATATCATTATGTTAAGAATGCAGATTGATTGTGACTCATTTGCAAAGAAGCATTCAGACTATTACATTATTTTTCATTTGTAATATCACAACTTTGTTTAAAGAGTTCTTATCAAGTTATTCTTTCTATTGGGAGAAACTACAGTGAGGGAAAAAATTATTTGATCCCCTGCTGATTTTGTACATTTGCCCACTGACAAAGAAATGATCAGTCTATAATTTTAATGGTAGGTTTATTTGAACAGTGAGAGACAGAATAACAACCAAAAAATCCTGAAAAATGCATTTCAAAAAAGTTATAAATTGATTTGCATTTTACTGAGTGAAATAAGTATTTGAGCCCCTATCAATCAGCAAGATTTTTGGCTCCCAGGTTTCTTTTATACAGGAAGTAAGCTAAGATTAGGAGCACTGTCTTAAACGGAGTCCTTCTAATCTCAGCTTGTTAACTGTATAAAAGACATCTGTCCACAGAAGCAATCAATCAATCAGGTTCCAAACTCTCCACCATGGCCAAGACCAAAAAGCTGTCCAAGGATGTCAGGTACAAGATTGTAGACCTACACAAGGAATGGGCTACAAGACCATCGGCAAGCAGCTTGGTGAGAAGGTGACAACAGTTGGTGCGATTTGTCACAAATGGAAGAAACACAAAGTAACTGTCAGTCTCCCTCGGTCTGGGGCTCCATGCAAGATCTCACCTCGTGGAGTTTCAGTGATCATGAGAATGGTGAGGAATCAGCCCAGAAGTACAAGGGAGGATCTTGTCAATGATCTCAAGGCAGCTGGGACCATAGTCACCAAGAAAACAACTGGTAACACACTACGCTGTGAAGGACTGAAGTCCTGCAGCACCCGCAAGTTCCCCCTGCTCAAGAAAGCACATGTAGAGGCCCATCTGAAGTTTGCCGATGAACGTCTGAATGATTCAGAGGAGAACTGGGTGAAAGTGTTGTGGTCAGATGAGACCAAAATCGAGCTCTTTGGCATCAACTCAACTCGCTGTGTTTGGAGGAGGAGGAATGCTGCCTATGACCCCAAAAACACCATCCCTACCGTCAAACATGGAGGTGGAAACATTATGCTTTGGGGGTGTTTTTCTGCTAAGGGGACAGGACAACTTCACTGACGATGGACGAGGCCATGTACCATCAAATCTTGGGTGAGAACCTCCTTCCCTCAGGCACGGCATTGAAAATGGGACGTGGATGGGTATTCCAGCATGACAATGACCCAAAACACACGGCCAAGGCAACAAAGGAGTGGCTCAAGATGAAGTACATTAAGGTCCTGGAGTGGCCTAGCCAGTCTCCAGACTTTAAGCCCATAGAAAATCTGTGGAAGGAGCTGAATGTTCAAGTTGCCAAACATCAGCCTTGAAACCTTAATGACTTGGAGAGGATCTGCAAAGAGGAGTGAGACAAAATCCCTCCTGAGATGTGTGCAAACCTGGTGGCCAACTACAAGAAACCTCTGACCTCTGTGATAGCCAACAAGGGTTTTGCCACCAAGTAGTAAGTCATGTTTTGCAAATGGGTCAAATACTTATTTCACTCAGTAAAATGCAAATCAATTTATAACTTTTTTGAAATGCGTTTTTCAGGATTTTGTTGTTGTTGTTCTGTCTTTTACTGTTCAAATAAACCTACCATTAAAATTATAGAATGATCATTTTTTGTCAGTGGGCAAACGTACAAAATCAGCAGGGGATCAAATATTTTTTTTCCTCACTGTATAGGCTGTGTTTATTATGCTGCACAGAGAGCAACAACATTTTATAATGGGAATTAATATAATTAAAGTACCTAATCTGATAAATAAGACTTAAACAGATGGTTAAGTCTTACTGTTAGCCATAAAGATGATGGGTATTGTAGTCAGTTGGTGAATCCATGACCCTGATGGCACACGCTGTTCCACTGTCTACGGATATAAAATGAAAAAAGGAAACAAACAAATAAAATACTTAAATAAATCTGAATCCTACTGGTGCTAAAATGCAAGCGTATTTTCGGTTCCAAATCTAGTACATAAGAAACCCAAAATCAAATTAATTAGAAATAGTTTAGAATTCGAAATGCAAACACATTTTGTATGTTTTAACCCACTGAGTGCCAGAGGGATTCATAATGCATTGTTTCACAATAAGTTATTACTCCTCTAGCATTCAGTGAATTAATTATATATGATAATCGGTTGTCTTGTTATTCTCGAAAGCAGAGGAAGTAAAAAGGTAAAGAATGGATATAAGATGGCAAGGCACCACTTCAACCTTTATGCCTTATCCATAACCAACCAAGCCTGCATGCAAATAGAATGACACAAAAGTTGCAATTCAAAATAAAGACACAGATTAAGATGGCAAATAAAGAGGTCCCAGCTTTATTTATACTGGATTTTACCTATTTGTCCTCTAATGTGAACTCTCCAGGTCCATAGCCAGTCAAACCCTGTGCCCAGGCACATGACTATATTTTCCATTTCAGCGTGGTCCCGGGACCAGAGTTGTCCATAGGATGGTGTAGCAACAGTGCCACTGTACAATTTCAGGCCACTGTGATATTGCACCTAAAAAATTCAACTTTGAGCTGTAATAACTTTTGAATAAAACACCTTTCAGCAGTGGGAGTACCCTTGTTTTACTCAGGGGGATAAACCCTACAACATATTTTTTACATTTTAAGTATTACTATCCCTTTAAAAATTTATTTTTACTTTCACAAAAGCTCGCTACTACTTAGAGGACGCTTGTTTTTGGTGCTTGTTTATCTTATTGTCAGATGCAGCAGTTGGTTCAGCTGCTACACCTTCCTCCATAGTGCCATTGTCATCATCAACACTAGAATAAGACTCATTGTCATCTTTTGTGTTCTTCTAATATGTTTTTTTTTGTACTATGGTGGTAGTGGTGGAACTGTTGGTGGGACCTTGAGAAAGTGCACTCTCCCTGGGACTAGCGGGACCATTTTCATTTATTGCACATGCTGCAGCAACCATGGATGCAGTTAGTTTTTGAACAACCACTTTCCACCTCCCCCTGCCCCTTGTATATTTGTTGGACCTTACTCAATTACTGTGTGTGTTTTTACTCTACAGTGCACAACACAACTGATTGAGTGTGATGTCTTGTCTTAGCCCTAAAGAAAAGTTTAAATGTCATCTGCAGTCTATCAAGTCTGCCTCCGTCACACAGCTCACATCAGGCTTCCAGTCAGCTGCCTGTCACCTAAGATTTTTATTTATTTATTTATTGACTTTAAAGTTTAAGGATATTCCTTTCCTCTATACATTCTGTCATGTATTAAACAAAGCAATGAGAAAATTGTTCAACTGTATGGCATTTTTCTCAGCAAACTATATAGCAGGTGGAAAGGGCTTGCTGGCTTTAAAAATCTTAATGACTGTGGGGTGCTGGGTAGTGGTATGCATTACAGCAATCATACACTATGATAACACATTCATATATTCACCTCATTATGTATTCCCAAGGCAAATAATTTCAAGATTTTAATTTGTAGATAACCAGCAATTGGTACACTAGTCAGCGTTTCACATCAGGAGGATAATAATTTCCAAGTACTTTATCAGGAAGGATACCTTGAGATTGTCACTTATTTTCAAGTATGTCCTGGGGTATAGTTGTTATTAATGGCACTCATTTTATCTACCTAGGAAAGATGAAAGGCTAAGTTGACCCTGCTGGGACTAGAACCTGTGACCCTGAGGTTTGAACAGATTCTACAGATGGTGCATTAACCAACTGAGCCATCTCACTGGCATATTACATGTAATAATCTATTTTTTAAGAATGTTATATTAGTAAGGAAATCACATTTCACTCTTTTTTTATATTTATTAAACTTTAAAATAAGCCAGATGGGCTGATTTTTGTGGTGTAAAATGCCAAAAAAAGAGTAATGACTTTTATTCATATTGTTTTTCTCATCTCTACCCATAGGATATGGAATTGAATGACAAAACAGAAATAATTCTGGTGGGAGATGCACTAAAACATGGTAATGACTTGTTCTAAACTCTCAAAGTCCCATGTCATTATATGGAGCCTGTAGTAAGATGTCTCAGGTTAGAGATATTTTGTACATAGACTCCATAGAAGGGGTGGGCGAAAAGTGAGAATAATTTCCCACATGACTTTTCATGAAAAACAGACAATTTTTCTCTTTTTTCGTGAAAATGTTCTGCTTTTGCAAAATTTTCCTCCTTTTCGCCTATTTTAGCAAATTTTTCACCTATTCCCACACATTCTTCTCCTATTCTAACACATTTTTTGCCTGTTCTAACATATTTTTCGACTATTCAACACGTTTTTCTCCTATTTTACCACATTTTTATCCTATTCCAACACATTTTTTCCTACTCCAACACATTTTTCTCCTATGTTTAATATGGTGCAACATTTCCCAGCTCAATATTACTTCTTCTGAGGGCTGTAGTGGAAAAATAAGTAGCTGGAAGTCAAAGTTGTGAGTCCTACAGAACATATACCTTGAAAAATGTGTTAGAATGTAGAGTGCATTTGTCCTCTGCCCACAAAACTTACTTCCTGCTTAAGTGACACTGGCACGTATTCATGATGATGTGAAGTGATTAAAAAAGTACAACCTACAATGTGGCAGATGTGTATGGCAGTGGTGGTGGGGGACTGGCATGGTGTGATTGGTGGAACCTTGACAACCTGCATCCACCCCGGGAACAAAAATGTTCACTCATCCCTACTTCATAGGATAGCACAGGAAATGGAGATTGTATCACACTGGAGAGGTCATCTCCATCTTATCACCTTTTTATCACACCTTAGTGCATCTCCCATCTCCCTGGACATGCACTCTCCATTGAAATCCAACAGGTGTGTGATAAGTGTCTGCTTACTTAGGCATGCTTTATCCAACTAAGCTGTTATCCTCAAGAATTGTTTGTTCTTCCTTTCTGTTTTGTATGTGCACGCTACAATGTGAAAGTGCTACTGAGGACACCATATAATGTAGTAACCTCTTGAATTGACAAACCTTTGACTAAGACTTGTACTAAGATTTATTTTCTATAACCACACTTCTTATTCTTATTCTGGTAGGAGTACATTGTTGTGTATTTACTCTTTTGTAATCTGAAGCAGTAACAGTGCAGACTATGATTAGCAAAGTTTCTAAATAAAAACTTTGTCTGACAGTTATCAGCAGTAAAGTTCATTTGGAACTGCTGCTGTTGCTGTTTCTGGTACATGAGTCCTTATGTGTAACCCTTTGAGTGCCAGAGGGGTATCCAATACATTGCATTACAATGAGTTGGATACCCCTCTGGAACTCAAAGGGTTAAGAACAAAGCGGCGCAATTCTTGGGCAAACTTATTGCACCACAGAGGACAAATAAAGCTCCCCCCAGTACCCATTTTGAATGGGGCATTTGAAAGCTTGATCTGCAGCACATTGCTTTGCAATATGTTAGAGAAATTTCTAGAATTTGTGGGGTTAAAATCCCTCTTTAAGTCAGTGGGAATTGTTATCATCTTCCTATGGTGCAGTTGGTTTGCCCTATCATTTATTCCCTTTTTATATGTAAGAGCCATAATACCTGGACTGTGGGATTTTAATTGTAAATGCTTTCATGAATGTACAGTATTTCTCTGTTGTCCTTATTATCTCATTATCTATGGCACTGTTATGGTATATCATCCAATAGGCAAAATATATCGATATATGAATGAGAAGTACACTTGTATGCTAACGAATCTTCTTTGCAACGTGTTATACAGTCATTTTAGCACATGCTGCCCCCTACCTCTGGAATTCTCTACCACCCAGCATTCACCAAGCCTCAACCCTAAGCAATTTTAAATCCAAACTAAAAGATCACCTATTATCTCTAGCAATAGCATAATATGGAAACATTATCATTATTATCATAAGCCAAACACTGCACTTTCTTCTCTACCAGCTTGTATCTGTATGTCACCCATCCTATACTTAGATTGTAAGCTCTACGGGGCAGGGACCTCTTATCCTAATGTATACTCACCTGTCATTCCCCTATGACTGCCCATATAAGCACTTAATCACCGCACTTATTGTACCCCAGCTATATTAAATGTAATCTGTAAAGTGCCAAGTACACCGGTTGGCGCTATATAAATAAAAATATACAATACAATACAATACAATACAATTTTTATATGCTGATAACGATCAGCAGTTTTTGACTGAAACTAAATGATTCTGAAAATTGAAGTCAGTTGCTTGCTTCTGTTTTCTGATATCTGAATGAGCTTCAGGGAACCACAGTTTTAGGAAACCCATCAAAAGTAATTTAGAATTAAAAAATATATATATTTATGATGACCAGAGAGAACATAACACGTTAGTAGAAAAAAACTACAGTGCATTTGGTATACTTTTATTTTGTTCATTGAATAAACTGAAAAGTCCTTTTATTCATGTACTTTTTCAATCCAAGACTCTTTATCATCTGCATCCGTGTGAGACAGTATTAAGAATGAGCATTTTTCCCTGCAGTAGGCAATTGACTAAAATCCTTCATCAAACAATACTCTATAATGCCTTCAGTTTCTTACTACATGGGAAGGGAAAAGCCATTAATTGACAAATAACGTTCACGTTTTCACAAGAGTTTGCTTTGTACTTTTTTGTTTGCATGTACTAATTAGAAGACACACAAGAAATCAATGGAAAAAGTATGTGTTAACTGATTAAAAGTTTTCAAAACAACATGAATATCAATTTCCATCTATAGTAATCACTCAACTCTTGATGAGTACTGCATATGTTTCAATTTACTGCTATGTCCCTGTTTGAGAAGAACAGTAAATTAGCTTATTCAGTGCTTGTCGTATGAGTTAACAAATGATACCCACATTATATGAGTAATTGTAGAATTGTTGTATTCAGTATGCAGATCATATACTCATGTTACTGAATTCACAGGATCAAAGATTCAAATTGAATATTAAAGGACATTGAGTTCTGTGGCTCATTAATGGTAATTTTGTTTAAAGCGATAGTATTACATAATATGTAAAAAAAAATATGTTGGGGGTAACTTCCACTGCTGACAGGGGTTTTATTCAATTACAGCTCAATCTTGAATTTTAAATTGTACATTGGTGCTGTTGCTACACCATCCTGTAGAGATTGATGGTCAACTAACCAGAGCTGTCCATAGATTAGATTAGATGGTGTAGCAACAGCTCCACTGTATAATTTCAGGCCACTGAGATACTGTATCTTAAAAATCCAAGTTTGAGCTTTAATAACTTTTGAATAAAACATCTTTTAGCAGTAAGGTTGCACTTGTTTTACTCAGGAGAAAACTTGTACAGTATATAGTTTTTAGATATTAAGTATTACAATGTATGTGTATGTATATCTTTATTTATATGGTACCACACAGTGTATGCAGTGCCTTACAGACATACTTTACAATAAATAAAAAGGGATAAAATAAGTGTCACATTCATAGGAACAAAAGGAGAGTGGCCCCTGCCCCAATTAGTTTACAGTCTAATTGGGTAATAGGAAATAGACAACAGGGTATGAGGGTGTCAAGTGTTGAGGTTACAAGTGCTGAGTTTGCCCAAAGGTAGTGCATGGTCCTAGTTCTCCAGTTACTATCTCTTTAAATAGTGAAGAGGTGCATGAGAAGTCTGCAATGCATTTAAAGTATGGATGCTGATGTGCTTACAAGAAAAATAGCTGATATGGTGCAAACCAACTGCACCATGGGTGAAAAATGAAAATTCCCCAAATTCCCATTGATTTAAAGGGGTGTTTAACCCTGTGAATGCGAGAGAGAGAGGTCCAATGCATTGAAAAGCAATTGCTATTTTGTCTGTATGGTACATTTATTTTTCATCAGAATTGCCCTAGTTTTTCTTCAAATAACTGGAGATCTCATTATCATCAAAAGAGAAAATAATGTATCTTTTTATTAATACAACAATAAAAGTGAACTAAGGGTACATTTTTATGAGGTTTTTTTACCACTGTGGGCAGATCTAAGACATTTACAGAAGCCAAGTGTTGTTAGCAGCAACCTTAAAAAATAATCTCATTAATTAGATAATGTTGATAAACAAGGGCAACCTGTGGCTCTTCTGCTAATATTTAAGATCCCAAGAATCCCAAGCATCCACATTCTCTAAGGTGCAGAAGATGTAGATGTTTAAAAGAAGGAAAAGCAGGATCCATTCACACAGAACAGGGGTTGGCAATGTGGTGTCCTCCAAATACTACTCCAAATACTACAAGACTACAACTCCCATGATTCTCTGCTGCCAACAGCTGGTAGAGGATCATGGATCAAGCTCTTCCTTCTTTTAAACTTCTACATCTTCTGCCTTTTAGAGATTGTGGATGCTTGGAGTCTTAGATATTTGTGGAAGAGCCACAGGTTGCCCTTGTTTATCTACATTATGTAATTAATGAGATTATTTTTTATTGTTGATGCTAACAACACTTGGCTTCTGTAAATGTCTTAGATCTACCCACAGTGGTAAAAAAACCTCATAAAAATGTACCCTTAGTTCACTTTTATTGTTGTATTAATAAAAAGATACATTATTTTCTCTTTTGATGATAATGAGATCACTTGGCTGACATAGTAGCATAGTATGACAAGTCTGCCTCTTATACTTGTAATGGACTAGCTGGTCAAGTGACTAAAGGAGCTGAGGTTGGAATAGCAAACTGACACTCAGCTGAGACATATACTTGTTTCTAAGTATTGTAAATGAGTCCTGATTACTAGCTCTATTGTAGTTAGTGATCAGGGCTCATTTACAAAATGCAGAAACAGGTAAGGGCTCAATGTCCATTGGGCTCAAAATTTGGACATCTTGTAAAATAAAAGTACCACATGTTAAGAAAATCACTTTTCATGGTGAAAAACCTGCACCATGAAAAGGAGGCACATAGTCCCTAATAAGCAGAGAAAAAATAGAAAAAGATTAACCCTATTAGTGCCAATGGGGTATGCAATGCATTATACAGCGTTGCATACCCCACTGGCACTCATGGAGAGATTTACTAAAGCTTGATAAAGAGGTGATAAAGTGGAGATGACTTCTCCAGTTTTTCACTTCTCCAATTCCTATGTTGTTCTGTGGAGCCTATACACTAAGATTTCTTCAACTTTGGAGATCTTAGTGCATAGGCTCTATAGAATAACATAGGAACTGGAGAAGTGATATCACCGGAGAAGTCATCTCCACTTTATGACCTCTTTATCACCACTAAGTGAATCTCCCCCATAGGGTTAATCTACAAATAGAATAGCTGAGGTACATGCGTGGCTTTATCGGTCTGTCTTTTTTTTCCACTATTAGTGCCAGTTTTACCGGTAATAATAGTATCGAGCCCTAAGTGTCTCAATTAGATAAATGCAGGTAGATCAGCTTCCAATGAGAATGGTCAGATGTTACATAAGGGGGAAACCAGGGGAGATACTAAAAGTTAAATGATCGGTGAGATATAGCATTTTCAGAGAACTGAATAAGATTGCAAAGTATTAAACTGACCAAAGACGCTAAGAAGTATTACTGTAGCTTTAATTACAGAGCCAATATTTCCTATATTTGTTCACTCTGGGTAATCATCAGGTTTAATGGGTACTTATTGGAGCTAATAGCATTGTACTTTCGAGAGATATCTCATTAAAGTAGATCCTATGTTATACACCACAGGCCGTATTCAGGTAGCTAAAGAGCTGCAATTGTTGGAGCAAAACATCTGTACTGTAAGGGACAAATAAAAAAGTCCTCATTGATTTAAATGGGGCTTTTAACTCCTTGAATTTTTCCAGAGTCTCCAAAGCATTATGAAGCATTGTGTTGGAACTATTCTAGCATTCAAATAGTTAAAATAACTATATCAATAATGGAAATGTTTATTTTCCCTATATATTGTGGTTGGTATTCATCAGAATCGCACGTCTTTTTCATCCTGACTATGGCAACAGGGGACTCAAACTGCCTTCCTGTAGGACCAAGACAATGAAGGTTTTAGGAATGTCCCTACTTATACACACTCGTAGATTTAGGGATTTAAAGCAGATTTTTTTTATATGTTATCTTACAGGTAATTGGGCTGAAAGTAGACTCATCCTAGGCAGATACACTGGACTTATGTTTCAGTGACAGTAGCTGTGCTTTATGGTATGCACAAAAGCAAGTGATCTCTTTAGTGCATAGTTGTTTACAAAATCAGCCATTGCTAAGAGTGTAAAGGAAAGGAAATCTTTTATTTTTACTTTATATATTTTGAAAGAGCTTTTTAGTATTTTTTATATTCACCGATATTTTTACACTTTTATTTGTCTGACAGAGAGCATTCAGCTCCACAATATTAACCCTTTGAGTGACAGAATGGTACGCAACACATTGGTCTACGATGCTTTGTGTACCCCTCTGGCACTCAAAGAGCTAAAAAAGATACAATGCAAAAAATACAGTGAAGCAATGTAGAAAAGCCACACACACAGCTCAGAGATTAGTCAGTGTTCTATGGAGATTTGTGCCTTATTATGCAGTTACATTGCCATAGAATTGCTCCAGTACTTTTTAGTACAATAATTTTACTGTTGTTTAGATTGTTGAGTGGATGTTAATGATGTTAATATTTATTTTCACTTGTTCTGTTTGTAATAAATGTATTCTCCATTTTTAAGATTCTGAAGTGATCATTAATAATTGTCATGTTAGATACAAACACTGTTTGAGTCTGCTTTCAGTTATCGATAGATGGGATCACTAGTACACCCCCTAAGCTGACAGCTGGCTGAAAATGATGGGAGTTGTAGTCCAAAAAACAGTTGGATGTATTTCAGCAATAGCTGGGCAGGACTCGGAGGACTGCAGGCTGTGACTCCTGACATAGTTCTAGGCTCAACAACAGTAAACATGCCGCACTACTGCTTTTTCCTTCTCTGAACAAAGTGTTCGAAGGGTTCTGGGCAACTAAGAACCCCATCTTGGTTTGATTTGTCAGGCTTATAGCTACAGGTGGTGCAGAAGGTCTAGTTGTGCTGGGTCCCAGCATCCAAGGGGTCTCATTTCACCCAGGGTAGGTTTTAGTTATGTATCTGTGAAAATATTTTTATGTTAGGAGGCCCAGAATATGTTAGCACTGGGCTTTGTAAAGGCTAGTTACACCAAAACAAAACCGTTTGTACCACAGAAGGAAAATACAAATTCCAGACATTCTCACTGATTTAAATAGGGATTTTAAGTATTTGAATGCTAGTGAGGTCTCCAACATGTTGGAGACCTATCCGAAATGTAAAGGGTTTAAATTCCAATTTAAATCAATGGAAATGTTTAGTTCTCTAATACTGTACAGTTGGTATGTCCCAAAATACATCCGCATTTCTTTTTTTGTTTAAGATTTTTTATTAATATTTGTAATAACAATACATTAAAGAATTGATCATAACAATTGAATACAATGTTTGAAAAAAACAAAGCAGAGAACATTAAATCATATGAAAAGAGCATGACAATAACATAGGCTTATATGGAGAAGAAAAAAAAATAGAATTATTACACATGTCCAGAATTGAAGATAAAATACACATTGTAATTTATCTGGAAGAAGTGAATCGGATTTATTTCTTATTAGTAAGTGAATACGAATGAAGAAGAAGGAAAAAGGAAAAATGGAGAGGGAAGAGAAAAGTGTAGGAAAGAGGGAGGAAGGAGAGAAGGGTAAAGGAAATATTGGCTCCTAGAGATCCACCCAGTTCTAATCTACAGAGCACTGATAATCTATACCACCCCATATTGTCAATTGAATTTTCAAGGAATGTCAAAGGGCCAAGATAATGAAGATTGGTAAGGCAATATGTAGTTTATGTATGGGTACAAACTGTTTTGTTGATATTTTGATACCAATGATGCCATAGTTTGTCAAAGGAGGGGAGAGAGTCTTCTACTACTGCATGACATCTTTCCATCTCCAAAAAACTGACTTTGGCGTGCCATTCTGTTATGGAGGGGCAAGTTATAGATTTCCAATGAATCGGAATAATAGCCTTGGCAGCATTAAGTAAAAGGGTAACGCATTTCCATTTAAATGCCTTGGGTAAAGGTGACACATTATGTCTATAAGAAAATAGACATACTAGTGGGTCAAGTGGTATGTCAATGTTGAGTGATGAATTAAAGGAATCTCTTATTTGGAACCAAAATGGTTTTATAATAGACCAAGACCACCATATGTGAATATGATCTCCTATCTCACTATTACATCTCCAACAAGTTAAGGAGGCCATCTCAAATATTAGTGATATTTTATAGGGTGGCATATACCATGCTATCTTATAGTTAAGCTCTCTAGTTTTAATGTTCCTTGTGCTATAAAATAAATAGTGGAAGATGCTAGACCACTGTGAAGGAGAGAGTGTAATTGAGAGCTCACATTCCCAGATACATGTGAAGTAATGCTTCATTAGAGGAGATAGGGTGGATATTAATTTGTAGCATTATGATAATGGTCTGAACTTCAAATTAGTTGTGTTACAATGCTCCTCAAAATTAGTGAGTTTCCAATGAAGTGGACCATGTGATTGTTCCACTTTAATCCAATGTTCTATCTGGATCAAGGTCATCCAATCAGTGTCATGAGTCCTTAATAAATCTCTCACATAAGCAAACTTACAAACTTTCCAATCTTATCCAGACCTTTGTGAGATAACGCCAAGAAAGAGGAGTGACTAATACCTTGAGGGAAGTCAGGATTACCAAGTAAGGACTTCAAGGGAGATGGATAAGGAGCAAGATGAAGTGATGAGTTGATTCTGAACCAAGTGCTGAGGATATGTCCTAAAATCGGATGAGTAAGACATTGGGGAATCCTACTAATGGAGGATATCCATAATAATTGAAGATTTTGGATCTCCTCAGCAAGGGAATGAACCCATATAGGAGGATGTCAGTCTATAAAATCAAAAACCTTAGCCAATGCAGTGGCCTGATAATATGTAAACATTTGGGGGAGGGCTAGCCACCTCTTTAGATAGGGTCACATAGGATATTTAAACTAAGTCTCCTTTGTTTATGTGTCCAAATAAAGGCAGATATGGCTGAAGTAATACTATCTAAGTAGGACATAGAAATTCTGAGTGGGATAGCATTAAGAAAGTGTAGAACTTTTGGTAGAATCGCCATCTTTACTACATTAATCCTGCCTATCCAAGAAATACAAGGCACGTCCTAAGACTTAAGATCACGCATCAAGTCAGTGATTTGGGGAGAGAGGTTGGCCTCAGCTAAAGGTTGGATTGAGGGGGTTAACTTAAAACCTAAATAAGTAATATGCTTCTCTGCTCAACTAAAATTGTATTTAGATTTCAGCAGAATTGTTTCCTGTGAGGATAGATTTATATTCAGAATTTTGGATTTATCAAAGTTGATCTTTGCCTGTGAGAGTGCACAGTATTCTTTTAGGGTTTGTAAAAGATGGGTTAAGAATGTTCTAGGATTAGCAATAAAATACAGCACATCATCTGCAAGAGCTGTGGCTTTAAAGGCGTGTGTACCTGCAGTAAGACCATGTATCCGAGGATTTTTGCGAACAGAATTGAGAAGGGGTTCTAATGTAAGTATAAAAATTAGAGATGACAGGGGACATGCCTGTCTGGTTCCATTCATGATGCCAAATGGTTCCGATAAAGTCCCATTGACAAGGACAGTTGCCAAAGGTTGTGAATTTAGATTCATGATACCCCGCAGCATTAAAGGACCCAACCCGATATATTGAAGTACTTTTTAAAAATATGACCAGTTCACTCTATGAAATGCTTTTTCAGCATCTGTAGACAGAAAAATGGTGGGAATTTTCTTTCTATGAGCTAAATGAATAAGATAAATTGATGTAGTAGTGTTATGTCTGACTTCTTTCTGCGGGACAAATCCTGATTGATCTAGGTGTATTAGTGTGGGAAGAAGAGGTTTAAGCCTGGAGGCTAAGATCTTAGCATAAATTTTAAGATCTACATTTAATAGTGAGACTGGGCAGTAGCTACTACAAAGTGTAGGATCCTTATTCGCTTTAGAGACGGATGACCATGATGTGAGCTGCTAAAGCCTGTTTTGGAAGAGGAAGGTCCCTTAAAGTTGCATTGAAGGAGTTTCTCATAAAGGGTAACAGAGTGTCTTGGAATGTACGAACGTATTGTAAAGGGAATCCATAAGGTCCTGGACTTTTGCCAATGGACATTGATTTGATCGCATTTTGGATTTCGTCGACTTCAATTAATTTCTCTAGAGTTCCACTAATTTGACAGGGTAGTTTTGGGCATCCGGCTTTAATCAGAAAATCTTTAATGTGAGATCTCAGAGAATTGTCTCAAAGAGACAACGAGGGGGAAATTTTGTATAATTCTTTGTAGAAGTCTCTGAAATTTTAGGCTATACGCGAATAATCTTTGGAAAGTTGTCCGGATGATGATCGGACCTGAGAGACACCAATGAATCATCCACATTTCTTTTGAACATACAGCCCTCATGTTCCAAGTGGTATGGGCTAATACAGTAAATGGATTTAAAAATGCATGATATTGACATAAGATTATTCTGAGAACTATGTAAGACTGCATTTTATCTGGATAGGAAAATGGGCAGACTGGATGGGCCAGCTGGGTCTTACCTGCCATCAAAAATGTAGGTTTCTTTAAATGCGGAATGCATTTCTTATTGTAGGAGAATAGCCTAAATTGACACTAGTTTTCTCTGCACTAAACAATGAGCAGAGGTCAGGATTCTACAAAACACATATAAACTGTCAAACTGCAGTCCCCTTGTCACAAGAGATGTAAGAAGGGGAAGTTTCAGCATAGATAGTTTGTGTGCAGCACATTGAAATTGCACTGGTTCCTATTTTAGATTGATATTGCATTGTACCCCCCCCCCAATGTGTGTAAGTACTACTTTACTGGAAGGGTAATAAACGCATAGTATTGTATCCCTTTAGAAGTGGTAGGGGTGAAATAAAAAATGTCTAAGTATAAACATGTGTATTGTGACAATTAATTAAACTTGTGGCTTTTAACCTTTTGACTGGCAGAGAGGTATCCAATGAATTGCTCTCAAAGGGTTAATTCAATAGGAAATTAGGTAGAATGCATGGGACAACTGGTTCTTATCTGCCATAAAAATCTATGTTTTTAAAATTATTTCTATATAGAAAGGTCATATCCTATTATATTGGGTCATAAGCTAAATTAATCAATAAATGGCTGTTTATCCCAAGCGTACTGGCAGTTCTTAGCATTTCCATTATGTTGGGAATAGGGTGTAATCATTAGACCTCTGGCTACACATACATTCATACCTAGAAATTCTAAATTATGTGTTTTTCTAGGAAATATAAAACATAAAGCATCAATCACATACAAAGTAAATGATGGGAGGATGGGATCTTTGAATGAAGTATTTTCAATCTTAAAAATGTTTAACCCTTACAATGCCATAGTCATGAGTAGTGCATTGCTTTGTAAAGCATTACTCACCTCTCTGGCACTGAAAGGTTAAGGGTCATAAAGTTTATGTATAAAATCATGTGTGGGGGGCCATCAGCACTGTTGCCCAAGAGTAGAACCACATTTATGAGGTAGGGATTTAGTGCAAATCATAAAAACATATGCAATGCATCTCAGCTCTCCCTTGCTAGTTTAATATCCTGTGCTAACCAATTGTTTGTGCCAAGATTCAGAGTAATTCCATCTGGAAGACAGAAGAAAAATAGAGCAAAACAAGGTAGTGGAGTGAACATAAAACTTCATTAACATTGGTTCAGTAACATACAAATCTCGAGCTTGATGTATGTTTTAACCCCTTAGTGACAGCCGCGTGTGTACGCGGCTGTCTCCTTAACGCCCGGCTAACATTTTTTTTTCTTTTTACTAAATGATTCCGGAGTCCCTGAACAGCGTGCAGCCGCATGGAGACCCGGACTTCCAGGGCTTACCAGGTACGTCCTCTGTCACTAAGTGACAGTTTTAGCGGGGCGTACCTGGTAAGTCCATTGTCGTGAAGGGGTTAAAACAAAATAATGAAAGGTAGATTTAAGGAACAATGTGGGGAATATATAAAAGCCTTCTCAGTGTAAACTTAAGTATTGTCGCTAAAATTCACAATGCCTGATCATATTTATAAAGGAGTAAAGTCACGTTTATAAATATGTCTATCTGAGAATATTCGGAGAAAATTTCCACCTACGAATATATTTTCGCACACATAGTAGTATTATATACTTCCATTAAGAACCAGGTATACCTGCCTCCACTTTCCAAAAAAGTCAACTAACTGGAGTTAGCACTTAGAGAAAATGTCACTAGATGTTTATACATATACGCATGTCGCTTTGAGACACTTTTATAGACATTTTCTTTATAACTCCAGTTTTATACGTCTCCCCAGTAAACTTTTATAATACAAATAAAAAAAATCAGCATAGATTGTATTGCAGTAAATATGTATTTTCAATGGTTTTAGCTAACAGATTTCCATTGAACTCCATGGAGAAATATGTAGATGCAGTGATGAACTGCGATGTAACCCAGACCAGAATATACCTGATTACCTGATATACCTGATTAAGCACAGGTGGAGCAATCACCATGACTGAGCCACTATTACCCACCTGTGGTCAAGCAGGGATATAATGAAAATCTTACTTGTTGGTGTGCTCTGAGGACTAATGTTGAGAATTAATGACAAAGACCATTGTTGGTCTTTGCCTGCTGAGTAAAACAAGGGTACTTTCACTACCGGCACATTCTAAGGAGAACTGTAGTCAGTGAGTCCCTTCTCCCAGAGAATGCAACAGTACAATTGTCTGGACACAAGTTGATCTGTTTAAATTATTACATCTTTGGAACCAATCATCTCCAAGCAGTGAAGGCTTCCACGTTTTACTTAACAGGAACAGCCTTAATATACATTTACACTGTAAGCTTCTTGGGACAGGGACCTCTTTCCTATTGTTTCTATGACTGTGTCATGATTTGCCCTTTTTTCGGTGGGTCTTGTGATCCCTTTCCTGGTTTTCTGCCTGTTTTTTCCTTGTTTGCTGGTTCCTGATTCCCCACCTTATTTTGTCGTGTTTTCGGAGCCTTTTTCAAGCACTTCACTGTTGGCTCACGATCAAATCGTTCAGGTCTTGACCCTTTGTACTAGTCTTGCTCCTGTGATCTTCTAGTGTTTTGACCTGGCTACTCCTTGACCTACTTTGTGACTTGGCACCATGTTCTCAGATCTCTGTTACTGACTTTGGCTCCGTTCATTCGACTCCTCTTCTGTCTGCCTGCTGTGTACTGTTTTGCCCGTTTGTTTTCTGACTTTGGCTCCGTTATCAGCCATTCTTTGTCTGCTGTCTGGTACTGCATTGTCCACCCATATCTCATTTGGCTCATCCAACTATTAACTTATCTCTACTCTGGTGGGTTTCCTTGCACCTTTGGTTGAACATAAAAGAACTTGATCACCACTCGATCATCCAGCACCAGTCGAACATCCCCCCACCTCAACCACCAGTCGAACATTGACCACCTCGATGGCCACCCTGTACCTGTCTTTTCAGTTGAGTTCCAGGTCTCAGAGTTCCTGGGAACAACCACAACTTATTCTGCAGGTAGGGTTCCTGCCCTGTTATCCTCTTTGACCTCAGTATGTAGCTGCTGTTCTTTATGTTGTCATCAGGGGTGCAGCCAGCTCCTCCCATCTGGACTAATTTGGCCTTGCGACCACCATCTCTAATCCAGCCTAGTCTGCAGCAAGGTAATCCAAAGAGCAATCACCGCCAGCCAGCCTTGCACTCCAGCAGTCGCACTATAGCATCTAGCCTACTGAGGCCTACCGTGCAGTATATCCTTTATTGTTGGTTGTTGCAAACACTCTGACTCAAGAAAGACAATGATTGTGTAAAAATAGCGCTAATCTCATCATATTGTGTCTGTGTGGCAATTGTTCTCCCTTTTCCATTGGTTAGTTTTCTGTGTGTGAAGTTGATGCAATTATCATCTAAAACTGTATAAAAATGTGTGTTGGATGCACTATAGGGATTTCTTGCTCTGACATAAGCTTTTGCATTATTGTGAGTTTATTTCGCAGAACCAGCTGCAATTCACGTATGGTCTCTGGTTCTTGTTCTGCCAGTCAGCTGAGAGAGTTCAATTGGGTAGTTCCACTGGGATGGGTGCAAGCCTAGGCTGCAGTCTGATGCTCCGTGTTCCAGCACTGTTCCTACTTGTTTTTGAAGTGATGTTCCTGATGTTTCAATAAAAACTATGTTGCACTGTCTTCCCGCCTGATGTGCTTTATCCTTGTTTGTGCCACTAGTCAAGCACAGTGCTCATATTTTACAGGAGGTATGAGTTCTTTAACATAAGAAGACACCTCTTACTGGCAAAGCTCTGAGTTAAGGGTCTGAAAATCTGAATTGTATCACCTCTAATGTGTTAACACTAAAAAAACAGACTTGTCACAGTCTGTACATTGTTGTAGTGTAGTACATAACAGACAGATCTGTTTCAGCTTGTTCTGTCTTTTATTGTAATTTAATGATGATAAAATTGTGCTCTTTCTTTTGTTTCAAATTCTTGAAAAGCTCAGCAAAATGTTTAAAGAATAAGAAGTGGTCAATCTTTAAAATACGCGCGAATATAAGATACAGGATAAATGTTGATATACACGTTCAAAAGTAAATCCACACATACAATAAAAATATCTTTTCATTTGAATGTGGCTTAAGAAGAAGAAAAGAAAGTAAAACCCCCTGCATTATGTTATGATAACTATAGATGTCTGGAATAAATCCAGAAAGTTTTGGCTAGGGTTTTCAAAGTCCTATATAAACAGAATTAGAAAGCAAACGGCTGTAACTCAGAAGTGAGGAATGACATAATGGTCTTAAAGTTGATGATGTTATCTTTAAGCAGTACATTAAAATGTGGTATAAATAGACCTCTAGAGTTGTGCTTATTCTTAAAGGTGTAGTCTATGGTTTTGAGTTGTGAAAGATGAGAGGCTTGAAAGTCTTTGTGAAAGATTAGAGGCTTGAAAGCCTTTTGAGATAAGAGTTGATCCAAGACTTAACTGTGGATAAGATATTTTATTATTATTGTTATTATTGATTTATATAGTGCCAACTTATTCTGCAGCACTGTATAATAGGGAATAAACATACAGAGATATTAAATAGTACAAAAGAAACATGGAAAACAAAAGGATCAGAGAGCCCTGCTCATGATTACAGTTTACAGTCTAGCGGAAGGTAGGTTGTACACGGAAGGAGAAAGAGCTATGGGGTGTAAATGCCTCCTGCCACATGAACTGGGTGGGAGAAAGAAGTGCTATTGAGTGCAGCGGTCCAGGGTGGTTCTGTTTGGGCAAAAATAGTATGTGAACAAAGAGGTCATGATGGGGATGAAGGTGGGAGAGTGAAATTAGAAGAGTGAGCAGAAGCTGGACAGGCTGTTGGTTTTATTTGGATTATATGAACGGGTAAGTAGTAACTTGAAAAAGGGTATTGCTGAATTAACAGAGTATTATCATGTATAATAAGGGTACTATCATGTATAATAAGAATATAATTCTACCTCTATATAAATCCTTGGTAAAGGCCTCACCTAGAACTACAGTGTTGGGCACCGGTTCTTAAAAAGACAGTTTTTAACTAGAAAAAGAACAGAGACATGCAACAAAATTGATAAAGGGATTGAACATCTGAGTTATAAAAGGAACTAGCCAAACTGAGCTTGTTTACATTAAAGAAGAGGTGTCTAAGGGATGATACAAGTATATTCAAAGTAAATTCAAAGAACTCTGATTATTTATGCAAATGTGTTTTACCGGTATTCTATTGCAGAACAACAGTAAAACAAAACTCGTGTAGACAGCATATTTTGACATACTGACAAAAATGGAGCTGTCTGCTTCTATTCAACTACCGCTTAAAAAAAACACGCTAAATGTCAAATCCATCGAAAAAGGTGTACGTTTAACGACAAAAAGATCAGGTTTAGCTTAAGATGTGTTCCACACATTATTGAAATCCAACATAGAGTGCACCCCTTCGACATATTAACCCCCTTTGAAATTCATTATATACTACCCCCATGACCTTCTTTCTCCATTTTAATTTGACAAATATTGTTCACATTTGCAATTGTTTCTTCTCCAATTTTTTTAACATGCCCTATTGTATATGTATTGCATGGTTAACCTTATGAGTACCATAAAGTTAACAACACATTGCAGTGTGTTTGCTACCACTTTGGTACTCAAAGGATTAAGAGGCAAGGTATGCAGCTGCATACATTGCCTGTATGTGTATAGTTTTATGTTTGATTACATTGTATTAAAAGATATATAATTCAGACCTCAAGGGGGACATCAGATGATCAATGGGGTGACAATTGCCAGGTTTTTTAATAAAGCGAATATAACCTATGTTTAACATAGGTTATAAGCGCTTTCCTTTAATAAGCATTGCTTTCAGATATTGAGGGGGGCATCAGGACCCCTCCTGATATCCCCCCCTAACATGGATCACCTCTTTCAAAAACCGCAGCAATGCGCTTCTCGTCAATGAACCCGGTGACAGGATTCACTTCAAGCACTTCTACTTATACAACGCACCAGTAGTAAGAAAGGAAGGCATAAAATGCCTTCCTTGTCTCCCCATGGATCACCAAATCTTCTGTATAGGTGATCCATGCACTGATCCATTGTTGCCCCATGGATAGATGATCCAAGCTAGAGGGGTGTCAGGAGGGGTCCTAAGTTATATTTCTATTAATACAGTGTAACAAAACATAAAACTATACACATGCAGGCAAGTTATGCATCCGCATACTTTGCCTATTAACCCTATGAGTACCAGAGGTGTAGCAAACACATTGCAATGTGTTGCTACCTCTCTGGTACTCAAAGGGTTAATCACGCAATACATACAGGGCATGCAAAAAAAATTGGAAAAGAAACATTTTTGAATGTGAACAATATTTGCAAATTAAAATGGAGAAAGAAGGTGATGGGAGCACTAAATGTCAATTTTCAAAGGGGTTGGGTTAATATGTCAAAGGGGGGCACTATGTTGTATTTCTATGATGTATACTGTATTCTGCACTGCTTTTGTTCGAACAATGATGGTTTTGAAACCATTATTGTGGATTCTACGCCTCAAATCTGAGAAGCAGGATTACCGACAGAAAATGTAACCACAAAACACGTGGCAATACTGACCTTAGGTAATAGAATGATACTTACACGTTGTTTTAAGTTGTTTCTTATGGGATTTTTTTGACTGGCTGTGCGTATAATTACCGGTGATTTTGTTTTCACAACTCAGGTAATAGGATACTAAAAGCTAACAAAAAAAAAACACTCCTGTTCTTTTTTAGCGGTGGTAATAGGATTGAGGCCTCTATTTTGTATGGCCCTTTGATCACAATTGAAGCTATGTAGTAGTAAACAAACTCAACCATATGGCGCAAATAAAAATGACTAAACTAATCACTGGTCCTTAATGGATAAGCCAGAGCATTTAAATCCTTGAATGCAAGAAAAGATATATTGTGAAGCAATGTATTGGAATCATCTAAAACAATAAAGAGGTTAAAAGCCCCATTTAAATTAATTGGTATTGTTTATGGTGCAGTTGGTTTCTCATATCATTTTTTAATTTTCTTAACCACTCCACTTCAGCAACTCTTATCTTTGGACACAGAGCATAAAAAACACATACATTTTATTTCAAGATGTTAAAGATATTCATACTGTAGAGGTAACTATTTAAACATTTTATCGCAAGTCATTGTTATCATTGTCCATTAAAATGTTTTCAATGGGCATACTAAATCAATCAATATCTGACAGTAGGTGGCAGTAGTACAGTATAAGTGGTATACATATATCTTCAAGCTATAAAGCAGGAAGAGGTCTTTAATACTCTAGATTATATGCTGCTAACATCTGTGAATTCTGCACTTACAATTTTTGCATATATTTGGTACTTGACAAGAAAGGGTCATATAAAAGATGTAAATAAATAAAAACAAAGATGCTATCCGAAAATAGTCTGAAATTAAAATACATTTATTTAACAATAAAACCTATTTCAGTTAATATTTTATTTATATATCACCACAAGTGTATTCATGCTTTACAGTGTTACCCTCTGTGTGCCAGAGAGGTGTCTAATAAGAGTGAAGTTCCTTCTCTAAAGCTAACAATCTAAATCAATAATGGAGGCATACCAGGCATTATAAATAAAAGAAAACAATTGCACTACAGGAGACATATGGATTTAACCCTTTGAAATCTAGAGAGATCTCCAGTGAAAAAAAGATGCAGCTTAAATCTAGCCTTATACTTGCCTAATGCTAGTTTACAATGATAATTATTTCAAAATTCACAAGTGCAGATATGTAGTGCCATTTTTGTGCCTACACTGAAATGTTGTCTAGAGGGGGTAATGGAATTGATGGAGGGATTTGGGACTGAAGGGAACACTTTGGACAAATGTGAAAGTTGAGAGGAGAGCTAGTGGTGGTGGCACTGGTGGTGGTGGTGGCTGCAAAGTCTGATAGAGAATATCTGCTGGTTAATGGGGGGAGGGGGTTCTACATCCAGTCTGGTCTTTTTTACAGAGGTTTTCTTGTGTCCACATTTTTGACTTGGTGTAGTAGTAGTAGCAGGGACAGCAGCAGTGGCATGGGAGTCAGACTTTTTTTTCACATACACGTGAACATGCCTATACTGCGTATGCTTAAGTAATGTGGGATCCCTGCTTTCCACTCTTTACTGTGTTCTCATATGATGCATTTCCAGTTTCCTGCACTGTTCAAGAACACAGTGAGAAATATTCCCACTCCAACAACTTTAGTGCAGGAGGAAGAGGTGTCACTGAAGCACCTGCTGCAGATCCTCATTCTGCCCCTGCCATACCTTGGATTCTGCCTCTCTCATTTTTTCCTTAGCCTCTTCTGTCACCAATCCTGCGACCAGATTTAGCCTGGTAAACCTAAATTAACTTTTCTGATATTTAAGACTCCTTGTTGCTCTTTGGTAAAGACAAACAGGTCAATATAAACTAATCTGGGTAACAGTTGAATAAACTATTTGCTACAATTTTAGTGTCCATCTTAATTTCTTTGCTGAGTAAAGAAATATGATGGTATAAATCAGGTTTGAGGGGGTGTTTACCTTGTATATGGCTGTTTGTCACTTATAACAGGTAACTAGTGGGTATATTTGCTACTGTAAGGAAAATATAATTTAAAACATTAGTCAACAATTGCTGTATCAAGAATTTAATAGCATACAGAGCTGAAACCAACAGAACTACTCACCTTTAGCTTTCTAAGCTTTTAATAGATATGTTAACTTTATCAAATTAAGTTGATTTATTTATGGCAAATTTACTACACAGTATGCTAGTTGGTACTGTTTAAGGCCAAATGTATATTTCCATGTTGTATTAGAAATTCTCACAGTATGTATGGGATCTGCCTAGAGTCATCTGTGGTAATATTGACCCAACACACATAATAATTAGCATAAAGTTCCATTTTATGGTTACTTTCCCAAAATGTATAACTTCTATTTATATGACAAGCAAATGGCTTGCTTAACCCCTTAAGTACTACATGATGTACTATGACCGTCATGGTCCTTATACCCTTAAGGACTGATGATCATCTGGGAAGCAAATTAAGTGGAATCCACTCATTAATCTTAGGTATTAGTGAAAGGGTAAGTGTAAAGGTATTGATGGGGCATGAAAAGAGAGAGCTGACTATTAGAAGTATGGCTTATGCAAAATAGAATTTACAATCAAACAAAACAAAAATGAACTAGGCTCCACAAAGAATCCAACAAAAAACATAGAGAGCTAATTTGACCATACTGATACTGAGAAGGAGGGATCTACTATGGGAACAAGAAAGGCATCCTAATATACCAGTCTGTTTATTGCAGATCTTGAAGAGAGATTTTTAGCCATACTTCAACATAAACCCCACAGATACTATTACTACCTGGATGATATATTAATGATATGACAGAAGGCGAACAAAGCAAATAATTTCACAACTCATAAAAATTAAATGGATAGTAATACTTTAATATTACTATTCCCCATATTGTAGATATTTGCAAAATAATTTAATAGCCTCCAGGTTCATCTCTCAAACATTTATGGTTTGAGATATAACCGAACGCAAAGTTTCCCCCTTCCTCCCTCTTCCCTGAAGTCAACGTTGTACTGATTGCAGGGATATCCGATCTGACCTTCATCACAGCACATGTAGAAGACCGTTTCAGTGAAATAATTCTTTTTCACTAATGCGATCTCGGCTCAGCTGCAGAGCCGCAAGCATGTCGTATGACAGACTTCCCCTGCAATCAGTACAACGCTGACTTCCGGGAAGGGGGAGGGAGGGTGAACTTTGCCTTCGGTTATCTCTCAAACCATAAATGTTTGAGAGATGAACCTGGGGGCTATTAAAATCTTTTGCAAATATCTACAATATGGGGGATAGTAATAATAAAGTATTACTATCCCTTTAAGTCCACCCATCAATAAAAATAGATTAATCTACAAACTCTGTAAACTTTTTGGACACTACAGTATCAGTGAAGAGGGGTAACTATACGTATATTAAAAAAAACACACAAACGTATACAGCTACCCCTACATCTCCATCTCCCATACACCACATCCTAAAAACCATCATGTACAGCTAGACAACCACATACTAACAAATATGTTCTGACTAGGGATGGGTGAACATTTTCGCCTCAAACTGAAATTGATGAATAATGGCACTTTCTTCTTGGCGAATAATTTCCACCAAAAAGTGCAGTTTTTCTGCTTTTTTTTTGCCTTTTCCGCCCATTGAAATCAATGGGAAGAAAAATATTTTTCCACCACACGAAAGTTTTCTACAGCCATATAAAAGGCTGTCAGGCTCTCACAGCAGCCATTTTGTGTTTGTGAGAGGAGAGAGCAGCATGTTTTTTTAGCTAGACGAGATAGGCAAATAAAGGAGAATTGAAGCTTAGTTTAGGGAATCATTTAAGTAGGACATGTGTTCTCTGTATTAGGGGAGTCTGGGGGCACTCTAGGGGATAAGAAGGAAAGAAGGAGGTTGAACCCCAAATACTCCAAAATTCCATGTGACTGACTGATAAGACATAGGCAGCTAGTGACCTATTTGCTTGCTGAACTTGCTGTTATTGTGGTAAATTTTCAGTACTGGCTCTTTGATATCTCCAGCCTAGGCTCCCTGCAGAAAACTGGGCCCTCTGCCCAAAACTGCTCACCATCATTGCTATAGAAGTTTGACTGTACAGATTGATCTCCCAGCTTTGCCCTGTTGTAGCCATAGAACCATAAGTACTGACCACATAACCTTGTCCCACTGTCTGGTAGGCAGAAGAGAAACATGAGGCCCTCCAGGTGCTACCAGTCTACAACTCCCATTATTTGATGGGAAAATGATTGTAGTTGTAGTATGGCAGCAGCTGGTGGGTCTCATGTTCCCACCACTGCTTTGCTGAGCACCAGCGTTGTCCCACTGCAGCTATCAAACCGCACATTCTAACCCCCAGCCTTACTCCACTGCACTGGTAGCCATAACACCACATATTTACTGACCTCAAGAGGAGTCTAAGCCATGTCCCACTGCAATAATATAGCCAGGGCTCCACCCACACCTACCCTCAAGGGTAGGTGACTAGAAAAGCTCTACAGAGGATCTATTTGGGTTAATGAAAAGGCAAATATTTTAGGGTGTTTCTATGTACCAGAATTGTTTCAGAAAAAGCAGCAAACTGTCACCATTGTGACCATTTTCAGTGTTTAAGACCAGTTTTAGTGATCATTCTTTCAACCTCAGAGAAATCTTCCAGTAATTTGTTCTCAAGTTGTAATATCTGTGGATTACTAGTGCAGATCATGGTGTTGTCTACATGCGTTTGCACATAAAATGCTCTGCAAACCATGGGGAGATCATTTATATATAGTGAAAATACAAAGGGGTTCAGAATGGAACCTTGGGGAACCCCAAACGTAACTTCAGATGAGAAAGAAACACAGTGATCTATAAACACATAATGTGTTGTATTTGGTAAGCAGGAGAGTAAGGGTAAGTAAGGGTAAGTAAGGGTATTGGACTGTATCGTTATACCAAATTTGTATTGCCACTTTTGTGGATAGGTACACCTCTAACCACTTTCCGGGCTTTAGGTATATAAGTACTAGATGACGAGGTAGCATTAATTAGGTATATAGTGGGACGGAAGAACTAAGCTTTAATAACTTTACTGACAGTTGGTCAAGCCCAGATTGCTATTTCAGTTTTTGATTGAAGACATGATAATTTAGAGCTCTAGCAGGTAATGGAGTGAGTTTTAATTCAGCAGTATTGTGAATCAATGCATTTGGGTATCTGTAGGTTTCAATGGGTTAAAATCCTCATTTAAAGGGATAGTATTACTTCAAAATTATTATCCCTCATATTGTAGCCCGTAATAAACTGAGTTAAATGACACCAGAGGCATCTCTCAAACCTTTATGGTTTAAGAGATAGCTGCTTTCAAAGTTTCCTCTCCCCTGCTGTCAGCGTTTTGCTGCCAGCAGAGGAATCCGGTCCCGGGACAGGGGGAGGCTCTTAAACAGAGCCGATATCTCGTTATGGAAGGAAAAATGATTCATTGAAACAGTCTTCTACGTGTGCTTGGTTACCAAGCACACGTAGAAGACTGTTTCAATGAATCATTGTTCCTTCCATAAAGAGATATCGGCTCTGCTGAAGAGCCTCCGCTTGATTCAGAGACCGGATTCTCCTGCTGGCAGCAGAACGCTGACAGCAGGGGAGAGGAAACTTTGAAAGCGGCTATCTCTTAAACCATAAAGGTTTGAGAGATGCCTCTGGTGTCATTTAACTCAGTTTATTACGGGCTACAATATGAGGGATAGTAATTTTGAAGTAATACTATCCCTTTAAATCAGTAGAAATGTGGGGATTTTCTATTTATTCCTTATGGTGCAACTGTACAACATTTCCTTAGTATATCAGCCTAATTGTGTCAGAGACCTCTCTAGTACTCAAGTGGTTAAACCCCCATTTAAATGAGTGTATTTTTCCCCTGTGGTGCAGTGGTCTGCCCCAGAACTGCTCCAGTTTTCCTTATTACATCAACCTCATAAACTCTGTTGAGAGCCTGCACTTTGACGATTACTGCAGATCTCCACAAAGGTAGCTTATGAATGGAATGTGAATCATCTTGCTCTTCGCAGAGGCTTTCACAATCACGACTTTGATGAATAAATCCTACAGTTCACAAATAGGGTAGTGAGCTCAAAAAAACAAGTATATAGTAGTTAGTGATCTTTTGCTGACAAATAAGTTATATTCTAATTAATAACCTGTCACCCCTAGAAACCATTTAACCACCACTCTATATTGTTTATTTTGTATGGGTTATTTGTTTTGTTTTTGAAGTCTAAATCAATACCGAATCACGATGCTTTAATGTAGATGCTATTAAGCACTGCAACCACAGAGTGTAATTTCTTCAAGTTGATAATTAGCATTAATTAAAAATGAGGAGCGTTTTAGCAAACACAAAATCCTATACAGTAACCGTGTATTCCTGATATTGATTTTCTGTTTGTTTCAAGTTTGTTTTAGGCTTTAACCCTTTGAGAGGTAGAGAAGTATCTAATGCATTGCAATACAATGGGGGTTATTCACTAAGGAGTGATAAACAGGTGATAAAGTGGAGAAGACTTCTCCAGTGACATCACTTCTCCAGTTCCTGTGTTGTTCTATGGAACCATATAACCTATTCATTATTATCTCCAAAGTTTGAGAAATCTTAGTGCATAAGCTGCATAGTATAACATAGCAACTAGACTTGTGCACAACCAAAATTTTAAGTAAAATTCGATTTCGGGCAAAAAAAAATTTTCTTCATTCAGAAAATCTGCATTTCAAACCAGACCTGTTCAATTTGGACAAAATTCGACGCCACTCCGAATTATTCGTCGGATTTAAAATGCTTTAAAAAATGACTCTCCCTTGTGTTGGCAATAAGGTACTAAGCCTGCCTTCCTGCTTAGACAACTGTGAGACTGGCTGTGTCACTCTGAAAATTATTAAAACAAATTCCTCATATTTTTAATATTTTGCAGAGGAAACAAATTACTCTCCCTTGCGTTGCCAATAAGGCACCCTGCCTGCCTACACAACCATGAGACTGGCTGTATCACTCTGAAAATTATTAAAACAAATTCCTAATTTTTGCACAGGAACAAAGATGACTCTCCCTTGCAGTGGCAATAAGGCAGCCTGCCTGTCAGACTGGCAGATGTGTCACTCTGAAAACTATTAAAACAAATTCCTAATATTTTTAATATTTTTTTGCACAGGAGCAAATGACTCTCCCTTGCAGGCAATAAGGCACTAATGCTGGCTGACTGCCTAAGCCTAATGCTACCTGCCTGCCTACAAAACAACTGAACACTCTCTATCTCCTTCTCTCTATGAGATCCTACAACAGACTAACAGGAAATGCAGGCTGTCTGGGTGTCTGACATGTCATTAGTCCAACCCCCATCATGAAGTGAAGAAGCTAATTGGACTAGAGAGGGAGGAAAAGTATGGAGGGAAAGTATCGCGCACTTGGGTAGTGGTCTCCAAATTTCCGAAATTTTCAACAAAATTTCGGACCAGGGCTGTTCAGATTCAGATTTTTTTTTTTTTTTTACAAACGACCCTTGCCTTTCGACCGGCCCGAATGTCGCCGAATGACCCCTTATTCGACTAATTCCGATTTTGATGAACTGATTTGAACAAGCCTAATAGCAACTGGAGAAGAGATATCAGTAAAAAAGTCATCTCCACTGTATCACCTCTTTATGACTCCTTAGTGAATCTCCCCCACTGTGTTGGATACCTGTCTTTCATTCAGATGGCTAATATAATATCTATGAATTACTTTCAAACCTATTTTCTTAACAAAGTCAGGAATTTGGAACAATACACACACAGGAATAATATGCTTGATGATGAATAAAACAAAGGTATGCCCACTGCTGGGATGTGATTCATTCAACAGTTTTTACAATTCAAACTCTCTCAAAGTAGTATTGAGGTACAATAACATTGTAAGGACAATTATAGACTAATACAACTGTCTTAGATTGCAATAGAAGAACTGTACGGTCTGGACACAATTTGGAACTGATGCTAACATCAGTGCAAATTCTCTTGTTTTTTGCAGCAGGAAATTCACACAATATATTTATGCTTGGCTTTCTCATAAGTAAATTGTACTTTTCCTTTAAAGCATAGATTCACAAATGCTGTCCTCAGCAGTGCAAGCTTCTTCTCACATGATTACAGGTAGATTTAACATTGCAATGTACTGGAGATCTCTATAGCATTCAAGTAGTAATACAATCATGACTCCTTCTAGACCCTCTACTAGACCATTGTCACGTTTACTCTGTGAAAGGTGCCATCACTTAGCTTCTGTGTTGGGTCAATATCTCTACACACCGCTACAAATAAATCTAGACATAGCGCACACACTGGTAGCATTTCTAGTATCACAGCAGGTGATAAGTTTGCCCTTGGACATAAGAAATTAGCATACTCAGCAGCAAACTAGCATAGTGCCAAACACTCATCAAACTAAAGGTTTATTTCTCAAAAATGAATATTACAACACACAGGCAGATATTAATTCACTAATTCTTACTGTGGCAGAGTCACTTTAATTCTAACCAATTACAGTCTAATTTTGACATTGGAGTCTGCATAGGGGCATATATTATCCCCTGCAGACTCCAGATTTAGTCAGAGTGATCTGACACATAAAAAGTTTGCATTCATCAAATGTGGCAGGGTTAGAGAGTCATTCTATGTAAGAAGAAAGTTGGAGCAGTCTCTATTACCAGCATGATAGGGTTAATAGATTGACTGTAGCTTCACAGGTGATATTAATCACCCTGAGCTGCAGGTTTAACCCTTTGAGTGCCAGAGGTATCCCAAGCATTGCAATGACACTCAAAGGGCTAAAATATTTGTCTCTGAAGGCATTTCTCTATAATACACAGAGCAGAGAAGATGTTGTCAACCTTGAGCCCTGAGATCTAGAAAATGGTACTGTGTTTAAAAATCTTGTGTTGAATCTGTTCCTGTTGATCTGTTTTGTAAGTCTCCAAACTGGAGTTGGTTTTATTTTCTGTTGATGTTTGTTACCTGCCTTAAAGGAACCGTTTATCAAGTTTCATGGTGAGAACTCAGCCATCCTGCTAAAAAGTGGTGTAAAAGTGGGGCCAGGGGCTCTGAACCCTGGATCAAAATAGAGGATGTTTTAAAAGCCCTCCTGTAAAACAGGAAACAAATCGGCTGTTAACTTCTCAAATGTGGGCTGTGATGAAGGCACAGCAAGAAATCATGCCTGTCTTGAAGGAGGTTGCACAGCATTACACAAAAATGTCCAAATAAGAGCAGAGCAGTGGTTTAAGGCCTATCTGTACAAGCCGGTGTCTGCAAAAGATGATGCCACAAGATAAGCTGTCTGCCACTGAAGAGAGAGGTGCCCTCATGCACAATTGGCCTCATTGCACTCTTCCTGTTTGGTGAAGCTCAAAAAGCCTATTTTGATTTAGAGGAAGAGTCTGTAGTGGATCATGACCTTCTAAAAGCAGAGATTCAGGCAAGGACAGGTATACCGCCAGTGATCTGTGCCCAAAGATTCTACAACTGGAAGTACCAGGAGCAGAAAGCACCAAGTACACAAATGTTTTATTTGATTAATGTGGCCAAGAGATGATTAAAGCCAGGGAGTTCAACACCTGCTAATTGAAATGCTGGTTTTCGATAGTTTCTTATGATATCTGCCTCAAGGGCTATCCCAGTTGGTGGGGCAGGGAAGCCCCACCATGTACGATTCTGTGGTGGCTCTGATAGAACACAATGTATCTGTGAGAGAGCTAAAAAGTACTACCCCATCAGCATTGCACCAGAATCAAGGGCTGTCTTGAGGCCCAGAGGCCTGGATCTCTGGTAAACTCCAAAAGACCATAATTGGGACTGAAGTTTCCAAAGGTTCTCAGGAAGGAAATGTGGATTTTAAATCCCAAAAAGGTCTGCAGATCAGGAGAGCAACAGACACATAAAAGATGGGTGTCCACATTTGCAGGAACCCAAGGAATGTGGCTATAGTTTTGTGGATTGGTATGTTTGGTCAGGAACAAAAAAAAAATGTGCATTTTGAAAAACTCTGTTAAATGTGAAGTCAACTTTTGGCTCTTGTGGACTCAGGGAGTGACATTATTTTGCTGTCTAGCAGTCTGATTCAGGCTTCTTAGTTGCTTCCAGAGGAGAAGGTTGAGGTACTCTGCATACAGGGTTGCACAGTATCTTAGCCTATTTCCACAGTAGCAATGGGATATCTTGGTCAAGTTCCTAAACTAGGTGTGATTGGAAGTTGGCAACATCCCCTAAGGAAACAGCAAATCAGAGCTTTTCTAGGAATAGTTGTCTGTTATAGACACTTTATTCCCCACTTTGTGAAATAAATTTTGGGTGAGGGCTAAAAATACTTGTGCAAAAGTTTATAAACTTGTGAAAGAAAAAATATAATATAAATAATATAATCAAATTCACCTAATATTCAATATTATTTAGCCTTTTTTTCAATATAACAAAACAATATATAAGTTTTATCAAAAAGCAATATATAAATTGGATATAGAAAATACTCACAATTAAAGAAATTGAGTGAAGATATTGGATACAATGAGATTCCATTCATTTAGGTACATAAAAAGGAAAAAATATGACACAGCGTGATCCGTGCAATATTATATTAACAAAACTATATCTGTTCTATATCTTGTGAACTATTCATGACAAATGATAATCGTGGTAAATAATAATATAAAGTCTTTCATAATATAAATGATCTTTTAAGGCTTGAATTTTATGAACTTCTCAAACATGAAGAATCACAAAGCAGATATATATCTTAGAATAGTATGCTATCCCAGACTCACTTTTCTTTAGATTCATGAGTCTGGGATATCATACTGTTCTAAGATATATATCTGCTTTGTGATTCCTCATGTTTGAGAAGTTCTAGAATTCAAGCCTTAAAAGATTGTTTATCTTATGAAAGACTTTATATTATTATTTACCATGATTAGCATTTATCACAAATAGTTCACCAGATACAGAACAGATATAATTTTTTAATATAATATTGCACGGATCATGCTATTTGTCATATTTTTTTTCTTTATGTACCTAAATGAATGAGAATCTCACCCAGTTTGTACTCAATATCTTCACTCAATTTCTTCAGTTGTGAGTATTTTCTATGTCCAATTCGTATATATTGCTTTTTGATAAAACTTATATATTGTTTTGTTATATTGAACAAAGGCTAAATAATATTGAATATTAGATGAGTTTGTTTATGAACTTTTGCACAAGTATTTTTAGTTGTCACCCAAAACTTTTTTCACATATTTTTCCTTATTTTAAGTAGGGGTTTGAAAATGCTACATTTATATATAGGGCTTTCCATAGAGAATAATTATTACACTATTGTATATTGTTTTATTTATACATAGCACTCACCTATTAATCTATATATATTATTCCCCACTTTGCAACTCAAATTTCCCCTCTTACTTATTTGATAAAAGCAAGGGCACCAGATACAGTGAATTGGAACAATGAAGCTGAAAAAGCTTTTGCAGATTTGTGTACAGCTCTATGTAGTAACCCTGTTTTGGTAGCTCCTGACTTCAGAAAGCATTTTATTCTGCAAATTGATGCTTCAGAAGTGGGTCTTGGTTGGGAAGGAAGAACATCCGGTACTATATCTGAGGTATAAAGTGTTGCCAAGAGAGCAAAACTATGCAACTGTAGACCAAGAATGTTTCTCCATTAAATGGGCAACCAATACTTTGAAATACTATATAATATGTAGATCTTTCACCCTTATCTATGATCATACTCCACTGGAGTTGATAAATAGTAATAGGGATATAAATGCAAGGTTGGCTCCTTTCTTTACAACCATTTAGGTTCTTCATTGAGCACAGAGCAAGTCTAATACATGCTAATGCAGATGCATTGTCTAGAGTGCACAGCCGCTTGACAACAGGCACTTCCCACCCTGGGGAGGAGGCTATATGGCAAGGTTAGAGAGGCATTCTATGTAGGAGGTTAAAATGATTTCTATTCCTATGTGGTTAATAGGATGAATGTAGCTTCGCTGGTGATATTAATCACCCTGAGCTGCAATGTTTAACCCCTTAATGACCAGTTACCAGCCAGAACAGTCATTACGGTCCATGCATTAAGGACCCATGATGGTCCTGGCATGTCATTAATTTTTTTTATCAAAATGCTCCTTCAGACGCAGGTCCATAAGGGGTTACAAACTGTCCCTGAAGACAATCTTCCTTACAAACAGACAGGGGAGGGCTGGCCTGGGGAGCAGGGGGGCAATTGCCTCCTGGGCTGGTGATATGTCTGTGCTGGTAGGCCACTGCATCTCACTAAATCTCCCGATTGCTGCTGTAAATGGAGCTACACTAGTGATACCACAGAGCTTACAATTGAAATGGAGCTACATAAAAGACACCACAGAGGTGCAATCCAAATGGAGCTAAACTAGTAGCATAAACCATTTCCCTAGCTCTATAGTATCACTAGGTAAACTTTACTTAAATTGTAAGCTTTGTAGAGCCGCACTAGTGTAGCCCCATTTCAACTGTAAGCTATGTGGTATCACGACTTACGTCACAAAATTAATGTCAGTTTTAAAATTAACAGAAGCGGGTAGGCTGGAACGATAATAGAAATGGGCCACTTGAATGTATTTGCCCCCTGGGCCAATAATTGCCAGGCCTCCCCTGCAAACAGAGCAGCGAAGAGGTTGTCAGCCTTGAGTGCTGACACCTAGCAAAAGGTACTGTGTTTAAAAATCCTCAGCTGAATGTGTTCCTGTTGACCTGTTACGTAAATTCAGAAACCAGATTAGCTGGCCAGTTTTGATGGTGAGGAAAAGCACTGTTTAGTACTTCTACAAAATGGTATAGGTTTTCTTTTCTGTTTTTGTTTGTTTACCTATCTTAGAGAAACAGAACCAGTTAGCCTGCTTTAAAGGGACAGTACCTGTTAACTTGTAAATAGAATACATTCTCACTACTATTTTGTCAGGTTTCATGGTGAGAACTTGGCTATCCTGCCACAGAAGCTAAAAGGGTGCAATTCTAGATCAACCGATTTCACCATAGGAAGATATGAAAGTTCCTTTTGATTTAAATGGGGCTTTTAACTCCTTGAACCTTAGGTCCACTCTCCAATTGTGGAGACTGTAGTTCAGAGTCTGGACAACATTACTTGAGCAGAATGAAATTAAAGGGATAGTAATACTTCATTTTAACTTTATTTTATTTTGTAGGCATTAAAAAAACATGAAGAATGATATAAGTCTTATCTCTCAAACCTCTATGGTTTATGAGATATTCACAAGCAAAGTTCCCCTCCCCACCCCTTTTACCTACTGTAAACAATCTCTTCTCAGATGTGAGTCTGGTTGTATGACAGGACAGATAACAGAAGGGGACAATTTTCTTTGTATGAGAACAATGAAAGCCCTTCCCCCCTTGACAAGTTCTTCAGGTTTTTCCCTTATCTTAATTGAAGATTGTCCCTCTCTGCAGTCTACCTGGGCACCTCCCTTCTGATCTGGTTGAACAGGGGGGGGATACTTTGTTTGTGAATATCTCTTAAACCATAAAGGTTTGAGAGATAAGACTTATATCATTCTTCATGTGTTTTTAATGCCTACAAAATAAAATAACGTTAAAACGAAGTATTACTATCCCTTTAAGGATAGAGGCAATGCTCCTACATCTGCCCATAGACTGTTTGCAATAAACCCACATATATATGTGGAAGCATTTTATTTATATTCAACACAAAATCAAGTTTAAACTTTTATCTATCCACTCTATCTTTATCATGAGTTTGACTAGAACACTTTGATTCATGGTGCCTTGGGTGTCTTATGTTAAACATAGCTCCCATCAGGGTAGACAGTGCGAGGCTCTGCAGTTGCTGCTAGAGTACATGTCCCATAGTCCCCTGCTAGCAATTGCTATTATTTCTCAAGAGCTCATTTCAGTACTTCTGCAAGTCAGGACAGCTACTAATGGTATGCTATATCTAACCATTAATTAGAGATAGGTGAAAAGTCAGGACTTTTTTGTGGAGAATTCAGAGATTTGCTGTGTTATTGTCACTTGCTAATCGTCTTGTTCCCTCTGCCTTTCTGCCCCGTTGCCCTGCCTTTGGCCTCTCTTCTCTTCCAGTCTCTCTCCTTTTAGGATGCTCTTTTTGGGCATCTGATCATTGAGCTTTGTAGTCCCCTCCCAGCCAATCAGCTCATAGTGGTGGGATGGGGTTACTAATCCCATTTGGAGCTGATTGGCTGGGAGGTGCTTAAGCACACATCCCAGCCAATGAATGTCTGGGAACCATTTTGAACAGAGACAGGCCATATAAAAGTCAGTCTTTTTTCAAATTTCAAACACACTGGCTCGACCCCTGGCCCAAAAGTTAACAGGGGGGGAGTTCTCTCCACAAACTATTTGCTTTGCAATGCACCATATGTGATATATAAGTCTTTATTTTTCACTTTTGCTCGGAAATTATTTTGAAGCGTAGTGGATTTTTAAACATCTTATTCAATTTGAGTGAATGTTGTTGTGACTTGGAATGGATGCATTAATTTAGCTCTTTGAGTGCATATGTAAGCAAAACATTGCTCTGACAGTCAAAGGGTTAACCACTGCACACCTTTGCAAGTTAAGTTTTTGGAGCATATTTCATATTAAAGCAGAACTTTCCCCATAGGTAAAGTCGCCCTGCAATAATTAAGAAGGTGGCGACTAGCTTAATAATAATAATATTACCTCTCAGAACTACACAATTCTACAGAAATCCCTAATCTTCCGAGACTGACGGCCCGGTCAGTGCAGTCTGCACGCCTGTGCCATCAGTCCCTCCTGGCTACCTTATGTCACACTGCAATACTTCTTAATGGAGACTGGGACTGACAGTGCAGGCTTAGAGCCCCATATCAATACATCCACTGGTCACTTAATTTTTTTTTTTTTTCCCTCTTCAATTCCTATGTCAGCAGGATTAACATGCGTTAGACTCTGTGCCCCAAAAAAACTGGTTGCAGATTTTCACCCGATAGCTTTAAGATGCGTCAAGGGTTCCAATCTAATGAGTGAAAATCTGCACCCATTTTTTTGAGACACAGAGTCTAATGCATGTTAATCCTGCTGACACAGGAATTTAAGAGAAAAAAAAAAGCATATTGGGCACTAAAGTTCTATTGCATGGAATTAAATTGCAAAAGGAGACTGGTGTTAAGGGTGCTATCTTTAGAGCCTGACGTGCTTTTTTTTTTTAGCCAAAAAAGAGCAGGTAATTGAATTGCTCTTACCATGCTTGAAAAAATGCAGGCAGGTGGGGGTTTTGTCTTCAGGGGGGATTTAATCGAGTCCTGAATGTATTACAACTGTGGCAACACATGGGGAAAATACTCCACTGTGTGGGGGGGAATGCATTATTATATTTGATTTCAATGCACTGGAAAAAGCTGGGGAAAAAAAGAGGAAAAACTGCATTTCATGCAAATTAGCATGGAAGGCAGAAATTTATGTCTCTTGCATGTTTCACTTTTGAGGCAAAAGTTCACCCATTTTACCAATACCTATGTTATTAGGAAGCTTACAAAATACATTACACATAGTTTATTTCTTAAACTAAAGAAACATTTTTTTTTAGAAATTATCAAGCACAGATGTATTTCTAATTTGGCAAACATCATATAACTATCTCCCAGAAAAACTATGTAATTACATTTAGTAACTTAATTTACAATGACGTTCTAAAATATAACATATTAACATAGTAACATAGTAGATAAGTCTGAAAAAAGACATGCGTCCATCAAGTCCAGCCCATGCCAAAAACACCCCTGTTGATCCAGAGGAAGGCAAAAAAAAGCCCTCTTGAGCCATTTCCAATCTTGTCTCAAGTGTGTGTGTGTGGGGGAATTATTCCTTCCTGACTCCAACTGATAGTCAGATAGTTCCTCGATCAACATCCTATTTGCTTTGAAGCCATCTGTGATAATTGTCAATATTGTTCTGTGCTAGATAGGCATCCATTGCATTTTTGAATGCAGTTGCATTATCTGCAAGCACAACATCCCAAGGCAAAAAATTCCATAGCCTTACCGTCCTTACTGTAAAGAATCCCTGACTTTGTTTTAGTCAAAAGCGCCTTTCCTCTAGTGTTAATAGATGAACTCTTGTTCTTAGCTCAGTTCTTTGCATAAATAATTCATTGGATAGTTCTTTGTATTGACCTTGAATGTTTTTGTAAATGGTAATCATATCACCCCTTAGACGTCTCTTTTCTAATGTAAACAAACCCAGTTTGGCTAGTCTCTCTTTGTAACTCAGATCCTCGAATCCCTTTATCATTTTTGTTGCATGTCTCTGTATCTTTTCCAGTTCAGTAATGTCTTTTTTTAGAACAGGAGCCCAAAATTGTACTCCATATTCTAGATGAGGCCTAACCAAGGATTTATACAGAGGTAGGATAATATTAGCATCCCTGATTTCATTTTGTTTCTTGCTATGAATTACATAGATAACATTTTGTGTGTAGTTCATGTCAAACCACAGAAATTAATTGCAATTAATCTCAAATTAAATGACATGCAGTCAGATGTTTTCTATTATGAAGCGTATTGATAAAAAGATGTCTATTGAGTCTTTAAAACAACTTTATATTTCAAAAATGAATGCTGTTTTTACCTATTTGTACATTTTAATGTCTCTCCTGCCACTGGAGCTGGTGCTTGGCATTCTGTTGGCATGTAATACAGTCAAATATATGAGTGAAAAGTCACATTAAAAAATATATATATATATATATATATTTTTATTCTCAGTTGAGCTTCTTGCTTCAATGTAATACAACATAATAAACCATACATTGTGCAATACCAGAGAAGTGTGCAATGCATTGCCTCACAATGCATTGCATTCCTCAGTGGCCCTTGAAAGTAGGGGTGGACGAAAAGTATCAAACATTTCTTGCATTACTTTTTTGGGAAAACGTGACGATTTTTCGCTTTTCCCGCAAAAAAATTTGCCTTACCACCTATGCAAAAATGTCCTCCTTTTTGCCTATTTTAACAAATTTTCCACCTATGTTAACACATTTTTCGCCTACATTAACACATTTTTCGCCTATATTTCCTATAGGTACTACATTTTCCACTGTAATATTACTTCTTCTGAGGGTTGAAGTTAAGAAATAAGTGTCTGAAAGTCATAGCAAACTATGGCTTGAAAAAATGTGTTAGCATGCAGAATGCATTTGTCCTTTGCCCACAACACTAACTTCCTGCTTAAGTGACACTGGCACATATTCATGATGATATCAAGTAATAAAAAAAATAAAGTGCAACCTACAATGTGGCAGATGTGTTTTGTAGTGGTGGTGGTGGGGAACTGGCATGGTGTGATTTGTGTATGTATATTGTTTTTACCATTGTTATACACTATCCTCCTTCTCAGATTATTGACACACATTACTTATCGGTCATAGCGGTGGTCCCAAATGGGGTGGATAGTGGCAACCCTTCTTCACATCCGTCCTCCACCTCCTCATCTGTGCTGCTGTTAATATATTTGTCCTGGCTTTGTCTGTCATGTGTAGTTTCTGCTACTACTACTGGAGCTAGATGTTAAAGTAATTCTACTGCCACTACTACTAGGTGTCAAAGGTGCAACACTTACAGCAGCAGCACCAGAGGTACTTGTCATATAGAACACTGGATGTTAAACTGTATTACTGTTGCTGGGGACTCAAAACAGGTGTGTGTGGATGAGTGGGTCTTGGACTTTGAAGAGGCGATGATGCTGATAATGACTGATAGGGTGTCTGTGTGCTTTTTGACATGTGTACTTATCCAGGGTCAGACTTTCCAATGGCTTTTTCAAACATTTTATAGACAGGCACAGTGCTCCTTAAAAGTGGTGGAAGATTAAGCCTTTGACTTTCTTCTAATCTTATAGCCCTGTCACCATCCTCACTCTCAACTTCATCTGTATCTGAACAAGAGAAGGATGCAGGAGGGATAGATTCTAGATCTGCATCATCATCAGTCATCATTAGGTCATCCTCAGCAGCATCAGCATTACCTGACAATTCTTGCCCACTACCCTTATATTCCTCTAAGCTTTTGGAGGTCTCAAATAATTTATTTTTACTTTTACTGTAACAAAATTTGCTACTACTTTGAGGACAGGTGTTTTGGTGCTTGGTTGTCTCACTGTCTGATGCAGCAGGCAGTTCTGCTGCTACACCTTCCTCTGTTATGCTATTGCCAGCATCATCAACACTTGAATGTGACTATCACGGTGCCCGTGCTCCCTTGTTTTTGTTTTCCTGTCAGTTATCCTGTGCAATGCTCTCATTGGCTGTCCTGTGTTGATCCCGCCCAGTATGGCCATTATATACTGGGCTCCTGCACCCACTCTGTGCCCTTTCGTGGTGTTCCTATACCAGTGCTAGCTTACTGCTCAGTGTTTCCCAGTGTACTGACTTGGCCTGCCTGATTACTCTTCAGTTTCCAGCTCCTGTGTACCGACCCAGATTGCCTGACTTTTCTTCAGTGTCTGCTCCTGTGTATCGACCCGGCCTGGCTGACGTTCCTGCTCCAGTGTACCGACCCAGACCAGCTGATGTTCCTGCTTCTGTGTTCTGACCCGGCCTGGCTGACGTTACTGTTCCTGTGTACCTACCCGGCTTGATTGAAGTTCCTGCTTCTTCAGCTATTGTCGCCTCGGCAACATTCTTATTCAGCAGACAATCTGGTTGCCTGAGCCTGTTCCGTTACTGCTCCTGCAGATTGCCAGTGTTGTCCCGTTACTGCTCCGGCAGTGTGCCTTTGGCCTAGTCCTTCGTTACTGCTACACCGGTTGCAAGTGTGTGCCTCCGTGATTGCTCCAGTAGTCGCCATTGGCTTGTTCCTCCTCTACTGCTCCTGCAGGTTGCTAGTGTGTGCCTCCGTTACTGTTCCGGCATTGTGCCTTTGGCCTAGTCCTCCGTTACTGCTATACTGGTTGCAAGTGTGTGCCTCCATGATTGCTCCGGTAGTCTCCATTGGCTTGTCCTCCGCTACTGCTCCTGCAGGTTGCTAGTGTGTGCCTCCGTTACTGCTCCGGCAGTGTGCCTTTGGCCTAGTCCTCCATTACTGCTATACTGGTTGCAAGTGTGTGCCTCCGTGATTGCTCCGGTAGTCTCCATTGGCTTGTCCTCCGCTACTGCTCCTGCAGATTGCTAGTGTGTGCCTCCGTTACTGCTCCGGCAGTGTGCCTTGGCCTAGTCCTCCGTTACTGATCATACCGGTTGCAAGTCTTTGCCTCTGTTATTGCTCCGGTAGTGTGCCATTGGCTTGTCCTCCATTACTGCTATACTGGTTGCAAGTGTCTGCTTCCATTATTGCTCCGGCGGTGCTCATTACTACATCTGTTGAACTCTGGCAGTTCACGTTATTCTGCTAGCGCTTGGGCGACCTGAAGCTTGGTATAAGTGCTATCTCAGTACCTTCACACATGGGACTGTTTGCAATCATTGATGAACTTTAACTCCTGCATTACAAGAGTCCTGGGAAACTTACTCCTCTTGCCTGGCTTGTGTCAGTATATACTGTCTGTACCTTCATTTTATACTGGACCTGTGTGGGCATTGTATAATTAACCTGTTGTGTGTCTGTATTATACTGTCTGTGAATGTTCTTACTGTATTGTGAATTCAATAAAACTGTGTTTTTATCCTAAACCACTGTGTCTGTGAGTCGAACAAACCGTTACAGTGACTTGTTGTCGTCTTCAGTGTTCTTCTTATATGGATCTTTATTTCTACTGGCACTGGTGGTGCTGGAACTAGTTTTGCTGGGACCTTGACAAGCCGCATCCTCCCTTGGAGTAGAAGGATCATCATCATTGATTGCACACAATGCAGCAACCATTACTGCTGTCAGCTTTTGAACTACTACTTTACTCTTGCGTCCCTGCACTGCTCCACCCCTCCCCCTTCCCCTTGTGCGTTTGCTGGACATTACGCAACTATACTGCATTTTTTTACTGCACAGTACACAACACAACTGATGGGGCTGTATAATGCCTTGCCTAAGCCCAGTCAGCTGTCTGTCACTGTCACCTAAGATATTTTTTAAGTTGTCCACCCTGTTGTCTTATTACTGTTTTTATAACTGAAAACAAAATCAACAACATCTTTCCCCAGACTTCCCCACCCAGCACAGAGATAATAACAGCAAGATCAGCAAGCAAATAGGTCCCTAGCTGCATGTGTCTTTCCAGTCAGTCACATGGAATTTTGGAGTATTTGAGGGTCAACCTTCCTCCCTTCTTATCCCCTAGAGTGCACCCAGACTCCCCTAATACAGAGAACAAATGTCCTACCTAAATGACTCCCTAAACTAAGCTTCAATTCCCCTTTATTTGCCTATCTCCTCTAGCTCAAAAACATGCTGCTCTCTCCTGTCACAAACACAGAATGGCTGCTGTGGGAGCCTGAAAACCTTTTATATGGCTGGAGAAAACTTTCGTGTGGTGGAGAAATATTTTTCTTCCCATTGATTTCAATGGGTGGAAAAGGCGGGAAAAAGCGGAAAAACTGCACTTTTCGCGGGAAATTATTTGCCAAGCTGAAAGTGCCATTATTCGCCAATTTCAGTTTGAGGCAAAAATTTTCGCCCATCCCTACTTGAAAGTTTAAAATACATTTCATCAACAAATCAACTAACAAAATAGTAGATAATGATACAGTATCACTCATTGTTTTTAAACTCATAAAGAGAATTAATACCATTTTCCTTTTTTTTCTCATCTAGTCACGCAGTCCCTTTACAATCAAATGGAAATTTGCACTACAAAGTTTGCATAAGTAGGTACTTCACATACAAAAATGTGTCTATTCATGAGGAGCTGTTAGTGTTTTCTCTGCACTGAAATAGCCTTGTACAATCACTTCTTAAAATGCACAAGAAACATCATGCATATGCAAATTATAAATGTTGTTTCTCACTTTACACAGAAAAATCACTTTTTTTATATCTCAGCCATGAAGAGCTGGGGTTATGGTAGGGCAGTGTTGTAATATACTGCAGACATTCTTTTAGCTGTATATTCCTATCTAGAAATCCTGAAAAACATTGTTTAATAACATGCAATTAATAGAAGAGGCAACAATATAAATGCATTTCATTTGAAAACCATTTTCTCAAAGGAAAGACTGTAGTCCACAATCAATAAGCAAAAGGAGTGTAGTTCTGGAGCAAACCAGCTACATTATAAGGTACTAATAAACATACTTCAAATAATAACCCCTTCAGTGCCAGAGGCTTGGGCTATTTCCTGTAGCTTGCAGGCCAGGTACTTTTTCAGCATTTTTGCTATCCTTTCGTTTAGGCTTGATTTACTCTGGGAATTTCTAGTTACATATGGAAAACTAGATATTGTTTTTTTCAGAACTAATTGAGCTTTCTTGTGGTATCTTACATGAAGAGAATTTTACATTGTGCAAAAAGCTATGATGTCATAATGACAAAAAAGTACAAATTTACTCATTTTGCTAAAATCACAAACTATGTATCAAAAACATTTACCTTGATTGAAAAAGTTTCAATTATTTGAAAAAGCCCCAAGTAAAAAAAATACCAAATTTGTATAGTTTTACCTACGTCCATGGCTAGAGTAGAGCCCTAATCACCAGCAGAGCAAACTGACATTTTCAACTTTATAAACTAATATGCGCATTCTAGGGTTTTTGTGGTAAAGCTACCCTAAAACAGTGGAATAACTATATAAAATTATATATTTCTGAAAAGTAGACAACCTGCCACATCTAATGAGGGGTACATTGCCTTCTTACCCCAAGCCTGTTGTGCCCAAATGCTTCCAGAAGGTGGCACTATAGGAAAAAAATTGCATTTTCTTACATTTCTGCCCCTTCAACTGTACTGAAATCTGTGAAAACCATGGAATTTCCAACTGTATTCATTAGCTAGTGCTCTTAGGAGAAAAATGAAACCTCATTGGTATGAGTTTACCTACCTCAGGGGCGCTACAAGTACAAAACTACACCTACTACAACCTCTAAATTTTCTAACATTTTCTCAAACATTACTTGTCTATACAAAAATGGTTATAACAACTAGAGAAGTGAAGAAAGGGTATACAAGCCATACCATTTTGGAAAGAAGACAACTGCTGCATCTAATGAGGAGAATTGCCTTCTTACTCCAAGCCTGTTGTGCCCAAATGCTTCCAGAAGGTGGCACTATAGGAAAAAAATGGCATTTTCTTACATTTCTGCCCCTTCAGCTGTACTGAAATCTGTGAAAACCACTGAATTTCCAACTATATTCATTAGCTAATGCTCTTAGGAGAAAAATTACACCCAACTGGTATAAGTTGACGTACCTCAGGGGGGCACTAGATGTGCAAAACGACACCTACTATAACCTCTAAATTTTCTAACATTTTCTCAAACATTACTTGTCTATACAAAAATGGTTATAACAACTAGAGAAGTGAAGAAAGGGTATACAAGCCATACCATTTTGGAAAGAAGACAACTGCTGCATCTAATGAGGGGTGAATTGCCTTCTTTCTCCAAGCCTGTTGTCCCCAAATGCTTCCAGAAGATGGTACTATAGGAAAAAATGGCATTTTCTTACATTTCTGCCCCTTCAACTGTACTGAAATCTGTGAAAACCATGGAATTTCCAACTGTATTCATTAGCTAGTACTCTTAGGAGAAAAATGACACCTCATTGATATGAGTTTACCTACCTCAGGGGGCGCTACAAGTACAAAACTACACCTACTACAACCTCTAATTTTTCTTACATTTTCTCAAACATTACTTGTCTATACCAAATGGTTATAACAACTACAGAAGTGAAGAAAGGCTACACAAACCATACCATTTTGGAAATAATACAACCTGCTGCATCTAATGAGGGGTCAATTGCCTTCTTACCCCAAGCCTGTTGTGCCCAAATGCTTCCAGAAGGTGGCACTATAGGAAAAAAATGGCATTTTCTTACATTTCTGCCCCTTCAGCTGTACTGAAATCTGTGAAAACCACTGAATTTCCAACTATATTCATTAGCTAATGCTCTTAGGAGAAAAATTACACCCAACTGGTATAAGTTGACGTACCTCAGGGGGGCACTAGATGTGCAAAACGACACCTACTATAACCTCTAAATTTTCTAACATTTTCTCAAACGTTACTTGTCTATACAAAAATGGTTATAACAACTAGAGAAGTGAAGAAAGGGTATACAAGCCATTCAATTTTGGAAAGAAGACAACTGCTGCATCTAATGAGGGGTGAATTGCCTTCTTACTCCAAGCCTGTTGTCCCCAAATGCTTCCAGAAGATGGTACTATAGGATAAAAAGGCATTTTCTTACATTTCTACCCCTTCAGATGTATAGAACACTGTGAAAACCATGGAATTTTCAACTGCATTCATTAGCTAGTGCTCTTAGGAGTCAAATGACACCCCACTGGCATGAGCTGACCTATTTTAGGGGTGCCAGAAGTAGAAAACTACACCTACTACAACCTCTGATGTTTCAAACATTTTTTCAAACCTGACTTGCCTGTACGAAAATGGCTATAACACCTTCAGAAGTGAAGAAAATATAGATAAACCATACCATTTTGGAAAGAAGATAACCTGCCGCATTGAAATAGGAGTCACTTGCCTTTTTACCCCTAATAGTGCACAACTATTTCCAGAATGTGGTGCTACAGGACTTCTTGCCAGCCTAAGAAAAATGGTACCCCACTGCTGTGGGTTGACATTCCAATTTGGGTGACAGAAGCAAAGCTATCAGTCAAACAGGGATGGGAAAGCAAACAGTGTATGTGTGATTTTATGGCTAACAGATGAAAGAAGCTAGGGCGTCAGCAGGTATATGTGCGGACCTGTGACTACCAGTTTAATAAAGTGTGTGGGAGGATGAGGGGTTAGGCAGTGTGTATGGGTATGAACAGAGGAGCAAGGATGGTGGTGATGGTGAGGAGGGGCAGTGTCTGATAGTGTATATGGGGGATCTGTGACTACCAGTGTGCACTGTATGTCCCCCTCATACAAAGTTTGATTCCCAGCCTGAATCTAGTGCATACTGGTACTTGGAGTCTACTAGTAGGCAGTGGAAACAGGCTGGGGAATGGGACAGCCAGTTGGCTGTGGAACCAGGCAGGGGGATATGGTATGTGGGGGGGCGATTGGAGGCATTTTGTGTGCATGCCACAGGGGTGCCCAATGAACTGCAAAGCAATGCGTTGGACCCCGTGTTGCACCCAAAGAGGTTTTTTTTTATTATTATTTTGTATTCATACCTTGTTGGGGAGGCGGTATCAGGAACAATCCTGGTGTCCCCCATCAAGGTCTAAAAACAGAATAATGAAAAAAAAAAGTAAGTGTGTCACAGGGGGTCCAACGCATTGCAAAGCACTGTGTTGGACCCCCCCCCCCCCACCGTGGCACGTGCATTTTTTGGGACTTTTTCCCCCAATATTTTTGTGTAGACCTCATTCGGGGCATCAGAACCCATACAATGAGGTCTGAATAAAAAATATAAGGGGGAAAAAAATAATCCAAAGGATTAATATTTTATCATTAGTTTGTAATCAGAGCTTGTTGGGGGGCCATCAGAACCACTCCTGATGGGCCCCCCAACAATCTCTAATTACAAAGTAATGATAAAAACCCTGTGTGCCACAGGAGGGGGGGCTGCATTGGACCCCCCCCCCCGTGGCACACACAGGGTTATTTTTTATTTATTTATTATTATAGATCTCATTGAGGGGCATGAGGACCCCTCCTGATTCCCCCAATGAGGTCTAAAAAAATGTATCCAAAACAAGTGACCCTGTGAGAAAAACAGGGGTCTCCAGAGCATTGCAAAGCAATGCGCTGGGGACCCCTGCAGCACTCGCAGGGTTACTTTTCCACTTTTTTTATTTTATTATTATTATTATCTTTTTCGGACCTTGTGGGGGGACATCAGGACCCCTCCCGGTGTCACCTCAGTTATTGATCTCCCAGCCGATCAGCTGGGAGATCAATATGGTGACCGCAGGAGAGCAAAAGCTCTCCTGCTCTTCTCTCCTACCACCGGTAGGAGTGAATGGGACCGGGGAAACTTTACTAACATCATTGGTGACCATGTTACCGATGACGTTGAGAGGCTTCCCCTGGTCCCACCTACTCCTACCCGGAAGTTCAGGTAGGAGAGAGGGGAAAGAAGAAGCTCCATTTCTCCTTTGTGTTTATTGATCTCCCAGCACGATTGGCTGGGAAATGAATAACTGGGGAGGCATGAGTAGTGATCTTCATGCCTCCCCAAGAGTGCCAAGCTGCATTTCAGCTGAAATGCGGCCACTGCAAGCCGGTTATACCGGCTTATGCAGTGACCACATTTTAGCTGTACAATGTACAAGCATGGCACAGCAGGTACAGCTGTGTCCACTCATACATTGTACCCACCTGGCACTCTATGGGCTAATGAATGTAACCCTTTCAGTATATAAGGGGTATCCAAGTCATTGGGGTTTATGCATTAAGGCGTGATAGAGAATGCACCATGGCAGAGGATTGAAAGACCCCAATGATTTAAATGGATCTTTTAAGCCCTTGAAGGAGTGATAGAGAATGCACCATGGCAGAGGATTGAAAGACCCCAATGATTTAAATGGATCTTTTAAGCCCTTGAATGCCAAAGAGGAATTTAACACATTGCTTTCACATTATGGAGACCTGTCTAGCATTCCAAGGCTTAAAAACTCGATGTGGATTATGCACTAAGGCATGATAGAAGTGATAATGCAGAGAACTTCTCCAATGACATCACTTCTCAAGTGACATCACTTCTCCATGTCCTGTGCTATTCCATGGAGTCAATGCACTAAGATTTCTCCAACTTTGTGCATAGCTTCTATAGCTTCTATAGAATAACATAGGAACTGGAGAAGAGAACATGGAGATAACTTCTCCAGTCATATCACCTCTTTATCAAGCTTTAATGCATAACCCCCATTGAGTTTTTGAGCCCTTGAGTGCTATACTGGTCTCCAATGGATTGTACAGCAATGTGTTAGAGACTTCTCTGGCATTCAAGGGCTTAAAAGCTCCATTTAAAACATTGGGTCTTTCAACTCTCTCCTGTTCTGCATTCGCCTTGTCCCAAAATTGCTCTTCTTTAGTATATTGAATATAGCTCTGTAATCCCTAAATACGTAGGAGTAGGAATGGAAGTATTTGCAGTGAGAAAAAATCAGGATCTTCCACCTCCGTCTGGAAGGCTACTTCGTTTGACTTCTTCCACAGTGAGCCCTAATCTGACTAAGTGTATGTTTGGTGATATATGTGTGCATGCATCATGACATAATTATGGAAACACTGGTCCATACGGAGTTATTCTGGAGTAAGCCAACTGCACCATAGGAGATAAATACAAGTTTCTGTTAAATTAAATAGGGCTTTTAACCCCTTGAATGCAAGAGAAGTCTCCAGTGCCTCAATCTAAGGGTGGCACAATCAAGGGATTCACCATCCAAAGTGAGTCATTGCAAGTGAAGGAGGACTTGAATAGGACTTGACCAGGAGAGGGGCAGAAGACAAAAAACAGGATCCACTGGAGAAACAACACCTACCAAAGCAATTCTACAAGGAAGGACTTGAAGCAAACACCTGAATGGAACCACTGCAATTCTCTTAAACGTCAAGATTCTCAGTTTCATACCAGCTTCTAGACAGTGGCCAAAACTAAAGTGAACTATGTTTACAAAACAGACATTATTGTTATGAAAAGGGGCTCCTGGCCCACTCTGATTTTTTGTTTCAACATCTCGCCCTCTACTAATAGTACTTAAAGGGATCGTAATACTTTATTATTACTATCCCCCATAATGTAGATATTTGCAAAATAATTTAATAGCCCCCAGGTTCATCTCTCAAACCTTTATGGTTTGAGAGATAACCGGAGGCAAAGTTCCCCCCTCCCTCCCCTTTCCCTGAAGTCAGAGTTGTACTGACTGCAGGGGAAGTTTGTCGTATGACAGGCTTGCAGCTCTGCAGCTGAACCGAGATCACATTAGTGAAAAATAATTATTTCACTGAAACGGTCTTCTACATGTGCTTGGTTTGCAAGCACATGTAGAAGACCGTTTCAGTGAAATAATTCTTTTTCACTTATGCGATCGTGGATCTGCTGCAGAGCCGCCTGATGAAAGTCAGACCGGATATCCCTGAAGTCAGTACAATGTTGACTTCAGGGAAGGGGGAGGGAGGGGGGAACTTTGCCTTCGGTTATCTCTCAAACCATAAAGGTTTGAGAGATGAACCTGGGGGCTCATAAATTATTTTGCAAATATCTACAATATGGGGGATAGTAATAATAAAGTATTACTATCCCTTTAAATACCTCCTATTCCTCATTTCTGCTGCTGCAGTACTCACTAAAATGTTTGGTCCCTACTACCCCCACCCTCTCCTCCCCTCTCTGTTTACATTTCTCCTTCACTTCTCTCATCCACACTCACCTCTACACTCCAACTCCTCACTTTACTGTACTTCTACACTCCCCCACCCCACACAAACCAGAAACCAAATCCACACAAAACACTGTGTCATCTCCTGTCTCTCTCTTCGTCTGTTAATAGCAGCTGGAGATGTCTTGCCAAACCCTGGACTCCTATCCATTCACAAACCCACTGCCTCCAGTCAATATAGAAACAATTCAAACCTAATCACCATTCCCTGCCTTCAGCCACAATTTCTTCCCTTTTCCTATGCTCTCTGGAATGCCAGCTCCAATATTAACAAATATAATACTGTGCATGATCTCTTTTTCTTCTGCTCCCTAAACTTACTTACTCTAACTGAAACCTGCCTGCTGGGCATCCCGCTTTCTTTCTCTAACATCCGCATTTGGACTACACCAGTGTACTGATGCTAATACTCACAAGGATGGTCATTTCCTAGACCTTGTGTTCACTAGAGGCTGTGCACTTTCTGATTTTAATATCTACCCCTTCCACTATCCGTCCACCATCTTCTAACATTCAGCACTGCTTTTACATCTTCTAATATCTGCTTTCTCACCCCGCTTCACCCATAACCTCAAATCACTTAATTTCACTGCTCTCCAGTCCTCCCTGGTTACTGGACTTTCATCTATTCCCGCTAATCCTAACACTAACAGCCTTGTCAAAACATACAACTCAGTCTTGTCCTACTTGTACCTGCATGCTTATTTTTCTCACAGATGCACCAGTAAAACTAATCCACGGTCATGGCTTATTAAGGACACCAGCCTTCTTTACTCCTGTACCTGTTCAGCTGAACTACTCTGGAGAAAGTCTGGATTTATCTCTGGCAGACTTTCTCCACTATAGGTTCCTCCTTTCTTGCATTATCTCTGCTCTGTCATTAAAAAGAAAACTTTTTACAACAAACTAACTCATATATCCAACCCGCTGCTTTTTCTCTATTTTGACTCCCTCATCTGCCCTCCATTTGCCTCCCTCACCACAAGACTTTGCCAACTTCTTCAAAGCCAAGGTAGACTCCATTCGGGATAATATTCCACCTTGTAAATCCCTCCCAATCTCCCTTTGTCCCCTCCTGGCACTCTGGACTCTTTTTAACTAGTCACAGAGGAGGAATTGACTAACCTGCTATCTTCCTCTCCCCCCACTACTTGTTCACTTGATCCACAACTCTCTCATCTCATCCAGTCCCTCTCCGGCCATGCTAATCCCTATCCTATTACAGATTTTTAACTCCTCCTTTGCCATTGCTACCTTTCCTGACAACTTCAAACACACATCCTCAAGAAAAATTCCTCTCACAGTAACACAACCTCTAGCCATTGACCAGTTTCTCTCCTGCCTCTAAGCTCTTGGAATGCCTAGCCTACTCACGCCTGCTTGACTTATCATGCATGACCTGCTTGACCCTTTACAATCTGGCTTTTGCTCTGCTCACTCCACTGAAACTGCTTTTATAAGAATGGTCAATGAGCTTAATATTGCCAGATCGAAAGGTCACTATTCAGTACTTATTCTGCTTGACCTCTCAGCTGCTTTTGACACTGTTGATCATGCTCTCCTCCTCTGTTCTTCACTCCTTAGGAATCTGCAACTTAGCACTTGGCTTGTTATCCTTTATTTAACCAACTCATCCTTCAATGTCTTATCTGCCACCTCTTCATCCTCTCACATCCACCTTTCTGGTGTTATAGGACCACAACAGTTCTCTCTATACGCCATAACACTTGGTGATCTTATTAACTCATTTGGACCCAGACATCACCTCTATGCAGATGACTCCCAGAGTTATTTATCTGCACCTCAATTGACTTCTAACATTCAATCTAAATTCACAGATTGCCTCTCGGCTATCTCAGACTGGATGTCTCATAGGTACCTCAAGCTCAACAGAGCTAATCCTGAACCCACTTAGGCCTGGCCCAGTAGTGCCCTTCCAGGTGACTGTAAATGGCACTACCATAAATCCAATATCAGAAGCACAGTTTCTAGAGGTGATAATTGACATATTTCTCTCATTCTCTCCTCATATTATCACCAATGCTAAATCCTATCACTTTCTCTTGTGTAACATAGCTAAAATCTGCCCCTTCCTCTGTTCCTCCACAGTTAAAATTCTTACACAAGCACTCTTCATTTCTATCATGGACTACTGCAACCTTCTTCTTTCTGGCATTCCTACCTCCCAACTCAATCCACTACAATTCATACAGAATGCTGCAGCACAAGTTACTCTCTTGTCACCTAGGTTTGTCCCTGCTCCGCTCCTCCTCAAGTCTCTCCAATGGCTGCCAATCAAACTCTGGCTACCTTACAAAATCTAACTTCTCTCATTCAAGACCTCTCTCTCTTCTGCCTCTTCCTATACCCCATCCCGTCGCTTACGATCAGCCAATAGCTGTCTTCTCTCAGCTTCTTTTGTGTCTACAGCCCTCTAATGTATCAAACTTTTTTCTCTCATTTCTCTCCTTATCTATGGAATGCTCCACCTCCCACCCTGCACCACTGCACCTCTTATTGTCTTCAAGTCATGCTTGAAACTATATCTGCTTAAAAAAATAAAATGTGCTAGAAGGGACTTACTTTGTACAGCTAAGGATCTTATAAATCATTTATTTTATTTGTGTCCCCTATACTCACCAGAAATTCAGTACTTTATTCAGCACTTGACCCTTATGTACTCTGTATGTCTCCCATTACCACTTTAGTTTGTAAGCTTTAGAGCTGGGACCTCAATTCCAGTGTTTCACTTTTCAAAGCACTGATGCAGCTGTTTTTCCCCGCCACTGCTACTTTTTAATCCCATATTTATAAAAGAAGGTGTATTTATCCTGGAGTAAACCAGCTGCACTATAGGGGGCAAATAAACATTTAAGTGAGCTTTTAACACATTGATTGCTAGAGAGGTCTTCAAGATCTCTCTAGTATTCAAAGGTTTAAAAAGCTCTATTCCCCCATACATGGCAGTACCGACAAACTCAACCCTTTTTGATGGGGCTGACGGCTATGCTTTTCGAAAGCTCACCAAGTTTGAATCAATGCTCTCTTATGATGATACCCATTTCAAACAGATACAAATATTTGCTGGTCCGTTGAGAGATGAAATACCACCTCCCGATGCATATACATAAATTCAACAGACTACTCTTCCAAGGAGGTTAATTATAAGATACTTATGAGATGTATTTAATGCCGTCAAGCTTGGCCCGGATCTTCCCTACAGTGTCTTCACATTGTTGGAGATGTGAGGACCTTCTGGGTACAATGTTTCATATCTGGTTGGAATGCCTTTTATTCAGGAATATTGGAGGGCAGTGGTTCAAGAGATTAAGATGCTATAGACCACTTTTTCTCTCTCTTTCTCTATCTCTCTCTCTCTCCTGAGATCTTCTTATTTGCTGCTTTACCTGACTCTTGCACACTTACCTGGCTTAACTTGAGACTATTTTACTACCTTACTAATGCTGCCAAATTGATTATATCAATCCTATTGTGTTAGTCAGGCATTGACTTTGGCCCTGTGGGATCGATGATTTCATACTGTAGCTACATTGGAGGAAAGCCATGCCACTGTCACAGGGAGAGGCGATCAGTATATGACAGTGTGGGCTCCTTGACTCTCCTGGTCTATGGATGAAGAAGCATCACAGTGAGTCTCTTATTCCAGCCAGCGTGACCACGTTCCTATTTATTGGCACTACGAGTGAGATATCCTTAAAGGCAGCAATTTCTACTGGCCCTCACCTTGCTGAATTTTGTGAGGGGGTGGATGTTATCTTGCACCGTGCAACCTGTTACCTGGTAGGTGCTGAGCTGTGTGGCAGGGGGTGATGTGGGTTAATTGGCCTTTGCCTCTGCCAGCCTCAAAGAGCTGACGCCAATGGCGAGGCACTCCCCTTCTCCACTCCACTCCCTCCCCTGGGCTGGACCACCCATATTCTTTGTCCTTTATTTTCCTTCTTTTTCTTCTTCCTATGCTATCCTTTGCCCTTTGAAATGTAGAGAAGAACATCTACCTTTCTGCTCTTACCTTCTGTTGTACTCTTACTCCTTTTTAACATACAGAAAACAAACTCAATATTATGAAACTATCTCCTAGACAGGATAATCTAAGCTGTTTTTGTTTACTGTATCATGAAATTTTCTTATCTGTATGTTATGTTCAGGTTGCATGGTAACCTCACTTTGTAATGCTGTCAATCAGTTTTTTTTTTTATCAAATACATTCTTCAATTAAAAAAAACTCTATTAAATTGCATGAGAATTTAAGAATTTTTATCTGACCCCCATAGTGCAGTTGATTTAATCCATAATAATTCCACTTTGCATTATAATTATGGTTCTATGGGTGAAATGTATAAAAAGCCTTCTTAATGTATGTTATAAAATTGCCACTAAAATTCACAATGACGGGTCATATTAATAAAGAAGTCAAGTCAAGTGTATTCTGAGAAAATTTGCAGAGAATTCTCAACTGGCAATATTTTTTCTCACACAGCTGTCAGAATATACTAGTTAAATTAAGAGCAGGTTATACCTGGCGTTAAGATTTAATCAATGAAAAAAAGCCTTTATTTAGCAAATTTCTCTGTAAATGCATTGTGACACAATTCTTATTTGGACACGACCATTTCTGCTCCACTTTCCAAAAAGTCAACTGACTGGACTTAGAAAATGGGGGAGAATTATAAAAATGGAGTTATTGCAAAAGTGGAGTTAAAATGTCTGTAAGACTGTTGCTGGTAGTTATAAAAGTATTAAGGACAGTTTAGGAGGACATAACAGCATCTATTACTTTTTTATTAATAAAAAGGAGTAAGGACGTTTGTAAAAAAATGGCTCAAGCAAATTTATAAAGAAAGTACACTACTTGTGACAATTTAGTGACACAATATTTTCAGGAAATATTTAAGACTATGTATGACCTGTTCTTATTCTTTACTGTCACCCTAAAATCTCAGGTATAATACGCACCTGTGTTTAATACGCAGGTGTACATTATAACCAAGATTTTAGGAGAAAACAAGAGTGCCTATGTATAATATGCACCCTTTTTTTCCCCTGTTACATACAAAAAAAATGCCATTGCCACACTGCTTCCCTCCCTTACCACTTCCCCATGGCCTCCTCTTCCCCTCCGTAGTCAAATTTTGGCATCCTGACAGTGTATCAGCGAGTGGCATGCTTGCGTCTGCCACCCACTTCCAGCATTACCCTGTCAGGACCTCTTCTGCCTAGCCAATGGTAATGACTTGAGAGGACCGCAAGGTCCTCGCAGGGCAATACCATATATCCAATGCGCATAGCTAAGACATTACCATTATCTCTTAAAGTCTCTCACATAATACACACAATTTTGCCTCTCTTCACCTTATATGAAGTGGGGGGATGTATTATACACGAGGGGAAAAAAATTCCATTGCTGCACTGCTTCCCTCCCTCCCTGCTTACACATGGCCTCCTCTCCCCTCCGTAGTCCAATTTCAGCATCCTGACAGGATCCCAGTGGACAGCATGCATGCATCTGCCACCTACTTTAAGCATTGCCCTGTCAGGACCTCTTCTGCCTAGCCAATGGTAATGTCTTAATGTGCATAGCTATGTGGATCTATGGTATTGCCCTGCAAGGACCTTGTGGTCCTCGCAAGACATTACCATTGGCTAAGCAGAAGAGGTCCTGACAGGGCAGCAAAAGAATTTTTTTTATTATTATTATTTCCCTCATGTATAATACACCCCCCCTACACATAAGGTGAAGAGGGGCAAAATTGTACATATTATACGTGAGATTTTACGATAACTAAAATACTTTTCAAATACCAGCACTCATAATAAGGACATTTTAAGGATCTGTTCACAAAAATGAGTAAGAACACTATTTATAAATCCCCCCAATGTCTCTAAACTTTTATACATATGCTTATGTCACTTTGAGACAATTTTATAGATACTTTGTAACTCCCGTTTTATACATCTCCCCCATTGTCTCTTCTTCTGTACATAAGTTCCTTATGCCCCATATTTATAAAATCAAACATTATTATGGAGAAAACCAACTGCCAAGTAGGGAACAAATAAAAATTTCTGTTAAATTAAATTGGGCGTTTAACTCCTTTAATGCTAATGAGTTGTCAGATGCATTGTGAAGCATTTGATAAACAGACCCGCTAAATATAACCATTATTCCTTTAAATGGCATTTGTTAAGACAATTATGTACCATTTGCTTACATCCAACCATTTTATTAAAATTGATCTGTATAAATAATATTTTAACCACACATGGTACAATTAAATTTCAAAATGTAACTTTTAAACTGGACTGCAGCATTTTAGCTTTACAATGTATCTTTTTTGAATAAATACAATACAAATGGGGGTCACTTCATAAGTATGGTTACTTACAGAAAATGCATGCTTCATGGCTGCATAGTAGCCATTGCATACTAGATTGCTGTAATGATTGAGAAAAGGCTGCAGTGGTGCTTTTGCAGCCCTAAATACAGATGCTAATTAAACTCTTGTGAACTGATTCTCTAATCTCACATGGGAAGCTTAGGATTGTGAGATCCAATTAGAGAGAGAGAGAATGACAGATAAACAGAGAGAAACATCCCCTTTCAGGTCATCCAAACAACCAGTAAGATAGCTAGCCCAATGTCCTGCAGTTGTCCTTGCCTAATTTAGTCTACTCCTACCTAGCTAACCATTAGAGATAAGAGAAACACCCAATATTCATTTTGTGGATTTATTCTAAGGATGGAATAAAATTCTGGATCCATCTGAATTGATATTGAACATGGAGGTGGGACAGGGAAAAATGTGAGACAGAAAATATGCTGGAGAACATAAGAGAGAACAAGAGTAGCTACCGTTTACATGAACAAAAGCTCAGTTTTGGGAGCGTGAAAAGAGAAGAAGCAGGACAGGCAGCCTGGGAAGAAAGGATACAGGAAGATGAAGGGAAGGGACCTCTGTTAGAAAAAAGAAATGGCAAGACACGGGAAACATGCATGTTTACAGAAGAAGAAGTTCTAATTCAACTTTCTAAGGTAAAAACAGATAAATCAATGGGTCCAGATGGGATACACCCAAAGTTATTAAAAGAACTTAAGTGTGTTCTGACAAAACCTTTAACAGATTTATTCAATCAGTCACTAGCAACAGGAATAGTTCCAGAAGATTGGAAGGTAGCAAATGTAGTACCGCTTCACAAAAAAGGTAGCAGGGAAGAGTCTGGTAACTACAGACCAGTAAGTCTTACATCAGTAGTGGGAAAATTAATGGAGACTATGTTAAAGGAAAGAATTGTTGAATATCTGAATATAAATAGCTTGCAAGATACCAAACAGCATGGGTTTACAGCAGGGAGATCTTGTCAAACTAACCTCATAGATTTTTTTGACTGGGTAACTAAAATAATAGATCAAGGGGGAGCAGTAGATATAGCTTATCTAGATTTCAGTAAAGCATTTGACACTGTCCCTCAGAGAAGACTCATAAATAAATTGCAGTGTTTGGGTCTAGATGTAAAAATAGTGAAATGGATAAGGCAATGGCTGAGTGACAGGAGACAGAAGGTGGTAGTCAATGGAGAATATTCGGACGAAAGGAGTGTTACTAGTGGAGTACCTCAGGGATCTGTACTGGGGCCCATTCTTTTTAATATTTTTATTAGTGATATTGCAAAAGGTCTTCAAGGAAAGGTATGCCTTTTTGCAGATGAAGCAAAGATCTGCAATAGGGTAGACATTCCAGGGGGAAAAAGCTAAATGGCGAATGATTTAGGTAAATTAGAAGAATGGTCAAGAGTGTGGCAGATGCACTTTAACGTTGATAAATGTAAAATAATGCACTTGGGACATAAAAATCCAAAGGGAAAATATACCATTACGGGTACTGTGCTGTCAGAGACAACAGAGGAAAGGGATTTGGGAGTAATTATTTCTAATGACTTAAAGGTAAGCAGGCAATGTAATAAAGCGATGGGGAATGCAAGCAGGGCACTGGGTTGTATAGCTAGGGGCATTAGTAGCAGAAAAAGGGAAGTAGTCATGCCACTGTACAGATCTCTAGTTAGACCTCACCTAGAATATTGTGTACAGTACTGGAGACGCCATCTCCAGAAGGATATTGACACTCTAGAGAAAATTCAAAGAAGGGCTACTAAAATGGTGACTGGTCTACAGGAAAAGAAATATCAGGATAGACTAAAGGATCTGTATATGTATAGCTTGGAGGAGAGAAGAGAGAGAGGGGATATGATAGAAACATTCAAATACGTGAAGGGATTCAACAAAGTACAGGATGGAAGTATATTTCAAAAGAGTAAAAACGTTAGGACAAGAGGCCATAGTCTAAAACTAGAGGGACACAGGTTTAGATGTAATGTAAGAAAGTTTTACTTCACTGAGAGGGTAGTAGACAAGTGGAATAGCCTACCAGCAGAAGTGGTAGATGTCAATGTGACAGAATTTAAGCATGCATGGGGTAGGCATAAGGCGGTCCTTAACATAAGAAAAGACCAAGGACCAAAAAAGGTTTGAGGTTTTTTTTTTGTTTTTTTTTTACACAGTAGGAAATTGGGCAGACTAGATGGGCCGAATGGTTCTTATCTGCCGTCAAATTCTATGTTTCTATGTTTCTATATAGCAGCCAGAAGCATATACTGTATAGAGAGGGAGGAAGTATCTGAGAGCATTGGGAGAGAAGAGGCAGCAATGAAGAGTGTAGAGGAGTTGAGCAGTTTTGCCACCCACCAAAGTTCTCCTACCTTATTCAGATGAATGACCCAGGCAGGAACCTCTTGGACATCTAAAAGCCTGAGAATCTCCATTTTCATTTCTAATCAATTTCCTATTATCTAACTAATGTGGGAAACAAATGAAAAACAAAACACACATTCCTCAAGAGGTGCGTCTAGTGAAACAGTATGTTTTGTTCAACAAATTTAGAGAAAAATTTCACTCACCACTACTAATCACATAGCAACCTATTCCATCTGACACAGATGTTGCTTATATGTTTCTTTATTAGTTGTTCTTGAGCTCACATGGTGGATTTCTGGTGAGCCTTTTGGTTAAAATAGCAGTGCCTCTTAGGAAAAATAAATAAATGTGTTTTGAAGAACATAGCATTTAAGAGCTTATCCTTGACTCTCCTAAGTGACCCCACAAGTCATGACAATGTTCAGATCTATCTTATTTGTCTTTCTCTGAAATCTGCGAAACCTGCAGGTTTTCAGTATAATAGTGCTTCATCACAGCTGGATGGCTCAGTCATTGTAATTGATCTTTTTGTACTCAAGCAGTGCATAACCCTAAAATATTACCTATTAGTGACTTAGAGTTGCCAACAACTGAACTAATTGAACATCCTGTCAAGTACCAGGCATAAGACAAAATAACTTGTAAATGAGATATGTCCTTATTTGACTTTCCTTAATTAGGGGTTTGCTATTGAAGATGTAATTGCATTCATCTTTTACATTTCATTAACCAACAGTCAACTACTGAAGTGCACTGCACACTCCTTTTGCACTAAAAAGGTTAAATATGCAATTTTATAGTAACTCAAATTTCAGCATGACCCTTATCAGAGCAATGCAACTGAAGAGTATGAATAGAGTGAAGTGGTCAGTATCTGCAAAGAGAGAAATATGCTTTCATTGTCGTATTGAGGAAGATGCTGTAAAAAAGTAACTCAGAATGGAATATGAAAATACAAACCTTTCCCTGGTAGAAGCAGCTGTATCCCAATAACCTATTTTTAATGCACTGATTCCCAGATAGTGTCCAGTGTTTTATGAAGCAATAGAATAGGCACCACTTGGTGCTCAAAGTGTTAGTAAGTGTGAAGAAACGTTTTCTGGCATACTGGATACAAAAAGGAGAGCCTATGCAAATAGACCATACCCAGTTTGGCCAAGAATAAAAAATGTGTGGTAATTTATTGGTATTCATGGTGTGAGAATGATCTTAGCTTTGGATCTTACTCCCCACCTCTACTCAGTTCTTTCCAATGTGTTTCTTCCACTCTTGAAGTCACTGGAATATTTCAGTGACTCCCTTGCAGGTTATTTCCAGTGTGTCCATTTCTACCACCCATCCTTTCTTTTAAATAATGGATCTGCCTTTTTTGTGTTGCCTTTATTCATCAAGCTAAGTGTCAGGGCTATGTTCTGGACAGGAAACCAGAGTGAGGTGCTGGGGAATGAGGTTGGAGAGTGGAACCTGTCACTGTTACCCTTGCTGCAGCCAAGGCTTAATGATAGGTGCTGGCCGCAAAGCCAGATGCTCAACCCCATTTGAGCCAGGGCCCTGGCCTGGATGGGAGAATAATGAGTCGGGGAACCATCCAGGACTGAAGGACAAACAACAATGCACAAGGGGAACCCCAAATGCAGAACTAGAAAAAGGTAACCAGCAGGAACTACCTATGTAGAAGGAAATGGTTTAGGAGCACTCAATATTTTAGGGCATGAAAACTGGCAAGTAGCCACCAAGATCTGCAATCCCAGCAACGAGTAGCCTAGTTCTGCTAGGAGGATAGATAGGGCTGGCCAAGAGTGATGAATATGAGACCAACCTACACAGCGAAATAACAATCCTCCTCCTAAATGTAAGGGAAAGGGGGCTAAGACCGCTATAACCAGATGCCACCTGAACCCAGGTACACTAATCGTGCCAGGTGTGGGCAACTGAAAGCAGGTGGATTATGACCTGTACAATGACTGACCAGGCTGGAGGGTAACGGGCACACACAAGGAGGAAGGCAACTTCCTATCCTGTCCTAGCCAACTCCTTCTCTCAGAAGACTCGGATGGGTATCGAGATGCTCAATAAACTAGGCAGAGTAGGACCAAGACAGGTATCCTGTCCTGGAAGGAATCTACCAGAGTACACAATCGGTCATACACAACATGCCTGAGAAATTGCCAACAGTGTATCATATAGCAATACAATGAGATTTGAGGTAGCAACCCAAAGACTGTCTGTCCAAAAGTACAATGGAGCACAATCTCCACTAGGGAGCCAGGATGCCACAGCCACAGTGAAGGTTCACTATTGAATTGTAGGCATCTAATGGGCGACCATCAAAATGCTGCATTAAAAATGTCCCCTGATTCAAAAGGACGACATCAGAATGTCACCCCCATCAAAAGAATAACATTCTAATATTGCAAGTTTAAAGGTTGCCAAATAGAGGCCGACATTTCAATAATAATCCACAGCCCCTGCAATGTAATGTAATATCAATATATGTTTCCATCTGGCCTGAACTCTTTGAGTGCCAGAGAGGTCTGCAACGCATTGCAAAGTGTTACGGACTCCTCTGGCACTCAAAGGGTAAATATAAAGTTGTACCTATTTAGCAATAATAAAAAGTGTTCACTGTCAGTGCCCTGCTCCTCTGTCTGCACCCTTTCATGACAGTGTCCTACTTCTGTCTGAACCCTTTCATGTCAGTAGCCTCTTGTGTTTGCCTCCTATCCTCCTCTACTTGGTGCTATTTACCACTCTGTGCCCTCCTGATTAGGTTTCTCCCTTCCTTATCTGCCCAATCCTCTGATACGACAGATGAAGACATATATTGATACTACATTACAAGGTGAACCTTAAGTGTACAAAATCAGAATGTTGCACTTTTGAGTGGGGCAATATTCTGATGCCGCCCTTTTATATTAAGGCGACATTTTTAATGCAGTGTTTTCATGGTCACCCAATAGTTTGTGACATTTCAATAGGATACCCACCAGGAGGAGTCCAAAGGGCCAAAGAAGGAATATGACCCTGGAGCACGATACTGAGAGTATCAAGCCAAATAGGAAAATACAGACCATAGTCAGGTAGGATGCCATGGTCTCCAAGAGCAAAAACAACTACAAAGAAAAGCAATACCATAGTCAGGATAAAAAATAAATAATGCCAGGAGGAAGAGTCACACTACGAAGCCATGTCAAATGCACAGGAGAACACAACAAACACCAAAGCTTGATAATAGGGCAAAGAGTGACAGGCCAGAATAAAACGGCAAGCTGAGCAATACCCATGCTGGGGCAGGGGACCAGCTGCAAGAGGACTTTCCCAAAAAGTCTGGGCAAGTGAAGCCTGACGCTAAAGAGGTTCAAATATGGAGCAAACCTTGTGGCAACATATCGTTCAATGCATTTTTCCAGAGTTATTACAGTTTAAACTTTTGGGTTTTTTATATAATCAGTGCCCTCTAGTGGCCAGAATTCAGACAATTATTCAGTTGCATTCCATGGGTGAGGTAAGCTACTGATAAAGTTTTTCATAGAATGTGATGCAAACTGCAAAGTCATTACTGATACTTTAAACAACTGACAGCAGTGGAAGTGTCATTGTTTTACTCAGCAGAAAAAGGCTTCTATCTTATAGGTTTTCATAAAACAAAAAGTTGACAGCTCCTTTAAATGTATATGAAAGGTATTCTGTTTTCTGCCATTTCACTCATTCAATTAATTTATGACACCACTAATTAGTAGGTGTTGCTAATGTATGTGTATGCAATCACAGACACATAAACTCACACACACACACACAAACACACACACACACATATAAATTCACAGTGCATTGGAGACTAGAGGGGTTAAGGTGGAAAGTGTAGATATAATGTAGGTATGCTCAGGGGCAAAAGAATATTTGATTTTTGGGGTGAAAATAGTGTGTTATATGGTAAAGGGAAATTATCTTCTTCCGGTTCACTGTCAAAATGTCGCACACTATAGTTATATAGTTACCCGCATCAAAAGGGCGGAATTCTGATGTTGCACTCATTTGAGCAACACATGTACTTGTCCAACAGTTGCTACACTGCACTATTAACTATTTCCATACTATTCACATACCATTGCCCTATGATCTCCTTCCACTGTAAAGTCTAATCAACCCATACATGATTAATTAACTCACTCCATATATCAGAAGGCTGCAGCGACCACAGCCACTGTAATTGTTTCACCTTTAGACCTTTAGACCTTTGAATGAATGCCAGCCCACTGAGTGCTCAATACTGTTAACCCGCTAAAAAAAAAAAAAACAGGCGCTGTGGTTTTTTAAGTCAGGTTTTGTTTTCCTATTACCTAAGTTGTTAAAACAAAACCAGCGGTAATTATACTCACCTCCAGTAAAAAAAAAGCCCATAACCACTAAAAACAATGTGCAAGCTACATACCGTACAGGATTGAGTCAAAATTTCTCAAAAATGTGAGATACTTACCAACAGTTACCAGAAACTTACTTGAGGTCATTCCTGCTCAAGGGGAAGTCATCAAGTACTGAATCTAAAGATTCATATACTTTTTCATAGAAGGATATTGAATGCTGAATCAGTTCACAAATGTTCACAAAATGTCATTTTTGTGTCTCAATGGTTTAATGAGGTTATCTTTATTATTAGAACTTAGAGTACAATCTGATAATATTATATGTGGGAAATATGTGCCAGTCCTAAGAGGTAATTATAAGTATGAGAAATCTTGAGTTTGAGTGAATGGTCTGAGAGTTAGCATTGATGATAAGCCATGTACATAAAAATTTAAGTGGAGAAAGTGTTTTGTGAGAAGCCAGTAGAGAATGGAGAGAGAACATCTACTACTATATGGTCCAGGAATACTATGGTCCAGTAATATATGATGCAAGTGCTGACAGATGAAGCAAAAGTTGGTACTGATAGTTGAAGAAAACATTCCATGATACAGTTTGGTCACATGTGAGCCACAGAAGCCCAGTACAACACACAAAACAGATGCTGAATGTAAATTATTGTACTTACAATATAAACTGTGATTTTTGAAGATATTTATTTAAAATAAAGATCTCCATCAAGCTGATGGAAGTTGCTTATCTAATTGAGATGGCATAACTCCAAAAATATAAAGATGGCTAAATATGTATTTTCCTTAACCTGTTTGGTCATAAACTATGTGACTGGTGGAAACCAATATCACCTTAAAGAAGAAATAAAAACATATATATTGATTTTAACCGTTAGAATACTAGAGAGGTCTCGAATGCATTTGAGACCTCTCTGCCATGCAAGGGGTTAAAATCTCCATTTAAAGGGATAGCAATGTCCCAACAAAAGTATACATAAAATTGTAGACACAATAAAAAAATACTTAATGCCCTTACTCGTATCTCTCAAACCTTTATGGTTTGAGAGATATAAGAAAATAAAGGTCTCTGTTCCCTCCCCTTTCTGCCTGATGAGCTGTAAAGCTGTCAGAAGTAGAATCTGGTTGCCCGAACAGACGCGGCTGTTCAGGAGCACTGACATCCAGATATCTAACTATAAATACTTCATCGGAATGGTCTACAACGTGTGCTTGCAAACCAGACACATGATGTAAACCATTCAGATAAAGTATTTATAGTTAGATATCACTATGTCAGCACTCCTGAAGAGCCACCGTCTGAATCTGGAACCAGTATCTCATGCTGTCAGCTATACAGCTGACAAATGAGAAGGGGGAGGGAGCGGGGAACTTTATTTTATAATATCTCTCAAACCATAAAGAACCATATAAAGAACTGAATGTTAACAAGTTACCATAGTACACATCAATAAATCAAGCTAATGATACACCAGGAAATATCAAAGTCTGGTTCATTTATCTTTAATTAAGTTCTCTAAACTCAAAATAAATAAATTAAACCACTTATACTAGGAAGGACTGGACCTAAGCCCCACAGATGTATGATGGTACATAATACAATATACACAAATAAAATGGAATAATTCTGGGTCCACCAACTGCACCATTAGCCAAAATTCTCCAAATTCTCATTGATTTAAAGGGATAGTAATGTCCCAAAAAAAGTATACATGAAATCACAGACACAATAAAAATACTTTATGCTCTTACTCATATCTCTCAAACCTTTATGGTTTTAGAGATATAAGAAAATAAAGTTCCCCGCTCCCTCCCCGTTCTCATTCGTCAGCTGTATAGCTGACAGCACGAGATACTGGTTCCGGATTCAGACGGTGGCTCTTCAGGAGCACTGACATAGTGATATCTAAATATAAATACTTTATCTGAATGGTCTACATCATGAGTCTGGTCTGCAAGCACACATTGTAGACCATTCCGATGAAGTATTTATAGTTAGATATCTGGATGTCAGTGCTCCTGAAGAGCCGCGTCTGGTCATGCAACCAGATTCTACTTCTGACAGCGTTACAGCTCATCAGGCAGAAAGGGGAGGGAGTAGAGACCTTTATTTTCTTATATCTCTCAAAACATAAAGGTTTGAGAGATACGAGTAAGGGCATTAAGTATTTTTTATTCTGTCTGCGATTTCATGTATACTTTTTTTGGGACATTACTATCCCTTTAAATCAATGAGAGTTTGGAGAATTTTAGCTAATGGTGCAGTTGGTGGACCCAGAATTATTCCATTTTATTTGTGTATATTGTATTATGTACCATCATACATCTGTGGGGCTTAGGTCCAGTCCTTGCTAGTATAAGTGGTTTAATTTATTTATTTTGAGTTTAGATAACTTAATTAAAGATAAATTAACCAGACTTTGATATTTCCTGGTGTATCATTAGCTTGATTTATTGATGTGTACTATGGTAACTTGTTAACATTCAGTTCTTTATACTATTTATTCTTTGTGTTATTGCAAGATGTACTTACTTATGATAGTTTCACATAATTGCTTTGGTTTTAACCCTTTGAGTGCCAGATGTTTGTGCAATGCGTTACTTTGCAATGTGTTGCACACTCCTCTGGCACTTGAAGGGTAAATATAATGCTTTGTCGCTATTAAATATATACGTCTGTCTGGGCTTCATATGACCTTTTTTAAAGGTCCTAATAGAATTTTAGTGGTTAATGTAACAGTAACAATACCCCCCCCCCATACCTAATGAATTAATTCTGTGTGGATTTGTTCCCCAAATTAAATCTTTAATCAGTGACATATTTCATGGATACAGAGTCAGATATTATTTTGTGTTGCAAAGACTGCGAGAAGGAAAACTTTTCACATTGAAGTTTTACTTCGTTTCGTTAAATTTTAAAATTAGAATCCTATATAATAATTCGCTAGAATGTGTGTCAGAAGCCATCATGCGCAGAAGAGACTGCGCTCGTTCTGGCAGTCTCTACTGTGCAAGACTGCATCGCGTGGAGCAGTGGGGTAGCGGCCGCTTAACCCTTTGAGTGCCAGATGGGGTACGCAACACATTGCAAAGCAATGAGTTGCGTACCCCTCTGGCACTCAAAGGGTCAACATTACCCAGACCTTGGCCGTGAACAGGGGCTTTTACACTAGTATATAATAATTCCCTAGGATGTGTGTCAGAAGCTGTCATGCGCAGTAGAGACTGTGCCTGATTGCATCGCGTGAGTGAGGTGATGCAAGACTGCATTACGTGGAGCAGTGAGGTAGTGGCTGCTTAACCCTGTGAGTGCCAGAGGGGTACACAACGCATTGCAAAGCAATGCATTGCGTACCCCTCTGGCACTCAAAGAGTTAACATTACCCGAACCTTGGCCCGTGTACACGGGCTTTTACACTAGTATATATATATAATATATCTCAACTCTAGCTTTGAATTCACTTACGATGTTCACTTACAATTATATCATGGATTTCCAACAATAATGTATGGCTGCAATTTGTCTTTAAATACATTTTAGTTTATTATCCATTTTACTATTTTAACATAACAGGTATCATGATGATGAAAAGTGCTTTAAACTCCAGTGCTGACTGACTGAATACCCCATGCACATGACCCACCACAACTGCAGTTAATCACCCTTTCTACGGGCCCATGGTCAGTCTGAACATTCACAGAAACAGTGTTCACCCCTTGTGAACACCACTTGCATGAGCCAGTCTATAAACAGGATCTCATAACATTACATTCCTGTTGACCACATTTTTCCATTCACATTATGACTATTTACTATATTTGCTTGGGCCCAGCCTTGGTTAAATATATACTTTGAGTACCTAACCCAGTTCATTGTTTGTATTTGAACAAGCATAACCTGAAGTCTGGTACAATATGTTTACTAATACTTATGAATTGTATTTTACTTCCAGCATGATGAGCTGTAGTTTTCCACAAACCACCATTTAATTGTCCAGTGCAAGAAGATCATATGTTAAAACAAACTTTAATACTGCATTCCTAATATCAATCCATATGTATACTATTCAACTCATACAATTACATTAATATTCACATTTTTATTGGACTTAACATTTGCAATGTTTTTCTTTGTCTTCTTTGGTTTATAAATAACTATCTGCACCCAAGATCTTTAAAGAAATGTTGTTTTTTTGTGTTTTGTGTAAAGAGAGCTCTGAATAATGTAAACTAAATAGCTCACTCAACGGCCTGTTTAATGTGTCATTGGTTTGCTTTAAAGGGATAGTAAAGTTTCATAATAAAAGGAGCTCCAATTAAGCTTCATAGAATTTGGGCCATGGAGAGTGTTATTTCAATACTGTCAGAATTGTAGTCCAAGAGTAATTGAATGATAAAGTATCCCCCCACTCTTTTACTGATGTAACACTGCTCACCTCACTTCACCTCAAGAAAAGAACATGACTTTTGGCTCATCCCTAGTCCCAACAGCTGGAGAGTTTGCTTACCTTTCCTGTGAATTTTGCTCTTGTAACTTTTTTCAAGAGGTAACAAAGTTAATCCTTGCTATCAAGTTTATGGAGATAGACTTAAAGGGATAGTAATGTTTCATAATAAAAGCATCTTTAATTAATCATCATAGTATTTGGACCTTGGAGAGTGTTAGTTCAATTCTGTCAGAGTTGTAGTTCAAGAGTAATTCAGTGACAATGTATCCCCCCCTCCGCCCCTTTTACTGAAGTAACACTGCTCAGCCAGAACAGAAGGGAGGTGCCCAGGTAGATTGCAGAGAGGGACAATCTTCAATTAAGATAAGGAAAAAGCTGAAAAACTTAAGGAAAAAGCTGAAAAACTTGTCAAGCGGGGCAGGGCTTTCATTGTTCTCATAGGAAGATTGTCCCCTGCTGGTCTATGGACCAGATTCCACATCTGAAAAGAGATGGCTTACACTAGGATAAAGGGGTGGGAGGGGGAAACTTTATCCTTCAATTACTCTTGAACCACAACTCTGACAGTATTGAAATAACACTCTCTGTGGCTAAAATACTATGAAGATTAATTGGAGCTGCTGTTTTTGTGAAACATTTTTATTAGTGATGAGCGAGCGTGCTCGGCCGATGCTCGGATCGGCTCGAGCATCGCTCTGCTCGGCACATGGCGGTACTCGTCGAGTACCGCCATGTGCTCGCCCGACATGTTCGGGTGGCGGGGATCTGTGCCGGAAGAGGCACAGATCCGAAGAAGCTCTGCTGGACCACCAGGGACTGGAGGTACGGGGGTATTGCGGAGATGAAGGGGGCATTGCGGAGATGAAGGGGGACATTGTGGAAGAGGGGCATAGACTCTATGCCCCTCTTCCACAATGTCCCCCTTCATCTCCGCTATGCCCGTCTTCCACAATGTGCCCCTTCATCTCCGCTATGCCCCTCTTCCACAATGTGCCCCTTCATCTCCGCTATGCCCCTCTTCCACAATGTCCCCCTTCATCTCCTCTATGGCATAGAGGAGATGAAGGGGGACATTGTGGAAGAGGGGCATAGCGGAGATGAAGGGGCACATTGTGGAAGAGGGGCATAGCGGAGATGAAGGGGCACATTGTGGAAGAGGGGCATAGCGGAGCTGAAGGGGGACATTGCGGAGCTGAAGGGGGCATTCGGAGATGAAGGGGGCATAGCGGAGATGAAGGGGGCATTGACCAGGCACCCTCCCCTCATCAGAGCAGGGGGTGCCTGGTGTCGCCCCATTCATTCCAATGGGGCTCGGGTGCTCGGCCGAGCACTCGAGCCTCAAGGGGTGCTCGGTCAGAGCACCCGAGCACCCGAGCATCGTGGTGCTCGCTCAACACTAATTTTTATCCCTTTAACAGTTTCTAAGAGGCACATAGGCCACCCGACATGAATGGTAATCTTAACTCTTTGAGTGCCAGAGAGGTATCCAATGCATTGAGTTTTAATGAGTTCATATATATGTGGTACTCAAAGGGTTAAAAACAGCAACTGCCATGGACATCTAGTTGAACTGAAAATGTTATCTCATGAACAAATGCACAAAGGCAAAATTAATTGGAGCCATTAAGACTTTCTTGCCATAGAAAGGTAAATACATGGTTATTAGGAGGTGTTACTTTGCCTTTAAGACATACAAATTTGGTTTCTTATACTGATAACTAAATTCAGACTAAATTATATAACGATCATTTTCTCTAACATTAATATCTTTTTAGATGTTAACCTGTATATTTTGAATGCGCAGGGTTGAGATTTATATTAATTTTCTATGTTGAATGCAAAACAGTTCAGTTTGAAGACAGATATGTCAGTCTCTGAAATAATTAGTGGATGGAGACTGAAAAGGACACTATAGCCTCGACTCAGTTGTCCTCAGTGCTAAAAAAAACAACCAGTGATAGGTTTTCAGGCAGCGTAAGCCATTCAATTACCTGATAACAGATGAGAGTTGGTAGTGTGTTAGCATTAGAAATTCAGGAGACAAATATTGTGACTTTGATACCTTTATTGGCTAACTAAGCATATTTAGGAAGCAAGCTTTCACGACCTCTTATGTCTCTTCCTCAGACACGTTATACAGATAAATATGAAAACATTTCCCGTGAGAAATTCCACGAAATCCACCTTGTTGTCCACTTTTTCTCTGGAAAATATGCTTTAAAAACAGTGATTTAAATCTTCGCATTTTTTGACTATTAGCCAAAATTCTTCATCATTTTTTCAATGGATAGAAAGTTTCCGCCCATTGATCTACATGTTTTTCACCTTTTAGCTATAAATATGTGACATATTCCAGGAAGTGCAACACAATAGAGGCAGCTACAGAGCAAGGTAGATGTGCTGTGCTGTTCTGCTGTGATTTGTTTATAAAATTGAGGCATGAGAGGATCAAAGTGACTACGATCACTATAAGAAAGTTTAAAAATAATAAAAGTAGCAGCTGGAAGGGCCCTTATGTGTCCACTGAGGAGGAGGAGGAAGTGAGCACTACAGAACCAATGCTGTCCGGTCTCCTTAAATCACCCCTAGGGACCTTGGTGAAATTAATGACAAGGGAAGAATAAAAGGGTAGTAGTGAGAGTAGGACAGGTCAGCTGCCTGTGCCTGCTGCCAGACGTGCTGCCCCTACTGCCACCATTGCTGTGACTGCTGCCAGATGTCCTCCCTTGCTACAACCATTGCTGTGCCTGCTGTCAGAGTGTCCAGACTAGTGGTCAAGAGAGCCTACATGATTCCTGTGGCTCTGGGAGTCCTCCCCTCCCCTTCACTACAGTGTCCAAGTGGAACATGATTCTGAAGAGGCCAGAACTGGTGTTGGAGGAGAGCAGGGGCAGAATTAATACCGCCAGCAGGAGCACAGATCAGCTGCCTGTGCCTGCTGCTACTGCTGCCAGTCTGCCTTCTTCAGGTCAAGAAGAATTGCCAAGTGTGACAGTAGGGGATCCTCTGTCACATTGCTTGTCACTTCCTCCAAGCAGCAGTGAGATGTCTGTAAAAGGGGCAGGAGGAGGATACTTTATCATTCAATTAATCTTGAACTACAACTCGGACAGTACTGAAATAACACTCTCCGTGGCTCAAATACAATGAAGATTAGTTAGAGTTGCAGTACCTTTAACGTATAGGTTTCAGATTCCACTCATGTTGTGTATGTTTCAGTTTAATGTGCTGATGTATGGTAATGCATAACTGTTAACCAGTAGGTTGCCAAAAAATACCTTTCTTGTTGCAGACGGGCTGTGCCCTCCATTTGTCCTCACCTCTATATATATTTTTAAGATATCATTGTTATTTTTTCTTATGCACAAACGCTATTCTTTTGGGTGGTGCAATTGGTGGCAGTTATTTGTTAACCCGTTGATTGCCATATTGCTACTTGTTGTTTTTCTGCTGGGCAGTGCACCCGACTTTTTTCCCTATTATTATTGACTCCATTCTTTGTATTTTTTTATTCCCTAACTATTTGGGTGGTTGATACTGTGGCAGTGCCTAGCTGTTAGCCTGTTTGTTGCCTAACAGCAGCATGAATTTTTTCTGCTGGACAAGGATCCCGTTTATCCACCCCATATCTACTATTATTGATATTTCTCTACTTTTCTTTGTGTTTGGACAAGTGATTGTGCGTGTTTTAAACACATGGATCTAATATTTTAGTTTGTGTTTTTTTTGTCTTGCATTCTTTCCGGTTTCTGCGCCTAAGATTTGTATATTTTTTCCATTATTTTATAGTTACATTTATATATTGGATACATAAGTTTGTTTTCATTTATTTTTCCCATTCACGTGTGCTCTATGTTCCACCAGTGGTGATGCCTTTTGTACTGGTTGGGTTTGCAAAGCACATGCGAGGGAGATTTATGTTTATTATCCCATTACCAGTATTTCACATTAATCCAGATATGTCTAGCTAGATATATAAAATGATATTGTATTTATGCAATATGCTTTTTATTAACATAACATAGTAACATAGTTGATGAGGCTGAAAAAAGAAATGCATCCATCAAGTCAAGCCCATGCCAAATCACCCTTGTTGAACCCCCTTGGAGCCATTTCCAAATAAGCCTCAAGAGGGTGAAAAACCTTCCTTGCTAACTTCAAATGACAGTCAGATATTTCCCTGGATCAACATCCTGGGGGAGATTCACTAAAAGGTGATAAAGGTGATAAAGTAGTCTCTCTTTATAATTCAGATCCTCCAATCCCTTTATCATATTTTTGCACGTCTATGCATTTTTTCCATTGCAGTAATGTCTTTTTTAAGAACTGGTGCTTAAAACTGTACTCCATATTATAGATAAGGCCTTACAAATTTGCATAGAGGTAGAATTATATTTGCATCCCTTGCATCTATACCCCTTTTTATGCAGAACAGTACCCTATTTGCTCTTGCAGCAGCTAAGTGACTCTGCACTCTGCTGTGAAGTCTACTGTCCATCAGTACTCCTATATCTTTCGCTATTGAGGATTCCTCAAGTAGTCTTCCATTTAGGGTATATGCAGCATGTTTATTTCTACAGCCCAAATGCATATACTTTCAAACATCTGTTTTATGGGTTTCCTTATGGTCTTGCCCATTTCAACATATTCTTCTCTATTTCTAATATTAATGTTTTGCTTCATTTCTCTTTTTCATCATGGCATCGGTTTCTTTTGATATTTGGGTTGTTTTTTCTTTTTTCACAGTAGGTACAAGGGCAGTGTCTACAATATTCTCATAACCTTTTCATTGTGGGTTGAAATGTCTGTGTCTGGCAGGTCTTGCAGCACACTGTAATGATTTGCTAACTCAAAATTTTTATTATATTCCAGTACCTGGCTAAAGTCAATCTTCATGTTTGTTAGCTTGATCATTTTCTTTCTTTCTCTCTTGCGGTCAGTTTTGATTTTTGCTCTCACTAGACGATGGTCACTTCCAACATTAAATCGATTTAAGAGCAATCAGTGAATATAATTTTATTACTTGCAAGTATGAAGTCGATTTCACTTGTTTTACCATTTTCCATGTCCATTTTCTCTGAGCTTTTTTCCTATAAAATGAATTCATGATGAACACATTATGTTCTTCTGAAAATACAATCAGTTGGTTGCATCTTTCTTCTCTTTTTCCAGTTCCATGTGGTCCAATCTATTTTCACAATTTTGTATCTTACCAATTCTCATATTGAATTTGATTAAAATGTATCTTTTTTTTACTAGTTTCACATAAGCCAATAATGTCCCATTTGATGCTAGTCAGTTCTAGTACTAGTTCCTCTAAGCAAGAAACTGTACTCATAGATCAAATGTTAAGTGCTCCAAAGTCTAAGGACAGCCTGATATCTCCCTCTGCCATTAAGATGGTGTTCCAGCTGCCATAGGTAGTAGCTCACAAGCCTCCGGGGAATGAGGGCTTTTTTGATGTTGTTGTAAAGCCATTCTGAGGCAATGTACCATAGTCTGCCACACTGGTCCAGTGTCAGTTGGGGGATTTTGGGATGATTTAGTCTGGTGTCTTATATTTGATCTGTCCACCTTGGGTGACCATGTCAGGAGTATATTCTCCTGATTTCATAGTTCTCAGTTTCACTAACACTGACAAATATTCCCTCATTGGCTTGCCTAGCCTAGATTTACATTTGGCATGTAGTTATGGGTAGACAGCTCAATGAGTGCATGAAAAAGCTATAAAGAGAGAAAAGTGCATACTAAGTGCAGTAGTTATGTAGTCATAATTGCCCATCAGAAAGTGGTAAATACTATTTGGTATGTGAGGTGGCTGACAATGCAGACAGGTATATAAAATGTATAAATAAAAACATACAGTACATAATCTGTATGATGGCCACTTGTCCACATATCTGTGGTCAAGTGAACTTTATTGCTGTAACAATATAACAGCCCATTACCCATGACACTAACCTCCTGCTTGTGCAACTGTGACATAGCCATTCTTGAAACAGCTTTGTGGTTTTGGATATGCAAGGGAAGTGCAATACATGACACCAGATATTTAAAACCTCTGGTTTCTACAACAGGATAGGGCTACATTTCATCTGCCAACATTTTGGCAAGTTTGCCACTCCACAAATGTATCTTTGCATAATTTTTCACATTTTTGTCTTCTTTATGAGAATTCAGAAAGTGTTGGTTGGCAGAAGGAATTTGTAATTTCATTGCTTTAACATGAGTAGTGGTGGTAGTGTTGGTGGTGGTGGGCGTGGCAATTGTGGGGTCTCAAAGCCAATCTTCTGCGCTTTGCATTTTCAAATAACAGTATGAAACATGAATGTCATTGTTATTGATGAGAATGTCATCACACTCCTTAAAACATCAGCAGCACTACTATGTCCCGTAATATTTTAGAAGTGTTGCTACTGATGCTAGTCATAATGCCTCTGTGTTGCAGGTGTGTTTCCCAGTGAGACCTGTGACTGTGCTTTAGATGGAATCGTAATTATATCTGTTTTTGTGATCCTGCTTTCCCCCTGCTTTCTCACTCATCGTCATTTTTCTTTTTTATTATGAGTGAAGTGTCTCCATAATATAGATTTCATATACTGAGGGGCTTCGCAGGGAATATTACTTATTTATCACTACTCCAAAGGCTAGCTATTCCACAGAATTAGTAGTGGTGCTGCACCTCTAACAGCAGCAGAAGGAATTATAGATTGGGTTGTAGCTGTTGACTTGTTGCAAATTTGTCAGTAATAACAAGTGTGAATGGGTGGGGGCTAGACTTGGAGGCAGTGACAGTAATGATGATGACAGAGATGACTGTGTGTTTTAGACATGTTTACTTGTCCAGACCCTCCAGTTGATCTCTCAAAGAGTTTTTAAACTGACATATTGCTCCTTTTCAGTGGTAAAAGATTCAACCTTTCATTTCAAATACAGCTATTTTTTGCCATATCATCATCAGCATAGAGGGACATATTCTAATTCATCATAATCACTAATAAGGTCAGCAGCATAATTCAATACCATTTTCTCTTTCTCACCCCTAATTTTGTATTATTGTAGATTTTCTAATGTGGGAAAAAGTTTATTTTTACCTCTCCCCTTACGAAGATGTATAGAAAGTTGAACTGACCACTACTTTATTTTTGGGCAGCACTGTCACTGCCTTAACACATTTGTAGTGTGAAATTGGTTGCACTGGACAACACAGCATGCCAGCAGCAACAGTGTATGTGTCTTTTTCTTGTCTGATGTCTTGTCTGCTGTCTGCCTGAAAAAATTTAGGTGTTATGTCTCTGTCTCAGGTATGTCATTCATTTAGTCTCAGCTCAGTATGTATCACCTGTCTGCCTGTCACATATCAATCATGTCTGTCTTTTCAAAAGCTAGAGTCAAAATTTCAGCAGCTTTCTCTCTCTCTCCAAAGCAAAATATGGGTAAAACTGACACCCCCTTTTACACTGGCAGGTTAGCACAGTAGAAATACTTGCAATAAACTCTTCACGTGGAAGGGGCTTTAAAAAATTACCATTTGAATGCAAAGAAAAAAAGTGTAAAAAAAAATGCACCTTTCAACGAAAGCCAGGAAATGTGTTTTTACATATATTTTCCTTTGTGGCAAAAATCTTTGACCGTGCCAAACTCCCGTTTACTAATGGGTTAACAATGAACTGTTCCAGCTGTACTTGATTACATTTGACATGTGCTGTCTGTACATTACATAGGCTGGAGGATTATCTAACAAAAAATAACTGCATTTGGACACCGATCAACAGCTGCAGACTATTTATAGAAAGGTGTATTTTTTTCTCTGGTATTGAGACCTAAACACAAAGAAGTTTGAACAAGTTCTAGAAAAAGACTAACAGCACTTAGGGCTTTCTTGTTCACAAGTATACTCAGTACCAGCACATTTAAAAAAAATAGAAGACATAATCCTATAAGGTAATTTTCTGCATAAATAAAAAATATACAGTACAGTCACTTGTGTTGTGCATGTATGTGACTGTATGTAATGCAACTTTACTCTTAAGAAACATAGAATCATAGAATCTGATAGCAGAAAGAACCATTTGACCAATACAGTCTGTCCATTTTTTCCTTTTGCAAAAGCCTCAATGTTCAGGAATAAGGATAGGCTTATGCCTAACCCATGCATGCTCACATATCCTCACTATATTAACTAGGGATGGGCAAAAGTTGTCGCCGTGTTCCCGTGAGAAATTCTGTGAAACCACGTTATTGTCCACTTTTTTGAGAGAAATTCCGCTTTTAAAATTAAAGGTTTTTACGTTTTTCTCCCATTGGTTAAAATTCCCCACCAATTTTTCAGTGGCTAGAAAGTTTCTGCCCATTGATTTACATTGTTTTCACGTTTTCGTTATATAAATGTGATGTATTCCAGGAAGTGGAACACAATAGAAGCAGCTACAGAGAGAGGTAGACGTGCTGTGCTGTTCTACTGTGAACTGTTTGTTAAATTGAGGCCATCAATTTCTCTTCCACCCCAGCTTCTCCAACACCACCACCACCACTAGTCCCTACATGATGCTGCTCTATTCCAGACATCTCACTGCTGCTTGGAGGAGGTGACGAGCAATGTGACAGAGGGTCCCCTGCTGTCACACTTGGCATCATTTTCTCCTTCTCCCCCTAAGTACTACAAGAAACACTAGCAGCAGACAAAGTATTGGTGGCAGCAGGTTTAGCACTGGCAGTAGGTATAAGTGGCAAGTGGCAATGTTCATAGTGGTGGCGGAACTCCAGATGAAAAACAGCCGACTTGTAGAATCCAAAAAACTTATTTCAATAATAATAAACATGTACACACACCAAGCAGCATATATATAAAAGCAGAGATGACACTTAACATTCTTAACAGAACAGTTGTTCCGGCATTGTCTCACGTGTTTCGCACGTCATATGCTCTTACTCATAGACACACGGCAAAAATAACCATACCTTATTTAAAAGAACTCTAATCAATCAAAATGAGAAACAACTGTTAAGCCTTTCTAACGATATTTGTCCTCAAAGTAGTAGAGAACTTTGTTACTATAAAAGTAAAAATAAACTGTTTGTGACCTCTAAAAGCTTAGAGGAATATGAAGGTAGAGGGTAAGAATTGTCAGGTGATGCTAATGTTGTTGAGGATGACCTAATGATGACTGATGAAGATACAGATCTAGAATATATCCCTCCAGCACCCTTCTCTTGTTCAGATACAGTTGAATTTGAGAGTGAGGATGATGACATGGCTATAAGGTTAGCAGAAAGTCAAAGTCTGAATCTTCCACAACTTTTAAGGAGCACTGTGTCTATATATATAAAAGAAGACTTTGTGCCTGGCAAAACACACCCAGGGGCGGCAGTAAAAAGGATTACTGCTGCCATTGGGTGATTCTGTGGGAGTGTGATTTTTGGCCTGCCCCCACTATCCAGCCCGCCCACCACTATCTAAGGCTAAAAAAAAAAAAAAGCTGCCACACACTCCTACACCACAGACACATGCACATGTCCTCCCACACACACACTAGCAGACACATACACACATATACACACACGCACGCTGAGGATGATGGGAACAATGTTCAAGCTACAGCTGGAAGGCCATGGTCCAATCTGTATTATGCAGCTTCTTCATTCCCTGTCTTTGAGCCTACACAGCTCTGCTAATTACTACAAGTGAGCTGATTTCTAAACAATCAGCAGGAGGATACTGGCTTGCTGAGAAAGTGGAAACAACGGCAGAGAGGTGATCAGGCAGTGCAGAGCAAGGCTTCAGCTGAGCTGGTAAATGGCAGAGACATGGATGTGACTGTATTTATATATTGCACAAAGAGAGAGAAAGAGAGCAGGTTGTTTGTCAGTCTGTCTGTAAGTAGAGGTGCCAGTTCCTGCAATCATCTCCATGCTGTACATAGCTCACTGTATAGCATGTATGACAAACTATTTATATATGGTCTGGCATTGTATAGTATACAGTCTGTGTATAAGGACTGGCACTATACAGTATAGGAGGGACAGTCCCTGTTTGACACCCAAATCCCTCTGCTCCTCTATTTAGGAGATCACACGGTGTGGTGTATATACAGTAGGCTGACCAGACCTCACCTTTAACCGGGGACACATAGGAAATAAGCATATTTCAGGAGTGCACCAAAATCAAAGCAACCCTGCAGTATGCATTTTTCATATGTGTCACAGGTTGAAGGTGAGGTCTGGTCAGCTTAATGTACAAGTGTATCAGATTGCTTCACATCAGTAAAACCCACGGTAATGTGGGTATAAACTTCTGTATATATCTGTTAAATTAGTCTGTGTAAAAAATACTTTCATCTTCTTCTAAATCATTCACTTACAGAAAGAGTAACTTAACCATTTCAGTGCCAGAGGAGATGCAATGCATTGCTTACCCCCTGGCACTCAAAGGGTTAAAAATTCTCTACAATGGTCTGGCACTGTATAGCAGTGGTTCTCAATCTGTGCCCTCAGTGGCTATTAACAGGCCAGGATTTTAGAATTTCCTTTTAAGAGCACAGGTGAGTTAATCAATATGACTGAGCCTCTGATCAACACACGTGTTCTAGCAGTGAAATTCCTAAGTCCTGGCCTGTTAGTGGCCACTGAGGGCATGGGCTGAGAACCTCTGCTGTATAGTATACAGTCTGCATGTGTCTGTGTATAAGGACTGGCACTATACAGTATAGGAGGGACAGTCCCTGTTTGACACCCAAATCCCTCTGCTCCTCTATTTAGGAGATCACATTGTGTGGTGTATATACCAGTGTATCAGATTGCTCCACATCAATATAACCCACAGTAATGTGGGAATAAACTTCTGTATATATCTGTTAAATTAGTCTGTGTAAAAAAAATACTTTCATCTTCTTCTAAATCATTCACTTACAGAAAGAGTAACTTAACCATTTCAATGCCATAGGGGATGCAATGCATTGCTTACCCCCTGGCACTCAAAGGGTTAAAAATTCTCTAAAATACACCACCAGCCACGCCCCCAGTAACACCACCGAAAACACAAGTGTCCCTCTTTGGCCATATGAAATGTTGGGAGGTATGTTACTTACACTGCTCACACTGTATGTATTTATGTTCTGATTTGCAGCTGTGTGTCACTGTTTGTGTTGTCAGTGCATGTGTGTGTATATGTGTGTGTTGCATGTGTCTCTGTCTATCACTGTGTGTACCTTTCTGACACGTACACCCTACGCTATAATTCACTATCATAACATTTATTTAAAAAAAAAGAAACATTTCCTGCATAACATGACGGGCAACGCCGTCCCAAACTGCTAGTCTGTCTATAAACTGTTTGAGAAAGCCATTGAAAAGTCTGAACCTCAACAAGCACAGATGTCAAAAAGCACACAGTCACCCTATCAGTCATCATCAACATAATCGCCATTTCAAAGTCCAAGTCCCAGCAACAGCAACACAGCTTATTAACATCCACAGTGTTAGATATGATGAGTGCCTCTGCTGCTGCTGCTGTAAGTGCTGCACTTTTCACACCTAGTAGTAGTGGCAGTAGAATTGTATCAACATGTAGCTTTAGTAGTAGTAGTAGTAGTAGTAGCAGCACCACCACCTCAGGAACACCTCATTCCATGAAGTCCACAGTATTGAGATACTTCACTTAGGATCCTCAAGCTAAGCATGTTGCTGTCTCTTGTCTGTGCAAAAAGCAAGTGAACAGGGGGAAAGCAGGGTCACACTTAAGCACCTCCTGTATGAGATCCCACCTGAAGCACAACCACAGGTCTGACTGGGAAACACACTATCAGCAGGCCAAAGGTGCCACAACTATCAGCAGCAGAAGCACTTTAAAAAGTTCCCAGGGCTCTAGGGCAGAAAAAAGAAGCAGTGAAGTTATTTATGTGTCAGAGAGTGTGCTACTGCCAGTGCCAACAGTTAGTTCAGTCCAAATAACACCTATGGCTCCTACTGCAGAGGAGTATGATGACTCTGGCTTTGCTGTAGGAGATGGCAAAAGTCAAAGACTGCCTAAACGTGCTGCCTTTACCGTCACCACCTCCTCTAGTCATTTTGTTAAAGCAATAATGTTTCAGGCTTCTTATTCCATGTCCTGCCAACCCACACCGACTGAGTTCCTAGGAAGTCAAAAACTTCACAAAAACAATCCCAAAGTATGCCTGTATAATGGCAAGGTTGCCAAGATGTTGGCAATGGACATGCTGCCGTATTTTTTTTTTTGTAGAAAACCGAGGTTTCAGAGAACTGATGTCATGTGTAGCTCCATGCTGGAATATCCCAAGCCTCAGTCATTTTTTCTAGGATGGCTGTGACTGAATTGTACAAGCAGGTGGTTAGTGTGGTGGACAAAAGGCTGAAAAGTGCGTATGGCAAGAAAATGCAACTGACAACAGATATGTGGGCAACTGGGAAGAGCACAGTCTATATGACTGTGACTGCTCACTTCATTTACCTCCCAGCACCAACAGTGGACAACACTAGCTTACAGCATCAGGTGAAAGCCAGTAATCTTGCTTCTAGTTCTGGCAGTGTGATTAAAAGGTGGCAGGAGCAGCAGCAGGATAGTCCATACCATTGTCACGCCACCTTTGATACAGACAGTCCCACAAGCTGTAGATGTTTTAAAGGGATAGTGATATTTCATTTTATCTTTATTTTATTTTGTAGGCATTAAAAAAACATGAAGAATGATATAAGTCTTATCTCTCAAACTTTTATGGTTTGAGAGATATTCATAAGCAAAGTTTCCCCTCCCAACCCTTTTACCTAGTGTAAGCCATCTCTTCTCAGATGTGGAATCCAGCCCATAGACCAGACAGATAACAGAAGCGGACAATCTTCTTCCTATGAGAACAATGAAAGCTCTGCCCCCCTTGACACGTTTTTCAGGTTTTTCCCTTATCTTAATTGAAGATTGTCCCTCTCTGCAGTCTACCTGGGCACCTCCCTTCTGATCTGGCTGAACAGTGTTACATCAGTAAAAGGGACGGGAGGGGGATACTTTGTCATTTAATTATTCTTGAACTACAACTCTGACAAAACTGAAATAACACTCTCCAAAGTCCAAATACTATGATGATTAATTAGAGCTGCTTTTATTATGAAACATTATCATCCTTTTAAGTAAGATAGAGCAGGTGATAGAGGAATGGTTTGTCCCCCGCTCCTAAAAAGCTGGTTTTGTGTCTGCTTATAATGGCTCCAATATAATTGCTGCTTTGAGACTAGGTGTTATGGTGCATATGGTGCATATGGTGCCCTGCTTTGCCCATGTGCTAAATTTAGTTGTGACCAGATTCCTGGCAGAATCCGAAACCCTCAAAGAGATGTTTACTTTTGCCCGCAAAATCTGTGCCCATTTTAGTCAGTGCACTCAATGCTCTATATTCCATAGAAGAGCGTAACAACCTGCCCCATCACCAGCTGAAAATGGAGGTCCCTACCAGGTGGAATTCCATGATGTACATGTTAGAGCATTTGTACGAGAAGAGTAAGGCCATTAGCGAATACACCATAAAAAAATGGAAGGCTTTGGAGGGAGCCTCTTTGTCATCTGGCCAATGGCAACTAATGTGAGATGCATGTGAGCTGCTGAAACCCTTTGAGGTGGCAACCATGCTGGTGAGTGGCATTGGGGCAGGAATTAGTGAAATTCTACCACTGATATTTTTATTGCAGAAAAAAATGAGGAGTATGGCTGAGGAGACTTACCATAATGACAGCACAGACATGCACCAGCTGGTAAAAGACATGTTAGTATGCTTTGAACATGATTCTTGCATAGTGTCCATTAAAAGCAATGAGGAAAACATTCTTGCCAGTGTGCTGTACCCCCATTTCAAACACAACATTTCTGAATTACTGCCAAAGGGCCATCAGCAGTTTGTCACAACAAGGAGTCATGATCAGCAGCAACTCTCTGAGGAATCGGATTAGGTCAAGGAATATTGAGACATGCTTATTGATCGAGTGGAGGGTTGCATTGTGGAGGATGAGAGAAAGAAAATGAGGGCACAACAAACATCTAGACAGTAAAGTGAAAAGGAAGGCAGTAAAGCATTTCAACCAGCAGTAGCATCTACATCATCAACCAGAATATCCCATTCGGAACACAGGGTAATTCATGGGTGTCAGAAGGCTGCAAAAACCCAACATGAGCTGATTGTGGCGCTGTCAGCTCATCTCTTTGGGACTTGCTCCCTGAGTATGGGTTGGTAACTGACACACAGGAATACTGTGTAGCTCCTAGAAATAGTCCCACTGCATGTGAGATGGTTTCTGCATACTTACAGGATAGTTACGTTTTAAGCAGATACAATGACCCTATGGATTACTGGCAAACAAATCAGTGTGTTTGGCCAGCATTGACACCTACTGCAGTGGAAACTCAATTGTCCTCCAGCAAGTGTTGAGTCTGAGAGGGTTGTCAATGACTGCAGGACACGACTATCAAGCAGCAATGTTGGGAGACTATGATTCTTAAAACTGAATCAACATCTCATACCATCTGAGTATCAGGTAGCAGAAACCACACATGACAGGCAAAGCCAGGACAAATATATTAACAGCAGCACAGATGAGGAGATAGAGGAAGGAAGTTAAAGGGATAGTAATACTTCGTTTTAACTTTATTTTATTTTGTAGGCATTAAAAAAACATGAAGAATGATATAAGTCTTATCTCTCAAACCGTTATGGTTTAAGAGATATTCACAAGCAAAGTTTCCCCTCCTGCCCCTTTTTCCTAGTGTAAGCCATCTCTTCTCAGATGTGAATCTGGTTGTAAGACCAGACAGATAACAGCAGGGGACAATCTTCTTTGTTTGAAAAGAATGAAAGCCCTTCCCCCCTTGACAAGTTTTTCAGCTTTTTCCCTTATCTTAATTGAAGATTGTCCCTCTCTGCAGTCTACCTGGGCACCTCCCTTCTGATCTGGCTGAACGGGTGGGTGGATACTTTGCTTGTGAATGTCTCTTAAACCATAAAGGTTTGAGAGATAAGACTTATATCGTTCTTCATGTTTTTTTAATGCCTACAAAATAAAATAAAGATAAAACGAAGTATTACTATCCCTTTAAGAAGGGTTTCCACCATCTACCCCACTTGGGACCACTGCTATGAGCGACAAGTAATGTGTGTCAATAATCTGAAAAGGAGGATAGAGATTTGACGCAAACATGACAATAGTAAAAACATACACAAAACACACCATATCAGCCAGTCCCTCACCATCATCACCACAACAATACATATCTGCCACATTGTAGATTGTACTTTATTTTTACTTGACATCTTTATGACCATGTGTCAGTGTCACTTAAGCAGGAAATTAGTGATGTGGGCAAATGCATTCTGCATGCTAACACATTTTGGGAAAAAAAAGATAATTTTAAATTGTTTTATTTGCTGAGTTTTATAGAAATACTTAAAGTGATAGTAATGTCCCAAAATTATTTTATTTTGTATTGTAGATTAAATAAAAATAAATTATTTGCAGTAAACCCCGTTTCTCAAACGTCTATGCTTTAAGAAATAGTTGCTTTGAAAGTTCACCCCTCTCTCGCCTTCTCCTGACGTCAGTGTCTAGCTGACAGCAGGAGATGCTGGTCCGGAGACCAGCCGTTGGCTCTTCAGCAGAGCCAAATTGCATTATTTAAAAAGAACTTCTTCAATGGAACGGTCTACAAAGTGTGCTTGAAACTCAGGCACACTTTGTAGACCGTTCCATTGAAGAAGTTCTTTTTAAATAAAGAGATTTTCCGATTTACTGAAGGACATCCTCGAGTCGCACAACTCGAATCTCCTGCTATCAGCCTCAGCTGAATCAGGAGAAAGGGAGAGAGATGGAGTTTGAGAGATGGGGATTGCTGCAAATAATTTATTTTTATTTAATCTACAATACAAAATAAAATATTTTTGGGAAATTACTATCACTTTAAGCATAATAATACTGTTTTTGTGTTTTCAGAAAGGAAAGATAATGCTAAGTTTAGAAACATAAGTATTTTCTAATTATTGGACACTATGCAGTACATTTTCACCATTAATAGCAGGGAGATTAGCACAATTGCTTGGTATCAAAACAATGGGCTTTAAGCATGATAGCCAGGGTCCCTCAGAAAATTCCTAGCTGTACTCTTGTTAGAGTGGAGAGGTCTCCAATGCATTATGAAGTGATGCTTTAGAGATCTCTCTAGTTTTTAAAGGGTTAAATTGAGCTGTATGCCACAATTCTGCATTTCATTATGTTCTGTACTAAATCCAAATTCTCTTTACATTTTACATAAGTGTTTGCTTCTAAGGATCTGTTTGTATAAAAGAGCAGAGTTTTCTTAGGTAATATGCTCTTCTTTAATTACAGAACACCACCGTTTTCCTGGGAGGATTATTTATTCTCGGGAGTAGATTGTACTAGAAGGGAACAACAAACACACAGAGAAAACAAAGAAGAACTCAGACCAGTAATGCTTTAAATAACCTACCTAACAAGTCTGTAAAAAGCAAATATTACCTATATTTTCAGCAAATATCCAAGCTTGTGTTACATAACAATAACAAATATACTTTAATTATAAAGGTCATGAAAAAATGGTTCTTCTCAAAATTAAAATGTATAATAGAAACATTTTCATAATTAAATCAGAATGTCTTTTCTGTTGATTTCTTTTTCCTTCTCAGTCCTCATAGGTAGCACACTCCAGAAAGACCCCCAACTGCTGGATAGGAAAGAACTATAAAAAAAGACCCCCATCCCAGCCACACCTACTTGAGTCAGTTCTGGACTAGATAAATACAAAATAAATATACACAGCGCTCAAACTAATAATTTCACATATAATGTCCAAAAAGAGATGCTCTTATAAAGAGTAAAGTCCCGGTGCTCAATCTTAGAGACAAGTTGTGTCCACTTGTCAAAGGTAACCGATAGGTACTGCAGGGAACTAAATGAAAAAACCAAGAGAGCACAAACAGGAAAACCTCTCTAAGTGTAGTATTTTATTAACCATAAAAATAAATCCACAAAAGGAAAACACCCTTCAGGGTGTCTACTCACAAGATTCAAGATTAAAAAGCGCCCAATCTATTTCTCCGTTACTCGTGGCGGTGTACAGATCGTACTCGGACCAACTTCAGCGTCCTGTACGCCCACAGACAACCGGTCTCTTCACGGTGACGTCAATCCGGAAGGATCCTGCAGTCTTGCGTTCCCAGCCTCAGTCTGGTGCCGCTTCACCCTCTCACACGAGTTCCAATTCCAAATCGCTCAACGTACGTTTCGTGGCACAAACCACTTTGTCAAGAGCTAACCATTCAATCCTAGATTCAATCTTTATATACTCAAGTATAAACATCAATCAAAAAATCTACAATTTTCAAAACTTATTACAATAAATACATATAAAATCACATAAAATGCATACTTAAAAGTCTATTGAAATAATCTTAAAATAATCAATATTAAGAGGAAAAATATATAACCGGATATATAAAGGAACAAACCTGAACTCCAAATAGATAATATACTGGATAAGAAGTAACCTAAAAAATATATAAAAAATAAATGAATAAAAAAATATATAAATGAATGAAAAAATCAATATATCCTAAAACACAGTATAATATTAAAAACAATACAAATCTATCTCATCATTAATACCATTTGGAGCCATAGTCTGTAACATATATATCCAATAGGATTCCCTCTGACAAAGTTTCTTAAACCTATCTCCACCTCTAATACTGATTGGTATATGTTCTATGATATAGGGATTCAATTCACTTATAAATGTGATAAAGAAGAAATCAAATTTTTAGATCTAAAATTTTTTATTGATGAGGATTTAAAGATTCAAAGTAAAACTTTTTATAAAAATGTGGATATTAATTCTTATTTAGATCCTAATAGTGGCCATTTAAAAAAATGGATTAATAATATTCCCTATGGGCAATTCTTAAGACTACGACGTAATTGTAGTAGAGATATAGATTTTAATGAACAGGCAATGGATATGAAATGGAGAAAGGGTATGATGATAAGATAGTATCAAAGGCTTATGAGAGATCTCAGAAACAAGGAAGGAATTATATCTTAAATAAGATTAATAGTAAAAATATAAATAAAAATTTGAAAAGGAAAAAGAAGAATACGTATGGAAAGGATTATGGGGATTTATTTACTCCATTTGTGACTAGATATAATGGAGCAGCAAGAAAAATAGAGAAAATTATAGAGAAACATTGGAATATTTTGAAATGTGACCCCATTTTAGGAGTCAAGTTACCTAAAAAACCAAAAACGATATTTAGGAAGGCAAAAAATTTGAAAAATATGTTGGCCCCTAGTTTTTTAAGGAAGCAAACTAAAATAAAAGAAATAGAGATAAATGAAAAAGGTTGTTTTAAATGTTTACACAATAGGTGTTTGACTTGTCGGTTCATAGAGGAAATTAATGAATTTAGATCTTATACAAATAAAAAGGTTTATAAAATTAAACAAAGAATAAATTGTTGTTCCAAGTATGTTGTTTACCTGCTAAGTTGTAAGTGTGGTAAACAATATGTTGGACGCACTATTCGTAGTCTGAAGGAACGTTTTAGAGAACACAGAATGAATATTATTAAAAAAAGTGAAAAAAATACAGTATCTAGACACTTTTTAGAATGTCAAAAGGGAAGTATTAAGGATTTAAAAATAGTAGGAATAGAACATATACCAATCAGTATTAGAGGTGGAGATAGGTTTAAGAAACTTTGTCAGAGGGAATCCTATTGGATATATATGTTACAGACTATGGCTCCAAATGGTATTAATGATGAGTTAGATTTGTATTGTTTTTAATATTATACTGTGTTTTAGGATATATTGATTTTTTCATTCATTTATATTTTTTTATTCATTTATTTTTTATATATTTTTTAGGTTACTTCTTATTCAGTATATTATCTATTTGGAGTTCAGGTTTGTTCCTTTATATATCCGGTTATATATTTTTCCTCTTAATATTGATTATTTTAAGATTATTTCAATAGACTTTTAAGTATGCATTTTATGTGATTTTATATGTATTTACTGTAATAAGTTTTGAAAATTGTAGATTTTTTGAATGATGTTTATACTTGAGTATATAAAGATTGAATCTAGGATTGAATGGTTAGCTCTTGACAAAGTGGCTTGTGCCACGAAACGTACGTTGAGCGATTTGGAATTGGAACTCGTGTGAGAGGGTGAAGCGGCACCAGACTGAGGCTGGGAACGCAAGACTGCAGGATCCTTCCGGATTGACGTCACCGTGAAGAGACCGGTTGTCTGTGGGCATACAGGACGCTGAAGTTGGTCCGAGTAAGATCTGTACACCGCCACGAGTAACGGAGAAATAGACTGGGCGCTTTTTAATCTTGAATCTTGTGAGTAGACACCCTGAAGGGTGTTTTCCTTTTGTGGATTTATTTTTATGGTTAATAAAATACTACACTTAGAGAGGTTTTCCTGTTTGTGCTCTCTTGGTTTTTTCATTTAGTTCTGGACTAGACACAGTAATGATGGTTAGAAAGACATATTTTACAAAAAAATATCAGTAGTCAATGGCATGGGGTCTTGTGTGCTACCTACCATAAAGGAAAGGGAATTGGCAGGTAAGCTTCCAAATCCCCAAATAGAGAGATACCAGAGCTCAGCACAGGGCTGGAGATAAGATACAGAAGCCCAATGAGAAATCTGATCCTGTAGTGTCTTGTCACAGCTCTATATATCTGCTTTGTGGAAACCACTGGTTTTTCTGCCCTTGAAGCAGCCATGGCTCTAGTTCAGTGAGCTTTGATCCACAATAGAGTTTGTTTCCTCTAGGTGGTGTAAGCTTCTTTAATAGTTGACCTTAGCCAACTGGAAACCTTTGGTTGCCATGGAAGTCCAGAAGTAGCACCAGTTGGTGAGAATGAAGAACTTTCTCTATTGAAACCAGTGGCCCTGGAATTACTTTTACCGAAGGAATTACTGGTGTCTGTGGTCATCACTAGCTAGCCTGTCCTATTTACTGAAAACAAATTGCTATAGATGTCTTGTTTGTAGCTGGGCACATGGAATTGCTTCTGTGTTAGATGATATTGCCCCAGGAGTGGCATTAGACAATATAATGACATCTGAGATGTTCACTTGGTTAAGCTCATCTGAAACAGTAGAGTATCTATTTTTCTTTGGAAGGTGAGAGGTTTTGCCTTATTCTGAATCCAAGAGGAGACCCTGAAGTCTCTTTTATGTGGGCTAGGAAGAGTTTTGGCTTGGAAGGATTTATTAACCAGTGCAAGGAGAGGAGAGGCAATATTACTAATTGCTGGAGATTTTGAAATAGCTGAGGCAATGCTGCTTTTAATAGCCAATTACCCAGAAATGTAATAACAGCTATTCCCAACTTTCTCAGGTATGCTTCCACTATAAAGTTTGTGAAAATTCTGGATGTCAAGGATACTGTGAAAGTAAGGCTGTGAATTGGAGATGCTGTATATGCTTGTCTTCTTTGATAGCTACCTTGGGGAACCTTTGACAGAGTCCTCTTTTTGCAATGTGAATAAAAAGCCTATAGAAGGTCTGTTGTTTACAGGACGTCTCTTTTTGAAAAATTCTTGGACTGATTTTGTTCAGGTGACATAATGTTGATTACTTTCTGGTAGTTACTACGAATACTAAGGCATATGTACCTTTCCACTTTAACTGCTTTGGAACTGTCTCCAGCCCTTTGTTTACAATTAGATCTTGTAATTATTTGGAAAAGAGGATAACTGTATGCTGTACCCCTCTTAAAACAATGCCAGCAACCAGGAAAAAGCTGAGACTTCTTCTGGTAGAAACGTATGTACATTTCCTCACTAATGGAATGGATAGCTTTGCTTGTTCTGAGATTCATAAGAGCTTCTCTTGGTGGACTCAAGTCTTTAAAGGAGTATGGTCTGGAGGTGGATTTCCTAGGCTTGCAGTTTATCTGGAAGTTTCTGTATGGGAGAAAAATGGTCATCTGTGGGTTTAATTTCTTATTTTGAGGAAGCACATTCTTCTCCTGTCTTATCATATGATACCAGCCCATACAAATATTGCCAATTATGTAAGGGCCTTCATAAAGCATGACACGTAATTTATTCTTTGAGGAGAAATCTGAAGCGCATTTCTTAAATCACAAAGAATTTCTTCCAGTCATAAATAACACTCAGGTTCTTGATGCAAGACTCATATTTTCCAAAGAGGTATTACACAGAACATCATCCACAGGTTTGATAGGAGACAGACTCAACCAGATCCTCTATAGAGATGTTATTAAGGATGTCATCCTCCAATTGGCCCAGTCATTCCTTAGGAACTATAGCAATAAAAATGGTAGCTATACTGGGTCTGAATGAGATACCTGATGCTTCATATCCTCCCTACTGTCTTTTTCTATGCAGCTTTATGAATATAATGTAGACTCCAGTAATTGAGCTGTAACTCCTGATGGACCTGGTCTTGCCATATTGTGTGTGTTTGTATGTGTGCGTGCTTTAAAAATAAAAAAAAATCTGCTTGACAGATAAGTGACAGTCACGCAAGCAAGTGAAGTTATCCTTCCTACCTGACCTGGCACCATAATTGAAAACAGACAAGTACAACTTGGCATGCTATCTTACTTGTTCTCACTCCTATGTCCATAAAAACAAGAGGGATATGCCTATACTGTGGTGTGGTGGTGCCACAGCAGTTGCTGAATGCTTTATCCTTCGCTGCAAGACTGCTGATTCTAAAGCTAACAGGACTATTTTGTAATGCACTGCAAAAATTACCACTTCAGTCCTTGGAATAGAAAGATAATTCTTCTCAAATGTTGATGCTAGGTACTAGGGTGAGACAGACAGGCAAAGAGGGGGAGATATAATTGTTTATTTAAGGAATATGTGTTAACTAGTTATCTGGATGGTAGGTGTGATACATTTAAAAAATAAAAAATACTTTTTCACTGATGGTGTCAGAGACAGATAAGCCTATTCCTATACCAGAGCAGGAACTGACAATGACAGTGACAGAGACAAAGACATGCATTGTACCTTACTGTCAGACAGATAAAACATCAATCCACAACTCTGTCATGTAGTATGTAAAAATACATACTCACCGCTTCCAAGTCCAAACACCAACAGTCATATGTATTATTATTGACAAAACAGCAACAAGTCAACATCCATAAGCTTATATATGAGTGCTTCTCCTGCTGTGTGAAATGCAACACTGACACCTACAGCTAGTACTATCACAACATATGGTGGTGGTGTTGGGGATAGTGGTCATGAATCAATTAGGATATGAAACTCCAGTATAGATATAATTCACTGTTGATCCAAAATCTAAATATTTTGCTGTCTGTGTTTGGTGTAAAAACATGTGAGCAACTGTAAAACAGGATCACCTATAAGCACTTTCTCATTGTGATCTCACCTAAAGCATAACCACAGGTCTGACTCGGAGAAACACCAGCAGATCAACCACAAACATGAAGACACCTCAGGTTGGTGATCTTGGAATTGTGAACTCTGACAGTAAAGGATGACATCGGAGCTGAGTGCATGTGGCAATGTACCACATTAACATATAAACACACCCACATGAATCCGACAATAGATCAGTAATCTGCATTCCCATATGCAAATGAGCCATTTTCTAACAATATAGTAAACCTGTTGAAAGCATAGTACATTAATAATAATATCAAAACATTTTACCAGGAAGGATACATTGATATTGTCTCTCATTTTCAAGTATTTCTTGGGGTATAGATATTAGATTAATGGAGATATTGGCAGATTGTGGCTGATTTACAGGGACATGATGGTGAAGTACCTTAGTGCATGCTACCAACACCACTTCAGCACCATATTGTTACCCTGTTAACCTGGCACCTTATTGCCCTTTAGTACATCAATTCCATGAATTAGAAGGTGTGGTAGAGATTGAGGGAAAGTGTATGATTTACCCATAGATGTTCCCTGTTTTGTTCAGCCTGATGTTCAGGGAAGGAACAGGCTGTGACTGATGTCTGAAGGTAAGAAATGTAGTTTGTTTTATCTTTCAGTTAGCAGATTGGTTCACCCCTTAATGACCGGCGGCGCGTCACTGTCACTTAAGGACCACGGAGCATTTTTTTTTTTTTTTTTGTAATTTCCGGTTTCAGACTCCCCAAATGGTGTGCAGCCATCAAGGGTCGTTAAGGGGTTAAATAAATGATTAAAACACAGAAACATAGCACCTGCTTCTCAAAATATGACTGGCATTTTATGAAAAAGCCTTTGTATGATATATAACATTACAGGGTTTTTTCACTCACTTTAGTCTTGACCTTGTTATGGGGAAATTAGTATATTGTATCTGAAAAGCTCCTTGCACTGGGTATTACTATCTAAATAACCAAAACAACATGGAACCAAAGTAAAAAAAAATATAAAAAAATATAATGTACTGTATATTAGTGTTAAACAGAGTTTGTTTGTAGGCTTTATTTGCGGAGATTAAGGATCATGGAATTACTTAATCGATGTAAATATTTATTGAGAATGCTATTCAAGTACACAAAAGAGCAATCCCAGCCAAGACATATTTGTTCAATTGCACCACAGCTCAAAATATGTTGAAAGGTTCCAATATAATATATTATTAACCCTTTTGATGATGGATGCAGCCCCAGAGCATTATTAATCATACTAGTGTAAAAGCCCATGTACAAAGGCCAAGGTCCTGGTAATGTTAAGAGGCTGCTACTTCACTTCTCTACACGATGCAGTTATGCGATGCAGTCATGCACAGTAGAGACTGCCCAAATGTGGGCAGTCTCTACTGGACATAACTGCATTGTGACAAACACCCTAGTGAATTATTATATAGGATATAGGAGCTCTCATGATTTGATCCTGAGGCTAAGGGTCAGGGATATGCTGACAAACTTTGGCCTGGAGGGAGAATTGCAATCAAGTGACCCATTTTTACTCATTCCCACTGTCCCAAAACACCACTTTTGTTACTTGTTAATTGGCACTCATTTGTGAAATAAGACAAGTATCAGCTATCTATTGCTGTTTAATATAATTTAAACTGATGTACATTTGAGTAGTGCTGCCTTACAGTGTGCTTTTTCTTGTGTAGCCCCTATTTGGGTGGTAATATGACACTGGGTAGTTACCGACTTGCAAGCTCTGTGGTTTCACTAGAATGGTTATATTTCAGCTGATGGAAGAGAGAATGCAAAAGGGGAAGAGGAGAACAAAGGGAAAGAAAGTGGAAAGGGGTAGAGAAAGGGGCAAAGAGGGAGAGAATGAGCAAAGTGGGAGGAGAAAGGAAAGTGGAAGGGCAAAATAGGGGAAGAAATGCAAGATGAGGAATAAAGGCAAAGGTAGAGCAATGGGAGGGAGGTGCAATGGAGGGAAAGGAAGGAGATTGAGTACAGACCACTGGTGTTTTAATATTAGAGCTTTACTTTGCATTCTGTTTCAGTGAGCAAGGTTAAACATGCTTCATGCTAAAATGTCTCAGAGCATGTTTGAATCGTATGTGTTGATACAGAAAGCAAAATAAAGCCCTAGATTCCAAACACTACCAGCTTGTGTCTCTGCTCCAATCAGTGTTGGTGTGACAGAATACAGCAGTGCAGAGTTCCAAATATATTTTGAAACTCTGCCCTTTACCTTTATTTGCTGGAAAAATCTGTCCTTTACTTTTATTTTCTGCAGTGCTGCTCTCCAATCTGTTACCCCCTGAATGTTAATGTCAGTGTAAAGCTGATCTACCTCTGGCCTGATACTGTTTCCCCTGGTAGTTAAAGGTGCACTGAGGTTACCTCAGTGCTACTGGAAGTACTAAGAGCACAGCACCACTACCTACAGAAAAAAAAGAAAAGAAGCTTTTATAATAGCCTTAGATGAAATGAGACAGTGACCCCTGCTAAGGGAATTAACCTAGATCTCAGAGTCTTAGGAAGAATTATCAGATTGCACACAAAGGGCCCAAAATATTGTGTGGAATAATGTGACATAAATTCCTTGTTACGTTTCAGGCCATAGTTCAGTGTTAAACTTGGTCATCCCAGCTCATCCCAGATCATTCTGTTTCTATGTGTCTAAAAGTGTCCCACCAGTACAGACACACTGAGATCTTTAATATTGTGACCAGTTTAGCAAACATATTGACCCACTGATGTCTCTTTCTTGTTCACAATGCACTTAAGTGATTTGATCTATTTTCTTAGGGATTGTTCTGTCTCACCTACATGTAATCCTGTGTTTGAGATGGGGAGTATAAATTGGTGAGGTGACCAAGTTTATAACTATGAACTGTGGCCTGAAACATAACAAGGATTTTATGTCACATTATTCTACACAATAGACACATTTTGTCACATTTTTTATTTGCATGAATATATAGCCTATGCATTTTGTATTCAGCCTTCTCTATAAATATGCCTGAAGAAGGAACCTAAGTGGTCTTGAAAGCTTGCATTCTAAAGCTATTCTGTCAGCCAGTAAAGGTATCACTTTTACTCTACCATTCTCCAGTGTTACCAGCAGTGAACTGCTTCTTTAGTCTCTAGCTTCTTGTCATTTCTACCAAAAAGGCCAAGGGAGGAGTGTTGTTTATCTCATGTGTGATCAAGCAGTGATTAACTGTAAATTATACCATATTAAGGGTTCATTGAGGACTGATTTGTGCATTTCTGAGTTAGAGCAATCTTGGACATATTGGAGAATGAATCTATAAGAGGAGCTCATTTGTTGTATTTACCTGTTAAAATAAAAAAATGTGCTTGCACAATAGTGTAAATATGAGCATGTACTATATGATCACTTTATTGCATACTGTCACACCCACATTTACAGACCCACGCAAACACATACACACACACACACACACACACACACACTGATAAGACTATAATTTGAGCAAGTCTGATGGCCTCCGATATAGCATAAGCAGTAACATTTACTAATTTTAGTGTTATTACTTCTGCACCTTGTTAATACAAAGCAAGAAACAAGACATAGTGGAACAGAACACCCCAAAATGCCAGGCTCCCCTACACTGTCCTCCTATTAGCTCAAGCAGCTTAAAAGGAGCTTAATAAATAAGGTGCTAGGTGCCACATACAAAATAGGTTTCAGTGTCTACTGTAATAGATAATATTACTAATTCGGGGGTTGAGGGGGGATTCACTAAGTGGTGAAGGTTATTCTATGGAGCTTATGCACTAAGATTTCTTCATCTCAATCTTTGTGAATAGGCTGTATACAATAACACAGGAACTGGAGACGTTATATCATTGGGGAGGTCATCTCTGCCTTATCATCTCTTTATCACTGCTTAGTGAATCTCCCCCATAGTCTTATCATCATTTCAAAGATGTTAGGGAAAGCTTCCAAGGTATGATAATAGTAAATGTCAAATTATCAAATATATACATCTATTTAGAGAGATAAAAAATAAAAAAAAAATTATAAAATCAAAAAGGCATAAAAACAATAACGATTAAAACAAATATATATTTTCCCATGTTTGAGCTCATAAGTTCAAGTCACAAGTCTCATAACCTTCTGCTTGGCAGATAGTTATGCTGGTGCACAGTTAGAGTATCATTTATATACTTTGGCCATGTCTGAATATTTGTTTTGGATAATCTAAATCCAACTGCTTGTACTATTCTTGCAGATAATTTAGTTTAATGTAAGTGCTTTCATCTTTTTAATTAAAGATGAAACTTTTCTGCACTAAAATAATATTTATATTTGGATATGAATAAGTTAAAGTTACATTACTAATATAGAGTTATTTTACATTTAAATACCATGCAATCAAAGTTAGAATCTGTAAATACCTTCTTTAATTATTTATTGATCCCTAGAATCTAACCATAAACTTATTTTACAGTGAGGCCAGTGTTCTACACCTTTGGGCAAGTATATTTTAATATTCCACCAATGCAAAATTGTTTTGTGAAAAGTATCCTGTGTTTTAAGGATTATTTAAACTTTGTGATGACTGTCCCATATAAAAGAATGAATTGCCTTTGTTCAGTGACAAGAACTAAGGTAGTTATTGTATTGAGATTCATAGCCATCTCTTTTCTATTCAGAAAATCATTTATCTTATCTCTGGAAATTTACAGACATTATTACACTAGCGGTTCTTTTAGAATTATTAAGATTGTTATGCTAATGTGGTACTAGGTGTTATGAATAGAGCATGGATGTATTACTGTAAAAGGATTAATATGTCACCAAACATTTATAATTACTATTTAGCATTTAGAACAAATGGAATAAATTAAATTCAAATATTTTTAGTTATACATATTTTAATTTTCTGGCTACTAATCAATAACATTACTGTCTCTCTCTCTAGTTAGAACTAAGCACTTGACGTAATTGTGCTTTTTGCTTAGCGAATGATATTGAAGTGCTGTTGTTTAAGGACAATAAAACATGGTTATTGCCTGAGGTAGATCAAAACAAAGAGCAAGCACCTTAATGCTAGTAATTAACAAGTACATTTTAAGAAATTATTATGTAAGAGATTTTTAGTGTATTTATTAAGCACATGACTTTTGAATATTAACTTGACATAGGCTGACAACGGTCTAAATGGTTCTTGTTCTGCCAGGGAGGGAAGAATATAGGAGTTTGTGGAAAAAGAACACAAGATAGTGCACTGCTAGTGTGCAATTAGAATGTGAGAAAGAGGAGAATGGGCCAGATTAAGTGGAATATATATATACTAGTTGAACAGCCCGTTACACGGGCCACAGTGCCACTGTCACCTGGTCACAGAGCAGTCACGCGCAGTAGAGACTGCCCGCGCCACTGCTGATACAGAGCTGGACGCTCCTTCGGAGCGCCCAGCTCTGTATCAGCCGCAGCACGGGCAGTCTCTACTGTGCATGACTGCAGCACGCGCAGCAGTGTCTACTGCGCATGTCGTGGCGTTACACATGTTTTAGCGAATTATTATATAGGATGAGTGATTAAGGAAAAAAATGAATCCACAATGTCCTTTAAAACAATGAGAATGTGCGGAATTTCTCCCAGTTGGTGTACCCAAAAATAACTCCAGTTTTATTTTTAGAGAAAAATGTGAATTACCATCAAACATTGTACCATATATATAAAGAAAAGTGGATCAATTATGGTTCTATCTGTATGATAGGGGACAAATAAAAATTCCTCATATTCAGGATGTGTTAAAGATGCTTTTATCCCCAGCCTAGTAAGTAGATAACCAAAGAATTACAATGCAAAGCAATACATTGGAGATCTCTCTTACATTAATAGGATTAAGTTCCACTGATATCAATGGGAATATGTGTTTGTTCCCTATAGTGCCATTGACTTTCCCTAAAATTGCTCCAGTTTTGTCTTTATTCATGCTGTATATCATTATGATTACTTTTAAGATTGCATTATAATTATTAATAAATTGAACTGAATTACAAACGGAATTGTACACGTTCTCCAGTTTGCTTAGTTGAATGTTTGATAAAGCAGAGACTTGGAGATCTGAGGACATGGGGAGAAGGTACAAAACTACTAGTGCAGCTCATTTTCTACACTTATACTCTAGCACAGGGCTGTCCAAGATCAATCCTCAAGGGCTATCAACAGGCCTGGATTTAAGGATTTCCCTGATTAAGCACAGGTAAGTTATTCAGTGGCTCATTGACATTTGATTTAGTCTACCTGTGCTCAAACAGGGAAATCCTTAAATCCTGGACTGTTGGTGGCTCTTCATTAGAGATGGGTGAAAAGTGAGAAATATTTCCTGCAAGAATTTTTGTGAAAAACGGATGATTTTTTCCTTTCTTCACTAAAGTTTTTCTTTTTCGCCAACAATTTTTTCACCCATTTTTCCTATAGTTCAATATTTCCCAGCACAATATTACTTCTTTTGAGGGCTGAAGTGGAGAAATAAGTAGCTGAAAGTCAAAGTTTACACAAATATATACTTTGAAAAATGTGTTAGTATGCAGAGTGCATTTGTCATTTATCCACAACAATAAAAGTGGAACTTTCAACCTCATAACATTGCCCCCGAATTCATTACTAATATAGCGATAGGTAAAGACATACTTTTATTATGCTCAATAAGTCTGCAGTATTCAAGAAAATAAACTTCTTTTGCAACTACCAGTAGACAACAGCGCAGGCATCTCAGAGGTAAGGTACCTCTGAGTCTGAGCTTTCTGTCCCGTGCACTGCCCGGATTGGTGGTGACTTCCGTTACCTTAAGGGGATAGTAATGTTTCATAATAAAAGCAGCTCTAATTAATCATCATAGTATTTGGACCTTGGAGAGTGTTATTTCAATTCTGTCAGAGTTGTAGTTCAAGAGTAATTCAATGACAAAGTGTCCCCTTTCTGCCCCTTTTACTGATGTAACACTTTTCAGCCAGAGCAGAAGGGAGGTGCCCAGGTAGATTGCAGAGAGGGACAATCTTCAATTAGGATAAGGGAAAAACCTGAAAAACTTGTCAAGGGGGGAAGGGCTTTCATTGTTTTCATTGTAAGAAGATTGTCCCCTGCTGTTATCTGTCTGGTCTTACAACCAGATTCCCCATCTGAGAAGAGATGGCTTACACTAGGTAAAAGGGGCGGGAGAGGAAACTTTGCTTGTGAATATCTCTTAAACCATAACGGTTTGAGAGATAAGACTTATATCATTCTTCATGTTTTTTTAATGCCTACAAAATAAAATAAAGTTAAAACGATGTATTACTGTCCCTTTAAGGTAACAGAAGTTGTTGATGACACAGGTGCACAGACCTGCTCTGTGCAGTGGACGCCTGCAGAAAAAGTTTATTTTCTTGAATACCGCGGACTTATTGAACATAATATAAGTATGGCTTTACCTATCACTATATTAGTAATCGATTATGGGCAATGTTATGAGGATGAAAGTTCTGCTTTAAGTGACATTGGCACATAAAATAAGTAAAGTAGAACCTACAATGTGTCAGATGAGGACTGTAGTGGTGGTGGGGGAGTGGGGTGGTGTAATTGTGTGTATGTGTATATATGTATATATATAATTCCTAAAGCAGTTTTTACCATTATCAAGCTTATCAGATTTACTTATTGGTCATAGCAGTGGTCCCACTCCCAAGCTTGGTAGATGGTAGCAACCCTTCTTCAAATTCCTTTTCCTCATTTGTGCTGCTGTTAATACATTTGGCCTAGCTTTCTGCTTGTACAATTCAGGAAAAATAACTGCAGCTTGGGATATGCCAGCGTGGATCTACACATGACATCAGTTCTCTGAAACCTCAATTTTCTACATGCTAAAATCTTGGCAACCTAGCCATTCCAAAGGTATACATTGAGATAGGTTTTTGTGAAATTTTTGACTCCTTGCCAGGAACTCAGTCAGTGTGGGTTGGCAGGACATGGCAGAAGAACCCTGTAACTTTATTTCTTTAACAACATGGCAAGAGGAGGTAGTGGAGGTAGAGGCAGTGTGTAAGGGCAGTCTATGACTCTTGCCATTTCCTACAGCAAACCCAGAGTCATCATACTCCACTGCAGAAAGACCATAGGTGTTATTTGGAATGAACTAACTGTTGGCAGTGGCACACTATCTGACATATAAATTACATCACTACCTCTCTTATCTGCCCCAGAGTCCTGGGAACTTTTTGGAGAGCTGCAGCTGCTGTTGCTGCTAGTTCTTGTACTTCTGACCTGCTGATAGTGTACTTCCCATTCAGACCTGTGGTTGTGCTTCAGGTGGGATCTCATGGAGGAGGTGCCTAGGTGTAAGCCTGCTTTCCCCCTGTTCACATGGTTTTTTGTACAGACAACAGATAGCAACATGATTAGCTTTTCGATCCTGAGTGAAGTATCTCCATACTGTGGACTTCATGGACTGAGGGGCTCCTAAGGGGCTACTACTACTACTGGGGCTAGATGCTGATGCATTTCTACTTCTGATACTACTGTTAGATGTCAAAGGTGCAGCACTTCCAGCAGCCGCAGACGCACTCATCATAGCTAAGGTTGTGGATGTTAATAACCAGTGTTGCTGTTGTTGTTGCTGCTGGTTACTCCACACAACTGTGTGTGGCTGAGTAGGACATGGACTTAGAAGCGGCAATGATGCTGATGATCATTGAAAGGATGACTGTGTACTTTTTGCCATCTTTACTTGTCCAGGGTCCGAGATTCCAATAGTTTTCTCAAGCAGTTTATAGACAGGCACAGTGCCACTTTTCAGTGGTGGAATATTTAGCCTTTGCCTGATACTCCCTTGCTGCAGCTGAAGCTGGGTAATGTTGCTCGTTGTGAAACCAGATTGTTCCAAACCAGTTGAGCCAGGGTGCAACCAGGATGGGAGTAGCTGGGAACTGTGGAGAATCAGGGTCAAGGAGACTAGGTTGGAGCAGAACTAAACCATGAACTGGAACCAGGAATAGTCAGTGTTAGCCAGGTTGAAAATGGAAGGAGGACAACGGAACCAGAGTAGCAGGCAGAATCATGGTCAAGGAATAGCCAGAGTCATATGCCATAGTCTAGAATCAAGCCGGGGTGAAAGCTGGTAGGTCAGAGCAAGTCACATACTAGGAGCAAGCCAAGGGCAGAGATAGATGGTCAGAACAAGCCATGGTCTAGGAGCAAGCCAGGGTCGAAGCCGAGAGGTCAAACAAGTAGTGGTCTGAAGGCAAGCCGGGGTCAAAGCCAAGTGGTCAATACAAGCCTTGATCTAGAAGCAAGCCATGGTCAAAGCCAAGTGGTAAGAATAGAATGCACAAAAGCCAACAAACACAACACTAGCTCATGGAATGGGTACTGTGGACTAAAGGAACCCAGTTTAAATATGAAAGGCAGCCAATGAGTGAGCTAGTATTGGGGGCTTGCCAGAATCCCTCAAGGAGAGAGGACACAAGTCACCTAATCCGAGGGCAAGGGAGCTGGAGGGTCACCTGATGCAAGTGCAGCATAGCCAGACCTCTATGGAGCATGCATATGCATGGCGGCCAGGAGACCACCTGGAAGCGTGTGCATGCGCAGGATGCGTGAGGACAGCAGATGCCAAAAACGGTAACATTGTCCATGTGCTCATCCCTCACTCTCAACCTCAACTGTGTCAGAACAAGAGGAGGATGCTGGAGGGATATATTCTTAATCTACATCATCAGCAGCAGCAGCCATCATTAGGTCATCTATATAATGAACAGGAGAGCGCTCACTGCAAAATATATATATTTAAATAAATATATTCAACGATTCAAAATGAGATGATGAGATCTTGAGTATTTATGAATCGCAATGAGCTAACTATATTAAAATCAATTATATAGACAGTAAGTCAACTAAAACTTTTAGCAGATTATAGTGACATGAATAATGACATATACTGGAACATTATGTGATAGTCCCACACTTATATACTTAAAGTTATGCATCTGGGGTCAACTGTATGTCTGTTGTTGTATTATTAAATGCAAACTCTATGCAAAGATGTAAATCTTTTTCCATATAGGATTAAATACTGCAAGTACCAGTTCACCTGACCTTGGACACCCCTGCTCTAGTATAATGCTCTTACAGTTCAATGTATGTATACTTATGTAATATTGCTTTAGTGAGTATCCGCATGCACACTCCACCATTATTATGATTTTAGTGCAAGAGGCACCCTGAGCATCACCCCTGTACCACATACCTGGGAACTCTCTGAATCTGCTCCAGAGAAACTCCAGGACAGAGGGTTATTCAGTGTGTACAGGGACAGAGGGTTATTCACCAGGAAAACAAGATCTCTGATAACCCCATCTACTTTCTCACCCATGGTGCCCACTTCCTGCCTCATTCCACTCATTTTTCAGAAAAGCCCCACATCTTTTCTTATCCCAATCCCCCCTGCCCACATTGTGACACAAATCACATCATTTGGACATTCCCACCTCCACCCATATTTGTCATTCTGAAGTTCCCAGGTATTCTGTACCATGTTCAGGAAAATGGAATTATTTTTACATAGATTTCTACTGTGACTTGTTAGCACATGACATTAGACAAAATGAGGAGAAACATAACCTCATAACCCCTTAAAATGCCCATACACTCCCACACTGCCATACTCTTGGAGCAAGTACTATGCAGAGGAGAACTGTCACTACAGACAGAGCAGTACACAGGGGTTAGGTAGTTACAGCATTCAAAAACCAGTTTCTATATAATATTTTAATGTGTCTGTGTATTAGTACATCCCCACTCAGGAGTTGAGTAGAGAGTTTTAACCCCTTGAATACCAGGGGAGTCTCCAATGAATTGTGAAGCCCAATTTAATAGAACAGGATTTTTTGTCCCCTATATTGCCTTTGGTTTATGCCAGAATACCTTTAGTTTGTTTTTATAAATATATAAAAACTCATCTTGAACTTGCATTTTACAGACACCATTTGGTTAATTTTATTGGGGGTGTCTATAATGAGAGACAAAAGCTAGTATAGCTAATTAATTGAGATTCTGATCCACCTCTCGCCTGGAGCTCAATTCAATAACCTCTGATAAAACACTATGGTATCATCGGAATTCAATTGCCCTACCAACATGAACCATGACAATTGTTGGCCCCCAGAAATTAACTTGCGGCCCAACATTGGCTGGGTTTTTTTTATTCCCTTAATTCACGCTAAATAATGTGAAAAATGGGAACACCAAAGAAAACCGGCTAACGCTCGATGTTTGACACAGTGCTCAATTGCCCTACCAACATGAACCATGATAAGCATTGGCCCACAGAACATAAGTTGTGGCCCAATATTCTCTGTGTTTTTTTTTTTTTTTTTTATTCCCTTAACTCACACTAGCATGAAAAATGGGAACATCAAATAAAACCAGCTAATGCTCGATGTCTGTCAAACATCGAATGTGAGCTAAAAAACACAGCAACCCTCCCAAACACCAAACCTCCCCTTGGCCCTGCACTACCCCAAACATCCTATATAATAATTAGCTAAATTGTGTGTAACGCCGTGACATGCGCAGTAGACACTGCTGCGCGTGCTGCAGTCATGCGCAGTAGAGACTGCCCGCGTTGTGGCTGATACAGAGCTGGGCGGTCCAAAGAAGCGTCCAGCTCTCTACTGTGCGTGACTGGCCCGCGACCGGGTGGCAGTGGCACTGTGGCCCGTGTAACTGGCTGTTCAACTAGTTAACAATAAAATGTATAAGTACAAGCTCTAACACTATCCTATAATCCATAGCTGTAACACTTACCTGGAAGTTTGATTTCCAATGGGGTCTTCTGCACCCTGGTCTTCCATTTAATTAATCTTCTGTAAGCTTCTATCTTCTTCACCTGTTTTCTTCTTCGTCTTCAACTTCTTCTTCTTCTGGCATCTTCTTCAAATGTCATATTCTTCTTTTCTTCAATTGTGTTCTTTGGTTTTCTTCATTAAACTTGGCGCCGCCTCTGAAAATAAATATGGTTATTAAAATCAATATTGGCATAAAATTGACTCTGCTGTTGCCGCTGTACCACCATTGGCAGTGGCAGAAAAAAAGACAAAAAAATCCCTCTCCTTGTACCTTTTGGGCTGTTGCCCAATCCACACTTAGGAAAATTTGAAGAGACTGGATTTATATGGCCAGTCCCTGTTCAAAATGGTTACCATACTTCCATTGACTGGAGGATGACTAAACACCCTGGGAAGTTGATTAGCTGGGAGGTGTGGTTACTGCAAGCCACATTCCATGACCTGTGTATCCCTACATGCTAGCCAATGGGAGTGTGGAAACCATTTTGAACAGCAACTGGCCATTTAAAAGCCAGTCCCTATTCAAATTTCCTTCAGTGTGGATCAGGCAACAGCCCGAAAGGTACAAAGAGGGGGGGATTTCTGGCATTTTCTTCTGCTGCATAACATTTATGCCAATATTGATTTTAATAACTCTATTTATTTTTCAGAGACAACATGAAGTTTAATGAAGAAGACCAAAGAAGAGCACAACTGAAGACAAGAAGAAAGAAGATGACAGATAAAGAAGAAAGAAGAAGATAGAAGCTTACAGAAGAAGAATAAAAGAGGAAGACACAGAGTGCAGAAGATTTACAGGTAGGTGTGTAAAGCTAATAGGATGGTGTTTGCGTTGGGGTGGTTAACCCTTTGAGTACCAGTGGGGTATGCAACGCTGTGCACTCAAAATGTTAATTATTTTTTGGTTTACACACATGTTTTTAGTACTTTGGATGTATTGATATGGGGCTTAGGTCCCTATATCAATACATCCACTGTTCACTTGTATAGGGATCCTTACTTCTGCATTTTTTTTTTACTTTTTTTAAACTTTACTACATGTCGTGGTTAGGAACACGATTTAGAGGACTCAACTCCATTTTTTCTAAGTGGTAATGTTTGGAGCTAAAAGTGAGTCCTTTAACATGTGTTACTAACCACAGCGTGAAATTGAATTGCAAATTCTTCTTCATCATTGCTTCCAATGGGCAAAAATGTAGCACCCGTAGTGCATTTTTATAGTTTGTTAGTGTGTCACAGTGCAGGTAATAGAATACCTGCCTGTGACTTGAAACTACGGACAGTAATTTTTTTACCGGTTGTAATTGAATTGAGCCCCTAGTATCTCAGGCCATTTGGAGACAATAAATAACTATCATTTTAGAGACACCTATCAAGATTGCTATGGTAATGGGAGTCAAGGAGCACTTGAAATGAATGGCATATGTAAGCTTAGATTTTCAAACCCAAGAAACAAATGTGTATGTAACCCCCAGATCAGTTTTATGTGTTAATATTCCTTTAAATCAGTGACCATTTAAAGAAATGTACATTTTTCATTCAGTAAAATTGGTTTGCCCCAGAACTGTGCCTTATTACCTTCCTGATTGTGACATTTACACAGAGTACTCCATGTATCTTATTTAACTTATGCTGTATGTTTGTACAGTGATTAAAGTGTGATTGAATAGATACACAGCATGTGACTATTCAGCTACATGGTATACAGTGGAAGCCTAATTGTTCATAGGCTTATCAGCTAATCAGGTGGTCATTGTTCACAGCTCAGCTGCACAGAGTGCACAGGATAAGGCATAGAGGGAACAATACACCCCTGATCTAAACACAGAATATTTCCTGCTTACAGCTACAATTGTTACAATGCCATAATGCTATTCTGGGGATTCCCTATTTTTTTTAACACCAAAAATAAAATTAAGTCATCTTTTATACAGGAATTATAAAACAATGGATAAATAGAAGTGGGACAGGTGTTGTAAAACAAATAGAAAACTGGACAATACAGGAAAGTGATTCAGAAATAACATCTCAGGCTTTAAGACCATAATCAGGCAGATGAGGTGATGCCTACTTATTTTTTTAACAATACACTTAGATTTATAGAAGCATAAGTTGTTTTATTATTTTTTTTCAGTTAAGCATGAAAAAATTGAATTTGATGGCACATAACCAATTCACCCACCTAATCTGCCTATTTTCTTAATTTTAAATGAATAAGGACCGCATACACAATTTTTCCTTCCCTCTACCAACCAACATAACCTCTACCCAACCACCCACAACTTAACCCCCACCCTTGAAATAAACACTCAGACAACTATTTAAAGGAAGTACAGGAGTATGTCACCCTACTACATGGCTCCCCCAGGGCCCCTAATAGCTACCTGCACCCAGCTAGCAGCCATGGGAAGTAAAGGGCAAGTATTTTCATGCAATCCTGGTCTACCCACCTCTGGTCCCTCTTCATTGCTAATGCAAAACCATACCAGGGGACGTGAAAAGGCCCCTGTGTCAATCTGCCACAACGCTATCTTCATGCCTCCCCTACCACAGTGCTTTATGGTAATTTCCCACGCTTTGTTCAGGTTGACCTGGGTCCTCTTCACACAGTATTTACTGCACCTTGATAACCTGTAACACTGGGAGGGAGGGTGGAAGAAAAACTACAGCATACTCCTACTCTGCTTACCTGGCTACAGATAAGACTTTTTAAACTTGAAACCCTGCCTCCTTTTTCCCGCTTTTGCCTGAAACCCAACATCCTCACCTGTTCCAGAGGGGGAGAAGCATCCCCTTACTTTGTTGTCCAGGGATCCCTCTCTCCTCAGAGAAACTCAGCACAAAGGGAGGGAATGGGTATTAGGCTCACCTGCTCCATGTGGTGCCTTCCACTATTTTTAGCTTTCCACACAGCAGTCATACAGAAGGGAGATACTGTTTATTTGATATTTTGCTTTATAATATATATTATAATGTAGATATGATATAACAGAAATACTGCATGTGACATGCATTCTATTGATGCCTACCTCTAGGTAACCATTTATCACTCTAGACAATGGGCTTTGATAGACCTGAACAGTTTGTGAAAGTCACTAGTGTTTATCATGTTGTAAAATGAAACAACCAGCAGTGAACTACAAGAGAGATCAAATGCATATAAAAAATATGTAGAGAGAACTGTCTGAGGTATAAATGGCACTTACCTAAGTAAGTCAATCTGCTAAAGAAGAGAATCTTATTGCTAGTGTACAACTCAACCTTAACCTTTGAATGTCAGAGTATATATATATTTATACATACAGAAAGACAAACCTGCGCTCCTCTATATAAAGAACAAGTGTGTGCCCTGTATTGGGCATATATAATATTTCTTAGTAAATAAGTGAGATCACAAATTGGCCAAGTCATGCATAAGCTTACTACCCGTCCTGCTCAAATACACCTATAAAGCCCAATCTAAATTAAATTAAAATCAAAAATCCCTGAAGAGATGTCCACATAGGAGAGGGGATCACTTTAAATATGCTCTTTGTAATGTTGTAAAGTGTATTGCAATTAAAAAAGAGGACATACAATGCTTTTAAAAAAGACTAGACGACTTACCTGATGCAAAAAAAACCCAATGAGCCTGCATAGCGTAAGTATGAGGGGACTTTGGATCCAACAATCCTCCCCATAAATGAAACCTTTTTATCAACCCCCCCAAAGGTCACGTGAGGAATAATTAATTACAAACAGACAGGGTACATGCAAGCTAGGACAGACTTGAGGCCTAGTCCTTAATAGCTAAAAATAAGAAAATAAAAGAAATAATAGTTCAGTGAATGTTGGTGCATTACATAAGTGATTAAATAGGACAGGTGAAAGGCTGCTAGGATGAGCAAAGGAGAAGTGCAAGTAACATGAACAGAGAGAAAGAAAGCACATAGTGTCAACTCACCATAATGTATCCATATAATAAATAAAATTTTAATGTGAATATGAAAACAGATATATAGATAGCAGCTTATACACGACTTGGCCAATTTGTGAAACCAAAATCTAACTTATTTACTAAGAAATATTATATATACCTAATACAGGGTACACATTTGTTCTTTATATAGAGGAGCGCATGTTTGTCTTTCTGTCCGTGTTTACCCTTTTGGTTTTGGCTAATGTTTGGGGGACTGGATGTCACGGAGTGACTAGGAAATTAACACACTGACAAGTACAGATGAACTTAATATAAAACTTTAATACAATGAATGACAGGAGATAAGGCAACAGGCTGATGGCAACAAATGACACAACAGTAGTATGGTAATGACACAAAGTGGCAGTAGATAGTGGCACATCTTCACGAGACCAGGAAGGAACAGTGGAATCACTTTCCTTACCCTTCACCAGGCAGGTGGTCAGAAACAGAATGGCCTTGGGAATACACGGTAGATGTGAGGGCAGTGCAGAGCACTCCCATACACAGATAGAATGGCCCACCTTCACGAGACCAGAGAGGAACAGTGTAGGCACTTTCCTCACCCTTCACAGGACAGATGGTCAGAAACGGAATGGCCCTTGGACTACACGGTAGATGTGAGGGCAGTGCAGAGCACTCCCATACACACAGTCAGCAGAGATAAGGAGCAGACCAATACCCCGACAGGGGATACACTAGGCGGGTAGCCAGATGAAGAATAGGCTAGGCAGCACAGACCGGTATGGCCACAGGAGGTCAGACACACGGAGTGACCGACAAGCGGCGCTAACAGAAGTGAGCGCAGAGTGGAAGAAATAGGCAGCACGGGAACCAAACCGAGGCACAGAATGGTCACGGAGCGCAACACGGAGAGTAAACCAGGAGGCAGCCAATGGTCAAAACCGTATCGGGTAGTCAGACGTCGCCAGTGGTCGTAGCCAGAAGTCAGAACCGGAACTGATAGTCAGACGTAGCTAGGAGTCCAAACTGGAACGGGTAGTCAGACGAGCCAGGAGTCAGAACCGGAACCGGTAATCAGATGAGCCAGGAGTCAGAACCAGAACGGGTAGTCAGACGTAGCCAGGTAATACACAGGAACAGTAAGGGACCAACAAAGCAATAAGCTCAGTTACACCACGAAAGGGCAGTGGAAATGACACAGGCTGAGGTTTAAAAACCCTGACAGGTAGGTGGAGCAATGACCTCATCAGCTTGGTGCCCTATAAGAATAGAGACTCAGCGAGAGCGACAGCTAGGAAGTAAACAATGTCCCTCCAGGGCAACATTCAGCCACAGGCAATCACGGGGCACCGTGATACTGGAGAACCCTCTCATTCTTTGCTGCTATCTATTTATCCTCATATTCACATTAAAGGGATAGTAATACTTAAGTATTACTAATCCCTATATTAAAGTCCTATTAAAATAAATGTATTGTCCCCAGTGTCATCTCTCAAACCTTTATGGTTTAAGAGATAATCGCTCCTAAAGTTGCCCTCTCCCTCCCCCTTCCCCAAAGTCAGCATTGTAGCTGAATGAAGGGAAATATGGTCTTAGATCATCAGGCAGCTCTGCAGCAGAGCCGTGATCGCGTTAATAGAAAAAAAAATATTTCACTAAAATTGTCTTATAAGTGTACTTGCAAACCAAGCACACTTAGAAGACCATTTTAATAACGTGTTCATGGCTGTGCTGCAGAGCCGCCTGAAAGTCGTACGACTGGCTTCCCTGAAGTCAGCTGACTACGGGGGAGGGAGAGGGCAACTTTAGGAATGATCATCTCTCAAACTGTAATGGTTTGAGAGATGGCACTGGGGGCAATACATTTATTTTTAATAGGACGTTAATATAGGGATTCATAATACTTAAGTATTACTACCCCTTTAAAATTCTATTTATTATATGGATACATTATAGTGTGACCTTTATTCTGTCATACATATATATCACATATATATATATACCAGAGTGGGGCCAAAACGTTGATGGAATAAACCAGCACATATTTCAGAAGACCTGTGAGTGCTTTCTTTCTTTTGGAATTTTACTACATGTTTATTTTGGAGACTGACACCCAGGCATATAATTGTACTTTAAAGAGAGTGCTCATCTTGGGACAGTTATATATATATAAATATATATAAAACAATTGCCCAGGTGCACATTCGCAAAGCAGAATGATACAAGGAAAGTAATGAAGGAGGGCAGCAGCCTTGGGACTTTTTTTATGAAGCTTGATTAGGCAAAACTGGTCAAGAATATGTGGTTGACGTTTCAGTCACAAGACCTTCATCAAGACGGCGTGATAAAAGTCTTGTGACCGAAACTTCAACCACATATTCATGACCAAATTTGCCTAATTACATTTATCTACCCATCTTGTCTTTGGTCTTCTTCTTTGGCGTTTAGTATTGAGTGGAATTCATTCCAAATTAATTTGATCCATTTACTGTTAGGTCTTCTTGCTATGTGGCCTGCCCATTTCCATTTTAGGTGCTTTATTCTTTCAATGATGTCATAGACCTTTGTTTACTGATGAATCCATGCACATTTTTCTGTCTCATTTTGTTATGTTTAGAATTTGCAGCTCCATACTTCTCTGTGTATCCTTAAGTTTTTGTATAGCTTTAGCATTCAGTTTCTATTATTAACAGCCATATGTAAGGACTTGTAGGACACATTGGTCAAAAACCTTTCACTTGAGGCAGAGTGGTAAATTTGTCTTAAAGACTGTAGTAACTTTTCCAAATGATTGCCATCCCAATTTTATTCATCGCTCAATTTCCATCATGTTCTTTCCATCTGTTGACATTTCCAGTTCAAGGTAAACATATTTCTCAGCCTATTCTAGTTATTGTTCATCTACTGTGATTTTCCTTGGTATCATAAATTTGTTAAACATGACTTGCATTTTGTTGATATTCATCTTCAGACCAAAATCTTTGCTTTCCTGTTGTAGCTCTTCAATATGTTCTTGCAGTTCTTAAGTACTGCTGGCAAAGAGTATGATATCAAATGATCTAGATAGTCTGCACTGAGCTTAAGACCATTTTTATCCCAATTTAGTTTGTAGAAAATGTATTCTAAAGAAGCATAAAAGAGTTTTGGGGATATATATTATATATAGTCTTAAGTCTTAAATTCCTTCTTTTTAATGTGTCTAATCTATCTCTGTTTCTGTTATGTAATTTTTCCTTGCATTTCCTTTTTTTTCCACCATTGAATTTTTAGTCCATGTCCCCTTGTTCAAGTATTCCTTTTATTCTGTAATATGGTTCCCTTCTGAATTATATTAAATCCAGTAATATATATGCAGGTTTCAATCATATCACCCCTTTCCTTTCTATGTCTTTCGTTCTTGCCTGAAACAGTTTGTATATTTAGATGGTGCACCCAGTAGCCCTTCATTGGATAGTTTCTAATTTATTGATGTTCATCTGGGTATGTGATCTCTAGAACACCATACTATAAAAAGTTACACTAGTACCCATAATTTTCTACTGCTAATGCTGGATAGGTGAAAATTTCACCTCAAATAGCAAAGTGAGAAAAATGGCACATTTTGCCTTCTTTGGAATTCCCATGAAAAGTGCACAAATATTGATTCCCAGCCTTATCCCATTGCACTGGTAGCTATTGGGATGGGAAATGTGATGCCATACAGCTGCTGCCATACTGCAACTCTCATAATTCCCTGCTAGCCAAAGGGAAATGTTTGTGAGTTTAAAGAAAAGATGGAACCTTTATGGGATTTTTATGCATGGGATTTTCTGAGGAAAAAGCAGTAAATTCTGGGTTTTCAGCAAAAATTCTTGTGGGAAAAGCTGGACTTTTTTCCTATCCTTTCTGCTTATGCCACTTCCTACACAATTTAGCAAACCACTGGTGTTTCACAGCTCTGCTGCTTTGCTTGCCTACATTTAAAGCATTAGATATAAAGTCTTCCAAAATATTTAAAACAAATGAAAATCCCAATAGATCTGGTGTTTCCAACAGTTAGTTCAGAAGCTACTAGTAGCTCTTCTACTACCAATGAGTTCCTTTCTCCACTGCAATCAGGTGTCAAACTATCTAGCTAGCCAGAGACAGGACCATTGGTTGAAAGTTGTTCCCTGATTGGCTGTAGACAATCTGGCCACAGATTTAATCTGTGGTATCCAGCAGTAGCCTCACAGCAGTGCCATGGTTTTCCTTACACACACTGCTATAATAGCCCCTGATAACTAATAACTTACATATAATTCTGCATGCTTCGCTAAGACTATTTATATACAGGGGCAAAACTATAGGGAGTGTAGAGGATACAATTATGCCAGGGCCCAGCATCCAAGGGGGACCCTCCTGCTCCAGGGTCCAATATGTTCTTGTTATGCCTCTGCGGAAATATTTGTGTTAATGGGTCCAAAATTTCTTTGTAATGGGACTCTCCATTCACTTTGTTATACCACTGGTTATATAGTAAGTGATGTGGACAGGATGTGGTGTCAGGTGAGATAAAATGGGTTCACATTGTGACTTCATATTCACTAACCCATTGAAACAAATGTTGCACACTTTGTTCATCATTAAATGTTTTAAAAAACTGCACTAGTAACTTAAGTCATACATAGTAATATGACATTGAACTTGTAAGGATGGATGGCACTATCAATCTGAAAATTGATTTTGTTTTCTTTTGCAAAATATTATATGTCTTGTAAAATAATTTTATCACTTTGATCTGTCATGGAGGTCACGTGTTTCCTGTTTAGTACTTTGTTATTTTAACTAGGTGTGGGAAGGAACGTCGAGTAGGTAAGAGCAGCTTTGGAGATGGTTTAATACGTACAGCTATAAATTAATTTATTTTCAATTATACATTTTACAGTAGCTCAGTTAATCTTTCTTTGATTAAAAGTAGTTTTTGTTAAAGAAAAGATTAGCAGCCCCTGCAACAGTTATAATAAAAAGTCATATAGCTTAATATAAAATACAGAGCTTACTAGCAGTGGTCCATAGATAAAAACATTTATGAACACACACTGTGATTTGAAGGTGCAATGATGCTTGAAATTCCATTAACACCCAGGACACTACATAAATCCACAAAGAATTACAAAGCATGTAAAATACAATCAAAGAACAAAATCTAGATATATAATGCCCTATAGAGAAAATGGCTTTTAAATTCAAACCCTGACAGATTATAAACTCTTATTTTACCATAGAATATGTAATTTCTTTCTTGTAGCAAACACAATTTAACCCTTTGTATGCCAGAAGGGTGTCCAAGTTATGCCACACTGAACAGTGCAGATCAAGAACAATGCATGGTAAATCGCTTAACAATCTAGAACCATTCTAGAGGAAATGAACATATTGCAGGACATTTTATAAATATTGAAGAGATCCTGCCACCTTTTCTTGACTTGCCAATTTGGGGCTTTCATCATGCATGTTTATTCCTCCCCATTAATTATTTCACCCCTCTGGATGAAACTGATCTAGAGTCCCAAGAAGGCGTGATTTTTTTAAATATTTGTATGTAATTATTTGCTTTAATCAGACAGATGTCAGGACCACAAGGCTAATGGGAAGCAGGAACCTTCCTGCAAGGAAGTGAGTGCTGGGGAGCGATGCTAGAGTGCGGAGCATGTGAGCAGGGACTGTTTGGAGCGAGGCCTTGCTGCGGCCTCAGCCGGATATAGTTGCTGGCCGCGAAGCCAGATGTCCGATCCTGGTTGAGCCGGAACCCAGACCAGGATGGCAACGCTCCTAACAGTACAGGCTCCCCTGCAGGGGGGAGTGAAGGCTAGAGTGCGCTGAGTAGGGTGTGTAGCTAGTGGGCGGAAGCTACCCTGTAGCTGAAACTCCCCAGGAAAACCCAAAGAATAGAGGACAGAGGAGAAAGGCACTGACCTGGAGATGGGATCCCAAAGGGACCTCCCAACAAGCTAGCGGGTATAGTGCAGCTCCTGTATAGAGAAGGAATAGTCAGGCTGGCAGGCTCGGCACACAGGAAAATCAGGACCACAAGGATCAGGCAGAAGAGTAGTCAGGCAGGCAGGTTCGGTACACAGATAGTCAGGGCCACTGGAATCAGGCTGAAGAATAGGCAGGCAGGCTGGCTCAGCACACAGGATAGTCAGGAACACTAGGATCAGGCAGAAGAGTAGTCAGGCAGTCAGGTTCGGTACACAGGTTAGTCAGACGTTCTGGAGCAAGACTAGGCACGTCAGGGGTGAGCCTGTTGTCAGGGGCAAGCACCGTGACAACAGATCAGAAACAAAGCTCTGTTGGAATAAGATTCTTCAACACCTAAACAAAAATTCTCCAAAACTATTAAACGGACTGAAAAACAAAAAAAAACAAGGTATAATTGAATAGATATATCTAATGAGCATAAAAGCTAGTAGGTGACAGGTCCACTGTAATGTGTGTGTATAAACTATGAGCAGTTATAGAGCAAACCAACTGCACCATAGGGGACAAATAAATAGACACAAAGTTTCAATAGATTTAAATGGGTATTTTAACCCCTTGAATGGTACAGAGGCTTACAATGTATTAGTTTTGCAATGCCTTGGAGACCTTTCTAGTAGTCAAGGATGAAAACGCCCATTTAAATCAATGGAATTTTCCATTATTCCGTTATGCTACAGATGGTTCATTCCACAACTGCTTCTATTTAGTGTTGAGCGAGCACCCCGATGCTCGGGTGCTCGGGTGCTCTGACCGAGCACCCCCTGAGGCTCAAGTGCTCGGCCGAGCACCCGAGCCCCATTGGAATGAATGGGGCGACACCAGGCACCCCCTGCTCTGATGAGGGGAGGGTGCCTGGTCAATGCCCCCTTCATCTCCGCTATGCCCCCTTCATCTCCGAATGCCCCCTTCAGCTCCGCAATGTCCCCCTTCATCTCCGCTATGCCCGTCTTCCACAATGTCCCCCTTCATCTCCTCTATGCCATAGAGGAGATGAAGGGGGACATTGTGGAAGAGGGGCATAGCGGAGATGAAGGGGCACATTGTGGAAGAGGGGCATAGCGGAGATGAAGGGGCACATTGTGGAAGACGGGCATAGCGGAGATGAAGGGGGACATTGTGGAAGAGGGGCATAGAGTCTATGCCCCTCTTCCACAATGTCCCCCTTCATCTCCGCAATGCCCCCTTCATCTCCGCAATGCCCCCGTACCTCCAGTCCCTGGTGGTCCAGCGGAGCGTCTTGTGATCTGTGCCTCTTCCGGCACAGATCCCCGCCACCCGAACATGGCGGGAGAGCACATGGCGGTACTCGACGAGTACCGCCATGTGCCGAGCAGAGCGATGCTCGAGCCGATCCGAGCATCGGCCGAGCACGCTCGCTCATCACTACTTCTATTTCCTTTCGTGCATAAGGTCCCACAATGTTTTTTCAAAACAGTGGAATAAAATTCATATCTTCCTGCTCTCAAGATATTAGTCAGATTACTAACAGGATTGACCTTGGATATTTAAATAGACTGGAATATAGCAGAATGCCCTGTGTATGTTACAGCAACATATTTCTAACTTGCTATTAAGTTGCTTTTTAACCCCTTAACGACCCATGACGTGCCAGGACCGTCATGGGTAAACTTCCCTTAATGACCCATGATGGTCCTGGCATGTCATGGGTTAAATGATAGCAGCGCGCCTCCGTGCACATGGCTATCATTCATTGCAGGATGAGACTGAGTGCTCTGGTACCGGAGTGTTCAGTCTCAGCCTTGTCACTTGTGCCGGGTCATGTGATCGCTGCAGGCACGATCACATGTACCAGCATTCTGAAAGAAAGAGGCCTGTCTCTCCCTTACAATCAAAGTAAGTGAGAGAGAGGCAGAGAGGAGACACCTAGTGTTGAAAAAAATGCAGCAGCTGGGGGTATTAACCCCTTCACTGCTGGTGCTGGAGGCTAGCTGAATGCAGGTCCATTTCTGACCTGCTAAAACAACTTTTTTTTTTTAATAAAAACAACACACTTTTTTTGTTTTACAAAAAAAACATTTTATAAAAAAAAAAATCTCAATAAACAAAATTGTGAGTGTGATTGTTGTGGAGCCATGTAATACATTTATACACACCACCAAATGTCATCAATAAAAAAGTGGGAATATGGGGTGGGAAAAAGGGACATGGGGATTTTCACCCAGGGGGGACAGTGGATCATTTAAAACTTCCCATTTTGTAGGTATGACTTACCAGTCATACCTTTCATGCAGTTTCCATAAAAATTTAACCCATTGTGCCCAAATGATCCCAAGAGAAAAAAAATAAATGGTGTTTTTTTACTTTTTTTTTTACTGTTTTCTTTACTTTTATAAAAATAAACGGTGGGTTATCCATATAAGTATGGTATCAAAAGGAAGCCCTATTTGTGCGTAAAAAAACAGTATATAATTTATGTGAATGGAATAAAAGCCTTAGAAGGAAAACACTGTTGAACAAAGACATAGTCAAAAAGATCAGAATTGCTCCGGTCCTTAAGTGAAATCCACCTCAGATTTTCCCAGTCCTTAAGGGGTTAATGTTCTGTGTTGAAAAAAGAAGCTTCCTTTGTGGCTTTTTTCAAATAATTGAAAACTGCACATTACATTGAAATGTGTTGGAGTGCGATACAGATAATTATCTTCCTAGAATTATATCATTATTCTCCTACCCTACATGATGAATGTTTTCATTTTTCATTATAATTCTTTGTTTTGAACATAGTTTGCAAGCCAGCACTGTGGAAGTCTATTGCACAGCCAGGGTGAAACAAGGAAAGAGTGGGAGTGGTAATAATCCATCCACTACCATAAATGTACAATGAGTTCCTAACATCTACAGCAGTGGCAAGCATCCTTCTTGGGGACAAAGACTTCCTTCATCCTCAACCAGCCCCGGGCGTGCCAAAGGTTGTCTACTCCTAATGTACAGAACTTTCTTGATTTTTAAATTTTGTTTATATTTTTCTGCTGTTTTAGTTGCTCCTGTATTTAGTGATGTATTTAGACCTAGGCCGAGAGGACCTAGGTCTGCAGATTTCCAGTCGCAGAAGATTGGGCATTGTGCCTATATCCATTCTCTAAAGAAAACTGCACTATTTAAAAAAATTAGAAACTCTGCATCTCAGGGCTCATAGCTTGCACATAGGTGTTTCTTTCCCAAAGTGAACTTACACATGTGGGTTTTCTTCATAAATCAAATACACAATTCTCTTTTAAACCCTTGGATGATAGTTAGTTGCACTGACCTTGTATGTAAATATTCATAATTCATATTGCCCCAAATTATCCCTTCCAGTTTGATATTCATTCTTTCTTTTTAGGGGCTTGCAGAAGGGAACAGTTAACCCTTTGAATGCCAGAGAGGTACGCAATGCACTGTGTACCTCTCTGGCACTCAAAGGGTTAAAGTGCGGCTATGGCAAAGCGTGCATGGTACACCTAGGGCAGCCAAAAACTTACATACAGCACTGCCTGTACTATTTATAAGTATTTATTATAAATCACTTGTTAAACGTTTGATGTTGATTAGACCATTTTGTGGCCCAGTACCATTTAACTAGAAGCATTCAGCTCCTTCTTTATCATGTCTCAAAAACTCTCCAGCTATCAAGAACTTATAAATGTGTTTACAATGTATTCCTCACATATAAAATCAATGTAGCAGCCTCCCACTATATCTCCATGGCCCATGCTCTTAATGTCTCTTTCTGTCACTTCTCCCAGTTATTCCACATTGGAGATGTGACTGGCTACTAGCCCACATGTATATCAGTCAAATATTGGCCTGCATTTCCTTTCTGTTCATAAATGTATCACTGATCCTGTTTCCTTTTCATGGAAAAGCACAAGCTTTCTCTTGTTCATGTAAATGCTCTCAGATAAGCATTAAAAAAATCCATTAAATATTCTGTCTTTTTTACTGCAACAATGAAATTCCCACAAGAATGTGTCCTATGCTTTCTATTACTTCTACTGCAACACTATAACACCCCTGAATTTCCCACCATGCTAAGGTTTTTGTTCTCTGTATGTATCATCTTCCAAGTAAACCTTCCTGCTGTGTGTTTCCAGCCTTATGACCACTACACACACCACTACTTGTACAATTCTGGCACAACCATTTTTGAAAGGTAACTTCATCTGGGTATATGACAGTGAGGTGCAACACATGACATCATATTGTATAACCCCTATGTTATGGAATGGTTGTCACCCTGAAAATAAACCCTGTCTGTTTTCAGTGACCTCCACTGTCTTCACCATGTGTTCCCATTCTTGAAAATATTAATGTCCCCTGAGTGTGAATGTATTAGAGAGTGTTGGCCATTTATCAGTATTGAATGGGTTTGTATGTATGTTTGAAGTGCAGAGGAATGGTGCCATGCAGGGGAGTCGCTAGGGGTGGGCTAAGGGGGCTGAAGCCCTGAGTGTGTCAGTGACCAGCCCCGAATATATACTGTGATTTAACTCTGGTCTAGACAAACACCTGCTGCCGTGTTGCCCAAAAAAGTAACCTGGTGCCTAGACTTTGGCTGCACACAGGCCTGTCACCAAGAATGGCTTAGCATAGCCAGATTCATAATACCATGCTATAGTGACACTCTATTTTAATTGTAGGAACAGCTTGCACTTTTTGGTCTGCCTCTAACTCTGCATACGGGGATGGCTGTCAGCCGCACGTTACACTCTGAGATAATCATGAAATTGTGGCCCGTCTCCTCCTGTAATTGGCTGCTCTGCTTACTCTGCCTTGGTTTCAATGTGAGAGGAAATAAGCAGCACAAGAGTTTTGCAGCACTCTCACGTGCCGTACCTGCAGAACTCTGCCTCTTCACATACAGCCCCCACATGAAGATCTTAGGTAAGATGTACCATGTTTTCTCCAATTTGTATAATATGCCTCTCCAAGCCTACAATCTCTCGTTTAAAACTTGAAGCAGAAGTGCACACATAACTGCATCTTTAAATCGTGTTCACTGGCAGTTCGGAAGTGCACAAGATTGAAAGACAGAGCTCTTATATGCTTACTAATATAAATTATGACTTAGTCCTGCATTATTGGGAAGCTGTTAACACATTAATCTCTGAATCCTAAAATGCAGAGATTCATGTGTTAACAGCTTCCCGATCATGTAGGACTAAGTCATAATTTCTATCAGTGTGCCCATAACAGCTCCATCTTTAAATCTTGTGCACTTCCAATTAGACAGTGAGCATGATTTAAAGATGCATTTCTTATGTATGAACAGGTATAAGTTATGACATAGATGGCGCAGTTGTTAACACATGAAGCTTTGTTACTGAGTTTTCAATGAGCAACTCAGTACCACTGCTCCATGTGTTAATAATGGGGTTGGAGTCTTGTGGAATTAAATTCTTATGTGAGCTGAGCAGCCTGCTGCAATGACAGTACTATGCCCACACTTCAAATAAACTGGGAAGTAAGGGTCTGAGAGAAGGGTTTCATAATCTTTCCATCTGCTATATTTCTTTTGTTCTGACCCATAGATTATTACCCTACTGCCTTATTCACCAGCCTAATGCTATCCCATTTCTTTCTAGTTTCTTCCCTCTCTGCTTCTTTCTATTCATTCCCGTCTCATTCCTTCCATTCCAGAATCCCATCCCCTCATCTCCTTTCCAGTTTCCCAGGGCAAAGGTGTGACTAAGAGCACTCAGGGTTGCTGTGCATTATTTTAATGTAAAATGGCTAGTACAACTTATAGGTAGACGTTATTCTTCTGTACCACAAACTAAAATTGTTTTATACTTACAGATCTACTTAGAAATCTAAGATTTCTAAGTAAGGAAAATACAGAATACTTATTCATACAGTATAACTAATTTGGCAGTTAGTAGCAATGTTACTAAAACAAGCTTAAGTGATTGGGAAAGCTAAGCAAATTTTGATCAGTCTCCCCCCTCCATTTATCAAGATGGTAGGAGTTAATCATATACAGTTTTAAAACCTCTGTGTCCTTTTTTAAACCTTCATAAAGCTTTATACGTCAGTCCTTCTATTTTTGGAACAGTTAAAAATATTAGAGGAAAATTAATTTGTAACAAGTCGGCCAGAGAGCCTACATCTATTTATGAAATAAATCATATTGAGCGTAGATAGCAAAATGTTCTGCATTCCTGTGGCTGCATATCTTTGTACTGAACAGCAGGACATTGTGCCATGTAAATGGTCAAGCTTATTTAATTTACCTGGCACTGTGGGCACAGTTGTGAAAAAATCAGCTATACCGTAGCTGTCAGTGCTAATAATGAGATTTCTCCTGGAATGCAGGACAACTAGAGCCTGTTCTAGTTTCATAAATGCCGATTTGTTTTATGCATTTTCTGTTTGTTCCTATGTCTAAAATACAAGCAAATGTATTACATATCCAGAAGTAAGAAGACGATGAGGCAAATGTATGAATATGCCAGTGCTGCTCCACTATGAGCAATGTAATGCATTTCAGCTGACAATTAGGGGTGGATGAAAGTTGTCACCGTGTTCCTGTGAGAAATTTCACGAAAACCACATTGTTATCCGCTTTTTCACGGGAAAATCCGCTTTAAAACTAGCAGTTAAAATTTTCAGATCTTTCGCCCATTGGCCAAAATCTTTCGCCATTTTTTTCAATGGCTAAAAAGTTTTCGCCCCTTCATTTACGTTGTTTTCATACTTCTGCTATAAAAACGTGACGTTTTTGCTGAAGGCAGAAACAATAGAAGCAGCTACAGAGCGAGATAGATGTGCTGTGCAGTTCTCTTGTGATATTTTGCAAAACGTGAGGTAAGAGAGGCTCATAGTGACTCCTATTACTATGAGCAGCAAAAAGAGGAACTGGAAGGACCCTTATTATGTGTCCACTGAGTCTGAGGAGGAGGAGGAGGAAGTGACTAGCAGTACTGAACCAATGCTGCCCAATCCCCCTAAATCACCCCAAAGGATCTTGGGGAAATTAATGGGAAGGGAGGGAGAAAAAGGAATGGGAAGGAAGGGAGAAAAGGGAATGGAAAGGAAGGGAGAAAAGGGAATGGGAATTAAGGGAGAAAAGGATAGAACTAGTGAGAGCAGGACAGGTCAGGTGCCTGTGCCTGCTGCAAGACATGCTGCCCCTGATGCCACTGCCACCATTTCTGTTCCTGCAGCCACTAGTGTTGTACCTGCTGCCAGATATGCTGCCTCTGCTGCCAATGTCACCATTGCTGTTCCTGCAGCCACTAGTGTTGTACCCTCTGACAGATGTGCTGCCCATGCTTCCACCAGCGCTGTACCTGCTGCCAGTGCTGAACCTGCTACTAGTACTGAACCAGCTGCCAGTGCTGAATCTGCTGCCACCAATATTTTGCCTGCTGCTAGTGTTTCTTGTAGTACTCAGGGGGGAAGGAGAAAATGATGCCAAGTGTGACAGCAAGGGACTATAAATCACACTTGCCATTCCCAATCAGTCCTGCCAGTGCTAGTACTACTGCTACTAAGATCCAGCAGCTCGTTAGCGTTAGGAGTGAAGGAGGGGGTAATCAACAATTTCCTCATATTACTAGTGACTGTGAGACTGAGGAGGAAGACTCTGCAGCTGAACTTGATGTGGTTGGTGTTAGTAGTAGTAGCAGTAATGGTAAATCAGCCTGAGTGGTAGGGGAAACATTTTAGAGCGTCCAGACTAACGGTCAAGGGAGCCCACAACATTCCTCTGGCTCTGGGAGTCCCCTTCCTTTCACTACAGTGTCCAAGTTGAACATTATCCTTAAGAGGCCAGAACTGGTGTTGGGGGAGAGCAGGCTCGGAATTAATACCATCACCACCAGCAGGGGCACAGATCAGCTGCATGTGCCTGCTGCTACTGCTGCTAGTGCTAGTCTGCCTTCTTCTTCAGGTCAAAAGGAAATGGCAAGTGTGACATTAGGGGACCCTCTGTCACATTGCTTGTCACCTCCTCCAAGTAGCAGTGAGATGTCTGGAATAGAGCAGCAGCAACAACAGCATGTAGGGACTAGTGGTATTGGTGGTGATGATGATGCTGGAGAAGCGGGGGTGGAAGAGACATTGATGGCCTTTCTAGAAGAATCTGAAAAGGAATGGGAGACAGGGATAAGCATGGGCATCCCCACCACCACCATTAGCAATGACATTTTGGAATTAGAGGAATTTGCAATTGCTCTAATTCTTTCTGATGCTCAGTTGCAAGGGCAGCAGGGTGCTGAGGAGCAGCCTAGTGTGCCACAGACCACCGTTGACATAGTGGGAATGGGGTCAACAAGTGATGCGGGACTAGGACAGGTTCTACTTGCCAGCAGCAGCAATAATCCTGATCCTAATTGCAGTACTGAATCTGAGGCAGTAGCAGCAACAGCAGCAACATTATCCACTGCCACAGACAATGAAGGGGAGTGTGGAGGACAAGAAGAAAGAGGCCATTCTTCTTCATCTTTCCCTATGCCCCTGAAGTCATCATGGTTGCGGGACTATTTTTATTTTGGGGCAGGCACAGTGCAATCATCAGCAACAGCACAATTTGTGACAAATCAGTGAAAAGAGGAAAGGAAGGAACACTCCTTGGCACAGACACCATGACATTTACTCCAAACATGTTAAAGACAAACACCCACCACAGAAATCAGTCACCACCACTTTTGCTGTCCCTGACTCTCCAGAAAGGGAACAATAGGCGGGGCGAAGATCAAAGAGGAGGAGGAATAGAACAACCCAGGCAGAGACTAGAAGTTCCAGGACGAGTGAAACAACTACCTCGCCATCATCTTCTAGGGTAACTACATCTTCTGCCAATCCACCTCATTCATTATCTCCCCTGCCAAATGATAGCCACTCTGTTGATGTTAGGATGTGTTAGTTCGTCTCTACCCATTGCACACTGTGTGGTGCACTGACCACACATGCCAGTGTGCTGGAAGAGAATCACAATCAGTGCATCAAGCGGCAACTGAGGAGATTCCATCCTGCAGAATTTGCTAAGATGGTGGCAGGGAGGGTTCATCATTACTATTAAACTGTCAGCAAGCTGTCATGTGTCCTTAGCGGGTCTGGAAAAGGGGTACAGTGACAGTGGCAGTACTTGGTTTCGGGTGTCATGGTGTTTGGATACAGTTGTGCCCTCAGATGTTATTTACCACACACGCACTGTGCACATTGCAGTTGCTGATGAGACCCGCTGTTCCTGCTGTCAAGGGAAAAATATATTCTAACAACACACCCATGATGATTTTGGAGGAGGGGCAGGTGGAGAAGATTTAATGGTCAACTTCTTCTTTTCTACACATAGACTGGGGGCTACTTATTTTGCTGCTAATGCCTCAGCGGCATTACTGGAGCCAGTCGTGGCAAGTAGAACCTTCATCATCCATCTTCCATGTTACTGCTATTGTTGATCCCATTCCCTTTCAGCTGCCTAATCATCCTGCTGCTTAAACAGCTCAGCAGCATCAGTAAGAACAGTGGTTTCAACTCATGAGGACATTTGACAGTGGCCACTGGCCAACAAGATCTGCTGGCATTAGGCAAGTAGGGCATTTTTATTTTTTTCTCAGGGCTTGTGTTTTGAAAATAAATAAATAAATACATTTTAAAAAAAGCTAGTCCTACAAAAAAATAAACAATTTTTCGGGGGTTTGTTACTAACAAGCCTAAGTCCTACAAATCAATGTTTCCTTAGGGCTTGTGCCAAACAAGCTTAAGTCCTACAAATCAATGTTTCCTTAGGGCTTGTGTCAAACCAGCTTAAAGGGATAGTAATACTTCCTTTTAACTTTACTTTATTTTGTAGGCATTAAAAAAACATGAAGAATGATATAAGTCTTATCTCTCAAACCTTTATGGTTTAAGAGATATTCACAAGCAAAGTTTCCCCTCCCGCCCCTTTTTCCTAGTCTAAGCCATCTCTTCTGATATGTGAATCTAGTTGTAAGACCAGACAGATAACAGCAGGGGACAATCTTCTTTGTATGAAAAGAATGAAAGCCCTTCCCCCCTTAACAAGTTTTTCAGCTTTTTCCCTTATCTTAATTGAAGATTGTCCCTCTCTGCAGTCTACCTGGGCACCTCCCTTCTGATCTTGCTGAACGGGGGGAGGGATACTTTGCTTATGAATATCTTTTAAACCATAAAGGTTTGAGAGATAAGACTTATATCATTCTTCATGTTTTTTTAATGCCTACAAAATAAAATAAAGATAAAACGAAGTATTATTATCCCTTTAAGTCCTACAAATCATTGTTTCTTCAGGGCTTGCACCTCTAATAAGTCTAAGTCCAACAAAGGCCTCTAACAACAAATCTAAGAAATCATCCTCTACAAAATACTTTATCAAGTCAAGTATCAGTCCACCCCAGTGGCAGCTTATGTCAGGTTCCTGTCTCTAGCACTTTAAATACAAATGTCTTATTTTTATTAACTGTCCCCCAAATAGCAGTCAAGAAACCCCCCCAAAACAAATTCCCTGTTCAAATGATTCATCCATTCATCAACACAGACATCCTCCTCAGACCCCTTTTATACAAAATCTTATGGTTTTTATTTTATTTTATTTAGTATTTATTTTTTATGAACTGCCCCACAATCCCTGTAAACAACCCCCCCAAAAATCATCCCCTGTTCAACTGCTTCTTTCCCCCACACCCCACCAACACAGGCATCCTCATGCCCCTTTTATACAATGCCCTTGAGAAATAAAATAATATTTGCTATGTATTGTGTGTAACTTCTATGTTCCCATTGATTTCAATGGAATGAGCTAGGAGAAAAAAGCGGAAAAAAGTGGAAAATCTGCACTTTTTGCGGGAAATTTTTCGCCAAGCAGAAAATACCATTTTTCGACGATTTCAACACCCATCCTTACTGACTATTAATCACCTACTAATCACTGCCATCATATGGACTTTAGTGCAAGCAAGATCCTTACACCAGCACCATAACCAGCATTGGGAAATAGTGGGCACTCACTCCTTTACTCCTTGTTTAGTGATAGCAGTAAAAAGACATAGAACAAAGGAATTCCCCATAATCCCTACAGACTACCTCATATTCCTCACCTTGACACAAGCAGCATTAAGAAATGAAATGCTGGCAGGCAAAGCTTAGTAAATTGACATTAGGCGGGTGTAGGGACAAAACAATTTTCAGCATCTTATTTAGAACAGAGCCACCATTGTACATTTCCCATCAGAAGCAGATGTACTAAGAACATTGCAAGCAATTCTGGAGGCAACTAACTGTATCACTGAGTCTGTGTTCTAGAGGAAAGGGAACTGGGTGTATGCTGCAAAAGCTTCTAAAAGTGTGAAATGGAGAAATCACTGGGTTATCACTAGCATGTTATTATTATTTTCATACATTTATAAAATGCCAGCATACTCCATAGTTCTGTACAATCAGGGAAAGTATTACAAACTTTTTACTAACACATATACACTAAACACATGGATCTTATACTCTGTATTAAAGACTAGGCCAGAGCTTGAGGACCTCAGAACAGAGGTAGAACACTGAAGAGGCTAGAACACCTGCAGCAAGATGCCGAGTAAGGATGGAAGACATTTTTCACCTCAAAAGTGAAACAGGTGAAAAATCACACTTCTCTCTCTGTACAGGAAATATTGTGTAAAAAAGTGCTGATTTTCCTCTTTTCCCATCTATCTCATTGTATTGAAATCAGTTTTAACCCTATGAGTGCCAGAGGGGTACGCAACGCATTGCTTTGCAATGCGTTGCGTACCCCTCTGGCACTCAAAGGGTTAAGACTGAATTTCCCCAACACATGGCAATTTCCCTTTTTTTCTGCAGGGATAGTATAAAATGGCTGTCAGATTCCCACAGCATGTTATTCTGTGTTTGTGACAGAGAGAAAGCAGCACAATTCTGAGCTTGTTAGGATAGGAAAATAAAGCAAAGTAGGAGTGGAGTTTAGGGCGTCTTGTGGGCAAGCAATTTATTTCCTGTCTCAGGGAAGTCTGGGGGACTCTGGAGGAATGTGAAGGGAGAAAGGAAGTTTTAACCCAAAATATGCCAAATTACTGGTTGACAGATACAGGCAGCTGTGATCCAAGTTCCATCCTAATCTGGTTTTTATCTCTGTTTTAGAGCAGTGTGGGGTTGTGAGAAGGGAGCAAATGAAATTTACACCAAATACACCAAAACTTTGTGTTACTGAGAAGACTGTGATCCAAGTTCCTTGCAACTTGCTGTTCTTTCAGTTACAAATAGTTTGACTGATAGACGACCCTGATGTGAGCTGTGACTGAGGCAGACTAAAGAGAGATAGTATTTTGTAAAGGGCAAGACATCACATACAATCAGCTCTATTGTGTTTGTCACTGTTAAAATACACACATCAGTTTAATAATGTTCAGCAAACATACTGAGGGTTGAAGGGATTAGTAATGCAGGGATTTTGTAGTAAAGTGGTAGGCCAAAACCTGACTACAGCCATGGTTGCTGCAGTGTGTGCAATAAAAGACAATCCTCCTCCTCTTAAGGCAGCAGTTTGTTAAAATCCCATAAAAAATTCTACCACCACCAGTAGTAATATTAAAGGGATAGTAATGTTTCATAATAAAAACAGCTCTAATTAATCATCATAGTATTTGGCCCTTGAAGAGTGTTATTTCAATTCTGTCAGAGTTGTGTTCAAGAGTAATTCAATGACAAAGTATTCCCCTCCTGCCCCTTTTACTGATGCAACACTTCTCAGCCAGAGCAGAAGGGAGGTACCCAGGTAGATTGCAGAGAGGGACAATCTTCAATTAGGATAAGGGAAAAACCTGAAAAACTTGTCAAGGGGAGCAGGGTTTTCATTGTTCTCATAGTAAGAATATTAACCCTTGATGTGACACAGAATCTCTAGAACGCTAGGGTAATCCAACAAGCAACGGTGACTGAGACTCCCTAGAAAGCTAGGGTAATGGAACAGGCAGTGTTGACTGAGAATCCCTAGAACTCTAGGGTAGACCAACAAGCAATGGTGACGGAGAATCCCTAGAATGCTAGGGTACCCAATGGCACAGAGTGGAACAACAGAAAGCAGGAAGGCCAGTGACACGGACTGAAGCAGACTGAACAACGCTTGATGTAGGAAGTAATAGAGCACGGAGCATGCAAACGGACACAGTAGGCCTTGGGTATAGAATGATCGATAGTCAGCCGGAGCAGGGGTCAGCAAGGAGCGTGTAGTCAGCCAAGGAGTCATACACAGGAATGGAGCATCAGAATCACAAGAGCTATAGCGCACAGGTACACCACGAAAGGGCAAGTGAGTAAAGGCAGGCTCAGGCCTATAAGGTCTAGCAAGTAGGTGGAGACTCCATCTGGCAATTAGCGGTGGCCAATAAGAATAGCGAATGTGCTTCAGCGCAAGAACCAGGACGTACAGCAATGTCACCTGCAAGCACAGCATCACTAAAGGCAATCACGGGCACCGTGATACCCACTTTGAACCCCTGAGAGGCCTTCCATCGTCCAAGGAGCTGGCCAAAATATTTTCCAAGGAGGTATTCAGGCTCCACGGAGTACCCAAGGTGCTGGTCTCAGACCGGGGGAGCCAATTCGTGTCCCGTTTCTGGAGGGCCTTCTGTGGGCAAATGGGCATTCAGTTGTCATTTTCCTCTGCTTACCACCCCCAATCGAATGGTGCTGCTGAGAGAGCCAGCCAGGGCCTGGAACATTTTTTACGCTGTTTTTAATCGGACCATCACAGTGACTGGACGAGCTTGTTACCGTGGGTGGAGTTTGCCAGGAATTGTACCATTAACTCTTCTTCGCAGAATTCCCCATTCCTGATCAGTTATGACTTCCAGCCTGCTTTGTTACCTGAATCATTTGAGGCACAAGAAATTCCATCTCTGGACGAGCATCTTAGAAAGTTCCACTCCGCTTGGGTTCAAGTTCAAATATCCCTTCAAAGGTCCACTCAACCCTACAAGAGACATGCGGATCGTCAGCTCGAGCTGACTCCGGTGTTTCAGGTAGGGGATAAGGTATGGCTGTCATCTTGTAACCTCAACCTCCAGGTGCCATGTAGGAAGCTGGCCCCTCGGTTCGTAGGCCCCTACCAGGTGCTGCGTAGGATCAACCCAGTCTCTTACGCCCTGGAGCTTCCGGCTTCTATGCGTATCCATAATGTCTTCCATGTGTCCCTGCTTAAACCGTTGATTTGCAACCGCTATACTCTGTGCCTGTCCTGCCTGGGCCAGTTCAAGTCAGTGGCCAGGAGGAGTACGAGGTGCAGTCTATTCTAGACTCTTGCAGAGTTAGAGGTCACCTTCAGTACCTGGTACATTGGAAGGGGTATGGTCCCGAGGAGCGTTCCTGGGTGCCTAGTGGTGAACTTCACACTCCTGCTTTGTTATGCAGATTCCATGCCCATTTTACCCTCAAGCTGTTACGGTTCAGTACACTCAGACACGCTAGGTTTAGGTTAAAACACAGCTTTATTGAAGCACACAATGAATAACGTAACTAGTGATGAGCGAGCGTGCTCGGCCGATGCTCGGATCGGCTCGAGCATCGCTCTGCTCGGCACATGGCGGTACTCGTCGAGTACCGCCATGTGCTCGCCCGACATGTTCGGGTGGCGGGGATCTGTGCCGGAAGAGGCACAGATCCGAAGAAGCTCCGCTGGACCACAAGGGACTGGAGGTACGGGGGCATTGCGGAGATGAAGGGGGCATTGCGGAGATGAAGGGGGACATTGTGGAAGAGGGGCATAGACTCTATGCCCCTCTTCCACAATGTCCCCCTTCATCTCCGCTATGCCCGTCTTCCACAATGTGCCCCTTCATCTCCGCTATGCCCCTCTTCCACAATGTGCCCCTTCATCTCCGCTATGCCCCTCTTCCACAATGTCCCCCTTCATCTCCTCTATGGCATAGAGGAGATGAAGGGGGACATTGTGGAAGAGGGGCATAGCGGAGATGAAGGGGCACATTGTGTAAGAGGGGCATAGCGGAGATGAAGGGGCACATTGTGGAAGAGGGGCATAGCGGAGCTGAAGGGGGACATTGCGGAGCTGAAGGGGGCATTCTGAGATGAAGGGGGCATAGCGGAGATGAAGGGGGCATTGACCAGGCACCCTCCCCTCATCAGAGCAGGGGGTGCCTGGTGTTGCCCCATTCATTCCAATGGGGCTCGGGTGCTCGGCCGAGCACTCGAGCCTCAGGGGGTGCTCGGTCAGAGCACCCGAGCACCCGAGCATCGTGGTGCTCGCTCAACACTAAACGTAACCCTCACAGGTCCAGTATAGCACAAACTGACACAAGACAGGTTACAAATGGTTACCCACATGGGTCCAGTATAGTGCAAAACACCCTACTGACACAGGTCAGGTCAAAGATAGATACAGTGTATGAATGTCCGATGTTAACCAGTGCAATGCTGGTCGGAACGTAAATCAGACTGAATGTCGCCTGTATGTAGAGGAAGGCAACAAGGACAGGACTGCAACCACAGGCTCTGGACGCCTGTAAATGAGAGTAATGGTGGACACCCACCAACAACTATGGACTGGTCAGATCTCGTGCTTAAACGGAGGCCCTACTGGAGCAACCCAGCACCGTGTGCACGTACTACCTGAAAGGGTTAATGGGCTATGTATAAATGGAAGGCAACTGGAAGCACCCAACTGATCAACAGGAGACTATAGTCCAAAATGCGCAGCCAAATAGAACCCAAGATGGTAGTGGTATCGGAGGCCCCTTCCCCCGAAGGGGTTAATGTCGCTGTGGTCTGGAAAACGGTAATCACCGGAGGCACCCTGCTGAACCTACACAGACCAAGCGAGTGCAACACAGAGTGGAAGCAGCGAGACTCTGACCACTGGTCTAGTATGCGAGCAACGGGGACACAGAAACTAGAACCAGCTAGCCCATACGGTACCCAACTGGTGGGCAGACAAGGGTAATTCGGATGAGTCACTGGAACAGCAGAAACAGGAAACACGCCAAGAAGAGTCGGTAGACAGTGCAGGAACGTCAGCCAGGCCAAGTTGGTACATGGAGCAGGATCCTCAGACGTGCTGGGTCAGTACACAGAGCTGGGTCATCAATCTCGCCGGGTCGGTACACGGAGCAGGAACGTCAGTCAAGCCGGGTCAGAACAGGAAGCAGGAACGTCAGCCAATCCGAATCAGTACACAGAATCAGGAACGAGACAATAGCGTGGTCAGACAGTCCGGGGTCATACACTGGATCAGAACAACAACAACTAGAGCCAGGCATCAGGTACACCATAAAAGGGCACCAGTGGTGTGACAGCCTGGGGTATAAAAAGGCCTGTCACTAGGAGGAGCAGAACACAGCAGCCAATGGGAAAGCAGCATCACTGAGATGGACAGAATGTCGCCCAGATCACGGGCACTGTGATACAAGCCTGGTCCTCTTCTGCGGGGAGGAGGTCATTGAGGGGTCGGTACTATCATGGTGCCGTGATTGCTTGCCTGTTGTATAGTCCGGTGAACTGACTGTGCTGCATGCTGCTTGCCTGAGCTGTCTGCGAGCGTGCATCTCTGACATCGCGCTCGCTATTTTGTAGCTTCCTGTTAGTTGGCTGATTGGCTCTGTCTTCGGGCAACGGCCTTATATGCTGGGTGCAAACTGTGCTTAGTCGCCCTTTCGTGGTGTTCCTGTGTGCATCGAGTTTGCTCTTCTGACCCTTTCTTGGCTTACGTTGTCTCCTGACATTCGATTCTTGGCTTGTCTGACTACTCGCTCCGGTTGTGACCTTGGCTGTGGCTGATTTCCTGATCCGTGTATGACTCTGGTTTGCCCGACTACCCTCTCTGTGCTGACCCTGGATGTGGCTAACTACTGGATCTGGCTCCGGGCTGTGGCCTGTCTGACTGACGCTCCATGATGTCCCTTGCTCCTGTCTGACTACCACTGGGCCGATCTAAGGGCACGCTCCATTACCCTGCTGCTTAGCTACCAAACTGGTAACTTTACAGGTTGCCTTTGCTCAGTAAGTGCAGTTCAGTCTCTCTCTGTTGCACCCGCTCGGTGCGCTACCCACCAGCTGCCTTGCTTATGTACTTGCGGTACTACCTACTCTCTGTGCTTCCCAAGTTGCCTCCAGGTCGGTAAATTTCAGCTTAACCTCGCTCCGTTGTCTCAGCTCTGTGCGCTCCTATCTGGCTGCCTCTATCCAAGCACTCACTTTGCTGCTTCGAGTAGTGCTATCCTGGGATCTGCTGGTTATGCTACGCTCTGTGCCTCCACTGGGTATTACTCATATTTGGGCTAAACAAGTCCTCTGCTGACATTCCTTCCCGTAGGACTGTCCGGGTACTCTCTTGTGCTAATCTTAGCATTCTGATTCCTATCCAGGATCAGTGCTAGTGTGTTCTGAGACTCAGTACTATCATTCCTGCGGTGGTTCAGTGTCAGCTCCTGGGTAGCGTACTAGACACTGTCCTCACGTCTGTCTCCCCTTTCACTGAGGAAGTGTTCTCTATTATTATTATTATTTTACTCAATAAACTGGTTTAAATTCACTTGTACTGTTTCATGTGATTATTTTCTCATCCGACAGTGACAGTTTTAGACTGTATGCATGTACTTCAGAGATTGTTGATCATTAACCAATAAAGTTGATAACATTTATAAAACATTACTCCCACGTTTGTGTGCTTCAGAAATCTACCAATAGCAATATAATAAAAGAGGACAATGGTTGTTTACTGTTTTGTCAATGTTTATACAGAGCATATATATAACATAGTTACATATTACTATTTCTTAGAATCTGGACTCAATAAACTCTACTACGTATATCTTCAATTTATAGACTGCCATAGACTGGAGAGTTCCCAAATATGGAAATATCCCAGCATTGGGATTGCTTTACTTACCATAAAAGTAATTTAACATATATTTTCATTACAAACAGTTCACTGTTTCTTTTAAGCACTTCTCTGGACCTTAATGGGTTAAGATACCTCTCTGCTGCTAGGTATAGAAGAGAAAACAAACGCCACATTGCTTCTTGTGTTTTAGACTGTATGCATGTACTTCAGAGCACTAACCAATAAAGCTGATTAAATGTCCATAGCGTTACTACCTAATTGACAAATACCTCCCACGTGTGCTTCAGAAATCAACATACTAAAAGAGGACAATGGTTGTTTACAGTTTTATCAGTGTTTATACAGAGTATATATATATATATATATATATATATATATATATATATATATATCTATATATAATATTTACATATTACTATTTCTGAGAATCTGAACTCAATAATCTCTACTATGTGTATCTTCAATTTGTAGAATGCCATTCATGTGTACTGCAATTTGTAATTGCAAAACCCAAAACATATGTAATGTACATTAGAAATAAATGCATCTAAGATACATGTCTATGCTTTATAACAATCAAAAACAAGAGTTAAAGGAGCAGTAAACTTTTTTTTTATGAAAACACATATTTTACAGAGCATTTCCTGCTGAATAAAACAAGGTCACTCCCACTGCTGTCAGATGTTTTATTCAAAAATTATAGCAGTTTAAATAATCAGGAAGTGAATTTACTGTGTTTACTTCCTGATAGTTCTAACTGACAGGAAGTGACAGGCAGTTTCTATCACATTCTATGGAGAATTGTTATGTCTCTGACTTTTCTGACTTTCCTCTCCATTAGAATCTATCAGGAAATCTAATTAGAATTTGACCACTAGAGGGCACTGTTAATGTAAAAAAACATGGGTTTAAACTGTAATAACTCTGGAAATATAGCTCTCTCAGCAGTGGGAGTACCCTTATTTTACTCAGTAGGAAAATCCCTACAATATATATTTTTTCATAAAAAAAAGTTTACTGCTCCTTTAACCTTGGTATGGGTATGTAAAAAATAGACTATATTGGTGAGTGTAAAGATATAGATTTGTTGGGGTCTGTTCACAAAGCTTAGTCTTCCACAGTTCATCTGTATGGCCATTGATATGTAATACACACTGGACTGTTCAATGATACAACATTTAACCCCTTAAGCAGCTCCTCATCTTGATGAACAAGGCTCTCAGAACTTTATACACAAACGAAAACTGGAGTAATTTTGGACAAACTAACTGCACCATAAAGTACACAAAACGCTCACTGATTTAAACGGGACTTTTTAACCCCTCAAATGCTAGAAAGGTCTTAATTGCATTGCTTTACAATGCATTGATGTCCTTTGTAGCATTAACCACTTAAAGACTGGTGACATGCCAGGACAATCATGCCTGTCCGAATGTTAAGGACTAGTGACAGTACTGGCACATAATGGAATTATGGGGCCGCACACCCCAGGATGGCACAGTCGTTGAGGTGTTAAAGGAGATAAATCCCGATTTAAATCAGTGAAAACTTTTATTTGTCACCTATGATGCAGTTGGTTTGAACCAGCATTACTACAGCTTTATTTTAAACATAGGGCCCTCAGAGCTAGGGGGCAGTTCTATAAAGGCCCAACTCAGGTCAACTGGACTTTTACCATAAGAAGAACCGCAGAAAATGACACCATTCCACGTTCTAGATTAGTAATAAGATTCAGGGCTTTAGCCACGAGCCCAGTGGCTTTGCCCCCTACTGTCAGAATCTATTAACACCCCTAACCAGTACTCAAAGGTCACAGAGTAAAAGGGGAAATATGCCTTAGGAATAGTTTACCCTTAATTTGTTTAACAGAAGGATTTACCTAGGTAAATGTCAGCCTGATCTGATAGTGGGTAAAAGAGAGCAAGGGGGATTTCCAGGATACTAGATGAACCAAAATAATAAAGCTGGCCTTGTTGCCATTTTTACTTTCAAGGTAAAGCATACAGGAATAGTCTTCCCTTGCCCTTTCTATTTACCTGAAGAACAGTGACGCATGAATATAGTGGAAAAGTAAACAGATTGGCCACCACTTAAACAGAAGGTAATGGAATTACTTAGCTTTCTGACAGTTATTGTTTATTCTGAACCTGCAAAATTAAAGACTGTAGGTCACAGGTCTTCACTCTTCACCTAAGTAACTTGTAATTTGCATCACTGAAATGAATTCATAAATAGTCTCTTCATGTGACATCAGAGGGGTATATTTGTTTTATTTTCTCTAAAAATACACCATCAAGGAGATGTAAGATGGAAATTCAGCATCACATATAGGAAATGTTCCCTTTAATAAAAAATCAACAGATAATATTCATAGAGACTGATGTACTAGGAAGAACTGTGGGGAGATGTACTAAGGTGCAAAAAAGAGGTAATAAAGCAGAGATGACTTCTCCAGAGTGATAAACATTTCCTGTGGTAAATCATGGTATTAGTACCGTAAGATTTCCCCAACTTAGAGTAACATAGGACCTGGAGAGTTTATAACACTGAAGGTCAACGCCACTTTATTACCTCTTTATCAGTCCTTAGTACAACCCCCTCCCCAGGAGCATACCTGGGAACTTTGTCTTATGGAGTCCATGGAGGGGATTCCTATGGTGCAGCTGGGGGATATAAATTACGTGATTTACGGTAAAAGGGGTGGGGCTTACGAGTGGGGGCAGAGCTTACTGAATGTGTCACAAAAGCGGGTGGGAAGTGGGAGGAACTGGATGGTAAAGGAGAAGAAGAGGGTGGGAAATGGGAGGAACAGGGTAGGAAGGAGCAGAAGTGAGCAGAGTTTCTTATGAAACTCCCCACAGCTGGAGAATCAGTGTCTGTCCCTGGAGACCCGGTAATTAACTGCAAAAACAGAGTCTCCAGGGCAGATCCAAAGAGTTTGCAGGTATGCCCAGGAGATATTCTGGGGTAAACCAACTGCCCCACAGGTGGCAAATAAATTACTTTTAATTCCTTGAATGCTAGAGAGGTCTCCAACTCATTGGAAGCAAAGATCTTGTATGGCATTCATTGGGTTAAAAGCCCCATTTAAACAAGAGGGAATTTGGGGAAATTGTATTTGTCCCCTATGGTATATCAGCCTCAATGACTTTACTCTGGAAGATTTGTTCACCATTTGCAAAAAGTCAATTAGCCCTCTGGCACTCAAGAAGTTAAAGTGATCCTTATTAGACGTGTTTAGTTATTAAGATTGTTTTAGAAGATTTTGTTCTAAGACACACATGCAGATAGGAATCTACGTAAACTGAACAGAATTATCTTTTTAATATTTATTGTTCCATGTAACAGCTTATATCATAAAATGGCTGTGTCCATAAGATGTCATAAAGAATGCCATTGTAACACAGCCTTATCATGGCAGGGTTCTGGAGTTTAATCATGTTTCATAAATCAAACAAACACAATGGGGTAGTAATAAACTAACAATAAAATAATAAGAAGAACTGTGGGAAAAAACTGCTTTACACAAAGGGTGGTAGATAAATGGAATAACCAAATGTGTCATAGTGAATAAATGCAAATTTGCCAAATTCCAGTTGATTCAACTGGGGCTTTAAACACATGAATGATAGAGATGTATTCAATGCATTGTGAATCAAGTAGTTAAAAGCCTCATTTAAAGGGATAGTAATACTTTGTTTTAACTTTATTTTATTATGTAGGCATTAAAAAAACGATGAAGAACGATATAAGTCTTATCTCTCAAACCTTTATGGTTTGAGAGATATTCACAAGCAAAGTTTACCCCTCCCACCCCTTTTACCTAGTGTAAACCATCTCTTCTCAGATGTGGAATGCAGTCTATAGACCAAACAGATAAAAGCAGGGGACAATCTTCTTCCTATGAGAACAATGAAAGCCCTGCCCCCCTTGACAAGTTTTTCAGGTTTTTCCCTTATCTTATTTGAAGATTGTCCCTCTCTGCAATCTACCTGGGCACCTCCCTTCTGATCTGGCTGAGCAGTGTTACATCAGTAAAAGGGGCGGGACGTGGATACTTTGTCATTGAATTACTCTTGAACTACATCTCTGACAGAATTGAAATAACACTCTCCAAAGTTCAAATACTATGATGATTAATTAGAGCTGATTTTATTATGAAACTTTACTATCCCTTTAAGTCAATAGGAAGTTGTATTTGTCCCTTGTGGTTCTCCCAGAATTGCCCAACTCTTCTTTTAAACAGGGGGCCTCATGAGGAAGGACAAACTGAGATGGGGTTTCAGATTACCCAGAAACCCCCTTACTCTGTACTGCTACATCAGACAAAGCAGATGACTTTCTCTGTTGGCAATCTAAAACAATACAGCTGTTGTTGGACTACAACTCCTATAATTCTTACCTGCCTGATGATTCCTGTTGGCATCAACCTGAAATCCACAGATGGCCCCCAATATACTAAAATACATATTTAAATACATTTTCTCACTAGGGAAATCTATTAAGGCTTCTAACTCTTTGTCAGCCATACTCTTATGTAATAACAATATTCTATTCAATATGGCTGCCTTAGGACCCCTCTGCCAGGCTTACTTAAATGAGCTAAGGTGAGTGAAAAGCTCCTAATCCTAACCCTTATTTATACACCCAGTTTTCTCAGTTTCTCCTCTCGCAGGTATTGGGTTAAAAGGTAATAGAGGGATTTAATAATTTTCACTCTCTAGCTTTCTTTGCTAAATAAATGCAGTTTTGCATATTTTAGCAGCCTTCATTTACTCATCCATGTAAAAGAACTACCATTTTGTTCTCCAACATTTAAAGAATATTCAAAATTGAAGATACTAAATAAAAATGTATTGGCCATGTATTGTCTCTATGTTTCTATGTGTACTTAAATTCTTCATTGTATACGAATAGCTTTATAGAAATGAATTATCCTGTGGAAATTAATTTTTAATTCATTGCATGGTTTGGCTATCGAAAAGGGTTAAAAAAATCAGACAGATATATAGATAAAAATCGCATTAACCCTTTGAGTGCCAGAGGGGTACGCAACACATTGCAGACCAATGCATTGCGTACCCCTGTGGCACTCAAAGAATTAAAAAAAAGAGGTACCAACAAGACAAAATGTGATATCTTAAAGGGATAGTAATACTTCAAAATTACTATCCCTTATATTGAAGCCCTTGAGAAAATGAATCAAATGCCACCAGCGGCATCTCTCAAACCTTTATGGTTTGCGAAATAGCCGCTTTTAAACTTCGCTGCCCCCTGCCTCTCCGCTGATGTCAGCATTTTTGCTCAAGCGGAGGCTCTTCAGCATAGCCAGATCTCGTTATAGAAGAAACGATCCTTCACTAAAATGGTCTTCTACGTGTGCTTGGTAACCAAGCACACGTAGAAGACCGTTTTAGTGAAGAATCTTGTTTTCCATAACAAGACCTTGGCTGTGCTAAAGAGCCTCCGCCGGTCCCAGGACCGGATTTCCCTGCTGCAGCAAAAACGCTGACGTCAGCAGAGAGGGGGAGAAAAGTTTAAAAGCGGCTATCTCGCAAACCATAAAGGTTTGAGAGATGCCGCTGGTGGCATTTAATTCAGTTTTTCAAGGGCTTCAATATAAGGGATAGTAATTTTGAAATATTACTATCCCTTTAAACCAAAAAATCAAGACAGATTTTTTTTTTAAGACAGAGTTAATCAAGGTCATGATCTATATTTAGGTATTTAACGTTGCAACGTCGTAAGTCTACGAAATTACAGCAATTCTAAGAGAGAAATAAGTGTGGATAGCTAACTTTATTACAAGTAGAATGAATGTTAGAATAGCACAAATGTTTATTGCAGTTGGGTAAGACTCTAAATATAAGACTCCAGTATTTTATATCTCCCTAGAGTGTCTAGGAATCTGCTAACAGCTTCCATTTCATAACATTCACATTCTGTCTATTTCATTTTCCAAGGCTGGATAAAATGCTCTCTCTCTTTCTCCCTCTCTCTCATAAAGGGTTGATAATAATTAAATATGGATGTGCACCAGTGCTTTGCTTTGAATATATTTATAAAGCAATGTGAATTTTTATTTTACCCTATGATGTAGTTGCCTTGCTCCAGGATTGTGCCAGTTTTTCTTATTAAAACAGGCCCTTAAAGTGATAGTAATGTTTCACAAAAACAGCAGCTCCATTTAATCTTCATAGTATTTAAGAGAGTGTTATTTCAGTACTGTCAGAGTTGTAGGTCAAGATTAAATAAAGGATAAAGTTTCCCCCTCCCACCCCTTTTACCTAGTGTAAGCCATCTCTTCTCAGATGTGGAATCCAGTCCATAGACCAGACAGCTCACAGCAAGGGACAGTCTTCTTCCTATGAGAACAATGAAAACCCTTCACCCCTTGATAGGTTTTTCAGGTTTTTCCCTTATCTTAATTGAAGATTGTCCCTCTCTGCAATCTACCTGGACACACCCTGCTGCTCTGAGCTGAGCAGTGTTACATCAGTAAAAGGGGCAGGAGGGGGATAGTTTATCATTCAATAACTCTTGTACTACAACTCTGACAGCATTGAAATAACACTCTCCAAGGTACAGACACTATGATGATTAATTAGAGCTTCTTTTATTATGAAACATTACTATACATTTAAAGCTCCATAGAGATATGCAGTACAATACTTTGCATTTGTTCTGGAGCTTAGAGGGTTAAAGAAGTCAGAGCATGAAACCCTGGGTAGCAGAGATAACTGTCATTATTTGTATGCACTACAAAAAAACCCCAATGGAGGAAAATGCAATAGAGACTGACCAAAATCTAACTTAGTGAATTCAGATTAAAGGAACACTACCATCAAAAGGTGAAGTAGGTTGATATAACTTTAAATATTAAGTACTTACATCTAGCATCTTAAATATTCATATGTTACATTTCTAAAATATAATTATAAACTTGCCTTTTAATACATGTGCAAATTGTCTTGCTCAGAGAGTACTTATGTAATCTTGTTTGTGCTCTTTGCATTAAGAGAAAAGAGTTAATAAATGTATATACCCACTGCTCTTATATACAGAAAGGTTGTTATCTCAGTCCATTCACAGAATAGTGGTCAGTCAAAGAGATCCATGGAAAAGTCAGGAATGTCTGCTCCATCATGTATCTATACCTGCAAGACTGGATTTTAGGCCTCAGAGAAAGATGCCGCCATGAAGTATTTAACCTCTTAACGACCCATCAAGTGCCAGGACCTCTAAGGGTAAGCTTCCCATAAGGACCCATGATGGTCTTGGCATGTCAAGGGTTAAATGATAGAAACATGCCTCAGGTCTTGCAGCTATCAGGGTGGGCAGAATGAAAGAGGTCCAGGACTGGAGTGCTCAGTTTAATTAATTTCCTGTTGTGCCGGTACACATGATCGCTACTACAGTGGTCTCGTACTAGTTTTTTCATTCACAAAGGCAGTGTGTTCTCTGCTTCTCTCTTCCTCACTATGAGAGTAAGGAAGTGAGAAGCAGAGAATCCTGTATAATAATTTGCTAGGATGTTTGTCACAATGCAGTCATGCTCAGTAGAGGCTGCCCGTGTTCAGGTACTCTCTGTTGCGCATGATTGCATCTCGTGAGTGACGCGACACAAGACTGCATCGCATTGAGCAGTGAGGTAGCGGCCTCTTAAGTGAGTGAGGTAGCAGTCTCTTAACCCTTTGAGTGCCAGAGGGCGTACCCCTCTGGTACTCAAAGGGTTAACATTAACCGGACCTTCGCCCGTGCACACGGGCTTTTACACTAGTAGACAATTAAAGAAGGAAACAGAGGCCAGAGTTAGGGGTATTAACCCATTCAGTACTGATGCTGGGGGCAGGAGGAATGCAGATCCATTTCTGACCTGCTAAGGGCAACTTGTTTTTTTTTTTTATTTTGCTTTTTTTTAAATAAATCTAAAACAGTGCAAAGTATTTTATTTATACACACTATTTTATAAACACATCTTCTGAAGTTTAATCCCTTAGGGACTTAAGGACCATGGAGCTTTTTTTTTTTTCGTATCCGATTCAGGGCTCCCCAAGCGACATGCAGCCCCGCAGGGAGCCCTGAATTCCATGACGCGCCAGGACAATCACTTATCCCTAAGTGCCAGACAGCTGTGTCGGTCCTGGCATGGCATTGGACTTTGAGGGGTTAAATAAACATTAGTGGTAATTTTATTGATGTGGAGCAATGTAATACTTATACACACCATAAAGTATTATCAAGCAAAAAGTGGGAAAATAGGGACGGAAATAGGGACATGGGGATTTAGCATTCTTTTAACGTTAACCCCTTAAGGACCCATGACGTGCCAGGACTGTCATGGGAAAATGTCCTTAAGGGGTCCTTAAGGGGTTAAAAAAAGACGGTCAAATGTCACAATGTGGATAGGCTCTTAGCCAAATAAACCTTGGGTTTGGACCCAGTTGATATTTTTTCCTGTCCTGAATATTTTTGGTCCGAATTCCAGGAAATTTTCATGCAAACCTCTCCAATTACACGTCCAAAAATGTGCTAAAATGATAAAGGTCACTCTAGTGACTGAAATTATGATTATCTAGTCTACCCATTAACCTCCTGAGTGCCAGAGAGGTAGCCAACTCCTCTCTGACACTCTAAGCATTAAATATTTAAAGAAACTTTACTGCTCTGTTTGTGGACATTTATATACACAAATAAGCAAAATACAACATTCACAGGTCTTCATGCTCAAATATCAGTTATTGAATTATCCCAACAATTTAGTCCCCCCTCTCAAAAAGAACACTAACTTATTATTTTTTGTTTTTGTGTGAGCAAACCATAAAATATCAGGTATAATACATGTTATGGAGCTCCGCACTCCTTCTGAGTATCTCTGCCGGATTCCCCTTTCTCGACCTGGACTGGCTTCGCTGGGCTGTTTGCAAAAGTGGATGTCAGCTGTCCCAGGTCATTCCCCAGGAGGACTTAAGTGGGTAATTCTCACATAACTCCAAGCTCTACGAGGCTGGACCCGGCACCACAGTCCAGATGCACCTGTGTGGTGGGGAGACAGTAGATAGCTCCCCCTGCCACCTGGACAGCCACAGAGCGCTCTGTCTTTTCCGCACCCTGGGCCAGATTGTTCTGAATGAGGGTCAAGGTGGTCCCTGTGTCCTGCAGTCCCTGGGTCGTTCACCCATTGACCTGGACTATTTGTTTATGAAGCTGCCGGTTATCCACTGCGGCAGCTTGTACATGGTCAGCTTTGTGGAGTTGGCTCCCTCGTCCCCCCCCTCCGAGTGGGCATATCTAGTCCCCCTGAGCCTGGACACAGTGGACTGCGGCAGGTTAGGCCTGGACCAGGTGGTGCGGAGTGCCCATGGCCAGATAATTGCTGCGGATGTGCCCAATTTGTTGGCAGCCGTACCAGCGTGGTCCCGGTCTGGGTGCAGGCTTGGGGTTTGCTGGGGAGGGTTAACATGTAGGTGTGGACGTGGGTTGTCCTGCTGATTGTCCGGTTGCAGCTAGCCCCGGTCCCGGGTGCTCACCCCTCCAGGGCATCCTGGAGCTCATCCGCCAGCTGGGCCACCTCAGTGACAGTGAGGGGCCTGTGGTCCCAGACCCGCTGTCGGTTGTCGGGGTCCATGTGATTATAAAATTGTTCCAACAATATCAGCTGTATCACCTCTGCCACAGTGGTAGCCTAACAGCCATTAATCCAGCTGGTGGCTGCCCGATGTAGGCGGCATGCCCATTCCGCATAAGAATCTTTGTCTGTCTTGTGCGATCCGCCTCCGGCATTATGGCGTACCAAGAGAGTAACATCTCCTTTACTCGGTTATAAATTGTAAGGTTCTCATCTGGCACGGCCCAATACGCTTCGGCCACTCTGTCCGACAGTTTGCCTGCCAAAATGGAAACCCAGTCCGAGGGATCAACCCCATGCAGGGTACACTGTCGTTCGAAATCCTGCAGGTACCCATTGATCTCTCCCTCAGATTCGGCAAAAGATTTAAAGGCTGAGAAGTGAATCTTTTTCTTACCCTCCCCGCAGCAGTCCCATCTGGTTCCTGGGTGCTCCCTCCAAGTGTTGCAACTCCGCCAGTCGGACCTAGTGCTCCTTCTTAGACTGTAGGATGGTGTTGACCTCCTCCATCACTTTAACAATTTTTTCCCTGGCAGGGTTTAGCCATACCAGGCTATCCGTACCTGCATTTCCTTTTGAAAGTCTGTCTCATCGAGGAGTTGGGGCGAGGAGTTACTGGCCGGTTCACCTTCCATTAGCTTGGCTATCAGTACTGCTTTTCACTTGTTGCTGACCGATCATCCTCGATCTTCCGGCAAGTCTTTAAGGGCGCTACGCTTTAGCCCTTGGTAGCACTGCTCCATCCACGATGCATGACCTTTGCCACCAGATCTCTCAGCTGCCTGCTCCTCACTGGTACTTGCAGGTAGAGGGGTGTAATCCCACCACTACCGCCAGATGTTACAGAGCTCCGTACTCCTTCTGAATATCTCTGCAGGATTCCCCTTTCTCTACCTGGATTGGCATCGCTGGAGGGATATAGCCTGTATTGTTGGCCTACCCAAACACTGGACAACACTAATGAAGGGTGAATAAGAACTTACTTTATTGTAGAACACACAGAGTTTATATAAACACATATTAGAATACAATAGGATACAGGTTACTTCAAACCACATATGGGAAGCCAATGGGTCCAGTGGTGGGGCACATAATACAAAGAGGCACAGTGGGAACAGTCGGAACAATACACAAGTTATACAATGGACTATAGACAACAAAAGGCATTTAAACATGATTACATCACACATAATCACATCAACCTCATAATTAAAGGTCCACACCAGACAAGAGTATAATTCCTTAACAAACACAATGCCCTGTTCCTTTGACAGCCCCCCATAGCTGGATAGTCTGTAGAAGTCTGGATTGGGCAGACTAGACTGGGTTTCCTGGTCATCCTGTGCCCCCATTAGGCACAGGGTGACTTAGACCCAAGAGGGGACTGGGAAGCTGGGAAAGGAGTGGAGCCCATAGTCTGCAGGGAGAGGACAGTCCCCCAGGCCCCTGCAGGAAACCAGGGCACGATGCTTCTGTGACAATACGCACCTGTGTATAATGCGCAGGTGCAAATAATAACCAAGATTTTACACAAAATGTAAGTTTCTATGTATAATCCGCACCCCAAAAATGTGATCCCCCATTGTCCTTTGCCACCTGTTCATACATTCATTCAAAAATTAATATATGTGCCCCCATTGTCCTTCTCTACACTAATCCACCATTGAACCCCTTAGGCAGCCTGTGGATCCGTTCAGTGGGCGATATGCTTGCTTTTGCTGCCTACTTCCTCTACTGATGCTCTCCCTTCAAAGTACTCAGCATATCTGAGATTACCCAAGTGCCCTGTCAGGACCTTCCAGGGTGGAGTCTACTCATTGAAACCTGAAAATCCTGACAGGGCACAGGAAATTTCTAATATGCAGGGTGTCTTGGAAGGAGAGCATCAGTAGAGAAAGCGGGCGGCAAAGGCAAGCATGCCACCCGCTGAACAGATCCACAGGCTGCCTCCTCAGGAGTTAAATAGTGTAGATGGGTAGAAAAGGACAATGAGGGCTAGTATATGTAATTTTAAGGAGGGTAAGGAAGTGTAACAGACACTAGAATACTCTGAGTCGGTTCAGTAAGGTGAAGATAGTTTATTGAAGTTAACAAGTGAGACAGAACAATAACACTCAGCAATAACTATATACAATATGAACAATAGTTTGATCCGAAATACTGGTACAGGAATACAGGAACAGATGACTTCAAGAGTACAGCAGACAACAGGAACGACTGCAACACTAATAGATTGGCCAGAACCCAGTAATACGGATCTAGTCTGAGTATGACCACCGGTAAGGTATGGATGGTACCTCAACCTCAGGTAATTAGCACACCAGACGTAACACTGAACCAGTGATAGACCCCAGACTTGAACACTTGCTTGATGGGAGATAGGCTAGCACCACAGTAGTTAATATAGAGCAAGATGCTGCAACAATGCCACTCCTATTACTGAATGCACGCCAGCAGTTCCGCAGGTCTATTGGTCAACGAAAGCAATAGACAACCAAGCTCTCAATTATGTCGCCTAGAAGGGAAGCAACCAACGGAGAGCGACACTAAGCAGCTTGGTAACTAACTGAGTATGCCCACAGGTAAGGCCAGGATAGCCAGTGACCAAAACCAGAGTAATAGGCAGAGACAAATAAAGGTGTGCAGCGAATCAGAACAAGGCAGGCAGCAACACAAGTGAGGCCAGGTCTTATGCGGGGAAGGCACACGCCAACACCTGGTAGTGCTCAGAATGGGAGTGCAGCAATAACTGGGACTACACTGAGGAGGGATCGCAACCAATACCCAGATCGAACGGAAACTCAACAGAGTCGGATCTTACGCAATCGGGTACACAGCCAAATGCCTGGGTCATACACAAAACGGGTACGCAGCCAGAATCGGGTCATACACAAACGGGTTTGCAGCCAAATGCCTGGGTCATACACAGAGCGTAGTAGAAGTAGAAATGTCCAGGTAGCAGGTGTTGAGCGAGCTCAGATTACACCAACGCAAGGGCCACTGGAAAACTAGTGATCCTGGCTAATAAAGTCCACCCAACCGGAAGTAACGGGGTCGGGTAACTTTCTGAAGAAGATAAAGAAAGCAGAAACGAGGTAAGTAAATATTCAAAAGGTCGTGCCATGCTGTTCCAGTACTACAGCCCATCACTCGGACATGGACGCCACAGGAACCTCGTCACACAACGGCCAGGGACCCAGCAGAGCACACGCAACGGATGAACAACGGATGGGTAGTTCGCCGCCAAGAACGCTCCGCTGGAAGTTAGGTGCCATGGCAGGAAGGGATCACGGGGGAGGCAAAAATTTTTGGTTTTTTGTGTTTGTTTTTTTTTACTTTGTTTTTTAAGTCTTGTATAATACGCACCCCCCACTTCAGATAAGATGAAAAAGTGTAAAAAGTGTCTATTATACCTGAGAATTTACTGTATGTCACTTTGTGTATGTAGAATATGTGCATATGTATGAATGTATACATACTTGTATGCTTCTGTATGTGTGTATGAATGCATATGCAAGTATATGTGTATATTTGTGTGCTCATATGTGAGTGAATAAGTGTGTCTGCATTTGAACTAAACTGTTGATGTATTAACTAAAGTTAGTGCCCTCTTTTTTTAAGTACATGTCTGTCTCTGGGGATAAGGGTTTTTAAGGAGATCTCTATCCCTGGGGATAGGGTTTTCAACAGGAAAATAAACCCATGCCTCTTTTTATCCCTTGTTCTACTCCTCTGCTGTGTTGATGCAGCAGTATGTGTCTATAGTTGTCTTTCCTAGTTGATAGGGGATAACAGATAGATTTGTGCAAAAAGTAAAATTTGATTGTGGCAGTTTTCATGGAAAAAACACAATTTGACATTTTTTCTACAAAAATCCCTGATAATACAAAATGCATAAAATGACTTCCTTTATGATACTGGCAATTCATTTTTTGCATGATCTTTCTGCTTTATATGTCCATAAGAATTCCTGCTGCCATGCCACTGTAGTTGAGTGCTGAAGTGAAGAAATCTACAGTTGAAATTAAAAGAAGTTAGCAGGCTACTGTATTATGAAAACCTCCAACACATCAAAAGGGGTTATGACAGAGGAAAGACCTTATTGTCTACTCTTGAGCATGTTTCTGAACAGATGGTATGCAGATGAAAGTGCATACTTCGCCAGGCTGCCCCACTGGCATCCACTCTCATCCATTCACCTTAACAGACAGCATGAAAAGGGGGTTCACTTTTGGTTGCATGCAGAAGAAGATATTTCTGTATCCTGATCCGTGTGGAGATGGTAACAACAGAGATGAATCTGAAAAGAATGTCTTCAAAAAAGCCTCTTCTCCCACTAGGTGAAAAGAGTGAATGTCTTTGCTAGTATCATATTTTTAAACAAGGAGAATTAACAGAACTCTTAGAAGAATTTATTCCTGAGCTTCATGTTGTGCAGTGCTTAAAGGTGGCCATAGTATAATGCGGAGCACATCCGTTTGCAGCACACGGAAGCACTCCAGCTGCCTCCGTGTGCTTAAAGGATATGACTTTTACTCCTCTATTAAAAGTGCCCATTGACTAGGCGACGTGACAATCTTGTGCTGTCATGCACTGCGAGATTGTCACGTTGCACTTTTTAGCCAGGCAACCTGCTGAAAGAGTTAAATGGCTGCACGCTCTTCTGCGTGTGACCATTCAAAAGAATACCTCACAGGGGAGCCTGGCAAAGCATCCACTTTCACCTGTGTAGCGTCTGCTCAGAAAAGTGCCCAAGACCAGACAAAAAAGTATTTTCCCTGTCACAGCCCATTTTGATGTATTGAAGGATTTTTCTTGCATCCAAAATGTAAACTAAGTTGATTTGTAGTAAATAATATTCATTCTTACTGAAGTAAAACAGATAAATAATAATACCAACCTTAAGGACTAGTAATATTATACAGTTGCAAAATATACATTTTGTCGTTTTTTTCCTGAAGTGCAAAACAAGCGTAGTTTCACTCCTTGATGGGAGTGTAATAACACACAGGAACATTGACTAATAAACCTAATTTTTTAGTTGTGAATAGTCTGTTTGCTACTGTATAATGAAACGGATACCAACAATACTGTTCAGGGTCTCGAACCAATTATGTTGAAGCTATCCAAGGGGTTAAAGCAAGAGAACCAATCATGTTGGATATCTTCACATAAATAGATAAATGACAATATTAAATAATTTTGAGAACTTTACCCTATACTAGGTATTGACACATTACTTCACAGTAAAGAATTGATTAAAATAATCAATACCGCATATTTGTGCAAAAATATATATAATTTATTTCAGTGAAATATTCTATATATAAAGTGTAAACAACGATATAAAGGAGTGATCAGCAATTATAATAGATATATAGTAACTCAAACCACAATTATCACCATAAGAATTACCAGCAATTAAAGGGTTAACCACATATAGGTATATTCATAGGTATTAGATAACAATAATTGCACTCAGCAGCATAGAAAAGGATAGTTGATCCTTACCATTAATAAAATACAGTTGGCAGCAGTGTATATGAATACCGCTTCCCAGAAACTGTATAAACTATACTAATTGAGGTTTAAGGTATATTTTCAGATGAGTCAAATTTAATATGAAGCCAGGTCCTCTGACAATTTTCCTTGTACCATATGTAATAGTTAAATTTAGAGACTAACTGGAATAGAATCCCAGATTTAAATCACTATAATTTAATTTTCTACCGATTACAATTTTTGCATACCTTTTGATTAAAACATATAAACTGCATTAAACATAGTCAATACCAGATTTTACCAGAAAAAACATAGAATCAATTCAATAATATATGTCTAGACAGTATATTAAACTTCGTGCAACATATATCACAGATATGACTATATCAATGTTATGTAAAACCTACAGGGTACTATAAGGGTTAATCCACTTATTAAGATAGGGTGCCCCACCCAAGATGGCAGCTTATTTTGTCTAGTGAAAGTTTAAAAGAAACCTTCACTTTACAAAAGTTAGGTCTAGTACACACACACAAAGAAATCCAAAGAAACACCACAACTAAATAGACAAATAGCGGTTAAAGGGATAATAAATTAATTCAAAGAATTCCCCAGAAAAATTTTTAGCTATTATAACCTTTCCAGAAACACAATATTCTAGAAATAACAGAATTTATATTAAATAATATATAAACCAAGCTATTTAACTATATTACACTTACCTGGCAAAATATAACAATTTACCAATAAATGAATGAATTCTGCTTAATTCCAGTATTTCTAGAGCTAATATAGCTTATTATAATTGATCCCAAATAGTTGGCCAGTCCAATTAAATTAGAAAACACAAAAAAGAAGAAGGGCACCCAATAGTGCGATATCGTCTACAAAGAAGATGATAAAAAAAAAACAAATATGTACTCACAATAGTAATGGTCAGCTGAGAAATAAGCTGACACAAGCGCTTCCAGAGAGATTAAACCTGTCTCCGTTCAGGCTGCATGCATATCAATCCTTCGAAAAATAATCACCTCATCAGCATTAGCAACAACAATATAGCAACATTTTACACAGCACATCTCATCATCACAGAAAGCAATTAATGTGTCTAGGCAGTGACAGACTAGCATTGCTGGTGTTGGTGGCAATGGGACATCTCTATGGGACTTGCTCCCAGAGTATGGGTTGGTAACTGTTTCACTTCAACACATTCTAGCTCCATGATATAGTACCACTGAATTTTAGATGGTTACATCCTATTTGCAGAATAACTATCTTCTAAGCTGAGATGATGACCCACTTGAGTACTGACAAACAAATCTGTTTGTGTCCAGCACCTTCATATACTGCTCTATAATTGTTTAGATGGCATCCAGCAAGTTTGCAGTCAGTGTGGGTTTCCAGTGCAGCTGGCTATATTTTTAATGTCTGAAGAAGCCATCTATCAAGCATCAGTTCTGATAAACTTACATTTGTAAAAACGAATCGGCATCTAATGCCATATGAATATGGCTGATTGATTCATTCATGAAACCGCAGCACAGCGCTGCTCTTCTCATGAATGAATTAACCCAGTGACAAAGTTCACAACTAGGATGTCTACTGGAGCCGGCCTAAAAAGTGGCTCCAGTCGAGATCAAAGGAAGGCTGCAAATGCCTTCCTTGTCACCCGCATTGATCACCTATCCTACTGGATAGGTGGTCAATGCTAGGGGGTATCAGGAATGGTCCCAAAGCCCCCCTCAAGGTCTGAAGTATATTTTTTAATAACAAGTAGAAATAACATATTTATTACACAAATAAAGGCAAGGTATGCAGCCTTATACCTTGCCTATTAACTCTTTGAGTATCAGAGGGGTAGCAAACGCATTGCATACCTCTCTGGTACTCAAAGGGTTAACTCTGCAAGGGGCACTCTTTCAAATTACAAAGGGGGGGTTAGCATGTCCAAAAAAGCACTCTGTCGAATTACAAAGTTGGAAGTTAGCATGTGGAAGTAGAGCACTCTATGTTGAATTACAAAGTGGGGGTAAATATGTCTGATGGGGGCACTCTGTCTTATTTCTAAAATGTTGTGCAGCATGGGGAACAACACCATTGTGTGTTAGCCCCATATACACTGTTTGACACCCCCAGACTTCTTCCCTTGCCCAGGCAGTGGCCATGGGGTTTGTGGCTAGCAGTGAGCAAAAAGGCTGGAGAGGGTCAGACAGTGTACATGGGGATCTGTCGTTATCAGTGGTGAAGGGGACAAGTCCAGGGTCCAAGCAGTGTATATGGGGTTCTATGGCTACCACTGGGTACTGGAACAAGGCTGGGGGGGCAAGTGGTAGCCATAGATGCTCTGTGACCTCCAGTCTTGTTCCCCTGGGAGTGAATAACATGTGGAATATATGATACATAGCTAAGGGAATAATTGTGTAGTTCTTGGTACACTTTTTTTTTAACCCTTTGCGTGCCACATGGGTGAGCAATGCACATCCCAATAGTACTCAATGCTGTCCATGATGCTGAAACTGTTCTCTCCACTCCCTTAGTGGCCAAATTGGGAAGCAGAGAGAATGCTGTTCGACTTTATTATCATAATGTTGGTGATGCCTGAAGGCAGGACATCCCTTCCACATCGACAGCACTTCGACAATCCTGTATGCTAATAGGGACCTTCTACACCCCTCCCCTTGCATCCAACAATTTTGGTGAATATGTCAATGTGTGTGTGTGCATCGAAATGTCAAAGTGTTTTGAACACATTTACAAAATCATATCGCCACAGCATCAACCTTTAGTGAAATTAAGCCAAGATGTTAGTGGCATCAACAGCAGGGTTTTTGTCTGTGGCCCATCACTTTCAGGAAGATCCCCTCATATTGCCATAGTGGATGATCTGGCTCTGCCTACCTCCTCCTCAGACAGTTGTGAAAGAGTTTTGCATTACTCCACCTTTATAATGCCCACGGGGCATGGCTGGTAGTTGCAAAAAATGCCACAGACCAACTATCTGGAGACAAGGTGGCACTGCTGTTAGTGATTTAATATAAAAAAACTGTTTGAACCATAATAATTCTTGAGTTAAGAAGCTTACATAAGTCAGAGTAACTATATTCCTAATCATTGAAGCTCTTCAATATATGTTTTGGGCTTTGTTTTATAATGAGAGTTCCCTGTTTTGTTAAGGTGCACCATCTTTTATAAACTGATATTTAGACTGTGTTGTTAGTTTATTACTGTGCTTGTTTGATTTTTAAAATATGATTAGTCTCCAGACCCCTGCCATGATAAGGCTGTGTTGAAATGGCATTCTTTGTCATTTTAGGGACACGGCTACTTTATGCTGTAAGCTGTTGCATGGAACATTTCATTTTAAGATCAATAAATTATAAAAATATATTTCTGTTCCAGTTAAGTAGATCCCTACCTGCGTATGTGTCTTAGAACAACAATTTCTAAAATAATCTTAATAACAAAATGCATCTGATAAAGATCGCTTGGACATATCTTCCAGAGTAAGCTTATTGAAGTTGATGTACAAATAAAAATTCCTGAAATTCCTTTAAATGGGGCTTTTAATCCTATGAATGGCAGAAAGGTTTCCAACACATTGCTTAGCAATACATTCTAGCATTCAAATAATTAAAAGTCCCTTTTAAAGGGATAGTAATGTTTCATAATAAAAGCAGCTCTAATTAATCATCATAATATTTGGAGAGTGCTATTTCAGTTTTGTCAGAGTTGTAGTTCCAGAGTAATTCAATGACAAAGTGTCCCCCTCCCGCCCCTTTTACTGATGTAACACTGCTCAGCCAGATCAGAAGGGAGGTGCCCAGGTAGATTGCAGAGAGGGACAATCTTCAATTAAGATAAGGGAAAAACCTGAAAAACTTGTCATGGGGGGTAGGGCTTTCATTGTTCTCATGGGAAGAAGATTGTCCCCTGCTGTTATCTGTCTGGTCTATGGACTGCATTCCACATCTGAGAAGAGATGGCTTACACTAGGTAAAAGGGGCAGGAGGGGAAACTTTGCTTGTGAATATCTCTGAGAGATAAGACTTATATCGTTCTTCATGTTTTTTTAATGCCTACAAAATAAAATAAAGGTAAAACGAAGTATTACTATCCCTTTAAATAAATGGGAATTTTAATTTATCCCCTACAGAGCAGATAGCTTTCCCCAAAATGTATCCAGTTCTTAGTACATCAGTCTAATGGAGGGTTATGTACTAAGGAGTGATAAACAGGTGATAAAGAGAAGATAATTTCTCCAGGGATATCACTTCTCCAGTAACTATGCTAATTTAAAGGGATAGTAATGGATAGTTTTAAGTTCATTTAATATTGTCGAAAGTAAAAAAGTAAAGTAATTGAGGCCACTCAGATATCTCTCAAACCTTTATGCATATGAACACTGTGAGATTTAGAGATAAAATGAGCATGAGAGAAACTCCAACAGATGTAATTCTATGCGATATGGCAGCTTCCACCAATGACTGAGCAGTACTAATGTTTTATGATGTTTAATTTGGTTGGATATTTTTTATATTTCTTTTTATTTTAAAAGTGGCTGTTCCATTTTAATATTACCATGTGCAGCAAGCAGTGGTTGATGTTCTGTGGTCCTGCTACCAACTCCATGGTCATAAGAAACAGAAAATGTTATGTTTTTGAGCAAAGACATGCACACAAAATGTATAGATGCCATTAGGAATTTTAGGCCATTGTAAGGTAGGAGTATTATTAGGAGCTATTAGTGTTCCGTTAAATGTTACATGACAGAGGAGAAGAGGCTTATGCTCCTAGGTATAGGCTCTACATCCATATCAGAAGATTAACTGTTTCTGCAGAGGTAATGAGATTAGACCCTTGAAATTTGTCTACAACTGAGAGAGAGGATAGGCCTCTGTGGACTGCTGAGTCAGGAAGAGGACAACATTTCTTCTCTGGAAGCAGTGACAAGGAGAAAGTGTGCTTTGCTGGGTGTCCTGGAGTAAGGTTCCACCAGAGGTCCTCATGGGGGTAAAACCTAAAATGTCATTTGAGGAATAATTTATGACATTATGGGTGGAATGCAAGGAAGAAGAGCATCAGTGTGAGCTGACATACCAGAGGTGTGCCACAAGTACTTTACCATTGAAATTATCATAAGATATTCATATGTAAAAAAAGTACAGACAAAGTATTTCGTTTTGTAAAGAAGACTTCATCCACTGAGGGGTCACTTGCCTTTCTACCCCTAGCATGGTCTGCACATATGTTTCCAGTTTGTGGTGCTTCAAAGGTACTGAAATGTTACAAAAATATGGAATTTCTGACCTCCATCTCTTAGTATATATTAGATGTATACATTTATAACAAGTAAATAAGCAATCACCTGATTAAACCCATCTGCCTACACTTTTGGAAAGGAAAGAGTCCCTTTCCAACAAGAGCATTTCTGTCATGATATGAGTTGTGGGTGGGAGTCTAAAGTAGAACCCCCACTTCCTAACTAAAACCAAAATACATCATTTTGTATAAAATTAGCTAAACATGGATATTTGTGATTATACCAAGTGATCACTTGACCACCTAGTATTTACACGGTTCATGCCATATCTTGTTGGGAAAGGGATGCTCTCTCTTGTTGTGAAATGGAGGCTCTCATCTTTCCAACAAGGGTGCCCCAGAGTTCATTGAAGATGTGGAGTTAGGGGGATAGCCTGAACCTCCTCCATCTCCTTTTCCAAAATCATCTATTTCTATATAATGCCAGATGAACAAATGATCACCTGTATTAACCCTTCCATGTCACACTTTATTAAAAAGAGAATCTCCCCTTTCCAACAAGGGTGCCCCCCAGGGGTTAAGAGAAATTACCTTGTTTAATTATCATCCCTGTCAACATTAAGAGACATGTAAGTTCCTGGTGCTCTTGAGGGCAGAAGAACCTTTTCTGACATCATTGCAAATGTATCCTATGATGTTAGCAGGCCCCACCGAATCTCCCAGTGTGGGTAAAGAGCAACAGAAGCTCTTACTGCTGAAGACATCATGGGTAACATTCTTACAATTTTTGCAGGGCCCTAAGGAAGCTAACCAGAACAGCCAAATTATTAAAGAGGGCCTGTTACCTTTCCAAATCCTCCTGTCAGTGGAATCCTTCATCTTGAAATTACTTGCATGATTATTCCTCCCCAATAAGGCATTTTACCTGCCTATTGGAAATTAGTTATAGCTGCATAAGAAGAAGGAGAGGGATAATTTCCTGTGGAATTAATCATGCAGACTTTATCATACAGGTTAGAGAATGATGCTCTGCTGAAATTAGCTCCCCAAATGCAGGATCAGATTTTCCAGTAGGCAGAGTAGGCAACTGCCTAGCGCTCCAAATTTTGAAGGGCTCCTCATCTGTGCTGGCCACACCCATATTCTAAATTGTTGGTGTTGCCAGAGAATTCTCAGTGTCCTTGCACCAGCTGTATACCCCTTTACAGGCTATTATTTAACCCCTCAGATGATAGAGAGACCTCCAACTCCTTATGAAGCAATGCATTGGAGAGCTTTCAAGCAACCAAGGGGTTGAAGCTTTTTTTTATGTCCTTTCTTGTTATAGGCCAAATCTATTGTGTCAGGAAATATTGGATGGGAAATTGGGCGGGGCCATTTGAGGAATGGGCTGTGACCATGGGTGGAGTTAAGGGTGTGTAGAGTGCCTTGCCTAGGGGAATCTGGGATTTAAATTCAGCATCTGCTAAATCAAAAATCTCTACAACTATTAAACTAGTTGAAAAACAAGAAACACAATGTATAAGCAGTATGAAGAGATGCACTTAATGAGACTAAAAGCTGTGTAGGTAACAGGTCCACCTTAACATGTTAAGCAGGTACATACACTCTGCCTGCTTTAGTTTGGATAAACTAGCAGCAGTTGGCATGTCAGTCTCCATAGCTGCAACATCCAGGATTAATTGAAGAGCTTATCTCTTGAACTAAGGCACAAAGGTAAATGTGCCATTAGGATTTTTGGCTATAGTAAGGTATATGTGGTTTATTATTAAGAGTGTTAGTTATCCTTAAATTTAAAACTGAGTGTTATAAACTGATTGAAATAGAACATTTCTGATTCAAGTTCTAACAGATTTAAAAATGTGAAGCTTATGACATCAGCCATGTACTGTTAATGACTCCCTGAAAGATATAAATAATGCCATTTGGGCTGAAATAAAAATGTAAATGTACTTTTGATAGATATATTGTATAATTTATTGTTAAAATTCAATTTTCAACAAATCTGTAAAGTTTTACTGTAAATAAACAAGGTACATCCATTGCTTGGAGATAACTAATTTCAAAATAAATACAATTCAAAGTCACAAAGTTGTGTGTTTCAATCACATTGTATGGAGAACTACAGCCTGAAGATCAACATTCACATAGAATACAATAGAAAACTGTTTGGCGACTAGATGGCACTGTTGCTAACAGGTTAATGTTAAAACTCAGCTGTTTGTGTCAGTTCCCTTGTTGCAGAAAAAAACAACTGATACAATTAGCACTGACACAGGTAATAGAAAAGATAATTTTATTGTAAAGTTGGCACAGGTAATGAAATAGAGGTGAGCAACTTTTATTCCTGTTGTTGGGGTCCAACTCCAATAATCTTCAGCACTTTGCTGGCTGAGAATGATGGGAATGGTTGAAAAAAAACAACAGCTAGGAGCTTCTACTTTCTCATCACTGCAATATAAGAGTGGCCAAGTTTTTTTTTCATAGTTTGAAAGTTATTTCTGTGCATAGAAGAAAATGTTAGTAGCTGAAAATAAATGGCTTCATACCCACACATAGGGTTACTTTGTCTAAGTGTATATTAGTTTCCAGGAGGGCTCTCAGTGTGGTTATTCATAATTAAGCAGGAAAGGATTTTACTGCATTGTATAATGGGTTCATTATAAAAATTATTAATACTAAAAGTTGTCCTTGATATTTCTAAACAAATCAAATGAAAAACTACCTGGAGCATTTAAACATTTAGAAAAGTAGCATCATTATATTCACTATAATTGCCTTTTTTAGTTTGAGGTAGAGAATGAGAATATTACCAGTTCTGACACTGGAAACATGCATAATCGTTACTTGCAAAACAAACATAATAGGGTGCTATACGTTCAGACTTCATAAACTCTGACAACACTGGGGTCAACTCACCAGGCCACACGAGGTGCTACTCCAAATCAGCTCTCCAACGCTGAAAGATAAATGACAAAGCAAATACAATGGTATGTGAGCACTCTCTCTTCGATGACTCCATATGAACGAACAAACAGCAGGTGTGGGTAATTGAAGATAAAAATTCCAAAATGTATGCGGTCCAGCCCGGAGGGAGCACAGCACTTAAGCACAAACAAATAGGCTAGATGAGACCCATCTAAAACGTTTCACGCTACACAAGCGCTTCGTCATTCACGCATACAAAAACAAATATAATGTAAAGGGGTCTATTTGTAAAACAGCAGATAAAAAGCAGTGGGGCTAAGATATAAATAGAAGTGGAGATATTCTAGGGCATCCTACCTGTAGTTATAGGGAACAAAAAAGTCCAACTGTTTTAACCCTTTGAGTGCCAGAGGGGTAGGCAACGCATTGCTTTGCAATGCGTTGCGTACCCCTCTGGCACTCAAAGGGTTTTTAAATGGGTCTTTTAACCTTTTGAATGCTAGAGGTATCCAACACATTTGGGGCTATGCACTAAGGTGTGACAAAGCTGTGATAAAGAAGAGATGACTCCATTGCCCATGTTATTCTATGGAGCCAATGCACTAAGCGCTCTCCCACTTGAGAGATCATAGTGCTTAGGTTCTAGGAATGGGCGAACGTTTTTGCCTCAAAAAGCAAAACAGGAGAAAAATGTCACTTTTTGTCGAGCGTAACTTTCCCTTGCAAAAAGTGCTGTTCTTCCACTTTCTTCACCTAGCTCATTGCTTTGAAATCAGTGGTAAGACTGAATATATACCAAGCACATGGCAAGCTTTCCTTATTTTCCTGCAGGCTTACTATTAAAGTTGTGGCAAGTTCCCACAGCATGCTATTCTGTGTGAAAGGAAGACAGAGCAGCTAATTTTTGAGCTAGAGAAGACAGGCTAAGAAAGCAGAGTTGAAGCTTAGTTTAGGAAGTCTTGTAGGCAGGACATTTGTTCTTGATATTAGGGAAGTCTGGGGGACAGGAAGGAAGATTTGATTTGAAAGACACAGTCAGCTGTGGTCCAAGTTCCTCATGTATCTTGTTGGTTTTATCCCGCTGCTGGGAGAGTATGGGGAAAAGGTGTTGAACAGGTTTTGTGGTTTTTTGATTGTTTTGTTTTTTTTTGACAGTGATAGAATAGGGTAGACAAAAAGTTTAAAAAAAAGATAAAAAATAAGGTGACAGCTGACTGAGGTAGACTTGATTGATTCCAGACAAGATTTAGCATTTTGTTGAGGGCCAAGGCAAGACATCACACTCCATCAGTCCTGTTTGTGTACTTTACAGAAAAAATACACACAGTAGTTGAGTAATGTCCAACATATGCACAAGGAATAGGGAGAGGGGGAAAGGAGTAGGAACAGTGTAGGAACGTGCAAGTAAAATGGTAGTTCAAAAACTGACTGCAGCCACGGTTGCTGCAGCTTGTGCAATAAATGATGATGATGTCACGGTTTGTTAAGACTCTCAGACGCATAGTTAGGTAAAAACACAAAAAGTTTAATACAGCCCCGTAGGGTAACATACACGTTCATATATATATATATATATATATATATATATATATATATATATCAATGACAGAGAATAGCGATACAGGCTCTACCGGCCCTGCCAATATACCGGGCAAGGCAGCCAGGGAAGTAGGTACAAGGAATAGATAGGCTCTACCGGCCCTGCCAATATACCGGGCAAGGCAGCCAGGAGACTGGTAAGGAGGAACGAGGCTCTACTGGCCCTGCCAATACACCAGGCAAGGCAGCCTGGAGATTGGTACACGTAAAATAGGAGGCTCTACCGGCCCTGCCAATATACCGGGCAAAGCAGCCTATAGACAGACAGCAACTATAAGGCTCTACCGGCCTTGCCAATACCGGGTAAGGCAACCCAAGATGGTACAGAGAGGAATAGGTTCTACCAGCCTTACCAATAACGGGCAAGGCAGCCTAATACAGAGAAGGTGGCAACCACTAAAGCCTCGGTGACTGGCTAGGTGGCAACACCAGTCACACAGATGACATGCGGAGGCATAAGGAGTTAAGGTGGCAAGCCAAGGATAGTTACAGGAGACCACCAGTACCCGCATACTGGAGAACCAACGGAGCTGCCTAGGACTTGACAGCAATAGTATAGCATAAATGGAACCAGTACCCGCGTACTGGAGACACAATATCTCTCAACCAATGCAACGAATGCAAATGAATGTGGAGCGAACCAGTACCCACGTACTGGAGAAACCCAATAATCTACCGGTGCAACAGCAGCCGGGTGAATGTGGAGCGAACCAGTACCCGCGTACTGAAGAAACCAGCCAGGGATAGGAATGTCGCCAGAGCGACTAAGGAGGACTAGCCCACTACAGGCGATACTGGATCAGGAGCACAGCGGAGGGAAGCAGGAACCAGCACTCCAGACGGTCAACCGGATCAGGAACGGCAGCGGGGACTGGCAGCAGGAAGCAGCAACCTCAACCAGATCAGGAACGGAAACAGGAACCAAGGAACTGGTCTCTCAGGAACTAGACGATCTCAGGCTATCAGGAACATAACCAAGGGCCCAGAAAACTCAGGAACTCAATAGAGAAGTGAGCAGCATAGAGACAACACGAAAGGGCAACCAAAGGGTGCCCAAGCTCAGTCTAAATAGGCAGTGCGGGGTGGGCTGAAGACAGACAGCCAATGGAGAGCCCCCTACAGGTAACTGACACAAAAAGGCAGCAATCACGGGCACCGTGATAGATGATCCCTCTCATCCCTGGGAGGATACAGATTGTCAAGGTACCACCACAAGTTCCACCACCACTAATGCCAGTACTATAAAAAAAATGTAAGAACACTGAAGACAACAACAAGACACATTCTAGTGTTGATGATGGCACAATGGAAGAATGTGTAGCAGCTCAACCAACTGCTGCATTTGACAGTGAGACAAATAAGCACCAAAACACCTCTCTTCAAAGAAGTAGTGAAATTTGTGAAAGTAAAAAGAAACTGAGACCTCTGCTTAGAAGAATATAAAGTTAGTGGGCAAGAAGTAGTGGGCAATGCGGAAGATTAACTAATGATCACTGAAGATGATGATGATGATGTAGATCTAGAATATATCCCTCCAGCATCCACCTCTTCTTCAGATATAGATGAAGTGTATCTGAAGATACAGAATGAGAGAGATGATGACAAGGCCAGAAATTTAGCTTAAAGTCAAAGGCTCAATCTTCCACCACTGAAAGGGAGCACTATGCCTGTCTATAAATTGTTTAAGAAACAAATTGGAAACTCTGACCACATACAAGCTTTGATGGCCAAAAATACACAGTCATCCTGACAGCCATCATCAGCATCATTACCACTTCCAAGTCCTAGTCCCTCTCAGCCACAGACACTATACTGTTGAGTAACCAGCAACAACAAAGGTTATTAGCATCTACAGCCTTAGATGATGATCAGTGCCTTTGCTGCTCTTGGAAGTGCACACCCATGACTCTAAGCAGTAGTAGTACAATTTCAGCAACATCTAGTCCCAGTAGTAGTAGTAGAAGTAGTAGTAGTAGCAGCCTCTCAGGATCCCCTCAGTCTACGAAGTCCACAGTATGGATATACTTCACTCAGGATCCAAAAGCTAAGCATGTTGCTTTCTGTATTCTGTGGGAAGCATGTGAGAAGGGGTAAAGCAGGCTCACACCTAGGCACATCCTCAGTGAGTTCCCACCCGAAGCACAACCACAGGTCTGACTGGGAGACACAGAATTGAAAGGACAGAGGTACCACGACTAGCAGAAGCAGAAGTACTTCTAAATGTTCCCAGGGCTCTGGGGTAGATAATAGAAGTGCTGTTGATGTGTTAGAGAGTGTGACAATATTTTCTGCTCCTGCTGCAGAGGAGTATGACTCTGAGTTTGTTTTTGGAGAGAAAAAGAGATATAGAGTGCTTACGCATGTCACATCCACACCCAGCACTCCACAAGTGATGGTGTTAAAGCAATAAAGTTACACAGGTCTTCTACTATGTACTGCCATGCCACACTTACTAAGTTCTTAGAAAGAAGTAAAAGAAGAAACCAGCCAGGGATAGGAATGTCGCCAGAGCAACTTCAGCCTTCAGAAGAAGTAATATTGTTGTGGGAAATGTTGGAGTCATAGAAAGCATAGGCAAATATGGCAAAGTTGTGGCAGGAAATGTATTGGCAGTGGTGAAAAGAAGAACATTTTATGTATTGCCTATGGGAAATTGTTGTGTTTTTGACGAAAAGCCCTGACCAAAATTTCTCTGACGTTCCACCCATCCCTATTAGGTTCCATAGAATATCATAGAAATCAGAAAAGTGATATCACTGGAGAAGTTATCTCCAATTTATCATACCTTACTGCATCTCTCCCAGTGAGAATCAATGCACTGGAGTTCTATCTTGCATTCAAGTTTTTAAAAGTCCCAGTTAAATTAATGGGAATTTGGGCCATTATTATGTGTACCCTATGGTGCAGTTTGTTTGCTAAAGGATTGTTCCACAAATATTTTATTAATAAATACAGTACTGAGGCTCACTGTTTGGGCAATCTGAGGCCCTCCAGCTATTGCAGACTACAATTCTCATAATTTCTTGCCAGTTGGGTATGATGGGGGTTGGATTCCACAATTGCTCTAAGGCCTCAGGTCTCCTAACACTGTTCTAAGTCAGGCCAGATGTCTAAACATACAAAATTTTATTTTTGATGTTTTCACATTTCTTTGAATTTTGCTGGGTCAGGTGTATTCAGTTGGACTCCTCGGGGGTTATGCACTAAAGCGTGATAAAGCAGAGATAACGTCTCCAGTGATATCACTTCTCCAGTTCCTATGCTATTTTATGGAGCCTTTGCATGAAGATCTCCTTAGCACATAACTCCCCTCCTCTTCATCTCTCTCCTTTTACTTAACTGATATTGTAGCTTACTGTTCAGGGAGCAGAAGGGTGACGGCCATAAAGTACTTGATATTGTGCACAACAATTTAACTGCTGTTTAGTAAGTAGCTGAAGGCTCAGCTGCCTGTATTGGCCACAAGATTTCTATTTATTTTCCAATGGAGGCCATTTTGACATCATAAATATAAGTTGTTGATTTTATTTTTAATTTTATGCTTCTAAATCACATGTTCTCAAAGCTGTCCCCAAATACCACTAACAGGCCATGTCTTCAGGTTTCCCTGCTTGAGCACAGGTAAGTTGACCAAGCTCACTCATTTTGATTAACTAACCCGTACACAAGCAGGGATATCTTAAAGGGATAGTAATGTTTCACAAAAAAAGCAGCTCCAATTATTCTTCAAAGTATTTGGGTCATGGCGAGTGTTATTTTAATACTGTCACAGTTGTAGTTCAAGAGTAATTGAATGATAAAGTATCCCCCTCCCACCCCTTTTACCTAGTGTAAGCCGCCTCCCCTCAGATGTAGAATCTGTTCCTGGAACCAGACAACTCACAGCAAGGGACAATCTTTTTCCTGTAAACATAAAGAAAACCCTGCCCCCCTTGACAAGTTTTTCAGGTTTTTCCTTATACTCACTGAAGATTGTCCCTCGCTGATCCATCTGGCCAATCTTGCTGTTCTGAGGTGAGCAGTGTTACATCAGTAAATGGGACGGAGAGATACTTTATCATTCAATTACTCTTGAAATACAACTCTGACACTATTGAAATAACTTTCTCCATGGCCCAAACACTATAAAGATTAATTGGAGCTGCTTTTATTGTGAAACATTACTATCCCTTTAAATTAAATTGGAATTTTAGCCCCTTAAAGGCTAGAGAGGTCTCCAGTGCACTGCCTACCCCTGGATAATGCATCCACAGAATATAGCTTACTCTGCTCGCATAGCATGCTAGTGTTTAAAAGAAGAACTCTGACAAGAGTGAATTGATTCCCTCACTCCTAATATCCAAGGTAGAAATAAGAAACCCCAACCTCAGTTCGACTCATTCTGGCACTTGATACACAGAGCACTTTGTTGGAAAGCATTAGGCAAATAGAGAGGAAATATGCCTTCTCTGGTTTCTCAGCTGTCTCACTACTGATCTCCTTGTCTCTGCTGATGAGGCTGCAGACTTAAAGTCTCTGGATGTTATTTTCTGTTTGTTTCCCTTTTTCCTTGGATTTGTTTTTATGTCACTGAATTCCCATATACACAGTCTCTGGCTTGTGTTTACCCCAGAAGTCAACCTGGCAAATGTCCAGGCATTTCCCTTTCTAAGTAGTTCATAGTTTTTGGCCACAAAATATGCTCTCTGCAGTTTATTTCACTCAAATAGATTTGTAAAGTTTATGGCTATGTACGGATTCATTTGTTAAATCATATTAAAAACAGATGTATGGAATACACACAGAAAAAGTTCTATCTGTCTGTTTGGTGATGCATGACTAGAATATATATAGATGTAATGAAACAAAAAGCTTTGACAGGATTTAAAAGTAAAAGTTATTTATGTATTTATTTTCAATATTTGGACCAGACTAGCTGGCCTTCCGCAATACAAGATCACAGTGTCACCTATAGTCCCTATTATACCCCAAAGAATAAAAACTAGAGCCAAAATTGCCATCATTGAAAACTGATGACACCAGAGCAGTGGGTGGAGCCACATGTACAGCCTGTGTATCATATGAATCCATATATCTAATGGCTAATGAAACAGACCCAATGACACTTAGCCTTTCTCCACATGTTGAATGGCAGACTGATTGTTTTATTCTTCTGAGGGCAAACAGCTAAACCCATTTAATGTGATGTCCTAAACAGAAATTATTGTTTTGGTGTGAGCATTTTTTCACTGGGAGAATTCTATAAGGGCAATACTTTATTCATGTATTTTACACACATACAAATGTTCAAACATGATATCTATGTTTAATAATATATGTCACAGGTTCTGTATACTCACTTATTTAATATAAAGGATAAGAGATGGAAATGATTCAGAAGTTGTTCCTTTTATTTGGGTCATAAACTATTTGAGCTATATGCTCTATTTGCAATTTGCTGTGCTTTAATACTTTTATTTTAAGTTATTTTATAATAAAAGTTAAGTTTTATCTTTTCTCTATAAATTGCATCTGGACCAGAGTTGATAGAGTTTTGTAGTTTTCGGGATGGGTCTGGTGCTGTAATGTGTTGCATACCTCTCTGGCACTCAAGGTGTTAAGTATACATCTAGCACATTCCCAAGTTGTATGACTGCAACACCCTGTATACTAAGAATAAGGTGATGCTCCTCATTTTTGCTTTAATCATTGAATCTAGTTCTTGTGAAGAAACATAGCACGTGAATAAAGTAACTAATTGAAATAAAAATGAATGTGTGTAAACATTAATGTCGGTATAACATAAGTTAATGTATATAAATACAAAAGATCCTAGCAGAAATTGAATAATTTTATTGGGCTCAGCAATGTGGGGGTTTTATAAAGGTGTTTTTTGGTTTCAAGAGTGCACTAACAAAGCTTGGACTTATTCTTATAAAAATTACTGACTTTAACCCCTTAAGGACTGGCCGCGCACACACGCGGCGGTCACTTAAGGACCACGGGGCCACATGGGAGTCCAGAATTCCATGATGTAAATGTACGTCTTTGGTCCTTTAGGGAATGCAACCTCATGATGTACATGTATGTCATGGGTCATTAAGGGGTTAAGGATTCTTTGAAACCTGTGACAGTCCTCCTCAAAAGTTGTAGTATACAGAATTGGCACAAAAGACAGTTGCTTACTGAGAACACTCATTTCAGGGTTGAGGTTGTTCTGTAACTGAGGTTAAAGATGATGTCTTGGGGATTTTGGGTGGTTTGCCTACTTTCTTGGTGTCTTCCCCACCTACCTTGGATGTGACCTCCTGTGATGCTTTGTTTGTTGGTGGCCCTGATTTGGACCCCTAAAAACCGCTGTTCATGTTGAGTTAAAGAGGATGAGGTATTTTAAAAGAGACAGAGGAGGACTCTTGGGATGACATCAGAACTATCGTCAGTGGTAATTGGACTAACAAGATGTCCTTTTAATTGCACTGCAGATTTAATGAGGGAGAGAGAACTCCTTAGAAACCAGATTTTAGTAGGAGGATCCAAAGTTGTCACAGCAAAGGATAGGACCTTGAAGCTGAATAGACATCAACATCTTATTTATAATAAACTTCAAGCCTATTCAGTTCCCAAGCACTTTATTGGTTGCCAATAAGGGGGTCTGAAAAATGTTAAAATAATGGTGTAAAACATATCTCTGCTCAAGGACCCAATCATTTCAAGAAACTATGTAAGAGGAAATCAAATCCTTTTGGATATTCTAAATGGAAACCCCCGACTCCTAAATTTTTAGATTTAAGAATTAAAAGTGTCTCTTTTATTAAGTTTTATTTTTTTTGTAGTCTTTGTGCTTTTTATAGTATATGAATTTTTAAAACAGTTTTATGGTTGCTGTGTCATTTTATCTGTTATGTAGCTGGTTTCTTCTCCTTCTTTGTGTTTTAGAAGTATTGAAATTTATACATATTATCTTATATTATATTTTTTGTTAGGGTCAAATGGATTGAAATCTCTCCTTGTCCACTACTTTTTATATTTTATTCTCCTTATATTTATTGGTAGGTTTTCCTTTTGTATATTTTTTAATATACTACTAGTACATGACCAACCTCGCCTGCTCCTTATCGCATTGTTCTTCATAAAGCATCAGTTCTACATGACAAATGCATGATATGCTATGAAATTTAGCTTTGCTTTACTTTTCTCCTTCTGAATCTCATGAGATTTGCGATTAGCAAGTTTCAATTACATGTGGAAGCAAGGAGAGCAGTGAGAAGCATCAACGACCTGAGTTTTAAGGAAGATAATGGTACTTTCTTGAATGTAAAGGTATAGTAATACTTTGTTTTATCTTTATTTTATTTTGTAGGCATTAAAAAATCATGAGAACGATATGTCTTATCTCTCAAACCTTTATGGTTTGAGAGATATTCACAAGCAAATTTTCCCCTCCCGCACCTTTTTCCTAGTGTAAGCCATCTCTTCTCAGATGTGGAATTCAGTCCATAGACCAGACAGATAACAGCAGGGGACAATCTTCTTCCTATGAGAACAATGAAAGGCCTGCCCCCCTTAACAAGTTTTTCAGGTTTTTCCCTTATCTTAATTGAAGATTGTCCCTCTCTGCAGTCTACCTGGGCACCTCCCTTCTGCTCTGGCTGAACAGTGTTATATCAGTAAAAGGGGCAGGAGGGGGATACTTTATCATTAAATTACTCTTGAACTACAACTCTGACAGTATTGAAATAACACTCTCCAAAGTTCAAATACTATGATGATTAATTAGAGCTGCTTTTATTATGAAACATTACTATCCCTTTAAACACTGTTGTATGGTTTGTTTCTATTATAACTATAAAGAAGTGAGCAGAATTGTATAATTAGAATGCTTGGTGTCACTGCGGCCTGTGTACACAGGCTCTTCAATTAGTTAACTATAATTTACCTTATACATCTCCAATTGCTGGACAGCTCTCCTTCCTCCTTATTCCTCAGTGTGGTTAACTCATTGAATGGTCCAACATCTCTCACTGCTGAGATTGCCAAAATGTGTATTGGGTGCAGAGGGAAACAGCATAGAGAAGCCTGTACCATGGTACAGTACATACCCAAACCAGAAGCACCCTGCCAAGCCCATTTATTTCCCAGAAAGGCAAGTGTGATTGATACAAGAGAATGTCTCCCAAAACAAAGAACATTCCATGGTGACCCTTCAAGGACCAAAGGGGTTAACCTGTTCAAGGGTTTTGAGATGTGACTTAATCACATAATCTCTGATATAATTGAGCAAATTGGAGCTAGCCAGGGGGACAACTTGTTTTTAGCAGGACCCTGGCTGTCTAGTGGTTAGTACTTACTGGTTTGTTCCTTTAAGCTAGACATGTCAAATGCAGACAGTTCAGGGTCACTCACATATATACGCAGCACTTTAAATATGATATATGTATCTATTGTACAACTAAACAAAATGGACCAAAAACACTGATTCACTGATACTGTTCTTCATCACTGATGAAGAATTAATGAACAGTGCCAGTACTTTTGGTCCATTTTCTGTTGCATAATAGATAAATTATATTTATACAGTGAGTATATAACTGTTTGCATTTAACATGTATGCTGCCTCATGGACCATGGACCAGTATATCAGATACCCACCAGACAGGGGTACAGACACAGGCTCTGTTAAACATCTTGTCCCCCTGTTTAGCTCCAGCCTGTACAAAGTCTCAACTTCAACACAGGCCATGATCATTTGCTCCTCCAGCTCTGACTGCAATGCCAATTATTAATGAAGGACTAGTCTGTCTTTAAGTTACCAGCCAACACTGGGCCTGGCTGGAGTGGGGTTTAGAGGTGGCGCTGTGCAGATCTCTGTTCCACCACACCCTGTCTCCACTCACTGTCAGCTTCTCCGGCTCCTCATACCCTGCAATGCATTGCTTTTCCTCCCAGTAATGCTATCTCCAGCTGATGACTCGTTGGTCAGGTGGTGGAGGCAGGCGGAGGCTTTGTAGGCACTCGCTCTTTTCAGAGTGGCACCTCTCTCTCTCCTCTTCACTTTCAGCACCAGGTACAGCATAGTAGCCCCCGAGGTGCATGCGGCTCTGCTCTGCGTGGCACCCCAGGAGATGTGCGCCCTAAGCCGGCGCATACCTTGCCTATAGGTGGCACCAGCCCTGAATACAGTTTCTCCAAATGCACTCAACAAGGTGTTAAGCTTTGCTCCTTTCTTTTGAATGTTTGGACCTCAGCATTGCTTTGTGATGTTACGGCTCTCTGCAGCCCCACCACCCAAGAGGTTTGTGCCTGCTTGTTCCCTGCACACGATGCATTGCTATCAGTAGTATCAATTATATTTGATATGAAACACTTATTGTGGATAAGGTTATTTGTATATACTTTTTACATTAAATTAATTTGCATAAATTATTTAGACTAGGAATGACATCATATGACACCATTGAGGGTATAATTTGGAAATCATGTTTTTAATGAAATATTTTAGATTTAGGATTTTGTTTTTATTGTATTGCTAAAGAAATGGTTATGTGTAAAACTGGGGACTATTTTGAATTTTGAATTTTGAAGTTCATCAGTGCCCTGTGCCCTGTGAGACTGAGACTGGATACTTGCTGGAACAATAGCATAAGAATATTGTGTGGTGTGGTAAGGGAGAGGTTAAAAGCAAATCTCTCTGAGTTTTGTTTTCCCTCTTTGCTGTGATAAATAATTGAAGTCTGGTGTGGTGGGAGTGACTAATTGCTGTGTTTGTAATTGGTGGATTCCTGGCTTATATAGCAAGGAGTGAGAGAGCTCTGTAAGTTCATCAGTGCCCAGTGCCCTGTGAGACTGAGATTGGATACTTGCTGGAACAATAGCATAAGAATATTGTGTGGTGTGGTAAGGGAGAGGTTAAAAGCAAACCTCTCTGAGTTTTGTTTTCCCTCTTTGCTGTGATAAATAATTGAAGTCTGGTGTGGTGGGAGTGACTAATTGCTGTGTTTGTAATTGGTGGATTCCTGGCTTATATAGCAGATACATAGTGAATACTTGAACGTGTGAATCTTGCCTCAGTATATAAGTGCAGAGGTGTGGTAAGTGTGGGAATTTAAAACAGGGGAATTCACATACAGGGGATTACACAGGGGAACACATTATCAAACTTATTGTGCAGCTATTTTTGCCTGCCTGCCTTTTTATCTTGTGGTAACTGGCACATATGAGTGGTAGCATGATTGTCCATTTAACTCAGTGCACAAACTGCCATATGTTTGCACACCTGGAACAACCGTTCCAGGGTGCATACCTCTGTGGCAGATGTGAGCAAGTGGTCTCTCTGGAAGCTCGTATTAGAGATCTGGAGGGGCAGGTTGCAACATTGAGAAAGACGGACAATCTTGAGAGGGGTCTGCTGACTGAGCAGCAGGAAGCGGTGGTAGGTAGTTCTGGGGGTGGAGACTGCACAAAGAAAGAGCAGGTAGCCAGATGGGTTACAGTTAGACATAGCAAGGGGGGTGGACAGAGAAATAGGGAGGACACTCCTGTGTTTACTAATCCTAACAGATTTGCTACATTAAGTAATGATGTTGGGGATGCTGACACAGGAATGTCTTTGCTGGAGAGGACTGTTCTCTCTAACAGCCGAGTGAACAGCCCCTCTAGCACGGATGGGATCCAGGACTCTGGCAGACCTAGACAGATGGTGGTGGTAGGGGATTCTATTATTAGGAAGACAGACAGGGTAATCTGTCACCAAGATCGCCACAATCGTACAGTTTGCTGTCTCCCGGGAGCTCGGGTTCGACATGTGGCTGATCGGGTTGATAGATTGTTGGGAGGGGCTGGGCATGACCCGGCTGTCATGGTACATGTTGGTACTAATGACAAAGTCAGTGGAAAATGGAGGTCCGTTAAGAAGGATTTCAGGGACCTAGGATATAAGCTTAAGCAGAGGACCTCTAAGGTAGTATTTTCTGAAATTCTACCTGTGCCACGCGCTACATTAGAAAGGCAACGGGAGATTAGGGAGCTAAATGCGTGGATAAAGACTTGGTGTAAGCAGGAGGGGTTTGGGTTCCTAGAGCACTGGTCAGTCTTTTCCCTTGGGAGCAATCTTTATAGTAGTGATGGATTGCACCTAAGTGGAAGGGGGGCCACGGTGCTGGGTGATAGGATGGTTAGAAGGCTGGAGGAGACTTTAAACTAGAAAGGGGGGGGAGGGAGCTGCAACACAGGCTGGGGAAGATAGTATAATTGAGGGAATGGGATTAGAGAAGGGTCATGGGGGTGGAGAGGGGGAATGGGCTAGTTCAGCTAATAGGGAGTTGCCATTGTTACAGCCTGATAAAAGACAAATACATCTGAAAAAGAATGAAATCTTTAAGAATGGCAAAAAGATAAAATGTATGCATGCAAATGCTCGCAGTCTGGCTGGTAAGATGGGGGAACTAGAAATGATTGCAGTACATGAGCAGTATGATCTGATTGGAGTGTCTGAAACCTGGTTAGATGATACGTATGACTTGGCAGTCAATCTAGAGGGTTATTCACTTTTTAGGAGGGACAGGGTTAATAAAAGGGGAGGAGGGGTATGCCTATATGTAAAGCAGGCCTTAAAACCTAGTTTAAGGGAAGATATAAATGAAGGGTCCAATGAAAAGGTAGAGGCCTTGTGGGTTGAAATACACACTGGGGGCACACATAATAAAAAGATATTGGTGGGGGTTTGCTACAAGCCACCTAATGTTGGGGAGTTGGAGGAAGCCCAACTTTTACTGCAAATGGAAAAGGCTGCTAGGTCAGCAAAGGTAATTATAATGGGAGATTTCAACTACCCTGAAATTGACTGGAGCAATATGACTTCAGGCACAACAAAGGGAAATATTTTTCTAAGTATGATAAATGATAATTTTATGTCCCAACTAGTAGAGGAGCCAACTAGAAAAGAGGCCTTGCTTGACCTAGTGCTCTCAAACGATTCTGACATTGTAAACAGTGTGCAGGTAAGGGAACATTTGGGAAGCAGTGACCATAATATTGTATCCTTTGAAGTTTGTTATGAGAAACCCAATAGCAAGAGTTTAACCAAAACATTCAATTTCAAAAAGGCTAATTTTACAAAGTTAAAAGAAGCTTTAAAGGATATCCAGTGGGATGTAATTTTCAAAGATAAAAATGCACAAGAGTCATGGAATGTATTTAAAATGCTCTTGGGCAAATATACACGTCAATATATACCATTGGGGAATAAGCACAAGAGAAGTAAAGCAAAACCAATGTGGATTAATAATGTGGTTAGCAGGGAAATGAGAAATAAAAAGCAGGCTTTTAAGGTGTTTAAGTCAAATGGGTCAGATGCATCATTTAAAAAATATAAAGAATGTAATAAAATCTGCAAACAAGCAATTAAGCTAGCTAAAATAGAAAATGAGCGAAACATTGCAAACGAGAGCAAGAAAAACCCTAAACAATTCTACAAGTACATTAACAACAAAAAAGTTAAGGTCGATATTGGTCCTCTTAGGACTGAAACAGGTGAATTGATTAGTGAGGATAAAGCTATGGCTGAGACCCTAAATACGTTCTTTGCTTCAGTATATACAAAGGAAGCAGAAATGACAAGCTATGGGCAAACAGACAAAACCATGGAATTTCCTCCAACATCTACATGGCTTACTGAGGACAAGGTCCAAAAGAGACTGGAAAGGGTTATAGTGAATAAAGCGCCTGGACCGGACGGTATACACCCAAGGGTACTTAAGGAACTTAGTTCAGTAATAGCAAAACCATTATACTTAATATTTGTTGATTCGCTTTCATCAGGCATAGTGCCCTGTGATTGGAGGAAAACTGATGTAGTTCCATTGTTTAAAAAGGGAGAAAGATCCGAACCAGGAAATTATAGACCTGTGAGCTTGACTTCCATAGTGGGCAAGATACTAGAAGGGTTATTAACTGATAGTATTCAGAACTATGTGAAGACAAACAATATCATTAGTAGGAATCAGCATGGTTTCATGAAGAACAGATCATGTCAGACTAATTTACTTGCATTTTATGAAAGAGTGAGTAGTAATTTGGACAGGGGAATTGCTGTTGATGTAGTATACTTGGATTTTGCAAAAGCCTTTGACACAGTGCCTCACAACAGGTTACTGCATAAATTAAAAGGCTTCGGTTTGGGTGGTGGTATCTGTACATGGATTGAGAACTGGTTAAATGATAGATGGCAGAGAGTTGTTGTAAATGGAACTTTTTCAAATTGGTCTAGGGTTATAAGTGGGGTACCGCAGGGTTCAGTCCTGGGCCCAATGCTTTTTAATTTGTTTATTAATGATCTAGAAGTGGGAATTGAAAGTAGCATCTCAATCTTTGCTGATGACACTAAGCTATGTAAGGAAATACATACAGAGCTCGATGTTTTTTCCCTACAGAAGGATTTAGATAAACTAAGTGAATGGGCAGAAAAGTGGCAGATGTCATTTAATGTAGATAAATGTAAGGTTATGCATTTGGGTTGTAGAAACAAACTTGCTACATATACTCTAAATGGGAAACAACTTGGGAAATCCTCATTAGAGAAAGATTTAGGTGTACTGATAGACAATAGTCTTCACAGCAGTGTGCAGAGTCACTCAGCTGCTGCAAGAGCAAATAGAGTACTAGCCTGCATAAAAAGAGGTGTAGAAGCAAGGGATGCTAATATTATCCTACCTCTGTATAAATCCTTGGTTAGGCCTCATCTAGAATATGGAGTACAATTTTGGGCGCCTGTTCTAAAAAAAGACATTACTGAACTGGAAAAGGTGCAGAGACGTGCAACAAAACTGATAAAGGGATTGGAGGATCTGAGTTACAAAGAGAGACTAGCCAAACTGGGTTTGTTTACATTAGAAAAGAGACGTCTAAGGGGTGATATGATTACCATTTACAAATACATTCAAGGCCAATACAAAGAACTATCCAATGAATTATTTATGCAAAGAGCTGAGCTAAGAACAAGAGGTCATCCATTAAGACTTGAGGAAAGGCGCTTTCGACTAAAACACAGGCAGGGATTCTTTACAGTAAGGGCGGTAAGGCTATGGAATTCTTTGCCTCGGGATGCTGTGCTTGCAGATAATGTAACTGCATTCAAAAAAGCAATGGATGCCTATCTAGCACAGAACAATATTGACAGTTATGACAGATGGCTTCAAAGCAAATAGGATATTGAGCCGGGGAACTATTTGACACACTCACACACACACCTACATTGGAAATTGCTCCAGAGGGCTTTTTTGTTGCCTTCCTCTGGATCAACAGGGGTGTTATTGGCATGGGCTGGACTTGATGGACGCATGTCTTTTTTCAGCCTTATCTACTATGTTACTATGTTACTATGTTATTTATTTTGGGCTTTATTTTTCCTTTTTAAATCACAGTAACATAGGATACCTGCATTCACACATGATTACAAAATAAGAATTCCTTATAATAATATTGAAAGGCAAAAATATTTCACTAATTTATAAATGTAGAATATAGGTTCTTTGACTAGAAACTTGAAAAATTTCCAAGTAACCAGATGTTCTCTCTCTAAACATTATCTATTACACCTGTACAGTACACTACTTAGTAAGAAGAAATTGCGTAGTGGTTAAACAGGACCTTGCTTAATTCCCGTAAGTATAAACAAACTTGCTTGCAAATTATTCCGATCTGCAATCCATTTACTTGAATAATGTTTTAGAAAATCCTGTGGCACTTTTTAACTGTATAAACACTTAACTGAAATGGAGATGTTGGTAATTGGGAAGAATTCCATCACAAAGCAATGTTGCTACAAAACAATGGAACCTTATTTTGTAGCCTTAGGAAGACACATCCAAATATGGGTTAGGATTCTCTAGCTTGGGATATTCTGCACACAAAACCTCTGTACTTTTCAAGAAAATGTGACTGGCTGATCATCAGTTGTGGTGGCTTCACTATCTTGTGTTGCTGACAGTTAGCCTATCACATTTTGTTGATGGGTAAAATGGTGTTATGTGCAAATGGACACATGGATAAAAATATCACAAGCAATATAATCACATTACTTCAAAAAAGAATTGCCAAAGATGCTCAAATTTGGGCATGATGTTAATCACATAGTAACATAGCAAATTAAGTTGAAACAAGACACAAGTCTATCAAGTTCAACCTTTGCCTCATAACCCAGAAATACAAGGATTATTATTATTATTAATCACCTTGCCCCAAATGAATATAGTGAAAAACTAAAGTATTATGGGATATTTTTAATCACTATCACAGCTGGTATAGATCCCAATATCTTATACACAGTTTTTCATGGAATTGACAGAAAGCAGTTTCCATTTCAATTAAATTAATTAGAGATGGATTCAATTGCAGGTGTTAATATTATCACTGGTTTTACCTTCAAATTCCTCAGAATTCAATAAGAAGAGATAAAACTGGTAAATAAGGTTTATCGCCTGTAACCAAATACAGATTATATTATTTTATGTTATTTGATTAAATCTGTAATAGAACATTTGGGACTAATTTTATAAATAAAATTACATTTGACCCAGGAGATCTACTAGATTTTACCAAAAGCATTATTAGGGTACCCCACACCCCAGATGAACCATTCCAATTAAGTAGATCAGAAAACCATTATATCATTACATGTTCCAATCTGCCAACAAGGTTTTCAGTTTTAAAAAGACTACCTGGAGCTGTAATCACGTCAGGCAGTCAGGTCCAGATTTCCCATTAGGCAAAGAAGGTAAACAGCTGGAGTACCACATTTTGCTGGGTGCCTAAACTGTACACTCTTCATACCCACATACTGAGCTGTGGGTGGGGATACAGCAGTCCCATTTCCCATGCAGCAAACACAAGCTGCAGATTTATGGCATCTTGTATATTTTCAAGTTTCCATACCCCTTTATTGGGAAAGTTTTAACATCCTGGAGGCTAGAGATGTATCCGACTCATTGCAAAGGAGTGCAATTTAGATCCCTTAAGCAACCAAGCAGTTAAGAACTTTTTTTGTGTTATTTGATTTTATAGCCTAAGGTTATATGCTGTGCCAGGCAACAGTACTTAAGAGGGCTGGGGGGAGGAGTCATGAGCAGAAGGTGTGTGGTTGTGGGTGGCCCTTAGGACTGCTTGGGAGAGTTTGAGATATAAATCCATCCCTGCAGATAGCACCTGTTAACTTGACCTCATCTCTTCAGGTCATATTTGGGCCAAGCCAAACAAGCCATAGGGGACACAAAAAAATCCCAAATTCCACCCAATTATATATATGTGGCGATTTTAAACCTGTGAATGCTAGAAAGTTCTCCAAAGCAATACATTGGAGACCTGTTTAGCATTCATACAGTTAAAAGACTGATTTAATGGGCAACTATCATGTGTTACTAAATCTACTCCTATGGGATCAGACTTAATAAATAACAGCTCCTTTCAGAAGTTCAAGAGGGCCAAAATTCTGACACCCCTCTTTCTATACCAGCTGGAGTGCAGGCCAGCTCTCAGCCACACACTTTGCAGGTTGAGTGAGCAGACTCCATAGACCCTTAGTATATGGCTTGGAAGCCATTCGCTAGGCCATAATGGGGCTGCACACACAGCTTAACAAGAATAAACTGACAGGGGTTTGCAGCTTATTCACTTCTTATGGGATCAATATGGGTGCAAAGAGATCTTGGGCTCAAAGCGTACTCCAGATTCATCAGAACATCTGCTCCAAGGGGAGCTGATCTACTGACAGGGCACTTTCCTGGTGAAAACTGCTCTTTAAATCAATTAATATGTCTCCTATGGTACAGCTGGTTTGCCCTAGAATTTCTCCTTTTTCGTTGTGCATGTTGTTCCTCTATGTTTAGTAAAACAGAAAAGCAGTGAAGCATACTGCACACAGAATATATAGTTCCAAGAAACACACCGAACCACATACCTGTCCAGTGATGTCACATTTGAAACACTGAAGTGAACATCCCCAATATTTTCTTAAGGAAAGAGCAACATTTCTAGAATCACACAAGGGCAATAAAGTGGTTTTCATTCTGCTCTTCTGTTTATTTGTTGCCATGGTTCACATGGAAACATTTTAAATATAGACAGGGATCACCTTAGCAAGCATTGGAATGGAACCCAGGAGGTTCCTGTGAGAGGCCACAGTGGGAGCTTTTTTTCAGATGTTCAAACTTGTTGCATCACATTTTCTAATTCTGATATATATTACTTTGCACATTTTTTTTTCTCAAAGGTTTCAGTTCAAGTCGATGGCATAATCTGTAGACAAAATCACTGATAAAGATATAATCTGCAATGGAATCCAAGTCTAAATTTGACAATCCAATTAGAATCACCATTAAAGGGATAGTAATACTTTGTTTTATCTTTATTTTATTTTGTAGGCATTAAAAAAACATGAAGAACGATATAAGTCTTATCTCTCAACCCTTTATGGTTTGAGAGATATTCACAAGCAAAGTTTCCCCTCCCGTCCCTTTTACCTATTGTAAACAATCTCTTTTCAGATGTGGAATGCAGTCCATAGATTAGACAGATAACAGATAACATGTTTTTCCCTTATCTTAATTGAAGATTGTCCCTCTCTGCAGTCTACCTGGGTACCTCCCTTCTGATCTGGCTGAACAGTGTTACATCAGTAAAAGGGGCGGGAGGGGGATACTTTATCATTGAATTACTCTTGAACTACAACTCTGACAGTATTGAAATAACACTCTCCAAAGTCCAAATACTATGATGATTAATTAGAGCTGCTTTTATTATGAAACATTACTATCTCTTTAAGCTACATTACAGGCTTGGCATTAATTGCATTTGAATCAAAGTCCAGATACTGCTAAATATGTCATGGAATTAAAGACCGGTATGCACAACATGAGAGTTTATTCTGATTAGGATATGCAATCCCTAGCTAGGCTAGTAAACTATCTTATATTTTCCAAAATGAATTTACATATTTGACATTAAATTCCCATCTCTTTGCAAAAGATAAAGTAAGAATTATTACATTTTTACAACTTCACATTTTTTATTTGATTGCGTTTATATGAAAGGTCTGATTGATCATGTCTGAGGGACACAAATTTCCCCCAGGCTTTAGTTGTCTATATTTTCCCAGTTCTTCATGGTTAATCAGCCTCCCTGTGCACAACACACCTGCCACTAGAGGGCATGGTTAACCAGCAGTTCTCATTTGAAGTTAGGGAACTTAAACATGCTTTGTATGTGTCCAGACTGATTTCCATGTTGACTCTTGGTCACTCTCCTTCACTCATAAACATTATGGAAATGCATTGCATCATGTAACCATTTTTCAATAGAATAATATGGCTGATTGACCTGAAGCTTTCCATAAAGTAATCCAATGCACACTGAACATCTCTGCACCATGACAATAGATAAAGAAGACAACATTCAGTGTGTTCCTATGAGCAAAGTCTGCAGGCAGAAAGATGACACTCATTTCCTGTGTTGTTAAGAGATGAATTGATAACCAAGCTCCCCAGAAAATACTGCAATTCAAGAGCTTATTCAAATTTTCCCTAACTTTATTATTTCATTAAGTTAGATATGGGGCAATATTCAGAAAACTAAAGAGATGCAATACTGGAGCAAACTAACAACACATAAAAATTAGCTATGAATTAACCCTTTGAGTGCCAGAGGGGTACGTAACGCATTGCAAAGCAATGTAATCCAGTCGGTTTACCACAGAATTGGTCCTCTTTAGAATTCTAATTACAGTCCATGGAGCCTAATTTTATTTACATCTTGGATGCTCTAGATGTTTCCAGTGCATTGCTTTACAGTGTGCTAGAGCTGTCTGTATCATCGAAAGGGTTCAGACGTTTTGCTTATGTGTTGTTTAAAACATGTAATTGCCTTTGAGTGCGTCAGAGATGTACAACACATTGCAGATCAATTATTTTTATTAACTGCTCCCCAATCCCAGTAAACAAACACCCCAAAAAAGCATTCCCTGTTCAACTGATTCTTTCCCCACACTCCACCAACATGGGCACCCTCATACCCCTTTTATACTATGCCTTTGGGAAATAAAATAACATTGGCTATGTGTTGAATTCAATGTTCCCATTGATTTCAATGGAATGAGTTAGGCAAAGGTTTAACACTGAGTGCCAGAGGTGAGTGAAATGCATTGTTCTGTAATGTGTTGCACATCCATTTGTCAATCAAATCATTAACCCCCTCTGGAAGCTAGCAACATTTCCAATATATCTCCATTAAACGCATTGGAAATTTCCCTTGCAGCCAAGGTTTTAATGAATATGAAATGTGTAATAACAATTTTAACAAAATTCTTGATCTAAATTAAAGGGATTTATCTCCGAGTCTGTATAAATCCTTGATTAGGCCTCATCTAGAATATGGAGTACAATTTTAGGCGCCTGTTCTTAAAAAAGACATTACTGAACCGAAAAAGGTGCAGAGACGTGCAACAAAACTGTTACAGGGGTTGGAGGATCTGAGTTATATAGAAAGACTAGCCACACTGGGTTTGTTTACATTAGAGAAGAGACGTCAAAGGGGTGATATGATAACTATTTACAAATAAATTCAGGTCAATACAAAGAACTATCCAATGAATTATTTACGCAAACAGCTGAGCTAAGAACAAGAGGTCATCCATTAAGACTAGAGGAAAGGTGCTTTCGACTAAAACAAAGGCAGGGTTTATTTACAGTAAGGGCGGTAAGGCTATGGAATTATTTGCTTTGGGATGTTATGCTTACAGATAAGGCAACTGCATTCAAAAAAGCAATGGATACCTATTTAGCACAGAACAATATTGAAAATTATGACAGATGGCTTCAAAGCAGATAGGATATTGATCTGGGGAACTATTTGACTACCAATTGCAGTCAGGAAGGAATACACTATCCCCCTCTACTTGGGGCTAGATTGGAAATGACTCCAGAGGGCTTTTTTGCCTTCCTCTGGATCAACACAAATGTTTTTGGCATGGGCTGGACTTGAGGGATGCATGTCTTTTTTCAGCCTCGTCTACTATGTTACTATGTTATGTTACTATGTATATAGTTTTTATAACATATATTACTGCTAGTATGAAAGCCTGTATACACGGGCTAAAGTGCACCCAGCGGCCCCGGCTGCTGCCCTGGAGCTGGGAGCAGAGGCAGGCGGTGAGCCGTCCGGAGCTCCCCGCTCCGGATCAGCATGTTCGTCCAGTCTCTACTGTGCATGACTGCATCGTTCCAGCAGTCTCTGCTGCGCATGTGTGGTTACGCACATAGGGAGCATCTCTAGCTAGCATTTTATATTATTTAGATGTTTACTTACATGTTTGTAGTTCAAGAGATTTTAAAAACTGAAAGGATCCCCCCACCCGCCCCTTCTGGTCACATCATTCTGCCTCGCTGTCTGGTCTGGATGGGTGCAGCAAGGGACATGTGTGAAGATTGTCACTCGCTGCATCCGTCTGGTCCCATGACCAGATTGCAGCTCTAAGGGGAGGTGACCAGAAGGTGCGGGAGGAGGATACTTTCACCTTTAATATATTTTGAGCTACAAACACGTAAGTAATTCAACTTAGCAATATATGCTATTAAAACCATACAGAAGACTCAGAGATAAACTTTAATATAGACATTACAATCCATCAATAGGGCCTGAAGTTCAAAATAAAACTGGGGAAATACAGGAACAAAGCAAATGCTGCACGGAGGAGAAATAAAAATTCCCTTTCCGTAAAACAAAACAAAACAAAACAAAAAAAAAAGCCATATAAAGCCCTGCTTTTGAATGTGTTGGCAACCAATCTAGCATTCGGTGAGTTAAAAGTAAAGTAAAATTTAAATCAATGGGGATTGTGGGAAAATATAATTGTGGTACAGTTATAATCATACCTGGGAACTGTGTATTTTGCTGTCCCTGGAGGGGGACTCTTTTGGTGCCGCTGTGGGAGATAGAAGAAGTGATATGCTTCAAAAAGAAGGCAGGGCTTAATCACAAGTGGAGGTGGGGCTTCACGGACCTGCAAAATCCATAAGGAATATGCTGGGGAAGGAGGAGAAATTGGAGAAATAGACGGGGAAGGAGAAGAAATGCCCCACATCCAAAGAATCAGCCTCTATCTCAGAGACCCAGTAATACAGAGGCAAAACCGGAGTCTCCAGCGGAAAAACGCAGAGTTCCCAGCTATGGTTGTAATATACAGAATTACTCTAGTTTTCTCTTGAATTTAACACCATACTTTAGTCTAATCTTGTGGCATCAGACAGTAAAAAGCATAGGACAAAGATTTTCAGCTACAAAGTGGTTCCTTTCAGCCACCTAAGATTTGACCCCCAGGCTAACACAAACTGTTAGGGTAGGGAAATCTGAGGCTCCTCTGTTGTTGTGGACTACAACTGCCATCATCCCCAGCCAGTCAATGGCTTTCTGAAAAGATGGGAATTGTTGTCTGCCACAAATGGAAGGTTTCAGGTTGTTCACCCCGATATATCTGGACTGCTGGGCCACACCCCACTTCATTCTGAATCATAAGTCTCTCAGTTCAGAGTCTCTCACATTTTAAACATCAAAGGTTACTTTTCTCCCCCAGCTTGCCTTTCCCGCTAATCCATCAGGGTTCACTGTGAGGCCTTGGCTTCCTGGGTAGGTTGGCTCCCATGTTTAAAGGAGCAGTAAACTTTTTTATGAAAAAATATATATTGTAGGGATTTTCCTACTGAGTAAAATAAGGGTACGCCCACTGCCGAGAGATATATATTTCCAGAGTTATTACAGTTTAAACCCATTTTTTTTTACATTAGCAATGCCCTCTAGTGGTCAAATTCTAATTAGATTTCCTGTTAGATTCTAATGGTGAGGAAAGTCAGAAAAGTCAGTGATACACAGTTCTCCTTAGAATTTGATAGAAACTGCCTGACACTTCCTGTCAGTTAGAACTATCAGGAAGCAAACACAGTAAATTCACTTCCTGAACTGCTTTAAATTTTGAATAAAACATCTGACAGCGATGGGAGTGACCTTGTTTTATTCAGCAGGAAATGCTCTGTAAAATATGTGTTTTCATAAAAAGAAGTTTACTGCTCCTTTAAAAAGTTATTTTTGGTTCAGTCATCCATGATCCATTCTTCCTGCACCTGATCATAATATTTTTTAAATTAATATTAGTTTATACTAGCTCAGAGTTAAATATGTCTATGGCAATATTTTCACTGAAGATTAAGCCAAACTTGATATAATCTTAATTATATAATTTTTTTGCACATACATTTCAACAAGTCAGTATATACTATATATATATAGGCTCCCCCCCAAATACGCATGTGTCATGAGTTGACTATGGACAGACATAAGAGGCTTCCTGGCATTATAATGGAGTAACCTCTGGTATGTACAGCAGCGATCAAATATTGTTTTGCATATCTCTAAATGCAGCCCCTTGTGTTGGAAGCCAGTGGATCAACGTTTGTAGATTTGTACTTCTCCCAAATGAGGCTGATGTATTAAGTACAATCCGAGCAGTTCTGGAGCAAACAAACAACACTACAGGATAATCGCCTAAATTTAACTTGATATAAATGGGAACTTTTAAACCCTGGAATCTTAGGATTTTTTCCACTGCATTGCAAAGCATTCAAGAGGTTAAAAGCCCAATTTAGTCAATAGAATTTTGGGGATTTTTTGTACTCCTCTTTTACAGTTGATCCCTCTAGAATGACTCCATTTTGTTATATACTAAAATGAAATGGCGTCATTCTAGAGAGATCAATGAGTTTTAAACATCTCTACCATTCAAGGGGTTAATACACAGTGCACTTGCCCAGATTTCTTTTCATATTTACACATGGTCATCATTTTTTCATTCACAAACGTCATGGAAATGTATTTCACCATCTAATCCTTTTTTCAGTTAAGTATTGTGGTAGGTTTTCTGGAACTTTCCATAAAGTTATTTGTCACATATACGTTCTGTAAATCTATACATGATGACAAAAGATAAGGAATTGTAGTGTGTATGTACACCTGCCATCCAATACACTTACAAGTATGAGAAATGATTGCTACACTTCTGCAACAGCTTATATCATGGCGCTATAGTAACAAATGAAGCATGAATGATTCATAAATTGAGTTTTAAAAGTATAAGGTAGCAAACTTAGATTAAAGGGTCCCTATCGCCTAAAATGAACTGATGGTTTTGAAATGGGTTTCAAAATCACTTATGTAATAGTAGCTTTTTTATTGAGAATAAAAGATTTTGCGTTATTTAGATTAATAGATTATGTTAATTAACTATTTGAGTGCCATTGCAATTTGTAGTCCTATATTACCTAAATACAAATAACACATATATAGGATTTTCAAAAGATCTTGGGCTGGATTCTATTGCAGGTGATAAATGTTACCTCCTGTTTTATCAAATATTTTCCTATTGAAGTCTATGGGAAAACTTGGAGATAAAAACAGAGATAAAATTAGCACCTGCAATAGAATCCAGCCCCTTGTATTTAAGTAATGGGTAATTTTAAACATTACTCTAAGGTTTATCAAATATATGAATGTTTTTAACCCTTTGAGTGCCAGTGGGCCAGCAATGGACTGCAGAGAAATCATGTTATTGTATTCAGTCATCGAGTATTTTTAGACATACGCATAAAAACTGCAGGGCAAAAAGGAAAGGCACATAATTTATTAATGCATTTCCCATCAGTTGCATTTTTTACTGATAAGCATCTAAAACAGTTCACATAGAAATACTCACAACTTTAGATGTTTGAAACATTTTTAGCATTGTTACCTATTTTTAGAAGCAATGCAAATTTTTATTAGCAGAAAAGCAAATTTTTATTAGCATTGCTATGTTTTTACAAGCTATTTTTGTATTTGCATTGTTAACATTTCTTAGAAACAATGCAAATTTTGATTAGCATTGCTGCTTATTTAGAAGCAATGCCAAATTTATAATAAATGCATATTCTTTAGGTGCATAAATTATTTCTATTATTATTAAATATAGCAAACTAAATCATGATCATTATTTTGTTTATACACTGCATTTGAAAGCACAATTTTATTAAGTAGTCCCTTTTGATAATCAGGCTGCACAGAATGACATATCATGTTATAATATAATATAGTTTGATATGATATAAATTGTACTTATCTGCTGAATAATTATTTAATTCTAAAGATAACATAAAACTGCCTATATATTGAGCAAGTCATTATTTCTAACAACAATAGGTTTTGTGAAATTAACTATTTTTATCGGTGGTGACGTGTGGCACTTTAATCCCTTAACGTCCAGTTATTTGATACATTAAAGTGAAGCGATTTTGCGGCAAAGCAATTGCAACATAGGGTACAAATGAAATCCCCAATGATTTAATCATATGAATGCTAGAGAGGTTCTAATAGGAGGACTCTACAGCATTCAAGAGGTTTAAATGGCCACTATCATGACGAAGCCAAGGCTGAATTGCAAGCTCAAGTGGACCTTAAGGGGAGCAGAACCAATCTCTGAAACAAGACCCCTGGGCCTACTTTGTTGCTCCATGAGAAGCAATTAAGTAAAATCTTGCATCAGTCTGGTTCAGCTGTGTGTCAAACATGCAACCCTGGGGCCACATGCAGCCCACTGTCTGAAAAACTGGAGCTCAAAGCAGGCTTTACCATTTTAATTACAGTGCAACCTTTCTGGTCCACGTTTTTAATCCTATGAGAACCAAAAAATGTATAATTACACTAAAAGCCTTAGCACTTGTATGCTAGAGATCTCATCATTGTATTGCTTTGTAATGCATTGGAGACTTGTTGAGCTTCAGAGTGTTTAAAGAAGAATTAAAAAGACAGGTAAGGTGGGCAAAAACATTTTTTTCCAAAGTTGTAACACATTTTGTAGGAAGATCGTAATGAGGGCAGAACGGAAGGAAGGCGTACCGTTGGAACTCAGATGACACACACAAGGGAGGGAGAGCATGGTGAATCACATTGCGGCTTTGAAGGATATGGATTGTCTCCTCAGAAGGTATTTAAAATTGTTCATTTATTTCTGTAATTAACTTTAAAATTATTTATGCCCTTGAAAAAATGTCATTTGACACGGAACGCGTCAGTCTGTATATGTCTATTTATATTGATTAAATAAATGGACCTGACTTACTTGGCAAGCTCTGTTCCCATCTGGGGTTTTGTGGGAATCTGAAGGAGAGGAGTACATAAAGGGCGGAGGAGTGGTGATTGCACAGCTTTATCTAACCATAGATCTGGGGAGTTCATTCTCCTTGTTACACTACATAGTTTTCACTCTTAGAGGTGTCTTTTCCCTTCTCTTTTCTTCAAAAACATTTTTTCTGCTGGATACAGTATCTGCATCTACAGTATCTGTAGTCTGTATTCATTCAATAGATATAGTAACATAGTAATTTAGGTCGAAAAAAGACTTGCGTCCATCTAGTTCAACCTTTTCCTATTCCTGTTTACCATCGTTGATCCAAAAGAAGGCAAAAAAAACCCTCAATTAGCAATTTAAAATTCTGCCTTGAATGGGGGGGGGGGGAATTCCTTCTTGATTCCAAATGGCAATCAGATTCCTCCTTGGATCAACAAGCCCCAACTAAATATTCATCCCAATACTAACGTACATAGCCCTCTATGTTATGCTCTTTTTTAAATAAGTATCCAGGCCCCTTTTAAAGGCATCTAATGTTTTCGATAGCACCACCTCCTCAGGCAGTGAATTCCATACCTTTATTGTCCTTACCGTAAAGAAACCCTTTCGCTGTTGTAGATTAAATCTCCAATTCTCCATCATGATACTTGCACCACAGGGAAAAAATAAAGCCACCTATTCATTTAAAATAGTTTTAACCCATTGAAAGGTGGAGAGATCTTCAAAACCTTGCATTGCAATGCATCAGACGTCTCTAGCATTCACTGACCATTTGAATCAAAGCAAATTTTTACTTGTCCACTATGGTGCAGTTGGTTTGCCCCATGTTCTTTCTTTTTTGCATATAAAATAAATATCTTACTGTCAACAGATTTGTTTTGGGACACTTTAATTTGCTAGTGATATTTCATTCCCCTGTCAGCAAGTCAGAAGGTTTAGATAAACTGGCTAAGTATTTTCATCCTCCCATTTATATAGAATGCACGGTATGGGAATTCAGGAACAGGATTCAGTCAGCTGACCCTTATGACTAGAGTCATATGGAAGCTCTATATAGATCTCTTGCATCTTCATAAAAGGCCACACAGTAAGAAGTTGTGGAAACCGCTACAGTTAATTAAAACACTGGTCATACACAGTCTCAAAGCTATGTGTGTCATTCAGAAATTAATCTGGTATTTCCTTTCTCAAGTAAAGGTGGGAAATAACTAAAACAAAATCCCCCCAAAAAGCAACACTGCATTTTTTTGTAGTTACCTTTACCCTTTGAGTTCCAGAGGGGTGGAGGAGATATCCAACACATTGCAAAGCAATGCAATGGATACCCCTTTGGTGATCAAAGGGTTAATTAAAGACAAACTGCCATCTTAAAGTTTATATTCCATTTTATGTAATAAATCAATGACAATGAAACCTAAATTCATAATCTATGTATTGGTTAACTTTGAATGAACTATAACAGAATACAAACTTGTATGACCTTAATTTTCAACTGCCATTTCATGGCTTCTGGCTCACAACTAGGGGTGGGCGAACCTTGTTGCGTTGTTCCCGCCGGAAATGTCACAAAAACCACATTGTTATCCACTTTTTCGTGAGAAAATCTGCTTTAAAAGTAGAGCTTAAAATTTTCACATCTTTCGGCCATTGGACCAAATCTTTCGCCATTTTTTTCAAAGGCTAAAAAGTTTTTGCTCATTGATTTACATTGTTTTCGCACTTCCACTATAAAAACGTGACGTTTTCACTGAAGGCGGACACAATAGAAGCAGCTACAGAGTGAGATTGATGTGCTGTGTTGTTCTCTTGTGATATTTTGCAAAAATTGAGGCAGAGAGGCTCATAGTGACTCATATCACTATGAGCAGCAAAAAGAGGAACTGCAAGGACCCTTATCATGTGTCCACTGAGTCCGAGGAGCAGGAGGAGAAGGAAGTGACTAGCAGTACTGGAACAATGCTGTCCAGTCCCCCTAAATCATCCCAAGGGATCTGGGGGAATTTAATGAGAAGGGAGGGAGAAAAGGAAATGGGAAGGAAGGGAGAAAAGGGAAGGAAGTGAGGAAAGGGAATGGGAAGGAAGGGAAAAAAGGGAATGGGAAGGGAGAAAGAAAAGGGTAGTACTAGTGAGAGCAGGACAGGTCAGCTGCCTGTGCCTGCTGCAAGACGTGCTTCCCCTGCTGCCAGTGCCACCATTGCTGTTCCTGCAGCCACTAGTGTCGTACCTGCTGCCAGATGTGCTGCTCTGCTGCCAGTGCCACCATTTCTGTAACTGCAGCCACTAGTGTTGTATCTGTTGCTAGTGCTGAACCTGCTGCCACTGCTGAACTTGCTGCCACCAATACTTTGCCTGCTGATAGTGTTTCTTGTAGTACTCAGGGGGAAGGAGAAAATGATGCCAAATGTTACAGCAAGGGACCCTCTGTCACATTGCTCGTCACCTACTCCAAGCAGCAGTGAGATGTCTGGAATAGAGCAGAAGCAACAACAGCATGTAGGGACTAGTGGTGGTGGTGATGATGCTAGAGAAGCTGGGGTGGAAGAGACATTGATAGCCTTTTTACAAGAATCTGAGAAGGAATGGGAGACAGGGATGAGGATGGGCATCACCACCACCATTAGCAATGACATTTTGGAATTAGAGGAATTTGCAACTGCTCTAATTCCTTCTGATGCTGAGTTGCAAGGGCAGCAGTATGCTGAGGAGCAGGCTAGTGTGCCACAGACCCACTATGGACACAGTGGGAATGGGGTCCACAAGTGATGTGGGACTAGGACAGGTTCCACTTGCCAGCAGTAGCAATACTCCTGATCCTAGTTGCAGTGCTGAATCTGAGGCAGAAGCAGCAACAGCAACAACATTATCCACTGTCACAGACAATGAAGGGGAATGTGGAGGACAAGAAGAAAGAGGCCATTCTTCTCCAGCTGTTCCCTTTCCCCTAAAGTCATATGGGTGTGGGACTGTTTTTCTGATGGGGCAGGTACAGTGCAGTCATCAGCAACAGCAATGTGCACAATTTGGGACAAGTCAATGAGAAGAGGAAAGGAGGGAACACACTTTGGCACAAGCCCCCTGATAACACACATGGAACACAGACACCATGACATTTACTCCAAACATGTTAAAGACAAACACCCACTACAGAAATCAAGCACTGCTTTTGCTTTCTCTGACTCTCTAGAAAGTCAACAAGAGGCGAGGAGTAGATCAAAGTGGAGGAGGAATAGAACAACCCAGGCAGAGACTGGAAGTTCCAGGACGAGTGAAACAGCTAACTCGCCATCACATTCTAGGGTAACTACATCTTCTGCCAATTCTCCTCATTCATTACCTCCCCCACCAAATGACAGCCACTCTGTTGATGTTAGGATGTGGCAGTTTGCCTCCCCATTGCACACTGTGTGGTGCACTGACCACACATGCCAGTGTGATGGAGGAGAATTGCAATCAGTGCATCAAGCGCCATCTGAGGAGATGCCATCCTGCAGAATATGCTAAGATGGTGGCAGGGAGGGTATGTCTGTTGCATGTGTCTTTGTCTCTATCACTATTGCATGCATGAACACATATTACCTCCCCATCATCTCTACATTGCCCCCCATCATCTCCACATTGCCCTTACATTGTACCCTATCATCTCCACATTGCCCCATCATCTCCTCATTGCTTCATCATCTCTACATTGCTCTCACATTGCCCCTATCATCTCCACATTGCCCTCACATTGCCCCATCATCTCCACATTCCCCCCATCATCTCCACATTGCCCCCATCAGCTCCAACTTGCCCCCATCATCTCCATATTGCTCTCACATCTCCCCCATCAACTCCATATTGTCCCCATCAGCTCCATACTGCCTTCACATTGCCCCCATCATCTCCACATTGCCTCCATCAGCTCCAACTTGCCCCATCATCTCCACATTTCCCCCATCAGCTCCAACCTGCCCCCCCAACATCGTCACATTGCCCCCATCATTGCATGTATGTGTGTGTCTATCTCACCCTATGTATGTCAGTCCATGTGTGTGGGAGTTTCTGTGTCTATATTTGCATATGTCTGTTGCATGTGTCTTTGTCTCTATCACTGTTGCATGCATGAACACATATCACCCCCATCATCTCCACATTGCCCTCACATTGCACCCCATCATCTCCACATTGCCCCATCATCTCCACATTGCTTTCACATTGCCCCCATCATCTCCATATTGCCCTCATATTGCCCCCCATCATCTCCACATTTCCCCCATCATCTCCACATTGCCCCCATCAGCTCCAACTTGCCCCCATCACCTCCATATTGCACTCACATTTCCCCCATCAGCTCCATATTGTCCCATCAGCTCCATACTGCCTTCACATTGCCCCATCATCTCCACATTCCTGCAGGACTCGAGCTTTGGTTTTTAGTATACTAGTCTCCAAGAGATGTTAACTCTCTCCAGTGAATGGAGAGAAGGAAGAAACTTGAAACACTAACTAGCTGCAAAATTATGCTGCTTTCTCTATTCCTCACAAATACATAAATGACATGCTGCGGGAACCTGACACCCCTTTTATACTATGCCTGCAGAAAATGAAGAAAAAGTTGTGAATTATTTCAATGCAATGAGCTAGATGGGAAAAAGCAGAAAAGGTACACTTTTTAAAAAAAAATCCCTGCTCAGCAGGAAGTGCCATTTTCCTTCTGTTTCACTTTTGAGATGAAAAGTTTCCCTCATTCCTGCCAAAATTTAATGCTGTTCTGTGAGTCAAAGGCAACTTTACCTGTTGTACTTATAAACTGACATTAAGTGTAATTTTTACTTATAATTGATAGGTTGTAAAACTACAACTTGCAGATTACAAAATTTTACTGCTGGATATGTTTCAATCTTCTTCATGTCCAGTGGAACTCACATAACCACACATAAAGTCTCAAAACTCCAGATTTGTTCCCGTCTGTCATTTCTTACATTTGCTCTGTAGAATACCCTGAGCTCTCTAGATTGTAATGTGTATGCGTGTGTGCATGTGTGTGTAGTCTCTATTCGTATGTCATAATGTTTGTACTGTTTCTCATCTTATGTACAATAATGTGGAATATGTTAGTGTTCTGTATATAAAATGTAAAATAATAATAATGATTATTACTATTGTTTGTCCTTGCACTTTTTTTAGGGAACCTTGGGATTTCATGGAACCCAATTGCGAACCACCGGCATGAAAGTCTGAAAGTTTTTATCATCTGAAAAGTTTTTCCTCCATCTGACAGAATCCTTTCACACATAGATGTTCCTGAATGTCTTGTACTGTAATGGATACACTATCCCTTACATCTTGTGTATCCATCCAAGCAGTTCTTAGAATGATAAATGGGGCCACAAATCTATGGGAACTTCAGACTGAAAATAATGTCAAACACTTAGGTGTCATATGCTATGTTTTAAGCTCTTGGAACTTTCTGAATCCCATGCACTTTGGACCACACTTTTCAAACAGTCTTTTGGCAGAAAGTACCTTCCGGAGCTGGAAAACACCTTTGGACAAAATCAAGTAAACAGACTTTCACTTCTTATCCTGTGATGGTAGCATGATATTAGTCAATAAATATGGACCTACAGTATAATTATACTGCGACTAGATTCTACAACCTATACTGTATTTATCACTTAGTGTTTCTCCACATTTCCTGATAGACTATAGTGAGACTGATGTCCTAAGATGAACAGGTACAAAATCTGGGGAAAACCAGCAGGTTTATTGGGGTGAAATCAAAATTTCTATTGGGCTTTTAACACCTTGAAAGATAGTCAGGTCTCCAATGAATTGCAAAACAATGGATTGAAGACCTCTCTAGAATTAAGGGGGGTTAATTGCTCCATTAAAATGAAGAGAACATTTAATTTGTCCCCTATGGTGCAGTTGGTTTGCTCTAGAATTCCTCCAATTATTGTTAGTACACGAGCTCCAGAGGGGGAACTGTTAGTCTGCTAGTACAGCTCATTTATTGTGAGCATATATTGGAATAAAAATCATGTGCCTGCTCCCAGGGAGTGTACGAATGTATATGATCACTTTAGTGCATAATGGCACACACACATGCTGCCATCATTAAGACTTTATAACAAGCAACCACAGGAAGCCATCCCTATAGCACGTGTGAGAAATGTTACAGTGTTTTCCACTGAGTTGTACAGGAGATAAACAAGGTGGAGAGGAATGGAACACTGAAACACCCATGTACTCCCTCACCACATGCACCTTGGAGCACTTTGCACAATTGTTTTTCCATAAATAATTTAGTATATTGACATTAGTCATTTGCAGCACCAATAACTTGTGGGTAAGCTAACTGCACCTAGAGGACACAAAAACATTCACCAGACTGCCATTCATTTAAATGGGGCTTTTCCCACCCCTTGACTGCTAGAGAGGTCTTAGTAGTCCTCTCTAGCACTCAAAAGGTTAAAATCACATTTAACTAGTCAGAACTTTTAATTGTCCACTATTTTAACTTGGTTTATCATGGAATTATTCTCCTCTTTTCTACATGCAGCCCATAGAATCCAGCTCATTGTCAGGTTGGATGATCTGGTCAAGGGGAGGGCTTGAAGATCTCTGTTCCTGTTCTATCATTTGTTCCTTCTGGTATATGGTACAAATAATTATTTTGCTTACTGAGAACAAATGTACTCATCCTACCTCCAATTTTATTAATGGGCTTTCTTCACCAAATTACCTAAAACGTGCATAAAAGGACAGTGTTAACACAAAAGTTAAAAAGGTTTGAAATTACCATTGTGCTTATAGGCTACATAATGAATGCAATGAGCATTTAATTTGCTAAATAAATTATATGAACATGTTCTACCAGTGCTGTTTTATCATATGCTGACTCTATCCATGTGCATTTACTTACAGAGAGCAATGTTCAGTTTGTACGCTACCCCCAATGTAATTCAACATCTAAGTGTCTTTGTTGAAAACTCCCATAGCGTGATAGCTGGAAGTATAATGTACATAGTACTTTTTCAGAAAGTGACTTAACTTTGAATATAATTTTGTTGAAATGCACAAGATATGAACAGGAAAATAATGGGAACAGAATTATCCTTCAATCAAGGTAATGTAACAGTGGAAGAAATGTGCAAGGCATTCACATTGCAAGTTCTATAGCAATGTTAAAGCTGCAGTCCCACTTCAGACCATATTCTGAGGAAAATACTAAAGGAAAACTAATGTTAAAGTGATAGTAATGTTTCACAATAACAGCAGATCCAATTAATCTTCATAGTATTTGGGCCATGGAGAGTGTTATTTCAATACTGTCAGAGTTGTAGTTCAAGAGTAATTGAATGATAAATTATCCATCTCTCGCCCCTTTTATTGATGTAACACTCCCCTCACTTCAGAACAGCAAGACTGTCCGGATGGATCACAGAGAGGAACAATCTTCAGTGAACATAAGGAAAAACCTGAAAAACCTGCCAAGGGGGATAGGGTTTTCCTTATGTTTACAGGAAGAAGATTGTGAGCTGTCTGGTCTGTGGACCAGATTCCACATCTGAGGGGAGGTGTCTTTCACTAGGTAAAAGGAGCAGAAGGGGGAAATTTTATCATTCAATTACTCTTGAACTACAACTCTGACAGTATTGAAATAACACTATATATGGCTCAAATACTATAAAGATTAATTGGAGATGCTTTTTTGTGAAACATTACAATCCCTATAAATACATGTTGATCTCATACTAAACAGTGTTAATGAGGAAAACATCCATGATTCCTTTCCTGGATTGATTCAGAAAAACTGGAAAAAGTTCTGGGTCAATCAGAAACTCATCTCCATGACACAGATGGAAGGGGGGGCAGGGTGAGGGAGGATCAGGGAAGGGAAGGGAAGGGAAGAGAAGGGAAGGGAAGGGAAGGGAGGGAAAGGGAGCATGAGACAGAAAATGGGGCAGGGGCTAGAGGGGCCAGTAGGAAAGAGGCTGCTGGGGGCAGGAGCAAGAAGAGGACAAGAGGAGGAAGGAGTGGCCAAGGGAAATGAGTGAAAGAAGGCTAAGATGTGGGAACAAAAATGTGCCAGAGCAGGCCACAAATGACAGGGCCAGAAACAACATTGGGCTATAGCTGGCAAAGGTATGCAGTCCTTGGGTGCAGATGAAAAAGAAAGGAGACACTGTGATTTGGGCTGAAGTGTGTGCAAGAGAAGGAAAAAGAGCAGAGCAATGGGAAGAGAGTGGGGAAAGTGGGTGGTAGAAGGTAGGGGAGATATATCAGAACACCTGTAAGAAAAAGGTCTCTTACCTTACTCTGAAGGCTTTCCAGTACAGGAACTTGTTGTGATTGATATCTGAAGGTAAACCTGTTTATGTTTTTTTATCAAATTTCTAAATTTCTGACTGAAATGAAAATGATTCATAAAACTAAACCTACATTTCATCTGAAATCTGAACTTGCAGTATCAATTTGATCATCCTTACAAAAGAGCTCTCTTTACCTCGTTGGAAACTATAGACACTTCCAAGTCATAGCAAACACATGTACACCTCCTGACCTTTCAGTAGAGAGGCCATTCTTCTCCACCTTTCCCCTCCCCCCTGAGGTCCTGGGTGTGGGACTATTTTTCTCTTGGGGCAGGTACAGTGCAGTCATCAGTGACAGGACTGTGCACAATCTGTGAAAAGTCAGTAAGAGGAAAGGAAGGAAGGCACCTTGCAACCAGGGCATAAAACGGAATCTGAGGAGATACCATCCAGCAGAATATACTAAGCTGGTGGCAGGGAGGGTTCATCATTATTATTAAACTATCTGCAAGTTGTCTCATGTCCTTAGCTGGGAGTGGACAAAGGGCATAGTAATAGCAGCAGTACTTGATTTCTGGTGGGGTGATTTCACACTGGGAACCTTAAGTGTCATGTTGTTTGGTTACAGTTATGCCAGGTGTTTGATGTGAGTCCAGATGTGCTATTGTTCCCAGTCCTTCCCTTATTTACCACGCACACTGTGCAGATTGCAGTTGCTAATGAGAGGCACAGTTTGTGCTCTCAAGGGAAAAATTGATTCTAACAACTGTCAAGGTTTGGCTGAGCTGCTCTACTTTGCTGCTCAATTCTGGTGTCTGAGCTAATCCAGTACTCTGCTATCCATTACTGCTGCCTTCCCTTTGCTGGATCAGGCTGAATCAGCTGACCTCTCTGTGTTTGTTCACCTGACTGCTATCAGCCAACAGCCAACCTTCCCAGGATTTAAAGCAGCTTGGCTCACTACCTGATTGCCCTTGAGTTTGCTTCTGGCTGCAAGAGTGTTCTGCTGAATTGCTGATTACCTGTGTATGACCTGGCTTCCTCTGATGTCCCTTCTGGCTCTTGGCTCCTGGATTGTTCCTGACTTCACTGATATCCATATTCTTGACCCCTACTTGTCTTTTTGTTTACGCTTCTGGATCACAATTTTGTTTTGTTTGCTTTTGTTATTTTAATAAAGGTGTTTTGCACTTTATATTTTGTGTCTGTCTGGTTCCTAGTCCCTAACAACAACACACCCATGATTTTGGAGGAGAGGCAGGTGGAGAAGCGTTATTGGCCAACTTCTTCTTTTCTCCACATATACCCGAAGTGGTAGGGGCTAGTTTTGGTGCTGCTACTACCTCAGGAACATCATTGGAGCTAGTAGTGGCAAGTACAACCTTGTTCATCCATCACCAATGTTACTGCTGTTGATGATCCCATTCCCTTTGAGCTATCTAATCATCCTGCTGTTTAAACAACTCAGCAGGAAGAACAGCAGTCACAAATTCCACAATTACACAGAAGCATTTGACAATGGCCAGTGGCCACTGACCAACATAACATGATCTTTTGGCAATAGGCCAGTAGGACATTTTTGTTTTTCTCAGGGCTTGCTCTTTTACAAAAAAAAAAGAGACCTACAAAAAAAAAAAAAAACATTAACAAGCCTAAGTCCAACAAATCAATGTTTCCTCAGGGCTTGAGCCTAACACAAGTCTAATTTGCTACAACTAATCAATGTTTCCTCAGGGCTTGTGCCTCTAAAAAGTCTAAGTCCTATAAATCAATGTTTCCTCGGGGATTAGGCCTCTAACATCAAGTCCTACAAATCATCCTCTACAAAATACTCTATCCCATCAAGTATCAGTCTGCCCCAGTTACAGCCTGCATCAGAGGTCCTTTCTCTGTCATGTGACGTACCAATTTCTTGTTTTATTTTTAATATTATTTATTTATTTTTATGAACTGCCCCCCCAATACCAGCCAACAACCTCCCCAAAAGAATTTCCCTGTTCAACTGATTCTTCCCCATATTCTACCCAACAACACACGCACCCTACTCAGACCCTTTTTATACCATGTCTTATGTTTTTTTTATATTGTATTTATTTTTTATTTCTTTATTTCTATCCCCCCAATCCTAGTAAACACCCCCCAAAAAACAAATCCCCTGCTCAGCTGATTGTTTCCCCACACTCCACTAACACAGACACTCTCATTCCCCTTTATACTATGTCTTTTGGAAATAAGATAGCATTTGCTTTGTATTGTGTGTAAATTCAATGTTCCCATTGATTTCAATGGAATGAGCTAAGAGAAAAAAGTGGAAAACTGCACTTTTTGCAGGAAATTATTGGCCATTATTCTCCAATTTTGTTTTGAGGCAAAAATGTTCGCATATCCATAATTTTGAGCTCTAGCATGGTATATAACACAGTGTTTTTCACAGAACTTAACTGTCTAAGGACCAGAAGGGTATGCAATGTATTGCTTCACAATGCATTGTATACCTCTCTGGCCCCTAAACGATTAGGCTGTTTGGAATTGTCTGCATTTCTTTCCTGCAAGTTTGGGGTGGGGAGTGAAATATTATCCGCATTATTTTCCTTCTGCCCGGTCAATGAGCAGAAAATGTTACAGAGTGTGATTGTTAAAACAAAATGTCCTTTCAAAAGGACAAGTAGTATTTATATTTTTTAACAAGTGGTACACATTTTTATTTCCTTCCTGCTTTTTAGTGACATAGTAATATGTTACAACTTGTTAACAATCACACTTTTTAACCGTATGTGTCAAGAGTGTCCAGCACACGGTGTAGCAATGCAGTGGACACCCCTCTGGCATTCAAAAGGTTCTAATTCTCTGAATAAAGACCAGACAAGGATAAATAAATGTGTCCAATACATGCCAAAAAATAGCACAAACCATTCAGTACAACTCAGTTGCTATCAATAGAAATGAATTACAGATATATATCTTACTAAGTCCTAGTTGTCATGTCCATGTAGGAGGATGTGACAGCTCTTAGTTGGGCTACAGGATCTCACACTCTACTCATACACATGTAGCATAGGTATAAGGTGGCACCATGTTAGCTGTAGAAAAAGCAGGCTACTGGAAGAATAAAAGTGATACCATTAATGGCTGGCTAAGTATCTCTAGGATGCAAGCTTTAAAAACACTGTAGGTCTCTTCTTGAGGCATATTTGGAATGAATATTGAATACAAAATACATGACAGGTTATACACTCATGCAAACTGTTTTTACATTTAAATTCCACTGAAAGTGAAATTCATATCACCATTGCCAGTGACATGTATTCCCTAGGCTTCAGTAGAGCTGTCTCTTTAACTCTCTAAAGATGACTAGTGTTGAGAATTTTAGGACACAGGTCACATATCCCATAAAATAAACATATGTTAGGCCCTGTAGATGCTAGAGTGGTGTGCAATGTATGGTAAACTATGGGTGGTACACCCTGTGGTGATTGGACTGTAACCCACACATTTCATACACTTATCCATCTTTCTCCTGTACATATCTGACCATAAACGGCACATGGGGAAATCCAAGAGTAAGGATTCAGGGGCTTCTCTTTAGTTGGCTAAGTTGTACAAGATTTGTTTCCCTCTTGTTGTGTAAATAGTTCAAGCAAAGATGGATAAGTCGATGGAATGTGGGGTTAACCCTCCCAGCTTCAGAGGAGTGTGAAACCCATCACTTACAATGTATTGCACACCACTCTGGCCCATAAATAGCCCAAAAAATGTTTCTTTTAAGGGATAATGTGGCATAAATTCCTTGTCACATTTCAAACCACAATTAAGAGTGTTAATCTTGGTAATCAGTTTATATTCCCTTTCTGTCTCTGTGTCCCGATAGGTTATACATTCAAGTAAATTGTTTTTACATTGAAATTCAACTGAACGTGAAATTCTTATTACCACTGTCAGTAAAATGTATTCCCTAGGCTTCAAAATAGCTGTTGAGAAATTTCAGCACACAGGTCACATTTTCCCATATATTAAACATAAGTTGGGCCCTGTAGGTGCCAGAGGGGTGTGAAACGTATGGTAAGCTATGGGTTACACACCCCTGTGCTGCTTGCAGGATTAGCCCATACATTCCATACACTTTGCTGAACACTTTTTCCTGGACATGGCTAACCCTAAGGGGCACATGTGGAAATCCAAAAGTAAGGATTTAGAGGCCTCCCTTAGCCCCCTTACTCACTGTTCCTCATTTCATGCTGGGCTTCCAAGAGAATATTCTGGATCTCTATGCCCATCATGTACTGTGTTCCCTACCAATCTCCCAGGGCCATTCAGCTTTGAACAAGGGACTGCTTGGGTTATGAGGCTATGGACTCTTTACTCTCCTTTAGAGAAGGCTGACGCTGTCCCAGCTGATGAGGGGCTCATCAGAGCCTTATTGGAAACCCTTCAGGACTCTGTGGCTTCTTATGGGGAGTCCAAATCTTCAGACATCTTTCAGAGGTGCAAGAAAGACTCTCCTGTTTATCCCCAATAACACGCTTGACCAAATTCTTCAAGAAGAAGAAGCAGATGCTGCTGTACTGAAGGATCAGGCTTGATTCTCTACTTAAAGGAGCTGTAAACTTTTTTTTAACGAAAACCTATATGTTATAGAGCTTTTCCTGCTGAGTAAATCAACTGTACTCCCACCCCTGTAAGTTGTTTTATTCAAACTTCATAACAGTTCAAATAACCAGGAAGTGAATTTACCGTGTTTACTTCCTGACAGGAAGTGACTCAGCAGCTTCTATCACATTCAATGGTGAACTGTAAGTCACTGACTTTCTGCTCCATTAGAATGTAACAGAACAACTAATTGGAATTTGACCACTAGAAGGCACTGTAATGTAAAAAACACAAGTTTAAACAGTAATAACTCTGGAAATATGCATCTAGCATCAGTGGGAGTACACTTTTTTTACTTGACAGGAAACACCCTACAATACACATTAAGTTAAGAAATAAAGGGATGGCAGAAACGGGTTTCCTGTGATAATTATTGAAAAAGTGAACTCTTCAGCATAAAACAAGCTTGTTTTCAAATGTAAAGCCGTTTTTATGTTTTAACCCTTTGAGTACCAGAGGGGTATGCAATGCAAGGGGGTTAAAGGGTTAATATTACATTTACTCAGTTTATGTTATTCCACTAGACAATTCTAGCCTATTCTAGTGATTGTCAGAAGGAATGGTTCCCTCTTTTGTTAATGCTTGTCCCATAAGCTAGCACTTTCTGTGTAACACCGGCTATAAATAATGTCCTGTTTGTCCTCTGGCTTCTTGGGGAGCATAGGCCATTTACTTAGAACCTGCTTGGAGGCTGGACATTTTATAGCAGACAGAGGCCAGGAGCAAATGGAGTGCTTGTATTTAATTGGTTTTAGCCCGCAGGCCACCAATTAAACATTCCTGAAGTGACTAATCATCAGTGATCATTTGAGTATGGTATTTGTGAAAATGAGGGATCCTCCCCTTCTTCTTAGGTAACAGTATGCATTTCTACACAGCTCTGATCATGACTTCCATGTGATAAGTGCACCAGCTCCAGTTATGCATGTATTGTATTCCATGTCTATACTGATTAGCTAGTTCATTAGTAAAATTCGCTTACAAACATAAGTGGAAGAAAGACATTCTGAGCTTTAGGAATCACGCTAAGGAGGTGCAATTTTGGTGCAGACCAAATGTACCCTAGAGAGGAAAAGAAAATAATAATTGGTTGAAATGGAGCTTTTAACCACTTGAATGCTAGGAAATCGTCAACTCGTGGCTTTGTAGGGTTACAGAATAGTTTAGAATATATGCAATATCCAATAATGAAAAGTTTACAGGTTTCAATGCTATAGGGGTATTGTGAACATAGCTGGGAACCTTTAAGCAGGAGCTCCCTGATGTATTAATAATGGATGGAGATGGGAGTGACCATATGATGCAATCTGCATCATAATGTGGCCCAAGCTTAATAAAGGTACTCAGCATTGGGAGGTGGGAAGCCAGAGTCTGTCTTGAATTGGGCAGTGAAGTGGGTGGGAGAAGGCAGGACTGGGCTGGGAGTGGGAGGGGTTACTAGGGAAATCTACTAATTAGGGAATCATCCTCTGTTACCAGAGACCTGGGGAAGAATAACAAAAGGTCGATACTGTGACAATATGATTTTGTCAATGTTTTTAAAGGACTTAGACTTTTCAATGGAGACACACAATGCCATATGGACTAAAATTTAGGGATGCAAGGGGAGGGGAAGAGAAGGTCCCCGTTAGCATACAAGGTGTTTGAACTGCTGTTGATGTAGAAGGGATGCCCTCCCTTGCACATCACCAGCAGTATGACAATCCTGAAGTCGAAGAGCATTCTATCTGCTTCCCCAGTAGGGGAGTGGAGAGTATCCTTTCAGCACCACAAACAGCATCACTCCCTAAACCCTTTGAGTGACATAGTGATGTGTACTGCACACCACTGTGGCACTCAAAGGGTTAAAAAAAAGAACACCAAGCAGTACACAATCATCCTCTCAGCTCTGTATCATTTTTCATACGCATATTTATTGTGCACTCCTTAGGGAACAAGGCTGGGGGGTCAGGTAGCACTGTGGGGATTTGTGGCTACTAGCTGCCCCCCCATCCTTGTTCCTTTGTCCACTGGTAGCCAAAGAACCCTACTTGCACTGCCTGGCCACCAGACTTGTTCTTAGCCACATATCCCCATGTACACTGTCTGACCTCGCTGGCCTTGTTCCCTTGCCTACTGGTAGCCACAAATCCCCATTTTTTGACATGCTGTTTCACAATGCTCATCTTTGACAATGCTTCCCAATTCTAGAACATGATGCCATATACACTTCACTCCCATTTGCATGGGAGCGATGATATATATCAATTTAAAAAATGCACATAGTGCAGGATCTCTAATCCTGCACTATGTGCCATTTTTTGCCTGATTTTTTTTAAAGTAAATCAGACCTTGCAGGGGGCATCGAGACCCTTCCTGATGTCTCCCTGGCATTGATCACCTATCCAATAGGATAGGCAATCAATGCGTTTACCATTAAGGTGATCACGGCCTTCACCAGGGCCACATATTGGTTATTGGAGACTTCGCTCAAACATGCAAGGGGTTAATTCAGTTCATGTAATAATTTTTAGCAGTGCAAGAAGTAATGGAATTTAGGCACAAAGTAATGCATATATATATATATTACAATGAGGTCTCAATACCCAATAAACCCTCCATTCAGTTCCATCAAGAGTAGTCTGACCTCTCTGACCTACTATGACACAAATACATGGGATACAAGCAATTTGGCAAACATCCCTGCAAAATGTATCTTCTATCACAGACGGATGGAAAAATAAAATGAACGATAAACAAGAGATCCAGTATCTGGTGTCGACAGAGTGAGTGAAAATCTAACCTAAGAAAAACAAGCTCAACAGCAGCACTGCGGGGCTCATGTCAAAGAACTTTATGTTTTCTATACTAAACATGACTGGCTGTAAAGGTGGTGCACAAAGTGATACATAGATAGACTTTTCTACATTCATGACAGTTTCCTAGAAAAATCTAAAGTATTTGTAGGTGCATGTCAAGTAGGGCAGTAGCACCTACTCTAGTTACTTATCATGTGAATGCACAAAGGCCATGATAAGACTGAGTAATGACTGAGCTGCCAGGAGTAGAGGGGCAAACACTAAATATATCAAGGATGATGTTGAACACCCAAAGAAAAATCATAGGCCAAGATTCCAATGGTGATTTTGTTGCAGAGCGAAGTGTAAATGAATAAATATCACTGTTTTCTATGGGATTGTACATAAAGGGTGACTTTTAAGTGTAAATCTGCACTTCTGGAATATCCCACTCTCAAGACTGGCTAACTAACTTGGGCAGCTTGATTGGTAATATAATAGAGGATGGTCAGGTTGCCCTTGTGAACCTAGCTGTACAGTTTCAATCATTTTCAATGATCTTAAGTTACTGTAATAGTCACCCGTGTGAAATTGTCCTTAGGGCAGGGTTAGGCAATGCCAGTACTCAAGAGCTACCAACAGTGCATATTTTCAGGACATCTCTACTTGACTACAGGTGGCTCAACAAGTGCTTCAGTCAATTTAATCGATCCACCTGTAATAGAGCAGGCCTTATCCTATATAATAATTCACTAGGATGTTTGTCATGATGCAGTCATGTGAAGTAGAGACTGCCCGCTTTCAGGCAGTCATGCGTAGTAGAGACTGCTGCGCATGATTGCATCTCATGAGTGAGGTGACGCAAGACTGCATCGAGTGAAGCAGTGAGGTAGCGGCCTCTTAACCCTTTGAGTGCCAGAGGGGTACGCAACGCATTGCAAAGCAATGTTGAGTAGCCCTCTGGCACTCAAAGGGTTAACATTACCTGGACCTTGTCCCGTGTACACGGGCTTTTACACTAGTACATAATAAAATGTGGCATAATCCTAAATACACCATAGCAGACTATAATAATGCTGAAATTTCCATTAATTTTAGGTCAGTATTGCATTGCTTTGAAAATGTGATGGACACCTCTCTAGCATTCAAAGGGTTAAAATCCTGATTTATGCCAATAGAATGTTTTCTTTCTCCCCTATGATGCAGATGATTTGCACAAGAATCATTTTACTTTTTAATTGCACATATACCCCTTAGGATCATCCAGCTGCATCTCCATGGAGATGCAAGGATGTTTTTTTAGATCTGAAACATATGTCTGTAGGAGGCCCATTTCATATAAACATCTAGAATAGCCTCAAGTCGCACAATGAACACTTTCCAATGTGTAATGTTTTGGTGAGTTGTGGAAAAAGAGAAGTTGGGAAGGGCAAGAATGGGATGAATAGGCAAACTGAAAAGATGGGAGAGAAAGAAAGCGAATGGAGAGAGAGAAATCACTGACAAAATGACAGAGGCAAGCAGTGCTAAGACTCCAGAATATATAGGTACAGTAGTGACATTAGTGTACAAGTTTGAAGTGCAATAAGGAATGAAAGGACTCTCCATAAACACCAGAATTAAAACCACAGACCAAAGAGAAACACACATATATTGCTTCATAAATATTTCACCAGTGTTGAGCTGCTTAAAGCATAAATTACATCCCATAACACCGTGTGTTGATTCAGTTGTCCTCAGGTTGAGGTATAGTTGTATAGTTTATCTGAAACAGGATCAAGTTTGCCTGCCACGTTAAGACACCCTGATTTTAGACAAATCCTAACTATTGCTAGAGATGTTCAAAAAGTCAAGTTTTTTTTGGCAGGAATTTTTGTGGAAAAATATTTTTTCTTTTTTCCACTGAAATTCCCAAGAATGGAAAATACATAAAATGTCCTACTATTTCCTAAGGTCAATGAATTTCTCTTCAGACCTTTGTTGTTTTTTTGTCTATGCTTACAATGGCCCCCAGAATTCCAGTTTCAATGCTGGGGGTCAGACTCAGTAAATGTTTGGTTCTATGGATACCAGTGCAGTAGAGAAGCATTGTAAAGCATTGGCTGATTACCTTTCTAGTATTATTTCAATAAATGGAAATGCTACTAAACTTTGGTTTGATACATATGCCCTGTTACACCTTGATGTGAATCTGTTATTTCTTAATATACTAGTGTAAAAGCCCATGTACACAGGCCAAGGTCCGGGTGATGTTAACTTTTTGAGTGCCAGAGGAGTACGCAATGCCCTCTGGCACTCAAAGGGTTAAGAGGACAGCCCTGCTCTGCGTCCTGCCGCTGACGCAGTCATGCACTGTAGAGACTGCCCGAAAGCACAGAACTCCCAGCATTCTGTGTGTTTCGGCAGTCTCTACTGCGCATAACGGCTTCTGATAAACATCGTAGCAAATTATTATATAGGATTTATCTTGATTTCCAGTTGCTTTGTTAATCTCTTCTTAGTATGACACAAAGGAACTTGTGCAATAAGAATTTAATAACAAGAGAAATGTAAATAAGACTTGTGAGAAGAATAGGTTGGGGAATGTAGATGACTTAATTCTACTTAATCAGATCTGGATTAATGCTATGTGCTTTTCTTTAAAACCATTTGAGTGCTAGGGGAATATGCAGTGCATTGTGAAAGAGTTAATTCTTAGTGAAAGCTTATCCTCCTCCCTGTTCACCATGTGTGGATGAATAAGGCACTGTTTATAACACAATGTTATTTTTATTTGATTTTCACTTTAATTGTGTAGAATGTTTTTTTTTTTTTTTAACATTGAGAACTAATGACTAATTTCCATATGTATTATTAAATGTTAATTAAGGGACAGTTAAGAGATGGTTCATAAAAAGAAGAGGTATGAATTTCCACTTTTCATCCACTTATAATTGTTTTGTCTGACAGAGATATTAACCCCACCCCTGCCCATCTAGCGTCTTCCTACTTGCGTACCCCTCTGGCACCCAAAGGGTTAATTACCTTACACATATTTTTGTAGGACACCATGATAAAAGGTGCCATAGAGCATAAGAGGGGACTGGAGAATGAGCCACACAAGTGAGTGAGGAGATGGGAGTAGGGAGCAAAAGGAAACAGAATAAATGGGGAACATGAAGAGTCAGGTGCAGAGATCATGGAGGGAGGTAGCATCTCCGAGACCATGAGGTGGCTGCAGGTCGCATGGAGGGTGAGAGGAAACAGCTAGGAGGACATGGGGGAGAAAGAAGGTGACAGCAGGGAACAAGCGGAGTACAGTGGAGATTGCTGCAGTTCTGTCATCCTCTGAAGAGTGCCCCTACCTTTTTAAGAAGAATGACCCGTACAGAAACCTGTTTGATTGATGCCTGAAGTTAGGGACACCTGCTTTTTATTCTATTTTCTGGACATCACATGATCATTTTTCTGCTGGAACAAAATGAGATGTGATACAAAGTAAAATATCTGTATTTCAAGACTTGTTTTATGTCTTGTTTCTTCGTAATAGTGAACTTGCAGTTTCACTCATCAGTATTTACTACCCATTTCAGGTACAATGTAAAAAGTAGACATTTATAACAGTAATCAATCTCTATTGCAGCTCAAAAGATGTTAGTTGCTCTGTTCATTCATATTTATTTGTTTGGGTTCTTCACATTAGGACAGTTTAAAGAAAAATAAACTCAAATGACTTTTTCCCTTTATGCAAATATTTTAATCTAATACTTTCCCATCCAAAGCAAAATTTAATTCTTCATCTTTACAATCAACCTCCCCAAGCAAGAGACCAGTCATACTCTGTCTTCAAATTCAAGGTCCATTCTGAAACTTAATTACACAAGAAACATTTTCAATCGAAACATTTTACTGGTTTTACTCTATTCATTTTGTTATCAATCATTTGATTATCAATTCATTAGCAAATAATATTCTGTAATCTAGAAACCATTGCATAAAACATACAGGGCCAATGCTCATTGCTAATAACCATTCCTTCTGATCACAGGTAGGGATGGGTGAAACTTTCTGCCTCAAACTGAAATAGACGAAAAATGGCAATTTCCTCTTGGTGAAAAATTTCCAGCGAAAAGTGCCAATTTTCCACTTTTTACTGCTTTTTTCGCCCATTGAAATCAATGGGTACATAAAAGTTACACACAACACATTACAAACAATATTTTATTTCCCAAAGGCATTGTATAAAAGTGGCATGAGGGTGCCTGTGTTGGTGGGGTGTGGGGAAAGAATCAGTTGAACAGGGAATGTTTTTTTTTTTGGGGGGGGGTGTTTAGTGGGATTGGTGGGCAGTTAATAAACAAGAAATCCTAAATAAAATAAAATAAAATAAAAACCATGGTATAAAGAGGTCTGAGGAGGGTGACTGTGTTGATGAATGAATGAATCATTTGAACATGGAATTTGTTTTGGGGGGATTTCTTGACTGCTATTGGGGTGGACAGTTAATAAAAAAAATAAATCAATAAAATAAAATAAGACATTTGTATTTAAAGTGACAGAGACAGGAACTCCCTGACATAAGCTGCCACTGGGGTGGACTGATACTTGACTTGATAAAGTATTTGGTAGAGGATGATTTGTTTGATTTGTTGTTAGAGGCCTTTGTAGAACTTAGACTTATTAGAGGCCCAAACCCTGAAGAAACATTGATTTGTAGGACTTATGCTTGTTTGGCACAAGCCCTAAAGAAATGTTGATTTGTATGACTTAAGCTAGTTTGGCACAAGCCCTAAAGAAACATTGATTTGTAGGACTTAGGCTTCTTAGATTAAACCCCCCAAAAATTGTTTATTTTTTGTAGCACTAGTTTTTTTTCTTTTCTTTTTTTTTTTTTTCAAAACACAAGCCCTGAGAAAAAAATAAAAATGCCCTACTAGCCTAATGCCAGCAGGTCATGTTGGACAGTGGCCACTGTTAAATGTCCTCCTGAGTTGCAACAGCTTTTCGTACTGCTGCTGCTGTGTTGTTTAAGCAGCAGGATGATTATGCAGCTGAAAGGGAATGGGATCAACAACAGCAGTAACATGGCAGATAGATCATGAAGCTTCCACTTGCCACAACTGGCTCCAGTGATGAGCCTGAGGCAGTAGCAGAAGAATAAGTAGCCCCCAGTATATGTGGAGAAAAGAATAAGTTGATCATTAAATCTTCTCCATCTGCCCCTCCTCCAAAATCATCATGGGTGTGTTGTTATTAGAATATATATTTTCCCTTGAGAACAGGAACTGTGGCTTCCATCAGCAACTGCAATGTGCACAGTGTGTGTGTGGTAAATAACATCTGGGGGCACAACTGTATCCAAACACCATGACACCCGAAACCAAGTACTGCTGCTGTCACTGTACCCCTTGTCCAGACCCCGCTAAGGACACATGCCAACTTGCTGACAGTTTGATAGTAATGATGAACCCTCCCTGCCAGAATCCTAGCATATACTGCGGGATGGAATCTCCTCAGATGCAACCTGATGACCTAGTATAGATTTTCCTCCACCACATTGGCATGTGTGGTCAGTGCATCACACAGTGTGCAATGGGTAGAGATGAACTGCCATATTAACAGAGTGGCTATCATATGGTGGGGGAGGAAATGATGAATGAGGTAGATTGGCAGGAGATGTACTTGTTACCCTAGAGGAAGAAAGTGATGTTGATGGTGAGCTAGTTGTTTCGCTCGCCATGGAACTTCTAGTGTCTGTCTGAGTTTCTTTATTCTTCCTCCTCTTTGATCTCCACCTTTCTGGAGAGTCAGGGGGTACAGAAACAGCGGTGCTAGATTTCTGTAACAGGTGTTTGGCTTTAGCATGTTTAGAGTAAATGTCATTGTGTCTGTGTTTCATGTGTGTAATCAGGGCAGTTGTGCCAAGATGTGTTCCCTCCTTTCCCCTTCTCACTAACTTGTCACAAATTTTGCACTGTACCATTGTTGATGATGACTGCACTGTGCCTGTCGGAAGAGAATAATAGTCCCACACCCATGACTTCTAGGGGGAGGGATAGGGAACAGGTGGAGAAGAATGGCCTCTTTCTTCTTGTCCTCCACATTCCACTTCACTTTCTGTGGCAGTGGATAATGTTGCTGCTGTTGCTGCTACTGCCTCAGATTTAGCACTGCAACTAGGATCAGGAGGAGTATTGCTACTGCTGGCAAGTGGAACCTGTCCTAGTCCCGCATTACTTGTTGACCCCATTCCCGCTGTGTCCACGGTGGTCTGTGGGACACTAGCCTACTCCTCAGCACCCTGCTGCCCTTTCATTTCAGCAGCAGCAGAAGTTAGAGCAGTTGAAATTTCCGCTAATTTTAAAAGCTGATTACTGGTGGTGGTGGTGATGCCCATCCTCATCCCTGTCTCTCATTCCTTCTCAGTTTCTGATGAAAAGGCCATCAATGTCTCTTCCACCCCAGCTTCTCCAACACCACCACCACCACTAGTCCCTACGTGCTGCTGCTCTGTTCCAGATATCTCACTGCTTCTTGTAGGAGGTGACGAGCAATGTGACAGAGGGTCCCCTGCTGTCACACATGGCATAATTTTCTCCCCCCCCCCAAGTACTACAAGAAACACTAGCAGCATTCAAAGTATTGGTGGCAGCAGGTTTAGCACTGGCAGCAGGTTTAGCACTGGCAGAAGGTTCAACACTAGTGGCAGCACATCTGAAAGCAGGTACAACATCAGTGGCTGCAGATACAGCACTGGTGGCACTGGCAGCAGGGGCAGCACATCTTGCAGCAGGCACAGGCAGCTGACCTGTCCTGCTCTTACTAGTATTACCCTTTTCTCCCTCCCTTCCCATTCACTTTTCTCCCTCCCTTCCCATTAAATTCCCCAAGATGCCTTGGGGTGATTTAGGGGGACTGGACAGTATTGGTACAGTAGTGGTCCCTTCCTCCTCACACTCAGTGGAAGCATAATGGTCCTTCCAGCTCCTCCATTGATTAAGTTTTACCCTGCTCATAGTGATAGGAGTCACTATGAGCCTCAACTGCCTCACTTTTTGCAAAACATCACAAGAGAACAGCACAGCACATCTATCTCGCCCTGTAGCTGCTTTTATTGTGTCTGCCTTCAGCGAAAACATCACCTTTTTATAGCGGAAGTGCAAAAACAACGTAAATCAATGGGCGGAAACTTTCTAGCCATTGAAAAAAATGACTAAAAACTTTGGCCAATGGGCAAAAAATGCGAAAAATTTTAACCACTAGTTTTAAATCTAATTTTCCCGTGAAAAAGCGGATAACAACATGGTTTCGCAAAATTTCCTGCGGGAACACGGCGACAACGTTTGCCCACCCCTACTCACAGGTTTGTTTGGTGGCTAGAGTAACGTCTGTGAAGGGTTAGGAATACAGATATAGCTTTTCACTTACACAACAAATAAAGGAAAAAAGGATGTACTCTTTTAGTCCAAGTATCAGAATAAATAAGTTGCTATAAGAACAGATAAGACATTGGCTGAGATTCAAAAAAATAGATTTAGAAAAAGATGAAAAAATACACTAAAAATATTTGACTAAATAAATATCATAAAAATAAATAAGAATATTTCCTAACAAGTAGACAGAATTAGTTAAATTCAGGACATTATGATCATGTAATCCTAAACAGGCTGGCCATAATGTAAACAGGAGCATGTAGAAGAGGGATTGTATCAAGGGCATTTAACCCTTTGAGTGCCAGAGGGGTATTGAATGCATTGTTTAGCTATAGATTGGACATCCCTCTAGCACTCATTTAATATCTGGACATTTTATAGGGGCCTACTATTTCAGGGGGCCTCACTTCACCTCAGATTCCCAACAAATCTGTTTTTACAGAAAGAAACCGAAAAAGTTTTATCCACTTGGGGCTTAATTGGAAATGGCTTCAATAAACTCACACTTACCTATGTGGATTGGATTTCCAAATGTAACATTTACTTGGAACTGGATATCATGCCCATGGAGGCTGACATCATTCATTGATGAAAGACCGCAAACTCCTCCCAGTGATATGATTCTAAGAAGGTCTTTAGTGGAGTTTGTGTTTCTGAAGTTCTTCAGTGAAGAATAATATCTGCCTAAATTATTATGATATAAAATACAAATTAAATGTTAATTTTGCTTCCCAGTCCTCTCTGAATTGATTCATAGTGGCCATTAGGATTTTTCTGCCCAAATTAAGTTAAGTGAGGTTTATTATTAGAAGGTTTTCGTCTCCCTTGAAATGTCAGAGGGGTACACAATGCATTGCTCCAAAAGGAAAAATGTGTGTGGGTATAATTTATACCATATTTAAGATATGCTGTTAAATTTTCCATGTAAGCAAAAAGCCAGTTGGTATTTCCAACAGATGTAGTGAAGTCGGATTAGGGTTTTTCCAGTGTTTGACTTGCTTTCATTTATCAGTGCTACAAATATGAACAAGTCTATCTGTAGTTTGTCACAGGAGTGAAAAAAAATCCAATCATTTTTTTCCACCCAATAAAATCTGTTCTGAACAAGAGAAAGCTACTCTTTAGGACATTCTCATTAGCTACAAATACAACACTAAGACATTTCTAGAGTGTGACCACAATTGTACCCACGTATACAGAAAAGGGTAACATTGAATAGAATCTGCTGGGACTCAAAGTATTCCACAATGACTAAAATAGGGCTTATTCAGGAAAAACCAACCGCACCATCCTATATAATAATTAGCTAAAAGTATGTTTGTCAGACGCTGTCATGCGCAGTACAGTTGGCTGCACGTGCTGCAGTCATGCTCATTACAGACTGCCCACACCGCAGCTGATAACGGAGCGGGCCACTCCAAATTCAGACTGTAGTGCTTTCTGTGCACCTTCAATGTGCAGACAGGACTACGGTCTGAATTTGGAGCGCCCTGCTCCGTTATCAGCTGCAGCACGGGCAGTATCTACTGTGCATGACTGCACCGCGGCCGTTGCTGGGTGGCACTGTGGCCCATGTACACGGGCTCTTCAACTAGTAAGGAATAAACGTAACATGGGCTATTAACTCTTTGATTGCTAGAGAGGTCTCAAACAATATATACAAAATGTAAAACCAGAATCCATTCACCAAGCTCTTATCTGTAGATGAACTACAGTAATTACAGTGTATACTGGCCTCACCTTTATGAACTTTACTGCACTGAAGAACTGGATTAATTAGGGAGGATTGTTTCACTGTTTATATATTACTAGTAGAAGAGCCCGTGTACACGGGCCACAGTGGCGGGAGGTCGCGGTGCAGTCATGCCCAGTAGAGACTGCTCGCGCCGCGGCTGATACAGAGCTGGATGCTCCAACATCAGACTTCCGGTCTGACTTCAGAGCGCCCAGCTCTGTATCAGCCTCGTCACGGGCAGTCTCTACTGGGCATGACTGCATTGTTACAAACTATGTAAATTAATTAGCAAATTATTATATAGGATGATCTCTAAATAACACAACATACACATATTGCCATATTGTATCATGAATGGTGTATACTAATTAGTGGGGTAGTCAGTAATACAGATTTGTATTTTAAATGACTTTTGATTGATATTTGTGTTTCAAGATTATCCTGCAGTTTATACATTGGATACTATTATTCTTACAACATAAACAAAGACAAAAAAGAGGCACTCCTAGTGTAATAAGTCTTGAATAATTACACCACCACCAATAAACCACCACACTCACAATATGAAAAACCACTATCTATTGGTCAGCCAGACATATGGAGGATTCACGACTGACCCCACTCAGTCCCTCCGGCAATGGATTGTGGATGCTGCTCCCAACAGATAGTCAGGTATCTCTCCAAAGTATCCCTGGCAAAAAAAAACAAAAAAGAAGCCGAAGAAGAGGTGCAATACCACTCTTAAAGTGTAATACCAATACACTGGTTTTGGATCTGATACTCACAGAGAATAAAAGACCCAGTTGATAAAGCCAGCAACCGGTATTGCAAGCAAGGATATATTAATCCTTCCTGCTCCGTATATACACTTCTCTGGATTGGAAATATTTATATACACACTGGAACCAAGTTGAATATCACTATATTTCAAATGTATTAAAATAATATCTAAAAAATTCAAATGTGACTATAGAGTAACTAGAGCCCAAGCGTTCAACGTGTTTCGAAGCATATACTTCATCAGGAATGCTAAAAGGGCAAATATACAGATCTATAAGCTCAATGTCACAATCCTATATAATAATTCGCTAGGATGTTTGTCAGAAGCCATCATGTGCAGTAGAGACTGCCCGAACGTACAGAATGCTGGGAGTTCAGTGCTGGGAGCATTCTGTCCTTTCGGGCAGTCTCTGCAGTGCATGACTGCATGATTGGCAGGACGCAGAGCAGGACCAGCCTCTTAACTCTTTGAGTGGCAGAGGGGACTTTGCAATGCATTGCGTACCCCTATGGCACTCAAAGGGTTAACATTACCCGGACCTTGGCCCGTGTACACGGGCTTTTACACTAGTCAAACATAAAATATCATCCATTTACATATCAATAACCCCACATTTTATTTACTATGGCCAGAAAATCCTAATAGTCCCTATGAATTTTTCTTTGATTCTTGGTTCCACACATTTTCAGTTAATCTTGAATGTCTTGTCCATGGAAGGGGACATGACAGTTGTTAGCAGTTCCACAGGACATCAAACTCTGCTCACTTCACATGGAAATCTTACATAGACCATACCTCCCAAGTGTCCCTCTGTAGGAGGGACAGTCCCTCTTTTAGACCCAAATCCCTCTGTCCCTCTTTCCCACCCTGATGTCCCTCTTTTTAGGAGATCAGATTGTTGGGTATATATATATATATATATAAATGTATCACATTGCTCTACAGCAATAAAACTCACATTATTGTTTGTTTAAATGTCAGTAAATGTGTTTATTAATTAGTCTATGTAAATAAAATATATTGGTCATGTTATAAGTCATTTATTATTTTACACAAGTTTGTATAAATAGGTCATGAAATAGCCTAAAAATTCCTGGTAATGCCCCACCTACCAGCCACGCCCCCAGCAACACCCCCTAAAAGACAAGTGTCCCTCTTTGGCGATGTTGGGAGGTATGCATAGACCCATGCATTCTACCTCCTTCAGTCTGAAAAAACTGCCTGCAACTGTCATGTCAGCCTCCACAGCAATAACATGAAGGACTGATTGAAGAGGTTGGATCATATGTATAAAAAAAACGGAAGCATTTCTGAGTAAATCCAACTGCGCCATGTAAATGCTTTGGATGATAAATAGCTATAGCATTCAAAGAGTTAAAAATCACATTTAAATCAATTGGATTATTTACTTTAGACTATATGGTGCTGTTGGTTTGCCCCAGAATTGCTCCATTTCAAAGGAACAAGGGCAAAATTCATATGGGCCATTAGGATTTTCTAGCCACAGTAAGGTAATTATTGGGGGTTATTATTAGGAGGATAGGAGGATTTAGTTCTTCTGTAAATCAGCATGGACTTTTAGTTATCCCCTGATGTTAACTTTGTTTGCTCCAGAGTTTACGTGTCTTCTGTGTATCTATGGCCTCAAGTATATTTTGTTTCAGCTTTCCCACACCAGTGCCCAGGCCAGGACCTGAGGATATCCTTGCTTAAACACAGGTAATTTGATCAGAGGCTTAATAACTATAATTAAGACACCTGTGTTTATATAGAATTTCCTGGCCCGTTAGAGGTTATTTGAGGATTGTTTTGAGAACCATTGAGCCAGAGGCTATACTGTGGTCTATAAGCCTATATTTCGTCATTATTTTTACAGGGTTTTGTCTCGCATGATTTGAATGAATAATATTTTTCAAAGTACAGATCTGAGTTAATGCTCATAGAATGAACTATAAAGTAACACGTTTAGGCCCTGCACTAAAAGGTCATTTTAATGCATGGAGACAACACACTTATGTGGCTGCTTTTTTCACAAATATTAATGGGTCTAAGGAAGACAACAACAAAACATAAAGGTATTATACATGTAATACTATATTTGGCAGCCTCCATTCACAATTTTACCAGCAGCTTCAAACACTCTTAAAACACCCCTGAAAGACACCCAGTTAAGGCATGCTGGCAGGTAACAGTGCTGTTCAGTGGCTATTGCTGTGGTGCATGATGCACCAGAATTCAGCATGCTGCCACTTGCAGGAACACAAACTGAACACATAGAAGTTGCAGAATGTCTGCTCTGCATGATGTACTATGGCATTTTCCTTTAGTCTGTTCACACCAGTAATGCTCTTTGCAACCATCAAAGACTATCTAATCCATATGGGTGTCAACCAAACATATATTGTCAATGCTGATGGAGGCTGGCCATTCATCACACCCCCACCATGCCTGCCTTGTGATGAGATTGCCTGGAGAACTCAAGAGACTGGTGGTGAGCAACACGTGACTTGAATGACACTACTGTACAGCATTTTAACTCTTCAATATAAAACATAAGAAAAAAAACAACCAGTCATTATTGTTGCAATTCATGATATTGACTTAAAGGGATAGTAATGTTTCATAATAAAAGCAGCTCTAACTAATCTTCATAGTATTTGGGCATTGGAGAGTGTTATTTCAATTCTGTCAGAGTTGTAGTTCAAGAGTAATTGAATGATAAAGTATTCCGCTCTCCCCCTTTTACTGATATAACACTGCTCACCTCAGAGCAGCAGAGAGTGTCCAGGTAGATTGCAGAGAGGGACAATCTTCAATTAAGATAAGGGAAAAAGCTGAAAAACCTGTCAAGGGGGGCAGGGCTTTCATTGTTCTCACAGTAGAATATTGATCCTTGATGTGAGCTGTCTGGTCTATAGACTGCATTCCACATCTGAGGAGTGGGAGCTTACACTAGGTAAAAGGGGCAGGAGGGGGAAACTTTTTCATTCAATTACTCTTGAACTACAACGCTCACAGTAATGAAATAACACTCTCTATGGCTCAAATACTATGAAGATGAATTGGAGCTGCTGTTTTTGTGAAACATTACTATCACTTTAATTCCATTTTCTTCTCTCATCCAACATATTTTCTTCTGGTGAGCCCCTACTTGGAAGCAGAATGACACATTGTTACGGGTCTCTTTTGGTGGTCCACTGAGGCTAGGTTTCCCATAATTGAACATTCGAAAGACTTCTTATAAAAAAATACATGCTATTGTAAAAACAGTAGCCAAAAAGAAAAATAACAAATATGAGCGTATTGCAGATCAAATTTAGAATATATTCATGGAAGAGAAAGAAGATAGACAGAAAATGGGTAGTAGCCCACAGGGGAGGGCTGGCCTGGGGGGCAGGGGGGCAATTGCCCCCTGGACTGGTGATATGTCTGTGCTGGTAGGCCACTGCGCCTCACTAAATCTCCCAATTGTTTCTGTAAATGGAGCTACACTAGTGATACCACAGAGCTTACAATTGAAATAGAGCTACATAAATGATACCACAGAGGTGCAATCCAAATGGAGCTAAACTAGTAGCATAAACCATTTCCCTTGTAAGCTCTATAGCAGTGGTTCTCAACCCGTGGCCCTCAGTGGCTACTATCAGGCCAGGATTTGTAAATTTCCTTTTAAGAGCACAGGTGAGTCAATCAGTGTTTATGAGCCTCTGATCAACACACTTGTGTTCTAGCAGGGAAATTCCTAAGGCCTGGCCTGTTAGTGGCCACTGAGGGCATGGGTTGAGAACCTCTGCTCTATAGTATCACTAGGTAAGCTTTACTAAAATTGTAAGCTTTGTAGTAGCGCACTAGTGTAGCCCCATTTCAACTGTAAGCTATGTGGTATCACCTGACTTACATCACAACATTAATGCCAATTTTAAAATTAACAAAAGGGGGTGGGCTGGGTCAGTGGGCTCGAATGATAATGGGCCACTTGAATGTATTTGCCCCCTGGCCCACAAGTTGCCAGCCCTCCCCTGGTAGCCCACAGGGGAAAAGACCAGTCACTAATATGAAAAAATGAATGAACTAATCACGCCATGTAAAAACAGACCTGTGGTATGTAACTTTATTTATAAAATGGGAGACCTAACTGAGAATGATGAATGCTAGAAAGGTCTCCAACCAGGCTGGTTCTAAGGTTTGCAGTACTGTGAGTGACAAATACTTTAGCAAAAAAAAACACAGCCAGTAACTGTTATGTCTGCTTTCATGGATATGATATCCAGAACTTATTGATGATGTTATCTCTATCCTTGTGCTGTAACACACTAGGGTGACGCATGCTGGGCAAAAGAGGAACATTGTCTGTCCCAATGGGAATAGTGTGTTGCTAGGGTAGTTGCCACAGGGATGGAATTAGTTATTTGACTATTTACATGGAAATGGGGATATGACTTGGCAGATTTAAGCATAATATAAGTAGTAGAGTGGAATTTAGAAGTGCGTAACAAAATATCAGGACCAAATTAGACAGGCTGCTGATCAGCAAGATAGAGGCGGTTACAGTCACAAAAGTCAGTGTTGCTACCTGAGGCAGCCATGGAAGCATCAAGGCCTACTTTAATACCTGTTTGAGCTCAGTACTCAGTACCATCCACATCCCATAGCCCTGATTACCAAGTGCAGTGGCATCACACTTGGTAATCCCACTCATCCCTTGTATTTGTATAGGCTTACTTCCTCTGCATCGAGACATGAAAGCAGTGTGGAGAGGTCTGTCTATCATGATACTGCGGCATTGAGGAGGGTTTTATATCCAACACTTCCTGTCAGGGGAGCTGGCACAGAAGAAGGAGACATTTATTTGGACAAGAGTGTGGTGGAGAGACTTCCAGACTGGACTTTGTGGATGACCATGAGACATACCACCCTTCCTAGAGCATGTTTGAGAGCAGGGGATGTCTTGCACTCCTCATGTCTCCCCTGTCAGACCAGCTTTGTATTTAGAAATGAGGGCTTCCTCAAGGACGAATGTATAGGGGGGTATTCTGATTACGCCTTAATCTCTCCTGATCTTGCAGGCTCTTCATTGATTAGTACTGAGCAGTCTGGAGCAGCCTGACAGAGCGATGGTTAGGCAAACAGCGAGGTCTTAGGGTTATAAGTGGGGTGCCGCAGGGTTCAGTCCTGGGCCCAATGCTTTTTAATTTGTTTATTAATAATCTAGAAGTGGGAATTGAAAGTAGCATCTCAATCTTTGCTGATGACACTAAGCTATGTAAGGAAATACATACAGAGCTCGATGTTTTTTCCCTACAGAAGGATTTAGATAAACTAAGTGAATGGGCAGAAAAGTGGCAGATGTCATTTAATGTAGATAAATGTAAGGTTATGCATTTGGGTTGTAGAAACAAACTTGCTGCATATACTCTAAATGGGAAACAACTTGGGAAATCCTCATTAGAGAAAGATTTAGGTGTACTGATAGACAATAGTCTTCACAGCAGTGTGCAGAGTCACTCAGCTGCTGCAAGAGCAAATAGAGTACTAGCCTGCATAAAAAGAGGTGAAGAAGCAAGGGATGCTAATATTATCCTACCTCTGTATAAATCCTTGGTTAGGCCTCATCTAGAATATGGAGTACAATTTTGGGCGCCTGTTCTAAAAAAAGACATTGCTGAACTGGAAAAGGTGCAGAGACGTGCAACAAAACTGATAAAGGGATTGGAGGATCTGAGTTACAAAGAGAGACTAGCCAAACTGGGTTTGTTTACATTAGAAAAGAGACGTCTAAGGGGTGATATGATTACCATATACAAATACATTCAAGGTCAATACAAAGAACTATCCAATGAATTATTTATGCAAAGAGCTGAGCTAAGAACAAGAGGTCATCCATTAAGACTTGAGGAAAGGCGCTTTCGACTAAAACACAGGCAGGGATTCTTTACAGTAAGGGCGGTAAGGCTATGGAATTCTTTGCCTCGGGATGTTGTGCTTGCAGATAATGTAACTGCATTCAAAAAAGCAATGGATGCCTATCTAGCACAGAACAATATTGACAGTTATGACAGATGGCTTCAAAGCAAATAGGATATTGAGCCGGGGAACTATTTGACACACACACACACACACCTACACTGGAAATTGCTCCAGAGGGCTTTTTTGTTGCCTTCCTCTGGATCAACAGGAGTGTTATTGGCATGGGCTGGACTTGATGGACGCATGTCTTTTTTCAGCCTTATCTACTATGTTACTATGTTACTATGTTATGTCTTCACTAGCCAAACTTATTGATCTTATGCACAGGGAAGACCCCTTATCATCTTCTACATGACAAAATGATGTTGCTCTGGCAACTCAGGTACTGGCAGCTGATAAGTATGTTTCTTCTTTCTGCACTCCTCTCTTTCTCTCCTTTCCTTTCCTGTTTTACCAGTTCCAGTGGGGTGAAGGGGCAACTGGGAGCTAATGTTTTAGCAGACATTTTAGGGGCAGGGGGTCAGAGATTTGTTACTTAAGTGTGGGTTTCCTCCTCTTCTGCCCATTTCCTCACTTTGCATCCCTCTTAATTCCTATGTAACCTAGGGCCCCAGGTCATTCTGTTGCCCAAGCTCAGTGTTACTCCCCCTACAGTTTTTCTTATGTTCCATTATCAATTTTCCAAACTTGTAAGGTTATCCTCTGTGTGGATGGTACCCTGGGATCACAATTGTCTAAAATTCTAAATCCAAGTTCTGCCTTGGCAGTCCAGTCAGACATCCACTTCTGGTGGTACAGACCTTAACCTCTTTCAGCCTACCTTACCTTGTGCTTCTGGAAGTAGAACCTCCATTCTATCACCATGTAGGCTGCTTACCCTTCTTGGTTTACTGTGTTCAGCCCTTTTCCATGGACTGTAATTCTCGGCCTTCTCCTAGTGTGGCAGGCAATTTCCTCAGCTAGTTTGTTTTGCTAGGAATTACTTAATGTACTCTAGTTTCCCCTTTGGCTTACCTTGGCACTGCACTATTTCTTGTGATTATGTATTCTCCCTGCTGTCATCTTCTTTCAAAAATCAGAGACTTCAATTGACCTGTTGGGCTAATCCTGTGTGACCACCTTATACAATGTCCAATGCATTTATCCAGACCAATCACCAGCTCAACTGGTTTGTGATATCCAACCTTGCATTCCCAGCTTTCACTCTGGCAATAGCCACAGGACAACTGCATTAAGTGGATGTCAATGCATTCAGGAAATGCTCTCTAGCTATGCTCTTGGGCCTTCAGGTGGTATCCACATGGAGTATTGTTCAACAGAAAGAACCTCCTGTCCATTTCCTACCTACGTATGGTCATGGTAAGATACATGGGGGCTATTACTAAAAGGAGCTGCAGTTCCTTTAAACACATTTTATCAACCATGGCATGTAGGAAATGAGTTGTGCATGTATTCTAAGAATTTCCTACATATATTTTCAGGATAGTTCCCTTTAACCCATTGGCTGTAAAACAGGTCTGCAGCATGTTGCTTCACAATGCATAGGAGACATCTAGCATTTAAGGAGTTAAGAACAGTAATGTGCATGACAAATAATAGAAAAACTACCTCTTACATAACTGTATTCATCCTGCAGTAAATCGGCAGTTTTAAGAGTTTGCAATATTTATCTGACTTTAGTTTCCCTTTAACAAACCTTAGAGACAATGAGTATGTCACAGTAAAATGATTTCATATGCCTGCTGGTATTATGAAAACCAATGCTGCCCCCTGTGGATTAGATCAAAAGTGCAGACACACATTAGAAAAACTTAGATGAAAGCAATTTCATTTCTGATTATTTCACATACGTTATAACAAAAATATAAAGCACAAACTTGGAGAAGACGTTTATGCACCAGAGCAGGTATATTGCTAAATTATTTAAATAAAATATTGAAAAAAATATTTTGACTGTATAGGAATCACATTTAAAGCAACTAATCAGTGATTATTCAGTGTTTGGTCCTCCCAGTTATTAATGACTACAATCAGCCAAAAACCGACCAAAGTGTGGTCTAATATTGACTAACCCTCAGCTATTAGATTCAGCTGTTGATGGGCAGCATTAACCTTTTGGGATTTACAATGTACTGAAGACATCTCTGGTATGCAAGGGGTATATTTTAAAACATTTTTGGATGCGACCTCCCAGTTTTCCACAAAATAAGCATTTCTTTCTAACTGTGACTAGCAGAGAAGATGTTACATGTAACAACTGCTTTACCAATTATCTGTGTCTGTGACTGTTCTATGAAATGATTCTTTAAGTTATATTCCTTTCAGTGCGACAGGGGGAGTGCAGTGAATTGCAGAGCAATGCGTTGTATATCCCTATGGCAGTAAGTGGGTTAAGGGAAAGCTGAGGGTATTGTTGGTGCTGAAGTCTGAGTGCATCCTCTCCATTCCCCCACCTGCCCTCCCTAACACATCACTAGCATTACACTAACTTCACATGCTAATAATTAAACTGTCTCCCCATACCCTTACATGGATCATTCTTAGAGCATATGGTGAAGTGTGTGGAATTTTCTGTGAAAAAATGATTTTCACATATTCCCAGACATATTTTGCCATTGCATCAAACCTTAGTGCATCTCCATACCTGGGAACTCTCCGAATCTGCCCCAGAGACACTAGTTTTTAGTGTTAAAGGGATAGTAATGGTTGAAAATAAATGTAGCTCCAATTACTCATCATATGTTTTGGGGCATGTAGCGCTGTATTTCAGTATTGTTCAAACATGTAGTTCAACAGTAATTCAATTACTTTTTATTTCTTCTATGCCACCTCCCCCCAGATACGGAATCCGGTTGCTTCTGTGAGTATAAGTAAAACCTTGCCTCCCTTCATGAAGGCGTGCAGGATTTTCCTTACGCTCACAGAAGATAGTCCCTCACTGCACTTCCCACTTTATGTGGTAAAAGAGTCAGGAGAGGATACTTTATAACTGAAATACTGTTGAGCTACATATCTGACAATATGGAGATACAGTGCTACATGGCCCATAATATATGAGGAGTAATCAGAGATGCATTTATCTCATCCATTACTATCCCTTTGGGTCTCCAGAGACAGAGGCTGATTCTCCAGCAGTGGTGAGTTTCCTGAGTATCTCTGTCCACTTCTCCTCCTGCCTTCCTACATCCCACCCTGTTCCACCCAATTCCCAATCACTTCCTAGCTCAATTCTGGTTAAGTCCTGCCCATCTGATTAAGCCCCACCCACTTTATGATGCAAATCTTATCAGGAACAAACCTAACAGTCCATGAACCCTCTCCGGTGGTGCCACAGATGGAAGTTCCCAGGTATGTGCATCTCCCCCTCAAGTAACACAGGGGCATATAAACATCCCTATTTATTTAAATGGGGATTTTAAACCAGCAAGTGATAGAGAGGTCTCCAAATCATTGATTCACAATGTTTTAAAGACCACTTTAGTTTTCAAGGGGTTAAAAGCCACATTTAAATAAATGGCAAATTTGGACATTTTTATTTTTCCCCTCTGGTGTAGTAGTTTTGCTTCAGAATTACTGTAGTCCTGCTAAATACATCAGCCTCTGCGTTTGTATTCTGCCTTGGACTGGACTTCTCTTGGCTGGGCACATTATAAATGACTACAGAAACAGCTGGGTCAGCATTCATGACCCTGTGATATTATTTTAGGCAACATTAACTTAGATTTCAAATTTACAGTAAACGTATTGCTTAATCTGAAAAAATGTGTTTGTGTGTGTGTGTGTATATATATATATATATATATATATATATATATATATATATATCCTATACAATAATTTGCTAGGATATTTGTCAGAAGCCGTCATGCGCAGTAGAGACTGCGCACGTTCTACTGCGCATAAAGCGGACGCTTAACCCTTTGAGTTCTAGAGGAGTACGCAACATATTTCATTAACCGGACCTTGGCCAGTGTACATGGGCTTTTACACTAGTATATATTTATATATATGTTAGGCCTTTTCCTACAAAAAAAAGTGTGTTCCTGCTGCTTGATGCCTCAGTTAGAAGTTATTACAAAGCAAAACCGTATGCATATTACTTTCATGGCATTTGCATTTCATGCAGTGCTGTTGCTATTGCTGTCTCTGACAAAAGTACTCCATAGGCTGCAAGAGCAACCCCCAACCTCATAAAATGGAAAGGCCATGGAAATACTGCACTCAATGAATTAAGTAGCCTTGTTTTACTCAGCAGGGAAATCCCTGCAACTATATATAATTTCATAATATGCTAATTTGTTTTTAAACATTTGAGTGCTAGAGGAGTGTCCAACGATTTGGCATGCAAAGGGTTAATGTAAATATATTTGGATAAAGAAAAGCACAGAGAACTGGTGTTTCCCAGCATATTATGGTATTTTCTTTTAGTCACTTAAGCACTGAACAATGATATGCAGGTTTAGACTGTACTGTACTAGTAGTAGAAGCAAAGCAATTAAAAGTAATTCCCTAAAGTATTAGGTTACACAGTGATGCCAACATTATATTTGCCTTTTTTCTCTTGCTGTATAAGAAAATGAGACAAATTATACAAAAGCACAAAATGTGCACTGGAAAAGTGACAAACGAAGCACAATGCAGAGTTCCGTGTTTGTCACTGAGGTGTTTATTTATTCAGCCAACAGGTACAGTAATATAAGAGAATTATTATTAACCCTCTTTGCTGTCTTAGATAACTGCAAAGCATTGACACGAATGTACAAAGCAGTGCAGCAGGTGCATCCAAGTGCCGTCCTCAAGTTCCACTGACAACCCAGTATTTAAGGATTTCCCTACCTGAGCACAGGTACAATAGTGAAAATAAATGAGACACTGGGGCACCTGTGCTGAACTCCTTCAGTGCCTGATGGGTATGTAACGTAATGCAAAGCAATGCATTGCGTACCCCTCTGGCACTGAAAGGGTTAATCTAGGATATCCTTAACTCCTGGCCTTCTGGTAGTCCTTGAGGATCACACCTAGATACCCCTGAGCTAGGACACTACTGAAAAAAGTAAATAGAGGATAAATAAAAATTCCCGAATATCCAATTGAATTAAAGTAGAACTTTCATATGATTAACACAGCGCTGCAAATGATAGTTACATTATCAATATCCACAGACATATACTTGAGAATAAAACAAATTGCTACATTAAAGAAAAAAGAACCTTTTAACCAGGCAGGCACTGTCTGGGATCTTGCAGGAGGCGCTCTCTGCGCCTGGGCTGTCAGTCCCTTCCGGTGCCATATGGTACAGTGGCAGTCAACTCACCAATCATGGAGTTGAAGGAGATGGACAGCGCAAACACAGAGATGCTGGCTTTGTGTGATATCTGCACTGTTCCCCAGTGCCTGCCTGGTTAAAAGGTTCTTTTTTTGTTAATGCAGAAATTCATTTTATTTTCAAGTATATGTCTGTGGATATCGCTATGTAACTATCATTTACGATGCTATGTCAATCATATGAAAGTTTTGCTTTAATTTAATTGGATATTTGTGAATTTTTATTTATCCCCTATTGTCCTGTTACTTTTTTCAGAAGTGTTCTAGATCAGGGGTGTCTAGGTGTGGTCCTCAAGGACTACCAGAAGGCCAGGAGTTAAGGCCTTTAAATAAAGATTTGATCCCCTTGAATGTTAAAGGGATAGTAATACTTTGTTTTAACTTTATTTTATTTTGTAGGCATTAAAAAAACATGAAGAACGATATAAGTCTTATCTCTCAAACCTTTATGGTTTGAGAGATATTCACAAGCAAAGTTTCCCCCTCCTGCCCCTTTTACCTAGTGTAAGCCATCTCTTCTCAGATGTGAATCTGGTTGTAAGACTAGACAGATAACAGAAGGGGACAATCTTCTTCCTATGAGAACAATGAAGGCCCTGCCCCCCTTGACAAGTTTTTCAGGTTTTTCCCTTATCTTAATTGGAGATTGTCCCTCTCTGCAGTCTACCTGGGCACCTCCCTTCTGATCTGGCTGAACAGTGTTACATCAGTAAAAGGGGCGGGAGGGGGATACTTTGTCATTGAATTACTCTTGAACTACAACTCTGACAGAACTGAAATAACACTCTCCAAAGTCCAAATACTATGATGATTAATAAGAGCTGCTTTTATTATGAAACATTACTATCCCTTTAAAGTGGACTTCAAGGCATTGTGAAGCACTGCATTGTGGACCTCTCTATCATTCAAGTTATAATTTTTTTGTCCCCTTGATGCATTTAGTTTGTCCCAAAGGTTATGCACTAAGGTGTGATAAACAGTTGATGACGAGAAGATAACTTCTCAAATGTTATCACGTCTACAATTCCTATGTTATTCTAAGGAGTCTATACACTAAGATCTCTCCTATTTGCAAAATCATAAGTGCATAGGCTCCATAGAATAACATAAGAATTGGAGAAGTGATATCACTTATTCCTAGTACATCAATCTCATTGATCAAAATAACAGTAGTTCAGTTCATTTTGGATTATATACTGCTAGTCAGATTAGCTGTTTTTTGGGACAGAGCAGAATGATGGAGTGACAAGCAAGATGGATTTTGGTTCCAAAAGATAATATCATGACAACACTGAAGAGTTGTCATTTGTTTATAGATAAAAAATATCAGTACAGGTATATATATCTGCGAACATCAATCATATATTCCCTTCTTAATTTTAAAACGTGTGCTGATTTTAAAGAAAACTAATACTAAAATGTAACTTGCACTTATAAGAAAGAGAATGGTGCAGAATTCATAGTTCTTTGCAAATGCTTTTACACAGTGTCAGATGTTTGGGGATGTGGTTTTGTGTGTACTGGTTTTCAGCTAGCTGGAGGAAACCCATTTTACTGTGCAATTTCTTGTAATGTCATACACAGCAGTCTACAAGCTACTCGACTCAGTAGCATCAGGAAGTGTGGGATGGAAAGGAAATGGCTGCCTCCAGGTTGCTGAAAACCATCACAAACAAATTGATGTGAGGCTGGTGTACCAAGTATAACTGTAAACACAAAGTACACAAAGTTCTACAAATACCAGTATACCAGTGTTCTGGTTCAAGCCAACTGAACCGTAGAGGACAAAAAAATATCTTAACTGGGTCCTTTAACACTTTGACTGCTAGAGAGGTCTCCAGTGCTATATGTTGGATACCTCTTTAATATTCGAGGGGTTAAAAGTCCAATTTAATCAATGTTGATCGTTGTTGAACTTTTCTGGTGCATTTGCTTCACCAGTTCTTCTAAACATCAGCTTCAGTATTCCTGTAAATAAAACAGGCTATAATTACATTGCACAGCACCTATGATGATGTGGCATAATTTACGTAATATTTGGGTCTCTTCTTATTTTAGCAAATGCAGAATAAATTGGTTCTAAGACATTGCATAATACTTTGACTTGATAAATCTATTTCTAATTTTACTTCAAGTCTTACTGATAGTGTGTAACTAAATATAGAGTTTTCATTTTGAGAAAAATGCCACAAGGCAAGCACTTTTGCTCTTACACAGAACATGTTTTTTGTTATGCACAGTCCTATTATTACATTTAGAGATGTAGCCATTCCTGCTTTGGCTGATCTAGTGTAACTTGTCATTACCATGGCCTCATTCCTCATTAGGCAGAGAAGGCAACCTCCTGGAACTCAGAGGTACGAGTAGTGGCTGGTCACACATGCATTCTCTTTAGCCCCTGGTCAGGCAGATAATACAATCATTAAGGCTGATGTACGAAGGAGTTCTGGAGTAGTTCTGGGATAAACAATCTGCAACACAATTGATTTAAATGCAGCAAATTGGAGACCACTCTTTTAGATGTCATTGAGCCATTATGGAACCTCCTAATGTGTTGGGGGCCTCCATGCACCAAAGTGTGATCTCACTAAAACTCAGCTGCAACAGTTTTCCTCTTCAAATGAGGCAGCAGTTTGGAAGAATATCAGCCAGTGGTATCCCCACTTCCTTCTAAAGCCAATATGAGCCCACTTCGAATTTAGAGAGATGCCTGCTTCTGTGGACTTGCATTAAGGTTCCAGTGGGGTGCTCTTTCTGATGCATTGAGCAGGATACATTAGAGTTGTAGTTCAAGTTTAATTGAATGATAAAGTATTCTCCTCCCGCCCTTTTTACTGATGTAATACTGCTAGCCTCAGAGCAGCAAGACTGTCCTGATGGATCGCAGAGAGGGACAATCTTCAGTGAGCATAAGGAAAAACCTGTCAAGGGGGGCAGGGTTTTCCTTATGCTCACAGTAAGAAGATTGTCCCTTGATGTGAGCTGGTTGGTCCAATGACCAGATTCCACATCTGAGAGCAGGAGGGGGATACTTTATAATTCAATTACTCTGAACTACAACTCTGACAGTATTGAAAAAACACTCTCCATGGCCCAAATACTATGAAGATTAATTGGAGCTGCTGTTTTTTTCAAACATTACTATCCCTTTAAGTTAGTTCTTCAGAGTTGCCAAATACTTACTTTTATATACAGCCCACAGTATCTTGAGTTATCTTTATTGGCCTAAACCTAAAATCAGAATCCAGTTGACTTCACTAGATCAAGACCACCAAAATTTCTCCTGCTTCTTACCATGATGTGCACAGGTCCCTTATTGTGTTTTCTGCTCGGTTTGCCAAATTATATCTTGAGAAGTGTCAGCAGGGGCTAAGAAGTTTTATGATAGACCTTATTTAGAAATTATTCTGATTCTGAAAACCTTTCTGCTTGCGGAAACTTGCCAGCTGTCATAAACTTTCTTGGACAACAATCTGCTTTGAAAAAGTAAAAAAAAAAAAAATCACAATTTAAAGGAACACTAATGCCTAAAATGATTGGAATTATATAATTGTTTGGGGCTGACAGTTTGGAAAAGGGAGACAGTAGTGCAGAGAAGGGTAGGTGCTGAGGTGTGGCAGCAGCCCAGTAAACCTAGGCTCGAGTGTGCAGCAGTTGACCTGATTAGAGGGCCCACCTAAAAGGAGAAAATTAGAAAGGGTGAAGGAAGGTGGGGTTCTTCAGAAGGATGTGAACAGTGAGGGGCTGGCTCTACTGGGTTATAAAGACCTCCAGTCCATCTTACAAATGCAGAAATAGCTTTATACATCTAACCCTATATCTCTGTTTTAGCAGATACCAAGTCACATATGAATGCATACCTACAATGCTACACTGTTCTGAATTGCCCTACCCGTTCTCTTGTATTTGGAATATAGAGCAGATGAATCAAAAAGCCTGCCCAAATGGGTGTCAGTTAAATATTATTGGTCAGTGCCTATGTGGGTTAACCAGTCATTGGAGGTTATGGAAAGAATTGCAATATCCAGTGTTACCCATGTTTATGCTCTGAGCTGTGGCCCTTAGTCAGCTTATCAAAACCTCAATGCACCCAACCCATGAACACCTCTACATTGCAGCATGCTGTGTTATGGTATGTTATGCAAGGTGAAAATTGCCTCTGTGAACAGCAGCATAGAGAGCAATTTATTGTGTGTTTAGCACAGCATTAATAACATTGAGTTGGCCACCAAAGTGAACAGGGCTTTTCATTACCACAACTGCATGCAACAGTTTGCGAAACAATAACTTTGACAGCCTCGTGGCACTCAAACGTTAACCATAATGTTATCAAACACTAAAAGATTTTTCTCAGTGAGCTGGAAACTTTTGTAGACAATTTAACCAGGACTGGGCAATATGAGGTATCCTTCCACCAAAATGACCTTAAAATGTAAAATAAAATAGTGCAGAATATAAAATGTAAAATTAACAAATCCCCATTAAAATAAACACCCACTACAATCATTTGTTACTGGTATGATGTATATTGTGCGCATAGGGGTTTATAAGGTTAACCGTTTGAGTGCCAGAGTGGTATCCAATGCATTGAAATGCAATGTGATGGATACATCTCTGGCACTCAAATGGTGGAGTGGAAAAGAAAAGAATATACTTAGAATGATATTCTTAGAATTGAAAGCAATGGGTTAGTGCACCTTAAGAATAACTTGGCAGGTACTTTATTTCCCTAAGGGCTGGTGTTGGAATCCTCCATGCAGTACTCTCAATTAAATAGGGATACATGTTTGGCATGATAGAGCTCTCAAATACTTGGAACAAAAACAGCACCTTCATTATCTATCTGTACTGCTTGTTTACTTCCAATTAAATCCCATCATGCCTCACTGGGTGGCAAACATTTCCTTCTATATCTGGCCTTGCACAAAGAACTGATTTTGTGCACCGCACCTGCCTGATGCCTAGGGACAAAGGGCTTTCTTTATTCAGCTAGCAGAAAAGGTGCAGTTCTGGAATAAACTATGTGCCCGACAGGGGAGAAATTAAAACTTCAATTGATTTAAACGTGTACATTGTTTTAATTTTCAGTTTGACCTATAGTGCAATTGGTTTGCTCCAAGATTTCAGCTCTTTAGACTGATGAATAAGGTCCAAAACCTCTTGCACAAAAAATAGGCCATTTTGTTCTGTGTGCAATGAGTGTTGAATAGTGAGTGTTTTGGGGTATGCTGTTCTTCTCTGCAGAGATTCATACTATTTATAAACTGGGTGTAGAGGAAATCAGTTGAAAATAATTTTCCTTACATCTTCTATAAGTTTGGCTTTATAAGCTTCTATAAGCTTGTCTGCATAGAACTCTGTGCATGATGAATTGTACTGTTGCATCTGTATATAATAAAGCTGGGAACTCCCCAGATTTAACCCCAGAGACTTTACCAGGTCTCCAGGGCAGAGGCTGATTCTCTGGATGTGGGGAGTTTGTAATCAAACTCTGCCCACTTCTGTACCTTCCCAGTCTGTTCCTCCCACTCCCAGCCCACTTCTCCTCCTTCCCCAGCCAATTCCACCTTCTCTGGCCAGGTATTTTAAGTCCATCCCCATTTGCAATCAAGTCACTCCTCTTTTTTATCGCAAATCAATTTTTCTCGACCCAGCGGCACCACAGGACTCTCCTCCGGGGAGTCCAGAAGTCAAAGTTCCTAGGTATGGAAATAAATAACACTTCCAAATAATAACCCCGTTTAGAAAATCCTGATAGCCACTGTGAATTTTTCCCTTGCTACTTGGTTCAAGTGATAAAGTCTTCATTCAGTCCTGGATGGCATACCCATGGAGGCAGACATGATAGTTGCTGGCAGGATCATGGCACCTCAAACTCTGCTCACTGGATAGGGTAATTTTAACCCTTTGAGGGTTACATACCCTTCTGGTCATTAAAACCCTTTGAGTGCCAAAGAGAAATCCAATGCACTGCTTTACAATATGTTGGATACTTCTTTGGCACGCAAAGGGTTAATGGACTAAGTAGGCTCATGCGCTCTGCCTGCTTTCGTTTGAAAAAGGTGCCAGGCACCATTAGTATTTTCTGGCCATAATAAGGTAAATGGACGTTTTTTATAAGGAGTTGTTGGTTTCCCTTTGATCAGGCAAAGTTCATTCCCTCCCTTTCATGCTTCTATAAATAAAGTTTGGTTTGAATAAGTGAAACTGAGATATGAACACAAACACACACACCAGACGATGCACACGCGCCATATCTCAGAATCTGTGAGACGTCTTTCCACTTATTGCTTCAGCCAAGTAAACACATCTGCAGCACCCTTGCTGACGCTAATGCAGACATCATAGCCTCTTTGCACCTATGCAGATTAGCATGTACTTTTCCACAGGATTATAAAATCAGTTATTTATGTACATTTAAGTGTGTTTCCTCATTTCTAAATGTTGTCCTGATATATTAAATAGTCTACATAGTCTTATGTAATTCTGTTTCCTTAGGAGGGAACAGTGCATCAAACTGAGAGGAATTTGCTTACAATAGTTCTCTTAACCTCAGCAATTGTGGTCTATTCCCTGGGAGCTTTGGCGTGAACTTTAGAAAGGTTATTGAGTAGAGGATGCAAGAGGTACATATGCTAAAGGTCATTCTGCCATCCACAAGCTAGTACTCAATTAATTAACTCATTCAGGGGAATGTTCAAATGTGATTCTGTTCTATAATATTCACAGTTTTTGTGAACTGTGTCTGCCTAATGGCTATGCACTAGGCTATTTAAACTAAAAAGTGTGCTCTTTATGCTACTTGCACTAAAGAAAGGGCATAGAGGCTGATGTACCAAGTAGAACTGGAGTAAACCATATGTGTCATAGGGGGAAATGAAAATCCCCCAAAGTCCTGCTGATTTAAATGTGGCTTTTTAATCCTTTGAATGCTAGAGATGTGTCAAGTTTGTATTTGTCTCCTATAGAACGGATAATTTGCTATACAATTTCTTAAGTTTTTATTAGCAGAGGAAGTCAGACTAAGCTTCTTCTATTTCCTGCGCATGCTATAGCAGTACCCGTGTTAAAGTCTTTATACTGGTGTAGTTGTGCATACCATTGTGCAATTAAGTGTTCATACACAAGAATAGATATAGGCGTTGGATTTTTAATCTAACATATAAGCACTGAACGTAAGTTGTGCTGGTGCATTCATACACCCCACCAAACTGAATGGTACAAAACACCCGCACTATAAGAGTTATATTGCAGAGTGCGGGGTTCAGCTGAGATCTGGATTTTAATATAGCCAATATGGTATCCTATTGAAATGTCACCCTCTAATTGGTGACCATCAAAAGGGCAACATCAGAATGTCACCAGAATCAAAAGGGCGACATCAGGATGTCGCCCTTTTGATGGTCGCCGACTATAGTGCGACATGTCAATAGTAAAGCAGCTATGCAAGGTCTCATTTATTTTATCTCCAAATTTCATCCTAGAATGCAATAGGATTTTTGGTTTTAGAATCCAATTCATGGAATTCAGCCCTGATTCTAAAACTTTGATCACATGGGTGCCTTTGTTCAACATTTTCCTTGCTGCCCTAACCCCCCACCTGAATTAAAAGCATTGTCCCCAACTGTGCTTTTCACTCTGATCATTTTTGATTTGTGATCTTCCATCAGATTACACCATGCTGAAACTTGCATGTGTTCTGTGTTGGATGCATCCAAGTTGCAGCAGGCTTGATCTGTATGGTTTGTGTGTCAGAGTACAGATCCTTCACAATTTTCATTACAACCACCAACAATTGTCTGATACATGTGGGCAAAATGCATTGCGTACCCCTCTGGCACTGTAATAGAATAAAGATGTTTTTAGATTATCATTTGTTTAACGCTGGGAAAACTATCCTACAAATAAAAATGTATACCATGGAGAACAAATAAAAATTCCCATAGACTCAAATGGGGCTTTAAGCATTTCAGCGCCAGATGGGTTGCCATTGCTTTGCAATGCATTGGACAGCCCTCTGTCCCTCAAAGAGTTAAACCCTTGAATGCAAGAGAGGTGTCTAACACATTGTGAAGCAATGCATTGAAGACCACTCTAGGGTTCAAGGGGTTAAAACCTGTATTATTCTTTGTTGGTGCTATTGTTTTCTTCCAGAATTTCACCTATTTTGTATGCATAAGACTCTTATTGTCTTACTTGTTCATGTCCCAGTATACCATGCATGTCCCACAGATTGAACATGTACAATGTAAAAGCTGTTGTGCAAACACTGAATCCGATTTCACTACAAGAGGGAGAACTGGTTCCAGCCTGGGGCATCTACGGGCTACTGAGTAGTACAGTACATTGTTTCCCCACACAAGTCACTGAATGTTTTGAGCCAGACACTGACAGTGACAAGATGCACACAACAGAAACAAAAATAAACAATATTCTGAGTTTTGATTATTTTGATTTGCAAAGGGATGTTCTTAGGCTATGCTCACATGGGCAATTTGAACTGAGTTGTGATGTTACCCTGTTCATGTTGCCAGATTACCTACCTACCTACCTACATACATACCTGTTCTGCCCTGTGTTCCCCTTAGATCGGTGGGGTGTAATTGATTTGTTCCCAATATCAGAATCAACCCTACCCGATTGACATATTTGAGAACTTCTAAAATGAACTGACTGTGGTTTTTTTTAACCCTTTGAGTCCCCAAGGGGTACGCAATGCATTGCTTTGCACTGTTTTGCATACCCAGCTGGCATTCAAAGGGTTAAATACTAACCCTTAACGTTCCCCATAATGCAGAGTCTAAATCATATGTACCTGTTTGCTTTAACCCTGAGTTGCTACAATCAATACTCAAAGATAGCAATGTATGTGGCTAGACTTTGGCCTAGGATGATAGAGTGAAAAGGGCAATGAGACCCATGACGTACAATATCATGGCATGATGCATGTTACTTCAGGCTTACAGAGCTCAACCTCCAACCATTCCTAAATCCTTCATGAGAGACTTTAAAAACCGAGATTTTTATGGAACTACCCCTTATCCACTGAAAATCTAATCTTCTGAGCGCTGTGCAAAGCGTTGGTGGGAAAACTACTCTGGCACTCAAAATATCATTTTCTAGTGGTGGGGGATGTAGGTGTTTGCAAAGTGTGGGGGGGTATAGGTGTTTGCAAAGTGGGGGGGATGTAGGTGTTTGCAAAGTGTTCCTGGGTATAGGCTAGTAGAAACTATAAATATGGTGCTGCTCAAATTACCTTTAACATGCTACAATTTATAAGTATCATTACTTGAACGCACACAAAACTAGTACTTCTCTTTCTAGCTTTATGGCACAAATGGCACCAATTCAGTGACTAATTAGTACATGTGATACAGTAGGAAAAACTGGACTCTCATTCTGAAAATTTGACCCTTCAGCCTGAGATGTAGGTCAAAACCCTGAGAGTGCCAGGTATTGGGGTTTGGAGGTGGTCCATCTGAATGATGTACACTCTGACCCCATATACAACTACAGATCACCACCACTACAACTTATCTGTGTTCTGCAAGGCAGTTACAGCAGGCTACAACCGGCTGCACCATGCTGTGATAGTTACCTATATACATTTTCTGGTTATGAAATAGGTTCTGTATTTTGGAAGATTAGTTAGAAACATTGCACTCTGTCTCAGTGAACAAGTCCTTAGGGCTGATCTATGAACATGGGTTGCTGCTGATCCTCACTATTGATAAACATGATATGTACATTACAAACATTGTATGCATTTATTTGAACATTTATGTACAAGTACTGACGTAGGTTGTCTAAATTTAGAAACCTTGTTTTTCAGGTTTAGCAGACAATTATCATGAACCAAATGTTGCCAGAGGCATAAAGATTGCTCTGTGCTTCTGTCAACTCTAGAATCTAAGAGGTTAAGTTGTTTTATTTTTAGTCTGAGGAACATTAGCACCTCTCGTACCTTTGAATGCCAGATGGAGGTATCTAAGGCATTGCTTCACAATGTATTAGATTCCCCTCTAGCACTCAATAGGTTAAAATTAGCTTGATGTATATTACTTTGTACGGTATAATTGAACAATGAACATATATATATATATATATATATATATATATATATATGAAATTAGCTTGATGTTTGTCAATCTTTATGAATAATTGACAATGCAAGTGAACATAGGGTTCCATAGACTAAACTAAACATGCACAAGCAATGCCTAGAATTTGATTTGGGTAATTCTGCATCCAAAACAATAGCAGCTGTCTGTGCTAAGGTGAAAAACGTGTGCCTCTACAGCTGTTGTTGGACTACATTTCCCATCATTCTCAGCAAACCAAAGGTCAGCTGTGAGTAAAGGGTGTTGCAGCCAAAAACAGTTAAAGGTTTGCATCTCAGGCATATTCTTTATGATGATTTGGTGTCGTCCCTGATATTCAAGGGCTTAAAAGCAACATTTCAATCTATCAGAATTTTATAAATTATTTGTCCCCTATAATGCAATTGGTTTGCTCCACAATTTACCAGTTGCATTTGTACACCAGCCTCGATGTGCTTAGAAACATATTCATACTGTAGGTCAGGGGTAGTCAGTTGTCAGACCTCCAGCTTTTATACACTGCAACTCCCATCAAACCCATAACCAGCTGTGGGCTGCTTGGTCATGATTTGGAGGTCTAACTATTGGCTACACCTGTAGTAGACAAATAGTGCTGAAAAGCACAGTCAAGGAGATAAATGGCTTCTTCCTGTAGTGACACATATGACCAGAATCACAACAAATTCAGTGCCTGATTGTTTGAGATGTTAACCCTTTGAGCTACAGAGAAGTACCTCTCTGACTCTCAAAAGGTTAAGAGGATTAGGAGTGAACAAAAGAATAAGCATTAGGCTAATAGTATAGAAACACATACCTCCCAAGTGTCCCTATTTAGGAGGGACAGTCCCTCTTTTAGACCCAAATCCCTCTGTCCCTCTTTCCCATCATGATGTCCCTCTTTTTAGGAGATCAGATTGTGAGGTGTGTATGTAAGTGTATCACATTGCTCTACAGTAATAAAACTCACATTAATGTTTGTTTAAATGTCAGTATACTTGCTTTTAAATGAGTCGGTGTAAATAAAATGCTTTGGTCTTGTTATAAAGCATTTATTAGGTTACACAAAGAGGTGTCCGTAGGTCATGAAATAGCCTAAGAACTCTCGGTAATGCCCTGCCCACCAGCCACACCCCCAGCAGCACCCCCTGAAACACAAGTGTCCCTCTTTGGCAATTTGAAATGTTGGGAGGTATGGCAACGTGTATTGCATGGCAAAAAATAAGAATGTGGGTTATTTCTGATTTTCAATCATATGAAATAGTTTTGGATATCTCTAAATGTTCTGCCTTTTTTCACAATATGGAAACGTTATGTTGACCAGGTGTATTTGTTTGTGCTTGCAGAAGAAATAGAGATTTCTTGAAATGTACTAATTTTGCTGAACCCTTTTGAGCACTAGAGAATAGCAGTTAATTGCTATGTAATGTGTTCTCACTCCATGGGCGTTCAGAGGGTGGGGGGTCAAGGGGGGCACTTGCCCCCCACACACACACACAATTACCCCCTCCATATAAACAAAGGGGCTGGATGGGCTGGCCTGGAGGTCATATTATGGCTTTGCCCCCTGGAAATATTTCTACGGATATCCCTGTCCCACTCCTCTTGCAAGCAAAGGGTGTGCAATTCATGTAATGTGTTCTCACTCCTATAGCAAACAAAGGGTTGTGTACACCTCTGGCACTCACTATTGAAAAGAGACCATATATTAGAATAAAACACAGAGACCGAGTTAGTAAGAAGACCAGGGGGAAGATTCACTAAGTGGTGATAAAGCAGTGATAAAGATTAGATGACTTCTCCATTTTATCACTTCTCCAATTCCTAAGTTATTCTATGGAGCCTATGCACTAAGATTTCTTCAACTTTGGAGATCTTAGTGCTCTATAGAATAGCACAGGAACTGGAGAAGTCAGCTCCACTTTATCACATCTTTAACACTGGTTAGAGAATCTCCCCCTGGAGGATTATGCATTAAGGCATGATAAAGCAGTGATAAAAAGGAGAGGACTTCTCCAGTGATATCACTTATCCAATTCCTATGTTATTCTATGGAGCCAATGCACTAAGATCTCCAGAGCTGGAGAAATCTTAGTGCATTGACTTCATAGAATAACATAGGATATCACTGGAGAAGTCATCACCTTTTTATCAAGCTTTAGTGTATCCCCCTTGAGAAATTCTATGGCAATATCACTGCACTACAGGAGATTAATAAAAATGTCCATATAGTGACCAGACCTTCCCTTTAATACAGGACACTTATGGAGAACACATATTGCAGAACTGTACTGATTTGTATGCAGCCCTGCAGAATGATATTTCCATAATTGGCAAATCACTACCTTTGTTTTTTTTTCTATCACATTAGTTGTTTCTACTGTTACTGAGGCTTATGTACTATGAATAACAGGAGCAATTCTGCCGCAATCCAACTCCACCATAGAAGACATGGGAAATATCCCAAATTCCCATTTATTTAAATTGGGATCTTAACCCTTTGAGTGCCAACGAGGTATGCAAGGCATTGCAAAGCAATGCGTTGCATACCCCTCTGGAACTCAAAGGGTTAATAAGGCAATGAACTGAAGACTTCTCTAACATTGAAGGGGTTTGATGGTCAATTTGAATCAATGGGATTTTTTTTTAACCCCAAAACTGATGAAGTTCATTTTAGTACTTTAGCTTTACTGTCTTTATTGTTTGCCACCCCATTGTACTGCACTGCATTAAATACTATACATATGCTTGCACTCAACAAATTAATAATAATAATTTGTCCTGCATTATAAGGGCGGAATGGTCTCACTTTATCATAGTCTACACCACGGACTTTTAAAATAAAATCCTGTGGTAATATTTTTGTTATAGTTAATAGAACCCAGTCGAAGGAGCGAGATCTTTATCATTTATTGCTTTAGTTGCCAAGAACCTGCGAGAAAGCTGTACTTTCAGTACAAGAAACATCACTAAGCAATAGCCGTCAGCATCAGAGGTTTGTTAACCCTTTGAGTAACCCCTCTGCGTCTATATTTGTCTCAGCCAATGGCAAGAGAGGCCGGGCTTCTTTGCTCCACCCCCTCCCACAGCACATCCATAAATAGGCAAACCTCAGCCCATAGCTCAGCCAAAAGATCGTAGCATAGCTAATATCGCAGAGAGACACTCAGAACAAAGGGAGAGAAAAACTAACACAGTTCTTTGGGATAAATTATGCAGAGTGCAATGTTTCTTGCAATCCAGCACAACTGTGGACAAGTTGAAAGATCAAACTGTGGAGGCTGCCAAAAAAACGAAGAGAAAAGAGGAAAGATGAAAAAGACCATGTAAGTATTTTTATTTATTTTTTCTGTTTTGTTTTATTTTAAAGATACTCTCTGCTTTGGTCTGAATTATTATTTAGGGCATGTGTGTAAAGTCATAAGTGGAACAATTATTTGGTAAACAAAAGGGAGCAAATGCAAGATCCTCAAAATGACATTGTTTTAAATGTGTCTTTTAACCCCCTGAATACTAGGAAGGTCTTCAATACATTGCAAACCAATACCTAGGCATAGATACCTTTCTAGTATTCACGCAGGTTAGAATCCCAGTTTACATCTATCGAAGTCTGCATTTGTTCCATAGAGTACAGTTGGCTTGCCTCGAATGTATACAGTAGCTGCAGCTTGCTATGCATGGAATGGACTTGTTTCTGTATGAAGAGAAAAGTAAACTGGACAGATTTGTGCTGTTAAACTGAATGCTCTGGAGTTTAACCATTTGAATGCCAGAGGGGTATCCAACGCATTGCAAAGCAATGCGTTGGATACCCCTCTGGCATTCAGAGGGTTAACAAGTGAAAACTGCTTTTCTTCACAAACAGAAAAAAAAACTGTAAAGTGAAAACATTGCTAGTTTTGGTCAAACAATGTTGCATATTTTATTTATGTATTTATTTTAAATTATTTGTTCTTATTGCGTTGTGGGTTTTACCGCATCAATACTTTGCATATTAGAGATAGGTCTCTATTACCCCCCCATACATAACAAATGGAATCCATTGATAACTACTTGTTCACTGTTAACAGAAACCAAATCTTTATATCAAAATCTCCTGTCTGCAAAACTAGGGTAAAAAATTATTTTATTTGTATTGGTACATTTATTACAGTATTTTTCCACTGAATTTGACTTGGAAACTTCCAGCTCTTTGTTGGGGCATTCTATTCTTGAGATAAACCGGACAATCCTGATTTCATTTGTGTAAAAACTCAAGGATTTCAATTTGTTTTGCATAATAGATTAAATATATTTATAGCTCAGGCTAATGGCGTCAGCTTGATGCAAAGGTAATCTGTTTTAAATGAAAGCACTGAATGATCAAATTCCCACTCTAAACATATATTATGAATGATTACTTTGTTCTGCGTGTAAGCACCCTGAGGATAGGGTAATTAGGCACACACACTAGACACTCACACACTATGAATAAGTCATTCCTGAGTTATACACTAATTGGCTGACCTCATAATGCCTACGTGCGCATTACATAGGAGGGACTACAAATGTCTCATACTTTCCATATATTACAAACATAACCTGTCATTTTAATTTCATGGATACTAGCGATAGAATACAATACTACAATACCAGATTATATAATTAATATACTCATTAATAATTGTAATATGTAATATATTTATGTTATTGATATGTAGAGAAATAAGCAATCGCTTAGTTATCATCTTTTGAAGACCCACGAGTGCTCCCTTATTAATGGATTTATATAGCCTATGGCATAGGAGTTGGAATCTCTCTTTATTCCACTATTTAATCCTTTGAGTGCCTGAGATGTGTCCAGTGCATTGCAAAGCAATACACTGGATCCCCATGGCACTCAAAGGGTTAAACGTGAGTGCTAGGCTTTCAACTGTGTATCTATATGGTTATGAGTAAATTCAAGGTCGATATTGCCCAAATCTGAAGGTCAATTTCAAGTAAATTCAAAAAATTATATATGTATAATTTTTGGGCTAAATATATCTGAGTTGTCACTTTGAATTTTAATCTAAATTTACAATAAGTGAGCTATAACAGATGATCAAGCAATTTTTCACTAAACTAGCTTTAATTATTACCTTGCGTGTTTTACCGTTTATAGCACTTTTTTATAATATGAAACCTTGATCCAAAAATAGCAGCATTAATTGTTAACTGCTCCCTAGGGAAGTAAACAGCTCATGAAGTGTCACAGATGGCATTGTACTTTGAATAGAAGTTCAGCTATAAATAGTCTGTGGAGATCAAAAGTCTTCCTTAAAGCAACAAAGGGCTCGTCTGTAAAAAAAAAAAAAAAAAAAAAAAAAAAAAGCAGCAGAGGAAAGGTCACAAGATCTCTTCTAACTGCACAGCTTGCTGGATAGGCTGATGTTAACTCCAGTTGTGCTGAAGGAGTTTGTAATGCATTCCAGAGTAATTGCAGGCACATTCAATTTCCAGGGAAGGGGTTAATAGGATTTCTCAGCTAAATGATCTGTGCTATGTCAGTGCATGTAGTCGCCATGTTATGACATTTAAAACCTTTAACTAAATAGACGGCATCTTTCTTTTTTTTTCCAGTTTAAAAGATTGGAAGACACGTCTGAGCTATTTCCTGCAGAATTCTCAGAACAACTCTCCTGGTTCTCCTAATTCAACACAGAACAAAAAAGGGAAAAAGCACACATACTGCAGGTAATTAAAGAACAATCTGCCTTTTTTTTTTTTAATCTTAACCCTTTGAGTGCAAGAGAGGTAGCTCTCTGGCACTCAAAGGGTTAAACCGCTAATTTCCTCTTGTGTGTTTATTAAAGAGAAAATGTTTGCGTTGATATTCATGAACCCGTCTTACTTATCTTTTCAGACCTTCCCCTGAAGAAGCCATGAGTTGGTCCGATACCTTTGATGACCTTCTTGCTAGTAAATGTAAGTTCTTCTCTTTCATTTACACTCACTAATTGGGTGTTTAGTGATTATTGCCCCTTGGATGGTAGAGAGGTCTAAATAATAATGATGCTAATTTACTAGAAGGATAGGGGGGTGATACTCTAAGGTATTATCTTCTCAAGGGTGATGGACTCTCCAATTTCTTTGTTATTGTATGGAGTCTATGCACTAAGATTTCTCGTGTGGCGATGTAAATACTTTCGCTACATAGAATAACACAGGGACTGGAGAATTGATCTCACTTGATTTATGCACTAAGGCGTGATACAGAGGTGATAAAGTGAAGATGTTTACTTCAGTGATATCACTTCTCCAGTTCCTATGTTATTCTATAGCGCCTATTCACTAGGATCTCCAAAATGAGAGAAATGTTAGAACATTGGCTCCATAGAATAACATAGGAATTGGAGAAGTGATATCACTGACTATGCCATCTCGGCCTTTATCCCCTCTTTATTCCAGCCTCTCCTTAACCCATTGAGTTCCAGAGAGATAGGCAATGCTTTGTTAACCCTTTGATTGCCAGAGGGGTACGCAACGCATTGCAAAGCAATGCGTTGCGTAGCCCTCTGGCACTCAAAAGGTTAAGCAATGTGTTAGATACCTCTCTGGCACTCAAAGGGTTACAAATAGAGTAGCATTCTGAATTAAATTCCCCAATAAGAATGAGTACATTAAATGTTTTGTTTCAAATCAATATAGCAGAAGCAATTTTATTAACGTGCAATCCCCTTTTTATTATCAGATGGTGTAGCAGCATTCAGAGCCTTTTTAAAGTCTGAATTCAGTGAAGAAAACATTGAGTTCTGGTTGGCCTGTGAAGATTTTAAGAAAACCAAATCACCACACAAGCTCACATCCAAGGCTAAGAAGATTTATGATGAATTCATTGAAAAGGAGTCTCCCAAAGAGGTAAGCAGTTGTAAAATTGATATATGATGTTTCTTGAAATCTATTCATTGCTTAGTGATAAGTCAGTTATCGTATCAACTATACCAGAGCTAGGCAACTTTTTTCATTTCATCTCCCATCAATTGCAACCAGTCATTGGCTTGTTGGGGATGATGGGAATTGTAGTCCCCAGCAGCTGGATTGTCAAAGGTTGGCTACCCCTGAACTAGACATTTGAGTATGACTAATCTGGTAATTTGATTTCTAAAGGCATAATTAACTCTTTGAGTACCAGAGGAGTGCCTCTGGCACTAAAAGGGTTAAGAAAGGGACACTATCACCTAAAAACAACATTGGGGATTTTGAAAGAGCATGCAAAATCACCTATGTCGGGTTTTCCATTTTTATTTGGAAAATCAATTATTGAGTTATTTAGATTTATAAAATATTAAATAATATAAATATATAATAATTAAGGCAGCCACTTCCTGTTTTAGTCCTACATTGCCTCCCTTACTAGAGAACACTGCTCATAAAAGCATTGGCCACTTCCCCAAATTCCTATTGATTTAACCCTTTGAATGATTTGCAATGTGTTGGAGACTGATCTAGCTTTCAAGTTGTTATTAATACAACTTGAGTGCTAGAAAGGTATCATATTCATTGGGTTGCAATTGCTTCAGATACCACTGTGGTACTCAAAGTTTAAGTAATTGGGAATTTTTATTCCACCCATATGGTGCAGTTTGCTTAGTACTGATTAACTGCAACTCTTCTTAGTACAGTAACCTCAATATGGCTACTCTGCTGACATATCTACTTATCCCTATGTATGCTAGAGAGGACACCAGTGCATTTCTTCATTATTCAGTAGGGACTTCATTCACATTTAGAAATTAAGAAAGAAAATCTAATTATAAAGTCTTTGAAGTACTTGATCTATATTGTTGCTTTTTCTTTTTTGTAAGCATATATTTAACCAAATGTCATTTATTTTCCTACTATAGATAAACATAGATTTCCAAACACGAGAAAACATCACCCTTTCTCTGCAAGAACCTTCTCGGTCCTGCTTCGGTGCAGCCCAAAAGAGGGTATACAGCTTGATGGAAAACAACTCATACCCCCGCTTTCTGCAATCAGAATTCTACCAAGAGCTCTGTAAACCAGTGCCACAGATTACAAGAGATCCACAGGCAACATGAACACTTCAAAGTCAATGAAGACAGAAAAATGCTCAGATGGCTTCCACTTAAGCCTGTGAGAGAAATCGGTCCATAGAGATTTCAAGCCTTTGGCTTCAAAGACTCTATGTAATCCAGAGTTGGCTACATTGATCTAATGTGAACTGCTGACTGTAAACTAAGATCATACAATAAAATGGTGATGTAGCAATGGAGAAGGGAGCAATTAGAGACAGAAGGACTGTTTCTATGCACGAACAATGTGAACAATGTTATGGTGAAGGAGTATTAGACAACGCATATGTATCTGTTGCCCTGCAATAGAAGTTCAAGTACTGTATTATGCCAATAGAGATTCAAATAGTTAGTTTTCTTCTGCCACAATAGTTGTATGTTCATCTGACCCTCAATGAAAATAATCATATCTTCATAAACATTCAATCACAAATTATTAACATAATTTGTGTTCTGGTTTTAACATTTTTGAAGTGCTGTTTCCCGAAACCAAGTGTCCAATGTCAATTTCATTGAATATAAAATTCCATTGTACATTTTTGTCATATTTTGGCTGCTGACATATCTTGACATGGGAAGAAAACATTAGAAAGGGTAAAGATGATACAAAGTGAGATTATTTTACTAAAATGAAAAATCTGTTTATCCAAATTTGTAAATTAGAACCTCATCTTGAAAATGTTCTGCAGTAGTTTTACATCTGAGGTCTGTACACTAACTTTTTATTTTGTTATTTTATATTGCCATTATCAACATTGTCCTTAATGTTGGTTTTTTTTTAATTTTATTTTATTTTTTTTAAATCCACTTGAAAATACATGTAAGATCACGTTTTGCAGGCTTAACTTGATACTGTTTTATGTACAGGGCATTCACTGTATCAAAAGAAACACGTTATGTATATTATTTATTATGTAGGTATCTGCTAATGCGGTGTATATGTATGTACCACAAATGTGTATTACAAAGCACTGCATTTGTGCTATAAATGTTAATCTGCCTTGAAGGCAGTTAAACTTCAGTGAAGTTGTTGTTAAATAATGATTTTTAATATTAGAAATAAATTATTTTCATAGTATCCTTGTGTCACTTTTTTACAATTTTAGGTAAATAATGTATACTTCTCCAACATCTGTATCACAACTCTGTGAAATTAAAATCCTTGGACCCTAGAAGTTTGCAACCAGAGACTTAACTACAGAAGTTACACTTGTGATGGGCCTGACATCCAAGGGGGCCTATCAGTCCTAGGGCTCTAGTTATGCCTATGGAAGTAAATATTGCTGTGTTAGGGGGCCCAAAATAAGATATTTGCACATTGGTCCCTCCAATGAGTAGTAATGCTACTGTCTCCAACACATTGCTTTGCAATAAATTGGAAACCTCTTTATAATCCAAGATTTTCAACAACAACAGAGTTTGGGGGGATTTTATTAATAAAATTAACTGGATTACAAAATCTGCAACATCATATATAATAATTCGCTAGGATGTTTGTCAGAAATCATCATGCTTAATAGAGACTGCCTGAATGCACAGAATGCTGGGAGTTCTGTGCTGGGAGCATTCTGTGCTTTTGGGCAGTCTTTACATAGCATAACTGCGGCAGGACGCAGAGCAGGACCGGACTCTTAACCCTTTGAGTGCCAGAGGGGTACACAACACATTGCAATGCGTTGCGTACCCCTCTGGCACTCAAAGGGTTAACATCACCCAGACCTTGGCCCATGTACAGGGGCTTTTACACTAGTAGTTATCATATAAAACTTATCATAGTTCCCACTGAGATAGGGTTCCTAAGCTCTTGAACAACAGAGAGGTCTCCAATGCATTACAAAGCAATGCAACCGAGACCTCTCCAGTATTCAAAGGGTTTATAAAACAATTTAAATTCATGGAGATTTTAATTGTCCCCTATGATGCAGTGAGTTTGCTACAGAATTGCTCCAGTTCATCATATTAAATCCACTTCCTAGAGTACCTGTGAGGTCTGTATTTAATTGTTTTGCAGTTTTTATATTGTAGAAATATGGATGATCAAGTCAGACTTAAACCACCTGGAAGGCCTCATGTTGCCCATCTCTACAGCTACAAGTGCCATGGGATAAGGCTGGTTGGTCAGTATGTGTGATTCTCTGGCTACATTGGAATTAGGTTGGAGGGTCCGTATGTATACAATAGAAGCCGCTCAGGTAGAATGGTATAAAAAAAACGGCTGTGGGGTGTAAATGGATCCCAAAATAAATAAAACATATGAAAAGCTTTCACTGAGACTTCACTCACCGGTGCCGACACAGGAACGCCATAAATATGTGTATGAAGCAGTAGCTTGATCCAGCCAGGTGCTCGTTAAGCGGAGAGGACTCAACAAATCCGTGTATCATATATAAAAAAGGGTCAGTATGTTTGGTTCCATGGCTACTGTGGGACAAGGCTGGGAATCAATATACTGTAGTTTCATGGTGACCATGAGACAAGACTGTGGGGAGAAGGGTCAGTATGTGTGGTTCCATGGCTGCCAGTGCAGTGGGACAAGGCTTGGAAGTCAGTGGGTGTCAGTGTGTGTGTGTGTATGTGTGTTTGTGTTTCTATGGCTGCTGTGGGACAAGGCTAGAGGTCAGTATGTGTGATTCCATGGCTACCATGGGAAAAGGCTTGGGTGGTTCTGTAGATGCCTGTGCAATGGGACAAGTTTATATGTGTGGTTCTATGGCTACTGTGGGACAGGTATGAGGCTCAGAAAATGTAGATGGCTACCCGGACAGTGTGACAAGGCCAGGGGTCACTAGGTGTGGCTATATAGCTATTAGTGTGACAAGCCTGGGGTGGTGGGGGTAGTATTTATGGATCTATGGCTACCAGTGTAGTGTGACATGGCTGGGGGGTGTTAATCAGTTTGGTTTTGTTCAGGGCCGGATTTGCCATTAGGCAAAGTAGGCACCTGCCTACATGCGCACGCCAACGAGGGGCGCCTGCCATTTGGATTTTTTTTTCTTTTTAAATATTCTTTAAAAAAAAAAAAACACTAGCCACCTCGCTGGCTGTGCTGGCGGCACCCACTCACATTGCCCGCCCCCCCCCCCAGTCCTGTACCTGATGGAGCTCCCTCGTCGCCTCTTTAGGAATGCAGAGCGCTGGGAGATGACATCATCTCCCAGCGCTCTGCATTCCTGAATAGGAGACCGTGCGGGAGCTTCATCAGGTACAAGACCGTGCCAAAGGAGGCCCATACAGATGATCTACCAGGGAGGTAGGAAACGGACAACGGGGGAGGCAATGTGAGGGCAATTTGGAGCTAATGGGGGGCAAGTTGGAGCCGATGGAGGGCAATGTGTAGATGGTGGGGGAAAGTTGGAGCTGATGGGGTGGGGGGCAATGTGGAGCTAATGGGGGCAATGTGGAGTTAATGGGGGGCAAGTTGGAGCCAATGGGGGGCAAGTTGGAGCTGATGGAGGGCAATGTGTAGATGGTGGGGGCAAGTTGGAGCTGATGGGGTGGGGGGCAATGTGGAGCTGATGGGGAGCATTGTGAGGGCAATGTGGAGCTGATGGGGCAATATGGAGCTGATGGGGGGCATTGTGAGGGCAATATGGAGCTGAAGGGGGGCAGTGTGAGGGCAATGTGGAGCTGATGGGGCAATATGGAACTGATGGGGGGCATTGTGAGGGCAATATGGAGCTGATGGGGGCAATGTGAGGGCAATGTGGAGCTGATGGGGGGCAGTGTGAAGGCAGTATGGTATATGGAGCTGATGGGGGCAGTATGGAGCTGATGGGGGCAATGTGAGGGCAATATGGTATATAGAGATGATGGGGGCAATGTGAGGGCGATATATGAGATGATGGTGGCAAGCTGGTGCTAATGGGGGGCAATGTGGCAATGATGGGGGCAATGTGAGGGCAATATGGAGATGATGGCGGGCAACGTGGAGATTAGGAGAATTGTGGAGGTATCCAGTGCAGATGGCCCACGGGGGGTTGGGGGGTGGCGCTTCAAATTTCTGTGCCTACAAGCTCCTGAGATGCAAATCCAGCCCTGGTTTTGTTGCTTCCATGGGTATGTGTGATTCTATGGCTGGTGGGGAATGATGACTTTTGTAGTCTAGCAGCTAGAAGAACTCATGTTTCCCATAGCAGTATATGTGCTGATAAGGCAACTCTTGGGCAAGGCTGGGGAGGCTGTATGTGTGGTTCTAACTTCAATGGCTACTATGGGACAAGGCAAATGGTCAGAATGCATGCAGGGGAAAAAATAAAGCAGAAATGCGGCACCTGGGGCTGGGTTGTGAGCCCGGCAGAATGTGGGCAGAATGGATGTCTAAATGAGACCCCAATGCTCTTTGTTGCTCCAGTGAAAAAAGACTGAACTGCAAGAATGAAATCTTGTGTTTCCGTCTCTTGTCCTGCAAAGTGCAACCCCATATATTTTTGGGATTGTACTACAAAAACACTGAGGTTTTATGGAGGCTAGTGATGTAACCCATGAGGGGGTCAGTTTTCTTTCTACAAAATTACTGATAGGAGCCATTTTGGGGCTGCACAATCCCATAGGAGCAGATTTACTAAAACATAATAAATGCCCCTTAAGTAACCAAGGAACTGCTTAGATACACTTGCCTAGATTACCAATACAGCAACAATATCGTCATATTTGCAGTCAGGGTCAGATTCCCTACTAGGCAGGATAGGCAACTGCATGGAGCTCCAAATTTTGAGTTGCTCCTAAGCTGTGCTAGCCACACCCACATTCTGAATTGCAGGAAGGGCCAGAGCAATCTCATTGTCCTTAAACCAGTTTTATACCCCATTACAACCTTTAATACTATAGAGATCTCCAACTCATTGTGGATCAATTTGTTGGAAATCTCTCTAGAAACCAAGAGGTTAAAGCTTTTTTTTTGTCCAAGCATGCTATGGGTCATGGCTATTTTCTGTGCCAGGAAACACTGGATGAGAGTATGGGTGTGAACATAAGTAGAGCTAAGGGCACCTACAGTGCCTTGCGTAGGGCTAGTGGTGTTTTAAATCCATCCCTGATTGCAGCACTAATGGGTTCATTGTAGGTGAGCCCTCATTTCAGCCCTCTAATGAGTTGGTTCTAGGTGAGTCATGATTGCAGCAATCTAATAGGGTGATTCTAGGTGAAAAATTACTCTGATGTGACCTCAGTACAGCACTCTAATGGGTTAACTCTAGCTGAGCAATGCAGGTCAGAAATGTTCATGTCCTCTAAAATTTGCATCTTTAGCTTCCAGCTGATTAAAAAATACCTAATAAACCAACTCAAATGTGTGACGAAGATTAATAGCTCACTCTCCAAATGCTTTCTCTACTGAAGTCACATCAGGGTAAATGATATGGAATCCTTATTTAGTAAACAGGGAAAGAAAACGCTAACAGATCTAAGGCATTGTGATATACAGGTGCAAAAAAAGTGTACAAAATATGAAGTGCAGCAAGGAATTAAGAGAGATTCTCTACAAATTCATGTTAAAGATAAAAAGCAAAAAGAGATTGCTTAAATGTAATCTTGCAGATAACTTAAATTGCTGCCACATATTCACTATTTTCAAGTTAATGTTTTGGTTGCATAGCTTGGCCAAAATATGTTCAAACTTGCAAAGCACCCTAGTTTAGGCAAGAACTAAGTGATGAATTTTACTATAGCATATGGCTGACAAACTTCTCCATGGTGGAAGCTGTAGCTACTCCTTCATAGGCATATGATGATCTACCATTAGTGAAACACCTATAGTGAGGATAGGAACCACAAAAGCTGGCATGTCTCCACCTTCTTGGAACAATGTACTCCTATAGAGGTTTTCCCCACCCACTTCTGTTAACTGCATAAAGCGTGAGTAATACAACTTTCCAATATATATTGTCACATTCCTGTGGGTGTGTTTATATGTTAAAGGGATAGTAATGGTTAAAATTAAGTTTATTTAATACTGTAGCCCTTAAGAAATTACTAGTGATGAGCGAGCACCCCAATGCTCGGGTGTTCGGGTGCTCTGACCGAGCACCCCCTGAGGCTCGAGTGCTCGGCCGAGCACCCGAGCCCCATTGAAGTCAATGGGAGGACTCGAGCATTACACCAGGCACCCCCTGCTCTGATGAGGGGAGGGTGCCTGGTCCATAGGAAAATGGAAGAAAAGGATGGAAACACCACAGAAATGGTTCAGGGACAGCATAGGGAGGATGTCTGGATGCATCTTGGACTCCAACATCGCTGCTGGGAACGATCTTTCGCCCGTAGTACGCCATTTTTACAGACTGACCGTAAAACACACAAAAAGGAAGATAAAAACGACTTTAGGCGAAAAATTGTTACCAAACAGTATTTGCTGTATATTTACTTGTATATCATCTGCAAATTCTCCCAAAAATTTCCTTGATTTTCAGAACTGAGGCCATGATTAAGAGGGAAACGTGCGCAGAGGCAAATTCTCCCAAAAATTTCCTTGATTTTCAGAACTGAGGCCATGATTAAGAGGGAAACGTGCGCAGAGGCAAATTCTCCCAAAAATTTCCTTGATTTTCAGAACTGAGGCCATGATTAAGAGGGAAACGTGCGCAGAGGCAAATTCTCCCAAAAATTTCCTTGATTTTCAGAACTGAGGCCATGATTAAGAGGGAAACGTGCGCAGAGGCAAATTCTCCCAAAAATTTCCTTGATTTTCAGAACTGAGGCCATGATTAAGAGGGAAACGTGCGCTGAGCTGACCATCTAAAACATTATGGGTGAGGGTCTGCTGCAGAGCTGACCATCCTAAACATTATATGCGAAGGCCCGCTAGTGAGCTGACGCTATAAAACATTATATGAGAGGGCCCGCTAGAGAGCTGACCCAATAAAACATTATATGAGAAGGCCCGCTGGTGAGCTGACCTATATAAAAATTGTCAAACAGGGCCCGCTGGTGAGCTGGCCCTATATAAAAATTATATCACAGGGCCCGCTGGTGAGCTGGCCCTATATAAAAATTATATCACAGGGCACGCTGGTGAGCTGGCCCTATATAAAAATTATATCCCAGGGCATATGGAAGAGGAGGAGGAGGATGAGAAGATTAAGAGTCAACCATATACCCGTTTTTTGGGTGGAAGGGGTGAATGGGAATACAGAGTATTCCCATCATTGTAAATAACATATATAAAGTGAGTTTATGTTCCCCCGGGGCTTTCCTCCAGTGGAGTGGAGAAGTCAGGGGAAATCCAGGCCTTGTTCATTTTTATAAGTGTCAACCTATCAGCATTGTCGGTGGAAAGGCGGATACGCTTATCTGTTATGATGCCACCAGCAGCACTAAATACCCGCTCAGACAGAACGCTGGCGGCAGGGCAGGCCAGCACCTCCAAGGCGTAGAGTGCCAGTTCATACCACGTGTCCAGCTTGGACACCCAGTAGTTGTAAGGCACAGAGGGATCATTGAGGACGCTGACACGGTCTGCTACGTACTCCTTCACCATCTTCCAAAACTTTTCCCTCCTTGTGACACTAGGCTGCGCATCAGGGTGAGGGTGCTGGCGGGGTGTCATGAAGGTGTCCCACGCCTTGGAGAGTGTTGCCCTGCCTTTCTCAGAACTGCTGTATGCTCCCCTTTTCTCCCCTTCTCTGTTGGCCAAGGTAGCACGTACTCTGCCGCCAGCGTTGTCAGATGGAAAATTTTGGAGCAATTTTTCAACAAGAACCTTCTGGTATTGCACCATTTTGCTTGTCCTCTCCACCGGAGGAATGAGAGATGAGAAATTCTCTTTGTAGCGGGGGTCCAGAAGGGTGAACACCCAGTAATCCGTGTTGTTTAAAATGCGTATAACGCGTGGGTCACGGGAAAGGCAGCCTAACATAAAGTCAGCCATGTGTGCCAGAGTACCAACAGTCAAGATTTCGCTGTCCTCACCAGGAGGATGACTCTCAATATCCTCATCCTCTTCCTCCTCTTCTGCCCACCCACGCTGAAGAGATGGAACTAAAGTTCCATGGCTACCCTCTGTAGCGGAGGCAACCGTGTCTTCCTCCTCCTCCTCCTCCTCCTCCTCCTCCGCCTCCTCCAATTGTCGCTGAGAAGACGAAGTGAGGGTGCTCTGGCTATCACCTTGTGTAAGCTCTTCCTCCCCCATTTCCACCTCTTCCACATGCAAAGCGTCGGTTTTAATTGTGAGCAGCGAGCGTTTCAGTAGACACAGAAGTGGGATGGTTACACTGATAATAGCGTTATCGCCGCTCACCATCTGTGTCGATTCCTCAAAATTGCGTAAAACCTCGCAGAGGTCTGACATCCATTCCCACTCCTCACTTCTGATTACAGGAAGTTGAACGGAGAGGCGACGACCGTGTAACAGCTGGTACTCCACTGCTGCCCTCTGCTGCTCACAAAGCCGGGCCAACATGTGGAAGGTGGAGTTCCAGCGCGTGCTCACGTCACACAGCAGCCGGTGAGCTGGCAATTGTAAGCGCTGCTGCAGCTTCAACAGGCCGGCTGAAGCTGTTGATGACTTACGGAAATGTGCACACACGCGGCGCACCTTGGTCAAGAGATCATGCACATTGGGGTAGGTTTTTAGAAATCGCTGAACCACTAAATTAAATACATGCGCTAGGCATGGTACGTGTGTGAGCTTGCCGAGCTCCAAAGCCGCCACCAAGTTACGCCCATTATCACACACAACCATGCCTGGTTGCAGGTTGAGTGGCGAGAGCCACTGCTCGGTCTGGTGACTAATCCCCTGCAACAGCTCTGAGGCCGTGTGCTGTTTGTCCCCAAGGCAGATCAGCTTCAGCACGGCCTGTTGACGCTTCCCCACTGCAGTGCTACACTGCTTCCAGCTACTGGCTGATGGGGGAGTGGCGCTGCGTGTAGAGAATTCGGAGGTGGAAACGGAGGAGGAGGAGCCAATAACGTAGGTGCTGGCGGAAACCCTGATGGAGGTAGGGCCCGCAATCCTCGGCGTGGGTAGCACCCGTGCCATCCCAGGGTCCGAGTCGCTCCCAGCCTCCACGACATTCACCCAGTGTGCCGTCAGGGAAATGTAGCGTCCCTGGCCACAAGCACTTGTCCATGTGTCAGTCGTTAAGTGGACCTTCCCAGTAACTGCGTTGGTCAGGGCACGGGTGATGTTACGGGACACATGGTGGTGTAATGCGGGGATGGCACACCGGGAAAAGTAGTGGCGGCTGGGGACCGCGTACCGAGGGACAGCTGCTGCCATCAGGCTGCGGAAGGACTCAGTGTCCACAAGCCTAAATGGCAGCATTTCGATGGCCAGTAATTTTGAAAGGTGTGAGGTTAGTGCTATGGCCTGTGGGTGGGTGGCTGGGTACTTTCTCTTGCGCTCAAATGCTTGGGGTAACGACATTTGGACGCTGTGCTGGGACAGGGAAGTGGATGTGGTCGCTGATGGTGCTTCAGATGGTACAGGTGCAGGGCGGGAGGTATGCGGGCCTGCGCCTTCGACAGGCGATTGGCCGGCACCGAAAACAGGGGAAGAGGAGGCAGTGGTGTGGCCTGCAGACACAGATGGGCGATCCAGGCGTTCCTCCCACTTACTACGGTGCTTGGATGCCATGTGTCGGATCATGCTGGTGGTGGTGAGGTTTCTAGTGTTCATGCCTCGGCTCATTCTGGTGTGGCACAGGTTGCAAACTACAATTCTTTTGTCGTCCGCACTTTCCTTAAAAAAACGCCATACCGCGGAACACCTACCCTTTGGCAAGGGAGATTTACGCAAGGGGGTGCTCCGTGGAACATTTGCGGGCCGGTTTGGTGCGGTCCGCCTTCTTTCTGTAGCCACACCACTGCCTCTTCCAGCCTGTTGCGGTGCTGCAGATGGCTCACCCTCAGGACTGCTGTCATCGCTCGGCTCTACACCTTCCCAGGTGGGGTCAGTCACCTCATCGTCCACCAAGTCCTCCTCCACTTCCTCACTCTGATCATCCTCCTCAAGTCTTGATCCCACCACATACTCAGTCATTGACAACTGTATATCATTCTCCTCAACAAGGTCTTGAGACGGAAATAGTGGTTGATTTAATGGCAACTGTGTCTCATCATCATCATCATCATCCACTACTTCCTTTGACCTTAAATGCCGTTCACATCTGTCATCTTCTTGTGATTGGGTAGCCTCTAGAGGTTGTGAATCAGGGCACAAGATGTCATGTTCCTCTGCAAGCGTGCTTGGAGAGAGGGTCAAATGAAGGATTGGTGATGAGACGAGCTCCTCACTATATCCCAGTGTGGGATCACTTCTTTGACCAGACCGTGTATGGTGGGAGGAAGGATGATCAGAGTGAGGATTATTTTGACCAGACTCTTGGCTACTGAGAGTGGACTTGGTGGAAGACAGGGTGGTGCTTAACCGACTGGAAGCAGTATCAGCTGTCATCCAACCGACCACCTGTTCGCAGTGGTCGGACCTCGAGAGTGATGTCCTGCGACGCCCTGTAAAATTACACATGAAGCTAGGTATGGTGGATGTCTTTCTTTCTTGTGCTCTGGCACCAGGCACAGTTTCTCCGCGTCCTGACCCGCGCCCTGAACTTTCAGGATCACGTCCACTTCCCCGTCCCTTTTTACCCGCCTTCTTCATCTTACACAGAATATGTGACTTTAATATTTGAGTTTGAAAACTTAACAGTGTTTCTTACTATTCTGCAACTCTGCAGAGTACACAGAATAGGCTGCTAAACGGCGGTGAAACACACTGAATGGAATATGTGACTTTAATATTTGAGTTTGAAAACTTAACAGTATTTCTTACTATTCTGCAACTGTGCAGAGTACACAGAATAGGCTGCTAAACGGCGGTGAAACACACTGAATGGAATATGTGACTTTAATATTTGAGTTTGAAAACTTAACAGTATTTCTTACTATTCTGCAACTGTGCAGAGTACACAGAATAGGCTGCTAAACGGCGGTGAAACACACTGAATGGAATATGTGACTTTAATATTTGAGTTTGAAAACTTAACAGTATTTCTTACTATTCTGCAACTCTGCAGAGTACACAGAATAGGCTGCTAAACGGCGGTGAAACACACTGAATGGAATATGTGACTTTAATATTTGAGTTTGAAAACTTAACAGTATTTCTTACTATTCTGCAACTGTGCAGAGTACACAGAATAGGCTGCTAAACGGCGGTGAAACACACTGAATGGAATATGTGACTTTAATATTTGAGTTTGAAAACTTAACACTATTTCTTACTATTCTGCAACTGTGCAGAGTACACAGAATAGGCTGCTAAACGGCGGTGACACACACTGAATGGAATATGTGACTTTAATATTTGAGTTTGAAAACTTAACACTATTTCTTACTATTCTGCAACTGTGCAGAGTACACAGAATAGGCTGCTAAACGGCGGTGACACACACTGAATGGAATATGTGACTTTAATATTTGAGTTTGAAAACTTAACAGTATTTCTTACTATTCTGCAACTGTGCAGAGTACACAGAATAGGCTGCTAAACGGCGGTGAAACACACTGAATGGAATATGTGACTTTAATATTTGAGTTTGAAAACTTAACAGTATTTCTTACTATTCTGCAACTGTGCAGAGTACACAGAATAGGCTGCTAAACGGCGGTGAAACACACTGAATGGAATATGTGACTTTAATATTTGAGTTTGAAAACTTAACAGTATTTCTTACTATTCTGCAACTGTGCAGAGTACACAGAATAGGCTGCTAAACGGCAGTGAAACACACTGAATGGAATATGTGACTTTAATATTTGAGTTTGAAAACTTAACACTATTTCTTACTATTCTGCAACTGTGCAGAGTACACAGAATAGGCTGCTAAACGGCGGTGAAACACACTGAATGGAATATGTGACTTTAATATTTGAGTTTGAAAACTTAACAGTATTTCTTACTATTCTGCAACTGTGCAGAGTACACAGAATAGGCTGCTAAACGGCGGTGACACACACTGAATGGAATATGTGACTTTAATATTTGAGTTTGAAAACTTAACAGTATTTCTTACTATTCTGCAACTGTGCAGAGTACACAGAATAGGCTGCTAAACGGCGGTGACACACACTGAATGGAATATGTGACTTTAATATTTGAGTTTGAAAACTTAACACTATTTCTTACTATTCTGCAACTGTGCACACTACACAGAATGTGCTGCTAAACTGCGGCGAAGCACACTGAATGGAATATGTGACTTTGATATTTTAGTTTGAAGACTTAACAGTATTTCTTCCTATTCTGCAACTCTGCACAGTACACAGAATGTGCTGCTAAACTGCGGCGAAGCACACTGAATGGAATATGTGACTTTGATATTTGAGTTTGAAGACTTAACAGTATTTCTTCCTATTCTGCAACTCTGCACAGTACACAGAATGTGCTGCTAAACTGCGGCGAAGCACACTGAATGGAATATGTGACTTTGATATTTTAGTTTGAAGACTTAACAGTATTTCTTCCTATTCTGCAACTCTGCACAGTACACAGAATGTGCTGCTAAACTGCGGCGAAGCACACTGTATGGAATATGTGACTTTGATATTTTAGTTTGAAGACTTAACAGTATTTCTTCCTATTCTGCAACTCTGCACAGTACACAGAATGTGCTGCTAAACTGCGGCGACGCACACTGAATGAAATATGTGACTTTGATATTTTAGTTTGAAGACTTAACAGAATGTGCTCTAATCTGCAACTTTGCACACTAAACAGAATGTGCTCTAATCTGCAACTTTGCACACTAAACAGAATGTGCTCTAATCTGCAACTTTGCACACTAAACAGAATGTGCTCTAATCTGCAACTTTGCACACTAAACAGAATGTGCTCTAATCTGCAACTGTGCACACTAAACAGAATGTGCTCTAATCTGCAACTTTGCACACTAAACAGAATATTTTTTTTTTTTTTTTTTTTGTTTTTTTCCCCCCACACAAAATAACCTGCTGCCCCCACACACAGTAGTCCTAAAAAGGACTTTTGGTTCTTTTTTTTCACAAGTTTGGTTTTTTTCCTCCCTACACTGCCTTTCCCTTCCTATCCTCAGCTCTCCCTGGCTAAGACTGAGCCGAACTCGATGGTCAGGTGCTATACAGCACCTGACCACGGGTTCTGGCCAGCCAATCAGTGTAATGCCAGCAGCCAACATGGCTGCTGGCATTACACTGATGTCAGAGCCTCCCTGCACGTTTATTGGCTGCGCAGCAGCCGCAAAACGTGCGGGGAGGAGACCCGAACATGGCGGGCGAGCACATGCGGTACTCGTACGAGTACCGCCATGTGCCGAGCAGAGCGATGCTCGAGCCGATCCGAGCATCGGCCGAGCATGCTCGCTCAACACTAGAAATTACCAATTATCTCTAATACCTTTATGGATTGCAAGATATATATCGCTAAAGTTACCTCCTGAGAGGAGTCAGCGCTGTAGCAGACAGCTGCAGAATCCAGTCATTTGACTGGATCGAGGCTCTTCAGCAGAGCCGAAATTGGGCGATCTAAACATTAATACTTCATTGGAATGGTCTACAAAGTGTGCCTGGTTTGTAAGCACACTTTGTAGACCATTCCAATGAAGTACTAATGTTTAGATTGTGCGATTTCAGCTCTGCTGAAGAGCCTCCATCCGGTCAAATGACTGGATTCTGAAGCTGTCAGAAGGTAACTTTAGCTATGTATATCTCTCAAACCATAAAAGTCTGAGACATAAGACTTACATCATTGATAATATTTTCTTAAGGACTACAATATTAAATAAACTTAATTTTAACCATTACTATCCCTTTAATGTAACTATTCACCATATGTACTAAGCTCTGATAGCTGCCTATGCTAAGAGTTCACAGATCCAAATCTGCCAGCCTGAGGATGATAAATATGGCATCTTCCCATACCTTTTTTGCAGCCAACCAGCACAGCTTGTTGACCCCTTCAGTGCCAGAGGGGTACGCAATAAATTGCTTTGCACTGAAAGGGTTAAGTCTCCACTACAGAGAAAGAACGCAGGTGCTGTCACTTAACCCTTTGCGTGTCAAAGAAACTTGCAACACATTGTTCTACAATGTGTTGCACACCCCTGTGTCACTCACAGAGTAAGGGTGGACTGGTGCTGTTATTGGTTCTGAAGGCTGAACACGTCCCTCTGCCATTCCACTTGCCCTCCCCAACACATTGCCATCATTATGCCAACCTCATATGGTATGATCGAAGTCTCTCTCCTTGTGTAGATAATGCATATGGCAAAGTGCCTTGTAATCTCTACACATTGCCAAACACACTTTTTCATTGCATCTCACCCACACATCTCAGGGTCTCTGAGACTTTCCAGGCATATATGTCCATACACTATGTGGACAGTCCCCTGGAATGTACAAAACATGGTTACAGTGCATGAACTCTGGCTATTTATACTTTTGCTGAGTTCTTTATTGTTGCTCAACTCCACTAAAGCACACCTCCAGTGCAAACTACTTACCTAGAGTCAAGAAAATGTAAGCACTTTAGTCTGAATTCTACTGTGGCCAATTTGTACATAGAGTGTGGCAGGGAGCAGAGGAACTGACAATGTCTGAAACAAACCCCTATAAACTCCCAGAATGCCTACCCTACTCCTAGTGATGCAAAGCAGCCATTTTATCATGCAAAATGTTTTATCCATAGGACCTAAGCAGATAAAAATGCACCAAAGCAGTTCTTTGTGCTTATTTTAGCTCTGAATACTTTTACCACTTTTCACTTACCATGTGCATCTGTATCATAAAGGTTTCATAATCTGCAATTCCAAGCATCTGTCAGTATTGCATATTTATAATCATTTTTTTATTCCATGTCGTATTTTGGTGCAGATATTGGGGCACATTTATACAGACAAATGTTTAGTAAGGGAGAAGTAAAATGAAAAGCCCATTGATTTTGACATTTGGGACTTTTTATTTAGTATATAAAATTTGTTGTTCTAGATATTTACAAAATGTTTGCCTTCGTTTCCATGTCCCATTTCCAGTTTGGCTACAGAAGTGCAGCTCTAAGTCAGTTGTAGCTGGTTTCCTGTTAGTGCTATATTGGTCTAAGGACAACTAGAGATGCTCTATGATTTAAAGTGGAACTATCACTAAACATAAACCTTCCCCCAAATCTTTTTACTTTAAAAATATTGTAACACTTCTAATTGATTTACCATACTTTACATTTTCTGTTCAGACAAGGGAGAGTGCTGCCATATTAACTCCGTTGAGCATGATTGGCAGCACTCTCCCTGTCATTCACCTGCCCCTTTTCATCCTTAAAGGGATAGTAAAGTATAGAAAATAGAGCAGCTCAGATAATTTCCTATACTGAATAGACCTGATGACTGACTTTCTCAAAGATCATAACATGATAGTTATGTAGCAATCGTACAATCAATATTACCCCTTCTGCCCCTTTTCTCATTCTGAAGCCACCTCCCCTCAGATCTGAAGTCTGGTCACTTGACCGGACAGATCACAACAAGCGACAATCTTCCCTTTAACAGAATAAGGAAAAACCTGCCCTCCTTGACAAAGGAAGGCAGGTTTTACTAATACTGACAGTAGATTGTCCCTGGTTGTGATCCACTGTCACATCTGAGGGGAGGCTGCTTCAGAATGGGAAAAGGAGTGGGACGGGTAATATTCATCGAATGATTGCTGCATAACTAGCATGTTATAATCTTTGAGAGAGTCAGACATCAGGACTGTTCAGTATAAGAAACATTCTGAGCTGCTCTATTTTCTAAACACTGCTATCCACTGAATTGTGTTTAAAGAGCTGCCTGCATGAAACAGAGACAGAAAGGAGCAATCCAGACAACGAACATATAGTAATAGAGAACATATGTTACTTTTTAATGTGTATTCATTGTCTGGCTTGCTCCTTTATGTCACTGTTTCATGAAGGCAGCTCTTTAGACACAATGCATTGGACCAACGGCATTACAAGTAGATGCCTGCGGTACAGCTTGTACCGCAGACAAGCTCCAAGGTGATGTCACCACTGAATTTAAAAGCGGATTTACTAAAAAACAAAGTGTTTTTAATAAAAATTTACATCACTGCATACAATTGTTTTTGCTTCCATTTTCAGAAGGGAGCATAATGTCCAGAGGTGATAGTTCTACTTTAAGCGTAAAAGAGCCTATTCAGTTTATTATTGAACTAATAAAAAAGCCAGGTTACAAGGGCCTAAGTGCGTGACGGCAGGTACTAACGGCTATGTCTACTGCGCATGACTACTTCTCTGGCCTGCATTTGGACAGTCTCTACTGAGCTTGTGTGGCCTACATTCAGGCAGTCTCTACTGCGCATGACTTCATCGGCGGATTATTATATAGGATGCTTCTATATATCATTCCTTAAAGTTAAGGGTTAACCCTTTAAGTGTCAGATAGGTATCCAACACATTGCAATGCAATGAGTTGGATACCTTTCTGGCACTCAAAGAGTTCATCCTGTTGTTTTCCTTGGATTCTAAAGATGTTGCCAGTGCATTGAAAAGAAAAGCATCTGGAAATGTCTCTACTCTCTAGCATTTGACGGATTACAATTCAAGACTATATCATAAAACAGAGACAGTGGCTCCTTACTTTATGTGGTCATAAGGGATGGCAACAAATCGGCCCAGCAGTAGAAAGCTATTCCCTTTTTTGGCAATGCCATATTCATATTGAATCTTTAATTGATACAGAGCAATTCTTTTTAGAACACAACATCCCTATTAAAAACCTTGCATTGCTTACACTGGATATACAATAGGAATAAAATAAATTCCCCAAATTCACACTCATTAAAATGGGTGTTTAAACTCACTGAATGCTAGAGAGTTCTCCATCATATTACTTAGAAAAATACTGGATAACTTTGTAGCATGCAAGGAGTTAATAGTCCTAATTAACTCAATGGGAAAGCTTAACCCTTTGAGTGCCAGAGAGGTACGCAACGTATTGCTTTGCAATGCGTTGCATACCCCTCTTGCATTCAAGGGGTTCAGGTGAGCTAACGTCTAATAAAAGCCCCCAACTTACAATACTATGGCCATAAAATCTTAAAGTGATAGTAATGTTTCACAATAAAAGCAGCTCCAATTAATCGTCATAGTATTTGAGCCATAGAGAGTGTTATTTCAATACTGTCAGAGTTGTTGTTCGAGAGTAATTGAATGATAAAGTATCCCCCTCCTGCCCCTTTTACTGATGTAACACTGCTCACCTCAGAGCAGCAAGACTGTCTGGATGGATCACAGAGAGAGACAATCTTCAATGGGCATAAGGGAAAAACCTGAAAAACCTGTCAAGGGAGGGGCAGGGTTTTCCTTATGCTCACAGTAAGAAGATTGTCCCTTGCTGTGAGCTGTCTGGTCCCATGACCAGATTCCACGTCTGAGGGGAGATGGCTTACACTAGGTAAAAGGGGTGGAAGGGGGATACTTTATCATTCAATTACTCTTGAACTACAATTCTGACAGTAATGAAATAACACTCTCCATGGCCAAAATACTATGAAGATTAATTGGAGCTGTTTTTATTTTGAAACATTACTATACCTTTAAGGGCCTCTAAGAATGTTTTATTTGCTCTTTGATTCCAGTGAACAGCTCTCTGGTCCTGAATGGGTTAAAACCACAGTTTGCAGAGTCTGGATATTGTATCCATTAAAACGGACATGACCGCTGCTAGCAGGATCCCATAACCTACAGTACATAGTAAACTTAACCTGTTAAGGACCAGAGAGGTGTGAAATGCATTGTTTTGCACAACACTCTGCTCTTCAGTGGGTTAAACCTTTGATTGCCAGAGGGGTACAGAATGCAAATGCAAAATGTTCCGTACCCCTCTGGCACGCAAAGGATTAAGTAGGGTCATGCAACCTGAATGTTTGCTTCCATGGACATGACATCCAGGACTGTTAGAATGTGTAATCTACTGAACAAAGGGACAACAGCCAAATCAGTAGGGGTCATTAGGATTTTCTGGCCATAGTAAGGTCAGTGGGGAGTTATTAGGTGTGAGGTTTTACTTCACCTTTTTTTCTTCCCTATGGCACAGTTAGTTTGACTCAGAATTTCTCCACTTTTGTTTTGAACATAAGACCCATAGGGCCATATGTACAAAACAGGAGAAAATAGTTTTTGTCGTTTTTGTAATGACACTTCAGAGTACAGTGTCATAAAGCTCATTAATATTTTCAGAGAGTGTCGGTTGTGATCAGAAATATGTCATTTTGTCACTGAAGTACGATTCCTGACTGAAATTGTTGTAACTAACTACAAAAATGTCTTAACCAATGACAAAAATGTTGGTATATAAATATGGTAATTGTGCTTTTGTTGTGTTTAATCCAATTATTATAGGTTTCTCACATTCAGAACTTCACATTCCCTCCACTTTTTTCTTAAAGTACAAATTCTGTCATTTGTACAGCATTTTTGTAGTTGTTTAAGACAAATTCTCTTTTCCTCTATACGACATTGGAGAATAGTTTAGCCACTCCCTTTCCCCGCCTCTTTGCCCAGCAATTCTTGAGTTTTGTCATACATGACAATCATTTTTTGTCGTTCATGTATACAATTACTTATTTTTGTCGTTCATTCAACTTTTTTTGTTGTTATACCTTTGAAAATACAGCCCATAGTGTTAAATTATTGTCAGTGGTTTGTATCACGGGGGAGATGCACTAAGGTACAGTTAGTGTCCAATTCTATATAATAATTCACCAAGTATGTTTGTCAGAAGCCGTCAGCAGAGACGGCTGTGCACGTTGCTGTCATGCTCGGCACAGACTGCCTGCGCTGCGGCTGATACAGAGCGGGGCACTCCAAATTCAGACCATAGTCTTTGATGCGCAGAGAGGACTACGGTCTGAAGTCGGAGTGCCCCTCTCCATATCAGCCACGGAGCGGGCAGGCTCTACTGTGCATGACTGCACTGCGGCAGTTACTGGGTGGCACTGTGGCCCGTGTACACGGGCTCTTCAACTAGTACATCTATATGGTGGCAAACTGGACCCAAATTCAGCATGTGGTATGCAGTAAGGTATGTTCACTAATCCATGCATTTACAAAGAAATAAGTCTACATCACCATGCTTTAGTCAAGCCTTTGCAAGGTTTATGATGTTACAGTGTCTGATTTGACATTGGCTCATTTGCATATTGAAATGTAGCTTAATGAGCCACTGTCACATTTCTGTGGGTGTGTTTATATTATTAGTGTGGCTATTCACCGAATGCACTAAGCTCCAGTAGTTGGCTAAGCTGTCAGAGTTCACAGTCCCACATTCACCAACCTGAAGATGGCAAATATAGAATCTTCCCATAGATTTATATGAAGCAATAGACAGCAATTTGCTATGTCTGTACTGGAGAACAGAGATAACAGCAGCCCTCCCTAAACCCTTTGAGTGCCATAGGGATGTTCTATGTATTGCTCTGCAGTGTCCTGCACAGTCCTATGGCACTCAACGGGTTATAACATACATAATCATCTGCCCCACTTAACAGGTGATTCAAGTACAAACAGAACTAGCAGATCAATTGCCGTACAGCTTATTAAAGTATTATATTCTAAAAATGATAAAAAAAAATAGAAAGTTCACAATTACAAAGAGAGAAGCATGCACAGCCTCTTCTAGTATCAGCATACCTAGGTACCTTTACTTGTTGACTCACCAGAGGGGAGTTCTGTGGTGCAGCTGGGGGGAGATAAATGACCCAATTTGTGTCCAGAAAGGGGTGGGGCTTAACTGTGAGTTTGGGGCAGAGTTTAAGAAACTTAGAAAAAGTAGATGGAATAGGCTGGGCAAGGGGAAGAAGTGGGCGGGGAATAGGAGGAACAGACTGGGAACTAGCAGAAGTGGGAAGAAACTACGCCTCTGCCCCTGAGACCCAGTAATGCAGAGTCAAAACTGGAGTCTCTGGGGCAAATCCGGAGAGTTCCCAGCTATAAGTATCAATGTGTGGGATATGGGCCTCCTGTGTCACCAGACCTAGTTGACAAAGATTTCCAGTTCACCCACAAAGCAATATCCGCTCCTTCATACATGATCACTAGTTAATAACTGCTTATCCTCAGGGTAGTGAGAGAAATATAGTTGTCAGCGTTACAAACCAGTGCACACAATCTCTTATATGCTTTTTACCCGGCTCTTTAAGCCCTTGAAGACTAGATGGTGTGCGACACATTGGGAAGCAATTTGTTGCACACTCCTCTGGTCCTTAACTCTTTGAGTGCCAGAGGGGTAAGCAACTCATTGATTTGAAATGTGTTGCATACCCCTCTGACACTTAAAGGGTTAACAGGCTAATAACTGGAGATGAGGTAGCCTAGAGCTGCACAATGCATAGTCCCTCGTATGCAACCACACTTTATGTTTATCTCAAGGAGGACCTGGAGGCCAGTATCCACACTCTGATACTATTAGAGGCCGTGCATGCTTCTTCTGTAAGTCAATGTACATTTATTTAAATATTTTTTTTAATCAAATCACTACACTATGATGGGTTGCACGTGTTTCTTCTTGATTTTGTTCATTTACTTTTAATCCCTTGAATGGCCGGGATGTCTCCAGTGGACGTTTTGGTGTATACTTTAAAGTGCCATATATCTGTAATGATGTCCAGTATCAATATGTTTCAGTGAATGGTGGATCTCAAAATTCATCAGTTGTGTTGTAGGTTTTGTGTCAATAAGTACCTTAAAGGAGACAAAACACCTCATTAAAGGAACAGTAATGTCCAATAATAATTTTATGTTGTTTTGTATATTTAAAAAAATGTTGTGTTCAGCAAATCCCATCTCTCAAACCTTTATGATTTGAGAGATATTCACATTTAAAGTTCCCCCTCCCTCCCCTCCTGCTGGTGTCAGCTGTAAAGCTGACAGAATGAGATCCATGTTGGTCGACACAAGGCGGCTCTTCAGCAGAGCTGTAATAGAGATATTTAAAATCAACTACTCCACTGGAACAGTCTACAAAGTGTGCTTGCAAACCAAGCACAGCTTGTAGACCATTTCAATGAGGTAATTCTTTTTATAGATCGCTATTTTGGCTCTGCTGAAGAGCCACTGGCTGGTCCCAGGACCAGGATCTCCTGCTGTCAGTAGAGCACTGATGTCAGGAGAAGGGTTGAGAGGGGGGAACTTTAGATCTGAATATCTCTCAAGCCATAAAGGTTTGAGAGATGGGATTTATGCCACATATTTTTTTTTAATCTACAAATCAACATAAAATGATTATTGAAGATTAGTGTCCCTTTAAAATAACCTCCACTTATCTTACTATTACCATCAAATACTAATGGCCCCCTGTGAATGTTGTCTTGTGTCTTTCTTCAAAAGATAAAATCTTCAGGGAGTCCTGGATGTTATGTCCATGTAGGTAGACATGACAGTTGCTGACAGATTGTTTTTCCAAACTGAAGCAGGCAGAGTACATGGACCTACTGAATACTACATGTGCAGTGAGCAGAGATTGAGACCTTGTGGTCTTGCCATACCTGGGAAACTTGGGGAGCCCTCTGGAGATAAATGACAAGATTTGTGTCAAAAAGGGGCGGGGCTTAATCATGAATGGGGTGGGACTTTATAAATATACAAAAAAATGGAGAAATAGGCTGGGGAAGGAGGAGAAGTGGGAGGGGAGTTGGAGGAACACAATGGGAAAGAGCAGAAGTGGGCAGAATTTCATTAGAAACTCCCCAAATCCAGAGAATCAGCCTCTGCCCCTGAGAACTGGTAATTAGAAGCCTAAACCAGAGTCTCCGGGGCAAATCTAGGGAGTTCCCAGCTGTGGGTCTTGCTAGTATTTGTCATATCTACCTCCGTGGACATGAGATCCAGTACTGATTGAACAAAGGCACAATTGCACAATTCATAGTGGCCATGAATGTCCTAGCTTTGGAAAGGTAAGGTGTTGCTACTATTAAGAGGTATTAGTCCCCCTTTAATGAGATCCAGTAGTGGACTTGTCAGTGTTTGTTTTTAACCCACTCAGTGCCAGAGTGGTATCCAACACATTGCTCCGCAATGCCTTGGATACCTCTCTGGCACTCGAAAGGTTAATTGATAATTTCACAGAGGCCCATATAAAAATGACTCAGGAGATATCATGAGGAACTGCACACCTAAACCTCTGTTAGTTGTCTCTGATGCCAATTACAGAACAACACATCTGAAATGTTAGAGAAAAGCCTAACAATGACCGCTGTCTTATGTAACTTCTAGCACCCATCTGTACAGCAATATCCTGGATTATTGAGGTATTATTTCATTTGTGCAAAGGTTCATTGCTAGAAAATTAAAAGCCATGAATTGTTAAGGGAATAATTCATCTTATGCAATGCTGGCAGCAGTTCAGCCCAGCTGAGTCCTCTTCTTATATAATATATATAAATTTCCACTCTCCACTAGCCAATGGCGAGTGAAAATTTAGCTCTGGCGAGTAGAAATTCAGCCCTATATATATATATATATATATATATATATATATATATATATATATATCTAAAAGGTGCATTAATTCAGAGATACAAAAACACATATTAATACACAGATACAAGCTAAGGACTATGCTGGATTACTAGAAACTCATGGAAAGTTTTGTAATGCAAATTTACAGAAGGAATAGAACAATAAATCGATTGTAAAATATTGCTTCCCTCAAGTCAGATAATACGTACAGTAAACATAGTGACTCCTGGCATGTTAGAGAGCAGTGTGGGAGTGGGGTCAGGGTAGACAAAGGCAGCCTAGTCAGAGCTCTTCTCTGTTTTACACTACTAGTGCAAGGAAAGAAGTTTAACCCTTTGAGTACCAGAGGGATATGTAACTCATTGCTCTGTTATACGTTGCGTACTCCTCTGGCTCTCAGCGGTTTAAGAATTTACATTCACATGTCATTTAATTAAAGGAGAAGTAATACCTTCTAATACCTATCTCCCACTACCTTACTATGGCCAGAAAATACTAATGGCCCGTACGAATTTTGCCCTTGGACATCTTCAATGTCCCTCCTGATTTAATGTCCATGAAAGCCAATGTGACAAGGACTGGCAGTTTATGTAAAACTGAAGCACGCAGGGTGCATGAACCTACTTAACCCTTTAATGACCAGAGGGTTGTGCAACATTTTGCACATCTATCTGGTCCTGAAAAGGTTAAAACCACCATGTGCTGTGTGCAGATTCTGTGTTCTGTGGTCCTGATAGCAACTGTCATGTCTGCTTCCATGCATATGACATCCAGGACTAACTGAAAAGGTTATCTCTTGGACAAGGACACAAGGGAAAATTCATAGGGAAGTTAGGATTTTTTTTGGCCATAATATTATATTAAGTGAGGGGGGTGTATTATCAGGAGGTGTTAATTCTCCTTTAAGTGTCTTCCTCCCTGATGTGATCAAATTAAAGACGGAAGTAGAGAGTGAGTGAAGCAGTCACATAGGTACAGTGCATTGTGGGTCTACTATTGGTGTGCATATTTGAACTTGCTTCATGGGTGGTGTGTCAGACACAGTGGGATGTATGCTTTGAGTGTATGACTACCCCAACACAGATCCAATGGCTGCACTTCAGAGGATGAGGTACAGTGTATGTGAGTGCAGTAGTACAGGGCTTAAAACTTGAACCCCTTTGCTACTAGCTAGACCTGAAAAGTTACTCGCCACTGCAAGCCAGAGCATACCCACCACGGCTGAATTTCTACTCACCAGGGCTAAATTTTCACTTGCCATTGGCTAGTGGCGAGTGGAAATTTTGACCCTGCAGTAGTATATACCAGTGAACATATTACTCTTATTAAATTGGGGTTAGGCAAATTTCCTAGAATTGCTCTAGTTTTGCTTTCATAAATATGGCCTACTAAATCCTAACTAAGGGAATTAATCTCAGTTAGTCACAGTGAGGAAGTACAAGATATCAGCTGATCATATCTGGCTACCTGTCCAGTCAAGCTAGCACCCATTCCTTCAAGCATCAGCTACAGCAGCTTGCTCAAACTGCAGATACCTACAATCAATAAAAGCTACGATGAGCAAAAATCCCTTCTCTTACAGTACCTGTGTTCATTTACATGTCTGGAAAAAATTAGCATCTCCAGCAATGAATCCAAAGCTAACAATGTTTCTATTAGATTCACAAACATTCATGCAACAATGTGTAAATTAGAACGTACAGAGCAGTCTCTTTTAGTTTCCAAACCCGTATAAATATATATTCCTTAGCTACTTCTTGCTGCTTTAAAACAGCTTATACAGAAAACATGGGCTGGAATTGTATGTGCAAATCAGCCTACCCAGAGTAGTTTCAATCTATTGGTTCTCATCATGTGTAGCTAGGTGACTGGCTCATGCTAGTAAATTTGATAATGGCAGAAAGCCAGGCAATTAATATAAGCGATGAGCAAATGCAGAGACAAAAATCCCTCTGCTATATAGTCTCAAAAGAAGAGAAATTAATTGTTATTTATTGCTGCTTGTCTTTCATACCTGCTCCCCAGAAATCCTTTTGAAGCACACATGCACAAGCAAATACACAAGCACACAAATGCACATGCACATGCACAAACACACACACTATGCAAATATTGAAACAAAACTAATGATAAGGTCCTTCTCAGTAATGCCGCTTCACCCTGTGCTTTGCAATTAACTGCTTATTTGTAATATTTTAATGTATTAAATGTTATTGCTGATGTTATCAATTATATAATTTTGATTTTATGTATGATATGAAGAAAGCACTTTAGATAGATAGATAGATAGATAGATAGATAGATAGATAGATAGATAGATAGATAGATAGATAGTCAAGACATGCACTCACCCTTTCTTTCAATATATATATAAAAAACCCACATACCCAGGGGCAGCAGCAGCAAGGAAGAAATATTAAAATCTCTTCCATAGTGCCTGTCCTGGAGATACAGGGGAGCATGATTGTGACAGGAGTGGACAGGGGGGGCAAAGGACCCCCGACCACTCCTGTCAATATCTCCTCAAGGAGTTTGCCCACCTTCAACATCAGCCTGAAGAAAAAAAAAACATGGCCGACTTATACCAGTTGCAACCCTCCCATATATACCAGCCCCTAATACTTTCTCCCTTGTGTAATTGTTTCTGCTTCCTCCCCTCCACCTTCAGCTGTCCAGCTATGTGATGTTTAACCCTTTGAGTGCCAGATGGTTAAATGTCACATACATGAACTGCTGAAGGCGGAGGGGAGGAAGCACAAACAACACAGCTTCTCAGCAATACTGCAACTCCCATTAAGTGGCCCATTACTCATGTTGCTCAGCTACTACTGTGTGTGGCACAAATATACTGATCCTTATCTTAACAATATACAGTATCTCCTGTATATCGGTTCCAATACCACAACAGACATACACTCTGCCCCTCTGTCCCTGTGTCCTACAAGGGATGCAATGACGTTTGGTCTGCACCCAAAGGCATAATTCTGCTGGGAGAGGGACTTTAAACTCAAATCCGGTGTCCTACATTAGGGCTGGGTAGTCCACATCCTTGCAGCTGCAACTCCCATCATCCCCAGCCAAACAAATTCTCTGGATGGAAGCCTAAAGGGTAGGACATGCAACTACATCATGGGCAGTCAGTGGCTGACAGGTTACAAGCCCAGGGGTAGTAAAATGGGGCAGGCCTAACTGCAGAGTGACACCGGACAGCATTGGAAACATTAATAATAGAAAAGGCCACATGTACTGGGCCAAAATTGGGCCCACCACAGGGGACAAACATATATTCTTGAAGCCGATAAAAAATTATGCTTTTTAACAGTTAACCCCTTCAGTTGTACACATGAATGGAGGGTCACAACAGGGGCACCTTACCCCCCCTTTGCTGCCTCCTACTGCCCCTCCCCCTTCACATCTCACATGGCCAAAGAGGGACATTTTGTTTTATGCGGTGTTGCTGGGGATGTGCCTGGTGCCCAGGCCATTACTGACAATTATCTCATAACAACAATATTGTTACCACACTCTTCACCTGGTGCCTCTGTTCTGCCATCACATCCCTCTGTTTCTGCATTGCACAACACACAACAACAGCACCAAGGGTACAATAAAATTATACATAACACACATACCGTGACAGGCAACAATATTCCACATCATTTTTTTAAGCACTTTACAATTAAATCGAATACTGTGTACTCTATCACACTGTATTTTATCTAACTTTCATCTAACGTGTGTCATCAATAGAACTCCAGTGTTCATTTAAAAATTAAGAAGTATATTGAACATGCCATTTGATCAATGAAGCATTGATCAACCAAAACACAAAGATCTCTTTTATCTGTAATACTTATTGTCTACCTTCTGGAGAGTCATTTACACTCAAGTCAAATATTGTGCAATCAAGTATACTGTATTAAATCAACCGGATTAACCCTTTCAGCAACAGAAGGGTACACAATGCGGCATAACCCTCTGGCACTGAAAGGGTTACCCCAAAGAGTACATGAGGATTGTACTCTGTCAAGTATAACACAATGCATTGTAAGTTCAATGAAACATACAAAGGCTGATGTACTAGGGTGATCTCGAGCAATTCTGGTGCCAAGTCAACTGCAAATAAAATGTTCCCAAATTCCTATGAGGCTTTTAATCCCCATGATAGAGCTGTCCCCGATGTATAAGGAAGCAGTGTACTGGAACCCATTTTAGCATTCAGATTTCCCGGTTTAAATTAATGGGATTTTTTTGTACTCTATAGTGCTGTGGCCCCAGTTCTCCTTAGTACATTAGCATTAGAAAGTATATTGCATTAGACTATGCCAGCCATACATGAACATGGTTCTATGCACTCTCATGTATTATGGGAATTCTGTGTGTAAATTTCTGTGCATGTGCAGAACCATAAGATCAACCCTAAATATCTCAGTATTGGAAACTTTTTTTTTTTTTTTTTTTTTTAACAACAAAATAAGTAGTACTCTATAAACCAGCAATGTGAGGCCCTCCAGTTGCTGCCAGGCTACAATTTCCATCATGCTGAGATGATAGAAATTGTAGTCTGGCAGCAGCTGGAAGGTCTCACTTTGCCCATCACTGGCATAAGGTTTATCAATGTGTCAAAATTTGCTCTTCTATGTTCAAGCTATTTTTGCTAAAGATCTGATTTCAACAATTAACAACATAACAACATGCTACAGGTCTGATAGCAACAATTAACAACATAACAACATGCTACAGGTCTGATAGCAACAATTAGCAACAATTAGCAACATAACAACATGCTACAGGTCTGATAGCAACAATTAACATAACAACATGCTACAGGTCTGATAGCAACAATTAGCAACATAACAACATGCTACAGGTCTGATAGCAACAATTAACAACATAACAACATGCTACAGGTCTGATAGCAACAATTAACAACAATTAGCAACATAACAACATGCTACAGGTCTGATAGCAACAATTAACAACATAACAACATGCTACAGGTCTGATAGCAACAATTAGCAACAATTAGCAACATAACAACATGCTACAGGTCTGATAGCAACAATTAACAACATAACAACATGCTACAGGTCTGATAGCAACAATTAACAACAATTAGCAACATAACAACATGCTACAGGTCTGATAGCAACAATTAACAACATAACAACATGCTACAGGTCTGATAGCAACAATTAACAACAATTAGCAACATAACAACATGCTACAGGTCTGATAGCAACAATTAACAACATAACAACATGCTACAGGTCTGATAGCAACAATTAGCAACAATTAGCAACATAACAACATGCTACAGGTCTGATAGCAACAATTAACAACATAACAACATGCTACAGGTCTGACAGCAACAATTAACAACATAACAACATGCTACAGGTCTGATAGCAACAATTAACAACAATTAGCAACATAACAACATGCTACAGGTCTGATAGCAACAATTAACAACATAACAACATGCTACAGGTCTGATAGCAACAATTAACAACATAACAACATGCTACAGGTCTGATAGCAACAATTAACAACAATTAGCAACATAACAACATGCTACAGGTCTGATAGCAACAATTAACAACATAACAACATGCTACAGGTCTGATAGCAACAATTAACAACAATTAGCAACATAACAACATGCTACAGGTCTGATAGCAACAATTAACAACATAACAACATGCTACAGGTCTGATAGCAACAATTAACAACAATTAGCAACATAACAACATGCTACAGGTCTGATAGCAACAATTAACAACATAACAACATGCTACAGGTCTGATAGCAACAATTAACAACAATTAGCAACATAACAACATGCTACAGGTCTGATAGCAACAATTAACAACATAACAACATGCTACAGGTCTGATAGCAACAATTAACAACATAACAACATGCTACAGGTCTGATAGCAACAATTAGCAACAATTAGCAACATAACAACATGCTACAGGTCTGATAGCAACAATTAACATAACAACATGCTACAGGTCTGATAGCAACAATTAGCAACATAACAACATGCTACAGGTCTGATAGCAACAATTAACAACATAACAACATGCTACAGGTCTGATAGCAACAATTAACAACAATTAGCAACATAACAACATGCTACAGGTCTGATAGCAACAATTAACAACATAACAACATGCTACAGGTCTGATAGCAACAATTAGCAACAATTAGCAACATAACAACATGCTACAGGTCTGATAGCAACAATTAACAACATAACAACATGCTACAGGTCTGATAGCAACAATTAACAACAATTAGCAACATAACAACATGCTACAGGTCTGATAGCAACAATAAACAACATAACAACATGCTACAGGTCTGATAGCAACAATTAGCAACAATTAGCAACATAACAACATGCTACAGGTCTGATAGCAACAATTAACAACATAACAACATGCTACAGGTCTGATAGCAACAATTAACAACAATTAGCAACATAACAACATGCTACAGGTCTGATACCAACAATTAACAACATAACAACATGCTACAGGTCTGATAGCAACAATTAGCAACAATTAGCAACATAACAACATGCTACAGGTCTGATAGCAACAATTAACAACATAACAACATGCTACAGGTCTGATAGCAACAATTAACAACAATTAGCAACATAACAACATGCTACAGGTCTGATAGCAACAATTAACAACATAACAACATGCTACAGGTCTGATAGCAACAATTAACAACATAACAACATGCTACAGGTCTGATAGCAACAATTAGCAACAATTAGCAACGTAACAACATGCTACAGGTCTGATAGCAACAATTAACATAACAACATGCTACAGGTCTGATAGCAACAATTAACAACAATTAGCAACATAACAACATGCTACAGGTCTGATAGCAACAATTAACAACATAACAACATGCTACAGGTCTGATAGCAACAATTAACAACAATTAGCAACATAACAACATGCTACAGGTCTGATAGCAACAATTAACAACATAACAACATGCTACAGGTCTGATAGCAACAATTAGCAACATAACAACATGCTACAGGTCTGATAGCAACAATTAACAACATAACAACATGCTACAGGTCTGATAGCAACAATTAACAACAATTAGCAACATAACAACATGCTACAGGTCTGATAGCAACAATTAACAACATAACAACATGCTACAGGTCTGATAGCAACAATTAGCAACAATTAGCAACATAACAACATGCTACAGGTCTGATAGCAACAATTAACAACATAACAACATGCTACAGGTCTGACAGCAACAATTAACAACATAACAACATGCTACAGGTCTGATAGCAACAATTAACAACAATTAGCAACATAACAACATGCTACAGGTCTGATAGCAACAATTAACAACATAACAACATGCTACAGGTCTGATAGCAACAATTAACAACAATTAGCAACATAACAACATGCTACAGGTCTGATAGCAACAATTAACAACATAACAACATGCTACAGGTCTGATAGCAACAATTAGCAACAATTAGCAACATAACAACATGCTACAGGTCTGATAGCAACAATTAACAACATAACAACATGCTACAGGTCTGATAGCAACAATTAACAACAATTAGCAACATAACAACATGCTACAGGTCTGATAGCAACAATTAACAACATAACAACATGCTACAGGTCTGATAGCAACAATTAGCAACAATTAGCAACATAACAACATGCTACAGGTCTGATAGCAACAATTAACAACATAACAACATGCTACAGGTCTGATAGCAACAATTAACAACATAACAACATGCTACAGGTCTGATAGCAACAATTAACAACAATTAGCAACATAACAACATGCTACAGGCCTGATAGCAACAAATAGCAACATAACAACATGCTACAGGTCTGATAGCAACAATTAACAACATAACAACATGCTACAGGTCTGATAGCAACAATTAGCAACAATTAGCAACATAACAACATGCTACAGGTCTGATAGCAACAATTAGCAACAATTAGCAACATAACAACATACTACTGGTCTGAGAGCAACAGGAAAACATTAATTTTCTAAGTAATTCTTTCTCAAAAACTATTGAACTGGTTTTTGGAAATTGCAGAATTTCAGCCGTTTTCATTCCATTAAAAGTAATAATCATTAGAAAATCATTGTAGATAATTTAACATGCAGGAGACTAGTAGAATAAAAATAATACCTTTAGCCTCTGGAGTATCAGAGACGTATGCAATGCACTGCATAATTCAAAGGGTTAATGGCTAACTTAGTGGCTCAATGATAAAAGCTTGCATTTTCTATTGCTAACACGGTGCCTTGCTTTAACCATAATTTAACACAGCTCTTCAGTTTAACCCTTTGAGTGCTAGATGAGTGCCCAGCACATTGCAAAACAATGTGTTGGATACCCCCTCTGGCACGGAAAGTGTTAGTTAGCCTTAAAGTGATAGTAATGTTTCACAAAAACAGCAACTCCAATTAATCTTCATAGTATTTGAGTCATAGAGAGTGTTATTTCAATACTGTCAGAGTTGTAGTTCAAGAGTAACTGAATGATAAAGTATTCCCCTCCAGTTCCTTTTACCTAGTGTAAGCCACCTTCCCTCAGAAATGGAATCTGTTCACTTGACCAGACATCTCACAGCAAGGGGACAATCTTCTTACTGTGAACATAAGGAAAACCCTGCCCCACTTGACAGGTTTTTCCTTATGCTCACTAAAGATTGTCCCTCTCTTGCTGCTCTGAGGTACATCAGTAAAAGGGGCAGGAGCGGGACCTTTATCATTCAATTACTCTTGAACTACAACTCAGACAGTATTGAAATAACACTCTCCATGGCCCAAATACTATGAAGATTAATTGGAGCTGCTTTTATTGTGAAACATTACTATCCCTTTAAGTATGGCACAGCAAAATTGGAAAACTTTCTTTATTTTTACTGATATTTCCCTGATTTGGTAGTAAGAAACAGAAAAACAATAATTCTGCTGTGCTCCAACAAAGAACAGGAACTTGATATGCCCAGAAAAAGTAAAAACAGAAGAGAAAACCCCTGCTGATAGCACTAACAGTCGTATTAATGCAAAGCAGTGTACTGGGGCATGTACTAATGTGATTTCATGCTAAAATAGGCTCTGTTACCAATCTTGTAATTCCATGCCTTCCTTTGACAATTTCCTAAGCAAGTTTCTCAAAAAATTGTCCTCTGCACACCACTTGCAACAAGGAGAAAGCAATGGGCAGCTGTATTGGAGTTTCATAGTGTTGTATTCCTCTGTACCTCTGTAACATACAACACCATCTACAAAGCTCAGAGTAAACTGCGGTAACATTTATCAATTTTCCTGTGTATATTATATGGGATATGACTGGGGCTTGCTCTCATTAAAGTCTTATGATGATGCGGTAAGCAGTACTGGTTCAGTTGCTCTCATACATTTGTGGGGTGCACAAGCATCAGCAGTAAGCTAAAGTACAAATGCAGAAAATTAGATGCACAGCAGATTTGTACACTCGCCATAATTACATAATTACTCTTGTTAACCCTTTAAAGATCAGAGGGGTATGCACACTCCTCTGGACTTTAAATGTTCCATGTAATAATAAATTATTTTATTTACAGATAGATAGATAGATAGATAGATAGATAGATAGATAGATAGATACTAGTATGAAAGCCCATGTACATGGGCTAAAGTGCCACCCAGCGGCCTCAGCTGCTGCCCCAGATCCGGGAGCAGAGACAGGCAGTGAACCATTAGGAGCGCCCCGGATCAGCGCATTCGGCCAGTCCCTACTGCGCATGACTGCACTGTTCTGGCAGTCCCTACTGCGCATGACTGCATTGTTCCGGCAGTCTCTACTGCGCATGACTGCATTGTTCTGGCAGTCCCTACTGCGCATGGCTGCATTGTTCTGGCAGTCTCTACTGCGCATGACTGCATTGTTCTGGCAGTCCCTACTGCACATGACTGCATTGTTCTGGCAGTCCCTACTGCGCATGACTGCATTGTTCTGGCAGTCCCTACTGCGCATGACTGCATTGTTCTGGCAGTCCCTACTGCGCATGACTGCATTGTTCTGGCAGTCCCTACTGCACATGACTGCATTGTTCTGGCAGTCCCTACTGCGCATGACTGCATTGTTCTGGCAGTCTCTACTGCGCATGACTGCATTGTTCCAGCAGTCTCTACTGCGCATGACTGCATTGTTCCGGCAGTCCCTACTGCGCATGACTGCATTGTTCTGGCAGTCCCTACTGCGCATGACTGCATTGTTAAGGCAGTCCCTACTGCACATGACTGCATTGTTCTGGCAGTCCCTACTGCGCATGACTGCATTGTTCCGGCAGTCTCTACTGCGCATGACTGCATTGTTCTGGCAGTCTCTACTGCAAATGACTGCATTGTTCTGGCAGTCCCTACTGCGCATGACTGCATTGTTCTGGTAGTCCCTACTGCACATGACTGCATTGTTCTGGCAGTCCCTACTGCACATGACTGCATTGTTCTGGCAGTCCCTACTGCGCATGACTGCATTGTTCTGGCAGTCCCTACTGCAAATGACTGCATTGTTCTGGCAGTCCCTACTGCACATGACTGCATTGTTCTGGCAGTCTCTACTGCAAATGACTGCATTGTTCTGGCAGTCCCTACTGCGCATGACTGCATTGTTCTGGCAGTCCCTACTGCACATGACTGCATTGTTCCGGCAGTCTCTACTGCACATGACTGCATTGTTCTGGCAGTCCCTACTGCGCATGACTGCATTGTTCTGGCAGTCTCTACTGCGCATGACTGCATTGTTCTGGCAGTCTCTACTGCACATGACTGCATTGTTCTGGCAGTCCCTACTGCGCATGACTGCATTGTTCTGGCAGTCTCTACTGTGCATGACTGCATTGTTCCCGCAGTCTCTACTGCACATGACTGCATTGTTCCGGCAGTCCCTACTGCACATGACTGCATTGTTCTGGCAGTCTCTACTGCGCATGACTGCATTGTTCTGGCAGTCTCTACTGCAAATGACTGCATTGTTCTGGCAGTCCCTACTGCGCATGACTGCATTGTTCTGGTAGTCCCTACTGCACATGACTGCATTGTTCTGGCAGTCCCTACTGCACATGACTGCATTGTTCTGGCAGTCCCTACTGCGCATGACTGCATTGTTCTGGCAGTCCCTACTGCAAATGACTGCATTGTTCTGGCAGTCCCTACTGCACATGACTGCATTGTTCTGGCAGTCTCTACTGCAAATGACTGCATTGTTCTGGCAGTCCCTACTGCGCATGACTGCATTGTTCTGGCAGTCCCTACTGCACATGACTGCATTGTTCCGGCAGTCTCTACTGCACATGACTGCATTGTTCTGGCAGTCCCTACTGCGCATGACTGCATTGTTCTGGCAGTCTCTACTGCGCATGACTGCATTGTTCTGGCAGTCTCTACTGCACATGACTGCATTGTTCTGGCAGTCCCTACTGCGCATGACTGCATTGTTCTGGCAGTCCCTACTGCACATGACTGCATTGTTCCGGCAGTCTCTACTGCGCATGACTGCATTGTTCCGGCAGTCTCTACTGCACATGACTGCATTGTTCTGGCAGTCCCTACTGCACATGACTGCATTGTTCCGGCAGTCTCTACTGCACATGACTGCATTGTTCTGGCAGTCCCTACTGCGCATGACTGCATTGTTCTGGCAGTCCCTACTGCACATGACTGCATTGTTCCGGCAGTCTCTACTGCACATGACTGCATTGTTCTGGCAGTCCCTACTGCGCATGACTGCATTGTTCTGGCAGTCCCTACTGCGCATGACTGCATTGTTCCGGCAGTCTCTACTGCACATGACTGCATTGTTCTGGCAGTCCCTACTGTGCATGACTGCATTGTTCTGGCAGTCCCTACTGCGCATGACTGCATTGTTCTGGCAGTCCCTACTGCGCATGACTGCATTGTTCCGGCAGTCTCTACTGCACATGACTGCATTGTTCTGGCAGTCTCTACTGCACATGACTGCATTGTTCTGGCAGTCCCTACTGCGCATGACTGCATTGTTCTGGCAGTCTCTACTGCACATGACTGCATTGTTCTGGCAGTCCCTACTGCACATGACTGCATTGTTCTGGCAGTCCCTACTGCGCATGACTGCATTGTTCTGGCAGTCCCTACTGCGCATGACTGCATTGTTCTGGCAGTCCCTACTGCACATGACTGCATTGTTCTGGCAGTCCCTACTGCACATGACTGCATTGTTCCAGCAGTCTCTACTGCACATGACTGCATTGTTCTGGCAGTCCCTACTGCGCATGACTGCATTGTTCTGGCAGTCCCTACTGCACATGACTGCATTGTTCTGGCAGTCCCTACTGCGCATGACTGCATTGTTCCCGCAGTCTCTACTGCACATGACTGCATTGTTCTGGCAGTCCCTACTGCACATGACTGCATTGTTCTGGCAGTCCCTACTGCGCATGACTGCATTGTTCCCGCAGTCTCTACTGCACATGACTGCATTGTTCTGGCAGTCCCTACTGCGCATGACTGCATTGTTCCGGCAGTCTCTACTGCGCATGACTGCATTGTTCTGCCAGTCTCTACTGCGCATGACTGCATTGTTCTGGCAGTCCCTGCTGCGCATGAATGCATTATTCCGGCAGTCCCTACTGCGCATGACTGCATTGTTCCGGCAGTCTCTACTGCACATGACTGCATTGTTCTGGCAGTCCCTACTGCGCATGACTGCATTGTTCCAGCAGGCTCTACTGCGCATGACTGCATTGTTCTGGCAGTCCCTACTGCACATGACTGCATTGTTCTGGCAGTCCCTACTGTGCATGACTGCATTGTTCTGGCAGTCCCTACTGCGCATGACTGCATTGTTCTGGCAGTCCCTACTGCGCATGACTGCATTGTTCTGGCAGTCCCTACTGCGCATGACTGCATTGTTCCGGCAGTCTCTACTGCACATGACTGCATTGTTCTGGCAGTCCCTACTGCGCATGACTGCATTGTTCTGGCAGTCCCTACTGCGCATGACTGCATTGTTCTGGCAGTCCCTACTGCGCATGACTGCATTGTTCTGGCAGTCCCTACTGCGCATGACTGCATTGTTCCGGCAGTCTCTACTGCACATGACTGCATTGTTCTGGCAGTCCCTACTGCGCATGACTGCATTGTTCTGGCAGTCCCTACTGCGCATGACTGCATTGTTCCGGCAGTCTCTACTGCACATGACTGCATTGTTCTGGCAGTCCCTACTGCGCATGACTGCATTGTTCTGGCAGTCCCTACTGCGCATGACTGCATTGTTCCGGCAGTCCCTACTGCACATGACTGCATTGTTCCAGCAGTCTCTACTGCACATGACTGCATTGTTCTGGCAGTCCCTACTGCGCATGACTGCATTGTTCTGGCAGTCTCTACTGCACATGACTGCATTGTTCTGGCAGTCCCTACTGCACATGACTGCATTGTTCTGGCAGTCCCTACTGCGCATGACTGCATTGTTCCGGCAGTCTCTACTGCACATGACTGCATTGTTCTGGCAGTCTCTACTGCACATGACTGCATTGTTCTGGCAGTCCCTACTGCGCATGACTGCATTGTTCCAGCAGTCTCTACTGCACATGACTGCATTGTTCTGGCAGTCCCTACTGCACATGACTGCATTGTTCCGGCAGTCTCTACTGCGCATGACTGCATTGTTCTGGCAGTCCCTACTGCGCATGACTGCATTGTTCCGGCAGTCTCTACTGCACATGACTGCATTGTTCTGGCAGTCTCTACTGCACATGACTGCATTGTTCTGGCAGTCCCTACTGCGCATGACTGCATTGTTCCGGCAGTCTCTACTGCACATGACTGCATTGTTCTGGCAGTCCCTACTGCACATGACTGCATTGTTCCGGCAGTCTCTACTGCACATGACTGCATTGTTCTGGCAGTCCCTACTGCGCATGACTGCATTGTTCTGGCAGTCTCTACTGCGCATGACTGCATTGTTCTACCAGTCTCTACTGCACATGACTGCATTGTTCTGGCAGTCTCTACTGCACATGACTGCATTGTTCTGGCAGTCCCTACTGCGCATGAATGCATTATTCCGGCAGTCCGTACTGCGCATGACTGCATTGTTCCGGCAGTCTCTACTGCACATGACTGCATTGTTCTGGCAGTCCCTACTGCACATGACTCCATTGTTCCGGCAGTCTCTACTGCGCATGACTGCATTGTTCTGGCAGTCTCTACTGCGCATGACTGCATTGTTCTGGCAGTCCCTACTGCGCATGACTGCATTGTTCTGGCAGTCCCTACTGCACATGACTGCATTGTTCCAGCAGTCTCTACTGCGCATGACTGCATTGTTCTGGCAGTCCCTACTGCGCATGAATGCATTATTCTGGCAGTCCCTACTGCACATGAATGCATTGTTCCGGCAGTCTCTACTGCGCATGACTGCATTGTTCTGACAGTCCCTACTGCACATGACTGCATTGTTCTGACAGTCCCTACTGCACATGAATGCATTGTTCCGGCTGTCTCTACTGCACATGTGCGGTTATGCACACAGGAAGCTTCACAGCCTAGCACTTTATATTATACAGATATGTATATATTGAAAATGAGAGAGAGAGAGTTGTAAATGCATTGTAGACGAATACTTAGTATCAAACGATATAAGAATTGTACCTAGTTTAACCCTTTGAGGACTGGAAAGATGTGCAATGGATTGCACATTTCTCCATTCCTTAATGGGTTAATGGTATGACTATTTACAAATAAAAAGGAGATCTGATCAAGTGCACTATGTTTAACGTCGGGTGTGACTTATTCCTGCTAAAGTAGGAAATGACTCACACCGACTAGAAAATTATTGACTAACAAATGTAAACTTCAGTAGGGGTGGAACCAATTTCCAGTGTATGTCATTGCCCAGGGCTGATCTCAGAGAGGCAAATGAAGGTTTGATCCATTCTGTGAAAAGGGAGGGTACAAGTTGTAGGATTAGTAGCTACTGGAACAAATCTTGAGAATAGGAGTTAACGTGATAAAGACACAATCACAGACTTTTGTTTGTAGTAAAGTTGAAAGGATTTAGCTACTTACTATAATATGTATTCTCGTTATTTCAAAGTTTTGATTGATCAGTTCATCATTCATATCTATACTTCAGAACAATCAGGTCAATCAGTGACTCAGCCATTCGGATTGATCTATAATATATCCTCTCGGACATGGAAGTCTTCATACATTGGGAGCAAAAACACACCAAACAGACAAGAAAGAGGTGTTTTTGTATAATCAACACATAATATTGTTAACTCTGAATTTAAGCTCTCATAATTTGCACCACACCGGTTGAAGGACTACAACCAGTATTATAGCATCAGGGGTTAAAACCTGCCCCTGTTCAGGCACTCCGGAATTCTCCATACAGCGATCCGATAAAGTGACAACTGATCCGCAATGTTGCAATTCCAAACTTGAAGTTTAATAAAATAAAAACGATTCCTTTTAGTTGTTTTTATTTTATTAAACTTCAATTTTGGAATTGCAACATTGTGGATCGGCTGTTACTTTATCGGATCGCTGTATGGAGAATTCCGGAGGGCCTGAACACGGGCAGGTTTTTACCCCTGATGCTATAATACTGGTTGTAGTCCTTCAACTGGTGTGGTGCAAATTGTGAGTGTTTAAATTCAGAGTTAATAATATTATGTGTTGATTCTACAAAAGTGACTCTTTCTTGTCTGTTTGTGTGTTTTTGCTGGTGTTTCCTTCTTTTCTTGAAGGTTGTGGTACGGAGAGCAGCTGGTGTCCACTGATTTGCATGGAGGGCAGTATAATATCCCCCACTCGTTTGAATGGCCACTAGCTTAGACCTTTGAGTGCCAGAGGGGTAAGCAACGCATTCCGTACCCCTCTGGCACTCAAGCGGTTAATAGAGGTGGTCACTGAAATCTGTGAGTGATTTTGTGTACACTTCATCTTGGTTAAATATTTAAAGCAGTATTAACCCTATGAGTGCCTCCCCCCTCTTCTTTGTTAATTCCTTGGGGTTTTTACCACTTTGATTGCCAGCGGGGGTACCCAACACATTGCTTTGCAATGCGTTTCGCACACCACTGATGCTCAAAGGGTTAACCCCTTGAATTCTGGAAAAGTTTCCAATGCATTGATTACACTGTTTTGGTGACCTCATTAGCATTCAAGGGGTTCAAAACATAATTTAAATCAATGGGAATATTCATTTGTTCCCTATAGTGTAGTTGCATTTTTCCTACAGAAATGTTTCTTGCCTATGGCCTCTTGGTTGTTAGTGCTACTTCTATATAAAGTATATATATAAAATTATGTTTCTGGCATGCAGTCCATCCCTCCACAGAGAGGTAGAGGAGGAGAGATTGGCAGCAGGCAGCTTATCAGGGCAGCGATTTTCACCAGATTAGACAGGGGCATGAAGCCCTCCTGACCATTCCTATGAAAATCACTGCAGTGATACTCACCGCTGCAGTGGTCCATCAGGTCCCCAACTGCAGTGAGTGCTTAATCATACAGGCTATGAAGTGAATCATTCTCTAGTGTACAATAAATTCAGTGCACTTACAAAGCAGTGTTCATGTCACCACTCCTTATATTGTGTAGACTGAAACATAGGCAGACTAAAGGATGTAACGGCTGCATAATTATATTGTAAATTAACCCTTTGAGTGTCAGATGGTTATGCAACTCATTGCAAAGCAATGCATTGCGTACCCCTCTGGCACTCAAAGGGTTAAATATTGAGGCTGGGCGAAAAAAAACAAAACTGTCCATCAGATTCAAACTTCCACTTTCTGTTGAGACATAGGACAAAATAACAAAAATATGTCCTTATAAGTATAAAGGCAATGTGGGGACACATAAATATTCCACAAATCCCCAATGATTTCATCCTCTGTGTGCCAGAGCGGTGCTCAGTGGATTGCTCCACAATGTTTTTGGTACCCCCTCTGGCATAAAAAGGGTTAAATGAGGCTTTTGACCCCTTGAATGCTACAGAGCATGCAGCTGGTTTGCACAATATAACGACTTACAGCTCAGTTTAGTACATCAGCTATGCTGGCGGGATTTACAAATCCGCCAGCTCATTCTCTGCACTTACACTGTCGGATTTGTACTAGAGCGCATGATCACTTTAATACATACCGGTGCACAAATTCCACCAATTTTATTTTGGCAAAGCCCAAAAGTTCAACTATAGCATTCTATCTAGCATTGGAGTTGTTAAAGGCCACATTTCAATTAATTTTGTCTCCAATAATGCAGTTGGTTTGCTCCAAAACTACACCTCTTTTCTTTGAACATATCACCCAATATATTTACTGCTTTGCAGTAAAAAAAACCCTTTCCTTTGCAGAAGGCACATTCTTCTTTCCACCTTTCCCATTAGATGACACGTATAATAGAAATAATGGTGTAAATTAGGCAAATTAAAGGGATAGTAATGTCTCATAATAAAAACAGCTCTAATTAATCATCATAGTATTTGGACTTTGGAGAGTGTTATTTCAATTCTGTCAGAGTTGTAGTTCCAGAGTAATTCAATGACAAAATATCCCCCTCCCTCCCCTTTTACTGATGTCACACTGTTCAGCCTGAGCAGAAGGGAGGTGCCCAGGTAGACTGCAGAGAGGGACAATGTTCAATTAAGATAAGGGAAAAACCTGAAAAGCTTGTCAAGGGGGGCAGGGATTTAATTGTTTTCATAGGAATAAGAGTGTCCCCTTCTGTTATCTGTCCAGTCTATGGACTACATTCCACATCTGAGAAGAGATTGCTTACACTAGGTAAAAGGGGCGGGAGGGGGAAAATTTGCTTGTGAATATCTCATAAACCATAAAGGTTTGAGAGATAAGACTTATATCATTCTTCATGTTTTTTAATGCCTACAAAATAAAATAAAGTTAAAACAAAGTATTACTATCCCTTTAAATGTTTTGTTTATTTAGGTGAGGTATTTAACTCCTTGATGGGAATTTACAAACCACCAAGCACAGCCCATTTACTGCACATGTGAAAAATTGAAAATCTACTGACTTTACTTTTGCTTTTCTATTGACGCCTCAAAAACAACTCTGTTAACACAAGTTTCTAACACGTACCAGCCCTAACACCACTCCTTACAGGATGCATAAGAAAATGAAAGACTCTAGCTTTGGTTTCCTCTATACCTAAAGTGTGTAAATCAAGGCTTAAATGCCCATCCAGTCCAACACTGCCTGCCCCTTGGTACAAGAAGCACAATGCAGAAATTTGTTTTGGTAAAAGTTTTGCACTCTAAGGCTGATTTGATTGTGAAAGTCTATTTATACATCCCATTCTGGGAGTGTTGGAGAGGTTTCAATGCATTTGCCCTTTAAAGAATACTATCCTATTTTACTGGTGCATATCTAATCCTGTTTCCAAAAAGTTCAAGGCTACTCTGGGTCAGAATTCAGTTTGGGCAGTTTAGGTAATTATCAGGAGCACATTATTTTGAGAGGGTGCCTCAGTTTTGCTGGCTACACCCAAATTTTGAAGTTTGTGTGTGGCCACTGTGTGTGGTTTTTCAGGATTTTTTCCCTTATGCTAATTGAAGATTGTCCCTGTCTGCGATCCACCTGGGCACCACCTTTCTGCTCTGAGATGAGCAGTGTTACATTAGTAAAAAGGGTGGGAGGGGGATACTTTATCATTCAATTACTCTTGAACTACAACTCTGACAGTATTGAAATAACACTCTCCATGGCACAAATACTATGAAGATTAATTGTCTCAACCTTGTGAAACATTACTATACCTTTAAACTTGCTACATCATAGATATATCACTGTTTGAACACACACAATACAAGCATGTCATAAGGAGAGGGTGTGATCACTAAATAAAACACAGACACATCTACTGGGGAGAACAGGCCCCTACTTTATTAAATATTTATTAAATATTTCCAATCACATTATGATTACCCTTATTTACTATAATAATAATAAATCGTTAACTGACAGTCCTTTACAAACCATATTCCTTGAAAGCAAGCATGACCAAATTGCATGGGCTCATGCCAGAATACCAACATTCTTCAGCACTTAACAGCTGACTCCCAAGAATTACCCCATTGGCCATCCACCTTAGCATCAGTTACAAATATCTGAAAACCAGGCAAGGACTACCCAGCCTGCTGTGACAGACAACCTTGTCCTGTCTTTCCCCTAACCTCAGACCACTCCCTGTACTTCCAGCACTTCCAGCTGAACCGAACATTCCTCAGCACTTACAGCTGACTCCCAATGAATTACCCCATTGACCATCCACCTTAGCATCAATGGGTAACGTCAGAACTATGGATGGGCGAAAATTTTCTCCTCAAACTGAAATCGGCGAATAATGGCACTTCAGCCCTCAGAAGAAGTAATATTACAGTGGGAAATGTACCTATAGGAAATATAGGTGAAAAGTGCTTTAACATAGATGGAAAATTTGTTAAAATAGACGAAAAGGAAGACATTTTTGTATAGGTGGAAGGGTGAAAATTTTTGCAGAAAAAGCGAAAAACTGGCACATTTTCACAAAAAGTCACACAGGAAAATTTTCACACTTTTCTTTCACCCCTAGTCATAACCTGTGACGTAAGTCCAAAGGGCTTCCGCATGAGGATAAATCCACATAAATTTACCACATCCATTAGCGATCTCTGAAAACCAGGCAAGGACTACCGCCACAAGACTGACTGTCAATACCTTGAATAGACAGGCCACACCCACCCACAAAGGCTATAGCCTGCACCCTAACAAACACACACAGGAAACCACCAAAGCAAAACACACTGAGGATAACTTCCACCAGCAGACCATTCCTGCAAACAAATTCGGAGAACAGACCGTCAACCAGCTCGCATAGTCAAACCGAGACTAACACCAGCCACACAGGACAAACTCACCACCCACGCCTAAGCTACCCACAGGCACAACTCCCCTTGTATCAAAAGCACAACAAATCACTCCCTGGGGCCACCTGACACCTCATGTCACCAAAACCAGAACACACATGAACACCACAACCCAAGTAAACCAGACCCCAACACTCCAGCCAACCCACTGTGGTAGGAGATGGACAACAGCAAAAACACCAAACCACCCATCGGAACCCCTGAGAAAACAACCATGACTTACCAAAAGGTCACACAATACTCCACCCGTTCATGAATAGACCAGGAGCAGAGAATGAGGAATCCTTGGGTAAGAAACCACACACTACATACTCAAGAAACAACCAGCCGAAGTTAACCCTCTGCACATCCAAATCAAAAGGCACATAGCAATACAGTTGTAATCAAAATTATTCAAACCCCATTGCAAATCAGGTTTATTGTCAAAATTTACCGACTTTCATCTGTTTGCAATGAACAAATCAAACAAAAGCAATTGAAATAACTCAACACAACAAATGCTTCAAATGAAAATACAACTTATAATGACTTCTCTAATCTCAAAATTATTCAACCCTTAAATGGCAAGCATCTTGAGTACTTAATAGAGCACCCTTTCGCTATTATGACCTGCTGCAAACAGGATGCATAGACAGACACCAGCTTCTGGCAGCGTTCATGAGGAATCGTAGCCCTTTCCTCTTGAGCAATGGCCTCTAGTTCAGTAACATTCTTGGGTTTGCGTGCTGCAGCTGCCTTCTTCAAATCCCACTAGAGATTTTCTATGGGGTTCAAGTCAGGTGACTTCAGGATTTCTTCAGCAATTAACCCTTGGTGGAATTTGAAGTATGCTTGGAATCAATGTCCTATTGGAAGGTCCAATGATGGCCAAGGTTCAGCTTCCTCACAGACAGCATGATGTTTTCTCCTAGGATTTCCTGATACTTCAGTGAATCCATCTTGCCGTCCACATGCTGCAGGTTTCCAGTGCTAGAAGATGCAAAGCAGCCCCAGAGCATCACCGAAGCACTACCATGCTTAACTGTAGGCAGAGTGTTCTTTTCAGAGTATGCTTCATTCTTCTTCTTCCTCCAGACATACCATTGATCCATCAGGTTGAAAAGTTCCAGTTTGTTTCATCACTCCACAGAACAGAATCCCAAAACTTATGTGGCTTATTTATGATTTTGAGCATTTTGGAGCCAACTTTTATTGTGCTTTTGGGTCAGTAGTCCTTGCATGGAAACCTTCTGCATTTAGAACATGTCTTACTGTACTCACTGAAATCTCAGTACCTGTTGCCACCATGTCTTGTTTCAGGTCTTTTGCAGTCACTCGAGGGTTTTTCTCAACCTACCTTCTCAGAAATCTGGTTGCAGCCATTGTTAGCTTCCATTTTCTGCCCTCTCCAGGTAGTGTAAACACTGTTCCTTTGACTTTGAACTTGTGAACTATGCTTCCATTGGTGCCTCTAGAAACATTCAGTGTCTTTTCTATCTTTTTGTATCCTGTTCCTTGTTTGTGAAGGGCGATGATCTATTCTCTTAACTTTTTGGACCATTCTTTTGACTTAGCCATATTTCTAACATGCAGTCAAACTTGACACTCAACAAACCCCTAGCCGGTTCAGGTATTTCATGTGTTCCAGTTCAAGCACACCTGGCGAAACTAATGAAGCCCTTGATTAGTTGCATAAGGAGTGCTTGAGACAACATCTGTTTTGCATATTTGTGCTGTTGTGAGGGATTCTATTCAGAGGGTTGAATAATTTTGAGGCTTGAGAATTCATTATAAGTTGCATTTTGAGTTGAATTTGGGGAAACCACTTGAAAGCATTCATTGTGTTGAGCTATTTCAATTGCTGCTTTTCTTTGATTTGTTCATTGCAACAAGCTGAAAGTCTGTAAATTTTGACAATAAACCTGATTTGCAATGGGGGTTGACTAATTTTGATTACAACTGTATATCTATATAGAACCAAACAGACACCCAGTACCAAACACAGATATATACATAGGCACCTACACATATCCGCCACCAACACACCCATACTCATCCATATGTGACCACACACATCTCCCACCAACCACTTCCAACCAGCCCACAGCAAATATCACCAACCCCCTCAAACAACCCCTGGAACCAAACCCCCTACATACCCAAACAGCAACAGACACCCTCAGCACTGCTCCATGCCATCCATAATGCCCGGTTCCATACACAAAAGGAAAACCTCCCCCATCCAGAGCTCTCCAGATGCCAGTGCCTACATATAACTACATATACACACACACATAACATCCACACCCACCCGGATAAATACCACACACACACAAATACCTACACTATACCAACACATGCAAACGCATACATATACCGCTAATACACATATACAGCTATATACACACATATACAAACACATACATATACCCATAATACACATATAACTATATACACACATATACATACACCCATCCACAGACATACACACACATCGACCTCCACCTCCTCATACAAACACGGATACAGACCCCAGCTATAGATAACCACAGAAAAAACAAATACTATCACAAAAAGACATAAAAACACTTAGACCCCATAGTCACACATGTATGTCTTTTTGAAAACAACTACACGCAAACCATCAACACATAATCCATGACTGCTGAAGGGGCAAGCCACGGAGAAGTAAACCCGACACACCATCCATACCCTATGCACACTGACCCTAAAAACACTTTTCTGTGGATATAAAGTGCATTTTTACAGTAGCAGACACAAGTACATACTAACCCATTAAGGGTCAATCATACCAACTCTTCCACTGTAATACACTCAGCACCTCACCAGGAAGCAGCACCCTAGAGATACCTGTGAGCACTAGGAAACAGATGGTGTCAAACCAGGAACCTTGAACTTGCAAACCTGCTGTTGCTGACTACAGAGCCATAGGTGACTCCTCCTGACATCTTCCCCCAGCATGCAACATACCAACCCCATCAGACGCAGTCCAACACCCATCAGATACATGCCCATCCTAAGCCACTGGAGCCACTGGGAATAGAGGAACAGCCATGAACAGTACTTTATCATGAAGTCATGATGAACCAGAGGAAAATAAAGAGAAACCCGCCAGGCGGCATCTGGTCCACTGCACCACCTTCAGGGTACCTCCTCCCACGCGCAGCGGAACATATGAGTAGCGCCATTTCCTCTTCTCAGCTGGAATCACAACAGAACTCCAATGGAGCCGTTACAGCTCTGTCCCCAGCAACAACATCAGGAACATCTGAGCACTCGACAGGCCTCGGCCCTGCCCGTGACCACCAACTCAATGAAGCCTGGCTCCAAAGGATGCCAGCCCATAACAACACACAGCGACCCATCACACCACAGCCTTCATGCTCCAGCTGCATAAGGTGACAGGGATAGAATCAACCAGACACACCACCAGCCTCAGGCAAACGTTAACACCCACAACCTGTGAAAAGAGGGGAGGGAAGAAAAAAGGAAACAGCCAAGCAAGCGGCATTAATCTCCAACAATCCACCACCACCTGCCTTGGTACTGCCTGCACAGTTAGAAGAATGACATCACTCCCACAGCTCCCCATAGGATCCACTGGTTGACCCCAGCTGCAACATGAAGGCCAGAAGGTACCCATACCAGCTGCCATCCCATTCGCTATGCCCCAGCAAGCCTGGGCCCTGGAGCAGCCCAACCCATAACACCTGCTGCTCAGCAGGCACCCAGACAGACCAAAACAATGCTGCTGTAAAAGCCCAGAAAGGTCACTGCCGTGCTCTTCTATGTTGAAGAAACAAGAAGCCAATCTGGAATCAGAGCGTCCCCAACTGCTGTCAGGGAACCCTCACCTGGATGGTCCATGGCTGATTCTGGCCTGAATGCCCAATGAGCCACTGTCCACACCCACCTCCAGTACCCAAGTCAGGCCTGGGACATGTCTGGCATACTCAACTGGTCAATCCTCCCAATATATTTGTAGTCCCTGTAGAGACTCAGCTGGGTGTCACAGCTGCCCGACCGATGGCTCCACACTACCATATCTGCTTCCCACTGCAACATCCAGATTAACTAAGATCCTGAAAAGTTCAGGGATTCTATGACTGATGGTTTTAAACACGCAGGCTCACAGCCGTTGTTGCTGAGCCTAGACGGTGAAGACGAGGATCACCAATCCACACTGCCACCGAACCAGGCCACAATGGCTGGTTACACTTAGCAGCCAGACAGCATCCTGTGATACCCATGTTAGTCACCAAATAAATAAGTTAGGGCCAAACAAGCAGCCCTTTTTTAATTTTTTTTTTTTTTTTTGTGTGAGAATGACTCAGGATAGGACAAGACCACAAAGGAACAGAACCCCCAATTGCAGTAGCCCCAAAGCCACAAGGCCAGGCCCCAAGAAAGAGGTGGAAAAGAGAAAACCAAAGGAGGAGTAGAAATAAGGAGGGGTAAGAAAAGAGACAAAAGAGAGGGACCAAGAAAAGAATAAAAGGAAAAACAAAAGAATCGGATGAAGAGGACAGAAAAGAGAAAGAACCAGGAATAAGAAAAGAGCACAAGAGGAAAATTTAGAGCGAAAACAGGAAGGCACCACTATGGATTGGCAGAAAAGGAAAAAGAAAAGAGGCCGCAGACCAACGAAGGAGCCATTAGAGCAAACAGACAGAGGAAGAAAGAGAAAGAAACCAGAAGCCAACACCAGACCTAGAGGGACCTAGAAGAACAGGGAAAAAATAGACAAAAGGATGCAGACAGAGAATGGACGAGCAAAACACTAAATAAGCGGCCTAAAAGAGTGCAGGAGAGGAAAAGAGATACAAAGAGGGAAGCAAACAAGCGGAGGCACATTCAGACAATGTGGGTGCACTATAAAATGTGATGCAGTCAGATTTCCCCAGAATGGAACCCCCCAGTACTTCAGAGGAGCCCCCCTGCTCACCACATTCTCCAACAAACAGATTCTGTCTCACCGCTGAACCGCAGGCCCAAACGGCAGCTAGATGGTTACTCCTGGAGTAACTAAACCCCTAGCTAGATAGCAGAATAACCAAGTGGTGGGACAGAGCCACCCTGAACTTGCCTTGAAGCAAATAGCTTACAGCCTTATCAGTGACCAGTGATCCTAGCTGGTCACTGGGAGCTGCTCAGCAGCAGAACCTCTCACATCTATGACAGTCAGAGAAAGGGATTAAGTCAGCAGAGACCATAACAGCAGCAAAGCTAGGGACACAAGATGGAGCAGCCCTGGGCTGGGAAATGGGATGTGTGGGGACAGGCTTCCATGCTCAACCTTCCCACCTTGACAGACAGGAGAGCAGTAGACAGGAAAACCTCTCGAAGCAGCACACATCTGGTGGGGACTCCTTGGAAGTGGTGGGCTGTGGAAGCTACACTTGCACTGGGAAAGTAGGCTCCCAAAAGGCATGATGCTTCTCCTTGCCTTGTCTTCCCCCCAACCACAGTCTACTTCCTGTACCACCCCTTATAAGCCTAATCCAAATTCCTCCTCTAGCACACACTCTACCAATCCGGGCCAACTCTCCCTATGACATGACTCCCCTTTTAGAGACTAAACAGGCAGTTTATAGATGTAGACCATACAGTAGGAAACACTGGACTTTCTCTCCCGGAGATATTGTCCTTTCATCCTGGAACCCTGAGTTCTGGGTCATAACCCTGAATCACAGGGTGAGTGCTCAGGTATTTAAATGAAAGGAGAGAGACCTACATGAAGGAGGGATGGGGATATATATAAAGGGGAGCAAGACATGACAAAGGGGGTGGAAGTACAGATGGACATCAAGGGGGTGAGACAAACATGAAGGGCAGAAGGGGAAAGTGAAACAAAGCTCAAGGCTACCTGGTGACTGGCGCCTATCTGCAAACAGTCAATTTAAAAAATAAGAATCTGGCAGTCATGTCATCATCTTACTCTCATCAATGTGCCCAGAGCCATGACTGGAGAGACAAACTCTGCTCTGCTATTTCCAGTGGAAAAGAAGCAACTAGACTGTCATATGGCAAACTCCTCTAACACCTCCTCTCTTCCCAGTGCAGGCATAGAAACACCTGGAAGAAATCCGAAGAAAGTGGGGAACACGAGAAAGCTTATGAATAAACTGAGGGCTTTCTTAATGTTCCGTTGAAGATCACAGAACAGTTGATGGCCCATTGAGCAATCCCTTTAGTGGCACCTATAGACAAATTGTGTTGCCTTCCCTTAAAAAATGCTTCTTTAGGTCAAGCCTTAGGTAGCCTAGACCTAAATACGTCTCTGGGTAAAAGTTGTAAAATTAGGAAGTAAATAATATAGAAAAATCAAAATATGAAATCCCAATAGTATCAAAAGACATTATAGATATACAAGTATAGCAATAATACTTATGTTAAATAAATAATTTCCTATTTAAAAAAAATATTAATCTCATGTAGGTCTCCAATGCATTGCTTCTGGATATTGCAGAAATCCAAATAATTTTCTATTTGTAAAAACTTGATAATGTATTCAAGCTATAAAGATGTATTAGCCTACCTAGGAATTTCAAAATAAACTGATCCTGAGATTATGGGAATATTAACCCCTTAATGACCAAATGTGCAGCCAGCTGTTAAGTACCACAAAGATTTTTTTTTTTTTTAGCTAAATGGATTCCAGGATCTGCACGCTGCACGGGGACCCCTGAATTCCATGACATACCAGGACTGTAATGGGTCCTTAACGCAAGTTTACCTATGATGGTCCTAGCAGGTCATGTGTCCTTAAGGGTTTAACGTTCCCTCATAATGTAGATTCTCTCTGTGTGCTATAACACAGAGTTATCTCATTCAGTCATCAAGAACATTTAACATGCTAAGACACAATAAAGGAGCAGTTAATTGGTAGAGCTCATCTTGTAGTTAACACTGAACCTCCCCACAGAGAATCTGGCCTTTCTCACTGAGACCCTGGAGCATACCAGATGAACCATAGGGGACAAGTAAACATTTCCCAAATTTTCATTGATTTAAATGAGGCTTTTAATCCCTTAAATGCTAGAAAGATTCCCAACACATTGCAAAACACAATTTTTTGGTATTCAAGAGGTCAAAACACAATTTAAAGTGTTATTAATGCCCAAAATAAAGTTGATTCTATATGTTAGGTTTTACAAAAATAAAGTATCTGGAAAGTCCTGTCTCTCATACCTTTATGGTTTGAGAGATATCCTCCAATAAAGTTCCTCTTCTCCTTCTGTTGGCTGACACAAGGAGGCTCTTCAGCAGAGCTGCAATAGTGCAATATAAAAAGAATTACTTCTTTGGAACGGTCTAAAAAGTGTGCTTGCAAACCAGGCTTTCTTTTTAAATCGCACTATTGCGGCACTGCTGAAGAGCCACCTGTCGCTCCCCGGACCAGGATCTCCTGCTGTCAGCACAGCACTGATGTCAGGAGAAGCGGAGGGAGAGGGAACTTTAACAGAGGATATCTCTCAAACCATAAAGATATGAGAGATAGGACTTTTTCCAAATACTTTATTTTTGTAAAATCTAACATATAGAATAAACTTTATTTTGGGCATTGCTAACCTGTTAAATCAATGGTAATTTGCAGAATTATTATTTCAACCCTACAATGCATTTGGTTTCCTCTAGAATTGCTTCTCCATAGATTGATATGTAAAGTAGGCTGACCAGACCTCACCTTTAACCAGGGACGCATAGGAGAAATGCATACTGCAGGACTGCACTGATTTCACTGAAGTACTGCAAAATGGCTATTTCCTATGTGTCCCTGGTTAAAGGTGAGATCTGGTCAGCCTAATGTAAAGCCCCCAGGACTGTTTTCAGTTAGCTAAAGAGGCGATATACTGGGGCAAACCAATGGATCCAGCAGGGAGAAATAACGTTTTCCATTTATTTAAATGAGGCTTTTAACCCCTTGAATACATTGCAGACTCACAGCAGTTGGTTTGCTGAAGAATTCTATATCTTTATCTTATTGAATTTGACCATTATGGCCTTTTATAAAAAAAGAAAAAAGGAGCAAATCAACTGCACCATAGGTGACACATGCAAATCCTCAAAAGGCTATAGATTTCAGTGGGGCTTTTAACCCCTTGAATCCTGGAGAGGTGTCCATTGCATTGCTTCACAATTCATTGGCGACCTCTTTAGCTTTCAAGGAGTTAAGATTCCCTATTAAATTGATAGTAATTTGGTTTGCACCAAGATTAGTCCATTTTCATCTGTGCATTAGGCCCATATTCATAGGAGATCCTGGTTCCAATATAAAAGCTGTCTCATTTGCACATCACAATAAGCTTTTTTACAGTGAATTCAGCCAGAGCAGTGTCTTTGCAGTTGCTGTCATACCCAGGTAATTATATTTATTCAGTTCTGATAACACAATGGGAGACACAAAAACTAAGTAGCATCATTTTCTTATTATGACTAAGGCTTCTATTCATTTAGCTGTGATGTTCTTTCTTCCTTTGAACAAAGCCTGTACATTCTATTCAATATGAGCTCAGAGGAATCCTGACATGAAGAGAAACTCCACAGCACAGGATCTATGTGTAAAATGTCACACTTCGTGCATTTATCATTTTTTCCATGGTTTTCTATGTACTATTAAAGTGTAACTGTCATTGGAAAAATTAATAGGGATTACCTGATGCTGAAAATTAGATGGTGGGTGCTTCATTCCAAAGTTATTACATTTTAAACTAATGATATGTTATATTAAACTATTAGAAACAGTGCCACCTAATGGCTACATGATTTTTTAAACCTTTTAACCCCTTAATGACCGGCCAGTCGGCAGTTAAGGACCACGGAGCATTTTTTTTTTTTTTTTGCTCCAATGGATTCAAGGGTCTCCGAATGGCATGCTGCTGTGTGGCCGTGCGGAGACCCCTGAATTCCATGACATACATAACCAACATGGGTCCTTAATGGAGGTTTTTCCATAATGGTTATAGCATGTAATGGGTCATTAAGGGGTTAAGCAATATTACTTTGTTGCCTATTGTCCAGGGAATTGATCTTGTGTCCAGACAGTTTTACAATCGCATTTTATGGGAGAGCTGAGCCACTTCTATCACTCCCCATTAATGAGCTAGTAATACCTCCTGCACACCTTTACAATTTGAACATAAAATACTCTTGAATAGAGCAATTGACAGCAGTTGTGTGCCCTTGCTGTGCTTAGCAGGAAAAGCCCTGCAATATGTGTTTGTTTGCTCCCAGAATAACACCTTACTGATCGTTTGAATACACTGTGTTGCCTCGTAGGCCCACTGGTGTTTCTGTGGTGGAGGCAGCCATCTTTACTATTGCAAATAGGTGGTTGCACTGCTGTGGCAGACTGTGTCTTTCCTTTTGGCCAGAGACTGTGATAGATCTCAATGAAACACCTGAAGGACCCGTGAATACATATTGCATGGAAATCCCTCAAAGTGGGAGAACATGGGGCAGAGTATGATAGTATTACAGTGAGGTTGATGTACTAAGTAAAACCAAGAGTGCCATATGTAACAAAATGTACAATTTCTTTAAATAGGGGTTTTAACAAAGGCAGGAATCTTTTTAGTATCACATAGATGATATGCTCTTTTGCTTTCTTTCTGACATTTTACAAGCATTTTCTAATGGTTCTAGTTCAACAGTTGTGTGGACCTTGGATGGAGTCCAGTTAATGGGGCCCTTATAAATCACAGCTAGATGTCTGTGTTCAGCCAATGATCCCATCCAGGGAGATTGTCCAATACATTTTCAGATGGAATAGGAATGAGATGACCTGGGATTTTCAAGACTGTGATGTGGATTCCAGGGTAGAAGATACCTACAGCATTGACATTTCTATTTGCATAATTTAATATACAATGATAACACTGTGTTGCCTGCTGATTGTGTGTGTTTAAGTACTATTCCTTTGACTGCCAAAGGGGTACGCAATGCATTGCTTTGCAGTGCGTTGCGTACCCCTCTGGCACTCAAAGGGCTAAATTACATGGGTTGTTTAAGAGGAGTCCATAAAATAACAAGATTGTCTCCACAGGATTGTGATAAAATTGGTAAATACAAATTAATTTAGAGCTATTATATAAAAATTACCTATCAGCAGCACCGCCTTACCTTGACCCTGAGGCTGAGGTACTATTGAAAAATTTAGTAATTCTGGGACAAACCCACTGCACAATAGGGAACAAAAGAAAATGCCCATTACTTCAATACCTTTGTAATAGTAGTTTTAGTTGCAATGAGGATTTTGTTGTCCATAATATATTGGAACAATTATCAGTGTCCGGCAATAAACATCATACACAAAATGGCTGATATTTTACAGCTACATCATCCTATGGACAGCTCTGGTTAGTTGATAAGAAAACTCCACAGGATGATGTAGGAACAGCACCACTGTAACATTTCAGGCCATTGAGATACTGCACCTATAAAATTTAAGTTTGAGTGCAATAACTTTTGAATAAAACATGGATCTGCAGTGGGATATAGTCGTTTGACTTGGCTATCCTCATACGATTTCCTACCATTGTATACTGCTGTTTTTTTATTTTTGTACGAATAAAGCTCTGGTGTTTTTAGTCATCACTTTCTAACTGGCTGTTGTTGCGTTTGGCTGATCCGTAGAGCGCTCCCGTCCAGTTGTCTATTTGTCTGTAGAAACCTATGCCGAGGTTGTGGGGGCTCCCACAGATCCTCAAGACCCTAAGGGCCAGGTGAGTGATTGTACTTTAATCATATGTACCTGATAACTTGTAGCAACTGAGATTATTCCAAATACTTTTTCTTTTGGACTTTGTCCTCAGTATCTATGTACAAGATTGAGGAAATTGTGTGATTCTGCCTGTTTTCCCATAGCCTGCCATTGTTGCTTCCTTTGTAAATTCAGAAGCTATGTGCAATACAAATGTAAGCAATCTAATAATTATAAAACTATGTAAAAAGTAGAATTTAGGAAAAAAGACTTCAGTCAATCAAGAATACCAGACTCCTTAGGTGTCACGGTTTGTTATGACTCTCAGACACAGAGTTAAGATAACAACACAACTTTATTAAAAAGTTTAAAGAAAACCCTTGCGGGTAGCGTACACTTAGAACATATAATGAAAATATATAGTATAGTGAGTAATGGAACACGGAATGTAAGACAGGCTCTACCGGCCTTGCCAATACCGGGTAAGGCAACCTTGGGTTGGCACAAGATGGAAAAGGTTCTACCGGACTTGCCAATATACCAGGCAAGGCAGCATAGAGACTGGTACAAGAATGAGATGAAGGCTCTACTGGCCCTGCCAATATACCGGGCAAGGCAGCCTGGGGACTGGTGCAATGAGTGAATAAGGCTCTACCGGCCTTGCCAGTGTACCGGGCAAGGCAGCCTTGAGACTGGTACAACGAGTAGTGAGGCTCTACCGGCCTTGCCAATACCGGGTAAGGCAACCTTAGGTTGGCACAAGATGGGATAGGTTCTACCGGCCTTACCAATATACCCGGCAAGGCAGCCTCTGACTGCAAGTACTGGATCACGGTAAAGGTGGCCACAGTGGCTGGCATAAGGTGTAATAGACAAGTGGCTAAGATGGACAAACTGAGGCTCTCTGGGCAGATAGAAAAACTAGGCACCCAATGAAGAATGGAGCGAACCAATACCCGCGTACTGGAGTAACCAATTTCTACCGGTGCTGAGAGAAATGCAGCAAGCAGCCGGTCATACGTGGAGCAAACCAGTACCCACGTACTGGAGTAACACAATCTCTACCGGTGCAGCAGGCAGCCGGTTGTACATGGAGCGAACCAGTACCCGCGTACTGGAGTAACCCAATCTCTGCCGGTGTTGTCTAGGACTGAACAACAACCGGTCTGTGTGGAGCGAACCAGTACCCGTGTACTGGAGTGACAGAATCTCTGCAGGTGTTGTCTAGGACTGGACAACCACCATCTAATCATGGAGCGAACCAGTACCTGCGTACTTGAGTGACAGAACTTCTACCGGTGCAGCGAGCAGCCGGTTACGCATGGAACGAACCAGTACCCGCGTACTGGAGTACACAATCTCTATCAGTGTGGTCTGAACCACAATGAGCAGCCGCTTATACATGGAGCGAACCAGTACCCGCGTACTGGAGAAACATAACCTCTACCGGTGCAACAAGCAACCGGAGTGCGTGGAGCGAACCAGTACCCGCGTACTGGAGTTACCCAATCACCACCGGTGCTGACAGATCACAATGAGCAACCAGTCATACATGAAGTGAACCCGCGTACTGGAGTGACAGAACTTCTACCGGTGCAGCGAGCAGACGGTTATGCATGGAGTGAACCAGTACCCGCGTACTGGAGTACACAATCTCTATCAGTGTGGTCTGAACCACAATGAGCAGCCGGTTATACATGGAGTGAACCAGTACCCGCGTACTGGAGAAACATAACCTCTACCGGTGCAACAAGCAACCGGAGTGCGTGGAGCGAACCAGTACCCGCGTACTGGAGTTACCCAATCACCACCGGTGCTGACAGATCACAATGAGCAACCGGTTATACACGGAGCGAACCAGAACCCGCGTACTGGAGAGACGTAACCTCTACCGGTGCAACAAGCAATCGGTGTGCATTGAGCAAACCAGTACCCGCGTACTGGAGTTACCCAATAACCACCGGTGCTGTCAGTTGACAATAAGCAACCGGCTATACGTGGAGCGAACTAGTACCCGCGTACTGGAGTGACATAATCTCGACCGGTGCAGCAAGCAGCCGGTATACATGGAGCGAACCAGTACCCGCGTACTGGAGTACACCACTCGAGGGAATGAAAATGTTGCCAAGGCGACTGGGAGAGATACACTGCAGGCGATCCAGGAGCAGGAACCCAGCCGGTCACAGACAGGAAAACAGATCTTCAATGGTAGTCACCGGAGCTGGAATGGCAGTAGGAAACAGCAGCAGGAACAGCAACCCCAACCGGATCAGGAACAGATGCTGGATCCGAGGAAGCTGTCAAACAGGAACTCAGGCGGTCACAGAAGAACAAGGATAGTGTAATGGCCCAGGAAGCTCAGGATCACAATGCAGGTGCAGGCAGCATAGAGACAACACGAAAGGGCAAACAAAGGGTGCCCAAGCTCAGTTTAAATAGGCAATACAGGGCAGGCTGAAGGCAGGCAGCCAATGGAGCGCCCCTACAGGTAACTGACAGAACAAGGCAGCAATCACGGGCACCGTGATAGTAGGCTTCTTTCACACAGGTAACACACAGTTGCAACCCCCTGTAACTGTTCTGTTGCCCTTGTTGTAAACTCACCACTCTGCATTTCACCACTGATCCAGACACAGAAGAAGTGTGACTTACAACTGGCTTGTGAGAGTGCCAGTTAGTATTACTGACTAGTACCCAAGTTGGGCAGCCTTTCATTCTAGGTTGTGATGAGCATTCTGCTGTGAAAATTCTTCTGGCAGCCCCAAAAGTCAGTTTAAGGTGCATTCTTATCGCATTCTTATGGGAACACAGTAAAGTTGCAGATTGCTGGACTTTGGTGCATTTGTCTAAGGCAATAGTCACCCACAAGAAAGGCACTATAGCCTAAAACCGGGATGTCTAAAACAGACAACAAATCCAGTGCAGCATCTCAGATGTGTGAAAGGTGCCTTCATTGACTCTATCATGTTTGTATTCACTAGTAAATGCACGGTAGTCCTATAAAGCATCATGTTATTCATAATGTAAGGGCCAATTTTACTTTTCAATTACATATTCCTACCAGTAGAAGTATATATTATCTTTTCATTTTGTTATATTGTGCCCCCACTCATTAAAGTACAACATCAATGTTGTTGATACAGCTTAAAGGGATAGTAATGTTTCATAATAAAAGCAGCTCTAAATAATCATCATAGTATTTGGACTTTGGACAGTGTTATCTCAATTCTGTCAGAATTGTAGTTCAAGAGTAATTCAATGACAAAGTATCCCCCTCCCGCCCCTTTTACTGGTGTAACACTGTTGAGCCAGATCAGAAGGGAGGTGCCCAGGTAGATTGCAAAGAGGGACAATCTTCAATTAAGATAAGGAAAAACCTGAATAACTTGTCAAGGAGGGCAGGGCTTTCATTGTTCTCATAGGAAGAAGATTGTCCCCTGATGTTATCTGTCTGGTCTATGGACTGCATTCCACATCTGAGAAGAGATGGCTTACACTAGGTAAAAGGAGCGGGAGGGGAAACTTTGCTTGTGAATATTTCTCAAACCATAAAGGTTTGAGAGATAAGACTTATATCGTTTTTCATGTTTTTTTAATGCCTACAAAATAAAAATAAAGATAAAATGAAGTATTTCTATCCCTTTAAATAGCTTCTTTTGCTTAGACACAAGAAATGTCCTCCAGGAAACATAATTAGAGGATATAATTGATTTGATTGTCCACTGTTGTTTTAAAGCAGTGCAACATGTAAGACTCCAGAAACTGGTTAATATAATGATAAATGTATCGTATTGCTTGATTTTTAAATGTGCCATAAATCATTTTGGTTTTATGATGGATTATAATGTCAAATAATCCTTGATAGTCACCATTTAGGAACTACACAATGGCCTCAGTGATGGCTTCTATGCTGGATTATACGTTTAAAGAGTATAGAACGCTGGCATGTTATTTGGAGTTAGATAAAAAATATATATCAAATTATCAAATATTACAAAAATATAGTTTATTCAGTAAAACAGCTGGTTGGCTTATTTTTACAGAAATGGCAAATCACACATATTATTGTTTCCTTGTATTTAATTTACAAATACAAATAAAGCAGTAACAGGGAAATCCTCCAATAAGAACCCACCAAACGTATCAAATTAAAATAGCACTACTGAGCCATCAATGTTTTATACCTGCGCAAAGCAGATTGTAAGACGTATGTTGCTTTCACTGCACAATGCTGGAATCAAGCTACAATAATCAGCAATTGCATCTGTAACAGAAACATGGCCGTGGATTAACTTGTTCTGCTTTAACTCTTTGAATGCCAGAGATGTAACTGACGCATTGTGTTTCAATGTGTTGAATACCACTCTGGCACTCAAAGGGTTAAGTCTTAATGAAAACAGTAGATCACTTTTTTCTATTCATTTCAGAGCTATTTTTATCAGATAAGAATATATTTACTAAATATATCACTGACTTACTCTCCTGTCATCTTATTAGGAGTTACAACAAGTACAGTCTTGGTTTTACCCATTAATGTGCATCTCTTGACAAATCACACCCAAAGGAAGGCATGTACACATGACCTCATTACACTTTATATAGTGACATAGTGGTTAAACTTGATCAAGTGCAATATCAGCCTAATCTCCAGTCTGCTGAGTCAGAAGAAGGTAGGCAATTTCCCCAAAAACGTAAATCTTGATTGGTTCAACATCCTGTTTTGTAATTTATTTTCACAACTTGCTCCATAATGCCACTTTGCTACATTCTGGGGTATTTAACTCTTCGCGTGCCAGAGGGGTACACAATGCATTACAAAGGCAGTGCACTAGGACCATGCACTGCCTTTGGCCAAACTCAGCACTTGTAATCTCTGCAATTAAAGGGATAGGGTGTTAAAGGGATAGTAATACTTCATTTTATCTTTATTTTATTTTGTAGGCATTAAAAAAACATGAAGAACGATATGTCTTATCTCTCAAACCTTTATGGTTTGAGAGATATTCACAAGCAAAGTTTCCCCCTCTCGCCCTTTTTATCTAATGTAAAAGTCCCCCTTGACAAGCTTTTCAGGTTTTTCCTTTATCTTAATTGAAGATTGTCCCTCTCTGCAATCTACCTGGGCACCTCCCTTCTGCTCTGGCTGAAAAGCGTTACATCAGTAAAAGGGGCGGGAGGGGGACATTTTGTCATTGAATTACTCTTGAACTACAGCTCTGACAGAATTCAAATAACACTCTCCAAAGTCCAAATACTATGATGATTAATTAGAGCTGCTTTTATTATGAAACATTACTATCCCTTTAAATACTTATTCCGCAGCATTCAAAATGGCCTCACTACCATGGTCTCTCAACAAAGCTATTATAGTTGTCCTACTGAAGCCTGGGAAGGATCTGCAGAAATTCGATTCTTACTAAACTATCTCTCTACTTACGATAGATGCCAAAATTCTAGCTAAAATACTCGCCAGCAGACAAAATACAATTATTCGTTCTCTTATACATCCTGATCAAGCTGGCTTTATGCCAGGTAAATCTACATTCCATAAACTTCAACAGCTTTTTTTTACATTTACAGATGAAGCATAGCAACGCACAGAACAGAGTGGTGGTGTCACAGGACACATTGAAGGCATTCATGTTCGATTCTGTTAAATGTAATTTCCTCTGGTATAAATTTCATAGGTTCTGCTTTGATCCAACTTTTATGCAATGGATTCAAATGGGCAGCACCAGATCTGACTTCTTCCTTCTGGGTGTGGAATGAGAGAAGGTTGCCCTCTGTCACCTGGCTTATTCTCATTGGCTTTAGAACTAGCAGTGCAAATTAGAATAGATCTGGGAATTGAGGGTTTCCATATGGGAGATATAGAGGAAAAACTGGCATTACATGTGGACAACATTCTTTTATTCTTGTGGGATTCGGATGGATCACTATCTCGAGTGCTACACCTTGTAGACTTCCTTGGCTGGTACTCAGGTCTGAGAACAAGTTGGACTAAATCCTCAGTACTTCAGGTTGACCCAATTAAAGGAGATTTGACACCTGCAGAGACTCCCTTTAGATGCGACAATTCCCTCAAGTACCTTGGGTTGACGACAGCGACTTCCCCCAGGTCGGTATCTTCAAGATAACCTGGAACCACTGATCAATCAATTTAAAACTAAAACTTTATCTTGGATCAACCTTACACTGTTATAGGATGAGCCACCTTAATCAAAATTATAATCTTGCCTACATTTCTTTATATATTTCAAGAGGCTCCATCTATAGCCCCAAATTATATTTTAGCAGTATTGATAAGATAGTAACTTTCTGTGGTCAGGAGACCCTGCCAGAATCAAACTTTCTACTCTTAAACTCCCAGAGGGGAAAGGAGGAATTGCCCTTTCTGACTTCTAGAAATAATATATAGCATCTCAAGGACAATAGCACTTGTGTATATATCTCATACTGCACACACATTCCCTAAAATTAACGAACCCCTCCTAAAATACATCTATGACCTTATTCACATTCCTCTAATGGGGCCAAAGGTTAGCCAAGACCCCTCTTCGCTCACTCAGGCAATCAGCAATATCTGGTTATCTATACAACACTTTACAGGTCACAGAGCCAAAGACCCATGTACCCCCTTATCGGGAGAGAAGAGTCTTGATCACTTGAGCACACTTGAATTTGGAAGGACCTGGTCAGTGCATGGTATTACTACCAAAGGTCAACTATACCAAGGAAATGTGCTCAAAACATTTGAATAATTAAACATAGAATTTGGAATCCCTAACACATTCTTTTCTCCTCTTTGCATCTGCAACACGCACTAGCTGCTGGATGGGCAGAAATTTTGGAGTACACTTTGATCACTTTGGCCGCTAAGCAAAGCACCTTATGGTCAATATTCCTTATTTATACATGGATGGAGAAGGGCACATCCTCTTATACTGCTGCACTGAAAACCAAGTGGGAGGGTGATCTATGCAGACTGGGAGTGGGAGAAAGCCAAGACAAGTCCCAAGGCTGTGTCATCAATATCTAGGCATCATCTGCTTCAACTTAAAATTTTACATAGGACATGCTGTACCCCAATAAAACTTCATAGAATGGGTAAACTGCAGGAGATGTGGGAAAATAGGTGTTACTTTTCTGCACCTTGTGTGGGATTGCCTGGCAGTTCAGTGCTACTGGAGAGAAGTGGTGGAAATAATCTCAAATGTTGTCTAGAGTCCTCTCATCCCCAAGACTTGCATTCTGTCCATACTACCTGACCAGTTACATCCATCTGTCTTAAGCCTTGATTATGGAACTGATGGTTATGGCATGGAATGTGATGGCATTAGTGTCGATGTCGGTGAGACCCCTTGGTTGTAGAAATTGCATCAAACTGATAAATAATAACCTCTACCATTATAGGGGTCTCTACCTCTATATTTATCAAATATGGGGTGCATGAATCTCACATGAAATTTTCAGACAGTTGAGCCTCTAGTATACGGTTCTGGCTATTACAATGCTGCATGTCTCCCAGGGGGTTGGGGTGGTAGGGACCTGCTGGAGTACGTAATTTAGTTGTTGGGTAGGAGGTGAAGCTTCTAATCTATAGTAGTCAGTTGGGTTAAGGTTTAGTTGAGGGTTAACATAGCTATTACATGGGAATGTTATGAAAAATAGGACCATTATAATAAACTAGTTGAAGAGCCGTTACACGGGACACACTGTCGGCCGGTCGTGGTGCAGTCACGCGCAGTGGAGACTGCCCACGGCGCAGCTGATACTGAGTTTTTTTACATTAGAACAATATTATGAATTTGGCTAAAGCATTCAAGGTTCTTAATCCTAGTCCACACAAACCCTGAAAATATGGCACAAATCCGGAAATTATTTTTGGAGTACAAAGGTCCAGAGAAACTTTTGCTTGGTATGTTAAATTTGGATGCTTTTTTTTTCTTCAGGGTTACAGCAAAATGACCTCAAATGATAGTAAACAATCTTGCACAGCATTCAGTTATAGCAAAAACAAAAGGAGTCTCTTTGGATATATATATTTATATCTACAGTGTTACACATACATTGTACAATTTTACAAATAAGTTCATTATTCTTGAGGATTTTGTGCAGACAACACAATTCAATAGAATAATAAAATGTACAACAGAGCCATAAAAATGGCAATGCTTGCTTTAGCGATTAACCAGGCATACAAGTAGGATCACATACTTTGGAGTATTTTAATTGCTCAAATATATAAACTATTGTCCTGGTATTGAACGATTATATGACTGTGTGAACATTCAATGACAACCTCAACATACTCACCTTTTTTCCTCCTGGATCTGGCTTTCACCAAACTTCTGAGACAAGTGGGAGAAAGAAAAGCCCACTTGTGATGATGCACTTGCGCTGGCACACTTCTACTGGCCACTGGCAATCACAGATTCCCCACATACACTTTTGCTGAACTGTCTCATTTTCACACAGGCAAGAGGAATGTAGCAGATCACTCATAATTTGAACTTACCTTATACTGCATTCACCTCATGATCCAGCACTGAAGGGTGATGCTGATAGCTGGTCAATATAACCATCGGCGATACATGATTGACTTGACAGTGTAGCTCATCTGTAAATATGCTGGTGGTCCCATAGGCCTCCATGCTTATTACCCATGCGACAACTTCACTGCATTCTTGCATGAGCACAGTAAAGACACTGCATGTTGCACCTTGTTACATTAATGTGAGTTGATAGGTACCCACGCAAATGTACCATAGGTGACATGGATACTTTTCTGCACAATTAACATTGTTAAGGCACCATATGCAAGATGACTAAGGCACTTTACAAAAATTTTTATAACTGTTATTTGCACTTTCATTAAAAATGTGCTTTATTAATGATTATTATTATTGTAATATAGCAGCTCTGTCAGAAAAAGTGGCATTTGCCCTCTGATTACAGCTGTGACCTTTGCATTCAACTCTATCTCACTATCACCACAGTTTAGAACTCTATACAATAATCTAGCCCTGCAATACACTCTTCTCAATGTGTGAAACTAGGAGTAAAAACTCATCAGTTGTGAATCTAATTGTGAGCACTCAAGCTTAATATAAGCACTTGATAGTGTATGAACCATTTGTGAGCAAACAACATTCTATGAAGATAAATGCACACACAATTATCTTGTGCAGGGCAAGCATTTCATTTTCCTTCCCTTGGATATTTGACATGCAGGAAGCCAATGGTTAGTATGTTTGTTAGAGACAGTAATTATCTTTTTAATTGTAAATCCTATCAGAATGTTCTTGTGTTTTGAAGCAATCTGTGAGGAACATACCAAGAAGATCCAAATTAATTTGTTTCCTCAGCAACTTGAAACATGTCTTTAACTTGTTAACCACTTGGTTCACCACTGAATGAGCTCTTCCCTAAGATTTTTTCAGTATCTTGCCAAATTACTTTAGTAATCTGAACGGTCAGGCGAACAAAGTATCAGTATGATTAGTTCACACATCCTTACAGAAGACAATAGGCATTATCTCCCTGCGAGAGAATACGAATATGTAAGAATAAGATCAGAATGTAAAACTTAATTCCATAGACATTGACTACAACAGGGATCCATTGCAAAATAAAATACATTAAACATATCTGATTTCAGAATGAAGGACACTCACCTAACTTTCTATTAAACAAATCAAGACCCCCATTCCTATACGTATAGGTGAACTCATTATTAAATTATGATAAGTGGTACTGCATCTTAAAATGAGTGAAAAAAATTTAGCTTTTGGACTAATATTTAAAAAAAATATTCTTTAATTCAACTGTACCCACATTCCTGTTAAACATGTTACATAAAAAAATAATTTGTGGGTGTAATAAAATGTGTCATATTTATTTTTATACATTGGAACAGAAATAATTAACTTTTATGTTGAATAATAAATGTAGTATAAAAATGTATTGCCTTTATTTACTTTCATGTTCCATAAATAAACTAGAAACCTATAAAAGCTAACATCTACCCCTATTCTTCCTTGTTCAAAGAGACAGATATATGACACAATTGCTTTGTGATTATATTTTTGGCACAGCATATAACTAAGAATAAATTGCTTCAGACTTACTGAGATAGAAAACTGCTTTACGTATGACGTTTCTTTACAGTAGTAAATGATTAATGTTATATCATAAAATTTATGACGAGGTAGGAAAATATAGTTTTCCATAAAACAAGTAAGTTCTAGAATTGCTGGGTCACCTTTGAACCTTTTATCTGGTTTAAATGCAAATCGAAGTTAAAATACTTGTGTGGCATTTCCAAAGGACACATACCAGTCTGACGTATTTTCAAATCTTTATTGGTTCTTTAATGGATGTTGCTTGCCAGCCAGCTAAAATCATTTTAAGAACATTGAAAGTCTTTACAGTGCTTGTTACATGATAATTTCTTCAATGAATTGAATAAAAGAACCTTTACCACTGGAGAAAAACTTTTTGCTCTATGTGTTTGATCTCTATGAATAATTTTTTGAAATTGCTAATCTTTTTTACCTGCATTTGACAGAATACACTGCAAGAATACGTTTTGCTTTCTCTCCATTCCATGCTGCACAATAAAACAATAAACATGCTATTGATGAACTCATTGAAAGTTGAAGTCAATAATGCAGTGGTTATATATTAATTCCATTCATGTCACATATAAATTGGCATTTTTATCTTAATCATGTTTTCTTTCTTTCAGTATGTTGGTATAATACAAATTATTACCAGCCTTATGGGACTTGGAAAAATCAAGTTTGTGGAAGTTTGAGATAACTTTTGTTGGACCACCTTTGCAGTTCTTTCATAAAGTAAAGACCTTTGAAGAAGAAACATGCCTGGGACAGACATAACTTTGTTCTGACGACTATGTAAAACTACATTTTATTTGGGTAAGAAAATGGGTAGACTAGATCACCAAATGGTTCTTATCTATGTTTCTATGTTTTACGAAACATTTAAGATTGAGAGCTTTTTATGATAAACAATTGCATTGGTCCAATAAAAATCATCAACAACAGCAATGTTTATAACAGATCACATTTATCTATTCTATATGAATTGTCATGATTTTATCTGCATTACCAACCTTAAAAACAAATTACAATTATTTGCAAAGTGAATACATGGTCATATTCAAGTGTCCCTTTTTGGCTTTCTATTTATGCTGTTACAGCTTCATGAGAGGATCAGTGATGCTCTCAATGGGATATTTTTGAATTGAAGAGAATAAGAGAATAGGGTTGAGAGGGGAAAGGCAAGGATGAGGATTGGAATCAGTATGAATGAGGGAGGGTGGTGAAGGGTAGAAATAAGGGGATGTTATATGACAAGCATGAGTGTTAGGAAAATTAAAATATTGCCAGGGTAGAGCAATAATGGAGGTAAAGGAAAAATGGAGAAAGAGCATCAATAGAGAGATGCAGAACAAGGTAACAGAGAGAGAGAGGAGATTACATAAAGAGTGACAAGGATATACACTGTAGGAGGTAAGGGAGGCAATTAGAAACGTGCTCCATGGGGCAATATACCTTTTATATGGCAGACTGATGTTTCTGTTTATATGAAAACAGGTGCCTCTGATGTTTCTTTTTCCCTCAGGCAGCAAGATGAGATGCACTGCTGCTCATCAGAATGAAAATTGATCCATTCTGTGGTTTCACAATGGAATTTTCATAGGGATCTGGGTCTGGATCATTGTACTCTCTGGAACATGTACAGAGAAGCTGGCCATTGTGAAAGGGGAGTAAAAGTCAAACAATCTAGGCTAATAGCAGTAAGAAGTGAGAGTTGGGTGAGGGAGGGTAGGAGTAAGTAGAGTGATAGAGGAAGTGACAGGAAGGAGCTTGACATAGCTTGACATTGCATTGTGAAACCACAGAATAAATAAGGCATCCTTACTTGTTTCCCTGTCAGCAGTCTTACTAGAGGTGTTTTGGTCCTGCATCTGGGCTCGGCACTGAGCTGCTAAACTGTCCGACCAGGTTCCTGAGCTTCACATGATCATAGCGCTCAGACATCCAGTCCATCAGATAAGCAATGCAGCTCTGAAAAGAGGCAGGAGTGGAGCACCTCTGGTTAGACTGCTGACATAGGGAAAAGAGAAGATGGCTTATTTTCGATCGGACTTCTGTACCACTGATATGTTTGATTTGCATTTCTTTAATTCTGTGGTGCACTTTGTTACTAGGACAGGCAGTGAAGCTGCAAGGATGGGGTCTACAATAAAAGAATGACAGGGACACATGTTTGACATGGCTGTCTTAAAGGCTGATTTATCCATAAGCTTCAGTGGGACTCTATAAGTTAAAAACAGTGGTAGCATGTATTAACTGCAATGTAATCTGGTCCTAAAATCAGTCTGCTAATTGCCTCCATCAGTTTTATTTTCCACCAAATAGTTACAATAGTTACATGGTATGTTAGGTTAAAAAAAAGTCTCTCAATTTCAATCTTTGTCACAGTATATCCCATAAACTGAAAACTACACAATCCATCACTACTCTTAAATGGGTGTAATCAGATTAGACAGGAAGTTCTGGTTATCACATAGCATAACCATGTATACTCCTTTTTGCTACAAATGTATCTAATCTTCTCTCTTCCAATGTATCTAACATCACCACATCCAAAATCAAAGTTTAACAGTTTAACAGACCTTACTGTAAATAATCCCTTCCTCTGAGGAAGCTAATACCTTCTTTATACTGATCCCAATGGCTGGACCCCATAGGAGTGCATTGAACCCTGTCTGTTTTAATGCTCTAGATTGTGAAGTTTTCCACTCTGATGGCACTCGCCCAGTGCAATACATACTACTGACAAAGAGGCATGTGTCACCATTCCCCCCAAAGCCCAACAAGTTGCAAATAAAGATAAAAAGTGTTAAAATACTCAACTCCTGTCTGTGATCTGACTCAAGATCAGTGCATAAGTAGAAAAACAGTTGCATGGCATAATGTCAAGTAAACTCCAGTCAGGTAGGGGAGATGTTAAGGTTTTCTACTGTAGTCCATTCTATCTGAATCACAGTATCTGCTTCTCAACATATTTCATTTAGCTATGCCCAGTGTCGTATATGAGCTTGCTGGTGCTGGATCCTTACTATGACAGAAGTGAGTAGCAGTTGTCTCCAGCCAAGGAAAATAGAGCAAGTCACCCACTCCTACCTTCTGCCAGCGATTGTGTGAGGATGAGGCTGGGAAAGCCTCCTCTATCCAACTTCCTGTCAGTGAAGTGGGAGACAAGTAAGTGACAACCACATTCACCATGCTTCTTACTGTTCTTTATTTCCTATATCTCATTGTTGATATCCTATATCTCATGGTTGATATCCTGCCATACACCTGTGTAACCAGTGGAAGTCTACCTACTTCTTTAACCTCGATTCATGTATTGTGAATCAAGGCCTATTACCTTGCTGGAACCACTCAGTATTCTCCAAGCCTCAACCCTCAACAACATCAAATCCAGCTTTTAAATGTAGCACTATTGTAGTATATAAACCAAATTTCATAGGCCAAGCTGTCATAAATTTAACTTTCTCCTTTACCTCATTGTATCTGTATGTCATCCTATCCTGTAATTAGATTGTAAGCTCTATTAGGCAGAGAATTCGTATCCTAATGTATCCTAACATTTCCAGAAATACCTATTGATTTAATTGGGGATTTTAACACCTTGAATGCGAAAGAGGTCATCAAAGCATGGCGAAGCAGTACGTGGAGAATTCTCAAGCATTCAAGGAGTTAAAATCCCAATTAAATTAATAGGAATTTTTAGTTCTTCCCTATAGTGCACGTGGTTTGCCCCAGAACCCCTCTGCTTTGTTCTTTTGTATGTTTTTTGTAACAGTGTTCAAAGGATACATTCTTAAATGAAGGTATTTATTCATCATGTATTCTGTACATAGGTTCATACAAGGTTTGAAATGGCTTTTATTTATATGATGAATTTATTCTGTTCAATGTATGGTTTATGTGTGTATGACATGTATGGTAAGTCCATTTTGACTTTGTGCAGGGTTTCTGCTTTATTAGACTGTGTGTACTGAATGTATTTTGCAGACTTGAAAATGAGCAAAGAGAGAGTGTAACCTGGAATTCTGACATGAAGTCAATGCTAATCATTCCTACTCTGGTGTGACACATACACTATTGTATCAATCTGCAGATGCTATGGAGCTTGTGATTATAATATAGGTTAAATGCAAAATAATAACATCACTAATGGAATAAAGAAAAAGACACAAAGACTAGGGATGAGAGAAAATGTTCACCTAAAACCAAAACAGGTGAATAATGGCTCTACCTGCTTGGCAAATAATTACCTGTGAAAAGTGCAGTTTTTCCACTTTTTTCTCCTACCTCATTCCATTGAAATCAAAGGCAACATTGAATTTACACACAACACATAGCAAATGATAAGTTATTTCCCAAAGGAATAGTATAAAAGGGGCATGAGGGTGTCTGTGTTGGTAGAGTGTAGGGAAATAGTCAGTTGAACAGGCAATTTTTGGGGTGGTTTGTTTACTGGGATTGGGGGACAGTTAATAAAAAAATAAATACAATAAAAAAAACATACAATATGGTATAAAAGGATCCTGAGGAGGGTGTCTGTGTTGGTGGATAGAGTCTGGGGAAAGAATCAGTCGAAAAGGGAATTTGTTGACTGGTTGTGTTGACTGGTATTGGTGAGACAGTTAATAAAAAATAAGTACATAAATAATTAAATAAATAAAATAAGAAATTGGCACATAATGTGACAGAGGCAGGGACCCCCTGACATAAGCTGTGACTGGGACAGACTGATACTTGACAGGATAGAATATTTTGTAGAGGATGATTTGTAGGACTTGTTGTTAGAGGCCCAAGCTGGGATGAAATCTCTTTCTGCTCTGCTTGTGATTATCCTTCTCCACACTGGCATATGTTGTCAGTGTACCACACAGTGTACAATGGGTGGACATGAACTGCCACATCCTTACATCAACGGAGTCGCTATCAACCAGTGGGAGAGGTAAAGATGAATGAGGGGGATCAGCAGAAGATGTAGTTGCCCTAGTGCAAGAAGGTGATGGCAAGACAGGCTTATTTTTCACCATCAAACTCTTTCAGGCTCTGGCTGCATCGAACTTTCAGGCTCTGGCTGGGTTTCTCTATTCTTCCTCCTATTTGATCTCTGCATCTCCTCTTGCCTTTGGGGAGAGTCAGGGGGTACAGCAACAGTGGTGCCCAATTTCTTTAGTGGGTGTTTGGCTTTAACATGTTACACATAAGTGTCATTGTGTGTGTGTTTCATGTGTGTTATCAAGGTGTTGTGCCAAGGAGTGTTCCCTCCTTTCCTCTTTTCACTGACTTGCACAAATTGCGCACAGTGTCATCGCTGATGACTACATTGTGCCTGTCCAAATAGAAAAATGGTCCCACACCTAGGACCTCTAGAGGGAGGGAAAAGGTGGAGAAGAATAGCCTCTTTTATTCTATTTTTCTATTAGTTTTAAAGGAGATGTATCACCTTGCCAAAAGTTTGTCTAACAATGCTGTGTTGTTTTTTTTTTTTTTTTTTAAACGCTATAGAAATCCAGGTTGTGAGCTTACTTTTTCCCCGTGACGTCCAGAAATGGATTGTGTGATATCTTCTGCCTGGTACCAGGATGATAAAAGTGCATATAGAAAAAGGTATTACTTGATATTCGATATGAATAATAAAGTCTGTTGGCCAAATTAGTATACCATTGTGACGATAACTGATACAATGATGAAAGCAGTTAATAGTTCAATCACAAGGGGGATACGTATAGATGAGGCACAAAGTATAACATAAATCCTTACGGCCCTTTCATTTCTTTTTTATGGCTTTAAAAGTCATATCGGACATGTTTCTTTGGGATCTATAGTCTCTGTATTCCTGCTGGTTATGTATCCAAGGTCAATATATATATATATATATATATATATATATATATATATATATATATATATATATATATATATATACACACACATAGTTAGGTCCAGAAATATTTGGACACTGACGCACGTTTTGTTATTTTGGCTGTTTACCAAAATAAATTCAAGTTACAGTGAAATAATGAATATGGGCTTAAAGTGCAGTCTCTCAGCTTTAATTTGAGGGTATTCACATCCAAATTGGAGGAAGGGTTTAGAAATTACAGATGTGGCATTCACATTTGGAAGCTGTTGCTATGAACCCACAACATGCAGTCAAAGGAGCTCTCAATGCAAGTGAAACAGGCCGTTCTTAGGCCGCAAAAAAAGATCCATCAGGGAGATAGCAGGAACATTAGGAGTGGCCAAATAAACAGATTGGTACATTCTGAGAAAAAAAAACAACTCACCGGTGAGCTCTGCAACACAAACAGGTCTGGACATCCACAGAAGACAACAGTAATGGATGATTGTAGGATCCTTTTCATGGTATGGAAAAACCCCTTTACAACATTCAGCCAAGTGAAGAATACTCTACAGGAGGTAGGCATATCATTATCCAGATCTACCATAAAGAGAAGACTTCATGAGAGCAAATACAGAGGGTTCGCCACAAGGTGAAAACCATTCATAAGCCTCAAGAATAGAAAGGCCAAAAATCTAAAAAAGCCAGCCCAGTTCTGGAACAGAATTCTTTGGACAGATGAAACTAAGATCAACCTGCACCAGAATGATGGGAAGAAAAAAGTATGGAGAAGGCTTGGAACAGCTCATGATCCAAAGCACACCACATCATCCAATGGCTTCCAAAGGCACTGGGTCACTAGAGTTTATTGAGGATGTGACAGAAGACAGAAGTAGCTGGATGAATTCTGAAGTGTATAGGGATACATTGTCTGCTCAGATTCAGCCAAATTCAGCAAAGTTGATTGGACCGCACTTTGCTTTACAGATGGACAATGAACCAAAACATAATGCAAAAGAAACCCAGGAGTTTTTTTAAGGCAAAGAAGTGGAATATTCTGCAATGACCGAGTCAATCACCTGATCTCAACCCGATCAAGTGTGCATTTCACTTGCTGAAGACAAAACTTTAGGCAGAAAGACCCACGAACAAACAACAACTGTAGACAGCTGCAGTAAAGGCCTGGCAAAGCAGGAAACCCAGTGTCTGGTGATATCCATGCATTCCAGTCTTCAAGCAGTCACTGCCTTCAAAGGATTCTCAACAAAGTATTAAAAATGACTTTTTATTGATGATTGTGTTAATTTCTCCAATTACATTTGAGCCCCTGAAATAAGGGGACTGTGTATAAAAATGGTTGCAATTCCTAAACGTTTCATATGATATCTTTGTTCAACCCCTTAACTTAAAGCTGAAACTCTGCACTTCAATTGCATCTCCGTTGTTTCATTTCAAATCCATTGAGGTGGAGTACAGAGCCAAAATTATGAACATTGTGTCAGTGTCCAAATATTTCCGGACCTAACGGTATATATAATGTCCTATGATTGATTTTAGATCCAGTTGAGTCACAGACACTTTTTACAGACTAGAGGTAGAGTGAGCTCACAACACATCACTGAAAATGGAAGAAAGAGAAGAACTGAAATAGATAATTTAAGGAAAGTACATAGAATTAAAGAATATGGATGGCAGCAGGCAATATTAGTTAATATAATCAATAAAAATTAACTTAAAGATATATTTTTTAAAAAATATTAATTTATATTTATTAGCCAAGTGTGTTTAGTTTATAACACTGCTTATAGTTCTAATAATAACACTGTTAATACTACAAAGAAAAATGGGAGTTGCTCTCTTCTAATAACATGACCTTACAACATATCCAAACCTATACATACAAGCACCATTGTAATGATGAAAATTTCCTGGAACTGGTGTATCTCTTCCTTGTGATCTAATTTAGAACACTTAAGTTCGTCAGAGAGCATTGCTAATTGTTCTGGTCTCAGCTGGAGAGTTTGTAATACAACATGTGACTTAACCCCTTGAATGCTAGAGATCCAGACCTCTCCGGTATCAATAAGGTTAACCCTTTGAGTGCCAGAGAGGTACGCAACGCGTGCATTGCGTACCCCTCTGGCATTCAAAGGGTTAACGATGTTTCAATTAAATATGACATTAGGACAGCCTATGGCAATATAACATATGATATTTTAAAGATATGTTTTCTATATAAAATACCATTAACAGCAGTATTAGACATTTAGGGACAGGTGTTAAAAAAGTCGCCATAATGAAAAAGTTTTCGGATCATGAGTTGGTGTTAAAAGAAGGACAATATTTTCAGAAGTAAATCCATCACGTTTGAAAATGTGTCTAAAGAATTAAAAATGACGGTAAGAAGATCTTGATGAATCTTGCCTTTAAAAAATTCTGATGTTAAAAATGTCTTTGATTTTGTCTTTGAAATGAAAATGTTGAAAAAAATATATTTTTCTGAAAATGCTTTACACTATGGCGGTAGATTAAACCATGCCCACTTTTAAGACAACTTTTCCCTTTTTTCTGAAAATACCTTACAATATGACGGTAGATTAAACCAAGCCCACTTTTAAGACAACTTGGTCCCTTTTTTTTGAAAATACCTTACAATATGACAGTAGATTTAAACCATGCCCACTTTTAAGACAACTTGTTCCCTTTTTTCTGAAAATACCTTAAAATATTATGGTAGATTAAACCACACCCACTTTTAAGACAACTTTTTCCCTGTGACGGAGATGGTGGAATTGGATGCAAAAAATTACAGAAACATGTTTGATAGTTGACGGACCATGGTGTAAGAACTTTTTTATTCTGATTACAGACAATTTCAGTTACCACCACTTTCTGAACATCTCGCCCCAAGAATTAGAAAACAGACAATGTGGCCATCTTCTTGGTTGTGATAGGACTCCCACTGCTTCTAGGCACTAATTTGCTTCAGATGCTGTTTTTACTTTGCTTTTGGGCACAGATGCTAATTTTAAGGTATTGCGTATTAAAAATAGTATATCTCTTTACAAACAGTTCCTACGGAATTTCCATATATAGCAACAGAATAATTGTTGATTCACAAATTATATTTTTGTTATTCTGTTTGTATTTGTGATTCTATTGTATATAGTTAGGCAGGGAACATTGTAGGAAAATAACTTGTTTACCTTGTAAGAAGATAATTGTTTTGATTAATATAATTCGCAGAATGAATTACTTCAGCACCAGATGATGTTAGAATCCCAAATGGGGGAAACAGCTTAATAAAGTGATAAACATTTGCAGTGTCTAAAGAATAGTAATCATAATAGTAAAAGAAGCAAACATTTTTTGCAACTTATTTTATGTTGTACATTATTATTATTTTTAAAAGATATTTAAATATAGGATTGCTATAAAGAGATACAGTAATAGCTAGGCATGAGCATGTTAATATTTTATGCCCTGGATATTGCACACCAAGATATGTGTATTCAAATTAAAGGAGCCGTAACACCTTTATTAACCCCATCAATGACCCTGTTATGTGCCAGGGCCATCACTGTTGTTTCCCTTAAAGGGATAGTAATGTTTCATAATAAAAGCAGCTCAAATTAATTACCATAGTATTTGGGTATTGGAGAGTGTTATTTCAATTCTGTCAGAGTTGTAGTTCAAGAGTAATTGAATGATAAATTATCCAGCTCCCACCCATTTTACTGATATAACACTGCTCACCTCAGAGCAGCAGGGAGTGTCCAGGTAGATTGCAGAGAGGGACAATCTTCAATTAAGATAAGGGAAAGAGCTGAAAAACCTGTCAAGGGGGCAGGGATTTCATTATTCTTACAGTAAGAATACTGTCCCTTGCTGTGAGCTGTCTGGTCTATGGCCTGGATTCCACATCTGAGGTGAGCAGTGTTACACTAGGTAAAAGGGGTGGGAGGGGGAAACTTTATCGTTTAATTACTCTTGAACTACAACTCTCACAGTACTGAAATAACACTCTCCATGGCCCAAATACTATGAAGATTAATTGGAGCTGATGTTTTTGTGAAACATTACCATACCTGGAAACTCTCCGGCTTTGCCCCGGAGACTCCGGATTTCACACTGAATTACCGGGTCTCCGGGGCAATGTGTGGTTAACCGGGTGGGCAGAATTTAAATAGAAACTCTCCCCACTTGTGCTCCGTACCGCCTGGTTCCTCCCACTCCCCGCCCTCTTAGATACATTTTGCAGGTTTTTTGTCCCGCCCCCCTCCGTGACTAAGCCCCGCCCCTTTTATGACGCGAATCGCATCATTTTCCTCCCAGGCCGGCAGTGACAGGGTTACCCTCCGGGTAGCCCTGTTTGAAAAGTTCCCAGGTATGAACATTACTGTCACTTTAAGGACCGTGACAATCCTGGCACGCCACTTACTTTATACTTACAGCGCTCCTGTGGGAGTGCTGTCAGTAAAAAACGGGTCTGAAATTGACTGCTCCAGGACCGGAACAGTCTCTCTCAAAACTCTGTTCAGTGTACATAAAAGCGGCCTTTAAGGGAAGGTAACTTCCCAGAACCGCTAGTCCTTAAGGGGTTAATAACTTCCAACTTATCATACTATAACCAGAAAATCCAAATTGCCCCTATGAATTTTGCCTTTGTACTTTTGTCAAGTGAGAACATTTTCAGTTTGTCCTGAATATAAAGTCCATGGAGATGGACATCACAGTTGTTGGCAGCTTTTTTCATACTGAAGCAGGCAACAGAGAATATGATCCTAATTAACCCTTTAAGGACAATAGGGACACCATGTATTTTGAAGCAATGCAGTGCACACACCATGATTGAAGATGTCCAGAACTAAGGAGCAAGGGAAAAAAGTCATCAGGGCCCATTAGGATTTTCTGTCCACAGTAAGGTAAAAATGGGTGTTACAATTAAGAGATGTCATTTCGTCTTTAAGAAATTAATTCACTGTGTTTGGCTCTTATCACATGTACATAGGATGACAGAGAGAACAAAATAAATAACAGAAAAGAAACGAATAGGGAATTAATTCCACTTTAAAGGGCTAAATCAGTTTCATACTATTTAAGCTGTATGCATTTCAGAATAAAAGGAATACTAGAAAAGCAGGCTCTGCCTTAAACTGGATGGTGAAAAATAAGTGAAAACGTAAGAAAAAGCTACTTTACGAAAGAGTGATAGATAAATGGAAAAGCTTTCCAGCAGACATGGTTGATACTAAGGTGATAATTCACCAATCATGTTCCTTTTAGCCAGTAGTTTGCCACAACCCTTGATGGATAGCTTCAGCTTCTCCTCAATGACTGATCATATTTCCCTGCTATGCATATGTGACACAGGGAAATATGATGAAAGCATGTATATATATGGGATTATTTTGTTTATACACGTACAATGTATTTTTTTATGCATGTTTTTACCCCATTGCCTACAATGGGATACAGTAGTTTAAAGCTGATAGATGAAATTTGCAGGCCCATCACTTATTGATGGATAATTGACGGTCAGATATGATATAGCCATTGCTAAAATGGCAAATGGCTACTGAGCATTAAAATCATTGGATTTCCTTGCTCATTGATTTGGTTTATGGCTTGATGATTCCTCTTAAAACAGCAAATATGCTTAAGATCTGTTGGATCAGATGTATGGTAACTACAAATAAGAGTAAGCTAACTAGATAAGGAAATGGGCAGAATAGTTGGGCCAGTTGGTTCCTATCTGTGTATGGTCACATGGGTGACTAACTCATGAGTTTGGTAACTTTCGAACTTAGGCAAAGTTTAACAAATATGGTGCAAACCAAGTGCACAATACGAGACAAATAAAACTTTTCTTAATTCCTGTTCATTTAAATGGAAATTTTTAACCAGATGAATGCTAGAGAGGTCTCCAACACATTGCTTTACATGAAAGAAGATAAAGCCTCTCCTAACTCAGTGAACATTTTTAGTTGTCACTTGTGGTGTGATTGGTTTGCTGCAGATTTGCTCTATGTTGTTTTACGTTAAAGGGATAGCAATGTTTCACAATAAAAGCAGCTCCAATTAATCTTCATAGTATTTAGGCCATGGAGAGTGTTATTTCAGTACTGTCAGAGTTGTAGTTCAAGAGAAATTGAATGATAATGTATCCCCCCTCCCGCCCCTTTTACTGATGTAACACTGCTCACCTCAGAGCAGCAAGATGGTGTCCAGGTGGATCACAGAGAGGGACAATCTTCAATTAGCATAAGGGAAAAACCTGTCAAGGGGGGCTGGGTTTACATTGTTCTCACAATAAGAAGATTGTCCCTTGCTATGAACTGTCTGGTCTGTGGACCAGATTCCACTTCTGAGGAGAGGTGGCTTACACTAGGTAAAAGGGGCAGGAGGGGGATACTTTATCATTCAATTACTCTTGAACTACAACTCTGACAGTACTGAAATAACACTCTCCATGGCCCAAATACTATGAAGATTAATTGGAGCTGCTGTTTTTGTGAAACATTACTATCTCTTTAAAAAAAACTCAGTCATATTTTTGGACTAATTAAAATGTATTGGAATTTTGGTATTATATTATCTATTTGTGTTATTATGCTACAACCACAGACTGGATACATTTTTCTGTTCTCATATTTTCCTAAGGTTCCAGCCATCTATGTAAGGAGGAAATGCACTGTAACTGTGAGTCGTATCCCAGTGGAAATTCGGATGTTCTAGGAGAGGAAATTTGGGAGAGGAAATGAATGTAGAACCTGGTCACTGTAACAGGAAGAGCTTTATGTCAGGAGTCTGTGACACTGCGTATATTATGCAACAACAATCATATTTTTCAGAAGCCAGAACAGGTCAAGGTGATATTTTTTATTGCCTGTTGTGCTCTGTCCTGTCTGAGAATATTTGAAGGGATATTGCCTTGTTTTCAAGTTTTTTCATGTTATAGCCCTTTTAACAATACATGTTTATTCCCACCACAAAACAATTAATGATAACAAATAAAGAATATTGAGGCTGATGTATAAAGAGGAACTAGAGCAAACCAACTGCACCATAGGGGACAAATAAAAAATACTCACATTCTCATTGATTTAAATAGGGATTTTAAACCTTAATTGCTAGACAAGACTCCAATACATTGTATAGCAATGAGTTGGAGATGTTCCTAGCATTCAATAGGTTAAAATCTGATTAAATTAATCCTATGTAGCAGTTGTTTTGCCGCAGAATTGCACCATTTCTCCTAGTACATGAGCCTCATTGTGACACAAATGAACTAACAGACACAAATCATAATAAGAACACAGTTTCTCACAGCCTATAGAACCATATGCACAAGGAAAAAGAAATTGAAGCCGTTATTGGTCTGGCACTCAAAGGGTTAATAAATAAGTATCTGGCACATTTCTTCATGATAGGAATTTATATTTGTCTCCTGTGGTACAGTTGGTGATCTCCAGAATTGTTCCAGCTCTTCTTAGTACATAAGACATCCTGTATCTTGCTTTTTATATGATGAGATTAGCAAGTCCTACATTTTTTCTTAGTTGTGACTTGTGTTTTGATAACCTTTCTTTCATTTTTTATGATGTCTCATCCATAAGGCTATGGACATAATTGCATATGGGCCCCAGCCCTGGGCCTGTCGTGTAAAGCTCCCAATCTTATTCAGACTCAAGAACTTCAACCAGAACCAAATTTGCCAATACATTACAGGCAGGTGCTTTTATATGGTGGAGGAATATAATTTGTCAGTTACATAAGTATCTATCTATCTGTCTATCAATCTATCTATCTCTAACCATCTCTTTAGAATAGCAGTATTGGTCCAGTGGTGCAGGTGCAAAAATAATAAATATTGCATGTGAAAATACTTTTTTACTGGACCAGCTTTTTACCTCCCTTCTTTTTCAAGTCAAAAGCAATACTAATTGTCAAAATGTAACCTCCCTGTAAGATGAGACAAGCAATACATGGATAAAACACACACTGATAAGCTACACATCAGACCAGTTTGAGGATCATAAATTCCCTTATTCTGAAAAGAATGTGGTAAAGGGAAGTGGATGACAAGCAAAGAGAAGGGGAGATAGATGAATCCCTTATACACAAATAAAGGTGGGTCAATCTGATCTAGAAGAAAATAAATTACATTCTATATGAAGTTTTAGTAATATGAGAGGAATCTCAAGTTATTATGCTCTAATGTCTTTCTCAAGTGGGTACCTTTGAAATTTCAGCTCAGTATTTTGAGTTTGAGTTTATGGATGGATTGGTTTATCTGGGTGAAATGATGACCAACAAAAGTAAAGTTAGTTTTTTCATTGTATTTCTTAATTGATTGTCTTCTTACGTTCATTTTAGGTTAAGCTTTAGCCTGGTTTCACCAATGTATCATCCAGTTTCACAATCTTTAATCTGGTTAAGTTTGTTAAGGAAGTATGTGGTGTCTTTATGATGCTATTATTACCATTGACAATAGATTGTAAGATGTTTGCCACCAAACAGGAGATGAGCTCAGTCAAACTGACATACCTGTTACTATTGGCCTTCCTGGATTTCCTGGTTTGTGGATTATTGGAGGCATGTGGAAAGTCTCCACATCAAGGGTGATTGGTGCAAGTTGTTTCAGTTCTGGTTTTGTGTTCTTTGGGAATAATTTTATGATATTTTTGAGTTCCCTGGTATCTTTCTTGGTGGAGTCTTTACAGTCAGAAGTCAGACAGTTGTCATTTTCCCTCTTTTTATAGTCCTGAGTGTTCAAAATCAATTCTGCTTCTCCTTTATCTGCCAGTTTCATATAGATAGATAGATAGATAGATAGATAGATAGATAGATAGATAGATAGATAGATCAATAGATTATGAGCCTGAAGAACTGGAGTATTTTTGGGTCAAACCAACTAAAGCATAGGGAAATAAATAAAAATTCACATTGATGTAAATGGTACTTTTAGCACATTGAATGCTAGAGAAGTGTCCAATGCATTATGAAGCAATGCACGGCAGACCTCTCCAGAAAGGGTTTGAATTGAATTTCTGGCTACAATTCAGTCCAAAACATGCATTGAAATAGATTTTATGGACCTGAAATAGATTTTCTGGGCCTTCCAAACACCAATTTTGTAAGCTACGTAAGCTGAAAATACACCTGCAACAGCTATAAAGGTACTATCTTATAATATAAAGTGGTAGAATGCGTCGATCACTGTAAGCCGTAACCGCACATGTGCAGTAGAGAGTCTCTAATGTGCATGTGTGGTTTCGCAAACAGGGAACTTCGCTGTGAGCCGTCTGGAGCTCCCTGCTAAGTATCAGCGTGTTCAGCGAGTCTCTTCTGCGCACGACTCCAGTCATGAGCAGTAGAGACTCCCCGAACAATCTGCACCGCTCCGGATTGCTCACGTCATGTCTCTGCTACCGGCTCCGGGGCAGCTGGGTGCACTTTAGCCCGTGTATACGGGCTTCCATACTAGTCATGGATAAAAAAGGGGGTTGATGCACAGCATGGGAATATAATTCTACCCCTATATAAACCATTGGTAAGGTCTCATCTAGAATATGGGGTATAGTTTTAGGCACCGCTTCTTAAAAAAGACATTATTGAACTGGAAATATTGAAGATATGTGCAACAAAACAGAAAGTGATCAAAGCATATGAGTTATAAGGAGAGTCTAGCCAAATTGGGTTTGTTTACATTAGAGAAGAGACGTCTGAGAGGTGATATGATTACCATTTACAAATATATTCAAGGTCAATACAAAGAACTCTCTAGGGAAATATTTTTTCAAATAGCTGAGCAAAAAAACAAGAGGTTATCCATTAATACTAGAAGAATGGTGCTTTTGCCTATAAACACAGGGTTTTTTCTCTTTATCAAAAATAAATTTGTCATTCAAATGTAGTCCTAATTAATTCTATAGCATAGAGAATGGAATAAAATGTCCTTCGTTCCATGTAAGTGATATATTTGTAAGTCCTCTTCCTGTTTCCATGAAAGATTATATTCCCATTTATTTTTGATAAACTATTACTCAGATACAGACATGACTTACTTAGACTGCTTATGGAATTTTAACTCCTGTGCTCTTCCTCTAACAAACAGTCTCATTGCATCTCCAAAATTTACAACACACTCAGAGACAAGGAGATTCCATTTCTGTTTCAGAAAATGCACTGGAAACAGAATTGTCCAGGTCTATTACTTCTCAGGAATAGCAGCAACTCTTGAAGAACTCACTAACAACCTCTAAGAACATTCTCACTGTCAAAATGAATTACAAAATTGTTACCAGATCATACGGAATGTACAGTAATGTGCAAAAGTCTTAGGCAGGTGTTAAAAAATGCTGTAAAGTAAGATGCTTTCAAAATAGACATGTTAACAGTTTATTTTTATCAAATAACAAAATGCATAATGAATGAACAGAAGAAAAATCTAAATCAAATCAAAAATGTTGTGTAACTGTATATCATTTTAATATTCAATATGTATGTGTATTTATATGTGTATGTATATATTATATAGTGTAATATATAATGTTTCTCAATTTGTGTAAATATGTAACCCTTTACTGAAAGCTATCCAGGACATAGTTGAAAACAAGAGAAATCTCAATGTATTCTTCCTGGTAAAGCATTTTCTAAATAAAAATAAATAAATCAATATCTGGTGTGACCACCAAAACCTTCAAAACAGCATCAATTCTTCTAGGTATACTTGAACAAAGTCAGGTAATTTGTAAGCATATAGTCAAGTGTATGATTAAAAAATTATACCAAAAAGGGCTAATGATCATCAATTTAATACGTAGGTTGAAACTCAACAATTAACTCAAACAGAAACAGCTGTGTAGGAGGAATAAAACTGGGTGAGGAACAGCCAAACTCAGCCAACAAGGTAAGGTTGCTGAAGACCGTTTAATGTCAAAAGTCATATACCATGCCAAGACTGAGCTCAGCAACAAGACAAAAGGGCGTTATACTGCATCAACAAGGTCTCTCCCAGGCAGACATTTCAAGGCAGACAGGGCTTTCCAGATATGCTGTCCAAGATGTTTTGAAGACTCACAAAGAAACAAGCAATGTTGAGGACCATAGACGCAGTGGCTGGCCAAGTGCAGCAGATAAAAGACACATTATGCTTACTTAGATTCACAATTGGAAGATATCCAGCAGTGTAATCAGCTCAGAATTGGTAGAAAACATTGGGATCCTGGTACACCCATCTACTGTCTGGAGAAGTCTGATCAGAAGTGGTCTGCATGGAAGTCTTGCGGCCAAAAAGTCATACCTCCGATGTGGAAACAAGGCCCAGAACTGGGGTGCAGAAAAATGGCAGTAGGTGCTCTGGACTGATGAGTCAAAATTTGAAATATTTGGCTGTAGCAGAAGGCGGTTTGTTCACCAAAGGGCTGGAAAGTGGTACAAGAATGAGTATCTACAGGCAACAATGAATCATGGAGGAGGTTTCTTGCAAGTTTGAGGCTTCATTTGTGCAAATGGAGTTGGGAATCTGGTCAGAATGAATGGCCTCCTCAATGCTGGGAAGTACAGGCAGATACTTATCCGGCATGCAGTACCATCAGGGAGGTTTCTGATGGTCCACAAATTTATTCTGCAGCATGACAATGACCCCAAACATACAGCCAAAGTCACACTGAACAACTATCTTCAGTATAAAGAAGAACAAGGAATCCTGGAAGTGATGGTATGGCCCCCACAGAGCCCTGATCTCAACATCATCAAGTCTGTCTATGATTACATGAAGAGAGAGAGGCAACAGAGGCTGCCTAAATCCACAGAAGAACTGTGGCTAGTTCTTCAAGATGTCTGTGTACAAGTGTACCTAGAAGAATTGATGCTGTTTTGAAGGCAAAGAGCGAGCACTCCAAATATTGATTTGACTTAGATTTTTCTACTGTTCACTGACTATGCATTTTGTTAATTGATAAAAATAAACTATTATCATGTCTATTTTTTAAAGCATTTTTATTGCCTAAGACTTTTGCACAATACTGTATGTATGTATCTTTATTTATATAGTGTCATACATTTACACAGCACTTTACAGAAGTTGTAACAGTATGATACAAAAATACAGAACTGGGTTAAGATCATCAGGGTAAAGTGTGATCATTGCATTATTTGTGGGGGTAAAGTGCTGCAAAGGGAATCATACATTGGAAAGGGACCCTGCCCCAAGGTGCTTGCAATCGAATTAGAAATCATGACATCATTCAGAGACAGTAGGAGGAGGATCATAAGTGCAAATGCAAGGCTTAGTGAAGGAAGAGCAGAATGATTCTAATGTGACTGTCAATGTACACAAGAAGGATGCCTCCTTGATTGGGTGAGTTTTCAAGAAATGCTTGAAAGTGATGAGTGTGGATGATTGACGAATCGTGATAGGACTTCATTTAAGTTGCACTCTGTCTATAGATCCATTGATCCAGTTTGTTGGAGATGTAGTCATGAGCAAGGGACAATGATCAGTATATGGTGGACGTGCCCCCAGATCACAATGTACTGGAAATCGATCCTTTCAAGAATCCAGCTATTAACTAAGATATATGTACCCAGACAAGCTCTGTAAGTACTCCTTAACCTACAACATAAGAACCTGCATAGACAAACCAAGAGAGGTTATTTATTCACTCACTTATTTAAATCAGCAAAACACTGCATTCCAATATTTTGGAAAACCTAGGTGAACCCTCTATAGGGTGCTAACATAGAGAGCCCTCACTAACACCGCACCCCCCTATATTTCATCTCTCATTTCCAAATACACTCCCACCCGCCATCTTTGCTCTGCATACGACCTTCTGCTCTCCACAGCTCTTATCACATCCTCCCACTCCCTCCTTCAGGACTTCTCCTGTGCTGCACCTTGACTCTGGAATTCCCTCCCCTGTCCAGTCAGACTCTCCCCCAGCCTTCAAATCTTCAGACGCTCCTTGAAAACTCACCTCTTCAGGGAAACCTATCAACTGCCTCCATAAACACTATCACCAAGAATCACCCCTTGCCTGGACCACTGCACTCACCAGCACTTCTCAATCCCACCCACCGATTGGCCAGGAGGCACTTACACCCAATAGTACTTACTCCTTCTGTGTCAAACCCACCTTCCGCTAGACTGTAAACTGTCACGAGCAAGGCCCTCTGATCCTTCTGTTCTCCACAGTTGATTGTACTATTTAATACCTCTGCAAAGACAGAAAAAACAGGAGAGGTGCCTATAGTGTATTACCAGAGTTGGTAAGATGGCAGAGTGTATATACACAATAGATCAACTCACATTTAATAAATGTTAGTAATCAGGCTTATACCTGTCACCAATTTAAAAAGCCTACAGAGTACTTTACCTGTCCCTGTAAAGGTATATGATGTCCACTGTTCATTTCTTCCACCGGAACCAATCTCCAAATTACAGGAACTGGAACTCCATAGATACTCCACAGAAATTCAAACAGGAAAAAAAATACTATATGTCGATATGACCATAAAAATAAAAATAAAAAATAAAAGAGGAACCATTCTGGACTGATGAATAATACAATTTTATTAATAAAAAGCACTAGAAAGGGCATGCATTTCTCAGCAGTAGCTGCTTTATCAAACTCTTATTATCAGAATACAAAAAAAAGCCAATATTAGCAAGACCAGAACGGTTACAAACAGCCCTTGCCTAGACCACTGCAATCACCAGCACTTCTCACTCCCACCCACTGACTGGGCAGGAGGCACTTACACCCAATAGCATTTACTCCCTCTGTGTCAAACCTACCTTCCTCTAGACTGTAAGCTCTCACGAGCAGGGTCCTCTAATCCTTCTGTTCTCTACAGTTGATTGTACTATTTAATACCTCTGTATGTCTATTCCTAATTGTAAAGCTCTGCGGAATTAGTTGGCGCTATATAATTAAAGAATAATAATAAAATAATAATATGGGAGAAAAAGTGTGTTATGCAATGGTTATAGAAAAGGTAATGCGTAGAAAAGATTCACAGTTCCATGACTTTCTAGGTGTTTGACAACTATGGATCTCTATTATATCCCAGCATTGATCAACTTCAATTTTCTTCTTTTTTTTCTAATAAATACTTAAAACAATGTTTCTAATTTTGGTTCTGACATGAGGGCAATCAACGACTACTGTCACTTCTTCCCTTTAGTATATCTTTTCTCTTTTTTTTCTCTCCATTACTTATCCTATTTCTATCCGTATATTCTCCTTTACTTTATCTGTTTTCTACCTCTATTTCCTTCCTTTCTCCAGAAAATATGCTCTTAGCTTGTTCTCAAATCAATACTTAAGTATAATGTGAAATTTGCCTACATCACCAGTGCACATTATAATTAATCAATATCAATTCAATATTCATGATTGCATCATCTTGTTTATTTCTTTAATTTGCCATTTATATGTTATGTTTTGGAAAAACCTCAATAAATCTCTGATAAAAAAAGCAGTGTTTTTAGAGTAAGGGTAGTAAACTTGTGGAATTCGTTGCCTCTGACAGACACTGGATTGTAAGTAATGGATACCTTTCTATATTAGGCATATATTGAGAATTATGACAGTTGGGTTTATAGCAGATAGGATGTTGTTCCAGATAAATAACAAGTTGCCTTTTGGAGTCAGGAAGGTAATTTGTAACAACTCAGGGATTAACCCCTTACCGCCCGAGGACGTACATGTACGCCCCGAGCGGATGTCCTAGGTGGACAGAAGACGTACATGTACGTCCTGGAAGTCATTTAAAGAAATGAAAAAAATTGTTCGGCGGGCGTTAAGTGCTACTTTTGCTACTTAATCATGAGAAAGAACCTTGTGAGGTTCAGAATTTTAGAAATTCATATATTAGGCAATGAAATGTATCACACCATCATCTTCACGACATTATGGTTATACAATCCAACATATGAAATAATATAGTAAAATATAAAAAGTCAAAGGCAAGAAAAGACCCAATTACAGCCACAAATGTATAAAAAAATTACAACATTTAACCCTTTGATTGCCAAAGGGGCGTACAACTCGTTGCAAAACAATGCATTGCTCACCCTTCTGGCACTCAGTGGGATAATGTCCATGTTGCAAGCACCATTATTATTAGAGCTGCTGATAATCCACTTTTATATTCAGCTATTATGACAGAACAAGGACTTTTCTCTTTACTTCTAATATAAGGTACAATATAGCACAAACAATTCCAGTTACAAGTCAATGATTTATGGGCGGATGTGTGTACAGAGAAGACCAGTGAATTTTTTGTCACTTAACACAAGTAAGAGTAAGGCAGGTAATGTCAGATACATCAACATTAATGATGTAAGTGGATAAATATTGACTGTTTAAAAGAATGGAAGCAATGAGCTTGTATAATAGGTTCTAGGTAAAATACCAAACTGAAATGGCACATTACGTGCTATAACAGTTAATAGGTTTATCAGCCATCATGATCTAAAAAGCAGACAGAACTACAATTATTATGTACTAGTAATTCTTGGAAGTTTTTAGGTTAATGTGTATACTGAGCCTCAATAAACCACCAATAAAATGATACAGTGGTTTTATACTCAAAATTAGAGCAATGACTGCTACTTATGTTCTATTTCAAATCAAATGTGCAACATTAGCAACAATCAAAGTTATGATATCACAGTGGTTCACAAACTAAGCTAAACCTTTATAGAGGGACAAAAGAGAGAGAAAAACAGGAGGCGCCTCCTGTGTTGAATCTTCAAACAATCAACCTCCACCAAAGCACCACAGTGAGTTATACTCACAAACAAGTATGCTGCATGTACACTTATGTGCAAAAACAGCTAAAATCGCAGTGGGGAAAATTAAAAGCTACCCCAAGCTTATGTGATCTCTCTTTCAATAATGTTTCACACCAATATCAGGCTGCTCCTCCTAAAATGCTCTCTCCTCGTACAATTAGACCACTGTAGAAGAAGGGTGCCCAATAGTGTAGTATGTCACAGATATCAGAGAAAAATCATAGGTAATGAAGAAAGGGCACTCACAAGTGTACTGGTCAGCCAATCTACCGCTGACTCTCACGCATACGGAGAAATTATCCAGTCTCCATTTGGGTATAGAAAGAGGGAATCCAGTATCACCAACAAAAAAGTTTTCAATAAAACACAAAAAAATGGCTTCAGAAATAAAAATTGTATTGCATAATAGTTAAAAAGAGAAATAGACTCTATCTGTATCTCTAACGCGTTTCACGGCTTAACGCCGCTTTATCAAAGACAAATACACTGATAGAGTATACACAAACAATATATCTAAGCTAAACCTTTAACCCTTTTAGTGTCAGAGGGATACGCAACGCATTGCTTTGCAATGTGTTGCATACCCCTCTGGCACTCAAAGGGTTAAGAACAGTGATTGGTTTTAGCAAGAGTTCTGTGGCTGTGTACAGAGCAGTTTGCATTTTGGAAATGGACATCTATATTGTCAGGTGGTAGACGTCATTCTTTGAGGCTGATGTGCTAAGAAAGATTTGAATATTTCTGGAGCAAACCAACTAATCCATAGGGGACGCACAAAAATTACCATCAAGTTAAATGTGCCTGTTAATGCAAGAAAGAAGAAAAAAAAAGAACAAACACTGCCTGAGAGTAGCATTTTAATGAACAGTAAAAAGTAAATTCTTTTGCAATAATGCAATTTTGGCTCTGCTGCAGAGCCTCCTCGAGTCGTACGACTCAAATCTCCTTCTGTCAGCTTTAGTAAGTGAATAAACTCTGAAGTAAGGATTTATAACTGGAAAAGTATACATTTTATTGTATAGTAACTGCAGTATCACAATCAAAGCAAACCAACAAACCAATCATATTTTATCACATGATATAACCAGTACACTTTTAAGTAAGCATTATCAATGAAAAAGTGCATATCAAATTATAGCTCAACTATGCCAGTGGTACCCGGGTAATACCCACAAATCATATAACTGATGTAATTACTGTCTTTTCAGGAAAGCTATAATAAAATTACACCTGCCACAGAGAGGAAAGAGTGTTTCTGAGTGTTACAATGCAGTTCCCTGAGAATTCTACACCTTTTATTTCAGTGCAAACTCCAGACCTAATTTACATATTAAGATATGCTCATGAATATGAAATACTCTCATAAAAGATGATTTGCATATTCAGATACAGGAAAATCAACGCTCACCCCATAATTGCATGACCTGGATTAGTTAAATGGCAGTTAGTGCTTAGTGCATATAGAGAGGAAAATCAGCTCAAATAAAGTAAAATGAACACCTCCAAATAATACCAACCCTCACACACACACAAGAATGGCCCCTATGAATTTGGTCCCTGTGTCTTTGTTCAGGAGATAACATCTTCAATGAGTCCTAGACATCATGTCCATGGAGGTGGACATGCCAGTTGGTGGCAGTTTTTTCAAACTGAACCAGGCAGAGAATAAATGCACAAGGGAAAAATAAGAAATGTCTAAAAAAACTTTTTTGCATTTCGAAGAGCTTAAAAAGCTGATCTAAATGCAAAAAAGTATCTCTCAAACCGCTATGGTTTAAGAGATACCGGCGTTTAAAGTTTGATTTCTCCTACTGACAGCTGTAAAGCTGTCAGCAGGAGATCCGTGTCGGTCGAAACGGTGGCGCTTGAGAAGTGCCGAGATCTTGTTACTTACACGGAATCCCTTCATTGGAATGGTCTAAAACGTGTGCCTAGTGTTCAGGCACACGTTTTAGACCATTCCAATGAAGGGATTCCGTGTAAGTAACGAGATCCTGGCACTTCTCAAGCGCCTCTGTGTCGACCGACACGGATCTCCTGCTGACAGCTTTACAGCTGTCAGTAGGAGAAATCAAACTTTAAACGCCCGTATCTCTTAAACCATAGTGGTTTGAGAGATACGTTTTTTTGCATTTAGATCAGCTTTTTAAGTGCTTCTAAATGCAAAAAAGTTTTTTTAGACATTACTAACACTTTAAGGGGGATTAGGGTTTTAGGATCATAATAAGTACTTGATGGGTTATTATTATGGATAATTATTAATAAGCTCTTTAGAAGAAATTACCATAAATGCTATCTCTATAGAGAGTACTTCATTTTTTGTGGTACATAAACCACTGGGCTTAGGTGGAAACAGGAAGGAAATATCATTGTGGATCACTTCTTCTTTTTGTGGACTAGAAGGTTTTACTTCAGAATCTGATGATTTCACATTGATGGATTCTTTATTTTTGTATCCACAGGTCATTTTATGCATATGGTTCCCTTTAAACTCATGATTCTTGTAATGTTTTGCTTTCTTTGTCTACAATTTGTTGTCTAGATTAATCTAGGATATGACTTCAAAGTTCATACTAGTTTTGCTCCAGAATTCTGTTTTTACACTATTCAAATCAGGGACCTCTTTTACTGATCTTTTCTGTAGTTTAATGGTAGCTGATTTTACAGCATTTTGGTGCTGATTTAAAAAAAATAAATAAATTGGACACTTCCATACCACAAGGAACAAAACCAATATTCAATATGCCCACTGATAGAACATGGGGTCTCCTTGTTGAATACCTCTCTAGAATTCAAGGGGTTAATAGCCCCATTTAAATCAGTGGAGCCACTAATTTGTCCCCTGAAATATATATGGTTTGCTTCAGAATTATCTCAGTTCTTCGCATTAACCCTTTGAGTGCCAGAGAGGTATTGCAAAGGGTTAAACCAGTTTCAGCAATTAATATTTGCATTCCAGTTTCAATCATGTATACAAAAGCTCTTGTTGTCCGCAGATAAAAAAAAAATGTATACTTGTACAAATTGCATAAAAGCAAGGGAAACTGAGCGTATAAGGTTCTTTATAAAGTGTAATCTATACTATAAAAGACAAAGTGGTCATGTGACTACAAATTCTCCTCAACACTGCCTGAGCGCAGCATTATACACTAAATTATAATGCACACACCCTGGGGCAGCAGCTAAGAGGAGATATTTAGATCTCTTCCACACTGCCTGAGCCCAACATACACACCCCGGGGCACAGCTAGGAGGAGATTTGCATATCTCCTCACACTGCCCAACATACAGATGCTGCCATTACACCGCTCACAAACACTGGAACTGTTGATGTTCACATTTTCAACACACACTTCTCATGTAAAACACAACCACAACAACTTTCACCTCAGTACAGTTCTATGCTTCCACGGATACTCCCACCAACCACGGCATTCCTCTCATAGCATGGTACCCTGGCAGTTCTACTCTAAAGTAACCTACTTTCCCACCAGGGTGTCTTTGCTGCCCCTCAAAACTACTTTGGACAACTTAGTCCACCAGCTAGGCTCGCCAACTGGAAGGCAGGCAAACAATTCCCTAGAGGAGCTGTACCTATACACTGCACGTTTCATGAGTCCTTGTTTAGCTGTTCTCCTTCGCCGATCAAACTGCTCAGGTGCTTGAGCTGTACTGTAAAAACTGTGCACTTCCCTGCTGTGGGAAAAAGACATTCGTTGACATACAAATTCCATGTAATCTCCGTCTTTAACCCTTTCAGTGATAGAGCAGTATGCAAGGCATTGCAAACCAATGCTTTGTCATACACCTCTGCCACTCAAAGGGTTCAAATATAACACCTTCATCCTGCATCCTTGACTGTCCCTTCTGCTCATCTGTGTCTCATGTGTTTTGTTGATACCCAGAGGAACATACATACACACACAGCCAACCTGCCTTCAGCTGCCTCTGTATGGGTCTTACCCCTTGCAATAACAGGTACCAAAATGTAAGCAATGTGATTGCACTGTGTGTTTGTATTTCTGTGTTTCTCTGTGTGTATTGCAGAGACCAGAAGGGGTAAAAGGGGATCTATCACACCTGCTATTAATGAAAAATGTAACTCAGTAGGGTTGTTTTCTTTTCTAAGTGTTGCTGAATGCTGCTCCGGGCTCTCTTTAACTGTTTGCATATCTTCACTGCCCTTACTGTAAAGAAGCCCTGCCTTTTATTTTAGTCGAATGCACCTTTCTTCTAGTCTTAATGGATGGCCTCTTGTTTTTAGCTCAGCTCTTTGCATAAATAATTCATTGGATAGTTCTTTGTATTTACCTTGAATGTATTTGTAAATGTTAATCACCCCTTAGACGTCTCTTCTCTAATGTAAGCAAACCCAGTTTGGCTAGTGTCTCTTTATAACTTAGACACTCCAATCCCTTTATCAGTTTTGTTGCACATCTCTGCACTTTTTCCAGTTCAAAAATGTATTTTTTAAGAACTGGAGTCCAAAATTGTACTCCATATTCTAGATGAGGCCTAACCAAGGATTTATGCAAAGGTAAGATAATATTAGCATCCCTTGCATCTACACCTCTTTTTATGCAGGCTAGTACCCTATTTGCTCTTGCAGCAGCTGAGTGACTCTGCACACTGCTGTGAAGTCTATCTACTATCAGTACTCCTAAATCTCTCTCTAATGAGGATTCCCCAAGTTGTTTACCATTTAGAGTATATGTAGCAAGTTTGTTTCTACAGCCCAAATGCATAACCTTACATTTATCTACAATAAATGACATCTGCCACTTTTCAGCCCATTCACTCAGTTTATCTAAATCCTTCTGCAGAGAAAACACATCCAGCTCTGTATGTATTTCCTCACATAGCTTAGTGTCATCAGCAAAGATTGAGACGCTACTTTCAATTCCCACTTCTAGATCATTAATGAACAAATTAAAAAGCATTGGGCCCAGGACTGAACCCTGCGTCACCCCACTTATAACTTTAGACCGATTTGAAAAGGTTTAATTTACAACAACTCTCTGCCATCTATTATTTAACCAGTTCTCAATCCATGTACAGATAACACCACCAAAACTGAAGCCTTTTAATTTATGCAGTAACCTGTTGTGAGGCACTGTATCAAAGGCTTTTGCAAAATATAAGTATTCTGCATCAACAGTAATTCCCCTGTCCAAATTACTACTTACGCTTTCATAAGATGCAAATAATTTAGTCTGACATGATCTATTCTTCATGAAACCATGCTGATTCCTACTAATAATATTGTTTGTCTTCACAAAGTTCAGAATACTGTCAGTTAGTAACCCTTCTAGTATCTTACCCACTATTGAAGTCAAGCTCACAGGTCGATAATTTCCTGGTTTGGATCTTGCTCCCTTTTTAAACAATGGAACTACATCAGCTTTCCTAGAGTCACGGGGCACTATGCCTGATGAAAGTGAATCCATAAATATTAAGTATAATGGTCTTGCTATTACTGAAATAAGTTCCTTAAGTACCCTTGGGTGCATACCGTCAGGTCCAGGTGCTTTATTCGCCATAATCCTTTGCAGTCTCTTTTGGACCTTGTCCTCAGTAAGCCATGTACATGATGGAGGAAACTCTGTGGTTTTGTCTGTTTGCCCATAGCCTGTCATTGCTGCTTCCTTTGTATATACTGAAGCAAAGAATGTATTTAGGGTGTCAGGCATTGCCTTATCCTCACTAATCAGTTCACCTGTCACAGTCCTAAGGGGCCATCACTGGACCTCAAAAGCTACCAACAGTACATGTTTTTAGGATATCTCAGGTAGAGCACATAAGGACTACTAATTAGTGGCTCAGCCACTCTAAACTGTCTGCTTCTGCTCATTCAGGTATACCTTGAAAACTATGTTGGTAGCTTTTGAGGACCAGGGTTGGGTATGGCTACACCTAATTTACGTCTTCAGTAGAAATCTTTATGAAGCGGTCATATTACTTTTCCTCAGAAGTTTCTGGTGTGCTGATACGCATTTTCAAATAATCTCCCAGGTCATGAGGTAATCAGATGATGAATTTTCTGAACTGATGCCTACGTTGGCAGGGACTGGTAGTACTGTCCATGTGATAACTAGAGCAATAACTAATCAGGTAGGTGGCAGAGACTATTACAAATCCCAAGTATCCCTTTGTTATGATAATTTGCTACTTACTGAACAGCAAGTTCAAGGGAGGCTACTAAGTTGTGAGGTGATACCAAGGAATAATATACTGATACAGTAATACTACAATATCCCATACCCATACTCATAGCATAGTTGCTATACCCCTCAGAGCAATATGTTGATAATATGGCCCTTGACTGTATATAAGTTTGACATGCCTGGTATATAACTTTATTTCATTTTAGGCAATAGTTTTTCTTCAATGGATGTTGTTCGTTCTAGTGACTATTCTCAGGTTTACATGTTAGTACATATAACTTGTCACAGTGTTTTCAAGATATTTTGTTTTTCATAGACTTTGTCTGCTCACATAAAAAATGCACAGTTTTATAAAATATGTGAGGTTTACTGATAAGAGGAAAAAAAAGAATAGTTGTGGCTGAAATTAGTCTCAGCCACCTACCTGATTAGACTTTTGTTCTAGCCATTAGCATAACAAAGTGTCATATAGGAGTGAAATCAGTCTCAGCCAGTGTACCCTTCAAATCAGACAGTTCCACATTTACCTATCCCAGAACAGGGGAGACTAAAACTGAACATCAACACTTTGGGGGATTCTAAGGAATAATTGTTATGGCAAGTTCATGGAAGCCCACAACTGTCATTGAGTAGATATCATTCAGCTAGCTGGCTGTTTGACATCTGTGATCTAAGGAGTTAGTTATTCAAGAAAATATCATTATAGAAACAGTAAATAACTTATTTGTTGTTGATGAGGATTGCTCTTTGGGAGCCCTGACATAGAACATTTGCAATACCAAACATCAACTATCGTAGCTTAAATTAAACCAGTAGTAAATGAGTTGATATCTATTTTGAGAATAACTAGTGCATGCATAAGTGACAATGATTTCTGAATACTTGAAATGGAAAATATGTTTTTGTTTTTAAGGCATTATATCTTGTCTGCTCCATTTATACAGTTTAAATGCAATAAAAAGACTCCCAAGTGCAGACAAGTATTAAATAATTTGACATGTTGGATCACATATCACTTAATTTCCAAAAACAGAAAAGCTAAATTTAACCTTCAAACACACAATTTTAAATGACTACTTTATTAGAACCAACCTCCCAGAAGGTCTAAGGGTTTAAAATAAAGAGGGGCAGTACTTTATACAAGTTCTGTTTTTACTCAAGGATAAAGGCACAAGGGCAGAGAAACACAAAATTATGCATGATTACTTTATCAGTACTTAGTAGGAGCCGGTGTGTTATTTAGTAGTTAGAGGACCATTTATCCCAAGTGACAAATTACAAGCAATCACAAATGTTTAAATCCTGAAACAGAATTGTTTGAAACTCTTTTTCTTTCCCTAAACTAATACTTGGAAATTGCAATAATTTGTATATCTTAGTGAAAATGAAAATAGAACAACAGAGCAGATGCTATGTTGTCCTAAGATCTTCATGATGGATGATAAGAGAGGATCTGTTTGCTTTGCTAGTATGCACTTCGGGTTATGAACTGAAACAAAGGAAAACAATTCTGGGACAGACCAAGTGCACATCAGGGAGAAATTAAAAGAAATCCCCAAAACGCCCCCTGATTACAACCCCTTGAATGATAAAGGTCATTGATTAGGAGACCTACCTCAATTAAGAGGGTTAAAACAAATATCATATTTATTTCTCCTGTTTGCCCCTGTGTTATTCCTCTTTTATTTAGTTCATAGTGCTCTCTGGGCCATATTAATAAAGGTAAAGATGAACAATGTTTGAGCAAACCATCTGTACCATTTAGGGGGTTAAGGATTCTCATTGATTTAAAAAGAGCTTTTAAATCCCTGACTGCTAGAGAGGTTTCCAACACACTGCAGCTGGTTTACCCCTGAGAATTAGTAGGGCTGAGTGAGAGGTCCCATTTTGTTCATTTTGTTCTCGAAAGTCATTGCTTACATCAAAAAATACTTTGCAAAAATAGTTCCATGTTTCTCCTATGCCTTTCAATGGGGACCAGATTCCTGCCACTTACTATAAAATCTCACATTTTCGCACCAAAAACATGATGTAAATAGGAATTTAAACTGGGTGGAAGCAGATAGAGACAGGGGGCAAAAAGTTATCATAAAGCTATTTAATAAGGGTATTACAGGCTCTTAGTGTTGGCTGACACTATGAGCACCCATAATAAAAAATCAAAACAAAACAAAAAAAGAGGAGCCTGCAGGACCCAGTGACACAGAGGAGAAGGAAGTCACCACCACTACAAACAGCATGGAAGGGGCTGGGAGCCCACATTCCCAGACCCAGTGATGCCCAGTTCCCTAACATCGTCACTTGGCATCTGGGGCAAAATTGTGAGAATTATGAGCAGCACATGTCAGCTGCCTGTGCCTGCTGCTACTGCTGCCAGTGTGCCTCCTAATTCGGAGGAGATGGAGATAGCAAGTGTGACAGCAGAGGACCCTAAGTAACACTTGTCATCCCCAAGCAGTGCCACTACCACACATCAGCTAGAGAGCGGTGGGGATAAGGGTTGGTGTGATGGAGCTGCTGCTCAGACTAGCTGGATGGATCCTAATGATACTTCTGAGGTGGAAGGGGAAATCAGCAGCCAGACTAGTGATCAAGGGAGCCCATGTACCGCTGACCCTGTGATTACCATTCCCCCTTGCATTGTCCCTATGGTGAACTATGATGAAGAAGGCAGAACTGGATAACAGTATGAGCAGCAGCACGTCAGCTGTCTGTACCTGATGTATGATGTGGAAGCTCACTCTTCAGATCCAATTCAATAAACTAAAGCTGTGCAATTCTGGTGCAGGACCAGCGCCACCTATAAGAGAGGTAGGTGCTGGCCTAAGGCGCACATCTATGGGGGCGCATCCACACAGAGACAGAACAGAACCGGAGGCACAGTGATAAGTGGAAAAAAAAAGGTTAAGTAGCTGCTGGACGCCACTAGTTGTACCCCACCGTCCAGTATAATCTTTCTAGGCGACATATTCGCACTGCAGGCTGCAGCCAATAAGAGAGGAGTGCTTTGACAGAAAACTCCTCTCTCATTGGTTGCCTGTGCCTTGCGTGTGATGTGGAGTGGCAGCGCTGTAGCGTAACAGCGCATGGTGATATGGTCACAGGACCAGAGCAACCAGGGGGGATTCACAAGTTCGCAACTCAACCCTTTGAGTGCCAGTGGGGTATGCAACGCATTGGAAAGCAATGCGATGAGTACCCTTCTGGCACTCAAAGGGTTAAGGGTAGCAGTAGGATGGAGGAGTGATCGTGTTGCGCGACTAGTGAGGAGAAGGCCTGAATTATATCCCCAGAGCCTGCTGAAGCCGGGGTTTGCAGCAGAGATCTGGAACATCCGGCAGAGTGCTTTACACTTAAGAGGAGGCGATGCCGAGCACAGGGTGAGTACATAACTTTCAAAATGCATGCTATTGCTACAACAAGGGCTTCTGGGGTATATTATGCATCTGTAGTAATCCAGATCTTAAAATATTTTAATGATAGACACAAATGAATAACATAAAGAAAATATTTATTAAATCAATCTGAAATCAATAAATATATTTATTTAAAATCTATCAGAAATGTGTATTTATTAAAATAACTTTTAAGTCAAATATCCACACTGGTTTTAGGGGCTGTTTAGGAAAAATTTTGAACAAGTAATAGAAGTTAAACCTCTCAGCCCCTAAAACCAGTGTGGATATTTGACTTAAAATTAATTTTAATAAACACACATTTCTGATTGAGTCATTATAGATTTTAAATACATACATTTATTGATTTCAGATTGATTTACTAAAGATTTTGTTATATGTTGTTCATTTGTGTCTATCACCAAAATATTTTGCAATCTGGATCACTACAGATGCATAATATTTCCTGTGAGCAATATCCAGGTTAATAATCTCAAAAAGGAATCTTTAGGAGTGCAACGTAAAGGCAACTCTTTGTTATCCTGTCTTTTGGGTAAAACATGTCTAGTTGTATCTGATTCTAATATTGGTTTATTAATTACAGTACAGGGATATACACTTATATCATTAAAAGAGGTGGAGTACAAGTGGGCGGGGGTTAAAGGGTGGGACATAAGGGGCGGAGTCAATGGGCAGCAAAATGAGGCTGTGCCTCGGGTGGCAAAAATCCTTGCACCAGCCCTGGGTGCAGGACAACTACACCACAGAGGAGAAGACAAGCCAGACTGGCTTTGTTTACACCAAAGAAGAAATGTCTAAGGGGTGATATGATGATTTACATATATATTTGAGGTCAATACAAAGAACTCTAAGGAACTAGTTACTCAAAGAGCTGTGCAAAAACGAAGTTTCGACTAGAAGAAAGGAGCTTTCATATAAAACAAAATCAGGGATTTTTTACCGTAAGGTTGTGGAATTCTTTGCCTTGGTTGCTTTGATTAAAAATCTACCTCAGAACATTGATAATGTTGACAGTTGGTTTCAAAGCAGATATGATTCTGATCCAGAGAAATATCCAGCTGCCATTTTGGGTCAGGAATTCATTTTCATACCTACCTGTGGCTTAATCAGAATTGGCTTAAATGTTTGTTTTTTATTATTATTTTGTTCTTCAGGATCGACAGGAGTGAAATGGCATGGCCTGAACTTGACTGACTCATATCTTTTTTCAGCCTTGTCAACTATGTTACTAACATTTCTATTGATTTAAATTGGGCTTTTAAAGCCTTAAATGATAGAGAGGTCTCAATGCATTGTTTCATTCAATGTTTTAAAAGCCCCATTTAAGTCTATGGGATGTTGTGGTAGAATTCAATCAATAGTAAAACGTTGCTCAAATGCACACTCTCAAGTGGGAAAATATAAAGTCAAAAAGTTGCCTGTGTTTACTGAGCTTCATTAATCATTTGAATGCCAGAGGTGGTATGCAATGTAGTGCTTTACAATGCATTCGTATGCCCTGGCACTCAGAGGGTTAAAATCCTCCACAATACAGAAAGTATGTTTCTGCAATCTGATGGATTAGTCATGTAGAGCAATGTTGCCTTTCCCATGTCTCAGGAGATTTATCATCTTTATCAGACTGTTAAATGAGAGAGATATGGAGAGAGACTTGGTAAGGAAGAGAAAAAGAGAGAGAAAGAGAGAGGCAGAAGCAGGAATAGAGAGAGAAAACATCTGCAAGAGCACAGCAGTGAGAGTGAGAGGGAGAAAATCACATCAAAGATAGGTAGAGAGATAGGTAGACTCACAGATAAAGGCAGCTGTGAGAGAGAGAGAGAGTGAGAACAAGACAATCTCAGAGCAAAAGGAAGATGAAGAGACAGAAAGAAATAGACAGACTCGTAGAGAAACAGAGGACACAGATACCGATTCAGAGACAGTGAGCAACAGGCATTCTCAGAGAGAGAGAGAGAAAGACCGGCATACTCATAAACGGTAGAGACATGCAGTCTCAGAGAGAGGGGTGGAAGATAGAGGGTGATAGGCAAACTCAGACAAAGAGAGTCATACTCATAGAGAAATATGGATAGGTGAAGAGAGAGATAGAAAGAGTGATGGACAGAGAAAAAGAGACAGGCTAAAAAAAGATAAACAAAAAGAGAGTGAGGGAAATAGGAAGACTCAGAAAGAGGGCAATATAGATATCACTTTAGTGAGATATGTTGAAAGAGAGAGTGAGGTAGACTTAAAAGAGCAGTACATTTTTTTAATCAAAACATGTATGTTATAGTGTGTTTCCTGCTGAGTAAAGCAAGGAAGATGTTACTGCTGTCAATTGTTTTATTCAAATGTGATAACAGTTCAAATAATCAGGAAGTGAATTACAGTATGTTTACTTCCTGAAATTCCGAACACCGTGACTCAGCAGTTTCTACCACATTCTAGGAAAAACTGTTTGCCAGTGACTCACCTATCCCAGAAAATGCAACAGAATAACATATTGAAATCTGGGAACTAGAGGGTACTGTTAATGTAAAAAACAAAACAGATGGGATGCACTAAATGTTGATGTGTGCCTTGTGATTTGTGATAAAAACATAGAAACCTAGAAAAAACCCTGAAACCATTGCCAATTTAACCCACAAGTTTGTAAAAAATTCCTTCCTGACTCCAAATGGCAGTCAGATTGTTCCCTGGATGAACAACCTATATGCATTGAAGCCCTCTATCATAATTCTCTATATTATTCTGTGCTAAACAGGCATCCATTGCTTTTTTGAAAGCGGTTACAGAGTTTGCAAGTACAACATGCCAAGGCAAACATTTCCATAGCTTTACTGCCCTTAGTCTAAAAAATCCATGCCTTTGTTTTAGTCAAAAGCTCCTTTTCTCTAGTTTTAATGGATGACCTTTCACTTTTAGCTCAGCTCTTTGCATAAGTAATTAATTGGATAGTTCTTTGTATTGACCTTGAATGTATTTGTAAATAATAATCATATCACCCCTTAGATGTCTCTTTTCTTATGTAAGCACACCCAGTTTGGCTAGTCTCTCTTTATAACTCAGATCCTCCAATCCCTTTATCAGTTTTGTTCCACGTCTCCACACCTTTTCCAGTTCAAAAATGTTTTTTTAAGAACTGGAGTCCACAATTGTTCTCCATATTCTAGATGAGGCCTAACCAAGGATTTATACAGAGGTAGGATAATATTAGCATCCCTTGCATCTACACCTCTTTTTATGCAGGCTAGTACCCTATTTGCTCTTGCAGCAGCTTTGAGTGCCAGTGGGGTAAACAACACATTTTAGAGCAATGCAGTGGATATCTCTCTGGAACTCAAAGGATTAATATTGTTATGGAGCAAAAAGATAAAATACCGCCCCTCTCTCTCTCTGATACCTATGCCGCCTCAAGATAAACTGTTAGAGCTCCCTCCCACACAGGATTTGGAGCAGCAAAAGGAGAAGGACACCGTGGCATAGATGGAAGAGCAGGGACAGATGGGACAATAGCATTGGAGGGACCAGGCAGTCACCATTGAGAGATCATCAAATTAGTAAATGTGGTGAGTGCACTCTTCCCTGATTTCACATAAGCATACATCTTTACCAAAAACAGACTTAATGTGGAGCCACCTTGTCAAATGTCTGTCCAAGACTGTGTCTGTTAGTGTCCACTGCCTTACTTGGTTTTGCTTCCTATATTCCTTTGTTCCTGAACTTTGTCTTTGATCATACTGTCCACTCATATCCACAAGTATATACCATCCCGCTATATCTGCACTTATTTGCACTTTGCCCGTATTTACTACTTATTATGTATTCCTTCCACATATTTGACTGTTGTTTGATTAATTCCACCTACATCCATTTCCAGGAAATCTATAGATATATTATAATCTGATATTCTCTATATTGTGGTATATTATTTATTTATTTCATCCATTAAGACTAGAGGAAAGGAGCTTTTGACTAAAACTAAGGCAGGGATTCTTTACAGTAAGGGCTATAAAGCTGTGGAATTCTTTGCCTCTTGAAGTTGTGATTACAGATAATGTAACTACTTTCAAAAAAGCAATGGATGCCTATCTAGCACAGAACAATATTGAAAATGATGACAGATGGCTTCAATGCAGATACGATGTCGATCCAGGGATCTATCTGACCGCCATTTGGAGTCAGGAAGGAATTTTTTTCCCCACTTAGGGCTAAATTGGAAATGGCTTCAGAGGGCTTCTTATTTTTTTGCCTTCCCCTGGATCAACAGGGGTGTTTTTGGCATGGGCTGGACTTGATGGATGCCAGTCTATTTTCAACCTCATCAACTTTGTTACTATGTTACTATGTTAATAGTTTTACTATTGTTTTATATTATTCACATATTGTATGCAAGCCTATAATCCTCTAATATATATTTTATACTACACTTAGAGGAATCCTGCACTGTCCTACCCTTCCCCTATCAACTCAGTGCACACTGCTCCTGCTTGCCCCTTCATGTTACACAGTGTTGTGGTCTCGCCCCTTGCGTAGTGCATCTGGCGAGGAGAATGGATGTGAGAAGAAGTGAGTGGATACCAGCGGCACTGCTTGAAAAAGTCACACCTGCTCATATCACCAGGCACACTGTGCAAGTGCCAGCATGACATCCACATTTTCATCTGGTTAGCCTAAGAGACATTGTGGTTATATCAATATATAAAAGACCTGACCGCTAATACATATAGCCTACAAGAACATCTACACCTCTGTTCAATAATTATATCCACAGTTCCATCTGACCAGTCTAAGAATGACTGCTATTATTCAAGTTTCACTATTATTGGAGATTGGAGGAGTATATCATCTTATTCCATCATTACTTTTGAGAGACAGGAGGACAATAGAATCTAAATGTCAGAGTCCTGCCTGCAAGTATTTATATTCTGACAATAATCACTCTATCTCCATTAGCTCACTAATTTCTTATTTTCTACATATACCTGCCTTCACTTATAGGAGATTATCCCTACATCTCATTTAGATCCTGCACAGGTATTCTAAGACTGAACTATTATCTGAGATATTAGTCTATACCTCCAAAGGTTACAGTGTATCTATCCATGCCTCATCAGACACTAGGATTCACTACTAGTACTTTATAGCATTTTTAGATTGTTTTAATATGTGATATATTATTGCATTTTTTTGCCTTTTTTATCCTACGTAGGATTGTTTATTTATTATGTTTATGTTTTAGAATAAATCATTGTATTCCAATTACTACTTCATTGCACTATTTTTACTGTGGGGTGTTGTTTTATTATTTATTTTGCTATGTCCAGAACTTTCCTACATCATTTCTATTCTAGATAATTTGAGTGGGTGTTCTAAATGAATCAGAGGGAAAATGTGGATGAACAATGACATACTAAAAAGGCCAAAATTGCTCTGGTCCTCTAGTGTAAAAAAAACACTGGTCACCAAGCACTTAAATTGTTTACTCTTTGGTTAAATATAGACATTTATAAGCACTGAAAAATCATGTGAGGTATTGGCTGGGATTCAGTATTGTGACACTGGTGGGAAGAACAGATTTTTTCAGGAAACTCAGTGGTGGACAAGGATAGAATGTAATTGGCTGAATTCTGGGCTTTGTTTTTGTACTGAAGAGACAAAGAGTTATTCAGTAGTAGAACTCATTCAGAAGTGAGGCCATAATGTCTATTCTTACTTTTACTGCATTACATCATTTTACAGGTGGCATTAAAAGAACCAAAACATTCTTTTGTGTCCTGTTTTTCTGTTAGAACTTAGTAAATGTTTTTTACAGCAAGCAGTCTTTCATTGTACCTGAAACTTTCACAAATACTAAAAAGTTGTAAAAACAACTATTGTGATGAACAAAAAAGGAGCACAATATTTATTTTCAGAGTTATTTGGAATTATGATTGAGATCCTACCTGCCTAGTCTATTCTGAGATCTGTGATTAACACTGCTTCAACTGCATAAACATACTGATTATATTTGTAGTGATATTAATAGCATTTCATCTGGTTCTTACTAACTCACAATGGCAGCTGATTGCTGCCATCAATTGAATATGTTCTAATGTACACTAAGGGAGGTATTTTTATTTCTATACAAAACAATGGTAATACTAGTGTTGGAAGGTGCATCTTTCCAGAATCATTACAGTTTAAAGTCATGTTTTACATTTTCATTGCTATCTAGGGGATATATTTCAGACAGGTATCCTGTGGCCATTCTTAGTCACTCCTATCAGTTTGGACTATTAGGCAGGAAGCTCCCTGAATCTCTGTTGAAAACAGCTTGTTGTCAATGTACAATAAATTACAAATCATATTTAGAGAAATTCAAATTAAATATACAAGTTTAACCCATTTGACTGCTAGAGATGTCTCCAACCAACACATTGTGAAGCAATACATTTCTGATGTCTCTAGCAGCTGAGGGCTTTAAGTCTTATAGTGATATACATGGGGTTATAAATCTTTTTCAACAAAAAAAAGGCAGCATGTCAATTGTCAACATTTTGGCAACGTTCCACAGGCAAACATTGAGATTATTTTTGAGACGTTTTGACTACTTCCAAGAACTCAGTAAGTGTGGGTTGGCAATACACGGCAGAAGAATTATGTAACTTTATGGCTTTAACAACATGACTAGTGGAGGCAGTAGTTTTTTTGGTGGTGGCATATGCGAGCACTCTACTATTCTTGTCATCTCTTAAAACAAACTCTGATCATACTCGCGTTCCAACCTCCTCCGATGACGGAGGATTTCTCCCTGTAAGCTTGTTGGAATGCGATCATACTTAGGGAGGAAACAGAAGAAGATTGACAGACTGCGGTGAAGAGCTGTACCCGCAGTCTGTCTGGAAGTAAGGCAAAGGTTCATTTTTTTCCACAGCATGCTTTTTTTTAATAAAAAAATAACTGAGTTAAGCTTATCCCTAGCTAAGGATTACAATAAGGCAAACTTGTATTGGGGTGATAGTTCCCCTTTAAAACGAACAAGGAATCTGTCTTCCCAGTCCCTCAAATGACAACAAATACAAAAATAAATGTGGCATGTAGGGATATGAAGGTATTTATATATACCTAAATTAAGGAATATTTTATGAAACATGTAATTGTTTTATCTTGTAGGTAATAGATGGAAAATCAGGGGCTGATGAAAGAACGTATAGTTCAGAAACACTTTGAGCTGTCATTTTAAGTATAATTAATACATTTCTATTTTTTATATCAACCACCGATTTTTCATCTATTAGCAACAAGATTAAGCAATTACAGGTTTCCAGTGAGAAGTATAAATTAGCAGGACGGGTGATTGATCCTGCATGCAATATTGCTGGCTCTAGATCTATAGAGTAGGTATGAATGCATATGTAAATTGCATAAAATATACATTAATTTAGTGTAAATAAATACCTTGATACCCCCTATGCACCCCCATTTATTTTTTATAAAATCTTGGCACACTCTGTGACACATCCATGTCACTTCTATAATGTGCCCCAGAGCCCCAGGAACTTTTAGTAGTGCTTCTGCTGCTGCTAGTTGTGGCAGCTCTGACTTGTTGATGGTATTTTCCCAGTCAGACTTCAGGTGGGATGTCAGTGAGGACATGTCTAGGTGTGAGCATGCTTTACCGTTCTGCACATGGTGCTTACACAGAAAACGTTTTTAGCTTTTGGATCATGAGTGAAGTATCTCCCTACTGTGGACTTCATAGACTGAGGGGTTCCTGTGGGGCTACTACTACTGGGGTAAGATGTTGCTGCAATTGTACTGCATTTTCAACAAAAACAAAGGCACTTATGATAGTTAGGAATGGATCAGATGTTGATGACATGTGTTGCTGGTATTTACTCAACACTAGTGTGTGTGGCTGGGTTGGGGTTGGACTTGGAATTTGTAATGATGCTGACTGACAAGAAGGTTTTGGAAGATTGTGTATTTTTTGCCATCTATACTAGACTCTCAAACAGTTTATAAAAAGGCATAAGGCTCCTTTTTAGTGGTGGAAGACTGAGCCTTTGCCTTTCAGCTAATTTTCTAACCAGATCATCATCTCTCTCTCGCTCTCTCTCTCAACTTCCTCTGTATCTGAAGATGATGAGGATACTGGAGGGATATATATTCTAGATCCACATCATCATCAGTAATTCGATCATCTTCCTGGGCATCACCCTTCCCTTCTTCCCCACTACTTTTACATTCCTATAGGCTTTTTGAAGTCTCAGACACTTTCATTTTGCTTTTCCCCTTACAGGGATTTTCCCAGCATTTGATACTACTTTCAGGACAGAGAAAAAATTTTAGGGTATTTTGGGAACATCTCCTTTTCTCCCATCAACCCCTTGCCCATACTTCTCTAATACATGGATAACAGTGTCACGGTTTTTGAAGACTCGCAGACTTAAGGTTTGGTAAAATAACTTAACTTTATTAAAAGTTAAAGGCAGTCCCCGTGGGGTAAACATACATAACAATACAATAGTAATAGAACATATAATAGGTTCTACCGGCCTTGCCTAAATACCGGGCAAGGCAACCCAAGTGACAGTTTTAATGACAGGCTCTACCGGCCTTGCCTATACCGGGTAAGGCAACCGTGAGATGACATATACCGGTTCTACCGGTCTTACCAATACCGGGCAAGGCAGCCCCCACGGAATGCTGAATGTAGGCTCTACCGGCCCTGCCAATACCGGGTAAGGCAACCTTAAAAATGGTGAATTACAAAGTTCTACCGGCATTACCAATACCGGGCAGGGCAGCCCAAAGGAGTACTGGAGTAGGCTCTACCGGCCTTGCCTATACCTGGTAAGGCAACCGTGAGATGACATATACCGGTTCTACCGGTCTTACCAATACCGGGCAAGGCAGCCCCCACGGAATGCTGAATGTAGGCTCTACCGGCCCTGCCAATACCGGGTAAGGCAACCTTAAAAATGGTGAATTACAAGGTTCTACCGGCATTACCAATACCGGGCAGGGCAGCCCAAAGGAGTACTGGAGTAGGCTCTACCGGCCCTGCCAATACCGGGTGAGGCACCTACAGGATGGTATCGTTAAGGTTCTACCGGCCTCACCAATACCGGGCAGGGCAGCCTGAGCAAGTAGACCAGCTGTCAGGTGACTAAGCATAGAGCATAAGTATAGAGGTCTTACTCAGCAGTAGTCTATTGCCAGGGATACTCAGACAACTGCAAGGAAGTGGACAGCGACTGACCACAGTACTGGATGTTCAGGAGCAAACCAACGTCCGCACGTTGGGACTAATGGTAATAGCGCCACCAGGTTTAATGGAGCAAACCAGCGACCGCACGCTGGAACCAACAATGTATATTGCAACCAGGTTTAGTGGAGTAAACCAGCGTCCGCACGCTGGAACCAACAATGTATATCGCAACCAGGTTTAGTGGAGTAAACCAGTGTCCACACGCTGGGACCAACAACGTATATCGCAACCAGGTTTAGTGGAGCAAACCAGCGTCCGCACGCTGGAGCCAATAATGTATCTCGCAACCAGTTTAGTGGAGTAAACCAGCGTCCGCACGCTGGGACCAACAATGTATATCGCAACCAGGTTTAGTGGAGTAAACCAGCGTCCGCACGCTGGGACCAACAATGTATATCGCAACCAGGTTTAGTGGAGTAAACCAGCGTCCGCACGCTGGGACCAAAAATGTATATCGCAACCAGGTTTAGTGGAGTAAACCAGCGTCCGCACGCTGGGACCAAAAATGTATATCGCAACCAGGTTTAGTGGAGTAAACCAGCGTCCGCACGCTGGAACCAACAAAGTATGATCAGCAGCGAGAAGAACAATGTCGCCAGAGCGACGGCTGGAGCAGGAGATTCAGGAACTCAGTAAGATTAACCCGCGAAGTGCTGGAACACAGGAACACTGGAACTCTGGAACACAGAAACACTAGCATACAGGAACACTGGAACACTGGAACAAAGGATCAGCAAGTACAGCAGGAACAGCAGGAACAGGCCCAGAAGCCTGACAAGCAGGTCAGGCAGAGTGAAGTCAGAAACACCACGAAAGGGCAACCTGGAAGTGCTCAGCCTGGGTTTAAAAAGGCTGTGTGAGGAGGGCTAATCACAGACAGCCAATCATGATACTCAGCAAGTGACTGACACTGAACAGCAGCAATCACGGGCACCGTGATAAACAGCCAGATCATGAAATAACTTGCATCATACCTGTCTGTACAGTACCATCAGGAAGTATTTAATCTCTTGTGTTCCGGCATCGGGTTCTTTCTATCTTATACATTTTTATATAGGCTTCTGAGCTTCGATAAAGCAGCACTTTAACCGTGAAACGCGTAAGCCTTATAGTCTTTTCTTTTAAATAAACTTTTTAAATAGAGTCCCTGCCTGGTCCCTTCATTCAAAATACTGAGGAATTCATCCATTCATCACAGTTATGTGAGTTTCCCTGAACGGAGACGGGGCTAGTCTCTCCGTATTCCTAATCTTGTCAGTGGATTTTGGTATCAAAAACCCTGACTATTGATAAATGTGAGTAGATTAATGTTTATATCCTACTTTTGCTTTATAGTGAACATATCCCACGATTTGGAGCTTTCTCTTTTTCTTTGTGTCTTTTTGATATCTTGCTGCTGAGGGTGAGCGTGTAATTTCTGAAGAGAGCTGCCTAACCTAAATGGATCGTGCTGCTGTGTCTGGAGACAGCTGTAATCCTCCAGTAGCCTGAAATGTCGAATCTGGTATAATCCGTTTTCCGACATACACCACTTGTGAGTGCACATCCATTGGGTGAATGGTGGTGGTCCAAGTCTGGCTGATTGATATACACAGGGGACACCCCTGTTTCCTTTTTCTCCCTTTTTCCTGTTGTTCTGCATTCCCTATTCTAAGTGCCTTGAGGTGTCGAGTGCCAAACAGAGCACCACATTGCAAGTCTGATTCAGGGTAATGCTCATCTATTTCTCCAGACTGGTTAATACAAAGGTCATATACATAAATATAACTAAATTGGGACATATCAGGCACCCAGATTGGTGGAACATCCTTGGTGGAGCCATGTGCTCATCTCACCTGTGACTGACGAGGTGAGAGGATGTGAACGGATGGGAGCAGATACTTTGCCAAACGGGGTCTCTTCTGGCAGTAGATGTTTTTCCAAGCAGGGTATTATATTTGCATCTGTTATTGTCTGACTGAAGCACTGGGATATTTTTATATGACAGATTATTGGGCCAACTTGTTCAAAATCTATGTTTCTACTTTTCAGTTTAATGAAAATGGAGTTGATATTGATCTAACTTTAACCCTTCCTCAATACATCACTCCTATGATTATATAACATTTTCCCCAAAAAAGAGTGGTAAACAAACTGCACCACAGATACATGAAAAAAATACCCATGGATTTTAATTATGGTTGAACATTACAGCAGATATTTCTCTAGCATTCAAGGGGTTAAAAGTACAATTTATAATCAGTGGTAAGTACTTCTCCCCTACAGTGCATAGGGTTTTATGCACATTTGCATCTCATTTACTTCATACATATGTTCAATAGAATGATTTGGGTTCCAATCTAAGATTTCTAAGAAATCCTCATACTGTATTGAAACGCAGTGGTTTCCAGTATGTTTCCTTTATTAGACATCATTAAAATGAGTAACATATGAAACCTTCTCTTCCAGGGCCAGATTTCCCATTAGACAGAGTAGACAAGGTACAAAATAGCCAATTTCTGAGGAGTGACTCTGCTGTGCTAGTCACACCTACTTTCTGGATTTTGGGTGTGGCCATAGCAGTAAGGTCCTTTCACTAGACACCAACTCCTGGGTTATGGTGGCTGGTTTATTTATCTGTTGTCACGGTTTTTGAAGACTCTCAGGCTAAGGTTTGGTAAAATAATTTAACTTTATTAAAAGTTAAAGGCAGTCCCCGTAGGGTAAACATACATAACAATACAACGGTAATAGAACATGCAATAGGTTCTACCGGCCTTGCCTAAATACCGGGCAAGGCAACCCAAGTGACAGTTTTAGTGACAGGCTCTACCGGCCTTGCCTATACCAGGTAAGGCAACCGTGAGATGACGTATACCGGTTCTACCGGCCTTACCAATACCGGGCAAGGCAACCCAATGGATTGCGGAATGTAGGCTCTAACGGCTCTGCCAATATCGGGTAAGGCAACCTTAAAGATGGTGAATACAAGGTTATACCGGCCTTACCAATACCGGGCAGGGCAGCCCAAAGGAGTACTGAGTAGGCTCTACCGGCCCTGCCAATACCGGGTGAGGCAACCTACAGGATGGATCATCAAGGTTCTACCGGCCTCACCAATACCGGGCAGGGCAGCCTGAGCACTCAGACCAGCTGTCAGGTGACTAAGACAGCAGAGAGCATAAGTATAGAGACCTAAATCAGCAGAAGTCTATTGCCAGGGATAATCAGACAACTGCAAGGAAGTGGACAGCGACTGACCACAGTACTGGATGTTCAGGAGCAAACCAACGTCCGCATGTTGGGACTAATGGTAAATAGCGCCACCAGGTTGAATGGAGCAAACCAGCGACTGCAACTGGAACCAACAATGTATATCACAACCAGGTTTAGTGGAGCAAACCAGCGTCCGCACGCTGGGACCAACAAGGTATATCGCAACCAGGTTTAGTGGAGCAAACCAGCGTCCGCACGCTGGAACCAACAATGTATATCGCAACCAGGTTTAGTTGAGCAAACCAGCGTCCGCGCGCTGGAGCCAACAATGTATATAACAACCAGGTTTAGTGGAGCAAACCAGCGTCCGCACGCTGGGACCAACAATGCATATCGCAACCAGGTTTAGTGGAGTAAACCAGCGTCCACACGCTGGAACCAACAATGTATATCGCAACCAGGTTTAGTGGAACAAACCAGCGTCCGCACGCTGGAACCAACAATGTGTATATTGCAACCAGGTTTAGTGGAGTAAACCAGCGTCTGCACGCTGGAACCAACAATGAATATTGCAACCAGTTTTAGTGGAGTAAACCAGTGTCCGCACGTTGGAACCAACAATGTATATTGCAACCAGGTTTAGTGGAGTAAACCAGCATCCGCACGCTGGAACCAACAATGAATATTGCAACCAGGTTTAGTGGAGTAAACCAGCGTCCGTACGCTGGAACCAACAATGTGTATACAATAGCGAGGAGAACAATGTCGCTGGAGCGACAGCTGGAGCGCGAGACTCAGGAACTCGTACAGGTTAACCCGCACGGTGCTGGAGCACAGGAACCCCGGAATACAGGCACACAGGAAAGCTGAAACACTGGAACACCGGAACGTTAGCATACAGGAACACTGGAACGCTGGAGCACCGGAACATTAACGTACAGGAACACTGGAACACCGGAACGTAGCATACAGGAACACTGGAAACAGGACCAGAGATTTGACAAGCAGGTCAGGCAGAGTGGAGACAGAAACACCACAAAAGGGCAACCTGGAAGTGCTCAACCTGGGTTTAAAAAGGCTGTGTGAGGAGGGCTAATGACAGACAGCCAATCATGATACTAGCAAGTGACAGACACAGAGCTGCGCGAATCACGGGCACCGTGATACCTGTTTACATTTGACTTTTCTTACCATGGTTTAACCTATCAGATGCATGAGAGGTCTCCAACAAATTGAAAATCAATGCTTTTTTTAGACCTTTCTGGCATTTAAATGGTGTAGACCTTTTTTTTGGTTGTATGTTGCAGGCTAAGTATATTTTCTATGTCATTCAACAGGGGATGAAACTGTGGGTGAAGTTAAATGAGGTCTGGGGATGTGGTCATGGGTGGGGCTAAGAGCACCTTGGATACTCTCTCCAGGGAAGCATGAGATGCAAATCCAACCCATTGCCCTTCACAGGCTACAAAATTCTTTGAATATGGATTGTTTGTTTCTATAGTACAATACAGTGGTGTATCATCCCCAGGCAGTTTTCAGCAAAAAAATATATTTAAATCTCTTCCATATTTTTCTTGAGATTAATTTGAATGCTATTTCATTCTATTTAAGTCTTGTTGTGTTTGATGGTCTCTGAAGTTCCCATATTATCTGTGTATTTTTTCTCAGTTATAATCTTCAATGACAATATGATGAAATTTAGATGGATATCGTGGCTTGGGAAACAAGCTTAGAAATGTAAAAAAATTACAGCAAAGGGAACACTGTGTGCCATAAAGAATACTGTGAATCTGGAAAATGGAAGGTTGAGCAATGTACATAGTGTGTCTTTTGGAAACACAGAATCACTTATCATGTTGGCAGATTACCTAGAAAGAACAGCACTAGAGTTACAAAACCTGTAACACCTGCACCTTCACTCCTGTTACTTCTGACTGTTTTGTTTTCATGGTAACAAACTATTATTTCTGGGTATACCCATGTGTGAAAAAATACCTTATACATTCAGCTTGTAAACTTCTAGGTTGGAATATATAAGTAGGGTCTCTACACACTGAGACTGGTATCTACTATAAATGGAACAACTGTGGAATAAACCAGCTGCACCAAAGGGGACAAATACAAATTACTATTTATTTAAAATAGTATTTTTCAACCTCTTGAATACTTCATAATGGGTTGGAGACCTCTCTAGCATTCAAAGGGTTAAAAGTCCATATATATATATATATATATATATATATATATATATATATATATATATATATATATCTTAGGAATTCTTATTTGTACCCTACTGTACAGTTGCTTTTTCCAGAAGATTCCTCACTTTTGATCAACAAAAACCTACATAACTTGCTAGGGAAAATACTTCTATCCACTGGTGCATCATATTTTTGGAGCTTCCATTGGAATACAGTACTAGATCATATGATCGCTACAGTGTATACCAGCACACACACACTGCCATTATAAAGACCTTAACCTTTACAGTGACAATGGAGATTATCTCAAGGCAACCCAGGAAGAGAGTGGGAAGGGGTGAGTGACAAAATAGCCACTATGGTGGTGTCCCCAAACAGCCATATGTTTAGTGAACTCTATCCAGACACCCCTAAATAAAAATTAAGTGGGATCTTGGACACACTAGTCCTCTGGTCCCTTAGTCCTGTTGATCATTCCCTCAGGTCACTGGTGTGGGAGTAGATCAATGGTACAAATGGATCAAGGAACACACCTTAAAGGGATAGTAATACTTCGTTTTATCTTTATTTTATTTTGTAGGCATTAAAAAAACATGAAGAACGATATAAGTCTCATCTCTCAAACCTTTATGGTTTAAGAGATATTCACAAACAAAGTATCCCCCCGCCCTGTTCAGCCAGATCAGAAGGGAGGTGCCCAGGTAGACTGCAGAGAGGGACAATCTTCAATTAAGATAAGGGAAAAAGCTGAAAAACTTGTCAAGGGGGGAAGGGCTTTCATTGTTTTCATACAAAGAAAATTGTCCCCTGCTGTTATCTGTCTGGTCTTACAACCAGATACACATGCCTACAAAATAAAATAAAGTTAAAACGAAGTATTACTATCCCTTTAAGGGGTTAAAGCACAATTTAAATCAATGAGGATATTCTGGAGTTTTTATTTTTCCTCTATTTTGCTCTCCAGAATTACTCCAGTTCAACTTCGTGCATCAGCTTCATTGAACCAAAATTGTGAATAAAGATTCCAGCACCTTTTAGGTTACTGGCACAGCGACACTTACTACAAATGCTATGTACTGCCACACCTGTTTTTGTACACAGTAGAGGGTGCAAATTCTATTTAAGGTGTGGAGACTTAAAAATATCACTTGCCTTTGTACAGAATTCCTTAAAGGGATAGTAATACTTCATTTTAACTTTATTTTATTTTGTAGGCATTAAAAAAACATGAAGAATGATATAAGTCTTATCTCTGAAACCTTTATGGTTTAAGAGATATTCACAAACAAAGTATCCCCCCCCCGTTCAACCAGATAAGAAGGGAGATGCCCAGGTAGACTGCAGAGAGGGACAATCTTCTATTAAGATAATGGAAAAAGCTGAAAAACTTGTCAAGGGGGGAAGGGCTTTCATTGTTTTCATACAAAGAAAATTGTCCCCTTCTGTTATCTGTACTGTCATACAACCAGACTCACATCTGAGAAGAGATGGCTTACACTAGGAAAAAGGGGCGGGGAGGGGAACTTTGCTTGTGAATATCTCATAAACCATAAAGGTTTGAGAGATAAGAGTTATATCATTCTTCATGTTTTTTTAATGCCTACAAAATAAAATAAAGTTAAAACGAAGTGTTACTATCCCTTTAAGACCTACTGATAGAAAGTAAACTATACTATCTCTTTAGATCAAAACACTCCTTTTACTCTAAATAAACACATGATGATTGCTATTGTCACACTGTCAGAGAACAATGTGTAGCTTTCATGGTACATGGAGTAAAACTTCTTTTTAAAGGTATATCGGATCTGAGTTACAGTATGACTCAATATCCAACTAGTAAGACGACAGGTGCGGCTATGAAAAAAACATTTTCAAAGAGGTATGAATCAATCTCAATGTATTTTTCTGTAGCTTCTTAACCCCTTGCATGTACCGCAGGCATATGCTGGCCCTCCACCATCTAGATATGGTCTTCCTGCCCCGAGCTATAATAAACTATTGGGATGAGAGAAGGTGCAGATGAGTATTAAGGTGAGTGAGCGCTGCCAGTCATGCTCTACCGAGTGAAGATGGCTGTGTTCTCCCTCACAATTCCACAAATTACAGGAGCCGATTGGCCCAAGAGGAAACATTTAATGACAGCCAGTCAGTCCATTTCATACTGTACAGCTGTGTGTGTGTGTGTGTGTGGGGGGTGATTAATTAAAATAGTTTTAGTAACATTTAGCATTTTTGCTGTGAGTCACCTGCCTAAAACCTGCTGTCCAGATGAACCCCCCTGATCTTCTGTTCTCTCTTTGTGGTCATTTCCCTCCTACCATGAATTTAAACCTTTGTATACCTGTACTTTCAATGCTTTGGACATTCCCCTGAATTCAAGGGGGAGATGCACTAGGAGGTGCTGGTGGTGAAATAGTGGCAAAGTGCTGTCAATCTACAGCATACATTAGTGTATCTTATCCCTGTGAATCCCCCACCAATCCAACACAATCCATTTATATCACCATTATATACCGTCATGAATCCGTCATTCCTTCGACAGGTTTACGATTTTATTCAACAATGGCTCTTTTGCATATGGAAATGCAGGATAATAGGCCATTGTCACATTCATGTGGGTGTGTTTGTATGTTAATGTGGTACATCGCCACATGCACTAAGCTCCAATAGCAGCTTTTGCTGTCAGAGTTCACAGTCCCAACATCGCCATCCTCAGGTTTACGATGTTGGGATCTCCCTGTAGTTTTGTATAGAGCCAGATGACTTCTTTCTGTTGCTACTGGCGAGCAGAGACATCAGCTGCCATCCTTTAACCCTTTCAGTTCCATAGTGATGTTCATTGCACACCACTGTGGCACTGACAATAGAAGTTTCTAGCATTAACTTATCTTTTAGAGAATGGCAGAGAGCCCCTGTTATGTTATCGATTCCTTCAATGATAAATTAATGCTGGCAATATCTGTTAATGTTGTAACCCCTTCAGTGCAACAGGGGTGTGCAACGAACATCCCTATGACACTGAACATTTCTGTTGCCTAAAACTGAGCAAATACTCTTTGCTCCCCCAGTGGGCAGGTGGGGGAGCAGAGAGGATGCAATCAGTCTGAAGGATTGTCAAACTTCTGGTGATATGTGAAAGGAAGAATCCTTTACACCTCTCCAGCAGTTTGACTACCCTGCATTCTACTGAGTAAAGTCTCCCCACACCCCTTGCATACTTAATTCTTAGTGCATTTGTTGACGTTTGTCTCCATTGCCAATTGATGTGCTCATCCCACATCGCTAGACACACATCACCATGGCATCAATGCTTAATGCACCTCCCCCAGGTGTCTGATGTACTACGACCTGGAGCAAATCTGAGTCACTGCATGTGTACCATTTTATGATGTTGATGGCATGATCATGTTTTTAAATTTATTTAAACCTTGACAACAGATTTTGCAGCACTGTGTAATAGGTTGAAAAGACAAGAGAACAATAATCAAGTGGTATACAAGTGATACAAGGGTATTTACAGTCACGACATTGGAGACATAAGGATAAGAGGGCCATTCTCACTAGAGCTTACAAGCTATACATTTTTCCAAAATAAGAGCGCAATGACCTCTGGATAACTTCCAACCCAGGTAACTTCTAACCTAAGAGTTTGTCCAAGTATGTGTGGCATGAAAATTGCACCAGCATGTGCCTTTATCAGGCCATTGCCTTTCAGGATAACAATTTTGGTGGACCTTGTTAGTTAGCTAGATAATTCATATCTGGCCAGTCAACACTTGGCTATACAGCTCAGGGGATAAATGAAAACATAAATGTATTCATTTCAATTCTGATTGTCAGTGGAGTGTGCAGTCTATTGCAAATAGCATCTCTAAAAAAACTATGAGTTAATCTAGATGCTGTGAACCAGAAATATATGGTAGTGGTGGTACCTTATGTCACAGACCTCAGACACCTTCCAGCCAAATAACCCTATAACCAACACTGTCTACTGCATCAGTGTGAAATGTAAATTCTGACACAAGTGTCTTGAAACAGAAACATGATGTTTCACCTTTTCAGAAATGAATTCCATGAAGCTAGACCATCCCATAATTGCTTAGCAATATGGAAAAATGAATGTGGTTGCTTGAATTCTGCTGCAGTCAAAGGCAAGCACTCCCTAAAAACCCCACCCATGCAGTTTATCCTAGAAGCAAAATTCAACTTCCCTATAACAGACTCCATCTTAAACAAAGCCACCTTCTTAGATGCCTAACATAATTTTCAGCCAGTTTGTCCAGTGGAACATGGCACTCCATGGCCAAAAAATCTACTTCAGTTCCCAAGAACTTGAGACAAGAACACTGCACTTTGCTTGTCTCTGATACTAATGGCACCCCATAATTATCTGCCACTCAGTATAGAGTCTCCAAAATATGTAAACATGGAACAGATGCTGCAAGATACATGCACAAAAAAATAATCCAGATAATGTATAAAACAATGAAACCTAGCCTTTGATGTACAGTCCACTACAAAAAAGGTTCTGAACACCTTAAAGTAAGAGCAAGAAATTAGACAAGCCACTGGCAGACAAAGGTCCACAAAACAGCAACTTTCAAAATGATAACCCGAAATATGGTGGCAACTGGGGTACACAAACAAGATCCAAAAAGCTGATTCTACATCTGCCTTGGCTATCAATGCACCCTGTGAAAAAACCTTACCAACTCCACCTTCTGATTAAAAGAGGTGAATTGCATGGAATAGCCATCCCTATCAATATCATCTTTTACTGAATCACCAGCCATTTAGTTTAAATGTTGAATAAGGCAGAATTTCCTCATATCTTTTTTTTGGAACCACCTTGAGCAGCAACACCCTTAAAGGGGGCATTTATTCTGCCCAGTAACATCTCCTTTATCAGTGTTTCCCTGACAATTTCTGGAAATTACATAACTGAACAAATTTTTGGAACATAATCCGGGCCCCCCGCTCCTTAAAGGGTACCCAAAAAACAAAATAAAAACCTTCAACAAGTAGTTTAGCATCCCCTTTAGCATCATATCTACTCTCAAGTGAACCCTCTTCTTTGGAAAATGTTTCAACAGGTTTGCATGACATTCCCTCTTTGGAACACTTGGAATACACATGCAACCTTCCACACCTTGAACACTCATGTCTAAACTAGAAGATAGAACCAAATTTGAACTGGGTATCATTAATCTTATAACAGTATCCTCTCCTGTTATTCACAGAGGAACTGCTAGAAACCACCCCTGACAGAATGACAATCTATGAGGCCCATCATTTTCTGCCACACACAGAAGGAAGCAATTCACTGATGATAATGTTCATCATATTGCTATCATGCAATACCACCATAATCCCTGCAAACTCCCAAGATTTCATCAATATAGAAAAATAAAAACTGAAAAAGTCCAGGCTTCTTCTCACCCAGACCTATTAGTAGTATCACCAACTATAACCCTAACAAAGGAATGATTGTTGCTTTATCCCCATTAACTTCTCCGAATGTTGAGCCCACACTAACCTCCATAGTCACTGCTCCAGAACCACAAGGAGAAACAAAAGAGTCAAAGATGCAGTGACAATCACAAAATATTCCCTCCCAAACCAGCAGACGAAACACCAGACTTGAAGATGCGACCAACAAAGACACATGTCCATCTACTGCCTCACCCATTCTCAAGGGAGCTGCCACTGCAACATCATGCCCATGATGCCTCTTACTAGCAGAAACACACCAAAAATAACTAATTATGTAACCCATGTAACTCCAGTCTAGCAAAAGCTCCTTTAAACACACCACCAAATCACCCATAGCCTGTTTAGAAGCTGAGCTATAAGAAAGAGAGTACAAGGATGTCTCACTTGAAGCCCCAACTACAGCAGAGAATCAGTGTTGTAGGCCCAGGAGCTGCCAAAGAAGTAGACATGGCACATGCCACCATTGTACATTGAACTGCTGACAGGTCCCCACTGCTCTGAGCTGGATCAGCAGACACCTGAGACGGTTCATCTGACATACCCTGTAGCAAAACAGGAGCCATTGGTCCTGCACTGACACCCCTCCCCAACCCCAAAGTCCCAGAAATGTCCTCTGAAACACTGCTCAGATGTTCCTGGTTGGCCCGTCCCAAATGCACAAGTCTCAGTCCTGCACAAACCCTTATGGTTTTGATGTTTAAAAAAAGGAAACACAGAAGGGAGACTGTTCCTGCACCTCTCAGCCAACAGATGCCCAAGTGAATTTCTGCTGGAGCCTGACCTATGATAAACTCTGATCCTCCCTCAATCGGTATCAACTGTGTAGCTGTTGTTCAGATCCCACACTCAACCCATAAGACTGTGAGAGTGCCTCTACTCCTGCAGCTCCACTTTGAAACTTAGTGGACACACATCTAACTCTCCACTCCACACCTCCCTGTGCCACACATAATCACTGTGGTCCAAATGGTACACAAGCACAAAATGGCAGTAATAAACTAGTTCTGTCCAGCCAAGCTTCCATGCTCCCTCTCGCCCTCTCAAAATCCTTTAATTAACTAGTCATTCCCTACCTCACTCCTTTTACCCTTTCATCACTCTGCTCATTCCATAATCAATAACCCCTACACCTAAGCCATGATATGGCTTTAGGTACTTCTATCCTTTTATTTCCAGTTTAGTTAAGACCTTTTTGTGATTGAATGTTGTAACTAAGGGTTCCTTCACGTGACCACAGAATCATAGCAGGCCCTGATACAGTTCTGTTGCCTATATTCACCTTTCTCCTATGTTATCCATCCATACCTGTCACAGGGAATGCATGACTGGGGGTCAGCTCACATCAGCTCCAGCTGAATAAGACTGGCTGATGTCCACATGGGTTATCCATTCACTGGAGGATGCGATTAGGTAATAGACACCAGTGTAAAAGGCACCATAGTACAAGAGCTTACCTTTCACCATGGGCAATATAACCAATGCCCATGTAAAAGGGGTGTAAGGGGTTTTTCTGTGCCAGCTGTAGTTTTCTTTTATAGTACCTTTAATATTTAATATTTGATGCATAATTATACCTAGAGGAACCTGAAAAAACTTTTGGCAATAGACAACTCCACTGTAAAGTGAATGTATTACACGGAAGGGATAATAAACTAGTTCTGTCCAACCGAGCTTCCATGCTCCCTCTCGCCCTCTCAAAATCATTTAATTAACTCCACTTTAAAGTGAATGTACTACATTGAAGGGATAATTTCACATTTTGTTATAGTTTATGTGCCACAACTACATATCTATGAATTACTGAAAAGGAAAGTTAATTTCTTCTGTAGTTATAACATTTTAAAATTCCTTCCATTGACGTAACCAAATTGGCTTCTGGATAGCACGAGCAGTAATGTCATGTGTAACATCGTCACACTTGGAGGCAAGAAATCCTAAGGTCTCTTTTAGATCAGTTATTAGTGGGAAATGTCATCAGATTCTCACATTTACTTGCAGAAAATTTAGGAGGGGCTGTATTAATGTGATTCTGTGCTATAAGATGCAGTGGAGTCAGATTCTTAGTCTGACACATGTCTAATGCCAGTTTACTAACCTACTTATGCCACAAATTCTCCACTTAATCCTGGTTGACCCAAGGGGACAGTTGTCTAAAAGGGTAAGAGTGTTTTGTTTCTAACTTAAGGCCAGTTATTAAACAAAGCATAGAAGAATCTACTCCACTTCCCTGTACATGTTTAAGAGGAGAAATGTGGGGCTTTAACTGGCATTCAAGCCTTCACACACTGTGTTTGTGTGAGTGTGTGTGTGTGTGTGTGTGTGTATGTGTGTGTGTGTGTGTGTTTTGTGTTGTGTGTGTATACCAGTTTGTACTAAACTGATCACAAGCCCTATTGTATACCCAGACATGCAGGTACAGGAGTCAGAGGCTATTGTCAGTGAAGATGCACTGGCATATCTGTACATTCCCCTAAGGAAACTGATGCACTAATAATAACTGGAGCAATTCTAAGAAAAAACAAGTGCACCATTGGCAATGGACAACTCCATTTTAATGTGAATGTACTACACTGAAGGGATAATTCCACATTTTGTTATAGTTTATGTGCCACAACTACATATCTATGAATCACTGAAAAGGAAAGTTAATTTCTTCTGTAGTTATAACATTTTAAAATTCCTTCCATTGACGTAACCAAATTGGCTTCTGGATAGCACGAGCAGTAATGTCATGTGTAACATCGTCACAACTGGAGGCATGAAATCCTAAGGTCTCTTTTAGATCAGTTATTAGTGGGAAATGGCATCAGATTCTCACATTTACCTGCAGAGAACTTAGAAGGGGCTGTATTAATGGGATTCTGTGCTATAAGATGCAGTGGAGCCAGATTCCTAATCTGACACATGTCTAATGCTAGTTTACTAAGCTACTTATGCCACAAATTCTCCACTTAATCCTGCTTGCCCCAAGGGGACAGTTGTCTAAAAGGGTATGAGTGTTTTGTATCTAACTTAAGGCCAGTTATTAAACAAAGCATAGAAGACTCTGCTCCACTTCCCTGTACATGTTTAAGAGGAGAAATTTGGGGCTTTAACTGGCATTCAAGCCTTCACACACTGTGTTTCTGTGTGTGTGTGTGTGTGTGTGTGTTTGTGTGTGTGTGTGTGTGTGTGTGTGTGTGTGTTGTAGGCTAGTCCCTCTTTGATAGGGACTAGCTGTAGAGGGGAGTGTAAGACCTTGTTCCCCAGTGCTCTGCATACCCCTCTGGTCCATGAAGGGTTAAACACCTGGGTTTTGTTGCCAATTCAAGCAAATAATTGTACATCTCCCTACTAGTAAAGGCTGAACAGTGCATCTGGTTGGCTTAAGCCCTGGGTCTTTTGGGAACCCAGCAACTACCCTGATTATAAACGTATTCTGACTTTTTTAGTAGGGACAATTCCAAAAGTGAAAGTATCACCTGGACACAAATGGGCAATTTAATGATCCAAAGTATCCAGAAAATCAGTGACAGTATACAAACACACATGAATTGTAGTCAGAAAGGTTTTTTGTTTGTGGAATAAAACTGGATGTTTTTTTGAACGGTTACAGTTAAGATCTAGACATGATAGGACATGATGCTGAGGAAGGCAGAACTGTCTAGAAGTATTAGAATCAGCACAAATCAGGTGTCTGTACCTGCCAGTCTGCCTTCTTCACCTCAAGAAGAGATGGCAAGAGTGAAAGTAGGGGACCCTCTGTAACATTTGTCATCATTGCCAATCAGTCCAACTCTCACAGAGCAGCAGCAGCAGCAAGGGACTGGAGGTGGTGGTGATGATGAGGATACATAGGGAGCAGCCAGGGTGGAAAAGACATTAATGGCTTTTTTTAGCTGAAAGTGAGAAGGAATGAGAGATATGCAAATGGGGATGGGTATCTCCACTACCAGCAGCGACATTACAGAGTTTGCTTCTGTTGTAATTCCTGCTGCTTCTGAGTTGCAAGGGCAGCAGGCCGATGATGAGTAGACTAGAGTGCTACAGACCACTGTGGCCACAGTGGGAATGGGGTCCAGCAGTATTGATGTGGGACTAGGACAGGTTTCACTTGCCACCAATAATTCTGGTCCTGTGCTGATTCTGAGGCAGCAGTGGCATTCACTGTTCCAGCCAGTGAAAGGGATTGTACAGAAGAAGAAAGAGGCCATTCTTCTCCACCGTTTCCATCTCCCCTGAGGTCATGGGTGTGGGACTATTTTTCTCTTCGGGCACGCACAGTGCCGTCATCAGTGATGACACTGTGCACCATAAGTGATAAGTCAGTGAAAAGGGAAAGGAGAGAATGGACCTTAGTACAACTGCCTTGATAACATACCTGAAATACAGACACCACGGCATTTATATGAAGCATGTTAAAGCTAAATCCCCACAAAATAATTTTGGAGCCGCTCTTGCTGTACCCCCTTTCTCTCTCCAAAGGCACCAAGAATCAAAATGGAAATGGAAGAGGAAGAAGAATAGAGAAACCCAGCCTGAGCCTCAAAGTTCGATGGTGAAAGAAATACTTAATAAAACCAAAAAAAGGAAAGCTCTGTATGGAGCAACAATCAAATATATTTTAGTAAATAGAGTTCCACAGCTGCTAGGATTAAACATAAACCTGAATGAGTGAAAGAAATACTTAGCTCGTTATCAGCTTCTTGTCCTAGAGTCCTGGTGCGGGAAGATGCAGCAGTGTCTTCTGGGTATCCACGTCTGTCATCGTTACCTCCCCCACCAGCTGATAGCGATTCTGTTGATGTGAGGATGTGGCAGTTCATGTCCATCCATTGCACATTGTGTGGTACACTGACCACACATGGCAATGTGGTGGAGTATAATAATAGGCATGGAATCAAGCAGCATCTGAGAAGATTCCATCCCACAGAATACGGCAGCTAGTGACAGGGAGGATTTGTCATTATTATTAAGAATGCAAGCTGTCACTTGTCCTTAGCTGAGTGGACAAAAGGAAGAGTGACAGCAGTTCTTGGTTTCTGGGGGATAATTGATTTGACGTTGCAGACCTAAGCATCAAGGTGTTTACTTTCAAATGTGCCAATAGTTTAATGTGAGTGCTGATGTGTCCATTGTTCCCAGTCCTTCCCCTATTTCCTACACACACTGAGCACATTGCAATTGCTGATGAAAGGCACAGTTCCTTCCTGCTGTAATGTCAATGGAAAAATTTGTATTCCAACAACCTCATGATTTTGGAGGAATTGCAAGAGGAGAAGCATTATTGGCCAAAATCTTTTCTCCTCATATACCTGAAGTGGTGGTGGCTAGTTGTGGAGCTGCTACTGCCTCAAGTGCATCACTGGAGCTAGTGGCAAATGGAACCATGATCATCATCATCCATATCACTGTTGTTGTTGATCCCATTTTCTTGGAGCTTCCTAATTGTCCTGCTGCTTAAACAACCCTGCAGCTGAAAGAACAGCAATCTCAAATGCCGCAATGACATCATGGCATTTTCCAATGGCCAGTGGCTGCCATAACATGACCTGCTAGCACTAGGACAGTAGGAAATATTATTTTCCTCATGGCTTGTTCTTTAAATATACCACAGAGCCCTAAAAAAAACATTTTGGGGGGCTTGTTTCTAACAAGACTAAGTCCTACAAATCACTGTTTCCTCATGGCTTGTGCCTCTAACAAACCTGAGTACAAAAAATCACTGATTCATCAGGGCATGTGCCTCTAATAATCCTGAGTCCAAAAATCATCACTGATTCCTCATGGCATGTGTCTCTAACAAACCTGAGTCCAAAAAAATCATCACTGTTTTCTCTGGGCTTGTGTCTCTAACAAACATGAGTCCAACAAATCACTAATGCCTATAACAAGCCTGAATCCAAAAAATAATTACTGATTCCTCAGGGCTTGTGTCTCTAACAATCCTGACCTCAAAAAATCATCACTGATTCCTCTGGGATTGTGCTAACAACCCATATACCCACAAATCAATGTTTTTGGGCTTCGGCTGCAAGTCAATGTTTCATCAGGGTTTGTGTCTGACAGGTGTAAGTCCTACAAACAGGGCTCAAAATTTCCACTCGCCACTAGCCAATGGTGAGTGAAAATTTAGCCCTGGCGAGTAGAAATTCAGCCCTGGTGGGTATGTTTTGGCTTGCAGTGGCGAGTAACTTTTCAGGTCTGGCTAGTAGCAAAGGACTTATAAATTATAAGCCCTGCTGCAAATCAATGTTTCCTCAGGGTTTAGGCCTAACAACAAGTTTAAGTCCTACAAATCAATGTTTCCTCAGGGCTTGTGCCTAAAAGTATAATTCCTACAAATTAATGTTTCCTCAGGGCTTGTGCCTAAAAGTATAATTTCTACAAATCAATGTTTCCTCAGAGCTTGGGCCTCTAAAAGCAAGTCTAAGTGTTACAATTCAATGAGGAATAGTGACAGCAGACATTCTTGGTTTCCGGGAGATAATTGATTTGACATTGCAGACCTAAGTATCAAGGTGTTTGCTTTCAAATGTGCCAGTAGTTATACAACAAGTATAAGTCCTACAAATCAGTGTTTCCTCATGGCTTGTGCATCTAACAAGTCTAAGTCCTACAAATAATCTTCTGCAAAATACTCTATCCTGACAAGTGTCAGTCTGCCCCAAATACAGCTTATGTCAGGGGGTCCCTGTCTCTGTCATGTTACATACAATTTTTTTATATTTTATTTATTTTGTATTAACTGTCTCCCACCAATTCCAGTCAACAACCTCCCCAATACATTCCTTGTTCAACTGATTCTTTCCCCAGATTCCAACAACATAGGCACCCTCATACCAATTTTACACCATGCCTGTGGGAAATAAAATAACAGTTGCTATGTGTTCTGTGTAAATTCAGTTTTTCCATTTATTTCAATGCAATGAGCTAGGTAAATAAAGCAGAAAAACAACACTTTTCGCAGGGGGATTTTTCAGTTTTCACCTATTTCAGTATAGAGGCGAAAACTTTTGTACATCCCTACCCATTAACCTATCCTTCTGGAGCGGTTCACATATAGGAGAGATAAATATATCCAGCACAGTGGGTTGTAATTAACACTGTGAGGGTATTATAAGGGCCCCATATTATTGATTATAAGTGAGTAAATTACCTAAGAGCACATGGGTGAAGGCGCAAAAAATATTGTAATACTACACTTAGATATGTCTTCAGTGAGGTCTCTTCTTTTCTTGTTTTCTTATTATAGATTTTGAGAGTGCAAATTTACATTACAAAGGGTTTAATTAAAATATTACTATCAGAAATTATAAAAGTGTTATACTTTTTTAATTTATTAAATCAAGGTTTAATTTAAGATATTGTATGAAAACTATGACTGATGTTATAAAACAATTAATTCTAAATTACATCAGAACAGCCTTCACTGTCTAGTTAATCATTTAACAAATCTGAGGGTTTTTCAGGAACTAAAAAGGCTGATACAATTCTGGTACAAAATAAATAAATAAACTGTGTTAGTATAAAATGGTAATCAAAGCCATGTGATGTCATGTTACCATGGATAATAAGAACTATATGGAATACATTAATTAAAATAATTAGTTTTCCTAAAAGAAGTCTTTCATAAGCCAAACTGTGATGCAGTGCTTGTCCTTGAGCCTAAACCTCTGCTTCCCCAGTCTCCCTGAGACATTTAAATATATTAGAACATGCTGACAAATTTTGTAAAGCCTGATATTTTAATAGCGATAGCACATGGTATTCACATATCTATTTACATGCATGTCTATCTGTATATCTATCTATCTATCTATCTATCTATCTATCTATCTATCTATCTATCTATCTATCTTTCTATCTATCTACTGTATCTTTCCTGTTTCTTTTTGATCCGCCCTCTCTCTCTTTCTGTCTCTCTGTCTCAATTATTTCCCTTCACACAAGCTATTTATCTCCCTCCTTCCCAGTAGCTGACTCTCCCCAACAGTTAACACTCTATCCCCTATGCTAGCTCCCCAAAATGTTCCTCTTTTTCTCTCTGCTAATAGCTAGATATGTCTACCAATACAAATAGCTGGTTCTTTTTAAAACAGCTAGCTTTTTTCTTCCTCCCTATAAAATCTGTTTATGAATCTGATCAGTTTAGTTCCGATTCAATGGGGGATATGCACTAAGGTGTGATAAAGAGATGATAAAGCGAGATGATTTCTCCAGTGATATTATTTTTCCAATTCATGTGTTATTCTATTGAGCCAGTGCACTAAGTTTTCTCCAACTTTGGATATCTTAGTGCATAGGCTCTATGGAATAATATAGGAATTGGAGAACTGATCTCACTGTAGAAGTTATCTCTGCTTTATCGCATCTTTATCATTCCTTAGTGCATAACCCCCAAGATGTCCAAGCCATCCTGAGTAATAGTGAATAAGCAATTCAGTAAGACTTAATGTAAATGTTTTTAATGTACTTGCTACAGTCTTGACATGTGATGTGCATGATTTTTGTCTTATTCTCTTGGTCATGTATTGTATATTTTTATTATAGCATTGATTGAAACAAATCTGAGCTATTAGCAATTGAATGTAAGAACCCTGACTTGTTGGCCAAGGTATACATTAACGTTTAATACAATTATATTTTTACCTTAACGTATTCCCTTGGCATATGTTTTACATTTCCTGATTTTGTCCTTAACTATTGTGAAACAACAATAACTAGTGATCTCCTGGAAAAGTCATGGCATCAGCTGGACATATTGCACTAGGACCAAAGTTAGGTTGAAGGGTCAAAGGAGCACCTGGGCTGATGTATTAAGAAAGAATGGTGCAATTCTGGAGGACCCAATTGCATCACAGGGAACAAATCCAAATTCCCCAAATTCTCTTTCAATTAAATGCTTTTGACCCGTTGAATGCTAGAAAGGTCTTTAACATTGTGAGGTGAGCAGAAGTTTTTTGTCACCTCACAGGAAACGTAATATAATACTATTGATCTGTCAACAAATATTGTTTGGCTATAGAAACTGTTGTGTTTTGAAATATGTACAAGAATTTAGGTAGAAGGATAATTTGTTGAGATTTTATCTACCAATAACGTTCAGGGGACGTTTTAGCCACAGTCTAGCCTGAAATCAGGGGGTATAGAATACATTTTAGAAATTGATTAGCATCCACAGATACAATGACTCCCAAGTATTTAATATTTAATAGTCTCCTCACAGAGTGCTTTTTCAGATTTATCTAACGGATCAATAGGGGATACACAGATTTTAATTTTATTCCCCAATCTGACAATGGGTTTCAATTTATATACAATGTTTTGGAGATCTACCTAGCATTCAAGAGATTCAAAGCACAATGAAATCAAAGGGAAGTTTAATTTCTCCCTATGATACAGTTTCTTTACTGGGATGAATCAGGTACATATTTATTGGTCTTAGGCCTTTACCAAGATGTTTTACAAAATGAGTGTAGAAGAGCCTTTTTAAACTGTAAGAATGTCAAGAATGGTGCAAAATGGAATCACAGGGGATTGGAAGGGAAGACAGTGATGTCACAGTATAAACGCTATATATCAAAAGAATAAGAATCAATTATTTTTTTTCTTCTTTTTATGGATTCATGAATTATTTATATAATCTATTTTTTTCTTGTGCTGTCATTGTTTTATCATAATCTATGGCAAATATTTTGACAGTACGCACTGTGATATGTTATAATTCTAGTGAGAGTATATATATATATCAATAAAAGAGGAATCTATCATGTGACTGAGAATGCTCCATCTGTACCAACCACACTCAGGGCATCAGTAAGGAGGAGATCTGAATATCTCCTCCTTGCTGCTGCCCCGAGTGTGACTTGTACAGATGGAGCATACTGCCTCTTTATAACATTCATGGGGATGGGATTTTGATAGGAGAGGTAAATTCTCTGCAAGGAGTTTCACAGCTCTTCACTGTTCTGTCTCTCTCCATTAATGCCTCATTTGTGTATTGTCCGTACTCCCAGTTTGGACGATGTCCACCTACTTAAAATAATCCAAACATAATTGTACAGCATGTCACTTCTGCACACACCCACTCTTCCCATATCCAAATGCATGACATTTGTGAACCACTGGGGGAGGGTTCAATTACTCACACTGTTTCGTTTTGTGCATGCTTCATGTTTCCACCAACTGAACTTTTTGCTACTTCAAACATTATAATCCATCCTCACTTTTTACACCTTCTTGACTGCTGTGCCCCTGAGCTCCTCCCACCCTGACACCAGGGAAAACACTTGGACACACTTCCTCAGACCTTACACATGCACTATCATGTATCATGTTCACCTCATTAGAGAATGTGCACTTCTTCAGCTGTTTTAAAGTTGCAACAAAAGATGATGTAAATTGCCCTCTACGAATTGTATAGAATAATAGCCAGTGTGTCAATTTTGTTCTTTCTGGGGGGGGGGGGGGTCATAATAATAAAATGAGACTGATGTACAAAGAGAAGTGGTGCAATTATGGTGATACCAACCTATGTTTCTTTAACCTTTGAGTGTCACACAAACAATAGATAAATGTAAGGTTATGCTTATGGACTGTAGAAACCTACATACTAAATATACACTAAATGGAAACTACTTGGGAAATCCTCAGTGAAAAACATTTGGTACTGATAGATGATGGGCTTCACAGCAGTGTGCAGTCACTATTGTGCTGCAAGAGAAAATAAGGTATTAATCTCCATAAAAGGGGGCATGGGATGCAAATATAATTCTACCTCTATATAAATCCTTGGAAAGGCCTCATCCAGAATATTGAGCACAGTTTTGGGCACCATTTAATAAAAAATACATTAGTGACCTGGAAACAGCGCAGAGAAGTAGAACAAAACTGATAATGGGATTGGAGGATCTGAGTTATAAGGAGAGACTAGCCAAACTGGGCTTGTTTACATTAGAAAAGAGATGTCTAAGGGGTGATATGATTACCATTTACAAATATATTCCAGGTCAATACAAAGAACTATCCAATTAATTATTTACTCAAAGAGCCAAGCGAACAACAAGAGTTCATTCATTTAGACTAGAGGAAAGGCTTAAATAAAGTAAGATATATCTTTTCTGTAACAGCAGTAAAGTTCTGGAAATCTTTGGGAGCTTTGGGAAGCTGTGCTTGCAGATACTGTAGTCTCTTTCAAAAAATGTCTGTCTAGCACAGAACAATATTGAGAATTATGACAGTTGGCTTCAAAGCGGAAGGGATGTTGATCCAGGGAAATATCTGACTCATTTGGGTCAAAGGAATTTTTTTACCCACTTAGGGCTTAATTGGAAATGTCTTCCATGTTTTGGGGGAGGGGGATTTGCCTTCCTCTGGATCAACAGGGGAGATTTGGAATGGGCTGAACTTGATAGACGCATGCCTTTTTTTAGCCTCATAAACTATGTTACTATACTAGCATATATAAAGGCAGGCTCACTTCTAATGCCCTCAGTGTGTTACGGACATTAGCCTATACAGCACTGAAGAGGGACCGTGTTGGACATCTGTGTCTCCACTGCCGTCACCCACGCGGCCGCTCCAAGAGGTGGAGACATGAAGAATTTAGCTAAGTGCATGGCATTGATTTCTGTGTATATGGATACTATTTTTTCTTGGCATGATTATAATTTTGGGAATTAAATAGAGGCAGTTAATGTGGGAATATTCATGGCGCAATACTATTTAACCCCTTGAGTGCCAGTGAGGTACGCAACGCACTGCATTGCTTTGCAATTCATTGTGCACCCCCGCCACTCAAAGAGTTAAACAATGTCTTTGTTCATGCTTGGTATTTAATCTTATATTTTATTTTACAGACAGAAGAATTAGAGGAAATAAGAGTGAAGAGAAGGTGGAAGATAGAAGAAAGAAGAGAAGATAGAAGGACAGTGGATGACAGGTAAGTGTAACATGGATCACTTAACGATCGGTGCTTGGCAGTATGTCAGGCACCGATAGTTAATTGTTTTTTAATGTTAAGTTCCCAATATCGCTGCTCTTAGCACTGTTTTGGGAACTTAACTCACAAAACGGACATTCAGCCACAAGATTGTTTTTGTGGCTTAACATCCTTTGGGGTTTTAGCTGGTAGGGTCTTTGAATACCGCATTATACATTTTATTTTTTCAGCCAGTTTTCACTTTGGTCCTACCAGCTATTTTAACACTTCCTTTAAATCTACCCCCAAGTCAGTTAATTCATTGTGATAAGTGCCCATTGCTATAGCATGTATCGGCTGGTATCTTGGCCCATTTACAGACAATAGTGGATGATCACTACAGTCTATTATAGTATTTGGAGCCTTAGTAAAGATAATTATGTCTTTTCCCTCATACCCTGTGTACTGTAAGAATAGATTTAAGACCTCAGAAGACAATAGAGTATTTTACAGATGCTAACAAGTACAATGTATTTAAAAGGCTAGTAATGTTTCACAAGACAGCAGCTCCAATTAATCTAGAGAGTCTTATTTCAATACTATCAGAGTTGTAGTTCCATAGTAATTGAATAATAAAGTATCCCCCTCCTGCCCTTTTTACCTAGCATAAGCCACCTCCCCTCATATGTGGAGTCTGGTCTTGAGACCAGACAGCTCACAGCAAGGGACAATCTTCTTACTGTGAGCATAAGGAAAATCCTGCCCCCTTCATAGGTGTTTTCAGGTTTTCCCTTATGCTAACTGAAGATTGTCCCTCTCTGCGATCCATCCGGATAGTCTTGCTGCTCTGAGATTTTACAGTGTTACATCAGTAAAAGGGGATACTATATAACATAATTACTCTTTACCTACAACTCTGACAGTATTAAAATTACACTCTCCATTAATCTATGAAGATTAATTGTAGCTGCTGTTTTTATGAATCGTCACTATCCCTTTAAGTAGAACCTTTCACCTAAAGACAAGTTTAGCTTGTTTTTCAAATAATTTTAATCTGCCTATAATTTGCAGTACTTAAATTGTCAGACAAGAGTGATGCACAGCTTGGACTATATAGAACTTTGACACTGAGATGCACTGCTATAATGTACTAAGTGGCCACAATAGAAGTACTTTAACCCCATCGCGACAATTCACTTACCAGGTACGTCCCGCAAAAACTGTCAGGTAGTTACAGAGGACGTACCTGGTAAATCCCGGAAGTCCGGGTCTCCTTGTGGTTGCACGCCGTTCGGAGACTCCGGAATTGTTTACATAAAAAAACAAGTACCACGGGTGTTAAGGTGACAGCCTCGCATGCACGCGGCTGTCACTAAGGGGTTAAGGTTGATCCTGACATCCCTCTACAGTGTATCTATTATGAGCAGTAGTTCATTTTTACTTTTTGCTGGATATTTCTCTAAAGGGTTTGTACCATTTTAGCTTATACTAATAAAAGTGAATTTTGTAGCCCTGATGTTCTACTTTGGGGCCTATAATGTGCAGAAATGGTTTTGTTGAAGAGTTAAGTTCTTGTCCTTTAATACTTTCAGGGACATTATTACTTATAACTGTTTTCTTTTTGTGTCTGTACATTATAAGTCGTAGTAGCCATTTTTCTGAGATGTAGTTTTTGAAAAATTAGCCTTTATGTTTAGGTTGCACAGTGTGTCATTGTACACTAACTACCTGCATGATATACTAATTATTGATGTTTGATATCAAACTTATAGCTCACTGTGCTATTAGAAATTACCCTAATGTGTGGGTTCTGCCTAGATTGTTTCATAGCACAGTAAGTGAGAATTAATTTCTGAAAAGCGATGTATATTTGAACCAAATGTTTTGAACATGTACAGTTTATAACCCTTTGAGTGCCAAAGGGGTCCAAAACGCATTGCTTTGGCACTCATAGTGTTAATTATTAGGGGTGGGTGAAAAATCCCATTCTGTTCCTGTGAAAAAAATCCACTAAAAAACACATTGTTGTCCGTTTTTTTTTGTGGGAAAATACGCTTGAAAAACACCAATAAAAATCAAATTTTTAGCCCATTGGCAAAAATTCTTCTCCATTTTTTCAGTGCTGCCCCTGCTGCCACCAGTGCTGCCCCTGCTGCCACCAGTACTGTACCTGCTTTCAAGTGCTGCCTATGCTGCCACCAGTACTGTACCTGCTTTCAAGTGCTGCCTATGCTGCCACTAGTACTGTGCCTGCTGTCAGACTTGTTGTTCCTGCTGCCACCAGTGCTGTGCCTGCTGCCAGGGCTGAAACTGCTTCCACCAGTGCTGAACCTGCGAAGAGCATGTCTTATAATACTCGGGGGGGGGGAAGAAGATGATGCCAAGTGTGACAGCAGGGGACCCTAAGTCACACTTGCCATCCCCAAGTAGTCCCTCCAGTGTTAGTACTACTACTAAGAAGGTCCAGCAGCTTGTTAGTGTTAGGAGTGAAAGTTATCATCATATTACTATTGACTGTGAGGAGAAAAACTCAGGGGCTGAAATTGATGCGGTTGATGTTAGTAGTAGTACCAGTAATGGCGAAGCAGCTGGTGGGACTAGTGTTAGGAGAGTGGTAGGGGAAGCAATTGACAGCATCCAAACTAGCGCTCAAGGGAGCCCACACCATTCCCCTGACCCTTTTTACCCTCATGGCTTTGTCCATGTGGAACATGATCCCTTCCTGTGTCCATATGGTGCAAAGCAGTTTACTCTATGGAGACAGGGACTGACGGCGCATGTGCACAGACAAGATGTCTGCGCTCTAGCCTCAGTTCTGGTCACCAAACGGGACGGATTCCCTGAGACACAAGTATTTTTTTGGGTAAGACATACATTTTCAAGCTAGTCGGCATGCATTTAATGAATGCATGGCGACTTGCTATTATCTGAAAGTTCCGCTTTAAAGCCAAACGCCCACTGTTGCTGTACCTCCCAACTCTCTCAAAAGGCAACAAGAGGTGAGGCAGAGATCAAAGAGGAGGAAGAATAGAGCAACCCAGGCAGAGGATGGAAATTCTATGATGAGAGAAACAACTAGCTCACCATCACCTTCTTCCTCTAGGGTAGGTACATCATCTGACAATCCGCCCCCTCCAAATGATAGCCACTGTGTAGATGTTAGGATGTGGCAGTTCGTGTCCACCCATTGCAAACTGTGTGGTTCACTGACCATTCATGGCAGTGTGGTGGAGGCGAATCTCAAGCAGGGCATCGAGTGGCATCTGAGGAGGTTCCATCCTGCAGAATATGCTAAGCTGGTGGCAGAGAGGGTTCATCATTACTATTAAACTGTCAGCAAGTTGTCATGTGTCCTTAGCGGGGTGTGGACAAGGGGCATAGTGACAGCATCAGTACTTGATTTCTGGTGTCATGGTGTTTAGATAGAATTGTGCCAGATGTTATTTACCACACACACACTGTGCACATTGCAGTTGCTGATGAGAGGCACAATTACTGCTTTTAAGGGAAACATTTATATTGTAGTAACAACACAGTCATGATTTTGAAGAAGGGGCAGGTGGAGAAGAATTATTAGCCAACTTCTTCTTTTCTCCACATATACCTGAAGTGGTGGGGGCTAGATATGGTGCTGCTACTGCCTCAGATGCATCACTGGAGCTAGTCGTGCAAAGCTGAACGTTCATCACCCCAGTTACTACAAGTCCTACAAGTCAATATTTCCTCAGGGCTTGTGCCAAACAAATCTAAGTCCTACAAATCAATGTTTCCTCAGGGCTTGGACCTCTAGTAAGTCCTAAGTCCTACATATCACTGTTTCAGCAGGGCTTGGGCCTCTAACAACAAAACTAACAAATCATCCTCTACAAAATACACTGTCACATCAAGTATCAGTCTACCCCAGTGGCAGCTTACGTCAGAGGGTCCCTGTCTTTGTCACCCCAAAAAGCATTCCCTGTTCAGCTGATTCTTTCCCCACACTCCACCAACATAGGCACCCTCATGCCCCCTTTTATACTGTGCCTTTAGGAAATAAAATAACATTGGCTATGTGTTGTGTGTAAAATCAATGTTCCCATTGATTTCAATGAAATGAGTTAGGCAAAAAAAATGGAAAAAATGCACTTTTCGCAGGAAATTCTTCGCCAAGTGGAAAGTGCCATTATTTGCTGATTTTGGTTTGAGGTGAAAATATTCACGCATTCCTATTAATTATCTTTAAAATAACTAAACATTTCCTTAACTCTTTGAGTACCAGAAGGGCACAAAATTTATTGCTTTGCAATGCGTTTTTTACCCGTCTGGCACTCAAAGGGTTAATGTGACAGGTCTACGTTATGTGCAACAAATTCCAAATCAATTTTGAAGTCTTAGAATTCCTTTAAAGAGGGTCAGCTCTTACAACTTATATAATTAAAAGAAATTCCTCTTAAATGACATTTAGAGGTTATTTAATTGAATCACTAATGTATCATGCAGCCCTCTGTCATTCAGGGTTTTAGAAGGAAAAAAAAAGAGTTTTTCTTTAGCAATATATCAAAAAACATGCATTGCACCCTTGGGCTCATTCCAACATTCCTAGTACATTATTACCTTCTGCTTCATTTTAATGACATTGTTCTCTCAAGTCAAGATCAATAAAGTTTACTGTTTCTAAAAATATGAGTATAGGTTATTTTTAACACAAATCCTATATTTAGCTTATAGCCTGAGGGACTTCTTAAATTATATTTATTTTTACCTTTTTTTGTTTAAGAATTTGCATACCATTATGTATCACTGTATCAAATACTTCATAAATATTTATTGAAATATAATACATATATTCATATATAATAAAATATCTTTTAGAGTCACAACTTATCATACACACGTGGTTTGCAAGCTTTTAGATATGATGTCCTCTTTTTGTTTTTATAAGCTTCAATGCCCTCACTTTTTTATTTAAATAAATGTAACCCTTTGCACGCATCTATTTTATGTATTTGTAATTCACTTTATTTGTAACATAAAATTAGTTATATCATTTTCTTTGCCACTGACAGTTCTACAAAAAATTGTTCAAGGGCTCCTTATTATCCTATAATATAAAAGGCCAGATGTATGTTTGTCTGATGCAGGCATGCGCAGTAGAGACTGATGATGTAGTCATGCGCAGTACAGACTGCCCGAACGCACAGAATTCTGGCCCGTGTACATGGGCTTTTGCACTCATGTGCAGTAGAGACTGACGATGCATTCATGCTAAGTAGAGACTGCCTGAACACGCAGAATGCTGACCCGTGTATATGGGCTTTTACACGAGTGTTTATATGTATCCCATGTACAAACTTATCAGACTGTGCTGTTCAAATCTGTTCTTTGGGTCAGCCTATCCCAAACTTAAGATCATAACAGCTTTTTGGCAATACAGGCACTATTATGTTATGTTGCTTCTAAGAGGTTTGGTGCTGAAAAAAGGTCCATGTCCCTGTTAAAAGTGCCTCCCTCCTGCAGCCCCCACTCATCCACCCACACACACACACCAGGCAAGCATGCCCCTCACTTTGGGAATCACTGTTATACACAAATCATTTGATGTTACAGTTGTTCTTCTTTATGAATGAAAGCATTCTTTAGTCCTCAATATATCTATGGGGGATGCAGATTACAATGTCTACAGTAGGGGTAGACAATTTTTTTACCTCCATCCATTACCTGGTTGGGAATGATGGGAGTCTTAGTCCCAAAGAGCTGGAGGTTTGACAATTGACAAAGCATAGTTTTCAGGGACAACATCTGTACAATGTCTGTGTTTTCTAATTTGTATCTTCTTTGGAAACTACTGTGAACAGTTTTATCCTTTGACTGTTACATTTGCAGATTTGCCACTGTTTTCCCATTAAAGTTTGGTAACCTATCCTGAACCATTGCTTTGCGTGTTCCCTATTCTCAGATGTTGTCTGCAAATCCTCAGCTTTTTTTTCCTCAAATGTGTCATCTATTGTTCAGTTGATGGATACCCCCTAAACCAGGGGTCTCACCCAGGGCGAGGTAGCACTTTGTTGTGCACCAGACATCCACTTAGAGTGTCACTGACAAAAATGTGAATGTTACTTTTCAAATAAATATATTTATGGAAACTGTTCTGCACAATGTGTTTGCTTTTGCTATACTGATTGTGAGACCTAAAAATCCTATATAATAAAAGGCCAGAAAGTTTGTCACGATGCAGTCATGCTCAGTAGAGAGACTGCCCGCGTTTGGCCAGTTTTTACTGCGCATGATTGCATCGTATGAGTGAGGCGGGCAATCGCGTGGAGCCGTGAGGTAATGGCAGTATGCAGAGCAAGTCCGGGTAATGTTAACCCTTTGAGTGCCATGCTTTGTATTGTGTACCCATCTGGAACTCAAAGGGTTAAAAGGCCGGTCCTGCTCTGCGTACTGCCATTACCTCACTGCTCCACGGCCCGTGCACACAGGCTTTTACACTAGTATATATTTATTTATTTTATTTAGACATTTTTTTACCAGGAAGAATACATCGAGATGTATGTCCTGTATGAAGTATGTCCTGGATAGTTTTCAGTAAAGGGATACATATTTTGACAAATACAGAAACATTATATATACACACATAAACATACATACATAGTAATAAGTTATATACGGTTACATTTTGGTTTTAGATATAAAGAAGCATTTATTTTTAAGGATTTTAGACTGCCAGAAGATATGATTATTTCAGGTAGGTTATTCCAGGCTTTTGGAGTTCTGAAGGAGAATGCAGATCACCCGGCGTCTTTCTTGTATTGTGGTATACGCAGTGAGTTGTTAGCAGTGGAGAGGAGGTTATATTTAGTATGGAGAGCTGGAGTAAGCATACTGCTCAGATAGTCCGATACCTTTATGTATCTTTATGTATCATTCTTACTCCTTGACAAATTGCATCTAAAATTGTGTGCCCTCAAAATTCCACACTGCTTGCTGTGAGTTCCTTAAGCAACAACAGACTGACAATCACTATCCTAAATCAATGGCACTAAATAATGACTATTCACCTCAAGTTATTCATTAGATGATGTTGGCTTAGGAAATGTATGTGTAATCAGCATACATTTCACAATGTTAATTAGAAGCTATAAGAAAGGAATGCTAATTTTACCAAAATAACAGGCCATATTTTCAAAATAAAAGTGGAGTCATTCTTTATTAAACCAAATGTACCATAGGTGACAAATAATTCCACAAATCCCCAATGAATTAAATGGTGCGATGCAAGAAACATGCACAATCTCTATTTCCCATGTGAAAACCACTAGGGAATAGGTTTTCGCATGATTTTGTTGAATTGTGCATGAAAAACTCAAGATTAACGAACAGCTGCGCATATTTATTTTTTGTCGGAGTGGCCAAGATTAACTGTGTGAGTGGAATAGCGAATGCGCCTAATGCAATAAGTGGTATTGCGAATGAATTTATACGTCTCTGTACTGTTGTCATCAAAAGGAATTTTTTATGCGCAATTCAAGAAGCATTAGGTATTCAGCTCCCTGGATTAGAACATGTGCAAAATCTATCTGCGCCCAAAAATGCCTTTAACAGATGCGAACATTTCTTGCATCGCACCATTTGTACTTGTGCGGTCTCCAGTTCATTGCAAAGCAATATGTTGAAGACGTCTCTAGAATTCACAGACATAAAATCCACATTTCATTCAATGGGAAATTTTAATTCTCCCTGGCAGAGCAGATGATTTCCTCAGAATTAATTGGCTTTTCTTTTGAAAATATGGTTCTAAATGTTAATTTAACATAATAATTATTAATATTCAACTGTTAATCAATTTCCTCCCAGTTTTTCTTTTTCCGTCCATAGAATTAACCATGTGAGTGGCAGACAGGTATCCAATGCATTGCAATGGCACTTAAAGTGTTACACCTCTGTCAACAAATGTATTCCAGAGTACTACCTTTGCTTCCACTTAGTCTACTGCAGAGATGAACATCTTCATATGATAATAAGAGGAGTCATTCATTATGCAGCAAAGCAGCAGCACCATAGGGAAGAAATAAAAATTGTCATTGATTTAACCCACTGAGTGCCAGGGAGGTATCCATTGCTTTGCAGCACCTACCTGGCACTCAAATGATTAAATTGGCCTTATAACATCTCAAATGCTAGACATTTCTCAATACACTTCCAATCATTTCTGGAGACCTTTCACATTCAATGGGGATTTAGGGAATTTTTGTTTCTAAACTGTAATGCAGTTGGTTAGATACAGAATTACTAGTGTTTTCTTTTGTGCATATGGCTCTTAACCCATTAAGATTAAAGGGGTTCACAATACAGTGCGTAGCAATGCGTTGCACACCCTCCTGATCCTTAAGGTGTTAAAAATGTATCTGAAGTTTGTTTACATTTATGGAAAATGCACTCCAGAAATTGTGGCATTACCTTATTAAATGTTGTCCATTTTTCGGATAGATTCAAAAGGCAGGCACTGGTTGAAAAAAAATAAATTAAAATAAAAAATAAAAATAAGAAAACCAATACCACTGAAAGTGACATACTGATCTGGAGTAATTCTGAGGCAAGCCACTTACACTAAATCTTCCTGTTGATTTAAAAGTGACTCTTAAAGGGATAGTAATGTTTCATAAAACAGCAGCTCCAATTAAACTTCATAGTATTTGGGCCATGGAGAGTGTTATTTCAATACTGTCAGAGCTGAATTTCAAGAGTAATTGAATGATAAAGTATCCCCCTCCCACCCCTTTTACCTAGTGTAAGCCACCTCTCCTCAGATGTGGAATCTGGTCCTGGGACCAGACAGATAACAGGAAGGGACAATCTTCTTACTGTGACCATAAGGAAAACCCTGCCCCCCCTTACCAGGTTTTTCACATGTTTCCCTTATGCTCATTGAAGATTGTCCCTCTTTGTGATCCATCCAGACAGTTTTGCTGCTCTGAGGTGAGCAGTGTTACATCAGTAAAAGGGGTGGGAGTGGGATACTTTACCATTCAATTACTCTTGAACTACAACTGACAGTATTGAAATAACTCTCTCCATGGCCCAAATACTATAAAGATTATTTGGAGCTGCTTTTATTGTGAAACATGATTATCCCTTTAACTCCCCTTGATGCAAGACAGGTTTCCAACACATTGCAAATATTGTATTCAAGGGGTTAAAAGCCACATTTAAATTAGTAGTGATTTGGATAATTTGTACATAACCCTATAGTGCAATTGGATTCTCCCATAATTATTCCAGTTCATCTTATTGGTGGAGAAGTCACTAATGTGTTCTTTACTATATGGAGAAATCTTCAAGGCAAGTGAAAGAGAGAAGTACTACACTCAAAGTGTTAATACATCATATTTCATTCTTTTACTCCAGTCCATACCTCTTTAACAAAGTGCATACCAACCTATATTATAATTCACTAAGGATGTTTGTCAGAAGCCATTATGCTCAGCAGAGATGGATGCACGCGCTGCAGTCATACGCGGTACTGACTGGCCGCGCCGCAACTGATACAGAGCAGGGTGCACCAAATTCAGATCGTAGTCCTCTCTGCGCGCTCTGTATCAGCCGCAGTGCAGCCAGTCAGTACTGTGCATGACTGCAGCGTCGCCAGTGTTGGCCCATGTACACGGGCTTTAAAACTAGTAATACATAATACGTAACATCAAACGCATTGTTCAGATATTAGAAACATATTACAAAATACCTGATAAAACATTTAAAAATATTTCAAATTATGTATATTTCAAGTGCAATGTTTAACTCTCTGAGTGTCAGAGAGGCTGCAGTGAGTTGGATACCTCTCTCACACTCAAAGGGTTACTGGGGTAGTTAATTCTTTGTTATGTAAATATATGTTCTTGTTCTTCTGCACTAATGAAAAATAATGACCAATTATATTTAAAACTATCTACACCTTGCTATACTTCTCTTGTGCAGGTACCTTGCTATACCTTCTCTTGTGCAGGTACCTTGCTATACCTTCTCTTGTCCAGGTACCTTGCTATACTTCTCTTGCCCAGGTACCTTGCTATACTTCTCTTGTCCAGGTACCTTGCTATACCTTCTCTTGTGCAGGTACCTTGCTATACCTTCTCTTGTCCAGGTACCTTGCTATACCTTCTCTTGTGCAGGTACCTTGCTATACTTCTCTTGTGCAGGTACCTTGCTATACCTTCTCTTGTGCAGGTACCTTGCTATACCTTCTCTTGTCCAGGTACCTTGCTATACTTCTCTTGCCCAGGTACCTTGCTATACTTCTCTTGTCCAGGTACCTTGCTATACCTTCTCTTGTGCAGGTACCTTGCTATCCTTCTCTTGTCCAGGTACCTTGCTATACCTTCTCTTGTGCAGGTACCTTGCTATCCTTCTCTTGTCCAGGTACATTGCTATACTTCTCTTGTGCAGGTACCTTGCTATACTTCTCTTGTCCAGGTACCTTGCTATACTTCTCTTGTCCAGGTACCTTGCTATACCTTCTCTTGTGCAGGTACCTTGCTATACTTCTCTTGTCCAGGTACATTGCTATACCTTCTGTTGTGCAGGTACCTTGCTATACTTCTCTTGTCCAGGTACCTTGCTATACCTTCTTTTGTGCAGGTACCTTGCTATACCTTCTCTTGTCCATAGTCCATTCTCCATTGCAATACCTATTCTGTGGGGCACTTGCACCAGATCTATGAAGAAAAATATTAGTGCATAGGCTCCATAGAGTAACACAGGACTTAAAGAGTTTATCACTGTAGATGTCATCTCCACAAAATCTTCCCTTTATCACACTACTAGTTGAACAACCCGTTACACGGGCCACAGTGCCACTGCCACCCGGTCACGGGGCAGTAACGCGCAGTAGAGACTGCCCGCGCCACGGCTGATACAGAGCTGGACGCTCCTTCGGAGCGCCCAGCTCTGTATCGGCCGTGGCGCGGGCAGTCTCTACTGCGCATGACTGCAGCACGCGCAGCAGTGTCTACTGCACATGTCGCGGCGTTACACACGATTTAGCGAATTATTATATAGGATATTGCATTCCCTGGTCTGTAAAGTTTAGCTTGGAATTTTTATTTGTTCACTATGATGCAACCATCTTGCCCCAAAGTTGTTCCGGTTCTACTTAGTGTATCAGCCACAAGGACATCATACTAACAAGCAAAATCTGTATATTTGATGTGAAATATATGACACTAGTGTAAAAGCCCGTGTACATGGGCCAAGGTCCGGGTAACGTTAACCCTTTGAGTGCCAGGGGGTTTGCAACACGTTGCATACCCCTCTGGCACTAAAAGGTTTAATAGGACGCTACTTCACTGCTTCTGTCACCTCACTCACACGATGCAATCATGAGCAGTAGAGAGTGTCCACGCAAATTATTATATAGGATGCGGGATAGATTGCAGTGAGTGCTGCATGTACCACCACCTTTGCATATAGAACTCTGTCTTAATAGGAAGATATTTTGTCTACCTTTGGACTAGGGGCCGTATGTTCAAAGGGCAGCGCTGCACATTTGGGAAAAATAAGTAATCGTATGCATGAATGACATATTTTCTATAGAGTATATGACAAAAACTAGTAATGTCCTTCGTGTACGACAGCAAAGGAGAGGGGAAAAGGTGTGGCTAAACTATCCTCCAGTGTCGTATAGAGGAACGGAACATTTGTTGTAACTAACAACAAAAAATGTCTTGCAAAAGACAAAATTTGATGTTAAATAAGTGGAGGGAATGTGAAGTTCTGAATGTGAGATTTTTTGTCATTAGTTAAGACATTTTTGTCTTTACATACGACAATTTCAGTCAGGACAAACAACATATTTCCAATCACAACCGACACTCTGAAAATATTAATGAGCCCTATAAGACTGTACTTTGAAAAGTCGTTACATACGACAAAAGCTGTTGCGCTGCTTCTTTGAACATATGGCCCTAGGTGGTGTAATTGGCACTCTGGATTAGATTTGTGGACAATGGCCCTAATTCTGCAATCTAGAGTGAAGCAATTCAAGAGCAAACCAAACTGCACATTAGGAGGCAAAAAGCGCCATCAGATTCCAGATGATTTAAACAGTTTGTAATCCCCTGAATACTAGAGTAGTCTCCAATGACTTGTGAAGCCACATATCAATCAAAGGGAATTTTATATTTCCCCCTGTGGTTCTGTTGGTTTGCCCCAGAATTGCTCCACTTTAGCGTGCTGAATTAGACCCAGCGTTTATTGCTATGGGAAGTAAATGATTAGATACCTTCATTGTGTCAATTCTTACTGATACAATGTAAAAATAATGTATGTATTTTAGTAGACAGGTCCCATATTTTTAACCCTTTGAGTGCCAGAAGGGTATTGCATACCACTCTGGTACTCAAAGGGTTAATGTTACATTTACATTACATGTTTTAGCATTTGTCATCATCTCTTTACCCCATTTAAAGGAATAGTACCCCTTTATTTCTATGTTCCTGATAATGAGCTCACCAGATCTAGTTGTGCAGAGCTTTCTGTTATGGAACATGAATCAGGTCTAGAGTTACAATGTAAAAAAGATAAATGTAGAACACCCAGAGCATTCAGTGCTGAAGGGAAAATGAAATATTGCATATTGCTTTAATGGTCTACTGATCAGAGAACTCTCTGGAAACAGAAACTCAGTGAGCTTACTGTCAGAAACATAAAAGTATATGAAAAAGTGGTGAAAATCTGAATAGAGTTTCTATTCATTTAAGTATCAGAGGGGTGTACAATGCAGCGTGTTACACCTCCCAGAGCCCAATGGGTTAATATGGAATGTACAATATTCAGCATTAAAAACAAAATGTGTTTGTTCAATTTGTTTCAAACATCATAATACTGACTATGAAAACATAAAAATACAGCCAAGATTACTGCATGTGTCCAAGTACAATATGTCATTGGCACATTGCCTCTCCCCTGCCAGCTTTGTTCAACAATTATAGAAAATGAAGAGCATTGAAGAAATAACAGGGAGAGTGATATGCCCATAACAATCACCTGCTGAGATTAGTGTAGTTAGAGAATCCTGAGGTTTTGGCCTACAGTGTTTTAAATATGAGATGGGTAGGGTAGACTAATATCTGAAAAAAGTAGAGTAGGAATGCAGAGCACATTTATGGATCAAGAACAGGAATAGATAACTTTTGGCTCTCCAACTGTTGGGGACTATAACTTCCATCATCCCCAATTAACTATTGGCTGCTTCGGAATGATGGAAGTTGTAGTCATCAACAGCCTACCATTGATGTAGGCTCCAGGAAGTCTAGGGGAACATAACTGGAATTAATATTATAATAATAACAACAATAAACCAAATCTATCATTTTCTGATTCAGATGGATACCAGCTCCAAAAAACAATGGAAGGAATTCAAATATACCCACGTGGTATTTCACTTACTGGGGAATGGTAATGGGGTAGAGAAGGATCAGTTTTGGAAACCAAGCCACCTGTCTGGAAAGCTAATACAAAGTAGGATAATTTCTTCTGGTTCTGTATGTATGTATGTATGTATGTATGTATGTCTTTATTTATATGGTGCTGCACATTGTACGCAGAGCCTTACAACAGTAGTATGTTACAGAAAATAAATGGGGATAAATAATTGTCACATTCATAGAAGTAATAGGAGAGAGGTCCCTGCCCCAAGGAGCTCAATCTAAATGAGTAATAGGAGACAGACAACAGGGTGTGAGGGTGTCAAGTGCTGTGATTACAAGTGCTGGGTTTGCCAAAAGGTAATGCATGGTCCTAGTGCTCCAGAAGATAAGATTTCAGGGTAGACTTAAAAACAGAGAGGGATTGTTCTAGACATAGGTAGAGCGATATGGAGTTCGATAGGTAGAGAGCGGAAAGTGAAAAGGTTTTAGATGGGAGGGAGCAGAGGAGGTGGATGGTGTAACAAGAAGGGCGTTGTGTGCTGAGTGAAGGAGGTGGCCCGGAACATAAGAGCAGATGAGGGAAGAGATGTAAGGAGGGGGGGCAGTAGTGTGGAGAGCATTTAAGATAAGAAGAAGAACTTTTAAGTGATACATTGCTGAATAGGTAGCCACGTCAGATGTCTAAGAATGTTGTGAGCAGGTTCAGTTTTTGGGGAGAATCAGGTGATTCATGCAGCTGATTTTAAGACAGATTGCAAAGGGGAAAGATGGGAAGCTAGGAATCCAGTTAGTTATAACTTTATGGATGCAGTCTTCTCCTTCTCTTTCATTCTACCCCTCCTCTTTCTCCCCCTCCTTCACTCTCGCTCCTCCTCTCTCATGCTTTCTCTCTCATTTGTCTCCTGCTTTCTTCCACTCTCTCTCTTTAGTCACCAACCCCTGTTTCGCTCCTGCTCTTCTCCTCTCAACTGCTTCTGCCTCCATCTCAATATCAATTTCTCCCACCGTCCCCCTATTTTTCTGTCCCTTTCTGTCCCTCCTTACCCCATCCCTTGCATAATTCATTTTGGATAAATTCATACAGAATCAGAGTTTCCTCAACGTCCTCTGAATCGGTCCACAAACTGAATCACAGATGTTAGCCTCATCCCTACCTATGCTTATACACACACAATCAGGGGAATACCAAAGAAGTCATTAGTTATGCTTATTAGTAAGAGTAAAAATCCTGAACCTGTATCTATACTTATGTAAAAAACACCTTAAAGCACACAGACACAGACAATGCCACTAGCATGAGGAAACTAATATGAGCAAGCCTGAATGATATCCCTGGACACCCATCAAAGCATGCACAGAGCACAATTTTCAAAGCTGAATGCATAAACATTAGACATATTCAGCACACAAAATCAGTTACTGAGCCTATTTACATATTCCCCTCAATTAATCTTAAAGTGAAATTATCATATTTTAATGTCTGCTCAACTGTGCAACCCCAAAACAGCTCATAGCAGCCATTCAGGGGTTCAGACTACTTTGTCCTCGGATGGAATGGAACCCGTACTTCTTTGGCTCTCTCAGCCACAGGTTGCATTTGCAAACCCCAAAGACCATCTGTGTTGGTCTTTCAAGCCCAATCCTGAGGGTCTGTGCAGTCCTTCATTGCACAGGACAGAGTTTCTTCTATGGATATTTGACTGGTGGTGAGTGTGTAAAGTATGTTGCCCAGCACTCATTAGTATTAGGTGCCATATTATGGTTTACTACTAAAATGTCACCCTCTATTTCGTGACCAACAAAACAGAGCCATGCATCATACTTCCATATCCATTTTTTTATGCAGGGGAAGAAACCGAATGAGGGGGATGGAGAGAACAGGATGGAAGCGCCTGTGACAGGAGCTGTGTATTAACCATTTGAGTGCCAGTGGTAGATCTTTGTACTATGCTGTGGAGGAAATGCATGCAGATCTTGCGGTGACATGAATTACATTTGATTGTCTATAACATTTTTGCAGTTTTGAGCATCATATTGGCTATTCTACTCTTTGAGTTACAGATGCACACATGGTTAAAATAAGAGCACTTCCATCCTGCTCTTTCCATCCCTCTCATTCTGGTTCTTCCCCTGCATTAGGCAAGATTTTTAATGTGAGTTTTGTTGGTCACCAATAGAGGGCGACATTTCAATAGGATACCTGTGACACCAGAGTCCATGAGCACAGTAAGGATACATACTGAACTGTCATTATCAGAAGTTCTTGTTTATGCCCTCAGAACACAGAATGCATGGGCACAGATGAACTGAGAGAACACACTGACATATTTATTTTAATGCTCCTTAGCTCTGGGGGTAATTAACAGCCCCTACATCATTTTTAAATCAAATACAAATATAGGAACAGCTGGGTTTTTATTAGGGATGGGCGAAACTTTCCGCCTCAAACTGAAATAGGTGAAAAATGGCACTTTCCTCTTGGCAAAAAATTTCCGGTGAAAAGTGCACATTTTCTGCTTTTTTCACCCATTGAAATCAAAGGGAACATCAAAGTTACACACAACACATTACAAATAATATTTTATTTCCTAAAGGCATTGTATAAAAGGGGCATGAGGGTGCCTGTGTTGGTGGGGTGTGGGGAAAGAATCAGTTGAACAGGGAATGTTTTGGGGGGTTGTTTACTGGGATTGGGGGCACTGAATAAAAAATAAATCCTAAATAAAATAAAATAAAAACCACAAGACATGATATAAAGGGGTCTGAGGAGGGTGCCTGTGTTGGTGAATGAATGAATCATTTGAACAGGGAATTTGTTTTGGGGGCTTTCTTGACTGCTATTGGGGGGGGGACAGTTAATAAAAAAACAAATCAATAACATAAAATAAGACATTTGTATTTAAAGTGACAGAGACAGGAACCCCCTGACATAAGCTGCCACTGGGGTGGACTGATACTTGATAGAGTATTCTGTAGAGGATGATTTGTTTGATTTGTTGTTAGAAGCCTTTGTAGGACTTAGACTTATTAGAGGCCCAAGCCCTGAAGAAACATTTGATTTGTAGGACTTAAACTTGTTTGGCACAAGCCCTAAGGAAACACTGAATTGTAGGACTTAAGCTAGTTTGGCATAAGCCCTAAGAAAACATTGATTTGTAGGACTTAAGGTAGTTTGGCACAAGCCTTAAGGAAACATTGATTTGTAGGACTTAAGCTAGTTTGACAGAAGCCCAAAGGAAACATTGATTTGTAGGACTTAGGCTTGTTAGAAACAAACCCCCCAAAAATTGTTTATTTTTTTGTAGGTTTTTTTTTTCTACCAATGCGTTTCACACACCCCTAATTTTCTGGTGGTTAAAAATAGGAGCCCTGTCAATCAAACATATATGCCAGAAGCCTTTTCTGTCTATCAGACCCTAGGTTACATTGAATGAATCACTGCTATGTGAGGTGGTCTAGGTCACTATGTACCAAAAATGGTACCAGGAAGCTGCCTGTAAAACTTTCTTATAAAAAAATGTGCACTATTGAATTATGGTCTGTTACCTAATATAACTACACTACATGGCATCTGTGTTAGATGTTATCATGTCAATTATTTTTATTCAGGTTTTAATTCTTGTAAAAATGAAATATGTGCTGAAATCATTGTGTTCCTGGCTTGAGTCTATTTTGGGAACTACTCAATACTGCACACACAGGAACTTATACAGGAATCAGAGGTGATACATTATGTAACAGATCAGTTCTACCATAATACATTATGTAACAGATCAGTTCTACCATAAAGAAAAATTCTCTTTGATCTAAATGGGGTTTTGAAATGATCATCTCCCCTTATGGTACAGTTGGTTTGCTCCTCCTTACACTCTCAAGGATTTTATGTAAAAAGCAAATGTTGAGCAACTCTGGAGCAAATCCATACCTTTATGGTAAGAGGGGAATACAAATTCTCACTCATTTAAATGAAGATATTATCCTTTTAATTTCTAGTTAGGTCTCCAGTGCAGAAATAGACCTACAGGGGATGTAGCGGTTGTAAGTGGAACAAAGCAACCAAAGAGCCTATTGACTTCACACCGTCCTGTGACCCCTTACAATCAAACCATGTTCCTATCCTGGCTTAAGACCACTGACATCACATATTGTCACTGCCACTCAGTAAGATAACAATAGTACTGATGAGCCACTTTTGTTTTCTTCTTTAATGCTTTGGATATCTCTCTGGCACTAAGGTTATCTGCCCGCATTTGGGTTATGAATAATGTAGAAACTCGTGGACACTGCAAATGAATTGCTTTTTCTTTCTGTCTTTCCTACTCAAATGAAGACCTTCTGGGATCAAGGGGTGAACTGCTCATTGGGTCTGTGTAGGCTCCTGATTCAAACAAACCCCCCCATTTTTTTTTTCTTCAAAACACAAACCCTGAGAAAAAAATAAAAATGACCTACTGGCCTAATGCCAGCAGGTCATGTTGGCCAGTGGCCACTGTCAGATGTCCTCCTGAGTTGCAACTGCTGTTCATACTGTTGCTGCTGAGTTGTTTAAGCAGCAGGATGATTAGGCAGCTGAAAGGGAATGGGATCAACAATAGCACTAACATGGAAGATGGATGATGAAGGTTCCACTTGCCACAACTAGTTCCAGTGATACTCCTGAGGCAGCAGCAGCACAATAACTAGCCCCCAATCTATGTGGAGAAAAGAAGAAGTTGGCCATTAATTCGTCTCCTCCTGCCCTTCCTCCAAAATCATCATGGGTTTGTTGTTGTTAAAATATATATTTTTTCCTCTGAGAACAGGAACTGTGGCTTCCATCAGCAACTGCAATGTGCACAGTGTGTGTGTGGTAAATAACATCTGGGGGCACAACTGTATCCAAGCACCATTACTATATCCCTTATCCAGACCCCGCTAAGGACACATGACAACTTGCTGACAGTTTAATAGTAATGATGAACCATCCCTGCCAGAATCCTAGCATATTCTGCGAGATGGAATCTCCTCAGATGTCACCTGATGACCTGGTATTGATTCTCCTCCACCACACTGGCATGTGTGGTCAGTGCACCACACAGTTTGCAATGGGAAGAAATGAACTGCCATATCATAACATTAACAGAGTGGCTATCATTTGGCGGGGGAGGTAACGATGAATGAGGTGGATTGGCAGGAGATGTACTTGTTACCCTAGAGGAAGAAGGTGATGTTGATGGTGAGCTAGTTGTTTCACTCGTCATGGAACTTCCAGTGTCTGTCTGGGTTTCTTTGTTCTTCCTCCTCTTTGATCTCCACCTTTCTGGAGAGTCAGGGGGTACAGTAACAGTGGTGCTAGATTTCTGTAATGGGTGTTTAGCTTTAACATGTTTGGAGTAAATGTCATGGTGTCTGTGTTTCATGTGTGTTATCAGGGTAGTTGTGCCAAGGTGTGTTACCTCCTTTCACCTTCTCACTAACTTGCCACAAACTTTGCTCTGTACCATTGTTGATGATGACTGCACTGTGCCTGCCGGAAGAGCATAATAGTCCCACACCCATGACTTCTGGGGGGAGGGATAGGGACCAGGTGGAGAAGAATGGCTCTTTCTTCTTGTCCTCCACATTCCCCTTCACTTTCTGTGGCAGCAGATAATGTTGCTGCTGTTGCTGCTACTGCCTCAGATTCAGCACTGCAACTAGGATCAGGAGGAGTATTGCTACTGCTGGCAAGTAGAACCTGTCCTAGTCCCACATTACTTGTTGACCCCATTCCCACTGTGTCCACAGTGGTCTGTGGCACACTAGCCTGCTCCTCAGCACCCTGCTGCCCTTTCATCTCAGCAGCAGCAGAAGTTAGAGCAGTTGCAATTTCCGCTAATTTCAAAAGCTGACTGCTAGTGGGTGTGATGGTGATGCCCATCCTCATCCCTGTCTCCCATTCCTTCTCAGTTTCTGATAAAAAGGCCATCAATGTCTCTTCCACCCCAGCTTCTCCAACACCACCACCACCACTAGTCTCTACTTGCTGCTGCTCTATTCCAGACATCTCATTACTGCTTGGAGGAGGTGACAAGCAATGTGATAGAGCATCCCTTGCTGTCACACATGGCATAATTCCCCCCCCCCCCGAGTACTACAAGAAACACTAGCAGCAGGCAAAGTATTGGTGGCAGCAGGTTCAGCACTGGCAGCAGGATTAGCACTGGCAGACGGTTCAGCACTGGCAGCAGGTTCAACACTAGTGGCAGCACATCTGACAGCAAGTACAACACTAGTGGCTGCAGGTACAGAAATGGTAGCACTAGCAGCAGAGGCAGCACGTCTTGCAGCAGGCACAGGCTGCTGATCTGTCCTGCTCTCACTATTACTACCCTTTTCTCCCTCCCTTCCCATTCCCTTTTCTCCCTTCCTTCCCATTCCCTTTTCTCCCTCCCTTCCCATTAAATTCCCCAAGATCCCTTGGGGTGATTTAGGGGGACTGGACAGCAATTGTACAGTAGTGGTCCCTTCTTCCTCCTCCTCAGACTCATGGGACACATAATGGTCCTTCCAGCTCCTCCACTGATTATTTTTTTACCCTGCTCATAGTGATAGGAGTCACTATGAGCCTCTCCTGCCTCACTTTTTGCAAAATATCACAAGAGAACAGCACAGCACATCTATCTACCTCTGTAGCTGCTTTTATTGTGTCTGCCTTCCGCAAAAACAACACATTTTTATAGCGGAAGTGTGAAAACAACGTAAATCAATGGGCAGAAAATTTCTAGCCATTGAAAAATGGCAAACAATTTTGGTCAATGGGCGAAAAATGCTAAAATTTTAACCGCTAGTTTTAAAGCGGATTTTCCCGCAAAAAGTGGATAACAATATGGTTTTTGCAAAATTTCCCACGGAACACGGCAACAACTTTAGCCCACCCCTAGTTTTTATTAGAATATTTTAAGTCAGATACATGGGCAATATTCTCATAACATAATTGTGTATTGCTAAGGGGATATGAGTCTCAAGCCACAAAAAAGAGATGGTAGTAAGCTATTGGGTAATAAATTTGTATATGTACTTATAATAAGACTATTTTAACTATTTTTGTTACACCCTCTCATTATGGTTTTTGATTTAGCAAAGTGATAAGTCAGCGGTAATTTGGAGATATATTTATTTGTAAGTTAAGGTTTATTGGTTCACCCTAGAATTGCTCCATTTCCTCACTGACACGATGAAGTGAAGAACTCAGGTGCAATGTGGTCTACACATACAGATGGATTCATGAGACCAGGGAAAGTAAATGAGCCTTGGGGTGAGTTTGGTCCAGCCTTATAGCTACATCATATGGAACACACATGGTGAAAGTGCCTGGGGTTGCAACATTGTTATGTCATACAGCTGGCCCTATTAAAGAAATAGAATAGATCCAGATGTACAGATGGCCCCAAATACACTGGATCTAATTAGTTTATGAAATGAGAGTTTTTTAAACAGCAACTATCACTATGATAGTTCCCTGTCTGCGGATGTGCACCTCTGCCAGTGAAGTCAGGGTGGAATTGTGAGCCCTGGTGGTCCAACAGTGAAACCAAATGGAGGATCTAAAAAGAAACTCCTGTTGTTCCTTCATTTGCCCATTGAAAAGACACTAAACTGCAAATCTGACAACAGAATTTGGATACTGGGCACATAATGCCTGCCAAGGGAGGCAATTTTCTGACCCCCCTTGCTCATAGGATCCATTTTAGAGCTGCACAATACAGCCCTGAGCTTCTTATTAAGTCAGCTCCCATAGTAAAACAAGATAATTGCCCTTTATACTGGGATCTGGATTGGAACACACAAATTCACACATTCTGCATGTTAGCTTGTGTGTGTGTACATGACAAATTGTACAGCAAAGCCAAGTCTAATACTCAAGACATTTATTCCACGTCAGTAGCATGCAATACAGCCCCTTGGGAGACTTACGAGAACAACACCACTATAAATTAGGTACTGAATTGATCTATATGTGCTATTCCTGCCTTTTGCCCCTGTACTAAGCTATCTACACCAAGATGTCTCCTTTTTATACCAAGAACAGTGAAATTAGGACATGTATAAGCATTTCAGTGTTCTTTTCCTCTGAGCCTTACTTACCACTAACAGATGAGAGTTGGTACCGTGTTAGCCATAGAAATACAGGAGGCAAATATAGTTGTTGATACCTTTATTGGCTAACTATAAGATTTAGAATGCAAGCTTTCAAGACCATAGGTCTCTTACTCAGACATGTTATACAGATAAATATGTGTACTTGTATATGAGAGAGATGTTTTCATATTTATCTGTATAACATACCTAAGGAAGAGACCTAACATCTTGAAAGCTTGCTTTCTAAATCTGCTTAGTTAGCCAATAAAGGTATCAACAACTATATTTGCTTTCCTTATTTACCACTATGCACTAAAAAGACATATAGGCAGTCTCTGTAATAGGATTATGTCCCAGGCATGCTCTCATAACAATGGTGGAGTGTCTTCATTGGTATCTATAAAGCAGGGGTGTAAAAATCTGACCTCAGGCCACACTCCAAAGGTGCAGGTTTTCAGGATCTCCTCACATGACCACAGGTGACTCTGTCAGTGGTTCAATCATTCTGATGGATCTGTCTGAGTTAAAATTCACTTGTGTTAAACTGAAGAGATACTGAAAGCATGCTCTCTTGCAGGGAGGTTATAGGACAGGTTTGAGTCTCCCCACAGTAAAGCAGTGGTAAACTTGTATATACAATAAAATTACAGCCACATGATTTTAACCCCTTAAGGACTGGCCGCGCATGCACGTGGTGGTCACTTAAGGACCAGGGACCATTTTTTTTTTGCCAGATCCGATTCTGGACTCCCCGAATGGCGTGCAGCCACGCGGGGAGTCCGGAATTCCATGACGGTCCAGGACCGTCATGGGTCCTTAAGGGGTTAATGTCTTAATGACAAAATTGAGATGAACAGGTGGATTTGTACATTTATTCTCCTGTGTTAACCCTGTACATAAAATGACTGTGTATAATATTTATTAACCCCCTAAGGATCAGAGAGGCATGCAACAGATTGTGAATATAAATATATATACATATATATATATAGAGAGAGAGAGAGAGAGAGGAGAGAGAGAGAGTGTGTTATGTCCCATATTTCTAAAAGTAAACTGGATTTATTGAAATAAATTTACTGCACCATAGGAGACACATAAAAATCCTAAATTCCCATTCACATTAATAGTGCTTTTTAACCCCTTGAATGCTAGAGAGATGTCAAAAGAGAACTGGAGCAATTCTGGGATAAACCAACTGTGACATGGGGGAATAAAAAGTTGATTAATTTAAGTGGGACTTTCAACCACTTGAGCAATAAAGAGGTCTCCAGTGCACTGTTTTGCAATTTTTGGAGACCCCCTCTATCATTAAAGGCCCCATTTAAAGGGATAGTAACATTTCAAAATAAAAGCAGCTCCAATTAATCTTCATAGTATTTGGGCCACGGAGAGTATTATTTCAGTACGGTCAGAATTGTAATTCAAGAGTAATTGAATGATAAAGTATCCCCCTCCCACCCCTTTTACCTAGTGTAAGCCATCTCCCCTCAGACGTGGAATCTGGTCATGGGACCAGACAGATCACAGCAAGGGACAATCTTCTTACTGTGAGCATAAGGAAAACCCTGCCCCTCCCTTGACAGGTTTTTCAGGTTTTTCCCTTATGCCCATTGAAGATTGTCTCTCTCTGTGATCCATCCAGACAGTCTTGCTGCTCTGAGGTGAGCAGTGTTACATCAGTAAAAGGGGCAGGAGGGGGATACTTTATCATTCAATTACTCTTGAACTACAACTATGACAGTACTGCAATAACACTCTCCATGGCCCAAATACTATGAAGATTGATTGGAGCTGCTTTTATTGTGAAACATTACTATCCCTTTAAATCAATGGGAATTTGGGGACTTTTTATTTGTCCACTATAGTTCTAATGGGTTGTACCGAAAGCACTCCAGTTTTCTTTTGAACACAGGACTCATGAACTGCAGTTCTCTAGGGTAATTGCTTGTGGTTTTCTGTCTTGTGTATCAATGTGTTTCACACACCCTGATTTTCTGGTGGTTAAAAATAGGAGCCGTATCAATCAAACATATATGCCAGCAGCCTTTTCTGTCTAACAGGCCCTAGGTTAGTTAACGTGTGTTACACTGAATGAATCACTGCTATGTGAGGTGGCCTAGGTCACTATGTACCAAAAATGGTACCAGGAAGCTGCCTGTAAATCTTTCTTATAAAAAAATGTGCACTATTGAATTATGGTCTGTTACCTAATATAACTACACTATATGGCATTCGTGTTAGATGTTGTCATGTCAATTATTTTTTATTCAAGTTTTACTTCTTGTAAAAATGAAATATGTGCTGAAATCATTGTGTTCCTGGCTTGAGTCTATTTTGGGAACTACTCAATACTGCACACACAGGAACTTATACAGGAAGCAGAGGTGATACATTATATAACAGATCAGTTCCACCATAAAGAAAAATTCTCTTTGATCTAAATGGAGTTTTGAAATGTTCATTTTCCCCTATGGTACAGTTGGTTTGCTCCTCCTTGCACTCTCAAGGATTTTATGTAAAAAGCAAATGTTGAACAACTCTGGAGCAAATCCATACCATTATGGTAGGAGGGGAATACAAATTCTCACTCATTTAAATGAAGGTATTATCCTTTTAATTTCTAGTTAGGTCTCCAGTGCAGAGGTAGACCTACAGGGGGTGTAGCGGTTGTGAGTGGAACAAAGCAACCAAAGAGCCTATTGACTTTACACTGTCCTGTGACCCCTTACAATCAAACCATGTTCCTATCCTTGCTTGAGACCACTGATATCACATATAGTCGCTGCCAATCAGTAAGATAAGAATAGTACTGATGAGCCACTTTTGTTTTCTTTTTTAATGCTTTGGACATCTCTCTGGCACTAAGGTTATCTGCCTGCATTTGGGTTATGAATCATGATGCAGATAATCCTGGGCATTGCAAACGAATTGCTTTTTCTTTCTGTCTTTCCTACTCAAATGAAGACCTTCGGGGATCAAGGGGTGAACTGCTCATTGGGTCTCTGTAGGCTCCTGTTTCCAACCTGCCCTGGGACTTTAAACAAGGCCCCAGACCATGTCATTGTGTGAGGAAGCCGATACCTTTTTATAGCAAAGCAGTAAACCATTATACACAATACTTGCCAGCAGCAAGGCAACATAACAGGAAAATTCACTTGTCAGGACATCAGAGTTGGCCTGAAGTGCAAAATAAACATCCTGTTCACTCGTGAATGTTTGAATGACATGGGGTCTCCACTGTCTGCAGGATAAAAAGGTAACGGAAGGAAGAAGGAAGGATTTTTTTCTATACACATACACACTTTCTCATATAGACATACATATAGACACCCACATACACATAGGCACTTACATCTGTGACAAGACACAGGCTCCTTATACAAAAGTTAACAAAGGAAGATCACTGAATTTAAACTAATATTATTAAAAATATTGATAATGTGTATAAATGAATAAACTATATTATTATCCACTGGTGTGCATACCCCCCACAAACACGTATAAAAAAATGTGTCCGTGTGTTTGGCTTCCACACTCGCTGATGTGTAACAACCTCTTAAAGGGTTAGTGATGTCACTATATAAAAAATGTAATATTGCAGCTATTAGAAAAACTAAAGGACCCCAGTCCCATCTCTCAAACCTTTATGGTTTGAGGCTAAAGTCCCCCCCTCCCTCCGCTTTCCCTGTCACCGGATGTAGGCTGAAGGCAGAAGATCCTGGTCCCGGGACAAGCAGGTGGCTCTTCAGCAGAGCCGAAATAGCACAATGTAAAAAGAAATACTTCATTGGAAAGGTCTACCAAGTGTGCCTGCAAACCAGGCACACTTTGTAGACCATTCTGATGAAGTATTTCTTTTTACATTGCACTATTTCGGCTCTGCTGAAGAGCTGCCTCGAGTCGGCCAACACGCGTCTCCTGCTGTCAGCTTTACAGCTGACATCAGGGAAAGTGGAGGTAGGGAAACTTTAGCCTTCTATATCTCTCAAACCGTAAAGGTTTCAGAGATGGGACTAGGGTTGTTTAGTTTATTTTTCTAAAAGCTGCAATATGAAATTATTTTATATGGCGACATTACTAACCCTTTAAAGCAGGAGAGGTGGGCGTTAATATAGTTAATGTAGGGCAATGAGGCAAACAACCCAAAACTATAGAGTGTATAAAATGGTAGCTTATAGTTTATTAAATAACAAGAACACATATAGATATAGCAATGTAAACATTTGTACTTCAACAAGCGAGATTGCATACAACGATATGCAGGTATATATATGTATCCCTTTAAAATTATGCATCCAACAGAAAACTTAGTATAGAGTCCATACAAGGTAGAGAACTTAAAGAATGTTATTGATTGTGTCCCAAAGTACTTGTGATAGAAACAATATACTTTCCTGTCTTTAGCAACTGCTCTAGAGCTACAAAGTATCTGTTACTCACCACCACCTTTTGTGATGGTATTGGTATGAGTGGGGAACCTTGGCTTGTGATTACTTTCTGGGCTGAGTATCGTAAGTGCTGGAAAGCTTGTAGCAATATAAGCCTCTACACCTCCCTAGTGTAGGATCACAGCTACTCCAGCGGCCCACTCTGATGTCCAAGTACGTAAGCCAGGTTCCATCTCACTCCCATCTGATAATATGCACTACTCCAGTGGCTTGCTCTATTGATGTAGCTGGGCTTCAGCCCACTTCAATGTCCAAGTACATAAGCTGGGTTCTAGCTCACTCCCGTCTGATAATATGCACTTTATACCCTCCGATATTTCCTTTCTTTGGGGGTGCTCAGACCCTTTTCATGTTCCCGGTGGTGGGATGCAGTTGGCGGTCGGCAGGCATGTGTTCCTAGAATATGTTGAGCTGATTGCCACATATAGCACTCTGTTCATAAGTACTGATCCTTGGACATAAATCAAATTAAATCTGCTGATAACGTCTCTGATGAGTTTCGTACTAAAGAGTACTTTTTCCTTGAATTATGCTGTTTTGAAGGGTGGAGGGTGGTCACACCAATTGATTTGATTTAGATTTTTCTTCTATTCACTGCATTTTGTTAATTGATAAAAATAAACTATTAACATGCCTATTTTTGAAAGCATTCTTACTTATAGCATTTTTTCACACCTTCCTAAGACTTTTGCACAGTACTGTACAAACACGCATCCATACATATACACACACGTACAGACATTTGCATCAATTAACCATATGTCATTTAAGTTCAGTTGCTATGGGAAATAATATAAGCTTGGGTAGGGAACTTTCAACCCATCAACTATCTGATTTATCAAAAATACCCTACCTATTTTTCCAAATACCAAGAACTATTAAAGTATCTTGGCTAAATCAATTAATCTGCTGAAATGCTACTAACCCATTATATGATAGTTAATTATAAGACCTGAAAATAAAAATAAATGGTAGATAAATACATAATATGGTACAGTTTACCAATCCAATGGAATGTTGAAGCTCTTTCTTGGTTGTCTGGATGCAAACTCGTTGCTGGCAGGCAGATTAATCTATTTTGGGTTTTTATAATTGAAGTTGCATGTATGTAAAGTATGAGATTAAAAAGAAAGGTTGAAATCCTAAAGCTAATATTTTACCTGTACAGATGGGCTTGTTTTATATCTTAAAACCCCCCTTTCTCTGACCCACCCCTCAGAGAGAAGAACAGGGATAACAGATCCTTCCCCCACACCTCTGGCTTCCCACCAATTGTGAAGGCCAGGCTCATTTACTTTTTTCCAAAGTCTGGCCTTCTCAATAAGGGGGGAGAAAGCAGGAGGGCCCTTCATCTCATCTGGCTTAGGGTGTACCTAGCCACACTCCACCATTTTTAGTAGAAACTTTTTTTTTCATTCTAATTAATAACTAATCCGGCACTAATTTACCACTAATAGAGAGGACGGTTCCCCCAACAAAAATAAACATCTTCCTCATGAAGAAACTAGTACAACATGTCTACAAATGTGACTGATTTTTATTATTATTACATAATATAAATCTAAATGTGAGCTGTCATTGAGAAAAAGTACACTTTTCCACCAGCTTTTGTTATGTTTTTCAATCTTTTGGCTCACAATATAAATCTTATTTGTCTTGAAATAATGGTTCTCTCCAAGTTCCAAATCAAAGACTGATAACTGAACTGTTCTCGTTTCTAAACTTCTCCTGCAGTAAGTGGATAAATTAGGTACTAGTGATGAATAGTACTGAAACGTCTTGCAGCATTTATTCTCTTTGGCTATAAAGCAATATGACGGCAATAGTAGTTAAAACATTTTTTGACAGTTTATTCCAATATGTATTACACAGAACACTCATTTATGTGCTGATGATAAAGACTATCTGTATTTAGGGAACATTTGGTTCTGTGGCAACTGAAAACATTAACATTATTGTTACTAGATCGGCCTCAGTGTGTTTTCTTCACTGTAACATGCCTCAGAGCCATCTTGCTATAAAAATAAGACATAAAAATTGATGTGAGTTCTTAAGTTTTATAGTGTTGACTGAGCTGGATGTATGCTGGAAACTTTCAATGTATTTATTCTCTTAAGTGTTCTTTATATTTGTTGTACTTTGCACTGTAAATGATTTTATCACGTTTCCATCCAAAGCAGAAAGCTGGTTTGCATATATAGGAACTCTAAATAAGGTGTCCAGTCAGTCCAACAGAGACTCCATCTTCCTCCATTTACTCTACATCCAATTTAAGGTTACACCTAATTTCTTTAAAAGGCTTAAAGGATTAGTAATACTTTGTTTTATCTTTATTTTATTTTATTTTATAGGCATTAAAAACATGAAGAACAATATAAGTCTTATCTCTCAAACCTTCATGGTTTGAGAGATATTCACAAGCAAAGTTTCCTCTCCCGCCCCTTTTACCTAGTGTAAGCCATCTCTTCTCAGATGTGGAATGCAGTCCATAGACCAGACAGATAACAGCAGGGGACAATCTTCTTCCTATGAAAGCCCTGCCCCCCTTGACAAGTTTTTCAGGTTTTTCTCTTATCTTAATTGAAGATTGTCCCTTTCTGCAATCTACCTTGGCACCTTCCTTCTGCTCTGGCTGAGCAGTGCTACATCAGTAAAAGGGGAGGGAGGGGGATACTGTGTTATTGAATTACTCTTGAACTGCAACTCTGACAGAATTGAAAAAACACTCTCCAAAGTCCAAATACTATGATGATTCATTAAAGCTGCTTTAATTATGAAACATTACTATCCCTTTAAGAAAGATGCATACTGCAGGATTACATAGAAATCAGTACACTCTAAAGTAAATGTGGACAACCATTGGTTATTTAGCTCCCCATTCTCAGCTGGCTGTAGCTGGTGTAGTCCAATCATAGCTGCAGGACTATCTTAGCATGATGAAAGTGGTAGTTACAACAGAAAGTGAGTCAAACGTTGTCCAGCCTTATTATAGGACTGTAATGTTTTCTCTGCAGCCTTTTAGTATGTATATTTCCTAACCAATCAGAAATAAAAAGCATAATGTTGCAAAACACACCATATTCAGATCACTGTCTACTCAATTCTGCCCATTTCTCAATCACCCCTCACCACTACTACATCACACAAATTGTATCCTTTAGCCCTACCAACCACAAGAAGTGAAGCTGACTTCATGGGGTAATGACACACCATTTTTACCAAATGTGAAGGACTATTGACTGATTCCAGGTGCCTTGGCCATCCACACTGCTAGGGTCTTACCATTGGGACCATTGCCCCCTGATTCTCCCTAGGAGCCCTTTGAATTTGAGCAGCTCTAGGATTTAGGACCCTGTAACAAAGCTGATTGCAATGGACAGTATCAGTGGAAGTCTATCTCTAAGAACAACAGAGGATGAATCAAATGGAATTACTGAATTGGTCACAAAGAGGCAGCAAGGAGTCATGCTATTCAGTGCCCAGTGATGGGATAGGAAATACTCTTTTCAAGAAAGCAATTATTGTTTATCCTTCATTGTTCTTTTGTTATAGCATTGTTCATTTGGCTAATTGTGTACTACTTACTACTAGTTGCTATTGCTCTTATAAACCCCCACATCCCATTGGTTAGTTTTACTGTGTTTGAAAAATTGACAGAATTATAAAGCGGAAAAACTGTAAAAAGTGTGTGCTGTTTGTAATACAGTAAAATAGTGTCATAAAGGTCTGGGAAAATGAAGGAACCCTTTCCTTTGTAGTAACATGAGAGCAGTGTTTGAGAACGAGGCTTGGGCTCATTAACAGAATGAGTACCCCTTGTACCAATTAGGCAGAGGAATAGGTGAATCTCTTCAGGAGAGGTCCCACAGGCAGAAAGGCAAGAGGAGAGAGTAGCTACTGAGAATATTTTCTGATCTGCCCATTAAGAAATACTGAAAAGGACTGGTAACACTGTGATATCTAATAAGAATAGTGAAAGAATGAAAGGATACAATTCAACTCACTGAAGAACTCTTCCTGAGATCTAGATGAGGGAGCATTCAGAGCATGTGCTAATGGAATCTTTAGATGTACACACTGTGCTGGACACCATATAATAGAAAAACAAGTGTAACCCTGCCCAGTGGCATGAATGTGCTGAAACTCAGTTCAAGTAACCACAGTTAAGACGAGGAAGCAAGTACTGAAAGATTCTAGCTGACAGTGCTTGAATGTCAGAAAGGTAATCTCACTGCCAGTTAAGTCTGAAGTAGACTCACAATGCTGGAACCATAAATCAGATGTAATAACCTACCAGTAGATCAAGAAAAATTCATGGCACGGATCAGAAAACCAATATACGGCATCGTGTCTCTAAGAAGCATAACACTAGATGCTGTAGATCTGATTTTTTCACTAGGCAGCAGTCTAAGGCATCTGCTAATTAGGGACATCTCTATTAATGCTTGCCCTGTCCATTACACTAAGTTGTGAGTTTGACTAACACAATGCCTTTCCACCAGACACCCATTCTTGGTATATAGCAGCTGCTTAATTGAAATATATTTGTTGCTCTAATGTGCCATTTATACAGCAATTTGATCAGTTTATATGTTCTTGTACTGGCCAGTGCCTAGGGTGCCTTACACAGTTGCATCGGAGATGCTCTGAGCATTGCCAAGGCTGGCTGTTTGACGAAAGGTCCCACCTGTACTGATATACAGAGATAGTAATGGTACCTAACAAGAACCTCTAAAATGTTAGAATATTTTCCACCCACATGAACAGTTAAATAAGAAATGTTAAAGGGATAGTAATACTTCGTTTTCTCTTTATTTTATTTTGTAGACATTTGTGAGAGATATTCACAAGCAAAGTTTCCCCCTCCCGCCCCTTTTACCTAGTGTAAGCCATCTCTTTTCAAATGTGGAATGCATTCCATACACCAGACAGATAACAGCAAGGGACAATATTCTTCCTATAAGAACAATGAAAGCCCTGCCCCCTTGACAAGTTTTTCAGGTTTTTCCTTTATCTTAACTGAAGATTGTCCCTCTCTGCAGTCTACCTGGGCACCTCCCTTCAGATCTGGCTGAGCAGTGTTACATCAGTAAAAGGGGGGGAGTGGGATACTTTGTCATTGAATTACTCTTGAACTATAAGTGACAGTATTGAAATAACACTCTCCAAAGTCCAAATACTAAGATGATTAATTATAGCCGCTTTTATTATGAAACATTACTATCCCTTTAAGTCTCTTTCCCTTTATGTCTACATTCAAGTTGACTTCCTGCCACTTGCTTGATGTTGCAACATTTGTCTCTTCAGAAGAAGTACTGTCCTCTCATTAATGTTGAATTCAGCAAGCCCCCCTTGAAAGTTTTTAATTTTGGCCGTTAACTAACCATGAGCATAGTACCTGTGTAAACGATTAGACAGGAGGAACGGTGACATGTACTAGCTCCATTGTGTGGCAGATGAGAATAAGGTGTTATTTTTCAGGCAAAATATTACACACCTCTGTCTGAGTTTTCTGTATAACCAAACAAGTAGGGGTGGGCAAAAATGGTCACTGTGTTCCCGCGAGAAATCCCGCAAAACCACATTAATGTCTGCTTTTTCTCTGGAAACAGCGATTAAAATGTTTGCATTTTTCACCCATTGGCCAAAATTCCCCGCCAATTTTTCAGTGGCAAAGAAGTTTCCACCCATTGATTTACGTGGTTTTCGCCTTTTTGCTATAAAACATGATGTATTTGTGGATGTAGAACACAATAGAAGCAGCAACAGAGCGAGGTAGATGTGCTGTGCTGTTCTACTGTTATTGTTTTGAAAAACTGAGGCAAAAGAGGCTCATAGTGAGTGCTATCACTATGAGTAGGCTTAAAACTAAAAGGAGGAACTGGAAGGACACTTATGTGTCCACTGAGTCTGAGGACGAGGAGGAAGTGAGAACAACTGAATCAATGCTGCCCAGTCCCCCTAAATCACCCTTAGGGATCTTGGGGAAATAATTGGCAAGGGAGGAAGAGAAGGGTAGTACTAGTGAGAGCAGGACAGATCAGCTGATTGTGTCTGCTGCAAGATTTGCTGCCCCTGCTGTCACCATTGCTGTACCTGCTGCCACCATTGCTGTACCTGCTGCCAGACGTGCTGCCCCTGTTGACACTAGTGCTGTACCTGCTGCCAGACGTGCTGCCCATGGCTGTACTTGCTGCCAGACATGCTGCTCCTGCTGCCACTAGTGCTGTGCCTGCTGTCAGACATGCTGCCCATGCTACTGCTACCATCATTCAAGTGCCTGCTGTCAGACATGCTGTCCCTGCTGCCACCAGTGCTGTGCCTGCTGTCAGACGTGCTGCCTCTGCTGCCACCAGTGCTGAACCTGCTGCTAGTGTGTCTTGTAATATTTAGGAGGGGGAGGAAGGAGAAGATGATGCCAAGTGTGACAGCAAGGGACCCTAAGTCACAATTTCCATCCCCAAGCAGTCTCGCCAGTGCTAGTACTACTACTAAGGTCCAGCAGCTTGTTTGCATTAGGAGTGAAGGAGGGGGTATTCAACAAGGGAGCCCATACCATTCCTCTGACCCTGGGAGTCCTCGCTTCCCTTTCAATAATGTGTCCAATATAAGTCTTATCGCTCAAACCTTTATAGTTTGAGAGATATTCACAAGCAAAGTTTCCCCTCCTGCCCCTTTTACCTAGTGTAAGCCATCTCTTCTCAGATGTGGAATCCAGTCCATAGACCAGACAGATAACAGAAGGGGACACTCTTATTCCTATGAAAACCCTGCCCCCTTGACAAGTTTTTCAGCTTTTTCCCTTATCTTAATTGAAGATTGTCCCTCTCTGCAATCTACCTGGGCACCTCCCTTCTGATCTGGCTGAGCAGTGTTACATCAGTAAAAGGGGCGGGAGGGGATACTTTGTCATTGAATTACTCTTCAACTACAACTCTGACAAAATTGAAATAACACTCTCCATTCAGGTGGAGAAGAATTATCGGCCAACTTCTTCTTTTCTCCATATAGAATGGGGGCTACTTATTATGCTGCTACTGACTCAGGCGCATCATTGGAGTTAATCATGCAAGTGGAATCTTCATCATCCATCACCCATTTTACTTCTATTGCTGATCCCATTCCCTTTCAGCTGCCTAATTATTCTGCTGCTTAAAGGGTTGTATCACCTAATTTTTGCCCATAAGTTTTCATAGTAAAATATTATTAGGGAAGCTTTTTTTTTTAATGTAAATCCTTTTGCAGATATTCAATCTTTAGATTAGAGCAGTGCCGAAGAATCAGCGTACTGCATTATGCGTGTTCACGCTTCCCTTCAATGTCTGCTATCGTTATCACTAGCTCCGGTAAGCATTATAGTGAGGTTGCAACCTCAGTATAATGCTAACTAGAATTTCCTGTAACGCTAGAAACCGTTTACAGCACACCGAAGGGAAGCTTCAATGCGCTCCCTGGGGCAGCTGGGAGGGAGGTGGGAGGAGAAATAGGACATGCAGAAGAGCTGTGTGTGCACATTATATGGAAGCGCACAGCACAGAAAATTAATTAACTGCAAAAGGATTTACATTAAAAATAAAAAATAAAAGCAGCTTTCCTAATAATACTTTACTAACAAAACTTTAAACAACTCAGCAACAGCAAGAACAGCAGTTGCAAATTTTGCAATTATGGATTCAGACTCAGGAGGACATTTGACAATGACAAATGGCCACTGGCCAAAATGACCTGCTGGCACTAAATAGATAAATAAAAACATAGTCTTACAAAAAAATAAAACAATTTGTGGGGGTTTGTTTCTAACAAGCCTAAGTCATACAAATCAATGTTTCCTTAGAACTTGTGTCAAACAAGCTTAAGTCTTACAAATCAATGTTTCTTCAGGGCTTGGGCCTCTAACAACAAATCTAACAAATCATCCTCTACAAAATACTCTATCAACTCGAGTATCAGTCCGCCAAAGTGGCAGCTTATGTCAGGGGGTTCCTGTCTCTATCACTTTACATACACGTTTCTTATTTTATTTTATTTATTTTTTTATTAACTGTCCCCCCAATACCAGTCAACAACACCCCCAAAACAAATTCCCTGTTCAACTGATTAATTCTCCAGACTCCATCCACTAACACAGGCACCTTCCTCAGACCCCTTTTATACCAAGTATTATGGGGATTTTTTTAATTGTATTTAGGATTTATTTTTTTAACTGCCCCCAATTCCAGTAAACAAACCCCCCTAAAAAACATTCTGTGTTCAACTGATTCTTTCCCCACACCCCACCAGCACAGGCACCCTCCTGTCCCTTTTATACTATGCCTTTGGGAAATAAAATAATATTTATTAGGTGTTGTGTGTAAAGTCAAAGTTCCCATTGATTTCAATGGAATGAGCTAGGCAAAAAAAGCAGAAAATCAGCACTTTTCGAGGGAAATTATTTGCAAAGCGGGAAGTGCCATTATTTGCTGATTTCAGTTTGAGGTGAAATTTTTTGCTTATCCCCACAAACAAGCCACTAAGAAAAAAGAGAAGATGGGGGGGTCATGGCTATGAGGAGGCAGATAAGAACCATTCGGCCCATCTAGTCTGCCCAATTTCCTACTGAAAAAAAAAAACACAACCTCAAACCTTTTTTGGTCCTTGGTCTTTTCTTATGTTAAGGACCGCCTTATGCCTATCCCATGCATGCTTAAATTCTGTCACTGTATTGACATCTACCACTTCTGCTGGTAGGCTATTCCACTTGTCTACTACCCTCTCAGTGAAAGTGACCAGTCACTTTAAAAATATGAATTAACAATTTTAAGAAAATACATTTCAACTATACTATACTTGTAAGAATCTTGAAAGTAAGGCATGATTTTAGTTTTGTGAAAGGTTCTATAGACCTTATGCAAAAAGCAAGGAATGAGCAATAACAGAGCATAACAGATGCAAAACAAGGAGGCAAATGAGAATTCACTAATTTCCCACTGTTTTAAATAGGGTTTTTTTTAAACAAATGGACAGTAACAATTCACAATAAAAGCAGCTCCAATTATTCTTCATAGTATTTGTGACATGGAGAGTGCTATTTCAATACTGTCAGAGTCGTAGTTCAAGAGTAATTAAATTATAAATTATCCCCCTCCCACCTCTTTTAATGATCTAATGCTACTCTCCTCAGAGCAGCAAGACTGCCCGGATGGATCGCAGAGAGGGACAATCTTCAATGAGCATAAGGAAAAACCTGAAACACCTGTCAAGGGTGGGCAGAGTTTTCCTTATGTTCACAGTAAGAAGACTGTCCCTTGCTGTGAGCTGTCTGATCAAGGGACCAGGTGGGCAGGTGGCTTACACTAGGTAAAAGAGGTGGGAGGGGGCTACTTTATTATTCAATTACTCTTGAACTGCAACTCTGACAGTACTGAAATAACACTCTCTATGGTCCAAATCTATGAAGATTAATTGGAGCTGCTTTTTTTGTGAAACTTTACTATCCCTTTAGAAAAACACATTTAAATCAACAGGGATTTTAATTTGTCCCCTATAGTGCAGTGGTTTGCTCTAGAATTGTTCATATTTTGTTTTCTGTGTAAGGTGCTATGTTTTGGAAATGTCCATTTGTATTAGCAGGAAGTGATAAGTCATGGGAGAGAGCATGTATAGACATATGGCTGTTAGTTGGGTATTACTTGGCTATTATTTTGTGTAGTCTTGCCTTTGATGATCAAAACCTCAATTTTTAGCAATGGTTAAACAAATCAAGAAAGATTCTGAAAGGCTCAATGCTTGAACAGACATGTCAAGGAAGTGCTTTTGCTAAATCTTTTATTTGAAAATATAAGATTTTCTTTTTATGGTTTGAGAATGTATTTTTTAGAAAATTATTTGATCTGTTTTGACATTAAAGGAATTATTCTGCAACAACTGCAAGTTTTGCATTCACTCCACGGTAAAGATGTTTGATGTAAAATAGATGTAAAATATTCAAGTTATGCTTTCCTGTTTAGTTATGCAATTGATAAGATTTAGAACATCCTCAGGACAAATTTTATAAATGCTTTGCTTAGGCCATTAAGTCACACTGCTGCGATCTGTGGATGTGGTCTAGGGGCATCTTAGACTGTGGTATGTTCCTAAAAATAAATCAGATGTTATCTATTTGAGAACTATGCCTTATCGTTATTTTAAATGGGATGAAGATCAGGCCCAGGACTGCTTTATGTTATTTGTGGGCAATGGGCAAAGCTCCATTCTGAATATCCCCACCTGTATTTAGAAAAAGAACAAGAAGGAATCTGTGCAGAAAAAAAAGAGCAACAGAAGAGGACAACTGAACATTGCTGCAAGAAAAATCAAATCTCAAATGTCTTCCTTGCCATAATTACATTATGAATTCCCCAGAATACATGCACGCTCTCTTTTGACCATGTTAGAGACATGACAACAAATGGTTGCACAAGTGTGCAATCTTTTTCAGGTTACATAAATCTGCAGGGAGATACACTAAGTTGTGATAGGAAGGTCATAAAGTGGAGAACTATTCTTAAGTGATATCACTTCTCCAATTCTATGGAGCCAATGCAGTGCACTAAGCTTTCTCCAACTTTGGAGATCTTAGTGCATAGGCTCTTTAGAATAACATAGCAACTGGAGAAGTAATTTCCACATTATCACCTCTTTATCACTACCTAGTGCTTAACCCCCTGCTGTTCCTGCCACATCTTGCATCCATCCAATCATTGGGCCATCATAATCTCCAAGTCTACTGTCTGGGGTAGGATGAAAGCTGCAGAGACTGTTGATACAGATGCAGCCAGGCTTAACTTTCCATTTTTTGTTTTAAGAAATTCTGTACAATATGGGAGATTGACTTGCATAGAATTGTTTTTTGTTTACTTAACCAGATATAGAGCAGAATATATGAATAATTCACAATGTTATGTCTCACAAAAAACAGCAACACTGCTCCTTCCGAAGTGTATAAAAGAATCTCCTTTATTATAAGTACAATAAAATCTTGTCTCCAAAGAAGTACTGAGGTGAACAAACAGAACACACGTACACACCTAACGCGTTTCAGACCCACAGGTACCTATGAATAAGGACCTGTGGGTCTGAAACACGTTAGGTGTGTACGTGTGTTCTGTTTGTTCACCTCAGTACTTCTTTGGAGACAAGATTTTATTGTACTTATAATAAAGGAGATTCTTTTATACACTTTGGAAGGAGCAGTGTTGCTGTTTATTGTGTGATTTCATGTGGATTTTGGAAGTGGACTCTTCTCAATACGATGCACCTGCTCCTGGCGGAGTTGCCGGAGATGGAATGATCATTACTGGATTGACTTGTTCAAGAGCGGGTACCGGTGAGTGAAGCACCCATTTGGAGGTCTGTGTCAGCTTTTTTTATTTTACCATTTTGTGTGTGGAGTAGTTACAGGTAACACCTGAGCGGTTCATTTTGAATTTTATTACAATGTTATGTCTGACAACATCAGACATATATGTACATGGAAATTTCTCCTCTGTAATGGCACTAGAGAGCTAAAATGTGATGCTTCTGAGTGGTGACTAACCGTAGAACAGGCCATTGTGCTGTTGTTTGTCCTCAGAAGCCTCTCACATTTTGTATGAGTACATCAATGCTATGAATCAATTATCGAGACTCCTTAAACAGCAAAACTTCTTAACCCTGTGAGGACCAAGAATATGTGCAATGCATTCTTTCATAATCAATTTCTCACCCCTCTGGTTGTCAAGAAGTTAATCAGCAAATGGGAGTGGGATCTGGGATAGAAATAATGAGATGTGAGTAATACCATTTTTAGCAATGGTGGGCATTGGGCAAGCACACACATTGGCTGTTTATTAAAGTGGCCTAGGTGGTCCTTGAAAATGTGAATTTCTCCCTATAATGCAGCTGGTTTGCTCCAGATGTCCTCCTCTTTTCTTTTGTGCATACTGCCCTGAGAGTATAACATTTCCCACTTTTACCTTGTACAGTAGCATAACTTATTTAAAGCCCAAATGAGCGTGCACTGCATTGCTTCACAATGCTTTTTACAACCCTCTGAGCTTTAAAGGATTAACCTGATTTCTGACCTTTCAAGCAAGTTGATAGCTTGTTTCTTTGTGTATCTTTCTGAAACAATGGTCAGTGACAGCAACCAGATCAGGAAAGTCTCTGATTAACAATCAACTATGGGCTGGATTCTATTACAGGAGGTAAATGTTAGCACCCATTTTATAAAAAATGTTCACACTGAAGTCTATGGGGAAACCTGTAGATAAAAGCAGAGATAAAATTAGCACCTGCAATAGAATCCAGCCCTATAGGAGTAAGGGTCCTTAAAGGGATAGTAATACTTAATATGTAAAAAAATATATTTTGTAGTGTTTATCCCCCTGTGTAAAACAAGGGTATTCCCACTGCTGAAAGGTGTTTTATTCAAATGTCATTGCAGCTGAAACTTTTTTTTTGTTTTTTTAGGTGCTCTATCACAGTGGCCTGAAATTGTACAGTGGTGCTTTTGCTACACCATCCTATGGAGGTTTATGGTCAACTGACCAGAGCTGTCCATAGGATGGTGAAGCAACAGCACCACTGTGATATTGCACCTAAAAATACAAGTTTGAGCTGCAAAACTTTTGAATAAAACACCTTTCAGCAGTGGGAGTATATTTGTTTTACTCAGGGGGATAAACCCTACAACATATATTTTTTTTTACGTTTTAAGTATTACTATGCCTTTAAAGATGATCAACTCCAAGGCGTGAAATAGAAGGGAATACAGGGGTACTTGGATACCTTTATTCACAGACATAAACAACACAGCTTTACTAGCTGTAATTAATGTTGGTGTCATGCAGCAAGTATTCAGATGATTAGTATATACAGAGTTTGACTAGTCCAGCAAGTTCTTGTTCACAACTAATTGAGTATAATCAGGCTACTATGAAAAAAAAAGAAAATAAAAAAATGCAAAAGGCTCCACCTATAAGGTAATATTGAGATTGTGTGGTTAGTACATGGAGGCAAAATATTACTAGTTGAATAGATCCTTATGGATAAATCCTATTGATGAGTGGTTAAGAAGGTAGTCCCAATAGATGACTGAATAATTGAGAAAGGTAATATCAGAAAAAGTCCTTATCTTTTTATCTCTTATATGAATTGCAGAAATGAAGTCCTTATATGAGATGTTATAGTACCTGAGAAGTGGAATAAACAGATTATCTGTCCTGTCTGGGATATGGAAATGATGAGTGGGGATACACCAATACAGATGTTTGGCATCAGATGAAAATAATCTCAGCAGAATAAATACATCTGTCTTTGCAATGTGGATAGGATCTGTCTTTTCTTAGTATTAATCTCTATGCAGCTAGGACTCAATGCCCGGAATCCACGTGAGTTTTAATACATGAAAATAAAACAATCAAAACAATCATTGCTTTTTTGTTTTGGTGTTTTTTTTAATTAGTAAATTGGTTCCTGATGAAACGTAAGACCACCAGAAACACATTAAACTATTAAAAACAATTGGAGCATGATACCAATCAACGCGGAAGGGAGAAGAAAAATATCAACCACCAGAACAGAGTAGATGGAGGAGAAACAAATGGAAACCAGGGCCGGATTTGCCATAAGGCAGAGTAGACATCTGCCTACAGGCGCACCCCACAGAGGGGCGCCTGTCACTGAAATCAAATTTTTTTTAAATATATTTTTATTCACAGTGCTCGCGCTGCGCACAGTGGCAGCAGTAACCAGCCGCATATTAAGATCTGTGCCTTCTTCGGCACAGATATTTATGCTGTTGCTCCCTCGTCTGCTCTTTAGTAATGCAGAGCGATGGGAGATGACATCATCTCCCACCGATCTGCATTATTGAAGAGAAGACCGCGCGGGAGCAAAAGCATACAGTCTGTGCAGAAGGAGGAACAGACTTTTCCTGATGCTGCACCACCAGGGAGGTATGAAACGGATACTGGGGACAATGTGAGGATGATGGGGGCAGTGTGGAGATGATGGGGGCAATGTGAGGGCAAGCTGGAGCTGATGGGGGCAAACTGGAGATGATGAGGGCAAGTTGGAGATGATGGGGGCAATGCAAGGGCAAGATGGAGATGATGGGGCAATGTGGAGATGATGGGGCAAAGTGAGGGCAAGTTGGAGCTGATGGGGGCAATGTAAGGACAAGTTGGAGCTGATGGGGGCAATGGAGATAATGGGGGCAATGGAGATGATTGGGGCAATGTGGAGGCAAGTTGGAGCTGATGGGGCAAGTTAGAGCTGATGGGGGCAATTTGAGGGCAATATGGAGCTGATGGGGGCAATATGGAGCTGATGGGGGGGCTATGTGAGGGCAATATGGTTATGTGGGGGTAATGTGGAGATTTGGAGCGTTGTGTAGGTGTCCAGTAGAGATGGCCAATGGGGGGGCGCTTCAGATTTCTGTGCCTACAGGCTCCTGAGATGTAAATACGGCCCTGATGAAAACAGGTGATCTGGATGAATAAAAAAGAAGGGGTATATAAAAGATCAAGAACTCTGGTTCTGATGGGTGATCATATTGCTACTTTCCAGTAAGCTTTTAGACAAGAGGGGAGAGAGAGAGAGGAACAATCATCTGTTGTTTACTGTTGTAAGCATTGTACTATATTCGTCTTCTACTGGGAGTATCATTGACTTACCCCCATTTTTTGGACCACAGGCTCACATTTTCCTAGCACATTTCTGGTTCATCAAGTGAATATTTTCATATTCCCCACATAATTGCTCTTTCCTAGTGTTTCTTTGTGAGATACATATTATATATTGTTCTATTATCTTCTTATCCAATTTTTATGTTTGATGACTACTACTATATGATAGTTAAATTACTTTTTGTTTTACATTTTTATTTAAGAGTAACAATGTACATTTAGACCACTGCTCTCTTTTATTTTTCAAGTCTTTAATTAAAACAGGATCCTGCATTTCCGTCTGTTATGATATGACAGACTAGAGCTCCCAATGAAAGCTGCCTGGGTAGACTCTATGAAGCAGATTCCTCACAAAGAGGTGACAGACTGCTATTTGATATATAAATAAAACAAGACAGTACAACAACAAACAACACAGGGGTAGACTGCAAGGTAGGCTCCAGTGGGCCAGATGCTTGAGAACGATGACTGGTGTTTGAGGCTAGCTGGGGATGGCTGCTCTCTAGGCTGCCTTGCTGCAGCCTAGGCTGGGTTAGAGATGCTGACTTCAAGGGAAACCAGTGTTAAAGAAGATGGGAAGTAAGACAAGCAAGTCAGTAAGAAGCATTAAGCGCAGTATCTAGCAGCAGACAGAAGAATGGCTGAGGTTGGAACTAATCCGGCAAAGCGGTACTAGGAGGCAGGCAGAAGAGTAGTCGAACAAATGGAGCCAAAGTCGGAAACAGGATATCAGAGAATCCTGTACCAAAATGTAGGACAGGAGGGAAGTTGAAAGAGAAGCTAAGTCAATACACAAGGAATCACTCAGGAACAAGACTGGAACTATAGGTCAAGAATTAGAAAGCTTTGATCAAGCATCTGCCCTAAATCTCCAAAGACTCAGAGCAACCACAAGACAAGGTGGGGAACCAGGATCCGGATAACTAGGAAAACCAAACGAAAAACCAGACAAGGAATTACAAGAAAAGGCGGAGAATGACACTACCTTTGGATATCCACCTGATTACTGATAGGTAACAGAGAGCTTGTTATCTGAGTATGATAAGACCACTACAAATTGAGATGGGATCAGGTTCAAGCAATTTAATTTAAAAGGCAACTATACCATTTTCCAAGGCTGCTCCAGGTACAAAACTAATAAAAAGATTTGGGCTTCACTGTGTAGAGTCTCAAAAGGCTCCTGACTGCATTTTGGTGGAATTAGAGAACCGGCCTCCTCAGCTGTCATTGAAGTTAGGCTAAGCAGGGAAGCCCATGGTTTAAAGATCCAATAAGATTAAATGTTTAATTTTACCAAAAATGTGGAATATCCACATAAACAGAGATATTCTACAGAGAGCATGTAGTTCTAAACAATGACTTTGACACACGGATATGGGTAATAGTGCAGTCATGTTGTGTTCCTTCATCCTGCATCAACTGGCAAAGTATATTCTGAGATCCATGTTGCCCCTGAATATTTCTGTGTATTATGACTTTAACCCCACTACCTAATATCTGTGTTGATCAACATAATTGTGTCATCTTAGTTTCCCACTCAAACACTGCAAGCCAACACAGTTTGAAAGCAGGTGAGTCTTATCATAAAGATAATAAAAAATATGTTTTTAAGATTTTTAACTAGGTCAGCTCATTATTACAAGAATTCCTCAGGGGCATTATTAATCTAGATAGGGATGATTATGAGAACCAGATAGGACTTGCCCGATATTAGGTTTCTGTTATGTGGTAGGCAAGCTTAAACATATTTTGGCCAAACTATGCAATGAAATCCTCAAATGTATTAATACAATGGTATAATATATGCTATATACAGGGTGCACCTTTTGGTAATTTGTATGGAGAAGCACAGGTTTGTTTTTCTTTTAGCTTATGCAAAAAAATCATTTCCTGTTGTATAGGAAAATTCCCACTATAAATGCCAATTTGTCAGGTTTTCCCACCTTTTTCATTGCTTAGAAATTAATGATAATAATGAAGCACCCTTATCCCATATGAAGAGTTTCCTCCTTATATTCTATAACGGTTTTATGGACACTCAGACACAGTAGGTTTAGGTAAAACACAGTTTTATTGAAAAAACACAGAATAAGAATAACCCTTGCTGGTCCAGTAATATATGTACACAATATAGTACTGACACAGGTCAGGTTACAGTAATCAATACCCACACGGGTCCAGTATATATATATATATATATATATATATATATATATAACAGCAATAATATAATACTGACACAGGTCAGGTATAGTTCGTGTGATTCCCAAATGAGACAGCAGTGAAATGGTTACTGTTAGGCCAGGAAGACTGACAGGCCCTAATAGTGCGAGGCCCACAAGACATTCACTGTGCAGATAGTGACATAATAGCGAGTAATGCCATAGGAGTAAACAGAGGCCCAGGACAAGTGGTAGACTGCCGTAGCAGTAACAGAGGACTGCAACTGTAGGCACTGAGGAACACCCAACTGAGACTGCAATGACTGTGACCCGATGGAATATGGCACCAACCCCGAAAGGGTTAACGAATGCTCAGACCTAAAGTCGACTGCCAGATAGTGAGAGCAGCCTGAGGCGCCCAGGGTTAGACCAACCTCAGCTTGTAGCAGTAAAAGGTCAAGCGTACCGTGGTGCAACCAGATGGATCTACCACACCGGGGTGTCGGCCCACGCGACACAATAGGTGACCGGGTCACAGTAACGAGACTGCCTGAGCAGCAACGAGGCAACAGAGGATCTGTCCATAGACAGAGAGGACACCGGATGACAGCCACTAGCCGGATACCGGATGGGACCACAGGCCAGACCTGATACACGGAACAGGAAGGTTTGCCAAAACCGGGTCGGTACACAGAGCAGGAACGTCAGTCAGGCTGGGTCGGTACACAGAGAAGGGACATCAGCCAATCTGAGTCGGTACACAGAGCAGGAACGTCAGCCAGGCCGGATCAGTACACAGAGCAGGAACATCAGCCAATCCAGGTCAGTACACAGAGCAGGAACATCAGCCAATCCGGGTTGGTACACAGAGTAGGAACGGATATAGCAGAGTAGTCAGGCAGTCCGGGTCGGTACACAGAGCAGGAACGGATACAGCAGAGTAGTCAGGCAGTCCGGGTCACACACAGAGATCACACAAATTACTGGAACAAGCGGTGGCAACGGAAACAACACGAAAGGGCACCGGAGAAGTGACAGGGCCCAGTATTTAAGGACAAATACTGGGCGGAGCAAAGCCACACCAACCAATAAGAGGCATCAGGAAGTAAAACTGACAGAATGTCGCCAGCAATAGCACAGGCACAGTGATATATTACCACTGTTCTAGTATAAAAGGGGTGTCAGTGTTCCACTTGTTGTTCATCTTGGGAGTGAGAGGCAGTGAGAGAAAGCAGCTCCACTGTAGATGCAAGCTGTATAGGTAGATATGTAATGAAAGTTAGCTGGAGCTGCTTGATAGGACTGTTGATGGTAGCCACTAGCCACTGCCAGTTGTTCTCTGGGTAGAATTGAAAAAAACACAAAAAAAACATTTTTGACTGATAAATGACAGGCAGATAAGCAGGTGGTCCGTCTTACCTGAGATGGCTAAGCCTAGCTGAGACTCTGCTGAGATTGAACAAAAGATTCTACTCAAACAATACAAAACTAATAGACAATATGTACAAATGGACATAATGTGTATCTTTTAGTCACTCCAACATCAGCAAGAATAAGAGGGACAAGCATATACTGATGTTTGTTGTGTCACATCACCTGCTGGGAGGTTTATTATTATTAAACAATTCATTAAGGATAGAATAATGTTTATCTTCCCATACACTACCCCACTGTACTCCTCTTGGCACAATCAGTATTAAAGGGTGAAATCTCTGCAAATTGGCAATAGGCAGGAGTAGGGCTAGAGAACTGATTATTACAGTGCCTACTTTAGGGTGGAATCTTATTCTTTCATTCATCCCAGGCTACCGTTGATATGTTGTAGAGGCTATGACAGATAGAAGAAAGGCAATAAAAAAGACATCTCTTGTATTCAAGGGATTAAAAAGTTATATTTAAATCAATGGGAATTTGGTAAACATTTGGTCCCCTCTGATGTAGTCCAGCCTTGTGTGTATAATACCTGCTGCAGATGGAACTATTACATCCACAATGCAAATGCAGCCCTTTACAGGCTTCTGCCTGTAATTACTTTTTGCATACTATACAATAGATACTGGGGAAGAGAGAACTGAAAACTGTGAAGTGATATTCTCTCCAAGATACTGTATTGTCCTAATATGTACTCATATGTAACTCTTTTAACTGTTGGCTGAAAACTCATTGAAATTGCTGAACAGTAAATCAGCTTATAACCTCTTTACATCCTTAAAGGAGCAGTAAAAAATACATATTGTGGGGCTTTTCTTATTGAGTAAAATATGAGTACTTACACTGTCGAGAGATGCAGATTTCCAGAGTTATTACAGTTTAAACCCATTTTTTTACATTAACTATGCCCTCTAGTGGTCAAGTTCCAATTAGTTTCTCTGTCGCATACAGTTTTCCATAGAATGTGATAGAAACTGCTGAGGCACTTCCTGTCGGTTAGACCTCTCAGGAAGTAAACACACTTTAAATTCACTTCCTGATTATTTCAATAAAGAAATGTTAAATAAAACAGCTGACAGCAATGGGAGTACCCTTGTTTTACTCAGCAGGAAAATATCTATAACGTATAGGTTTTCATAAAAAAGAAGTTTACTGCTACTTTAAGTTATTCTAAGAAAATATTGTAATCTAATACACCTTTATTGCTAGTTAAAGGAACACAAGCATTTAAAAATGGATTGGGGTTATATACACTTGATTACCCTGTATTTCATGCTAATATTGGCAAACAATATGTTTCCTGAGGCGTAAAAACTAGTCTTACATATGCTCTGAGGGAGCAAACATTCCTGCCTTTTCCAGAGCTATAGGGCTTCTGTTGATTTCCAGGATTATCTGTGAATGAGCTGAGATAAGATAACATGCTTTCTTAATACAATAGCAGTGGGCAAAAATAAGAATCAATTAATTGACTGTGCTCATATCAAATCGAACAGCACAAATAAAATTAAATAAGTGCTCTGACAATACACACATGCATTAAAAGTAAGTTTAGGATTATTTTTTAGGCATGTAATATATGAATAATTAATTTTTACATATAGTAGCTGTAAGTATACTATTAAAGATATATCAGCTAGTATTCCTTTAATAGTAATTTACTGTTCAACTAAAACAATACTTAACAATGGATGCTCAGAGGAAATCAAAACCCTGAAACTCCTCACACCCAACAGTACCAGGCTTGTATGCACAAGTTGAGACCTATAGTTTAAACAAATACAGTATTTAAAGAATGAGGATTACTGTACTTCACAAATAGAACCCAAGATCCTATGACTCTGTTTCCGACTTCTATAGTGTGTATGTACTGGCCAACAAAGCTTTATTGTATTGAATTTGTAGGATAAACTAAAGTTATACAAATTGTAAGAAACTGAACTAAAAATAGTACCAGCTTTCTTCAGTTATAAACTGGAGATTTTTTTTGTTACTATGTACTTTCTAAATATAGCTAAGAACATGGCACATGTATTGGTTTATTATAATATATGTAAAGAGCCTATTAAAGACTGTCAGTTTATGGAAACAAATGCTCTACAAAATGATGCAACAGTGAATACGAATATAGGTAAAAGGTAGTACTGTGTTACCCGTAGAAAAAGCAGGAGACTTGGAGAGTAAAAGTGATACCTTTATTGGCTATGTGGCTCTGTGATGCAAGCTTTCAAGATACTTTAGGGCTCTTCTTCAGGCTTATTTAGAATGTGAACGCTGAATACAGAATACATGACAGGTTACATACCCATGCAAATTGTTTTTACTTTTGACCTATCATGAATTGTGTATCCAGCCATCATTTAAATATGCCTGTAGAAGAGTCCTAAAGTGTCTTGAACATTTGCCTCCTAGAGCCCCTTAGTTAACCAATAAAGGTATCACTTTTACTCTATCAGTCTCCAAATACAAATATAGTAAGGGTTTTCTACACAAAGGGAAAGCAGAGATTTATTGGGGCAAACAAAATGCACAATAGTGAACAAAAATTCCAGAAATTCACATTGATTTAAAACGGAACCCTAAACCTATTATGTTTAGTTATGATAAGTAAAAAACTGCATGTATATTGTGCTAGCCATTTCTTTGTTATATAAAAGAAAATAAGGGTTATTTGTGTGTGGTACAGTGTGGCACTTTATGGTAATTAGCATCAGTGATGGGTTACTTACTACACACCATGCTATGAATAAATCTAGACAGAGCCTAGTTTGCCCAACCCTGGAACAGAGTATGGTCATGTCGACTGGAGACAGAGTATAAACACATAGACCAGGAACCAGTATCTGCTTCTGGCAGCTTTACAGCTCGTCAAGCAGAAAGGGGAGGGAGCAGATAACTTTATTTTCCTATATCTCTCAAACCATAACAGTTTGAGAGCTACAAATAAGTGCAAGTACTCTCTTTTAATTGTATCTACCTTATAGTGAATACATTTTTTCTGACATTACTATCCCTTTAATAAGGTGAAGTTAAATAAAGCTGTGGCCTGTTATTCCCAAGATTCATGTCTGTTTTTATTTGGGGCATCGTACCTCTCCTTATGACATGATCTTTGATTTAATTGGAGATTTTACTGACTAGGATGGAGACGTCTCAAAGGATAAAATGGCCATTTAAAGTGAAAATGTCACTTTGTAACAAATATGTGAGTTTCAAAGAGGTTTCAAAATCACCTATGTCTGTTAATCATGTTTTTATCTCGCTTTCTTTATTTACCAGTTTATGCAAATGAGCTCATATGTTCTGATAGGTTGTGGCAGTTGGGAAGGAGAGCAGTATGACAGTGTCTGCGAGCAGTATGACAGTGTCTGCCAGTGCCTGCCAGATTTGCACTAAATGACAAATAAATAAAGCTAAGTATATCATAAATTGTTGCTTTAATAAAAAATGGCCAAAATAAATATAGGTACTTCAAAATGGAAAAGTCACTTCACCGACATTAACCCTTTGAGTGCCAGAAGGGTACGCAACGCATTGCAAAGCACTCAAAGGTTTAACAGTTTTATTCATAAACCCTTCAAACTATACCAATTCATTAAACTTTTTTAAGCAATGATTGGACACAGTTCTGGCACTCAATGGGTTAAGGAAAACGTGCAAATTGTAAAATAAGCACATTGTCTGCTGCAGTGATATACAATCAAAGGAAAGCGCCATTTCTTCCATTTTGTCATGAATTTTGGCTGCTCTTATCATTACGTTCTAAGTATATTAAGTGTGAGCGCCCCCAACTGCAACAAAGTCCTCTCCTACCAGCCTGCCGGGGTCTGAACTAGTATAGCAACAGTGAAGTGAGCATATTCATAACATGAAATCTGATGGTTGAAAATCCTGTATGTACATACGTTTCCTGTTATAACTTTGCACACAGGGAGCCCCATGAAATACATAACTATCAGTCAGAAAGATTTACAAACTGTCTGGCATGCCAGTGCAGCTGGTTTTACTTCATTGTCAACTTTGTGCATAAGGCCTTTAGGACGCTATTCAATATGCTAAAGAGGTACAATTTTGGAATGAGCCAACTGCATCATGGTGGGGACAGTTGAATATTCCCATTGATTTAAATTGGAATTTTAACCCCTTTAATTCCAAAGAGTTGTCCATTGCCTTGAGAAGTTATGCATTTGAGACATTTCTAGCTTTCAAGGGGGTACAAGTAGGGGTGGGCAAAAAGTGTGAAAAATTTCCCACGAAGTTTCGCGAAAACATGCCAATTTCTCGCTTTTCCCACAAAAAATGTTGCCTTTCCGCCTGTGCAGAAATGTCCTCCTTTTCGCCTATTTTAACAAATTTTCCGCCTATGTTAACACATTTTTTCATCTATATTTCCTATAGGTACTACATTTCCCACTGTAATATTACTTCTTCTGAGGGCTGAAGTTTAGAAATAAGTGGCTGAAAGTCAAAGTTGTGAGTCCTACAGCAAAATATGGCTTGACAACTGTGATAGCATGCAGACACTTTCTTGCTTAAGTGACACTGGCACATATTCATGATGATATCAAGTAATAAAAAAAGTGCAACCTACAATGTGGTAGATATGTTTTAGTGGTGGTGGTGGGGGACTGGCATGGTGTGACTTGTGTATGTATTTTTACCATTGTCATACTCTATCCTCCTTCTCAGATTATTGACACATATTACTTATCGGTCATAGCAGTGGCCTCATCTGTCCTCCACCTCCTCATCTGTGCTGCTGTTAATATATTTGTCCTGGATTTGTCTGTCATGTGTGGTTTCTGCTACTACTACTACTGGAGCTAGATGATGTAATTCTACTGCCACTACTACTAGGTGTCAAAGGTGCAGCACTTACAGCAGCAGCACCAGAGGTACTCTTCATATCTAACACTGTGGATGTTAACCTGTGTTGCTGCTGTTGGGTACTCAAAAGAGGTGTGTGGCTGAGTGGGACTTGGACTTTGAAAAGGCAATGATGCTGAGGATGACTGATAGGGTGACTGTGTGCTTTTTGACATCTGTACTTGTCCAGGGTCAGACTTTTCAGTGGCTTTCTCAAACAGTTTATAGACAGGCACAGTGCTCCTTAAAAGCGGTGGAAGATTCAGCCTTTGACTTTCTGCTAACCTTATAGTCCTGTCATCATCCTCACGCTCAACTTCATCTGTATCTGAACAAGAAAAGGATGCTTGAGGGATATATTCTAGATCTGCATCATCATCAGTCATCATTAGGTCATCCTCAGCAGCATCACCTGACAGTTCTTGTCCACTACTACCCTTATATTCCTCTAAGCTTTTGGAGGTCTCAAACAATTTCTTTTTACTTTTACTATAAGAAAATTCACTACTACTTTGTGGACAGGTGTTTTGGTGTCTCACTGTTTGATGCAGCAGGCGGTTCAGCTGCTACACCTTCCTCTATTATGCTGTTCCAGCATCATCAACATTTGAATGTGACTTGTTGTCGTCTTCAGTGTTCTTCTTATATGGTTCTTTATTTCTACTGGCACTGGTGGTGCTGGACCTAGTTTTGGACCTTGACAAACTACATCCCCCTTGGAGTAAAGGAATCATCATAACTGATTGCACACGCTGCAACAACCATTGCTGCAGTAGGTTTTTGGACTACTACTTTACTCTCACGTTCCAACACTGCTCCACCCCTCCTAATTCCCCTTGTGCGTTTGCTGGACATTCTGCAACTACACTGTGTTTTTTTACTGTACAGTGCACAACACAACTGATGGAGCTGTATGATGCCTTGCCTAAGCCCAGTCAGCTGTCCATCACTGTCACCTAAGATATTTCGTTTTTTTATTCTTTTATATTTTTTTTTATTTTTTATCTTATTTTTTTTTTTTTTTTAAGTTGTCCACCCTGTTGTCTTATCACAGTCTGTCCAAAAAAAAATTTATAACTGAAAAAGAAAATCAACAATGTATTTCCCCAGACTTCCCCACCCAGCACAGGGACAATAACAGCAAGATCAGCAAGCAAATAGGTTGCCTGTGTCTTGCCTGTCAGTCACGTGGAATTTTGGAGTATTTGGGGGACAACCTCCTTCCTAGAGTGCCCCCAGACTCCCCTAATACAGAGAACAAATGTCCTACCTAAATGACTTCCTAAACTATGATTCAATTCCCCTTTATTTGCCTATCTCCTCTAGCTAAAAACATGCTGCTCTCTCCTCTCACAAACACAGAATGGCTGCTGTGAGAGCCTGAAACCCTTTTATATGACTGTAGAAAAATGTTCTTCTCATTGATTTCAATGGGCGGAAAAAGTGGTAAAAAGCAGAAAAACAGCACTTTTTGCAGGAATTTTTTTTGCCAAGCGAAAAGTGCCATTATTCGCCGATTTCAGTTTGAGGAGAAAATTTTCGCCCATCCCTATATAAAAGTCACATTTAAAACAAGGGGATTTTTGAACATTACATTTCTCCTGTATGTTGCAGCTGGTTTACCTCAGATTTACTTTGCTTTTGCCTTTGTATATAGGTCCTTAGAGCTGTATTCAATAAACAAATAAGGAACAGTTCTGGATCCCCCCAGACTGAACCACAGGGGGAAAAAATCTATTGATTTAAATTGGCATTTTAACCCCTTGAATGCTAGAGAGGTCCATAACTTATTCCTTTGCATTTGTTGGAGACTTTTCTACATACTTGGGGACTCTCTGGAACTGCCCCCTAGACTCCGGTTTTCAGACTGAATTACCGGGTCTCCAGGGACAGAGGCTGATTCTTCTGTGGTGGTGAGTTTCTACTCCTTTCCACACTGTTCCACCCTGTTCCACCCGCTTCCATCCAACTTCTTCTTCTTTCCACCTTGTTCCTCCCACTTCTTCTCCTTCCCACCCTGTTCCACCCTGTTCCTCCTGTTTCCCTCCAACTTATTACCTTTTCCACCCTGTTCCACCTGCTTCCCACCAACTCCTTTCCACCTTGTTCTTCCCACTTCCCTCACACTTCTTATCCTTTCCACTTTGTTCCTCCCACTTCCCTCCCACTTCTTATCCTTTCCACCTTGTTCCTCACACTTATTCTCCTTCTTACCCTGTTACTCTCACTTCCCTCCCACTTCTTCTCCTTCCCATCCTATTCTGCCCACTTCCCACCCATGACAAGTAAGCCTCATATGCCCAATTAAGCACCAACATTTATAATACAAATAATGTCATTGACATCCCATGCCAAGCAGCACATGAGCCCTCTCTGAGGGCTCAACGAGAAGAAGTTCTCAGGTATGCTTATCTAGCACATAAGTGATCTAGATGTCGGTATTGAAAGTAATGTCTCAGTCTTTGTTGATGCCACTAAGATGTGTAAGGATATATAGTATATGTATATATATATATATATATATATATATATATATATATATATACAGAGCAGGATTTTTTTTTCTGAAGAAAGATTTGGATAACCTAAGTGAATAGGCAGAAAAGTGGAAAATGAAGTTTAATATAGATAAATGTAAGGATATGATATGCATAACATTTTGTTTAATTAGAGTAGTCTACTGTCTGCTTTAAAGGGATAGTAATACTTCATTTTACCTTTATTTTATTTTGTAGGCATTACAAAAACATGAAGAACGATATAAGTCTTATCTCTCAAACCTTTATGGTTTAAGAGATATTCACAAGCAAAGTTTCCCCCCCCGTTCAACCAGATCAGAAGGGAGGTGCCCAGGTAGACTGCAGAGAGGGACAATCTTCAATTAAGATAAGGGAAAAAGCTGAAAAACTTGTCAAGGGGGGAAGGGCTTTCATTGTTTTCATACAAAGAAGATTGTCCCCTGCTGTTATCTGTCTGGTCTTACAACCAGATTCACATCTGAGAAGAGATGGCTTACACTAGGTAAAAGGGGCAGGAGGGGGAAACTTTGCTTGTGAATATCTCATAAACCATAAAGGTTTGAGAGATAAGACTTATATCGTTCTTCATGTTTTTTTAATGCCTACAAAATAAAATAAAGATAAAACGAAGTATTACTATCCCTTTAACCTTTTGAAGGAGACTAATAGAATAAAAATGATACCTTTATTTGCTAACTGAACCAACAACATGTGCAAAACTCATTTTACTTAACCTTTTGAGTGCCAGAGGGGTAACCAACACATTAAATACTAGTTAAAGAGACATAGAGAACACTCTGCTTAACCCTTTAAGTGTCAAAGGGGTATGCAATGCATTGCATTGCAATGCATTGCGTAACCTTCCAGCACTAAAAGGCTTAAACAGTATTATCTTAAACCATACAAATCTGCATGGGGTGCCCAGGGTCACAAAACACCGTAGAGGGCACAGTTTTGGCTTTTTTTTGTACCATTAACTGTTTTATCTTGAAAGTCTACTATGTATTGTTTCAGTTACTAAGTTACCAGCTGAATGCCCTCTAGGTGTCTGTTTTCTATTTGTCTTGTTTAGTATCCAAAGCATTGTTCTGCAATGTGTTAGATACCCCTCTGGCACTCAAATGGTTAATTGGATTGCAGTCTTTTGTAGTTATACGAATCCCTTCAACTTCGTTTTTTTCATGGGTATGTGCTTGTGTGCAGTTGTGCTCACGTGGTACACTGGTACATTACAGGACAAAGAATGTATACTAATTTATATTGCTTCATTTTGTCTGAAACTTTGAATAAAAATTGAATTCATATTTAACCCTTTTCGTGCATATCCCGCTGGCACTGAAAGGGTTAAATAAGTTAAGTGAATGCATTGCATTTTGCAATCCTCGCATTGCATTTACATTGTACACCTTTCCAGATCAATACAACTGTTATAACTCTCAGCTCCAGGCCCTGTAATCAAGCTGTGGGAGTCCTTTTACCATGGACATGTTTATTTTTTTATGTATTTCTTAGTGTAAAAGCCCGTGTATACGGGCCAAGGACCAGGTGATATTAAAAGGCTGGTCCTACCCTGCATCCTGCTGTCAATGCAGTCATGCACTGTAGAGACTGCTCGAAAGCACAGATTGCTCCCAGCATTCCTATACCTCCCAGCATATGTGTGTTCGGGCAGTCTCTACTGTGCTTGATGGCTTCTGACAAACATCCTAGCGAATTATTATATAGGACTTGTGGGAAAGCCAGTGTACACAGGCCATGTTGACAGGTGATGTTGACCCTTTGAGTGCCAGGGGGGTACCAATGCATTGCTTTGCAATGCTCTGTGTACCCCTCTGGCACTCAAAGGGTTAAGAGGGCGGTCCTGCTCTGCATACTGCCACCGCACACGATGCAGTCCTGCACTGTAGAGACTGAACAAATGCACAGAATGCTCCCAGCGAGCGAAACAACTAGCTCAGCATCAACATCACCTTCTTCTTCTAGGGAAACAAGTACATCTCCTGCCAATCCACCTCACTCACCATTACCTCCCCCGTCAAATGATAGCCCCTCTGATAATGTTAGTATATGGCAGTTCATCTCTATCCATTGCACACTGTGTGGTGCACTGACCACACATGCCTGTGTGGTGGAGGAGAATCGATGTCATCAGGTGGCATCTGAGGAGATTCCATCCTGCAGAATATGCTAGGATTCTGGCAGAGAGGGTTCATTATTACTATTAAACTGTCAGCAAGTTGCCATGTGTCCTTAGCGCGGTCTGAACAAGGGGTACAGTGACAGTGGCAGTACTTGGTTTTGGGTGTCATGGTGTTTGGATACAGTTGTGCCCCCAGATGTTATTTACCACACACACACTGTGCACATTGAAGTTGCTGATGGAAGCCACAGTTCCTGTTCTCAAGGGAAAATATATATTGTAATAACAACACACCCATGATGATTTTGGAGGAGGGGCAGGTGGAGAAGATTTAATGGTTAACTTGTTCTTTTCGCCGCATATACTGGGGGCTACTTATTCTTCTAATATTGGCTCAGGCTCAGGAGCCAGTTGTGTCAAGTTGTGATCATCCATCTTCCATGTTACTGCTATTGTTGATCCCATTCCCTTTCAGCTACCTAATCATCCTGCTGCTTAAACAACTCAGCAGCAGCAGTACGAACAGCAGTTGCAACGCAGGATATTTGACAGTGGCCACTGGCCAACATGACCTGCTGGCATTAGGCCAGTAGGGCATTTTTATTTTTTTCTCAGGGCATGTGTTTTGAAAAAAAAAAAAATAAAATAAAAACTAGTCCTACAATAAAATAAACAATTTTGGGGGGATTTGTTTCTAACAAGCCTAAGTCTTACAAATCAATGTTTCCATAGGGCTTGTGCCAAACAAGCTTAAGTCCTACAAATCAAAGTTTCCTTAGGGCTTGGGCCTCTAATAAGTCTAAATCCTACAAAGGCCTCTAACAACAAATCAACAAATCATCCTCTACAAAATACTCTATCAAGCCAAGTATCAGTCCACCCCAGTGGCAGCTTATGTCAGGGGGTTCCTGTCTCTGTCCCTTTAAATACAAATGTCTTCTTTTATTTTATTGATTTATTTATTTTTATTAACTATCCCCCCAATAGCAGTCAAGAAATCCCCCCAAAACAAATTCCCTGTTCAAATGATTCATTCATTCACCAACATAGGCACCCTCCTCAGACCCCTTTATAACATGTCTTATGGTTTTTATTTGCTTTTATTTTATTTAGGATTTCTATTTTATTAAGTGCCCCCCAATCCCAGTAAACAACACCCCAAAAATATTCCCTGTTCAACTGATTCTTTCTCCACACCCCACCAACATAGGCACCCTCATGCCCCTTTTATACAATGCCTTTGGGAAATAAAATATTATTTGTAATGTGTTGTGTGTAACTTCTATGTTCCCATTGATTTCAATGGGCGAAAAAAGAGGAAAAAAGCAGAAAATCAGCACTTTTCTCGGGAAATTTTTCACCAAATGGAAAGTGCCATTTTTCGCCGATTTCAGTTCAAGGCAGAAAGTTTCGCCCATCCCTATTAATCATTATATATACATAGACACATAAACGTACATATGCACATATATATTAAATAATTATATACAGTTACATACTGTTTTCAGATATAAAGAAGCATTTACTTCTAAGGATTATAGACTGGAAGAAGATATGATTATTTCAGGTAGGTTATTCCAGGCTTTTTGAGCTCTGAAGGAGAAGGCAGATCAACTTGCTTCTTTCTTGTAGTGTGGAATACGCAGTGAGTTGTTAGCAGTGGAGCAGAGGTTATAGATAGCATGGACTGCTGGAGTAAGCAGACTGCTCAGGTAGCCCAGTAGTTTTCCAGATAAGTCGTTGTGTACTAAACAAAAAAGGTGAAGGGAATGTCTAGATTTTGAATGTTAACCAATTTAGCTCTTTAAGCATATCAAAGTGATAGTAGTATAATTACATTGGAGGATAAAGTGGCATAATGTAGGGGATTTTTTACAAAGCAGCAGAGAAATTATTGAACCAGAGTCATATTCTGGGTCATATCAAAAGTATCATAGGGGGGGGAAATGATTTGGAGATCTCTCTTACCCTATCTAGAGTAATTGTATTTTTATTTGTTACCTATATTGCAGTTGGTTTGCCACAGAGTTGCACCACCATACATGGAAACTCTCCAAATCAGACCCAGAGAATCCATTTTTTATACTTAATTCCCGTTCTCGGGGGAAAATGGCTGATTCTCCTGCTCCTTTGTCTGGTCCTGGTGTCCTGGCATGTTAGTCTTAGACTGAAATTATGCACATGTACAATTAAGCTGATGCACCAAGATGAATGGGAGAAATTCTGGATCCGTCCAACTGAACTTAACCCTTTGAGTGCCAGAGAGGTATGCAATACATTGCGTAACAATGCACTGGATACCCCTCTGGCACTCAAAGGGTTAAAGGAGAAAAAACAAATCTCAAAATTCATGAGTTACTTTGCAACACCATCTACTTCACTGCTGGTTTCACTCATTTTCTACCCAATTCTGCCCACTTTATGCTCATTTAAAAGATAAACCCCTACTCCCATCTTCTCAATCCCACCAACCCTGCTTAAGCCCTGCCTACTTTACAACATTTGATCACTCCCACCCCCAGACCTTAGTGGAACACCAGGGGCTTGGCACAAGCAGATTCCCAGGTATGTGCCACATTTTTCCATAGTATATCACCTTACTGAGGCTGATGTACTAAGAAGTACTTCAGCAGTTCTTGGGGACACCAGCTGCTCCATTGATTTGAAAGGCGGTTTTAACCATTTCAGTGATAGAGAGGAAGGGGCTAAAAACCCTGTTTAAATGAATATGAATTTTGAGATTTTTTTTTTATTTCTCCTTTAACCCTTTGAGTGCCAGAGGGTTATACAATGCATTGTTATGCAATGCATTGGATACCTCTCTGGTACTCAAAGGCTTAAGTTCAGTTGGTCGGATCCAGAATTTCTCTCATTCATCTTGGTGCATCAGCTTAATTGTACATGTGTATAATTTCAGTCTAAGACTAACATGCCAGGACACCAGGACCAGACAAGGGGTTTCTGGTATAAATTTATCCTTGATAAATGAGAGAGTGAAAATATACAGCCACTGACAGATACATCTGCACATTGTAAACACAGCTGAAAATACATCAATTTTCTGCCATATTTACCACTCTCCCTTTAGTTAAAGGAGCCTCTAATGTCCATAATAGAGGGGGCTTATTTGGAATTTTCAGTAATGAGGCAATTAAGAGCTCTGTAAGACAGACTTAATTAAATGACTGCTCTTGAAAGTACTGCAGGACAGTCCCAGCCACATATACAGACAGCACCTCTATTGTTTTAAGCAAGACAGGGCCTGCGTTCTATCTCTATGTGCAGTAAATACATCCTTGGCTCAAGGGCAACATACATAAAAAATACAAAAGTGGCTGTTTTAGTTATTTCCCTGTAGGCTTTATACATATCTGGTGTCACATAATTCACTCCAGTGTCTAGGAAGTACCTAAATATAGCATGTTGTTTCTTATTCTTTGTTTGACTGGTTGGGTTACTTCATAATGTCTAAATATAGCTGTGTTTATTGGATGCTTTACTCTTGTTGGATCGGTGCTTAAAGATGTACATCTGGGAGTCTGTTTTGAAATAAATCAAACTGATCGTTTACAGGTGAAACAATACTTCATTCTTTCTTATCTAAAGCAACGTCTCCTGCCAGGAACATAAAAGGGAGGGAATGGTTGATTTTGTCACTTGATGCATATCTTCTTCTTAAACAAATGCTGTTAATAATCCATCAGTGCATGTGAACGTACCATTACAGATGGGACAAATCAATAAGGCCAGGATACTGTACTGGAAACCCTCACTTACATCATTATTTTTACTATTGCAAATCAATATGTAGTACACCCCTTTGGCTTCAAATGGTTAAATCTCCAATAGGGCTTTAGTTCTTAGTATTTTGTAGCAATGGTTTTGTAGTATGAAATCACATGGGACTGTTGTTGCTCTTTACTGCAATAGAGTAGCATGTTTTTGCTTTCCTCCCAGAATCCCTTTCTCTCAATATAATCAGCAGAGGCATAATTTCCCGGAAAACACAATTACCACTAATATTTATACAATTCCAGAAACCAATACTAGAAATTTGTTGCCAGATTAATGCACTGTATGAGGGAAGCATCATTATCAATGAAGCAGGTAGACAAACAGCAGAGTAGGACAAATCACTTTCCAGGCCAGAATGTCAGTTAGAAAGTTATTATACCAGTAGGGCTCTTTTTAAACTTTGAGTTCTAGTGGGTTTAAATATTCAGTACTAACAGAAGGTCCTGGTTTTGTAGTATGGAATCACATGAATAGAGTATTTTTTTTCTCCTCAATATAAACAGCAAGGAAATTTTTCACAGAAAACACAGTTACCTGCAATATTTATACCATTCCAGAAACTCATAGTAGAAATTTGTTGTTTGTGTAACGCACTGTATGAAGGAAGCACCATAATCAGTGAGGCAGGATGGCAACTAGCACAACAGGACATGTCACCTTCCAGGCCAGGATGACAGGTAGAAAAATATTATACCAGCAATGTTATTTTTTATATTTTGAGTTCTAAAGGGGTTAAATATTCATAAATATTAATAGCAGGGCCTGGTTTTGTAGTATGTATCACATGAACATTTTTACTACAATAGTGCAGCAATGTTTTTTTTCCTCAGAGAATCCCTTTCTTTCAATATAAACAACAGAGACAGCACTGCATGTGAAACACAATCACTTGCAATATTTACAGTATACTATTCCATTGAAGCGAGTTTCTAAGGTCCATATTTAGTAAAGCAAAGTGGAATTATTCTGGGGTAAATCAACTGCACCACAGGGAAGAAATAAAAATCCCCATGGACTTGAATAGAGCTTTTTAACCTCTTGAATGCCAGAGAAGTTTCCAATGCATTGCATCACAATACATTGGAGACCTCTCTAGCATTTGAAGGGTTAAAAGGCCAATTTAATTTAACATGAATGATTATTTGTCCCCTATGGTGCAGCTGATTTACACCAGAATAACTCCAGTTTGTTTTTATAAATATGGTCTTAGGTTCCCAAGAGACCCAAGAGAGAGCTAATGTTAACCTAATGCAACATGCAGCCCATTATACCACTGCTAGTAGGGAAAATAGCATATTTGGGAAGTCTCCTGATCTGCCAAAGATACTCCAGAGGGCAGATGCATTAAATTGGGATAGAGGTGATAAAGCGGACATATCATTATCAGTGATATCCCTTCTCCAGCTCCTGTGGTATTTTATGGAGCATATGCACTAAGATTTCTCAAGTGGCAGAGGTATTAAAGTATAAACTCCATAGAATAAAATAGGAACTGCAATATTTGGGTGATTCCATTTAACCCTTGGAGTGCCAGGGGGTAAGTAATGCATTACAAAGCAATGTGTTGCGTAGCCCTCTTGCACTTAAATAGCTAAACCCATATTAAAACAGGAGGAATATTGCAACATGCAGCATGGACTGCAACATGCACTGTGATAGAGGCCCCTGGAGTGCACCCAGCACAGTACTGAAATGGTGAGGAGGTGATCTGTCCAGGGTGAAGGGTTGAGAAGCAAATTAGACTGTGAGGAAGAAGAAGGGCAGGAAGTACTCTTTGAGGAAGTGGTGCTGCAGCCATCTTGCCAACTTGGTGTTGAAGTGTGACCATGCCGCATCCCGCACTCCCACCCACTTTTTGTTTGCATGGTTGGGTGTTAATAGTTCTGTCATGGCTGGCAGCTATATCCTTGCCGGGCTACCCCAAAATTTAGTGTTCGTGTCTTCTGTATTAAAGGGTTCAGACATATCCCCTGGAACAAGTCTCAGTGTGAACAGGAATATAAAAAACAAAAATAGCTAACTCATGAGTTTCCTTGGTGCAATTCTATTGTTGAGATAATGCCACCTGAGCACACCTGGGAACTCTTGGGTGAGAAAATTATAAGTTTGTTTTTGATTAGGTTATGTTTTAGATGATGGGAGACATAAAGAAAGACACAGCAGATAGAAAATGAGACTGAACAGGAGAGGGGAGAGGTCTGAGGAGGAAAGATAGATTTGGATGTCATCAGCATAGAGATAATGGTGAAATGCAAATTAGTTTATTAGTTTCCCAAGAGAAAAGGAGTAGATTGAAAAGAGAAACGGGACAAAGACTGTCCTTGTGGTACTCCAACAGACAATGGTGGGAAGACTCAACAAAATTAAGACTGACAAAGCACCGGGTCCTGATGGTATACATCCAAGGGATCTTCAGGAACTCAGTGCAGTGTTAGCAAGACCCCCTCTTTTTTACTGTTTATAGATTCTCTCACCACAGGCTCAGTGCCACAAGACTTGAGTAAATCAAATATAGTGCCTTTATTTAAGAAGGGAACTAAAACAGAACCTGGGAATTATAGACCTATGAGTCTGACCTCTGTAGAGGGAAACATGCTAGAAGGGATTATATTCAGGGTTACACAGCAGAAAATAATATTATTAGCAGAAATCAACATGGTTTTATGAGGGATATATCATGTCAAACTAATATTTTGAGCTTCTATGAAGAAGTAGCAAACCTAGATAATGGTAAAGCAGTAGATGTATTTAGAGGTTGTGGTATAAAATAAGGAAATTAGGGCTAGGGGATAACCTTTGCAATTGGATAGAAAACTGGTTGAGGGATAGGGAACAGTGTGTTGTTGTTAAATGAGATTCTCCAATACAGTTAAAGTTTAGAGTGGAGTACCTTAGGGTACAGTAATTAGGCCTCTGCTGTTTGACATGGTATAAATGACCTGGAAATAGATATAGAAAGCAAAATAGTAATATTCGCAGATGACACTAAATTATGCAGGGTAATACATTCTGAACAGGATATTTGTTCTCTAAAGAATGATATGCATAAAATGGCGGACTGGGCAAATAAATGGAATATGTAGTTTAATGTGTAAAGTGTAAAGTCATGCATGTGGATAGGAAAAATCCCAATGCTATTTATGAACTTAGTGGAATCATTTCTGGGGACTCATTGCTAAAGAAAGACCTCGGAATCCTGGTAAACTACAAACTTGGAAGCAGTGGCCAGTTTCAAATAGCAGTAGCAAAAGCAAACAAACTCATGTCTTGCATAAAAAGGGGTATTGAAGAAAGTGTGGATAACATAATTTTGCCACTGTACAAATCATTGGTAAGACCTCACCTTGAATATGCAGTGTAGTTTTGGACACCAGTATGAAAAAAGGATATTCTACAACTGGAGAGAGTACAATGAGGAGCAGCAAAATAAATCAAGGGAACTGAAGACTTGACATACAAGGAATGTCTTGACAAACTTGGTTTATTTATTCCAGAGAAATAAGACTAAGGCAAAATCATATCGCAATGTGCCAGGATCTCCCTGGTTATCTATTCATTCCAAGGGGCTACTCCTTGACTTTAGAGGACAGGAGGTTTCAACTTCAGCAGAGGAATTTTTTTTTACAGTAATGTCTGTGAAAGGGATAGTAAAGTTTCACAAAAACAGCAGCTCCAATTAATCTTCATAGTATTTAGGCCATGGAGAGTGTTATTCCAGTATTTTCAGAGTTGTAGTTCAAGAGTACTTGAATGTTAAATTATTCCCCTCCCGCCCCCCCTCAGATGTGGAATCTGGCCTTGGACCAGACAGTTCACAGCAAGGGACAATCTTCATACTGTGAACATAAGGAAAACCCTGCCCCTCTTGATAGGTTTTTCAGGTTTTTCCTTATGCTCATTGAAGATTCTCACTTGCTGCGATCCAACCGGACAGTCTTGCTGCTCTAAGGTGAGCAGTGTTACATCAGTAAAAGGGGCATGAGGGGGATACTTTATAATTTAATTGCTCTTGAACTATTACTCTGACAGCATTGAAAAGACACTCTCCAAATACTACGAAGATTAATTGGAGCTGCTTTTATTGTGAAACATTAGTATCCCTTTAAACAGTGGAATTCCTTGTCCAAGGATATGGTAATGGCAGATACACTGTATATATTTAAGAGAAGATTAGATACATTTTTTTCAAGAGGAAACATAAAGGGTTATACTGTGTATTAGTAGACAAAACAGAAAGTTCAGATAAAGGCAGATGTATTTGGCAGCAGGAAAGCTAATATAATTATAATTTCTGTGGGTTATGAGGGAAAGGTTGAACTTGAGGGACTTTTTTCAACCTAATTTACTATGTTACTATGTTAGTAGAGGATAAAGTTCTTAAATGGGCTGTGAAGGGTATGGGTCAAGAGTGCATGTGGTTAAGTGTTAGTGTGTAAAAAAGGAGGGAAACCTGATCCTCTGTCGAGGGTGAAAAGGAGCTAAGTGTTTATTTAGGAGAGGTGACAGGGCTAAGTTGGCTGGCTGGGGGTGGGGTGGAAATGATGAAATTTAGTGTTTAATAGAATTGATTTTGTCCTTGAAGTGAATGACAAGATTTTGGGCAGAGAAGTAAATGAAAGGGGTTTGCTTTGGTGGCCATTGAAGAGATTTAGATGATGAGAAGAGGCATTTGTGGTTAAAGAAAATATGAGAAATCAGGGAGGAAAAAATATGATTTTTTGGATAGGAAGAGTGCAGAGCTATAAGAATGGAGGATTAATTTATAGTGTATAAAGTACACGGAGGAGCTTGATTTCCTCTAATGACTTTCTACAGTGCAGGAGCATCTTTCATAGTATTGTGGTTATGTAGTGTGCCAACGTTGTAATTAGTTTCTACGGAGGTGGCATAGAGCTGTAGGTACATCCTTGTTAAGGGCTGCTAAGGAGAGGTTGCAGGGCAGTTGAGCATTGTTGCAGATCAAGGGCATATAGATTTCTCCACTTGCTCTTGATCATGGACATGGAGTTAAGGTTAAGGTGTCTATATTTGTGTGTGGGTTTGTATTACAATAATCTCTCTATTATATTACTGCCAGTTATTTTTATTTAATTTTTGTAATAATTAGTTTCTTTAAGACCTTCGCATGATACTATATTTTCTGAAAATAGAAATGGAGTGGAGTAGAATTGGATTAGAAGTGGAGTCATTGGACAGATGACTATATAATCTTTTGAGTGTTATAGGGGTGTGCCAAGCATTGTTGCTCAATGCATTGCACACCCATCTGACACCCAAAAGATTAAAGGGATAGTAAACTGCAGCTCCGAGTCGTCTTTATATATTTTTAAACATGTATTGCTATATTTAGTTGCTTACAATGTTGCAGTTCAAACCCTATTACTTCAGAAAGGTTCCCCTGTCACCCCTTCTGGTTGCATCACTGATCCTCTCAGTCTGGTCTGGATGGAGAACGGCGAGGGACAAACTTCAGTAAGCAAAAGAAAATCTTGCCCTCTTTCGTCAAGGAGGGGCAGGGTTTTCCTTATACTCACTGACTGAAGATTGTCCCTTTCTGCATCCGTCCGGTCCCACAACTGGATTACAGATCTTGGGGGCGGGAGCGGGAACCTTTCTGCAGGAATAGTGTTTGAACTACAACATTGTAAGTAACTAAATAAAACGCTATGTGTTTAAAAATATATAAAGAAGACTTGTAGCTGCAGGTTAATCAAAGTATTACTATCTCTTTAAGTAGTTTTGTCCAATCACTTCGAGTCCTTTGATGAGGAACTTAACAGGCATTTTGTGGTGGAAATGATAAGAAAATAGATCAAGCACCTGGATTGTATTTACCAGGATATCAAGCTGTAAAGTGCATTCATTGCACATCAGTCTCTCAAAGTTTAATTTAGTTAAAAATTAATATAAAGGACATATTTTAGACTGCCGAAGCTAATAATAACTAACCAAGGTTTCTATTAAGTGATAGTTATCAAACAAAAAGACCTTTATCATGGTTCCACAGTTCAGTCACATATTTTCTCTTTTCTTAGAAATAAGCAACACATAACTAGAATACGATCCAAAAATTCCCTCAATTCGATCCACATGCTGGGAAGCCCTTAGCCATTTCACTGCCAGACAGCTATCCAATGTATTACATTGCAGTGTGCTGGATACCACTCTGGCATACAAAGAGATAAAGGGGAATTATGCCCTAGGTTCTAACTTTGTTTAACCCTATGAGTGCCAGATGGAGAACAATTTAAAGGGTTAAATTATTGGGCCTTATGTACAAAAGAAAACTGGGGCAATTCAAAGGCAATCGTACCATAGGGAGAAAAAAAAAGGCTCAAACCTCCATTAGTTTATATGGAAGTTTTAACCTGTTGATTGCTAAAGATGTCTCCAAGTCCCATTTAAATCAATGGGAAATGTTATTTCTCCCCCACAGTGCAGCTGGTTTGCTCTAGGTTTTGTTTGTTTTTGTTTTTTACTACATATGGGTCATTTACTTAGCTAGGTAGGTATCCTTCACTCACACACACATACATATAATATATATATACTATATAATAATTTGCTAGGATGTTTGTCAGAAGCTGTCATGCACAGTAGAGACTGCCCGAACACACAGAATGCTGGGAGTTATGTGCTGGGAGCATTCTCTACAGTCTCTACAGTGCATGACTGCATCAGTGGCAGGACGCAGAGCAGGACCGGCCTCTTAACCCTTTGAGTGTGTTGCATTGTGTACCCCTCTGGCGCTCAAAGGATTAACATCAACCGGACCTTGGCCTGTGTTTAATGGCTTTTACACTAGTATACTATAAAAGACAAAATGGTCAATCTTTACATAGGATACTAAGCTGTGTAAGCATCTATATTCAGAATATTCAGAACTGGATTACTTTTTCTTTGCAGAAAGATTTGTATAAACTGAGCGAATGGATAGAAAAGTATCAGATGAGGGTTAATGTAGATAAATGTATGGTATGAATTTAGGCTGCAGAAATAAATGCATTCCATATATACTAAATGGGAAACTACTTGAGGATCTTTGTTAGAGAAAGATTTAGGAGTACTAAGAGATAATAGTCTTTACAGCAGTGTGCTGTATCACTCAGCTGCCACAAAATCCAGTAGGGTAATATCCTGACTATAGATGCAAAAGGTTAATATAATTTTACCTCTATATAGATCCTTGGTAAGGCCTCATCTGGAATATGGGGTACAGTTTTGTCACCGTTCTTAAGAGAGAGAAAGAGAGAGAGACATTATTGAACTGGAAAAAGTGCAGAGGCTGCAACAAAACTGATAAAGGGATTGATGGATCTGAGTTATAAAGAGAGACTAGCCAAACTGGGATTGTTTACACATTAACATAGTGACATAGTTGACGAAGCTGAAAAAAGACATGCATCCATCAAGTACAGCCCATGCCAAAACACCCCTGTTGATCCAGAGGAAGACAAAAAAAAACCCTGAAGCCATTTCCAATTTAGCCCCAGGTGGGTAAAAAAAATTCCTTCCTGACTCCAAATGGCAGTCAGACAGCTCCCTGGATCAAAAACCTATCTGCTTTGAAGCCATCTGTCATAATTCTCATATTGTTCTTTGTTAGATAGGCATCCATTGCTTTTTGAAAGTAGTTACAGTATCTGTAAGTACAACATCCCAAGGCAAGAAATTTCATAGCTTTACAGCCATTACTGTATAAAATCCCTGCTTTTGTTTTAGTAGAAAGTGCCTTTCCTCTGGTCTTAATGGATGACCTCTCATTCTTAGCTCAGAACTTTGTGTAAATAATTCATTGAATAGCTCTTTGAAATGACCTTGAATGTATTTGTAAATGGTAATCATATCATCTCTTAGACATCTCTTCTCTAATATACACAAACACAGTTTATCTCTTATAACTCAAATCCTGCAAACCCTTTATCAGTTTTGTTGCACATCTCTGCACTCTTCTCAGTTAAACAATGTATTTTTTAAGAACTGTTATGCAAAACTGCACTCCATATTAGAGACGATGCATAACCCAGGATTTATACTAATGTAGGATAAAATTAGAATCCCTTGCATCTACACCTCTTTTTATGCAGGCTAGTGCCCTATTTGCTCTTGCAGCAGCTGAGTGACAAGAGAAAAGAGACATCTAAGGTATGATATGATTACCATTTCCAAATATATTTGAGGTCAATACAAAGGAAGTATATGCTCAAAGAACTAAGCAAGAAACAAGAAGTTATCCATTAAAACTGGAGGAAAGGCTATTTTGACTAAAACAAAGGCAGGGTTTTTTTCTACTATGGGCAATAATTTTATGGCATTTTTTGCCTTGGAATGTTGTTCTTGCAAATAATGTTGATTTAAAAAAGTTATGGATACCTTTCTAGCTTAGAACAATATTGAGAATTATGACAGTTGGTTTCAGATAGGATGTTGGTACAGAGAAATATCTGATTGCCATTTGGAGTCAGGAAGGATTTTTTTTTAACCACTAGGGGTTTAATTGGAAATGGCTTTAAAGTTTGTTTGTTTTTTTCTTTGTCTTACGCTGGATCAGCAGGGATAATATGCCATAAGATGAACTTGATGGCGCACGCTTTCCTTCGAGCATCATCAACTTTGTTCTATGTTACTGTGCTGTCTACACCAAAAATGTTCCTCTTTACACCCAAAGTACTAACAGGTGTGAAATGTCGGACTGTATGAACATCTTACATTTTTCCTTTCCTCTGCTCTGTGTTTATCACTATGTACAAACAAGTAGCAGATGAAATCAGCAATATTATTATAAATTATGTTGCAGGTTCATGTTTTTTTTACTAAACTATAAGAGCAGAAAATGAGACGTGCTAGCGAATTTGAACATTGAGGTATGAGGGGATTCTCATATGGAGTGGTGTTTTACAGGCAAGCATAACTTCTCCTAATCCTAAAAGGGTTGTGTTTGTTTAGCGCTAGGGATGAGCAAAACATGTCACAATAACAAATATATCTTCCTTTTTTATTAAATATGAATGAAATAATTATATTTTTCAAGAAGAATCCATGTTATAAACAAGGGCTACCAGTAGATAGACCACGGTACTGGTAAGATATTTGTAACTAAGCATCTAAGAAGAGACTGCTTATCTCACACAAGCAGGATAATGCAATACAGTGATTGCACTCTAAAATAGGCCCAGGAGCCAGTGATTGCACTCTAAAATAGGCCCAGGAGCAAGTGATTGCACTCTAAAATAGGCCCAGGAGCCAGTGGAGCAATTTTTGTGCTGTATTTTACTAACTATATACAACAAAAATGCCCCTCTTTATTCCTTTTGAGACAAGGAGTAGGGAGTGATTAAGCATTCCATTTCAGTAGGTTTGATAGCTAACCCCTTATATGCTATAGAGATTTGCAACACATTGCTTAGCAATGCACTGGAGTCACCATCAGTATCCAAAGGGTTAAAACATATTGCTATTACATTTATTCTTTTTCTAACAAGCACATGTCAGATTCACTAACACATGCTGATGGTTTTAAAATAAAAGTTACTTGAAATAGTACATTCCATTAAGGTGTTCAACCAACAGGGTGTGCTAGGGAGTGTGACACGTGAGACACCTAAGCACAGACAATCATCTGTCAGTCAAAGGCTACAAAAATAAAACAGGAATTCCACAGCACAAAAATAAACAAATAACAGAAGATATTATAGTGTTAATTAGGCCAAAGTTATTTTGTGGATATTTTTTCCTTTTTGAAAACATATTTATAGAATCTGCAATTTACCGGCAATAGAACAAAATCATGCATTTGATTAAAGAAGCCAATAAATTGATAGATAGATAGATAGATAGATAGATAGATAGATAGATAGATAGATTTTCTAATTATGAACTGTTTTATTTACAAATTTCTTCAAGAAGTTAAAGGGATAGTAATGTTTCATAATAAAAGCAGCTCTAATTAATCATCATAGTATTTGGACTTTGGAGAGTGTTATTTCAATTCTGTCAGAGTTGTAGTTCAAGAGTAATTCAATGACAAAGTTTCCCCCTCCCGCTCCTTTTACTGATGTAACACTGCTCAGCCAGAGCAGAAGGAAGGTGTCCAGGTAGATTGCAGAGAGGGACAATCTTCAATTAAGATAAGGGAAAAACCTGAAAAACGTGTCAAGGGGGGAAGGGCTTTCATTGTTCTCATAGGAAGAAGATTGTCCCCTGCTGTTATCTGTCTGGTCTATGGACTCATTCCACCTCTGAGAAGAGATGGTTTACACTAGGTAAAAGGGGCAGGAGGGGAACCTTTGCTTGTGAATATCTGTCAAACCATAAAGGTTTGAGAGATAAGACTTAGATCGTTCTTCATGTTTTTTTAATGCCTACAAAATAAAATATAGATAAAACGAAGTATTACTATCCCTTTAAAAGGGAATCTATTAGATGAAACTAATACACTTTAAAGAAGTTAAGAAAAATTATCAATAAGTTGAATTAGCCATTATATTTATGCATCTATTTTTTTATTTGTTAATTTATTTTTATACATGGCGTGGGAAATTAAACATACCCAGCTTTTGTTGTATAAGATTGGCACTTTATGTTTATGGCATTAGCATATTAATAAATTAGTTCCAATGCTGGGCCAAGATTATTACCTAGTGTGCTGTTAGAAACACTACCAGTTTGTGGTCTTTACCTATCTTCATTCATGACAAAGAGGGTGGAAATTCTAACACAGCACATTAATGCATTAGCACATTGGGCCAGGCACAAAAAAAGGTTAATTTTTCAAATGCTATTTTTGGCAAAAAGTAAAATAAATCATAATGGGTAGTGCAACATGTAGTCAGCTTTTAAATTTGTTTACAATGGGCTAAACTTACCTTGGGGAGACAGGTCCACTTGAAACAAAAACACACCTCTATGTGGAGATGAAACAAAGACACCCCTTTACGTGGAGATGGTTCATCCAAAAGTTATTACAGATCAATTTTGTAATTTTTTGTCAGATTGATAGCAACATTGTGATCTAGTGTCACAGATTTTTTTTTCTTTTCCACTTTAATGTTGTGTTTTACATTAAAGGGATAGAAATATTTAAAATGTAAAAAAAAGTGTTGTAAGATTTATCCCCCTGAGTAAAAGGTCGTAAATACCTTTTGTAAGGATTGGGGTGGGGAGAGGGAAAAAAATGCAGGAGATGCCCCACCCCAATCCTTACAAAAGGTATTTATGACCTTCTACAAGTAGAGTGTAGATGATCTGACCTTATCTGCTGCTATGTTTTCTTAAACCTACACACAGCCAAACTTGAATTTTATGTATCACTGTGAATTCTGTGTCCTTTTAGTCAGAAATGCTTTAGACTTGAGAAAGGGAGGTTCTCCCGAAAGCTTGTCAATCCAAAATTCTGTTAGTCCAATAAAAAAGGTATTACAAGATACTTATTTTGTTTGTTATTTTACATCTGCATCACTGGACTAATACGGCTACAATCTCCACTCTACTATATATTTATATATATATATATAACATCAGTTTTGACAACCAACTCATGAATGGTGGACAGAGAGAAGTCCCTGCATAGGTGTCAGCCTCTAAGATCCCACACATGCTCATTAGTGAACTTGTCTGGGGAAAAGGTGTGACAGCTGTGTGTTCAGTGCCTGGGGGTTTAACACATATGATGTGTGGATCTGCATTATCCTGCTGTAGTAAAGTGCCAGAAATGTTCTGTAGAAATGTTCTTATGGTGAATTGTACAACTAGATGTACATATCAGCAGGGTTTCAGACTGCCAAATAAGTGTACTAGGAGCGTGAATCTACATAATTATATGGGATCTGACCTACAGTAGGATTATGTGAAACCGTCATCATATTGTTGATGGGCAGTCATCAAGACCATTGCCTGGACATCATAATGTCCATAACAGAACTAATAATTGCTATTGAAGAGCACAAATCTTCATTACTTTCTCCAGTGGCATAGGGGTTGAAATCATTCTCATTAACAAGTGTTGTGCAGTATCAGTAGTGATGGGCCTTGGTGTTCTCAAACCCAACAGGAACAACATCCTGGTTTCGACTTCAGCAGAGAAAAGGGTTTTTACAGTGAGGTCTGTTAATTTATGATATTCCTTGCCCAAGGATGTGGTTATGGCAGATACATTTAAGAGATGATTAGATACATTTCTTTCAAAAAGGAACATACAGGGTTATACTGTGTATTAGTAGGCAAAACAAGAAGGCCTGATAAAGAGTAACATATTTGGAAGCAGGAAATCTATATAATTCTCATGTCTCTGGGTCATGAGGCAAACGTTGAACTTGATGGACTTATGTCTTTTTTCAACCTAATTTACTATGTTACTATGTTGCTGTGTTGCTGTGTTACTATTACACAGTACTCAAATAATGGCCAGCCCATGTTGCGGTTTCTAGCATGGACAATCTGACCTGCTGCAGTCCAATAATACTGTATCTCTTCAGCTTGTCAAAAGATTATATTTTTTATATTGCAGTCTAGACATGCCATGAAGCATCCCACAGATGAAAACATTGTGTTAAATATCTTCATCACTACTGCTATTCTGCCCAGCAATAAGTGATACCCATCTGAATGATTATCCACATGGCCTGACACTGTAGAGCTGTAATTATTTGTATATCTCAGGTAGGCCATTGCTTGTTGCAATTTACATAGCTTTGTCTTCTCCTGCCTATTGTTGTAATTTCAGTGTTGAGCAGTATAAATAAATATATATATATATATATATATATATATATATATCAGGGCTCAAAATTTCCACTAGCCAATGGCGAATGAAAATTTAGCCCTGGCGAGTAGAAATTCAGCCCTGGTGGGTATGTTATGGCTTGCAGTGGAGAGTAACATTTCAGGTCTAGCTAGTAGCAAAAGACTTAAAATTATAAGCCCTGTATATATATATATATATATATATATATATATATATATATATATATATAAACTTTGTACAGTTTGCATATTGTTGTTCTCAGAATTGTGCGTCTCTAGTAAACCATGGGGGGATGTAGACTATATTATTGTACAAAAATGAATTTCATCCATGCATTCCTTACCTAAAGACATAACAGAAGATAAAAATGCTATTACAACTGTTGTTATCTTGACTTTCTCCAAACACAGAGGTGATTATTACATCACTATCAGTAATCTTGCATGGTCAAATCAAGTACATAATGTGAGTTAGCTAGTGAACAACAATAACTTGAATAAAATGTAACCCTGTAGAATTCTGAACATGGAGTTTTTTCCACAGTAATTCCTTTTATAAACAATTATAAATGTGATGTGCTACCCAGTACAAGTGTTAAGGAAGCGAGGATAAGAATGGTTTAGATATAGTACACAACCTAACGTACTAGCCATGTGTTTGTATAAAGCACTGTCAGTTTCCATTCTGCATCATTCACGTCTGTACTTTCTATTTTGAGAATGTACTTTTATTTTTCTTAATTTGTTTACGAGATTGATTAAAGCGCCATGAGTTTAAAACAATAATGTGTGCTGCTACCTCATCCATTTAACACTTTGGATGCTAGAGACTTCTCCAACACATTGTGAAGCATCTTGCATCTGATGGGATAATCATGGTTGTTTATGACAGATGCATATTACAGGGCTGCATAGGAACTATTGCAAACCTAGATCAGAAATGTAAAGTCTTTGTCTTTACTGCTGCTTTTGTACCTATCGTCCACAACCAGCCAACTGAACTGCAGTTCACAAATAGCTGGAGTATTGCAAGTTGTCCATTTCCTGCTCTAGGGCTGTTTTCATTCTTATGCAATTATTTTTATGCATTATGCGTCTTTCACACGTGGGTGTTACAGGCAAAGTACTAAAAAATTATCTAGCTTTCAAAGTGTTAAAAATATGAGGTGAAAAACCAAACTATAACACGTATGTTATTTAACACTTAAGTGAACTAGGATGTGCCAGGACCGTCACGTCGGTCTAGACATTAAGGACTGGTGACGATCCTGGCACGTCATGGAGTTCTGCAATGGCCGCTCTGCAATCCCAAAATTCATTGCAGCAAAATAAAGGTGCCATGATCCTTAACCCTTTGAGTGCCAGAGGGGTAAGCAACGCATTGCTTTGCAATGTGTTGCGTACCCCTATGGCACTCAAAGGGTTAATGGCCACCCCTCACTGGGTCAGGTAGCCTTTAAGGGGTTAACTTAATGGGATTTTTAGGAATGTTAATTTTGTCCCCTGTGGTGCAGTTCATTTCCCCAGAATTTCACCTCAATAGCTACCTTTAAGGGGGTGTATTCAATACGCTAAAGAGGAGCAATTCTGAAACAACCCAACTGCATCATAGGGAATAAATTAAAATTCCCAGTGATATAAATGGGGACCTCTCTAGCATTCAAGTGGTTAAAAGCTCAATTTAAATCATTGATCATTTGTGGAGAGTTCTTGTAAATGGAAAATTTTCAAGTAGGTCTAAAGTTGTAAGTAGGGTACCACAGGTTGCAACCTCAGTATAATGCTAACTGGAGATTGATGTAACGATAGAAGCCATTTTCACCACACCGCGGGGAAGCGTGAATGCTCTCCCTGGGGCAACTGGCAGGGAGGTGGGAGGAGAAGAAGAGCTGTTCCAAAGATTCAGCTTGCCCATTATGAGGAAGTACACAGCACAGAAGATTGAATATCTTTAAATGTTAGTAAGTGAAAAAAAAACACACACATTTCCTAAAACTACTTTAATAACTAAACCTATTCTAAAAACTTTTTAAGATGTGAATGTTCCCTTTAAAGGGAAACTACTTGGAGAAATATTTAGGAACACTGATAGACAAAATACTTCACAGCAGCGTGCAGTATCATTCATCTACTGCAAGAGGAAATAGGACACTATCCTGTTTAAAAGAAGCATAGATGCATGGGATGTAAATATATGTCTACCTCTATATAAATCTTTAATAAGACCTCATTTAGAATATGGAGTACGATTTTGTGCACTGGTTCTTAGAGACATTATTGAACTGGAAAAAGTGCAGAGATGTACAACAAAACTGATAAAGGGATTGAAGGATCTGAGTTTAAAAGAGAGACTAGCCAAACATGGATTGTTTACATTAGACAAGAGACATCTAAGGGGTGATATGATTACCATTTAAAAATATTTTCAAGGTCAATACCAAGAACTCTCCAAGGAACTATTTACTCAAAATGTTGAGCAAAAAACAACTGGTCATACATTAAGACTAGACGAAAGGCTCTTTTGAATAAAATAAAGGCAGAGGACAGTGAAGTTATTAAATTCTTTGCCTCAGGATACTGTGCTTGTAGATACAGTAATTGCTTTAAAAAAATCTAATTGATCCCTTTATAGCTCTGAACAATGTAGAGAATTATGTTAGTTTGTTTGAAAGCAGAGGGGATGTAGATCCAGAGAAATATTTGACTGCCATATCAAGTCAGGAAGAAATTGTTTTACACACTTGGGGCTTAATTGAAAATGGCTTCAATGTCTTGTTTTGGGGGTTTTTTTGTTTGTTTTGTTTTGTTGGTTTTTTGCCTTCCTCTGGGTCAACAGGGGTGATTTGGCATGGCTGAACTTGATGGACATGTCTTTTTTCATCCTCATCAACTATGTTAATATGTTTTGCTATATAATAATTTGCTAGGATGTTTGTCATGATGCAGTCATGCACAGTAGAGACTGACCGCATTCAGGCAGTCTCTTCTGCGCATGATTGCATCGTGTGAGTGAGGCGACACAAGATCAGTGAGGTAGCGGCCGCTTAAAGGGATAGTAATACTTTGTTTTGTCTATATTTTATTTTGTAGGCATTAAAAAAACATGAAGAACGATATAAGTCTTATCTCTCAAATCTTTATGGTTTGAGAGATATTCACAAGCAAAGTTTCCCCTCCCGCCCCTTTTACCTAGTGTAAGCCATCTCTTCTCAGATGTGGAATCCAGTCCATAGACCAGACAGATAACAGAAGGGGACATTCTTCTTCCTATGAGAACAATAAAAGCCCTGCCCCCCTTGACAAGTTTTTCAGGTTTTTCCCTTATCTTAATTGAAGATTGTCCCTCTCTGCAGTCTACCTGTGGGGTGTGCCTGTAGGCAGATGCCTACTCTGCCTTATGGCAAATCCGGCTCTGTTACCATGGCAATAAATCCCCAAACAAGCCTTGCCTCAACATTGCAATAGCATATTTTAGTTGCATTATTATTTGCTTTTCTTTAATTTGTGGTTGGGTTTCTTACATGGGAGCCTGAAGTCTGCATAAACAGCCATAATTTTATATGGCATGCATCAAGTAAAATAAACCATGTATAGTCTAACAAGAAAATAAATTATGAAAAATCCAATATGATAAAGTTAACAGTGAGTTCTACTCATAAACAAAGTGGGATACTGACAAAAGCAGACAATGCTGAAAGGGCATAATTGTAGGAATATGGAATCTGTGTTGTGATTGCTTAATGGCATCACAAAGCTTTACTCAAAGTATTATGAGATTATTACATTGACAGTACAGGGAAGAGTAGAAGCACACAATTATTTTTAAAGATCAAAGAATGATTGTTTATTGAAGGGAGTGCAAACAAAGTATTTTTATGCAATTACCTTCATCATATAAAATGTTACATTTATGCCCTTGAATAAACAATCATATCTCTATAAATAATTATGTGCATATACAAGTGTAATGAATCCGCAGAGGCAATATAATATATTGTTTGTTCAACATATGTGCCTAACTTTAAAATGTACAAAGCTGAATGACTGAACATACTCCTGTATCCTTCTATTTTCCCTATAAAATAATGTTGAAAAAGAAAAAATCTTGTGCTCCTGCTCATCTTTATATAGTCCATATATAGTAACTAAAAGCCATGATGTGATACACCATGTGAGCTGGGCACAGACATCTTCACTTCATTTTCTCAATCATACAATTCGAAACCATGCAAGATGATTGATTGATATATTACATTAAAATTGGGTATTTTTTGGGGTGGTGATATTATCATAAAATATGGTTTCTAACATCATGTGCATAGGCCTCTTTATGCATTTAATCTTCTTTGGTTCACCAAAATAGCTGATGCTGCCATCTTTAACCCCTTAAGGACCGGCCGCGCAGGCACGGTGTGGTCACTTAAGGACCAGGGGCCATTTTTTTTTTTTTTTTTTTTAACAATCCAATTCCGGACTCCCCAAATGGCATGCAGCCACACGGGGAGCCTGGAATTCCATGATGGTCCAGGACCTTCATAGGTCCTTAAAGGGATAGTAATACTTTGTTTTATCTATATATTATTTTGTAGTCATTAAAAAAACATGAAGAACGATATAAGTCTTATCTCTCAAACCTTTATGGTTTGAGAGATATTCACAAGCAAAGTGTCCCCCTCCCACCCCTTTTATCTAGTGTAAGCCATCTCTTCTCAGATGTGGAATCTGGTTGTAAGACTAGACAGATAACAGAAGGGGACAATCTTCTTACTATGAGAACAATGAAAGCCCTGCCCACCTTAACAAGTTTTTCAGGTTTTTCCCTTATCTTAATTGGAGATTGTCCCACTCTGCAGTCTACCTGGGCACCTCCCTTCTGATCTGGCTGAACAGTGTTACATCAGTAAAAGGGGTGGGAGGGGGATACTTTGTCATTGAATTACTCTTGAACTACAACTCTGACAGAATTGAAATAACACTCTCCAAAGTCCAAATACTATGATGATTAATTAGAGCTGCTTTTATTATGAAACATTACAATCCCTTTAAGGTGTTAAAGTGGACCTCTTACTTACACAGCTTTTAGTCCCATTAAATGCATATATATAAACTGCCTATAACTTCTGCTTTTTGTTTTCTGAACAATTAATAGTTTTAGAGATTTGATTCAGTGTTTAGGGAATCTAATCTTACCAAAGCTTTGTTGTCTGACTTGGTCAGATAAAACAGACATAATTAGTTATTCCCATACCCAGAAAAATCACCCCTCTCTACATTCTTAGGCTGCTAAAACCAAATAGATGAAATAAGAAGGAATAATCATGCAGATCCATCCAAGATGAAAGCTCCCACTCAATGGAAAACTTGGAATGGGTTCCCATTTAGGAACAAAACTGAAGGCATCTGGATGAGAGATTAAATTAATTTCAACCAATCACATTTCTTTTTTGTTCTGAACTTATTGATTGTGTAGTGCAGTACACATGGATTATTGAGGTTTTTATATTTTTATTCTTATTATTTTTATGGTTTAGTTTTCATGGACTTCTATTTCTAGTGCACCAAAAGATAAGGATAAGTACATTAAGATTGGTATGGGACTTAAAAGAGCTCAGGGGTCTTAAGGCCATCTATAATTAATTATTCCCTTCCACCATGTGTAACAGAACGTAGAGGGGATGGGCAATTGCCAACTTGTCAGTTGGCAATAATAGCAGTTTTGGTGTGATAGGATCCCAAAATGTTGTTTATTGTCTGAAGACCCCTCATCCACAGTAAAAGGAGGGATCCTATGACTCCACCTTCTTATGATTTATGCCCCCACCACACTGGGTAGTGATCAGTTTTATGGGGTTCTTGAGATCCCATTCTTGATATATTTTTTCATACCCTATTGTACTGGTCGTGTGTTGGGGAGCAGTGGCAGGGGCTAAATACCTCATTTTCTTAGAGGACCTCCTAGGAATTGGAACCCCAGGGCCTAGGAACCAATTTTTTTTATATTTTTTTAAACATTCAGAGTTCTGAAGACCCACACACATAATTTTAAATATTTTCAACATAAAGTTTCATGGTGTATACATGCTGATGTATTCATGCTGTGCAAAGTAGCAGTAACTCTCAAGCATATGAGAAACCATTTCTTGTTCAGGAAAATCAGGGGGAATGGATGGAACTTGCAAAATGTTTTTTAATCCTGCTTAAGTAGGTTTAAATAAATGTTGAACGTACCTTCCATATGAATAGTGACATTGTATATCACAGCAGACACAACACTAGAAAGAGTGCAAACACAGTGAACCTTCCGTAAATTGTATCTTAAATCAATACTCACAACTCCAATTGGGCACCTGTTGTAACAAAGAACCGTGATTGCAAATGGGGAATTTGTAATCCGCCCCGATTCAGACGACACTCAGAAGGATTTATAATCAACCACAGATTGTTCTATGTAAAAAATGTTTAATAAAAAAAGACAATGACTGTACAGTAATTCAGTTTGGGTTTACATGTTACGAAGCGTTAAAGCTTCTTCATCAGAACCCAATAATTGAAACACAGAATTATGATAATGCCACAAATAGAAATACACCATAAAATGTACAATAGTATTATAAGCAATGTTTTGATTTGAGATCCAATTTACTGAAGGTTCATTGTGTTTGCACCCTTTCTGGTGTACTTTGATTTTGACTCCTTTGAAAATTTCCTAGAGGAGCTGCATCCATATTCCGTATGAAGAGTTGACAGAGTGAGGGCTGTCTTGAATCCCTTACTTGTGCAATTTTTCTTATTGCTTGTGACTACGGTGGTGCAGTGGTGGTGGTTCCAGAATTTTACTTCACTAGGAGCTCCACTTTTGTTCCATTGTATATCATAACTAATTATAATAACTCAATCCTGCAATATGCATTAACTTAAAAATATACCAAAAAACGAGGGGCTTCTGAGGATGAACAAATAGCTTGTTCTGTTGCTAAACAGAAGCATCAAGTTTTAGCTTTCTCATGCCATTACAGGGAAGATATTTCCATGTTCATATTAGATTAATCCCACCCAAAAGGGCAGTCCAGTTCCAAAATGACTGGCAAGTCCCATCTGCATGTAAACATGAACTAATCCTAGATGTACATTTTTGCCTTGTTGGGCCTCGTCAGTAGGTACAGCTTATTTCCCTAGGCTTGAGAGCAAGCATAGCTGCCATAGGACAGAAAAAAGTCAGTGATAGTCTCAACATTTGAAAAATCAATTTTTGCAATGTAATTGAATTTTAAAAACTAGTTTTTTATGGAAAACATAAATAGAGCACAACAGATTAATAAAAAATATTGGCTCTAGAAATATGATCTTTGTGTGATGTCATTGACTTTCCTTTAATGCAAATTGGGAATGTGTGAAGTAATGTGTGAAGGAATGTGTGACGAAATATTCAAAAGGGGGGATGTACTAATGTGATTTGACAATAATAGGTGTTTGAATCAATTTCTTGGTGCTGTGCCTGCCTAAAACTCATTTATTAAGCTAATTACAATGAAAATATTCCCCTTAACACTACTTTCACCATGAACTAACAAAGGTCAGAGGAAACTGGTGTAATGTTACTTCATTTTCCTGTGCATACTATAGGAAACAATTTCAGGGTTTGATCACATTAAATTGTTCCGGCCAACAGAAAAGGAGCTACACCCGATGGATTTGTACATTCCACAGATTGTGGTGACATAATGAGACTTGTCTGGAGCAACCTAACTTTACTATGGGGAGAAAATAAAAATTATGAAACTTCCCATTGAGTTAAAAGGGACTAATACGATTTTTACTAATGAGGAGGTCTACAGCACATTGTTTTGCATCCAAGGGGTAAATTGGTCTTTTTCTGTTTTTGTGTAAAATTATTGTTTATCTTATAATGAAATGTTTCCATGACCAAAAACCATAATATGCTCCTTGGTATTAAAAATGTAAAGAATATTTTATTTTATCATCATACCTGCTATACGGCACATATTAAAGCACACAGAAGGGAGACTGACCATGATTAAGCACCTCTAAGGTATGAATCACGTTACTCAATATATCTGCACTTCTTGTCATCTAGCCACTTGTCATTCTCCCCTGGGTGTGCTCTAACGTGCAGTATAGCAGATATGATGATTTTTTTACTTTGACCCATAATAAAAGTGATATTCATTTTATCATTACGGAGTTCATCTTTTGGAGTATTCTGTTATACTAAGCCAATGCTCTCTTTCCTTTCTATTGTGACAGATTCTGGCCTGACCTTCAGTGTCATGGGCTTCATATTATGGGGAGGCTCTCATGGTTCAAATTGGTTAATGGGTAAAATTACACACTGACTTCTTCTTTTGCAGTTTACAACATTGCCAAAGTTTTTATTTCAATAAAGATATGCTCCATCTGTTATAGGAAGCAAAGGTTGTACTGTATCTCATAGATCAGTAGCCTAAGCAAAACTTAACAAGAATAAGTGTTTAAATGTTCTATGTTCTATGCCCATTATCGGCCATGTTTTAGCATCCTGATGTGTTGCTAATGCCTTTATATACGATCTGTACAAAGAACCTTACCTATGAACTGTTTATGCGCTGTCTTCTCTGAATGAAACCAAGTTGTTTTGCAAATGAAGAGCTGACACTGGCTTTTCATGTATTAAATTGCATTTTCCATTCTTGCTAACCTGATAACAGGGACCTGTAAATGTTTGACTTGGCAACCTGCCTTTACAGTCTAAACTATGATTTTCCCTTTCTGTTTTTAAGATTTTTGCTTGTATTTCATAGAACACATTTATTATCACTCCACTGTTTCTCAACATGTCACATCAATTAGATGAAAATCTCTTTTTTTCATAATTTACATAATGTAGTGTAAATGTATGACTTGTACTGTTAGGAAAGGAGGTAGCAAATATATTGAGAAAATGCAGGATCCTTTGTACTTTTAATATAAGTAATGTGATAAAGGAACCGTGCAAAGATCATTTTCATTTGGTGCTGAAATATTATAGAAATATTGGGCAGAAACCATGAATAGAAGAGAGAACACTTTGTACTGACATCTGAAGTGGAATATGCAAGAACATAATGGGGTTTTTTGGTGGATTTATAAATCATCAGGAACTGCCTGGATTTCTTAAAAGAAAAAAGCTAAATTATTCCTGTATATGTGAAGCCTTGCTGTTGCAAATAATGTACTGAAAAAAATCTGTGTGTGTTTGCTCATTGTTTTCTATATCACAAACAAATAAAACTAACTAATTGTAAGTTCTTGTGAACAAAGCCATCTTTGTGTTGTTTTTATTGTTTCTATTGTAAGGCGCTGCGTACACTGTGTGGCGCCATATAAATAAAGATACATACATACATACATTGTTTTTTTTACGTGTCATGTGTTTGTAGTGAGTACCCTAAATGTACAGTGCTGTGGAATATGTTGCTGCATTATAAATGAACAGTAATGATATTAATAATAATTGTTCCTATCTCCAGTCAAATGTAACAGAAACATTAGATTTGATGGCAGAGAAGAAAGTTGTGGCATTCATTGAGTAGTATTTATCAGGTTGAAGACGTGATAATTATGAAGCAAGCCAACTGGACCATGGGAGAGGAGGAAATAAAAATTCCCATTGATTGCTAGAGGGGATTGGAGAGATCTCTAGCATTGAAGGATTTAAAATACCAATTTAAATCAATGGGAACTTGTTAAATGTCAATGCCCCCATCTCCATGATGCAGTTGGTTTTCACCAAAAAGTTTTCTATTTAGCATGATGAATAACGGCCTTTGCCTGTCCACTGGCATATGAACTCTAAACCCTTGGATATTAGAGATAATCATTAGGGGCTTGGTGTCATGCCAAGGCATGAGTGGCCTCTGGTTTGTATAATTCGTTTGTTTGTTTTGTATTGGTATGTTATTCAAAGTGCACCAGACCTAGGCCATAAAATTAGCTGAGTAGATAACATCACCAGAAACTGAATGAGCATCGCCAGATCAGGATGTAGGGGTCAAAAAAGGTATTGGGTCCTCTGCTTTGATGGAGTTCATCCAGGGGACAGTCACATATTATGAAATAGGGAGAACATGTATATGTAGTGTAAAATGGTTCAATAAAACTATATATTTAAAATGCCCAGGTTTTACCCTTTTGGTGGGTACCAAACATGCCAGGGGGAGGTGTTCCTGCTATGAGTTACAAGAATAGCCACTTTGCAGCCAGTTAGACCCAGCATGTTTGGTGTCCAGATATTCACACAGATCTGAGGAATATGATTATTATAACATTATAGAGGTGTGCTGTGGGTTGCTTGTTTTGGGAAGCCTTATGATTTTTCAGGTAGACCTCTGCAATAACATCCCTGACAAGTCTGATTGAGTGGGCCGTAAACTGTCAGGCCAAACCTCCTCCCAGGCAACACCCAGGGGATTTGCCCTCTTAGAAGGAACTGTGGCAAGTATTTAATATGGGTTTTTGAATACTAACAGGGAATTTCTTTGTAACAAATGAAGGGGGAAATACCATCTGAAGTTCCCGCAAGGCCTCTTAAAATATCAGTAATTGTATTTAAGGATTTCTTGTGTTTCTCCCATTTTATTTTATCGACTGTTTTGCCAATGTGCAATCTTTGTTTGTGTATGTCCTTTATTTCTGTATTTTTGTAACCAGCACTATGAAGCCTTTTTTCAGATTAATTAATCTGTTCAATTAATCAGATCTTGTCTCTGTTCTGTAATATGAACTCACTACTCTGAAGGAAACTGAGGTTTCACACATTACTAAAGGTTTGATTCTATGTCTGATTATTAAGGTGATTTTATACTGTAATTCTGTTGTGTTTGGGGTAACCTAAGATGCCCAGATATAAAGTCTTGGTGGTGGCAGCAAATTGTAGTACTGGGGTGATAGTGCAGGAGGGATTTCAGGGGTTAATTTGATTGTTGCTAGGAATAGAAACAGATAACCAGGGGTCTAGTATTGTTAACCCTTTCCCTCCCACACTCTCCCCACTGTCTCAGCAGGGCCTATAGCCCTCGCTTGTGACATTTGGCTAGACATCAGTTGATGTAGTTAAAGCCCTGGGACTCTAGTTTAGAGCCTTGAATGTTGTTGCCAACCCAGGAACATGCAATGGTGTAATGCTCATCTGGTATCCCCTATGGTGATAATGCAATTGGGCCATGTGGCATTCTGAAGATGCATTAGGCGCGTTCAAGCCCCATGTCTATGGGAACCTAGAAACACCAGTACAAAATAGGTATGTACAATGCTCTGAAGCCCTATATACCATTTATGGGGTTAAAGTAACAATAGTTTTGAAATACATTTCTCTTCCAGTTTTAGCTAGCCTAATTGCTCGTTTGCAGATTCTATTACATTCTTTATATTTTTAAGTGAATCTGACCGTACAGTCTAAAAGCCTGCTTCTGATTCCTCCTTTCCCGGCAAATCTCTCAGGTTTTAATTTGCAGTTCTTGTATTTATTCCCTAAGGTATTTATTGATGCATATATTTATCCAAGAACGTTTTGAATAAAATCCATCTTTCTTGTGCATATATAACTTTTAGATTACATCCCGTTGATTTTAGCATTGTAAAATTAGCATTCTAAAAGTCAAATGTTTTGGTTAAACCTTTGTTAATGGGTTTGCTGTAAGAGATTTCAAGGGACTCCATATTGTGATTGTGGTCTCTACTACCCAAATGGTTCCTTACCAGTATTTTGTAACATTCATAGAAGTATAGGTAAGATGTTTCCATACCGTGATAAAACTCAAGATATATGTTATGATATATGCTACTTTTCCATAGGCTGGGGTGGGAAGGCATTTTATCTACTACTCTTCACTTCCTACATTATGCTTTCTCTCAGTTTGTTCAAAAACAGCATGTTACTTCAAATGTCTTAGATTCTAAGGACTTCATTCAGTGGTTGAATATCAAAATATCACAGATTTGAGAGCTCATGTCACAATAACACATTTAAAATGTTGATTGTATTAAACTGACACACTTAAAGTGCCTGATTAAAATAGTACCTAATATTATAGTACTTTTAAAATGTTGCCTTATTAAAACAACTGCAACCCAAACTACCCTAACCTAAAATAACCTAACTACCCTAAAAAATAAACACAAACCAAAACTGCCCCACTGACCCTATCAACTATACCCACAAACTACCCTAACCTACACTAATCTAGCTTCCCTAAGCCTACCCTAATCTAATTACTGCTCTGCAGCATAATATTAAATGTTGTTTTACTAAAGCATCATTTTTACCTGTGTAATTTTAAATGTGGAATTTTGATGCCAGTTACATTTTAAACATGCCAGTGGGACATTTGGCATTTACTAGAAATATTATACCATATTCATTAAGGTAAAGAGGTACAATTCTGGACCAAAACTACTGCATCATTGTGGAGCAATGAAAATTCACAATTCAAATTTTCCTGCTCCTACTCTGGCTTGACTCACAACTCCAATTGAAATCTAACTTCCTTGTTTTTTTTCTACTCATAGTTTATAATTCTAGTTTGTCATTTTTTATGCTAGGAGAACCTTATCTCTGTTACCTCTCAGCTTAGTGGTCTAACCCCAACTGAAATGGGTTTATGCATTTGACCTTGCGGTTGATACCCTTACTCTCCAACACTGCGGCTCAGCAATAATACACTGACTACCAATACTGCTCATAAGCATCGCTCTCAAACGACAGTGTCCATCCACCAACAGATGTTTTCTTCACCTTTCCCTATTTTGTCTTGGGACAACCTGCCACAGCTACCTCCATTCCTCTGTGTTCTGCTTGACAGAGAATTGCAACTGTTTAGCTTATTGAATATTGCCTTACATTTTTTTAAATATTTATTTTTAAATTTAACAAGCCTTAACAATAAATGTTGGTTATCAACCCTAGTTGTCTTGGATTACATATTGCTCACTACCTACCTATTATCCTAGTTTAGAAATCACATTTGTGATTATTCTGACATTTATCCAGTTTAATTCCACAGTAAAATAATATGACTGTAGATAGAACAATTAGATTTGGTACCCCACAAATAACTCAACATTATTGCAAAGTAAAGGCTCATTTAAAAATGTAACTGGAATATAATGAAAACTGTGAAATCCAAGAGATGTATTCTTTTGTCCAGACTTTATTTAGAAAATGTTTTACTAGGAAGAATACATTGAGATTTCTCTTGTTTTCAAGTATGTCCTTGATGATGTTGTACAAAAAAAGTTTGCTTTGTGAAGGCCTATGTAGTGTTAAAATTTGTAATTTGACTTGTTGCAAGTTACTTGTTGACAATAGATTCACTTTTAGGATGTAATTCCTCTTAACAAAGTAGTTGAAAGAAGTAAAAACAAGAGGATAAAGACAATATTTCTGGCTGCTTTCAACACAGATCACCTGCAGTGAGTGGGCAGAGACCTACATTAAACAGGATATATCCAAAATCCATTTCAGTAGCGATATGACTTTCAATTTCTCAGCTGACTTGGAATAATTACAGAGTTACTGTATTCACATCCCAGGTGCTCCTAGGCAAGGCACTCTATCTGTCCTTAGCTTCACCCATGGCCAGACCCCTGTTCTTGAATGGTCCTGCCCCATTCCCATCCCTATGCACTGGCACAGAAAATATCTTGCCTTCCCTCTAGTATTAATTGAAGACCTCTTGTTTTTTTGCTCCGAAGTTTGAGTAAATAGTTTCTTAGAGAGTTATTTATATTGCTTTCAAATATATTTGTAAAGTGTGATCATACCATGCTTAGACTTCTCTTCTGTATTTGGCTAGTCTCTCTTTATAACTCAGATCTTCCAATCCCTTTATCAGTTTTGCTGCACATCTCTGCACTTTTCCAGTTCAATATTGCATTTTTTAAAGAACTGTGCCCAAAAATGTACTTTGGGCACAAAGTACCCTGTACCCTGTATTTATACCTAAAAATTTACTTTGGGCACAAAGTACCCTGTATTTATATAGAAGTATAATTATATTCCCATCCCATACATCTGTACCCCTTTTTATACAGGATAGTACCCTATTGGCTCTTGCAGCAGCTGAAGAACACTGTCTATCAATCAATACTCCTAAATATTTCTCTGATGAGGATTCCCCAAGTAGTTTCTTATTTAGTATATATGTAGCCCATTCATTCGTTTTATCCAAATCTTTATACAGAGAAAAAACATCCTACCTTCGTACTTCCTTTCATAGCTTAGTGTCACCAGCAAAGATTGAGATAGTATGTTCAAAACCCTCATCTAGATCATAAATAAACAAACTAAACAACATTGGGCCCAGGACTGAACCCTATGGCACCCCACTTTACAACTTTAGACCAACTTGAAAAGGTTGCAATTGCAAAAACTCTCTGCCATGTATCATTTAGTCAGTTCTATATCCATGCAGAGATATCACCTCCCAAACCAAAGCATTTTATTTTATGCAGTAACCTGTTTTGAGGCACAAAAGCAAAGGCTTTTGCTAAATCCAAGTATACTACATCAACAGTAATTCCCCTGTCCAAATTTCTACTTTCCTATTTTCCAGTCTCTTGATTTTTGTCCTCGGTAAGCCATGTATACAATAGAAGATTCTATCTTTTGGGCCACAACTCTGTTTGTATAAACACTAACCTACTTCACAATATGAGTCTTGCCATTAAATGAATTGAAAACACAATAGATAATGTTTTGCTAGAGAGTACTAAACCTGAATCTTCCATACTAACTATATTGGAGGTCGTAAAATGTATAGTAATGGGTGTGTTCATTAGGATAGCATTCTATAAAAAGGAATTTAGCCAAAAAAAAGAATTATAAGAAATATTTTCTGCTATATCACATCTTGAATCCAATCAAAAACACCTCAATGTCCTTCTCATTTACAGGAATTGACTATGAGACAGAAAGTGAAAACCCTTTCTATTCTCAAATACAGATAAATTGTTCACTAGATCAAAAAGTGTTTTTCACAAACATGGCAAAAACTGCAGAAAGCTCTTAAAGGGATAGTAATACTTTTATACTTACTTTTTATCTTTATTTTATTTTGTAGACATTAAAAAAACATGAAGAACGATATAAGTCTTATCTCTCAAGCCTTTATGGTTTGAGAGATATTCAAAAGCAAAGTTTCCCCTCCCGCCCCTTTTACCTAGTGTAAGCCATCTCTTCTCAGATGTGAAATCTGGTTGTAAGACCAGACAGATAACAGAAGGGGACAATCTTCTTCCTATGAGAACCATGAAAGCCCTGCCCCCTTTGACAAGTTTTTCAGGTTTTTCCCTTATCTTAATTGAAGATTGTCCCTCTCTGCAGTCTACCTGGACACCTACCTTCTGATCCGGCTGAACAGTGTTACGTCAGTAAAAGAGGAGGGAGGTGGATACTTTATCATTCAATTACTCTTGAACTACAACTCTTACAGCATTGAAACAACACTCTCAATGGCCCAAATACTATGATGCTTAATTGAAGCTGCTTTTATTATGAAACATTACTATCCCTTTAACACATTTGAAGAAAACCTTTCCATGCAGTTTCCATGTAGTCCAAAAGATACAGATCCTTAATGGCCACCTGTCTAACAAATTCGCTGAAATAACAGAAACTTTTAAAACTTTTTATGCAAAAATATAATTCAGAAAAAACACCTCTTCCTCTAGTTAGATGACATTAAATCCTGTTTACATAATTCAAACCTGCAAGCTCAAGATTTTGAAAGTAAAATTACCTTAGAAGAAATTGCTTAAGCAATAAATCAAATGTCCTTAAACAAAATTCTTGGACCAGATGGTTTTCCTTTAATCTTTTACAAAGTTTTTTCTATAAAATCAAATTTTTGCTTATAGATTCATTAAATTAAATTTCAAATTACATTAATCAACACCCTTATTTAGCTGAGGCATTCATTACTTTAGTTCCAAAAACGGCTAAAGATCTGAAATTATGCTAGTATTATAGACTCATTTCCCTTTTAAATATTTACATTACAATTTATGCTAAGACTCTGGCCAATAAACTTAGACCCCCTTATGGCAAAATGTATTTATATAGATCAATCAGGCTTTGTGCCAGGAAGAGAATCCAGAGATATTACATTGAAACCCATTTCCCTTATTGACCATGTTCATCGATCGAAAAACCAAACAGCCTTGTTGACTGTTGACACTGAAAATGCATTTGTTAAGGTTAGCTGGTCATTCCTGAAAGAAACCTTGTATCACATTGCTACAGGACAACACATTTTTATCTATTACCGTGTTTTTATACATTAACCCATCTACAAAAATTAAATGCAACAATTTACTTTCTTCCTCATTTGTTCTGTAAAATGGAACAAGACAGTGTTACCTTCTATCCCCATTAATTTTCATTTGGATTAGGAATAACCTGGATATTGCATGTCTACCTATTGGCTTTCAAGAATAGTATTTGACTCTATATGCAGACAATTTTCTCTTCACCATCACTTCCCCAAGAATATTGATTCCCCAAATTTTAAATTAATTAACTTCAGCACAGGTGAATTAACTTTTAACAGTCTCTAATTTTAAGATTAATATTAATAAATCTGAGACACTGAACATTAATCTTCCAGACAGTTGCATCAAAGCTCTTAAACATATTGTTTCCTTTTTCTGGTCATCTTCAGGCATTAAAGGGATAGTAATACTTCGTTTTATCTTTATTTTATTTTGTAGGCATTAAAAAACCATTAAGAACGATATAAGTCTTATCGCTCAAACCTTTATGGTTTAAGAGAGATTCACAAGCAAAGTTCCCCCCTCCCGCCCCTTTTTCCTAGTGTAAGCCATCTCTTCTCAGATGTGAATCTGGTTGTAAGACCAGACAGATAACAGAAGGGGACAATCTTCTTTGTATGAAAACAATGAAAGCCCTTCCCCCCTTGACAAGTTTTTCAGCTTTTTCCCTTATCTTAATTGACTATTGTCCCTCTCTGCAGTCTACCTGGGCACCTCCCTTCTGATCTGGCTGAACAGGGGGTGTGATACTTTGCTTGTGAATATCTCTTAAACCATAAAGGTTTGAGAGATAAGACTTATATTGTTCTTCATGTTTTTTTAATGCCTACAAAATAAAATAAAGATAAAACGAAGTATTACTATCCCTTTAAGTATCTCAGAGTTCTTATATTTTCATAGCTCTTGAAAGTCAACTATATTCCTTTTAAAGAAAATATAAAGAACGATCTCAGATTGGTCCAAACCAATTGGGTGGGGAAAATAAACCAGATAAACCTGAGGATTGTCCATAAAATAACCTATATTCTCCAAACAATATCTATAATTATAGCCACATCCTATTTAAAGTTTAATTCATTCATTTATCTGGTCACAAAGACCACCTACACTGAAATTTGTAAATATCTTTACCATATATAACAAAACATTACCAGTCTATTCAACTTTGGCACTTGCTTCATTCAGCTATTACCAGAGTTTACTCTTAATCAACTTCCTTGGTTAGATATGAACTCCCACAGAGCTCATAAAACTCATCTTCCCCACTCATAAAATCTACTCTTTCAATTTGGCATAAATTGGTTTATGTCAATACAAACATATCCCACCATTTTCTCTCTTTTTATCTTTGGTTAACAGCAAAGATTTACCTGCAGGTCTCATTGAAACTAACTTTTCCATTGGAAAATAAATATTAAATTACTGGTATACAACATAACTGAGAAGGGGGACTTTCTTTCCTTTTCCACATTACAAAACAATTTGATCTATACTAAAATGGTCACAATATTTATTTAAAACATTCAGTTGGATAAATAATGACCTCAATCACAATGATTTGATAAGGCAACTGATGTGCTTTGAGTCCATCAGTGTAGTGACTAATCCACTGAACACATGTATCTCACAACTATATAACATACTAAATAACCAACAAGAGACCTTTGTCTCTCAAAAATACCAGTGCAAGAGATCTTAAACAGGCTATTTCTCTTAGAGACTGGATACAAATGTTAGTCACTGCATTGCACACATCTAGGAACATTTTAAGACTACCTTTAAAATCATAACTAGATGGTATAGGACCCCCGATAAATATTGGTGATGTACCTTGGATATAAGGCCTATGTTACAACTACGTTACATATATGGCCATCCGCTATTTGCTAAATTTTTTAACTAAAGTGTTGTATAAAATGTTTAAAATAATGAAAATAAGGATACCCATAAAGAAATACCCAATTTATCTTAATCTACATCACCTGAAAAAAAGAATAATCCTCTAGGCATGCATTGAATGCAACTAAATTACTCATTCCTCTCTACTGGAATCAGACAGCAGTGTCCTCCATATTGGATTGGAAACTGAAAATGTGTTTCATTATGACTATGGAATGATTAACAATAACAATTTCTACTTAAAGGGATAGTAACACTTCGTTTTAACTTTATTTTATTTTGTAGGCATTAAAAAAACATGAAGAATGATATAAGTCTTATCTCTCAAACCTTTATGGTTTATGAGATATTCACAAGCAAAGTTCCCCTCCCCGCCCCTTTTTCCTAGTGTAAGTCATCTCTTCTCAGATGTGAGTCTGGTTGTATGACAGTACAGATAACAGAAGGGGACAATTTTCTTTGTATGAAAACAATGAAAGCCCTTCCCCCCTTGAAAAGTTTTTCAGCTTTTTCCATTATCTTAATTGAAGATTGTCCCTCTCTGCAGTCTACCTGGACATCTCCCTTCTTATCTGGTTGAACAGGGGGGGGATACTTTGTTTGTGAATATCTCTTAAACCATAAAGGTTTCAGAGATAAGACTTATATCATTCTTCATGTTTTTTTAATGCCTACAAAATAAAATAAAGTTAAAATGAAGTATTACTATCCCTTTAAGGACATTCCTTTATTTCAATTTGGAAATCTTGGTTGACATATATTGCACCACATTTATTGTAAATTGTTCTTTCCAATTCTTTTAGTAAAGTTTATGTGTCTGTGTTTGACCCTAAACTATACTTACCTTCTTCTTCTGCAGTGTGTCCTTGGTACGACCTTGGTGCCTTCCCTTCTCTCTAATTTTTCCATTTCTGTTCCTCTCTTTTGTTCTTCTTTTCCTTTTATTACCTTACTCTTCCCTTCTCTTTCTTTTCCTCTTTAGTTTTTATGTCTTTTTATGGTAGAGTCTATAGAGTGATTCTCCTTTTGGTCTGAATAGTAAAGATTTATTACAGAAGGAAATATACAACATTTTGCATTGACTTTAAAAAGTGTAAATCTGTATTAGCCCTCTGGGTTTATTTGTCATTACATCTTCTTTCTTTTCGAAAACTCATTAAAATTCTATTTTGAAAAAAAAAAGCACAATTTAAATTAGTGGGAAATTCCTCCAGGGGGGTTATGTACTATGGTTTGATACAGAGGTGATAAAGAGGAGATGACTTCTCCAGTGATATTTCTTCTCCAGTCCCTATATTATCCTATAGGGCCTATGCACTAAGATCTCCAAAATTGGAGAAATCTTAGTGCATTGGCTCCATAGGATAACATAGGAACTGGAGAGGTGATATCACTGGAGAAGTCATCCACACTTTATCACCTCTTTATCACACCATAGTACATAACCCCTCAATCTACATATTGAATATGCATTAACAGGACATTGGTTGACTAAGGAAATGCTAGAAAGAACAATTATTAGCAAATGTGTATTGTGTGCTACAATTGTCTATTTCTTATTGAATAGTTATGGAAAACTTAGATTTTTTATCCTGATGACATGAAGCAGGATGGACAGTATATCTATTACACATTATTGCCTTGTCTGCTTATTATCACTATGCAGATATAAATGGAGTTTACCTGTTTTTAATATCTAAGGTTGTGCTTCATTCTTTACTCATTCAAGGACTTGCATATACTTTTTTAATTATAGCCTCCTCCCCTTCCCACTTTTCTATGTTTAGTTTCCAGGCACCAAGTGGGTCATAATAATAATAATGATAGGGCTATTTTTAAAATCGTTACACTTATGCAGTATAATAAAATGAATGCCTAGTATTTAGTTAGTACTTTATACTTTGATTTCAATCACCACTCCTTGGGAGGGTACTTCCTCCATACTCATATTGCTGAAAATAATGTATGTAATTTAGCAGTGGAAACCACACCATAGGCAACATATAAAAATACCCATTGATTCAAATAGTGCTTTTAACCCCTTGAATGTTAACCCTTTAGGTGTCAGTGGGGTGTGGAACACATTGTCTTTGCAATGAGTTGCTCACCAATCTGGTACTGAAAGGTTTAAAGATGCCTGAACTCTTTGCAAAGCAACACATTTAACCCCTTGAGTGCCGGAGGGGTATGCAATGCATTGCAAAGTAATGCGTTGCGTACCCCTCTGACACTCAAAGGGTTAAATATTCTCTAGCATTCAAGAGGACAAGGGCTCACTACTGTTCCCCACGGTATAAAAAACAAAACTGGCAACAGCGGTTTTGACAATGCAGTTTGTTATTCTATTAACTGTGCTGTCAAAATCTACTGCCACATAAAAATGTCCAATGGCACAAAATTGGCGCCCATTGGAAACAAAAAAATTAGTTGAATTTACCATTTTATGATATGAGGTAGCTTCAATGAGGGTTAAGGACCACACACTTTTTTACGATAAAACTGCGCCTACATTTTGATGGCGCAGTTTTATCCCCAGAGTCCCCAACGTCCCCAACGTGCTGTGAAAACCACCAGCGTTTTTTAGGAAAGTGGTTTCCAACACACACATGGATATATTCATAGGGTCCCTTATCCCCATATCAGTACATCCAATGAACTAAAAATGTCATTAAAAACTACAGAATATTAACCCTATGAGTGCCAGCTGGGTATGCAACACATTGCAGAGAATTGAATACCCCACTAGCACTCCCATCTGCATTGCGTTGCGTACCCCTCTGGCACTCAAAGGGTTAACCCCCATGGATAATCCACCCCACGCAGAAAAAAAACACTTACATGTAATTCTGATGTCCATCAGGGTCCTTAGCACCCTGGTCAGCTACTGTCTGTCTTTGTCTTGAATCTCCTGTCTTCCATTTTCTGTAATCTTCCTTCACTTCTTTCTTCTTTAAAGGGATAGTAATACTTAAAATGTAAAAAAATATATATTGTAGGGTTTATCCCCCTGAGTAAAACAAGGGTACTCCCACTACTGAGAGATATTTTATTAAAAAATTATAACAGCTCAAACTTGAATTTTTTAGGTGCAATATCACAGTGGCCTGAAAATTTACAGTGGTGCTGTTGATACACCATCCTATGGACTGCTCTGGTCTGTAGACCATAAAAGCCATACTATTAATTCCAGAGATTACAAGTCATCCTGGAGGAGTCTCTAATTGTTCTTGGCCTTTCAGTGTATGTTAGAAAAAAGCAGCATCAGGGATAAAGGGGTAAAGATAATCATATTCTCCCCTACTAATAATTTCTCTTCCCAAAGCTTCTTCTAATAATGCTTTAAAGATTTAACAAAGGAAGACATGGGGTTGTCTTCCAGCTCATGGTAAGCTCCTTTATCATCTTCCAATATATTAATTGCTTCTTTAAGATAATATTCAGTATCTTGAACTACATTAGCCCCTCCTGTTTTTCTTATGGTCAGTGCAGCATAGATCTTCATAGCATGTTTTCTAGCATAGTTAGACTAGTATTCCTAATTTTCTAATTCTTAATGTGTGAATTTTAATATTTTATAACCATTTGATAAAAAGGCCTCAACATATGGGCCCTTGCTCTGAGCCAGATAAATGTTGGATTACCCCTTTTAGTCCTGTTTGTAGATAAGACTGTTCTTTTTTGTTCTCTGTATTAAGAGATGTAGTTCTATCTGCACGCCCCTCTTCATATAAATGCTTTAGAATCTGTTACACTTCATCCACTGATCCCTTTTCTGTAGCTGAATGAATGTGTTCCTTACACTCATCATTCATTCTACTCAAAATGCATCTCTTTAATGTCAACTAATAGATAGATCTATTGAAATCCACAAAGAAAATGAAAGTCAATAGCTTGTGGGCAAAACAAAAGCCTTGTCTTAATAATGACACCTGTTTACTCATCAGGGTTAGACTTTATACTTGTGAGCTCACTCTCTACCTCGATCAAAAATGAATTGGGACCTGAGGAAGTTTCTTTTTTTTCTTTAAATCAGCTTTATTGAATCAAAGTAAATACAAGTAAACAGTCAGTGCTTCAAAGAAAAATTATGAGTACATACAATGTGATTTTAGCACGAGATGCATTCTATTTATTATCAAGTGCTGAGAAACAACTAATTCCCCTGCAGTGGAAATTACCTAATGCCCCAACCCCTAGAGAAAGTTTCTTAATATTTAGATCAGGACCTGGGGATACCAGTTCTGCAGGAGTAGTTTATTTTGAAAGGAGTTCAATATATACTACACTTTAATTATTTTACCTTCCAAGGTAAGTTTTATCTTCAAACACTTCAAAATAAGTAATATGTATCAGTAATCTGAGAAAAGGGATAGCTTACACATATACACATCAATCACACTATGCCTGTGCCCCACCTCCCATTACCATACACATCTGCCACATTGTAGGTTGTAGGTTTTTTTTATCATTTTACATCATCATGAATATGCCCCAATGCCATTTAATCAGGACACATTTTTCAAGGCATATGTTGCTGTAGGAATCCCAACCTTCAGCTACTTATTTCTCCACTGCAGCCCTCAGAAGAAGTAATTTTGTGGTGGAAAATATTGCACCATAGAAAACATAGGTGAAAATGTGTTGGAATAGACGAAAAAGTTTTGGAATTGGAAAAAAGGAGGAAAATATTGATTTGGAGAAAAGGAGAAAACTTTTGCAAAAAAAAGAGAAAAATCGTCCGTTTCGCAAAAAGGTCATGCAGGAAATTTTTATCACTTCTCACCTACCCCTACTTTTTAGTTTAATGAATAAGAAGGATTCCTACCCCAATCCTATAAGCTCTTTTAGCAATATCAAGGAGCATTTTAGATGTAATGTCAGTTCAGGTGCTAATTCCATACATATGTTATACAAGAAAAAAATCTATTCAGGGTTAGATTCAGGTAAGATACATTCTGTAGATCACTTCATCAGTTGTTTTTTGTCTCCTATATCATTTATTTAAAGGGATAGTAATACTTGCAAATTACTAATCCCAATATTGTAGCTTTGCCCCCAAGTGTCATCTCTCAAACCCTTATGGTTTGAGAGATGATAGCGCTCAAAGTTTCCCCCTCCCTCCCCCTTCCCAGACTGAACACTGACAGCAGGGGAAGCTGTAATACGACAGTCTTACGTGCATCAGGCGGCTCTGCAGCATTGCCGAGATCGCGTTTATAAAAAATAATTCTTTCACTGAAACGGTCTTCTACGTGTGCTTGGTTTGCAAGCACATGTAGAAGACCATTTTAGCGAAAGATTTCTTTTTTATAAACGCGATCTTGGCAATGCTGCAGAGCCACCTGATACAAGCAATACCTGATATCCCTGCAGTCAGCAGTCAGCGTTTAGTAAGGAAAGGGGGACGGAGGGGAGAATTTTGAGCGCTATCATCTCTCAAACACTGGGGGCAATATGTTTCTTTTTAACAAAGCTACAATATGGGGATTAGTAATTTGCAAGTATTACTATCCCTTTAATCACATGTGATTGTGGAATCAATTATGTAAGGAGGACAATAAGAACACTGAGGGACAAAATAGGGGAACACAGAACGAATATTACTAAGGGCTCACAGGATCATAGTGTCCACTGACATATTTTAAATTGTTTACATCAAAGTTTAGGTACCTTTCAGGTAAGGGGAATGGATTTAATCCCCATAGATATTACTAACAGATTCACAGTACTATGCCAAAAAGAATACTTGTGGATTTTCAGACTGGGTTCTATGTCCCGTGGGAGCATAAATGCATATGGAGAAAAGTGTCTACACATTTTCGCCATATGCCACACATCGCCAGACACAAATCCCCATAACATTGACCCTTAGTGCATTTCCCCCCAAGAGCTCTACTAGTTAAGATTTACATATGTAAATTTCTCTGTACATTTTTTTCTTTATTGTGAGTACCCAACTTCCTGAACCTGGTGGTGATGATATTCTTGTGGTCTCAAGATCCTGCAAAAGGGGCACACACATTTTTCCTTTTTGTTTTGTCTATAGACAGATCATACCATTTAGGAAAGAACTTAACCAACAGTGTGACATGAGGGGTCACTTGCCTTTTTACCCCTAGCCAATGTGCACAAATGTTTCCAAAGGTATGCTAACAGAAAAAAAATAGAATTCTTTTCATGCTTCATCCACTTCAGAGATATTAACATCTTTCAACACCATGCAAATTTGTATCATGGGATTCCACTGGTATAGGATGACATGTGACATTAGGTGCCAGGAGCAGTAATCTACACTGTTTTCTCTTTTGAAATTGTCTGCCTTCTCTCAAATGGTCATAACTATTTGATACATGAAGGAAATATATGTAAGTTGAGGGTCTGTTTGCCTTCCTTCTCTTACAACAAATATTTCTGTGAGATGGAGCTACAGGGAAAATAAATTATATATTATATTTATATATATATATATATATATATATATACAGATTAAGTTTAGGCACTCCTAATGAAGAAAAATGTACCCACTGCCTGGGTGCTACTAGTAAATATATGTATACTAAAAAAAATGGTATATAACCATGAGACCAGTGCACACACAGGACTTGTGTAAAAAAGTGTTAATTTATTTTGTCAATGTTTCGGCCCCCTGGAGTCCTGTGTGTGCACTGGTCTCATGGTTATATACCATTTCTTTTAGTATATCTATATATATATATATATATATATATATGTACGTGTTACCAGCCTGAGAAAAACTGTGCCCCATTTGTAAGTGTTGACATATTATATGAGGACAGAGACAGGAGCTGTAGCAATGGTGAGAGGAGTGAGCTATTAAAGTCCTCCTACTCAGTCCAGAAGTTCAGAGAAACCTAGGTTAATGAGGGAGGGAAAAAGAAGTGAGTGCCTCCCAGGTCACCAGCATTCATCAGATAGGTGATCAATACCAGAGAGGGCATCAGAAGGATTCTTTTGGCCTCCAATGAGGTCTGAATGCTTTTGCTTTAATACTGTGGATTTAACACTACGTTTGGGTGAAATGCACATGATTGCTCCAATAGCCATCAGAGAGATCATTTGAGATTTAAAATTTTAAAACATGGCCCTGCAGTACAGAGAAAGCCCTTTTCTACATGCACGGTTAGTTTGGCATTTCTCCCTTATAAAGACAACCTTGTAATTTTCACTAGACTGTCCTCACTGGCACTCTTTTCCAACTTTGTGAAAATAACAAGGTTGGCAAGCAAAGATTTAAATCAATGGAAATTTTGAGAGGTTGTATCTGTCTCATACGGTTCCTTAAAGATGTGGCATAGAATCACTAAAATATGCTTTTAATTGCCTATCAGTGCCCTTGGACCTATGGGAACAGACCTCTGCACAGCTGGATAATATCAGCACCTTACTCAGCACTCATGGGATCATCTCCCTTCACCACTGAAGCATTACAGAAGCCCACTGAATCAGGATTTGCTCTGCAGGCCGAGGATTTAATATTGCATTTTTTGACCATGCTGCCAATGTGTTTTATTGATCCTATACTGCCCTTTAATCATTTCAGTGCCACAGTGATATCCAAACCATTGCTTTTCCTTTGGTACCCCTCTGTTATGCTATTCTATGGACCCCATGAGCCAACATGTCTCTTAATTCTTGCCTCTCTTTCCTTTCTACTACATAAGCCTCAATAACTTTTTAGTCACCTCTTGCATGTGAAGCAATGCATTGGACATGTATTTAGATTCCAAGGGATTAACAGACAATCACAGCATAGGAGCCATCAAGGAATAAGGGAAACAAATTAATGCAACGGAGCATAGATACAACATTCACGCCATGCGCAATTAACTTAGAAACACATTAACAGGAAAAAAGGGAAGTGTGAATTCATGAAAAGATTATGTAAACGTAAGCAGGTCATTTTAGGCATCTGCAAAATTTGCCCCTTGAAGAGAAATAAATAGAAAAGTAAATGTTTGTTTTCTCTTAAGATTTTCTTTGGCAAGAGGCATGTCTACATTCTGCTCCGTCACATTAGAGAGGGATAAAATTGCTGAACAAATACTCAATCCAAACAGGGAAGTCCTTTATTCTTTTGTATAGTAGCAGTGCATTCTTACGCAGTTCCCTTTTTATAATCATGACCTTGAAGATCAGTTAAAGATAGTGACATCACTGCATGCCAATGAGCAAAGAACAACTGTTTTATTGTTCTGTATTGTTCTGTATTTGTGATGGTCTGGTTGTATACAGGGTAACATGGAATACTTTATAGTTTACTGTGTTAATCCTTTGTGTGCCATACAGGTATCCAATGTATTGCATTGCAATGCATTGGATACCTCTCTGGTAATCAAAGGGTTAAAAGTATGTGGTGGACATGGTGGAGGTGGGAAAGAAAGATAAATGGGGGTTAGAAATCGATTGATAAGATAATAGAAGAGGATGAGAAAAGAACACAAAAGCAAGGGGCAACATACAGTTGAGCAGATGAGAAGGAAAGTTCATGAAATTGGAGAAGAAGGAGAATTGACAGGAAAAAGAAAAAAAGAAATTGGCAATAATGGCAGGGGAATATGACTAATAGCTGCAGAGAGAAAAATATTCATAGAGAGGAGGTGCAACAAGGTATATAGAGGAGAATGAAGCTGAAGCATTTGCTGAGAAAGTACATGATCCAAATTAAAGGGATAGTAATTCCTCATTTTATCTTTATTTTATTTTGTAGGCATTAAAAAAACATGAAGAATGATATGTCTTATCTCTCAAACCTTTATGGTTTAAGAGATATTCACAAGCAAAGTTTCCCCTCCCGCCCCTTTTACCTAGTGTAAACCATCTCTTCTCAGATGTGGAATGCAGTCCATAGACCAGACAGATAACAGCAGGGGACAATCTTCTTCCTATGAGAACAATGAAAACCCTGCCCTCCTTTGACACGTTTTTCAGGTTTTTCCCTTATCTTAATTGAAGATTGTCCCTCTCTGCAGTCTACCTGGGCACCACCCTTCTGATCTGGCTGAGCAGTGTTACATCAGTAAAAGGGGTGGGAGGGGGATACTTTGTCATTGAATTACTCTTGAACTACAACTCTGACAGAATTGAAATAACACTCTCCAGAGTCCAAATACTATGATGATTGATTGTAGCTGCTTTTATTATGAAATATTACTATCCCTTTAATTTACACTATATGGTCAATACTTTACTGCAGAGGCAATCACCGATCATTGCGGTACAGCTCAGTACCTTAAGACTGTCCGTCACCTCCCCTCTTGGGCCTCAGTCCCTCTTCCTTCCTCAGTGAGTCCCCAATAGTCATGTGACCTGGCACCCCTCTCCACAATGTGCATCCAGGTCATGAAGGCAAAATGAGAGAGCTTTCATGCCGTCTCACTATATAACAAATGCCAGTCCTCAGCAATCAGGTCTGTTACAAGGTAATTCTTTATAATCGAATATCTCCATGCCCATAACGATTAAATAAATGGATTAACTGATTGAAGCTTTATAGCAAACCACAATTTAAATTGCACTTTAAACTGTAAGTAATAGAGCAGTCTGGTGTCTAGATAGTTCATCTGAGTTTATTTATTTAGAAAATGTTTTACCAGGAAGAATACATTGAGACTTCTTTCATTTTCAAGTATGTCCTGGAGACTTTACAGTAAAGAGTTACAAATTCACACAAACAGAGAAATATTATATATACACACATAATTCATATATACTAAAATGTATATACAGTTACATATTGTTTTTAGAGATAAAGTAGCATTTTCTTTTTGGTTTTGATGTAAAGAAGCAATTTTTTGGAGGCAGGTTATTATAGGTTTTGGGAGCTCTTTCTTATAGTGTGGAATTCTCAGTGAGTTATTAAAAGTGGAGCAGATGTTATAGTTAGGATGAAGAGCTGGAGTGAGCATACTGCTCAGGTAATCTGGTATCTTTCCAGAGAAGTGGTTGTATACTAAGCAGGAAAGGTGAAGGGCACATCTAGATTTGAGTGTCAGCCAAATTAGTTCTTTAACCCCTTAAGGACCAGCGTGTGCATGCACGGTCTGCACTTGACGACCACGGGGCTTTTTTTTTTACTTCTGGTTCAGGGCTTTCAGAGTGGTGTGCAGCCGCTCCAAGAGCCCAGAACTCCATGACGTGCCAGGACCGTCACTGGTCCTTAAGTGCTGGCCAGCCATGACGGTCCTGGCACGTCAGTGGTCATTAAGGGGTTAAACATATCACAGTGATGGGTAGTGTAATTACATTGGAGGATAAAGCAGCATAATGAGTTATACAGAGTGCAAAGTTTACAAGATGGATTTGTGGTGCGGGACCGTATACTATGTCCATTAAAATCTGTTGAACAATACGTTTTCTTGCCAGGGGACTTAAAAATGATTTGCTTCTAAACAGAGTGCCTATTTTAGGATAAAGTTTGGATTAATTTATCAATATGAAGACCAAAAGTGAGGTAATAGTTGCAGGCAGTTATTCTATCACATTCCATGTGACAGTATTCAGAACTATGTGAAGACAAACAATATTATTAGTAGGAGTCAGCATGGTTTTATGAAGAATAGATCATGTCAGACTAATTTACTTGCATTTTATAAAAGAGTGAGTAGTAATTTGGACAAGGGAATTGTTGTTGATGTAGTATACTTGGATTTTGCAAAAGCCTTTTATACAGTGCTTCGCAACAGGTTAATGCATAAATTAAGAGGCTTTGGTTTGGGCGGTGTTATCTGTACTTGGATTGAGAACTGGTTAAGTGATAGATGGCAGAGAGTTGTTGTAAATTGAACCTTTTCAACTAAAGTTATAAATGGGGTACCACAGGGTTCAGTCCTGGGCCCATTGCTTTTTAATTTGTTTATCAATGATCTAGAAGTAGGAATTGATAGTAGTGACTCAATCTTTGTTAATGACACTAAGCTGTGTAAGGAAATACATACAGAGCGTATGTTTTTTCTTTGCAAAAGGATTTATATAAACTGAGTAAACAGGCAGAAAAGTGGCAGGTTATGCATTTGGGCTTTTGAAACAAACATGCTACGTATACTCTAAATGGGAAACAACTTGGGGAATCCTCATTAGAGAAAAATTTAGGAGTACTGATAGTAGATAGACTTCACAGCAGTGTGCAGAGTCACTCAGCTGCTGCAAGAGCAAATAGGGTACTAGCCTGCATAAAAAGAGGTGTAGATGCAAGGGATGCTAATATTATCCTACCTCTGTATAAATCCTTGGTTAGGCCTCATCTAGAATATGGAGTACAATTTTGGGCACCAGTTCTTAAAAAATACATTGTTGAACTGGAATTAGTGTAGAGACATGCAACAAAACTGATAAAGAGATTGGAGGATCTGAGTTATAAGGAGAGACTAGCAAAACTGGGCTTGTTTACATTAGAAAAGAGATGTCTAAGGGGTGATATGATTACAATTTACTAATACATTCAAGGTCAATACAAAGAACTAGCCAATGAATTATTTATGCAAAGAGCTGAGTTAACAAAGAGAGTCATCCATTAAGACTAGAGGAAAGGGACTTTTGACAAACAAAGGCAGGGACTTTTTAAAGTAAGGCGATAAAGCTATGGAATTCTTTGCCTTGGGATGTTGTACTTGCAGATAATGCAGCTGCTTTCAAAAAACAATGGATGCCTATCTAGCACAGCACAATACTGAAATGATAACACATGGCTTCAATTCAGATTAAGGTTGTTGATCCATTTGGAGTCATAATGAATTTATTTACCCACTTGGGGTTATTTGCAAATAGCTTCAGGGTTTTGTTTTTTGGGGGGTTTTTTTGCCTTCCTCTCGATTAACAGGGCTGTTTTGGATTGGGCTGGACTTGATGGATGTATTTCTATTTTCAGCCTCCTCAACTTTGTTACTATGTATGTTACTATGTTAGTTGTGCCTCTAGCTATAGTTCTCCATAGAATATGACTGTAATGTATCTATCATTTCATTACAGTTTGAACTTTAATAACTACTGAATAAAGCATTGGGAGTGCCTTTGTTAAATGCAGCAGGAAAATGTTTAGCTTCATAATAAAACTTTATTGCTCAAACATATATTGAATGACAAATTTATTATAGGTGAGAGTTTGCCTTTAAGTCAACATAACTTGTGGACAATTTGGGCTTAACCAGATTGACGATAGCAGCATAATTTAGAAAGCAAATAAGAAAAAGCTGGTAAACAAAGGTCATCTCACTATATTTATGAAAAGGAATATTCATATCAGCAGAGATAAATGTCCATTTATACTCACATAAGGGCTATAGGCCCAAATTTAGACAGGTGCCTCAGATGTGCTGGCCACTCCCACATTGTGCTAGAGCAATCTCAATGTCGTTGCACTAATTGTATTCCCCTTTACAGTCCATTATTTAATCCTTGGATTCTAGAGAGATATTCACTGCATTGTAACCTTGTTTGCAGTAGGCCAAGTGTATTTTCTGTGCTAGGAAATAGTGGATGGGACTGTTGCAGGGCCATGTGAGGAATGGGGGTGTAGCCATGGGTGGAGTTAAGAGTGCATTTAGTGTGCTGCCTAACAAAGCCTAGAATGCAAATCTGGCCCTGCCTGACTCACATGCAATATGAATCTAGCTCATGAGTCAGTGCTAACAATCCCTTTTTGATGAACAGGACCAATCAGATAACAAAACGCAAAGTGACACACATCTCTTGTTATATAAGTATCACCCATTATATTGCTAATAGTAGATCATGCAACATATTTGCAAGCATTTTGTTTTTGAGAGATATATCTCACTATAACTATGAGTTTTCTGTAAGTGAATTAAATGTAATGATTTCTATCAAAAGTATAATATAAAGCCTTTTACATTAGAGTTGTCAGCTACTTATATGAATACTTCATGGCTGAATAAGAATAATTGCTTACATATTGTAGAGATGGAAAACCTTTGGTTAAGCCAGATGACCACCCTCTGCTTCAAGGCTGCAATGTTTAAACTGCATTCTGTAGTATGGATCTTTCATAAGTGGCCAGTATTTTTAACCATATTAGATGGCACCTTTGCCTACAGAACTACATTTCTTATCATACAGGAACCAACTATGATATGTGTTTGATAAGTAAGTTGTTCCAGACAGCCAATTTCACAACCAAATTTAGAGGATATTATCCATTGTAAACACAAAACTCAAATGAGTAGACTTTGGAGAAAGAATGATGCAGCTGCATCAACCTCAGGAAACGTTCAATATCCTGTTTACTTGTGTTAAATTCCTTTATAACATATGCCAAGGAAATTAGTTATTCATTACGGTTTCCTTTTGAACAAGTGATAATGGAGAGAAATATGTATTTAATTTGCACATGGGCCAACCTATGGGGATCCTGTTTACAAACAGTTTGGGTGGTTAGAAATTCTCAGCAGTAGTTCCTTGTTATTTTCAGTCAGCGGAGCATTTGAGCACATCTGTTTAAGTTTACATGACAAAACTTAGGACCTTATTCAGGAAGATAAAGATGAGCAATTCTGGAGCAAACCTACTGCACCAGAGGGGAAAAATAATTGTAAAAAAAACCCTCCCATTTATTTAAATGAAGCTTTAACCTCTTGAATGCAAGAGAGGTCCCTAACCATCAATGCACAGAACCATTAGATAACTTTCATGCTGTTGGAAAGCCATTCAGTGTGTGTGTGACACGTACAAGTGGATCCAAATCCAGCAGATCTAAATGAATCTCACTTACATCTCTATAGCAATACCTGTACTATTTAATTTGCTTTGAGGAAACATATATAGTAACATAGTTGATGAGGCTGAAACAAGACATGCATCCACCAAGTTCAGCCCATGCCATATTATACAATTTATCCAGAGGAAGGCAAGAAAAAAAATAATTTTGTTGCATTTCTCTGCATTTTGACTGATGCCCAGAACTGTACTCCATAGCCAAGATGAGGCTTTATCAATGATTCAAATAAAAGTAGTGTTATATATTTGCATCCTGTGCAAATATACCCTTTTTTAAACAGGATAATATACTATTTGCTTTTACAGTAGCTGAGTGACACTGCACATTGTGTCTGATGGGTGTCATGTAGCTTCTCTTTCTTTATCAGACTGTGACTCGGTATTTGCCCGGTTGATCTCTTTTAAAATTACTGGGATCCTTTGCTCTATACACTTCAATAATTTTGCTTCAGTTTGCATACTTTAGATTGTATTGTTTTATAACATTTTATGACATATATGTGTCTAAGGTTTTGTGAATCTGCACATTTCACTTTGTTTGTTTGGGATTTATTGAGGATCTGTTTCCCAACACCTCCATCATGTCCAATGTGATACTATAACTATTTGGTATTTACATGCCCCCTTCAGACATATGTTTTTAATTGTTTTTATTGCGTCATGTTGTTAATATTTTCGCTATGCTTATTTAGGATGTGTGCCTCATTTATGGGCTTGCTTTTGTTGGGAGTCTTTGTTTATCCCTTCTGTATAGTTAATATCACACAATTGATCCAGAGGAAGGCAAGAAAAACCACATTTTGTTGCATGTCTCTGCACTTTGACTGGTGCCCAAAACTGCACTGCCCAAAACTGTACTCCATATCCAAGATGAGGCCTTACCAAGGTAAAGGTAGTATTATATATTCACATCCTGTGAATATATACCCTTTTTGTACAGGATAGTATACTATTTGCATTTACAGTAACTGAGTGACATTGCATATTGCATTGAAGACTATTGTCTATCAGTGATCCTAAATGTTTCTTTAAGGATGGTTTCCCAAGCAGTTTTCCATTAAGAGTATATGTAGCATGTTCGTTTCTAAAGGCCAAACACATAATCTTGCATTTATTTATATTAGACCTTATCTGCCATTTTCCGTCCATTTTATCCAAATCGTTCTGCAGAGAAAAATCATCCTGTCCTGTATGTATTTCCTTACATAGCTTAGTGTCATCAGTAAAGATTGTGGCATTAATTTCAATACAATTAATTTAACTTCTGGATAAGCAAATTAAAAAGCATTGGGCCCAGGACTGGACCCTGTAGTACTCCACTTACAATTTTTGACCATCTTGAAAATGTTCCATTTAAAACAACCTTTGCCATCTATCATTTAGCCAGTTCTCTGTCCAAGCACAGATATCAACTCCCAAACTGAAGCCTTTTAATCTATGCAGTAACATGTTGTGAGACACAGTATCAAAGGCGTTTGCAAGATCCAAATACCCAATACCCTTGTCCAAATTACTACTTATCCTTTTTGCAAAATGTAAGTAAATTAATTTGTAATTATCTATTCTTCATAAAACCATGCTGGTTCCTTCTAATAATATTGCTGACCACATAGTCCTGCATGCTATCAGTTAGTAACCCTTCCACTATCTTACCCACAAGTTCACAGGTCTAGAATTTCTTGGTTTAGATCTTGACCCTTTTTTGAATGATGGTACTACATCAGCTTTTGACCAGTCACCATGCACTATGCCTGATGAAAGTGAACAAATGCATATTAAGTATAAGGGTCTTGCTATTACTAAACTAAGTATCTTAAGTACCCTTGTGTTTATGCCATCTGTTTCCAGACACTTTTGGATTTTGTCCTCAGTAAGCCGTGTATGTGATGCAGGAAATTCTATGATTCTCTATGTTTGCTCATAGCCTGCCATTGTTGCTTCCTTCGTATATATGGAAGAAAAGAATGTGTTTACAATGGCATCCATAGCCTTATCCTCACTAATCAATTTAAATAATGAACCTCTTACCACCCAAGGATGTACATATACGTCCCAAGCAGATGTCCCAAGTGGAAAGAGGACGTACATGTACGTCCCAGAAGTCATTTAAACAAATGAAAAAAAATGTTCGGCAGGGCGTTAAGTGCTGGCCGCGTGCGAGCACGGCTGGTCACTAAGAGGTTAAAGAACTGCTGCTGTAGTACAACATAACTAACAGATAACATACAAAGAAATACTAAGGAGTTGAGGTTACTCTATACAAATTAAGTAATTAAATCTACTCATGGTTAATCTATCACCCAACAGGATGGCAGGTTGTAACCAATTATCTTTCTTCTTTGCATGAGCATAATCTGACAGTGTGAAGTGAAGTAAATTCTGGCTTAATGTCAAAATCCCTTACAGGTTATCGTTATAATAATTTTAATATAAGAAAAGTAGAGCAATTCTGAGGCGTCAATTGTATTATGGGGGATAAATAAGCATTTAACTAGTTTATCACCTTTAATGCTAGAGATGCATTTGGCACAAAAAGAGGTTACACAGGGAGTAAGTACTGCAGCCCTAACAATGTAACTCAATTTTCCAAGTGTATACAGTTTAAACCACTGGGTGATAATCATTATGTATTAATTCCTATTCATTTCCTATACTACAAGTTGTAGAAAGCATCTGCCTCTCTTCCTTAATAGTGTTTATAGAACACTGATGAAATCATTGTTTGTGAAGATGGATTTCTATAATGTTTCAGTAATACTGCTTGTGATCTGTATTCTTATTGGCCAGAAGACAGACACAGCATCATCCCAAATATGTCTGAATTTTCAGATAAACTTTTATATCCTTAGAGGGTTCAGTAGGCTCATGCACCTAACCTGCTTCCGTCTGAAAGAACTGCCAGCAACAGTCATGTCTTCCTCAAGAGACATGAGATCTAGGACTGACTTTAGATTTTATCTCTTGAACAAAAGTACACAAGATAATGAACTCTATTAAACGAATGCAACATATTTTTCCTTACTTGAATATGACCAAAAGTCATTCATTTTGAAAAACATACATATATCCTGATTCTAACCACTTTTGACTAATAGCACTTTACTAACTTTACTAATTCTCCTCACTGTTTCTTTCCATATTCCATGCAATCCATCATGAAGTCTAACCTTTATCTTTTCCAATTTCTGCGCCATGTATCTGGCACTGAATCAAGTTTAGAGTAAGTTGAGCAGCATCTTTCTCTCTCAACCTTTAGGAAAAACACAAAAAAGAAAACCTCATCTTATAAAAGTGAGACCAAAAGCAACCTTTTCCAAAGAGGACTCTATTCTTTCTTGCTGGTCATCTCTATTCAGAAACTCCTAGGGGAAGATGCGCTAAGGGTAGATGCTGTGGAGATGTGGGTCTAGCAACATGTGGTGAGCACAATGCTTTGAAGATGGGGACACACATCGCCATATGCACTAAAAATGTGAGATGTCAGCGGAGCGGAGAAAATTCACACATTAGCATGCAGGGTTGTCAAAATGCTTGTGATGTGTAAGAGATATCTTCCCTTACACATCTCCTGCAGTTCAACAAACCTGAAGTCTGAGTGCATCCTCTCTTTTCCCCCACTTCCCAAGTGGGGGAGCGGAGAGGATCCACTCTGACTTCAGCACTACAAACAGCATCACTCCTTTAACTATTCAGTCCCATAAGGATGTGGATTGCACACCCCATGGCACTGAAAGGGTCCCAAAATTAGAGAATGGAAGAGAAGCTATATATCACAGCTTCTCTGCCCTTCTGTACTGACTGAACCAGCTGAGCGGGATATCCACCAATCAGCTGATTCAGGTAAACAGAGGAGTCATGCGGTTCTCTGCATTGGAGAGTGTTTGCCTGAATCAGCTGACTGGAGGACAGTCAACTCAGATGGTTCTGTCAGTACAGATGGGCAGAGAAGCTGTGTTATTCTCTAATTTTGGATCCCTTTCAGTGCCAAAGTGATGTGCAATCCATATCCCCATGGCACTGAAAGGGTTAAGGGAGGGCAGCTGCTGTCTCTAACCTCCAGAATAGAAACAGCAAACTGTCCTTGGGTGCCATAGAGAGATATAGGTAGATCCCAACATTGTTAACATCAGGTTGGCAGTGTTGGACTGTGAACTCTAACAGCAGAGGCCATCATAGGCAGAGTTCAGAGCTTAGTGTATGTGGCGAACATCCTATAATAAAATTCACTAAGGATGCTTGTCAGAAGCCGTCATGCGCAGTAGAGAAGGCTGCGCGCTGCTGCCATGTGCAGTACAGACTGCCCGCACCGTGGCTGATATGGAGCAGGGTGCTCTAAATTCAGACCGGAGTCATGTCTGCACACTTTCAGGTGTGCAGAGAGGACTACAGTCTGAATTCGGAGCACCCCGCACCATATCAGCCGTGGCGTGGGCAGTCAGTACGGCGCATGACTGCAGCTCCGCCAGTGTTGGCCCGTGTACACAGGCTTTAAAAATAGTTAACATATAACCACACTCACGTGAGTATGACAATGGCTCATTAACCTGCGTTTCCATATGAAAATGAGTCATTGCTGAATTAGAAGGCATGGAGGATTCATGGGAATGTTGGCGGAATGTGGCTGATTGTTGGGTGATCAACAGGAATTCACAGGGATATGATGGAGAAGACAAGTCAGTCTGTCAATATGCCATTAACACAAATTTTCACCATATTTCCATCCTGGCATATTATTGCCCCTTAGTGCACCCCCCCATCAGTGATATGATATGGGAAGTGAGTAAATCCATATGTCTACAGTCCTTTCAAACACTATAGAATGTTATAGGTTTTACTTGAGGGTTTGAATCATCACATGATAATCCATAAAAATGTACTATATTTTTCAAATGTACACTTATTTTCATGATTTTTTTTTGTTTGTTTTACCTTACCTTATATCGTTCCACTGGTAGCATGTACATACCTTGCTGGTAGTATGTAATGGTGCTGCACTGCTGGTGACATGTAAGGATGTGCAAAAAAAATCAATAATTTGGATTTGTTTATGAAGCAGGCTGTTTCCCAAAATCAGATCCATGTCATGTGAAACAACTGCTCTGTTTTTAAGTTTTACCTGCAATATAGACAAGCATTTCGCTGAAAATTTAAAGTGGATGTGTCGCCTATTCATAACATAGCCTAAATAGTTAGGCTACATAGCGAATACTTCTAAATCGTTATTAATTTTTTTTTTAAGTTTTATTTTTTGTAAATTTAACTTAGAAAGTCTGTCCCCCAGCTGCTTCCGCATCAACAGCGGTTACCTGCTCTGTAACCGCAGTCTGTCACTCTCACTCTGCTCTCCTCCTTCCTCCTTCTATCTGTAAGCTAGAGTGGTCTCATTGGCTAGATATCGATCTCTGCCAATGAGACCGCTCCAGCTTACAGACAGAAACCTCCATCATCGGAGTAGGGAGGAGAGCAGAGGAAGAGCAGTCTATGCAGCTGAGGGGCAGACTTTCTAAGTTAAATTTATAACAAATAAAACTTAAAAAAATAAATTAATAACATTTTAGAAGTATTCGATATGTAGCCTACCTATTTAGGCTATGGTATAAATAGGTGACACATCCACATTAAATATATGATTGCCATTAAGAAAAAAAAAATACACATTCAGACATCAATTAAAGCATGTCCAGGGCAGGTCTGCATAGCTGTTTAGACCCTGTATTTGGGTGGGGGAGGGAGGACAGTCTCTTTACCCAGGATGCTTTTTTATTACTTTGATAGGTTACATATTATTGTATTATGTGTATAATATATAAATTCATGTTTTTGGAGAAAAGTGCTCATTTAGATCTTCTTTCTCCTTTTATATATTTCTTTAACTTTTTAGGATCTTTGTAGCCCCTTTGTATGTTTCACACATTTTAGTTTTAACCTTTGGTTTATTTACGAGTGCTAGACCACTATTATTTATTGGGAATACATGCATTTAACAGATTATTAAACATTTGTATGGATTTCTCAGAACTTGAGTACACAGTGTAAGCATCAAACCCCGTAACATCAGTTTCCATATAAATGTCAAATGTCTTCCTAGTACTCAGGGAATCATAATTAGACAAAGAGTACTTTTTATATAAATATTTAGTTTTAATAAATGCTGGAGGTGTAGAGACTGTTTCTGCTAATTCAAAATAAAAAATAAAAATGTATGGAAAGTCCTACAAAAACAACCAATTAATTACAACATCAGACAACATATATATTTTAGAAATTGTAGTGCTTAAAAGGAACACTAAAACCTAAAATGATCTTGGGTTTTGTATACCCTGTACTTCATGCTGGTACCTGCAAAAATGCTGTTTCTTTTTTTGAAGGCTTATTTATGCTTTTTGAAGGGATTCTCATTGCTGCATTGCCCAGGGCTGCCTTACTTCTACCAAAGCAAGCTTGACCATTGCCTCAAAAGTGATATTGTTGTATTGTCTGTAAATGGCTGAGAGAAAATAATATCCTTTCTGAATGCAAGTGTGGTGAGCAATAATGTCAATAAATTAACTGCTTTAGCACTTGTGTCTAATTACAAACTGCAGAAGCAAAATTAACCAAAGATATATATATTTACACAGAAAAACATAGGAACTGGAGAAGTCATCTCCACTGTAGCACCTCTTTATCATGCCCTAGTGAATCTCCCCCAAGATGGATGTTCAACACATTGAAAATCCCTTTGGTCCATATCAAATTAATATTATATTACAAGTTTCTCTTTTTTTTTTTGTGAAAGCATTTTTACCAGGAAGAATACATTGAGATTACCCCTCATTTTCAAGTATGTCCTGGAATCAATTTATCTACCTCAGAGGGGTGAAGGGATGAGCTGGCCTTGCCAGGACTATAACCTGCAACCTTGTGGCTTGAACAGATGGTGCCTTAACCAACTGAGCCACCTCAACAGCTGGTGCTGTATCTTGTATCTTGATTTTTGTTTTATCACTTTGGGTAAGGAATTGACTTGTAGAAATGTCTGTGGTAAACAAGAGATTGTATAATTAGTTTTTTCAAAATATATTATAAAATAAAATGCAAATAAATAATAAAAGAAAAATCTGAGCAAATGGATACATTTTCTCCACCAAAAAGTAGGGGATATCAGCATTTGGTAATATTTTATTTTTAACCCTGTGGTGATAGAGTAGTCTCCAAAGAATTACAAGCAATGCTTTAGAGAGTTACCTAATATGAAAGAAGAGTTTAAAGAAAAGTTTACCCCTTTGAATACCCCCTTACCTCACTCAAGAATAGACTTGGAGTATTTTCTCCTCAAAGGGAATTACTAATCTAACATTTTTTTATGAGCAAGTAATCATTCCAGTAGGGCAGCTCTGGTTTCCATTACAGCAAATGTGATTCTTTGTAACACCTCACTTGCTGATGAAAACTTTCACAGTTTCACAAACTAAATGTTGCTGGATGGTAGAAAATAATAGATGAGAGTTGGTACCGTATTAACCGTAGAAATACAGGATGCAAACAATTTTTGTAAAGTTGATACCTTTATTGGCTAACTAAACAGATTTAAAATGCAAGATTTCTGTATAACATGCCTGAGGAAGAGACCTAAGAAGTCTTGAAAGCTTGCATTTTAAATCTGTTTAGTTAGCTAATAAAGGTATCAACTTTACAAAAAGATGGTAGAAAATGGCATCAAACCAGTGATTTATGAAACTATAAGTTTGCATTCAGAGATGATGTTCAGCCCAGACCTCTCAACAACTTTCCAATCAAAGAAGATGGAGCTAGCATAGGCAGCAATGGATTTCCCAAAGAAAATTAAGTGAACCACTTGAGTCAGGTTAGAAAAACGATAATTGTACTCCTAGCCATTTTTATTATTTATTGTATTTTTTTATACCAAAGTTCTAAAATACTTTGTAAATGAGTATGTCATAAATAAGTGAGGCTCAAGGCTACTATTCTGCTAAATCTATTATCAATCTTGTTAAACACCGATATAAACATAAGCAGTTATAGTTGTTTTAAGATTAGAACACTTTTCTTAATTGTTTGTTTACTTCAGTTATGCCATATATTGCACATTTAAGCTTAAATAAACAAACAGGGGTCAAATAGTCATGTACAGCTATTATATAAATAAGTAACAAAAAGTATGTTCATCACATATTTTAGAGCTTATGATTGATAGAAATAATTTTTAAAACTGCTGTTTAAGAATACATGATATTTAAAGAGTATGAATCCTATTATTTTTAAGTCATAATTTCACCTTTTGCAAGAATTGGAGCAAAGTTTATGTGAAGATTATGTTGCTTATATATACACAAACTCAGTTTTTGTATTATTTATTTTGATAAAACCAGAATTCAGTACGTGCGTTCTAGCACACATTATCATTCATTCTCTAATGTAGTCCCTCTGGGGGAATTCTCATAATACAGAGATGTGAGTTCTGTATTTATCAATGTGTGAATTTCATGTACGTTTAAACATCATACAGAAGGTATCAACAATGACTTGTTCTATTATACATTTCCCTAGCAGGCAATTTTTTGCATTCCGTTCTATTAACTGTTCTGGGATTAACATTTTTATTTTATTTCATTTAAAACATTTTTTCTGGCGCTTGTTCTTTTTTAAAAAAATTTCAAAATGTTTTTATTCAATTATCAGTGCATTAAAGATATATCTAGAATCCAAACGGTTAAATGAAAACTAAATCTTTACCTTACTATGGGCATAAAATGCTTATGGCCCCTAATAATTTTTCCCCTGAGCCTTTGCCTTATAAATAACAACATCAGTCAGTCGTGGATGTCATGCTGTAGAAGGTCTACATGACCGCTGATGGCAGTTTTTTCAAAACTAGGCATAAAAATAGGAGAGTGCATGAGCCAACTTAACCCTTTAACCACTAGAGTGCCAAGGCAGTACAACATACAGGCTTGGCCAGCTGTTCCTGCAGTGCCAAACCAGTACATTATATGGCCAAAATGTGGCCACTGCTTAAGCCAGTATACCCAGCATGCAGTGGACAAATTAGAAAAAAAAAATCTAGACCTCGTGGGGGACTCCTCCAGATGTCCCCCCAGCTACTGATCTTCCAGCCAATTTGGCTGGGCGATCAATAAACTTATTGCAGGGGGGGCAGCATGGTTACCCAGCTTCCATCCTATCCAAAGCGTTAGAAGTTTCTGCAGCGCTGTACAATAGAATGGGGTTAGAAAGAAGTTGACATACAATTAAACAGGACATGAGATATAGAACATGAATAAAAATATGAGACAAAAAGATCTGAGGGTCCTACTCTCATGAGCTTACAGTCTGGAAGGATTAATGAATTCTATACAATAGCAGCCTGCTAGTGTTTTGAAAAATATTCTCAATCAAAAAATAACTGAAAATCAACATTTCTATTTTTCAACGAAACAATCACAAAGAGACATCTTATTTAAGGTTTTAAAGAAAATTGAGAAGAGTTTATTTTTAACACTAGCGAGGTCCCAGTTCCAATCCAGCATACATCAGGTTAAAAGAGCAATAACAATATACAACATATCATTTAATATGAATACATACTTCTTGCAACTGTTGAAGTAGTGTTTTAAACGTACAGTAACCAGGTGTTAAAGAAAAATGTTTTATTTCTACTCCATTATTAGTTAACTATAGCTTACGCTAGCCAAAACAGAAGTAAATGCTTGCCTTTAACCCTTTGAGTGCCAGAGGGGTACGCAATGCATTGCAAAGCAATGCTTTGCGTACCCCTCTGGCACTCAAAGAGTTAAAACTATTTATTGTATCATATTTATTCCACACACACCCCCTTACTGTTATGATATTTCCCATTTCTGATTGACACGGTATGCAAATAAGCTGCTTTGGTTAAAGGATGTATGGAATCAATATTAAATAATAACTTATTTAAAAGTAAGAGTTTTCTAGTATTTGGGCTATTGTAAGGTTTTGACAACTTTTTAATGTAGACCAAAATTTATAAAAAAAAGATGTTGGGTTGCTCTCTAGACTTTAACGGGTTAAAAGTTCCATTTATTTTACAACGGATGTTTATATTTGTGCAGTTCATTTGCCAAATGATTGTTTCACATTAGTCCTTGTACATATGTCCCTTATGGCGCAATGCAAAAAAGATTCACATTGAATAAAGGCATTTTTGTGCGCAGATAGATTTTGCGCATGTTCTAATCCAGGATGCTAAATACCGAACGCTTCTTGAATTGCACATAAAAAATTCCTTTTTACGACAACAATACACAGACGTATAAATTCATTCTCAATAGCAGTTCTTGCATTAGGCACATTCACTTTCCCACTCATACAGATTCGCTAATCATAGCCACGCCCACAAAAAAATAAATATACGCAGCCGTTCGCTAATCGAATTTTCATGCGCAATTCAACAAAATCATGCGCTAACCTATTCCCTAGTGGTTTTCACACGGGAAATAGCGATTGCGCATGTTTCCTGCATCGAGCCATTAGTTCCTAAAGACGTATTCACAGAACTATTTTATAAGAATGTGATATTATAATCACTTTTTTCTTCAAGGGTCTATTATGAATAACTTTGGAAACATCTATTTAAAATGATAATTTTCTTCAGAATTGCTTCAGTTCTTCAACTAACATACATAATTCTCAGTATTTTCAAGAGCAATATCTGACACATGAATACTGTGAGCAATAGAGGACAATTGTAGCACTTTGTTCTGTATATGTGTAGCTTAAAAAAATGCATTAGGGTCAGAACTTTCAGTACAAGCTGTTTAAGTGCACTCAATGACAACATCTATATTAAGTGGAGGAAAGTCATATCGCAGAGTTCATGTCCTGTCCTGTGCCATTGCTAGTAATTAAAACTTTAGGAAACTGTCTGGTCATGTTTCAGTTTGCTCTGTGCAGGTGTGTGTATGTTTTTTATAAAGTGACTGCTTACGCACAATGTTTTTTCACTGGCATTGTCTTTGGCTTGTGTTTTAACCAGCTCTCACTAGAGGAGGTGATGATGAGCAATGTCAGTACCAGATTGTTCTGCATTAGTCTTTGCCTCTCTCACAGGGTTGAGGATGAGCAGGGGATTTAGAACAAGAGTCTCTATCACTTAATTTCATTATTTAGTAAAAAAATAGTATTGAAACAAAGCAAGGGTAATATTTTGGTTTGTTGTCTTTTGGGAGAGTTACTAAATCTGAGCCTCAGTACTTATTTTTTAACTATTTTTCTAATTAAAACTAAAAGCAGATAAGCTGACTAGATTCTAGAAAGGTCCACAATGCATTGTTTATTAGCAATGATCTACAAGGTTTATAATGCATTTCAAACTTCTCTGAGAGATTCTTTGAAGACATTAACACCTTAAGGACCCATGATGTACTATGACCGTCATGGGAAAACTTGCATTATGGACCAACGATGGTCCTGGCACGTCATGGAATTCAGGGGTCTCCACATGGCTGCACGCTGTTTGGGGACCCCTGAGTCCACTGGGAATAAAATACCCAGTGTTCCTTAACTGATGGCCAGTGAGTCGTTAAGGGGTTAAGGTGAAAGACAAGGGTGTGCCAATGTTATAAATAAGCTGTGGGCTTGGGCAAACCTATTGTATTAGCAGAGTGCTGTGAAGCACAGTTGAACCACTATAATTAAAAGATCAGCAGAGTATTATACTATTACAAGCTCCATCAACAAGATCAGGAGAGTGTTATGTCATGATATGCTCCATTATAGAGATCGGCAGGATATTACAGCATTGCATGCTCCAGGGAGGCAATGAGATTATATTATATATATATATAAAAGAGTTAGGGGTTTGAAATTCTTCATCTAATAACTAGCCTGGTGACAGAACAGGTATAAGAACTACTAATTGAGCAATACTTTGAGTGCTTATAGGGACACTGTTGTGGTGCTGGCTAGAGAGCAGGGGTGGGCGAAAGGTCCCGTTGCATTCCTGTGAAAAAATTTGCGAAAATTGTCTGCTTTTTTGGGGGGAAAATGTGCTTTAAATGCAACAATTAAAATCTTCACCGTTTTCACCCATTGGCAAAAATAATTAGCTAATTTTGAATGGCTAGAAAGTTTTTGCCCCTTTATTAACGTGTTTTTCGCCTTTTCGCTATAAACACGTATCCTTTTTCCAGGAAGTGAAACACAATACAAGCAGCTACAGTGCGAGAGAGAGGTGCTAGGCTGCTGTGCTGTGTGCTAATAGCAAAATTAAGGCAGGAGAGGCTCTTAGTGACTGCTATCACTATGAGCAGGTTTAATAATAGTGTGTGAGCAGAACAGGTCATCTGCCTATGCTGCTGCCAGTGCTGTACCTGCTGCCAGCACTGCCCCTGTTGTCACCAGTACAGCATCTTCTGCCAGTGCTGAACCTGCTGGCCGTAATGCACCTGCTGTCAATGCTGAATCTGCCACCAGGGAGCAGGAGGAGATGATGCCAAGTGTGACAGCAAGGGTCCTAAGTTACACTTGCCATCACCAAGCAGTTCCGCCAATAGCAATACTACTAATAAGTTGCAGACAGCTTGTACAGAGTGTTAGGAGTGAAGGAGGGGGTGATCATCATATTACTAGTGATGAGGAAGACTCAGGGACTGAAATTGATGTGGTTGGTGTTAGTAGTAGTAACAGTGATGGTGAAGCAGCTGGTGGGACTAGCGTTAGGAGAGTGGTAGGGGAAGTAATGCAGAATATCCAGACTAGTGGTCAAGAGAGCCCACACCATTCCCCTGACCCTGGGAGTCTTCTCGCTCCCATGGTATTGTCCAGGTGGAACATGATCCTGAAAAAGGAAGACTTGTTGCCTAGTAGCAATAATACCACCATCACCAGAAGCACAGATCAGTTGCCTATTCCTGCTGCTGGTGCTGCCAGTCTGCTTTCTTCAGGTCAAAAAGAAATGGCAAGTGTAACATTAGGGGACCCTTTGTTACATTTCTCATAACCTCCTCCAACCAGTGAGATGCCTTTAATAGGACAGCAGCAACATGGAGGGACTGGTGGTGGTGGTGGTGGTGATGATGGTGGAGAAGCTAAGGTGGTAGAGACATTAATGGTCTTTCTAGCCCACACTGAGAAGGAATGGGAGACAGGGATAGGGATGGGCATCTCAACGACCACCAGCAGTGAGCTCTTGGAATTTGTGGAGTTTGCAACTGCTCTAATTCCTGCTACTGCTGAGTTGGAAGGGCAGCAGATGCTGAGAAGAAGGCTAGTGTGCCACAGACCACGGTGGATGGTCAACAAGTGATGCAGGACTAGGACAGATTCCACTTGCTAGCAGAAGCAGCACTCCTGGTCCTAGTTGTTGTGCTGATTCTAAGGCAGTTGCAGCAACAGCAGCAACATCATCTTCTGCCCCAGGCAGTGAAGGGGAATGTGGAGGAGAAGAAGAAAGAGGCAATTCTTCTCCACCTTTCCCCTCCCTCCTGAAGTCACGGCTGTGGGACTGTTGCTGTACACCCTGAGTCTCCCCAAAGGCAAAAAGAGGTGAGGAAGAGATCAAAGAGTAGGAAGAATAGAGAAACCCAGCCAGTGGCTGAAAGTTCAGTGATGAGCGAAACACTTAACTACATCTTCTGCCAAACCACCTCATTCAGTGTTACCACCCCCACCAAGTGACAGCCATTCTGTAGATGTTAGGATGTTCATGTCCACCTATTGCACACTGTGTGGTGCACTGACCACACATGGCAGTGTGGTGGAGGAGAATCGCAACCATGGCATAAAGCGGCATCTGAGGAGATTCCATCCCACAGAATGTGCTAAGCTGGTGGTAGGGAGGTGGTAGGGCGGGTTCATCATTTCTATTAAACTGTCTGTAAGTTGTCATGTATCCTTTGCGGGGATTGGAAAAGGGGCATAGTGATAGAAGCTGTACTTGGTTTTTGGCAGGGGGGATTTCGCATTGGGTGTTTGGATAGAGTTGTTCCAGATGTTTCATGTGAGTCCAGATGTACCCATTGTTCCCAGGCCTTCCCTTATTTACAACACGCACACTGTACACATGGTGCAAGTGGAGAACCATTATTGGCCATCTTCTTCTTTTCTCCATATATATCTGAAGCAGGTGGGGGCTAGTTATGGTGCTGCTACTGCCTGGTGCATCACTATAGCTAGTCATGGCAAGCAGAAGCTTCATCATCTATCACCCTGCTGTTGTTGTTCTCATTCCCTTTGAGTTGCCTATTTATCCTGCTGTTTAAACAACTCAGCAGTAACAGCAAGAACAGCAGTAGCAAATTCTGCAATTACATCAGGGCATTTGATAATGGCCAGTGGCCAACAAAACATGACTGCCAGCAGGACACTTTTTTTTTCTCAGGGCTTATGCTTTAAAAAAACCAAACAGAGTCCAACAAACAATAAGCAATTTTGGGGACTTGTTTCTAACAAGCCTAAGTCCTACAAATAAATGTTTCCTTATGGCTTGTGCCAAACAAACCCAAGTTCTACAAATCATTGTTTCCTTAGGGCTTGTGCCACACAAGTCTACATCCTACAAATCAATATTTCCTCAGGGTTTGGGCCTAACACAAGTCTTATTTCCTACAACAAATCAATGTTTTCTAAGGGCTTGTGCCTCTAATAAGTCTAAATCCTATAAATCAATGTTTGCTCAGGGCTTGGGCCTAACACCAGTCTAATTTCGTACAACTAATCAATGTTTCCTCAGACCTTGTCATTAGTAATAAGTTTAAGTTTCCTCAGGGCTTGGGCCTCGAACAACAAGTCATTCAAATCCTCCTCTACAAAATACTCTATCACATTAAGTATCAGTCTACCCCAGTCTCAGCTTACATCAGGGGGGCCCTGTCTCTGTCATGTTACGTACAAATTTCTTATTTTATTTTATTTATTTTGTTATTAACTGTCCCCCTCAATACCAGTCAACAACTCCTCCGAAAAACAAATTCCCTGTTCAACTGATTCTTTCCGCAGTCTCCATCCACCAACACAAGCACCCTCCTCAGACACCTTTTATACTATGTCTTTTGGGTTTTTTAATTGTATTTCGTTTTTATTTTTTTATTAACTTTCTCCCCAATCCCAGTAAACAACACCCCTAAAAAACATCCCCTGTTCAAATTTCCTAGTTTGGGATTTTGGTGTAGTATTAGCAAGTTCTTTATTGCAAAGTGCAATTTTCCTGGAGTACTGCTTTGGATTTGTGTTACTACTAAATGGTTAAGTTCAGCGCTATCTGGGCAATATTTTATGAAGTGTTGGGGGAGAATGAGGATGTGCAATGTGGTAAGCAATCTCTTTTGGATCAATGTCCATGTTTCGGTTTAGTGTTTTCACTGGCTCATGATGTGTGTCATGATATAGATGCAGATCTTTTGGAGCAATGTTGTAGTGTAGTGTTGCTGCTCTCTGATGATGTCATGTATTAGCATGGTCATTTGTGATGTTACCTGTAAAGCCATTGATGAGATTATTTGTGATGTAATTGATTATGTAATATCTAGTTATATGTGACATCATCAAAATTTATTTGACAATATAATTTGGGATGTCAGGTCAGATTTAATCAGCAAAGGACATAAGAGTATGGAGTTAAGTTTAAAGGCCTTGACCTGTATTTAACAGCTTTTGTGCTTTTTCAGCAAGAACTGAACTCTGGCTTTAATGAAAGTTTTCTGTCATTGAATTAATATTGTATTATATATAGAGAGATAGAGGTGAAAATGTTTTATATGTCTTGATGTATATCTAGCTTTGAAGAAGGAATGTGGCCATTCCTTTTAGTTAATTGATTACAAAGTACTTTTTAATCTCAATTACAGATGGTTATTTCTCTATGCCCCTGGGATACAGACAAGAGTTTTGCTTTTTGTTTTTAGCATAAAATTGCCATGTCATGGTTAAACATAGGTTATGTTTGTCCTTCCTCTTGCCAGTTATGAAGAAGTACAAAGGCTTATTCCAGTGAGCACTAGTTGTGGGTGGCTTTATCAGAGACATGGACGCCAGACACTGGTTACAACAGATTGTCCGGTTGCAAGTGGATGAAGACACTACTTTAGGTCTGGTGTTTATGTTTATATAGCACTACTTTAGGAATGAACTGTTTTAACCTTTTGCAATATTTAGGGGTAGAACTAGATATTTCTACAATCAGACAAACAATCTAGAAAAGTGACCTAAATTGCAGAACCAGAATGCACCAGATTGATAAACAGGTTCTGATAGAACATTAATATTTACACATATAAATATATATGCTAAGAGACTGTCTTGGAATAATAGTACAAAACAGCATCTAAGCAATGCAGACCCTTAGTTGTTTGCCCTCTTCCAGTTGTGCCCATACAGTTGCTCCTTTTGCCCACCCCTTGTTATATTTATGGCTATACTTTTTAAGATAAGGGTTGCCATACAAGGATGGAGGCCAGGTACAGAAATGGCTCTTTAGCTAGTAAATGTTTTAAGTCCATTGTTATTCTGTGGAAAAGTTATAAGAACGTAAAGGGATAGTAAAGTTTCATAACAAAAGCAGCTCCAATTAATCTTCATAGTATTTGGGCCATGGCGAGTGTTCTTTCAATGCTGTTGGAATTGCAGTTCAAGAGCAATCAAATGATAAAGTATGCCCCTCCCACACCTTTTACTGATATAACACTGCTCACCTCAGAGCAGCAAGACTCTCTGGATGGATAGCAGAGAGGGACAATCTTCAGTGAGGATAAGGAAAAACCTGAAAAACCTGTAAAGGGGGTAGGGTTTTCATTGTTCTCACAGTAAGAAGATTGTCCCTTGCTGTGAACTGTTTGGTATCAAGACTAGATTCTACATCTGAGGGGAGGTGGTGGGAGGGGGGATACTTTATCATTCAATTACTCTTGAAATATAACTCAGGATTCAACGTATTCAGGCAAAGCGGTTGCTACTATAGTATCTCACTTAGTTATTTACGCAATGACGGTAAATATATGTATCAGGTATCCAAATACATAGCCCAACCTCACCCGTTGCTGTTACATCAGTGGAACCGGGGCAACCTCCACAATCTCAGTGCAGACTTCCACAAACAAGAGGACACAGGAGGAGGTACTCAACGGTAACCACCCAAACATCAGACCAACACCTTTTAGACGGTTAACATCTCCAGTTTATTAGGCAAAGTTGATAAAGGCATGTCTATGATTAAGTAAACCTTAGGTTTACGAAACGTTAAGCGTTTGCGTTTGCCCTTAATGTTTTGACACTTGTTCATGTCTTCATTATGTTTTTATCAACTTTGCCTAATAAACTGGCGATTTTAACTGTCTAAAAGGTGTTGGTCTGATGTCTGGGTGGTTACCGTTGAGCAACTCCTCCTGTGTCCTCTTGTTTGTGAACTACAACTCAGACAGTATTGAAATAACACTCTCCATGGTCCGAATACTATGAAGATTAATTGGAGCTGATGTTTTTGTGAAACTACTATTCCTTTAAGAGGACAAATATACATTGTCCATATTCTCTTTGGAATTGATGGACTTTGCAATGTATTGGAGACCTTTCTTCTATTCAAGGAGTTAATTGCCCCACAAACATATTAAGGGGTTAACCAAGTGCGGCATTATCCATGAAACTAAAGCGGAGAAATTCTAGAGAGTAATGACTACACCGCAGGGAGATATAAAACTTTCCATTGATGAAATTAGGTTTTTAAAACACCTCAAGTGCTAGAGAGGTCCCCAGTGCATTGTGAAGCATTGTGGAGACCTCTGTAGCAAACGTGTGAGACCCATCTACAGCAATGTGAGTCTGGAGAATTTGTGTTACTCCCCTATGGTGCAATTGGTTCACTCTGCAATTGCTCATCTGTTCCTTGATGGATAAGGACTTTGGATACTGGAGATGTCTCCAACACACTGCAAAATAATGTGTCAGAAATGTCTCTAGCATCCAAGGTATTAGAAAACACTACTGAGTACTTATTCTCTTCATTCTTTGTGATGTATGATTACCAGTCTTTCTATTTCTTATAATCACTACTGCCAAACAGACAGAGAGAGCATAGCCATTTACCTTCCAGCTATTTCCATTTCCATACCTTGGTGCCTATCTACATATCTGGATATCTAGTAAACCATTTATGCTGATACATTTACACATTTGGGACAAGGTAAGGAAAGTTATGCTAAAGTAGTTGAGGCAAGTCCACTTCTAATTTGAACCCTTTGAGTGCCAAAGAGGTATCCAACGCATTGCGTTGCATACCTCTATGGCACTCAAAGGGTTAAAACTTGACCGTGGATTTGGAGTGATAATGGCTTATGTATTTATGAATCTGAATGTATATTATTATATGCATTCTCATTACAAATCTAACCTTGTGGCGTATGCTCAATGATCAGTGTTCTCTCTAAGATGAACGAAGGTGAGTGGCCCAGCACTGAAAGGATTAATGATGAGTGTTTCTGCAGAGATGAATTGGAACAAGAGATGTAGAATGCTTCCCTGCCCAGTTTTAATTACTCTTTTAATTCCTTCAGTGCTGGGCCAGTCACCTGTGCTCACCTCAGAAGGAATACTTGTAATGACTAGCAATGAAACTCTCTACTGAGAGTGCTATTCTATGAAGGTTCTTTCACCATGTGAAGATTTTATCCCCATTAGATTAACACATTGGAGATTTATGCAACAACCAAGGGATTACTCATTTTACACAATAAAAAAGAAAAGAAAAACTCACAGTGCTAAACTCACCATAAAGATGTAAATTATATATATATATATATATATATATATATATATATATATATATATATATATATAGACAATTGTGGGGTGAAAGCACTCACTCCAAAAAACCTTCCTGCCCAGGTGCACAATCCCATAAATTAACTAGCAACAAAACATAGAAGAGGGCAGCACCCCTGGGGCTTATTCAAGATATTTTATTAATGCAATAATGGGAAACAAGCTCCCAGGGACCTTTCTGAGCTTGTTTTACCATATATATATATATATCTATGACTAGGGTGTACAGTGAATGAAATATGAAAAGCTGCAAGGATAAAAGGAACCCTCCTAGTTCCCAAGCTAGGTAAACCTAGAATCAAAGCAGAAAAAGAAAACAATACTGCGCTAATCAATACTGATTACCCTAAAAAAAGTAGAAGCCTGTATAAAACATGTAAAGCCCGCAAGATAGGTCAGTGTTAAATGCTTGACTGCAGAGCCTCTTCAAACCTCAAGGTTGCAGGTTCAAATCCCTCCAGGATCAACTCAGTCCTTCATCCTTCTGAGATCGATAAATGAGTACCATTGATTGGGTAATAATAACATCTATATTCAGCAGCCGAGAGCATATGCTAAAAATGCTTTAAGTCCCATTGGGAGAAAGGAGCTATATAAATACTAGTAATTGTTATTATATATTAAACCTAAATGTTAATGTGTCTCAAAAATAATGAGGGTTTAGTGCATCGTTTGGCCAAAATATGAGTAAGCTCGGTAACTACGCCAAGGTACCTCATTTCCAGCGGGTCCTACCAAATATATAGAACTAAAATTTTAAAATTAACTCTGAAGAGGCAGTGTTATGCGAAACACTATATGATGGCTGAGTAAATACCTAAAAATGTAATATATAATTAATAAAAAACACCCCAAACCCCCTCTATAGTCCCATCTTAGGAAGAGACACACTTACTAACAAACAGGAGACACTTGCAGTAGTTAGTAAGTGTGTCTCTTCCTAAAATGGGACTATAGAGGGGGCCTGGGGTGTTTTTAATTAGGTTAGATATTAAGTTTTAATTATGCTAGCATAAGATGTTTTGCAGACCCAATTATTAGGTATTTACTCAGCCATCATATAGGGTTTTGCATAACACTGCTTCTTCAGAGTTAATTTTACAATTTTAGTTCTATATATTTCGTCGGACCCACTGGAAATGTGGTACCTTGGCATGGTTAGAGAGCTTACCCATATTTTGGTAAAACTATGCACTAAACCCTCATTATTTTTGAGACACATTAACACATAGGTTTAATATCTGCTTTATACTGGGTTCTACTTTTTTAAGGTAATCTGTATTGATTAGTGCAAAATTGTTTTCTTTTTCTCCTTTTACACAATGACAGGCCTTTCTCAGGTGCTCAAGGTACAAAAGACAACTGTTCCCATTGCAAGTCAGTAAATACATATCCTAATGTTAGAGTTCTATCAATAGTTCAATAAGGCATTTGCTTCCACACCCTATAATTAATCCTGGATTAAGCTTACATTTAATAAGTCATTTGCCTTAAAGACAATAAACAGACATAAGCAAACCATGTATTTTGGAAGATGATTTTCAAAATATAAGATAAGTATGCAAAATGCATACTTACAATTAATTATGCGCAGCACTACATCCAAACTTCACTGCGGATGTATGTGCACCTGCAGCCCTCCAGCTAGCTATTACTAGAGTACAATTCCCATCATCCGGAGCAAGCCAAATGGTTGTCTGAGAATTATGGGAACTGTAGTCTAATAAAAACCAAAGGAGAGAAAAGGATGCCTAAACTGTGGTCTAACCATATGCACAGCAGCACAAAAATTCACATTATTGGAGTGCTAGATGTTTGTCTCTAGCTTCTGATGGTGGTAAAAGAATGCAAGGTGGTATCTAGGCAAATGAAAAGCCCCTCTTGGTTTGTCATTGACAGCTAACACAAAATATCTCTACCCATTAATTTGTTCAATATTTGGACCATGAGCTATAATGTAGTCAGTTACTAGCTAGACACCTTTTCAACCTTCTCATTGTATGTGCTGGATTGTACATATGAAAAATAAAAGTAAAGGTATTTCTGAAAGGAAACTGACCTTGGCCTGACCTATGACTGAATAAATGGATTTTTCTCTCCCAGCTAGCTGATCAAAATAAATGACAAAGACAAGCTAAAAACATGCACAATTGGAAACTAGAACTTGTAACACTAGGGGCTTGATTCTATTAGCCCCATTAGAATCCAAAACAAGCGATGGTGGTTTTGACAGCACAGTTCAAAATATCCAACGGGTACCAAATTTGCCCCCATTAGACATTATGTAAAAAGAAGTATACTTTGCTCTCCTATTCTAAGAGATGGCTTCACTGCATGTGAAGGACCACAGTCTCCATGGCTAAATCATGCACCATGAAAAGGAGATGTAGAGTCCATAACACACGGTGAAAACCACCGGTATGTGTTGGAAAACTGGTTTCCAACACATACTTGTGGTAAAAAAAAAAAAAAAATTAACCCTATGAGTGTCAGCAATACATTATACAGCATTGTATACCCCACTTGCACTCAGAGGGTTAATCAGTTAACACATGTCCTGACAAATAAAAACTTACCAGTAATCCTAATGTCCAGCAGGGTCACGGCCATCATCTTCTTCTTTTCTTTCTTCTTATCTTCAGTCTTGTTTCTTTCTTGTTTAAAAAAAAAAAAAAAAATCAGTGCTGTCGCTTAAAATAAAAAAATTAAGCCCTCAAGATGTGATTATTAACCCTTTGAGTGCCGGAGGAGTAGCCCTCCGGCACACAAAGGGTTGATATAGGTGGCATCTTCATGTCCACTTTAAATAAAAAAAATTTAATGTTTTTAAAATTGTTCAGGAATATTATATTTGGCCAATATCTCACTACCCCTTCACCAGCGGTCTTTGGCGCTTCATTTTTTTAATTTTAAGTAATAGCACTAATGGATTTTTTTTAACATGCATGAGAAAGAAGAGAAGACAGAAGAAAGAAGAGAAAATTAATGAAGAAGACGGACAGTGGATGACAGGTAAGCATTACACTTCTGACTTTTCAGTTCTCTCTCGTTGTTTGACAGTGTTAAATGACAGTTGGATTTTTTTTATTTGATGTTCCCACAATTCATGCTATTTCGCTCAAGTTATGGGAAGAAAAACCAACAACGAGCATTTGGCCAAACTACCAACCTCTCAAATATGGTGTACAGTTTGGGGCACCAGTTCATAAAAATATATTGAACTGGAAAAAAAGACTGATAAAGGCATTGGAATAGTTTAATTATAAAGAGAGACTGGCCAAATTGAGTTTGTTTACATTAGATAAAAAGAGCTGAAGTGGAATACAAATACTATTTACAAATATATTCAAGGGCAATACAAGGCTTTCTCAGGGAAAACTTCACTAAAAGAGCAGAACAAAATCACTAGAGAAAAATGGATTTTGGTTAAAACAAAGGCAGGGGTTTTTACAATAGACAGGTTGTGTTGGCAGATAGTGCACATACTATACTATACTAAAACAAGTGGATACTTTTTTTAGTTCATATAGATAGTTGTGACAGCTGGTTACAATGAAGACAGGATGTTGATCCAGGGATATATTTGACTTTAAAAAATCTTACACACATCTGGTCATAATTGCAAATGGTTTCCATTTTTTTTATTTTTGCAATAATGGTTTGTCACAAGCTGGAATTGATGGACATATATTTTTTCAACCTTATCAACTATATGATAATTCATTGTCAAGCAATGAACTGGAGACCTATCTGTCATTAAAGGGGTTAAAGGTCCAATTTAAATTATTAGAGTAGTATTTGTTACATTTGGTACAGCAGGTTTGACCCAGAATTGCTCCACTTTTTGTGGTCATATCATCCTATATTATATTGTATTATATCATCATCTTCAGCCATTGTAGTTCCACTGTAGTATAAAGGTATCCATATATATATGGATATAATGTGAATAAAAGAAGGACGCACTCATGGGATATATATCAAAACTTATAAGCTATATCTTAAGTGAATGTAGACATATTAACAATTCAGCAGCAATGTTTCGGTCCTCTCCCTGGGACCTTCATCAAGTCAGATGCTTCGTCTGGCTTGATGAGGGTCCCAGGGAGAGGACTAAAACATTGTTTCTGAACTGTTGATATGTCTATATTCATTTAAGATGTAGCTTAGAAGTTTTGTTATATATCCCATGAGTGCGTCCTTCTTTTATTCACATTGCATAACCATTTGGTACTGCACCAAGGAGGATAGAAGCTGTTGGAGTGTTGGAAGTTTCGTAAGTGCCAACATCTTTACATACATATATATATATATATATATATATATATATATATATATATATATATATAGGGCTCAAAATTTCCACTCGCCACTAGCCAATGGCTTGCAGTGGCGAGTAACTTTTCAGGTCTGGCTAGTAGCAAAGGACTTCAAGTTTTAAGCCCTGTATATATACACACACACACACATTGACATGATTTCTTTGACAAAGTTAATAAAGAACATGAATTAAAGCAGGATCGTTATGACAAAGTTGTTGCAGCAGCTTTTGTGAGGTACAAGTGCCTCTGCTTTAACCCTTTGAGTTTATGGGGAGGAGAGCAACATATTTATCTGTAATGTACTGCACTAAACCCTGACACTCAAAAGGTTATGGTTGCATTATTTACCTTTGCTCTTTAACCATTTGAATTGTTGATGCTGCCTCCAACAATGCAAAAGGTAAAAACACTTCCAAGCTGTTTTGATGTTTTAGTTATCAAAAAGAGTGCGGCTGTTATATGATTATTATTTTATTCTTATGAATGTCTATCAATAAGTGGAATTAGATTTTCATGTAGCAGTGATGAGGAAGTAGAGTAGGCTTGCAACATCCTCTCCAGTCTGGAAGTGACAACATCAGACTTGGTATGTTCAGATTTATCTGGCTGAAACGCTTCCATAACCTTAATGCAGTGCTATACCCTCTGGCACACAAAGGGTTAAACTTCAAGAATACACAGGTCTTCTTTATTAAGCCAAAAATCTTCTCTGTCAATTTGCATAGACAGAAACAGCCAAGCACGTTTTTAATAAAATCATATCAATGTCATTATAGTCAATTGTTAGATGATTAGTACTTAGGTGAGCTCATGACTTCTTTTGAAAGTGCAGTCTGTGAGTTGAAGATTATTTTTGTATAAACGTTCAGTAAGAATATATGGACTACACTCCCTAATTTGTCATGACCCTGTGATAGACACCTGGTAAATGTGGACTCTAGCTGAGGAAAGTGTAATACTATTTTAAAAGCCTTGTTTGAATATGAAAGAAGTAAGTATTGCACTGATATGCTCATGTATGATACTTGAAAAATGTATTCCCTTACAATGCATTGCAGACATCTTTAGCATCCAATGTATTTAAATTATAAAAATATATACATCTTTTAATCAGAACACAGTTAAACTGTACCTTCAGGTTCTACACTTGTACCTCTTCTTTTCATCCTATCAGGCAATTCCAAACTAAAAGTTTTAAAAAAGCCAATGGGAGATTCTTTTTTCAGTGGTAACATGCATCATATTAGCATGTGCTGATGTGATCAGTGATGTCATCAGTTGGTATTCCTTGATATTTTCACTTGAAGTAGTTTTTTTCCCTATGCAGCAATCATCTTATTACTTTATCTTAAAGGGAAAATATACGCTTACAATAAGTGGTGCTTAATTTACTTAAAAAAATTAACTTGCCTAGGTAGCTATCCTGGATATAAAAGTACTTATTAAGAGCCACCTATTCATAGGATATAGTTTCCCTTTAAATATAATTCTATACAAGCTATGGTTTTAAAACCCATTGTTTAGCATTAATATTAACGGATATCAGCTTTGTAAAATCATCAGCGATACCTCCCTTCTTAAGTCATAACAGCAGGTGTTAAACTAGTGATATCACTTATCTGTCAGTCATCTGTTTTTACCCTTCAGCAAATATGTATGTTTATTTCTCCTAGACTGTAGACATAGACCCTTGTTTATAAAAGTAAGCTGGAGTTATTCTGGAGTAATACAACTATACCATAGGGGACAAATAAAAATTCCTGCTACTTTAAACTGGTCTTTTAAAGCCTTGAATGCTAGAAAGCTTTGCAATGCATTGAAGACCTCCCTAACATTAAATATGTTAAAAAGCTTAATCAAGCACATGAAAATTTAGGATTCTTTTATTTATGCCCTAACGTGCAGTTGGTTTACTCCAGAATCACTCCAGTTTTATAAATATGTGCCATAGTGTCTGACCTCAACCCAACAGCATGCTGCCCTTTAACATTTGGATATACAAGTGTTTCCTTGACTGGAAAGCCATTAAAAGTGTTTTATACCAAGTGTATAGAATTACTATTTGTCTGATATCCTGCATGTGTAAAGATTTACTTTTTGGGTACACTCTCTGGTGTTGTGGGTGACTCACTAAATAAGTGATCTGTTGGAATATGGTGGTGGGAGTCACATTTAGACTTGTTCTCATCTCTCCCTTTTTTCTCTTGCTTTGACACCATTCTTATCCTAAGTAGCAAATATTGAAATTTTATGACGCATTGTGTCTTTTATATTTATTCCATACTAGTAGGAAAGCCCGTATACACGGCCTAAAGTGCCACCCAGTGACTTCGGCTGCTGCCCCGGAGCCAGGAGCACAGACAGACGGTGAGCAGCCCGGAGCTCCCCGCTCTGGATCAGCACGTTCAGCCAGTCTCTACTGTGCATGACTGCATCGTTCCGGCTGTCTCTACTGCGCATGTGCGGTTATGCACACAGGGAGCTTCGCAGGTCAGCGCTTTATATAAAGAGAGACTAGTTGAAGAGACCATGTACATGGGCCACAGTGCCACCCAGCAACGGCCGCGGTGCAGTCATGCTCAGTAGAGACTGCCCTCCCCACAGCTGATACGGAGCAGGGTGCTCCGAATTCAGACCATAGTCCTCTCTGCGCACTGAAACGCAGAGAGGACTACGGTCTGAATTTGGAGCTCCGCTCCATTATCAGCTGCGGCTGATAACAGAGCAGTCTTTGGGCAGTCTGTAGTGTGCATTAGGGCGGCAACAACTAATCGATATTATCAATAAAAATCGATTATGAGAATCGTTGTCAACAATTCTCATAATCGATTAGTTGCAGCCCCAGACTGCCGCCGCCAGTGTCAATATGTCCGCCGGCCACCGCACTGTGAGGCACTGAGGCCTCACACTATTACTGGCCATGAACCCAACCCTTCCCATTCCCATCCATTATATGTGGCGGCCAGGGCAAGATCCATCCGCCCGCATCATCACGCGCCCCTGCGGGCCGTGATGACATACATACAGAGAAGAGGGCAGAGGCACCAGAAGAGAAGCACTTGCTGCCAGACAGTAACGATCAGTCTGGACTCTGTCAGCAAGTGCTTCTCTTCCGGTGCCTCTGCCTTCTTCCTCTTCTCTGTACGTATGTCATCACGGCCTGCATGGGTGCGTGATGATGCGGTCGGGCAGGAGGGAACTCAGAGCCAGCCAGCCACAGGGGAACGGATGCCACTCAAATTACCCCCTAGCCCGCCAACTCGCCAAGTAAACGCAGCAAGAGGAGTGCAGCAGTGACACAGAGAGCGACAGAGTGACAGTCTAGACAGAGAAAGAGAGGTACAAAGGGGAGAAAGAAGTACATGGAGGAGAATGAGAGGTGCAAGGGGGAGAAAGAAGTACAAGGGGGGAGAAAGAGACGCAAGGGGGGAGAAAGAGGCACAAGGGGGGAGAAAGAAGTACATGGGGGAGAAAGAGAGGCACAATGGTGAGAAAGAAGTACATGGAGGAGAAAAAGAGGCACAGAGGGGGAGAAAGAAGTACATGGGTGAGGAAGAGGCACAGGGGGAAGAAAGAAGTACATGGGGGAGAAAGAAGTACATGGGGGGCAAAAAAGAGGCACAGAGGGGTGAGAAAGAAGTACATGGGGGAGAAAGAGGAGCAAGAGGGAGAAAGAAGTACATGGGGGAGAAAGAAGTACATGGGGGAGAAAGAAGTACATGGGGGAGAAAGAGAGGCACAAGGGGGAGAAAGGTACAAGGGAGGAGAAAGAGGTACAAGGGAGGAGAGAGGTACATGGGGGGAGAAAGAAGTACATGGGGGAGAAAGAGGCACAAGGAGGAGAAAGAAGTACATGGGGGAGAAAGAGAGGCACAAGGAGGAGAAAGAAGTACAAGGGGGGAGAAAGAAGTACATGGAGGAGAAAGAGGTACATGGGGGGAGAAAGAAGTAAAAGGGGGGAGAAAGAGGTACATGGGGGGGAGAAAGAGGTACATGGGGGAGAAATAGAGGTGCAAGGGGGAGAAAGAGAGGTGCATAGACCCCATAGTAAAATAATAACAATGACACGTTAATGTGTAAAGTTTTTTTATTCTGCTGCTTGTTTTTAACACTCTGTTCATTAAATCATTTTAAATAATGAAAAATTAGCATATTTTTTTTATCTGATTAATTGATTAATCGAAAAAATTAATTATCAAAATAATCGTTAGTTGCAGCCCTAGTGTGCATGACTGCAGCATGTGCAGCCAACTGTACTGCGCATGACGGCTTCTGACAAGCAAACATTTAGTGAATTATTATATAGGATTACCCTATTTTCTCTATCCTTTCTCCTTTCTATACCCCTATTTTATATTTAAAATATAATATATATCCATATATATATATCTCCACTGCGGAATGAAGGCCTTCTCAGCAAACCTCCAACAAGTCTGTCCTGTGCTTTCTTTTGCCACTGAGTGCCAACAAATTTGGCTATTGCATCAACCCATCTTGTCTTTGGTCTTCTTCTTGGGCATTTAGTATCAAGTAGATGTTTGGTCCATCTTCCAATTGGTCTTCTTGCTATGTGACCTGCCTGTTTTCATTTTAAACTCTTCACTCTTTCAGTGATGTTATAGACCATTGTCTGCTGATAAATCCATGCACAAGTTTTTCGGTCATTTTTTTGTTGTGTTCAGAATTCGAGGCTCCATACTTCTCTGCATAAACTTAAGTTTTTGTAAGACTTTGGCATTCAATGCCCATATTTCACAGCTATCTGTGAGGATTGGGAGAACAGATTGGTCAAAAACCTTTTACTTAAGGCAAAAGTGGTAAATTTGTCTTAAAGACAGTACTACAAGGTTCCCCAAATGCTTTCAATGCCAGTTTTATTCATCACTCAGTTTCCATCATGGTGTTTCCATATGTTGACATTTCCTGTCCAAGGAAAACTTGTTTACTTCTTCTAGTTCTAGTCCATCTATTGTGATTTTCCTTGGTACAGTAAATTTGTCAAAGATGGCCTGCATTTTGTGTACTCATCATCACACCAATATTTTTGCTATCCTTTTGTAGCTCTTCAATGTGTTCTTGCAGTTCTTCCGAACTATTGGCAAAGAGTATGATATGTCTGCAAAACGTAAGTGATATCGGTCGTCTCCATTGATCTTGAGTCCTTTTTTGTCCCAATTGAGATTGAATGCCTTTTTCAATGTTGATCTGGAATTTATCATTGACCTGTATTGATGCAGTTGCATTTTCATATATTGACTGGAAGATACTGATGTAAGCTCCATCTATTCCTTGGTTGATCAGTGCATCAATTATTGTCTGACTTTTCTCTGAGTAAAGGCTTTTTCATAGTCAATGAAGGCTTTACATAATGAAAGGTTGTATTAATTATTCCGCTCTATAATTTGTTACACTGTCTGGATATGGTTCATTGCACTGAAACGGCTCCTGAAGCCTGCTTGTTCTTTAGCTTGTGCCGCATTAAGTATTGTGTCTATAGTACTTTTGTGAAAACCTTGAAGACTACTGGCAATAGGCTTATTGGTCGGTAGTTTTTGTAGATTCACCTTATCACTTTTTTGTGCAGTAGGATTACTTCTGCATTTTTCCATGTTCTTGTACTTTAACGAGTATTAGGTATTTTTAAAATAGTTTAACTAGGGATTTGAATAAGGGTTGTCCTCCAGCTTTCAACATTTCACTAGTGACTTTATCAGGTCCAGCTGCTTTGCAGTTTTTAATTGATTTTATTGCAGCTTGTACTTCTTCTGGATAAGTTTCAGCCTCTGGCATTGCAGTCAGTTGTTGTCCTTCATCCTTATAAAAGTTTAAATAAAATTCTTCCACTCATTTAGTATTTGCTGTTGAGTTTTCCTGTTGTAAAATCTAATGCAAACATTTGGCTCCTATGTGAAGCCATCTTTCATTTTGCTTCCTTTAGCCCTTGATTTTCTTCCAGTGTCCTTTTGATGAGCTCAACATTGAACTTGCACATTTCTTCTTCTATTAGCTTCCTTATGGTCATACATATTTCTACATATTCCACCCTGTTTCTAATTTTAATATTTGCTTCATTTCTCATCCCTTTTTCATCATGGCAACTTTTTCTTTTGATATAAAGGTTGGTTTCTCTTGTTTTACATTAGGTGCATGGCCAATGTCTACAATAGTCCCGATAATGTTTTCTACGTTAAAACAATTTAAGTCTTAGAAGTCAGTGAATATCGTTTTATTATTTGCAAGTTTGAAATCAATTTCACGTGTATTACCATTAGGGCTTTTCCATGTCCATTTTCTCTGGGCTTTTTTCCTGTAGAATGAATTCATGATGTACAAATTTTGTTCTTCTGCAAATTCAATCAGTTGGTTGCCTCAATCATCTATTTTTCCAGTCCCAAGTGGTCCGATCTATTTTTCACCATTTTGGATCTTACCAAATTCTCACATTGAAATTTCCCATTATAAATTTGTAGTGTTAATTGGTCTGTTACTAGAGGCATAATAATTTATCATAAAATTCTTCAACTTCATCATCACTGTGGCTGCTTATAGGGGAATAAACTTGAATGATTAGGAGAACAGAGTGACTGTTTAGTTTGATAGCAAAGGAAGCAATTCTTCAAGAAATAATTTATACTTTTACAAATGAGTCTGTTAGTCTTTTGTTAAGAAAGAATCCAATGAGAGGAAAGAGGCAAAGGAATTATATCAAACTGCAGTCCCTCTGTATTTCAGGTACAAATGAGAAGGTGAAGGGACATAATCTTACAAGAGACAGGGCCAAAATGATGGTTTATTCCAGAAGCCTTCTGAATGCACAGAGGGCGAGTCTAAGTTTTGCTGGGTATGTACAGTCGATTGACCAGATCTTAGTCCAGCAACCACTGGCTCTGGCGTTAATGATGGCAATCAGAAAGTGTTGTTGATTTTTCCTACTGCAAACAAAGTGAGAGAGACAACTGAGGAGTTATTATTATACTTTATATATATAGTGCTGACTTATTCCACAGTGCTATACAATAGGGGTTGGTGAATTAAAGTAGAGCCCAGAAACATGGAGAGGAACAGTGGGCTTATCTCTTGATGGATGAGGTCTCCTAGCACAGGTCTTCAAAGGCTGGTCACTGCTACCACAGTAGATGCACAGATAACATTGTCTTCAACTATGTCTATAGGAATGGGAAAGGGGACCATGGACTAGACCCAACTGTATAGGTTCTTCCTGAGAACCAGAAGAAGGGATAGCTGAAGAATCCTGCATGACTAAACAAGACAATGGAAGAAAATCAAGGTCTAAAGGAATTAAACCAAAAGATAGCCACAACATATGAGAAAAGAAGAAGAGTGGCATTCCTGACTTCTCTCACTCAATCTGTGATGAATCTTTATAGAACTCAGAGTCAATTTGTCTAACATGGGTGCCTCATTCCAACCAGTCTCAACAGATAACTGATGGAACTCAGAGACATAATCTTCTACTGATTTACTGCCCTGAACCAGAAGTGTGATAATAGACTGAGCTAAGGCCATCCTGAGAGGGTCTTCGTAAAAAGAGTCCAGAGCTTGATGGAAGGAAAGCCAAGAATTTTAGAGAGGGTTATAGGAATGGAGCAAATGATGAGCCCTAGCCTCAGGTTCCCAGTCAGAAGATTGATAGTGATGAGTACGTTGATGCAGTCTGTAGGCATAGGCACATGGATTGATGGAGAATAGTTCACAAGAGGTGATACATTTTTTATATTTCCTCCTATACATATTCAATGTCTCAGGAAGAACATATCTTTCAGGCATATCTAAATCAGAGACATTAGACACTGTAGGGATCATTGAACCTGCAGAAGCTGGAGGTTGGAGGTTTCATTGCTAGCATGCAAATCTTGTAGTCTATGTTGAAGAACTGCTTGATTAGCTTAGAGCTCCTGAACTTTAGCTGTTAAGGCTGAAATTTAGCTACCCAAACCAGACATGGCCTCCACTAAGCCTGCGGGCTCCATAAGACAGAGGAAGTTGCAGCTGGGACCCCGAAGCAGGTTAGAGAATATTGATGCTCTTGTAACAGTTGAGGAGATATGCTTGTCCAAGTAATGGCAAATCCCAAAGAAGAAGGAAAAAGAGTGGCAGCTAAGGTTCATAAATGGGTATCAGGCAACAGGTCAAGGCAGGCAGCTGTGGTTCAGAAGTGGAGATCCAATCCAAAATCAAAGAGTGGGAAAATCAATGGGTAAAGTTAAGGATGTGAATACTGCCAAGGACAAGTATAACTGAGAGGCAGTAAGACAGAAACATGGAATTTTATATAATGAAGGTGAGTCAATATCACCATGGCGATGCTAAGAGTGATCATGTAAAGTTGGACACTGCCAACAAATGTACCAAGTAAAGAAACGCCAAACAGAAAAGAAAAGAAAGAGAGGTGAGCTCATGAACCTGATTTTGACAGAACCAATTCATTCTATTGTTGTTCTACTGCCTCCCAGCAGAAGTGGTTATAATTATTATTATTCTTTATTTTTATATAGCGCCAACTAATTCCGCAGCGCTGTACAATAGGGAATGAACATACAGATATATTAAATAGTACAAATCAAATGTGGAGAACAGAAGGATCAGAGGGCCCTGCTCGTGAAAGCTTACACTCTAGAACTGCCAGTCAGCAGGTGGGAGTGAGAAGTGCTGTTGAGCGCAGTGGTCCAGGAAAGGGGTGGTTCTTGGTGATAATGTTTATAGAGGTAGTTGGTAGGCTTCCCTGAAGAGGTGAGTTTTCAGGGGGCGTCTGAAGATCTGAAGGCTGGGGGAGAGTCTGATGGGACGGGGGAGGGAATTCCAGAACTCAGGTGCAGCACAGGAGAAGTCCTGTAGGCGGGAGTGGGAGGATGTAATAAGAGCTGAAGGTCGACTGCAGAGCGAAGATGGCGATTGGAAGTGTGTTTGAAAATGAGAGATTAAATATAGGGGGGGCGGTGTTAGTGAGGGCTCTATAAGTTATCCCCAGAATTTTGAATTTAATTCTGTATGCCAATGGGAGTCAGTATAGGGATTGGCAAAGGGGAGTGGTGTTAGAGAAGCAATGAGTGAGGTACATAATTCTTGCAGCAGAGTTCATTATGGACTGTAGTGGGGTTAGTCGGCTGAGAGAAAGGTCAATTATTAGTGAGTTACAGTAGTCAAGACAGGACATGATGAGTGTCTGGATTAGAATTTTAGTAGTGTCTTGTGTGAGAAAGGGTCGTATTCTAAAGAGGTTGCGGAGGTGGAGGCGACATGAGTTGGAGATTGACTGGATGTGAGGAATGAAGGATAGGGCGGAGTCAAATGTGACCCCCAGGCAGCGTGCTGTAGGGGCGTCATCTCCCAGCATTCTGCATTATTGAAGATAAGACCGCGTGGGAGCAACAGCAGCTACTGGTCCCACCAGCTGCCACGCCGCTGGACCACCAGGGAGCAGGGGCATCCATAGGAGGCAGGAAACAGACACGGGGGGGGGGGCAATATGGAGATGATGGGGCAATGTGAAGGCAATATGGAGCTGATGAGGGGAAATATGAGGGCAATATGGAGATGATGGAGCAATGTGAGGGCAAAATGGAGCTGATGGGGGAAATATGGAGATGATGGGGGCATTATGGTGATGATGGGGCAATGTGAGGGCAATATGGAGATGACGGGGGCATTATGGAGATGATGGGGCAATGTGAGGGCAATATGGAGCTGATGGGGCAATATGGAGCTGATGGGGGCAATATGGAGATGATAGGACAATGTGAGGGCAATATGGAGCTGATGGGGGCATTATGGAGATGATGGGGCAATGTGAGGGCAATATGAAGCTGATGGGGGCAAGTTGGAGCTGATGGGGCCAATATGGAGCTGATGGGGGGCAATGTGAGAGCAATATCGAGATGATGTTGGTATTATGGAGATGATGGGGCAATGTGAGCGCAATATAGAGAGGATGGGGGCAATTTGGAGCTGATAGGGGGCAATATGGAGATGATGGGGCAATGTGAGGGCAATATGGAGCTGATGGGGGCATTATGGAGATGATGGGGCAATGTGAGGGCAATATGGAGATGATGGGGACAATATGGAGATAATAGGGCAATTTGAGGGCAATATGGACCTGATGGGGGCATTATGGAGATGATGGGGCAATGTGGGGGCAATATGGAACTGATGGGGGCAATAGGAAGATGATGGGGCAATGTGAGAGCAATACGGAGCTGATGGGGTGGGCAATATGGAGATTATAGGGCAATGTGAGGGTAATATGGAGATGATGGGGCAATGTGAGGGCAATATAGAGCTGATGGGGGGCATTATGGAGATAATGGGGCAATGTGAGGGCAATATGGAGCTGATGGGGGCATTATGGAGCTGATGGGGCAATGTGAGGACAATATGGACATGATGGGGCAATATAGAGATTATGGAAAATATGGAGGCAATATGCAGATGATGGGGCAATATGGAGATGATGGACAATGTGGGGGCAATATGTAGATGATGGGGCAATGTGAGGGCAATATGGAGATGATGGGGGCAATATGGAGCTGATGGGCGACAATATGGAGATGATGGGGCAATGTGAGGGCAATATGGAGATGATGGGGCAATATGAGGTCAATATGGAGCTGATGGGGGGCAAGTTGGAGCTGATGTGGCCAATATGGAGCTGATAGGGGGCAATGTGAGGGCAATATGGGGATGATGGGGGCAATGTGAGGGCAATATGGAGATGATGGGGGGCAATGTGGAGATTAGGAGCATTGTGGAAGTGTCCAGTGGAGATGGCCAATGGGGGGGGCGCTTCAGATTTCTGTGCCTACAGGCTCCTGAGATCTAAATCCGGCCCTTGGAGGGAGGGAAAATAATTAGTTCGGTTTTGCCATGGTTGAGTTTGAGTTGACAGGAGGACATCCAGGAAGACACAGCAGACAGTCAGATACCTGGGACAGGAGGGAAGGGGAGAGGTCTGGGGAGGTCTGTCATCAGCATAGAGATGATGGTGAAACCCGAAGGAGTTTATTAATTTTCCAAGGGAGTTGGTGTAAATTGAAAAAAGCAAGGGGCCCAGGACTGATCCTTGAGGCTAAACCAGTAAATGAATACGATACCTTGGCATAGATATATGTCTACCTTAAGAATAACATATATTTGAGCTAACTAGATATAGAAATGGGCAAACTAGATGGGCCAGTTTTTTCGTATGTGCTCACGAATTCTATATTTCTATTTCACTCCACACAATAGATGGGCTACCTTTTGCAACTGATGAAAAATGTCAGCCCGCAGCTGGTGTGCTATTTCTTAGTAATATCCTTGTTGTGTCTAATCCTCTCTTCTTAATTATAACATTCTGTGAAAACACTTGATGACAGACACAGAAACTATTCGTTTACCAAGTACAGGATAAACTATTGTAAGAAAAAGAGACAAAAATATTTGTTTAATTAAGAATAATGAAACAGACATAATATAAACATTGTATGATAAGTAATAAATATAAATGTTATAAGAGCTCTCCATCAAAAACTAATATCTGATTTATAGGTACATTTTGTACCTTTTGCTGTTCTGGAATTTTAATAAACTTAAAAGAAAAAAAATGTCTAACGGTAAGAGGTATTGATAAGTTTTCTTTATTTGTTTGTTTATTGTGGTTCACCCTTGATAAAATTTACAAGGATGTGATGAATGCACAGAATGTACTTTCAATGAATGGTTTGGTAATACAAAGTCAAGGTAAGAATCATTGTCTTTAATTGCTTCCTACTATCAGTGTTTTGACCTTGTATGTGTAGAATAAAAATAAAAATAATTGTTTTAAAATATGAATTTGTTAAAGGATTAGTCTCATTTAACATTTATACAATGTTTTAATGCAAAGCATTATTAAAATTATTTTTAGAAACAAATTTAACTATGGGTCTTTTAAAGGGACAATCAATAGTTAAACAAGTATGTACTCCTACATTATAGCACTAATTCCCCTGTAAGAATACATTACAGATGGAGCTCGGCACTGACTTCCTTTTGGGGATGCCCTACAAGAATAAAAGATGCACAGTATCTAGAAACACATACAGGATAGCTCCAGAAACAGTTGTCCAATTACACTTTGTGAATAAGTAAAGCATATATGGCTGACACCACCATGCAATAGAAAAGTGTGTATGTATTATACCATAGCTTTCATACAAAAATGTCTAAGTTATACAAATTTTGTACTTGTTAGATCCAAGTTGGATGCCATTCTTTCTGGCTGGGAACTTTTGTGGCTATATTGGTGGCAACAATTATTCATGTAAGTATTTTTATCTTTATTTTTATCTTTTATATTTTAGATCTAACATGTAATATGCTTTTATATGCAAATAAGGAGCACAAAAGAACATCTAAAAGTACCATCTAATTCAAATTACATATGCAAGGAGTACAATTTCACTCATCAGACTATCATTGTATTCTGGAAGACAACTGGAGGAGAGCGCTCAACAGATCCGCAAAGTGTAGATACCAGTCAATCAGCAAAAGTGATTAAAACATCAAATGTTTATTGAAAAAGTATAAAAAAACACCAAAAAGATAAATAATACAGAGACAATCCGTGGCAAGTCAAGTAACATTACTCGCCTAACGCGTTTTGTGTAAGAGTACACTTAATCATAGGCCTGTGATTAAGTGCATTCTTACACCCCCCGTCACTCAAATGGTTGACATTGCCCGGACCTTGGCCCATGTACATGGGCTTTTACACTTGTACAGTATATAAAGGTTTTGTTATCCCTATATGTCTTTCTTAATATAGACAGACGATGCGCAGGCGGTCTGAGGTGAGGCCCTGAAACAGGATTGTTGGTCTCCTCTGAGTTTTGTAACTAACAATGTTTTGTTCAGAGCCAGAGTCATAACATCAAAATGTACTGTTCTTTTGTATGCAGGCTACTGGTATAATAAATATATACTTTTCTATTGCATATTGGTGTCAGACGGATATGCTTTACTTATTCACAAAGTGTTATTGGACTGCTATTTCTGGAACTATCCTGTATGTATTTCTAGATACTATGTATCGCTTATTTTTCTAGGGCATCCCAAAAAAGAAGTCAGTGCCGAACTCCATATGTAATGTATTGTGGAACGATCGTGAGGGCAGAGTGTGGACTCCCAAGAGAGCTAAAGGCCACAAGACTCCGGGCTGAAAAACTTTTATCTTTTGAGACTCTCCTTATTCCAGAAGGAATGTAGTGCCTCCATATTTTCTTGATGTGTCCCCTATGAGAATACCTTTTCTTAGCCTCTGAGGACTAGAGGGATGTGTAAAGCATTGCTTTGCAATGTATTGCACATTTTATTGGTCCTCAAGGGGTTAAACCTCTTCTTAAAAAAGTTAACTCTAAATAAAATTGTGCCTTCATTACTGCTTTATATTTTAAAACCAGCAAAATAAGCACAGCAGGGAAAAGAGAGAAGAGGCAGGTAGGAGGGAGAGATAGTCTACTATCCACTGTTAATCGCAGACCCACACATATACACTGTTTGGCACTACAGCCTGTTCTACTCTCTTTCTGGTAGTCACAGAAGCACTGTCTGACGCCCTAGGCTTGTTTCAATATCCACTGGTAGTCACAGAATCATACAAACACTGTCTGACATCCCAGCCATGTTCCACTGTACACTGGTAGCTACAGAACCACACATGCACTGTGTCAACCCATCTGTCTCACGGCTAGCCACACAAACACACATACACTGTCTGCCACCCCAGCTTTGTGGTGGGGAGAGAAGGAGAGAAACAAAGCTGTGAGGTGCAAAAGAGGGGAAACAGACTTGAGGAGAAAAAAAGAGGGAAACAGACTGGGGCAAGAGAAAGAGAGAGAAATAGACTGGGGAGTCAGGCGGAACATACTATGGGAGAGAAAATTTGGTCAACTGACTGGGGAAGGGAAAGAGAGCAAAACAAACAGGGATGGGGAGAAAAAAGAGGGGGAAACAGCATAGAGAGAAGAAAAAGAGGGGAACCAAACAGAGCAGTGGGGAAAGAAAAGGGGAAACAGAGTGGTGGGAGGGGGAGAGAAAGAGATGAAAACAGACTGGAGGGAGAAAAAAAGAGGGAAACAGATTGGGAAAAAAGAAGAAGAAAACAGCCTGAGGGGGAGAGATACAGGGAAAACACTTGAAAGAGAAAGAGGGACCATTGGACTGGTGGAAAGAAAGTGGGGAAACAAAATGGAGGGAAGGAAAAAAAGGGAAACAAAATGGAGGGAGATGAAAAGTGGGAAACAGATTGGGTCAGAGAAAGAGGGAAAACAGACTGGGATGGGAAGAGGAGGCAAAGACTGGGTGGGGTGAGGAGGAAGACTGCATGAGAGGAATATGTGGTTCAGTCTTTAATACTGGACAGTGGAACAAGGATGGGGTGTCAGTGTATATGTGGCTCTGTGACTGGTGGATAGTGGAACAAGGCTGGAAGGGGGGGTAGAAAGAATAATTACTACTGTAATTAGCAGTGGAACAAGGATGGGATGTCGAACAGAGTACTTGTGAGTCTGTGACTAGCAGCGCACAGTAGAAGAAGGCTGGGATGTCAGTGAACATGAGGGTCTGAGACTACCAGTGGACAATGGAACAATGCTGCAATGTACGTTTTAACAAGGGGGATACTGATGGAAGGAGAAAGAGAGGGACTCTTCGAGTGCCAGACGGGTATGGAAGGCATTGGTTTGCAATGCGTTCTGTACTGCATCTTGATAAAGATCTCAGTGTGTGACTGAAACGTTGATCAAAATAAAGCTGTTTTTTTTTGCCCCTTAAAAAGAAGTCCTGAGAGTGCTGATTTCACCAAAGCTATTGAATTATTTATTCGCACCCAGGCTTTTACATTAATATTGAGAGTGCATCCTTCACAAGATTATATATATATATATATATATATATATATATATATATATATATATATATAGTACTGTGCAAAGGTCTTGGAGAACTAACCACAATTCTTCTGTGGATTTGAGCAGCCTCATTTGCTTCTCTCTCTTCATTTAATCCCACACAGATTCAATGATATTGAGATCAGGGCTTTGTGGGGACTATACCATCATTTCCAGGACTACTTGTTCTTCTTACGCTGCAAATAGTTGACTTTGACTGTATGTTTGGGGTCATTGTCTCTTTGATGGTACTGCATGATGGATAAGTATCTGCCTGTACTTCTCAGCATTGAGGAGACCATTAATTCTGGCCAAATCCCCAATGCAGCCCCAAACTTGCAAGGAACCTCCATCATGCTCCACTGTTGCCTGCAGACACTCATTCTTGTACCGCTCTCCAGCCCTTCGGCAAACAAACATGGGATTGACAGAACCTGCTTGAAGCTGATTGGCTGGGAGATGCGTAACACACGTCCCAGCCAATAGCTGTGAGTTGTTTTGAACAGAGACTGCCCATGTATAAAGGCTGTCTCTGTTCAAAATTCCCTCACAGTGGAAGGGCATCAGCCCATCAGGTACTAGGGGGGGTTGCTCATTTGCAGTTTTTCTACTACCACCACAGACAAATGGACCATATTAAGGTCAATATCTTTTTGGGCAATTAAATTAACTTTTTTTTTTGAGCACATTTTGAATTATCACCGGATTTATTGGTCTAGTAATGCATTAATTCTCTTGGCATTCTCTGTTTACCAAACCCTGTCATCTGTGCATTGTTTAACCCTGAGTGCCAGAGTGGTATGCAACGCATTGCTCTAAAATGTGTTGCCTATTCCTCTGGCAGTCAAGGGGTTAAATATGTACAGATGTCAGGGTTATGTTTGGGGACACATCATTTAATTTCCTTTTTTACAGGAATGACGGAATGGCGAGGAAGAAGAAAGAAGAGAGAAGAAGATGGACAGCAGCTGACCAGTGTGCTGAAGACTTTGCTGGACATCAGGATTAATGGTAAGTGTTTGTTTTCAGGATTTCTTGCTTTATAGTTAGATTAACCAAGTGAGTGCCAGAGGGTTAAGCATACCCTACTGGCACTCATAGGGTTAATTCTGCCAACATTGAACACAGTTTTGGAGTGCTTTGGATGTATTGAAATGGGGCCCTATATCAATACATCCACTGGGAACTTAGGGAGTTTTTTTACTTTTTTTTCCTTTCAAGTCATGAGTTGGCACTTTTTAGATCCCATAAGGGACTCTGTGCCCAAAAAAACTGGTTGCAGAATTTCCCACAATAAAGTGGGTCCTTTACCAGATCTTAGGGGTAACACATGGAACTGAATTGCATCTTGCAGAGTTTTTATTATTTTCTGTGTGTGAAAATGTTGCTAACTTTATCGTCCGACAGGTTTTGTTTTTTCCATTTTTTCATAGCACAGGTAATTGATAGCTCACCCTGCTTGAAAAAATGCCATCGGCTGTTTTTCTTTTGTCTTTGGACCTAATTGAATCGAGGCCTTAAAGAGAGGTCTCCAAAACATCACAATGCAGTGCTTCTCATGCCTCATTTAGCATTCAGGGGATTAAAAGTCTTATTTGACTCAATGGGAATTATTAATATTTGTATTTGTTCTTTATAGTGAGATCGGTTTCCCCAGAATTGTACCAGTTCTTAGTACATTGGCTTGTTTGAGAATTTGGTGGTGCGAAAAGTAGGGCACCTCGTATGGTGCTCAGTGGTTTAACCTATTGGGTGCTAGAGGTGTTTCCAAGCATTGCATCACACTGAGGTGGAGATATTTAATCTTGGCAAATGTCTCCTTCCTTTGCAATATGCACATGTATATACAGGTCAATCACATACCAACATTAAGCTTTCCATTGTGTGTATACAGGAGAAGAGGCCAATTTGTGCTCTTTGATTGGTGATAACAGGAAACTTCAGTCTATAGCCATAAGCTGCACATGTAGCTTGATAATACCCTTTGAGTGCCAGGGAGAAATCTGATGCACTGCAATGCATTGGATACCTGTTTGACACTCATTTAATACATCTGGTACTAAAAAAAGAAATGAGTTATATATAAAGCTTGGTGTGCCTGGGGCTTGGCACAGCATTCTAGAAACTCCAAGTCAGCTTCTTGAATAGATTTTTGCCTTAAATCTTTCATTGTACAGACCTGTAAATGTTCCATATTTTTCAGGGGCACTCCCTAGTTTTGGCTCCAAGCCCTGGTATTTCATTGGCACAAAATATCTCCTGGCTTTCTAAACTATGAATTTAACTTGATCACTTTTGTATACAGCTCCCTAGAGCATCTTGCTATTTCCTGTTATAAATCCCTTGTAAGTTAGAGACAAAAATAATTGTAATACATTGCAAAGCAATGAACTGGAGACCTCTCTAGCATTCAAGGAGATAAACACCCCATTTAAATCAATGTGGTATTGTGTTTGCCCACTAGGATGTAGTTGGTTTGCTTCTATCACTTGTTGTTTCTTTTGTGCATAAAGCAATGCATTGATGACCAGGGGTTAAAAGTACATTTACATCAATGGGATGTTTTATTTGACCCCCATGATGCACATGATTTGCTCCAGGATTTCTTTTCTTGGGCTCAGTTCTGCTGGGTCAGATAAAACATGCATTAGTGCCAAAAAGTCTTTTTTCACAGGTACACACATCATGGTACCTTCAGAATTCTATTATCTGACTAGCATCCTACAGAATGGGCATTGGTCAGAGAAATCATGTTATGATGAAACGCCGATTACGGCTGTCTGTTGTGCTAAATATGGTGAATAGCAGTAATATCAGAGGAAAATGGCTAATGTTCGATGTTTGACAAAATGTGAACTTTGACTGTGAGCTAATTTCACAGTCGCTTTTCCCCCACCATCCCAACCACCAAACCTAAACGTACCCCCTCCCCTCCACCTGAGCTAATACTACCAATGCAATACCACCACCCCTAATCCTAACACAAACCTATGCTCCATGCACACTGAGTCAGAGGTCCAGCAGTATCTTGTAGGCCCTTTTTCTCCTGCATCTTCTCTGACATACAATAAACATTCAAAATCCTAATACACCACTACTGTTGCCACTAACAATTAAAAAATAAAAAAAAACTGAGCCAATGTGAGAAAAATATGAATAGATATTGGCTTTTATATGGCCAGCTCCTGTTCAAATTAGTTCCTACCTTCCCATAGACTGGCATGAGGGACTACACAGCGTGCAGAATGTGCCCTAGAGTAACCCCACCTACCAGCCAATTAGCTTCTAGCTGGAGGGGTCACGCACGTATTGTCATACCTCAAGCTATGCCATCATTGGCTAGATGGAAGGGGATTGATACACACATCCAAGACCCCTCCAGCTAAATGCTGATTGGCTGGGAGGTGGGATTACTCCAGGATATAGCCAATGGGAGCATAGGAACTCAATTGAACAGGGGCGGCAGTGAGGTATTAGTTTTTTTTTTCTATGTTTATTATATAGAGGGAGAAGATGCAGGAGCTCCAAGGCATAGAGGACACTGATAGACCTCTGACATCAAGGTAAGTGTGTCACTTGTAAAACATGTGAGGTGCATAAGTTAGAACTACAATTAGGGGGTGATTAATGAGTGCCAGGGAGCTATCAATGCATTGATTTTCACTCAAAGGGTTATTTTTTTGATGGGAGTGTTTTGGGGTGGGATGTTAGTGGACAATTGTAAATATTTTGATTGAGACTTAGATGAATTGATATGTGGGTTGTAGGCCCTATATCAATTAATATGTAGGTTACTAATGCCTAGTTGTACATGCATATGTGCTTTTACTGCTTTTCTATTGTGTTTTGATGGCTTTTACCACACTTTAGAGACTCAGCTTCTAGTGGCTTGATTTAATAGAACGTGATCAAAAAAAAACCTGACAACAGTTTTTTTGCAAGGCCAGTAAGCCATCCAAATACCTGTGCTGTGAAAAACTACAGCATGAAAAACACACTGTGCACTACATTTTGCACCCATTGGAAGCAATTAAAAATGTTGTGACTTCCTGATTCATTTCGGGAGTGATGACAAAACCCTCTAGAAGCTGATTGGCTGGGATGTGTGTAACCCCACTTCCCAGCCAATGGAAGACTGGGTATCATTTTGAACAGAGACTGGCAGTATAAAAGCGAGTCTGTTCAAATTTTCCTCACAACTGCTGGGGCAAAGACCCGAGAGGGATCTAAGGAGGGGAGATTTTTGTTCTGATTTCCTGCCACTGCCAGAGGCAGCAGCAGTGGCAGTGTACAGTTCAGCCATATCTTTGGGTGCATTTCTTCAGGAAACATGGATTTTATTTTAATTCATTATGGCATTTTGTTTTGGCAGCTTAGAAGAAAGAAGATAAGATGATGAAAAAATAAGAAGACAGAAGAAGACACAAGATAGAAGATTAAAGAAGAAGACTTGAACTGGATGATAGGTAAGTGTTATACAACTATGGGGCATGGGTATTAGGATAGTGTTAGAGCTAGCATTGTTTCTCTTTTTTGTTAGAGGTAGTGTAGGGTTAGTGTTTGTGAGGATGACTGTGTTTTAGCTCATACACTGTCCAACACTGAGCCTTAGCCGTTTTCCTTTGATATTTCCATTTCTCACGCTATTTAGCGTGGATTTGGAGAACCAAAAATCCATGGCAAACACTGGACCAAAAGTCTAGTTTTGTGTCCCAACGTGCTTTGAAGCTCCTGCCGGTAGGGCAATTGGATTCCTACTGTAACAGTGCGTATCGATTTTTGCCCTATCGAAAGTTTTACCAGTGTCTATTAAATCGAGCCCCAGGTCTGGTAGGTGATGAATTACTTCAAGAAAAGAAAGTCCATGAACATGTGCCATCACATACAATAGAATGGGAAATTAATAAACTGTTCTGTTGATTTCAGTGGGCAATAATGTAGTGACTGTCAGGCATTTTTAATTGTCGGTAGCCTGTCACAGTTCAGGCAATAGAATACAAACTGTGACTTAAAACTATTGCCATTACTTCCATTTCCCTAACAGCCCAAATATAGTCAAGTCCCTTTTCTTTTCTGCATAAGGCTCATGTACTAAAGATGAACAATTTTGGACTAAACCAACTGCATCATGGGGACAAATGAAAATCTCTCAAATACTCATTTATTTAAATGCTTATTTTAACCTCTGAAAACTAGAAATGTCTCTAGAGCATTGCTTTGCAATGTATTGGAGACCTCTCTAGCAATTAATGGGTAAAAAGGCCCATTTAAATCAGAGGGAAATTTCATTTGCCCCTGATTTGCCACATATGTAGTTGGTTTGCTCCAGAACTGCACTTATTCAGCATGCTGAATATGGGCCTTATGCACAAAAGAGAAAAGAGCAATACTGGAGCAAACCAAATGCATCATAGGGGACAAATAAAACATCCCATTGATTTGAATCCTTTGAGTTCCGGGGAGTATGAATTGATTTGCAATGAGTTGCGTTCCCCTCCGGTACTCAAAGGGTTAATGGAGTTCTTAACCCCTTGAAGGATAGACAGGTCACCAACACATTGCTTTGAAGTGATTTAGATACCTTTCCAGAATTCAAAGGATTAAAATCCTCATTTAAATCAAAGAGATTTTCAAGAATTTGTATTTCATCCTTGTGGTGAAGTTGGTTTGAGCCATAATTGCATTTCTCTAACCTCCTACAGAAGGTCCTACATTGTTGGACGAGTGCATTTCGAGGGCTTCTTTCACAAGGTAGACCAGAATGTTATGTCTTCCTGCATGCTGATTAATGTCTCCACTTCAAATTCATACAGCAGCAGCCCAAACACAAGAAGTTCTGTATACTAATTAGTTTATTTTGTCTAAATTCTGTAGTCAGCAAACGTAAATACAACTACATTTGTTCTCTTAAAATAGTATAACTTCTTAAATAGTTACATAAAAGATAGCTATAATTTAGCTGGGATAGTTACTTCTATTTTAACCTTAAAAAGAAGTTGTTTCAGAAGCTGAAACCAATGGCCACCTGAGAATCATGAGCATGCTGGTCCAATAGCAGCTGGATGAATTCTAAGGATGATGGGAGAAACAAGGAAAAAGCTTCAAAGACGATGGTGTAGACATGAATTTACAGCTTACAAGCACAATAGCTGATACAATCAGAGGACACATACCCTGAATAAGCACTAATGGGGGTGTCATCCACAAAATGGCTCAATCTGCTCGTGTGGCACTAATCTGCAATTAGAACTGGAGAACTCCATACACATGTAAAATATCAACTGAAATGTTTATTGAGTCCATTTAAAATAATCAGATAACATCACAATTTGTCAGATAACTTTAAAGGGATAGTAATGCTTGTTTATAACCAACTTTAATATTGTACATATTAAAAATATTAGTACAATGAGCTATGCCCCATTTCTCAAAAATGTATAGTTTGAAGGATCTAAAGTTCCCCCCTCCCACCCCTTTCATAGACATCATGACTCTTGCTGAGAGAAGCAGATTCTTGTCCTGGGACTTTCCTGCAGCTCTTCAACAGAGCCGAAATAGTGCAATATAGAAATAAATACTTCACTGGAACGGTCTACAAAGTGTGCTTGCAAACCAGGCACACTTTGTAGACCGTTCCAATGAAGTATTTATTTCTATATTGTGCTATTTTGGCTCTGCTAAAGAGCCGCAGGATGGTCCCGGTACCAGAATCTGCTTGTCCAGTTAGAGGGCAGACTTCTGTGAAATGGCCAAGGGGGGGGGGGGGAGTTTAGCTGCTTCGATCTCTCAAACTATACATGTTTGAGAGATGGGGCATAGCTCATTGTACTAATATTTTTAATGTGTACAATATTAAAGTTGGTTGTAACAAGCATTACTATCCCTTTAAATGCACTGAAAGGTTCAAATTTTACATGTACATGTGTCTGTGGAGAGCTTGCTCAGTGGAAACCATAAAGGTTTGAGAGATGCCACTGGTCTCGTTTGATTCCGATTTTTAAGGGCTACAACATGGGGATAGTAAAAATGAAGTATTACTATCCTTTAAGAGTTTTATCATTAATCAGGGCTTATTTCCCCAGTCAGATTCCTTTTATGGATACACATCTACATCTACATTCATACTTATAAAAACACAGCAATTATCACTCCAAATATGACAAGTATTAATATGAAAAGCTGACTTGTCTGAACAGAGGATACATTGATGTCTTGGAGAAGCCTTCTTCATCTTACCAAGTTGTATAACATACCTCATCTTAAAGTGATAGTAACAAACAAAAGAAAAGAGGCAGTGCAAATAGTCTCTGAGTGTAGTATTTCTTGTGTTCTCTTGTGCCTTCACCAAATATCACTGTAATAAGAGTGATACAAGTCAGAGGCTGAAATCAGCCACCACAACTTGAGGGTAAACATTGGCCAGCATCCCAGTGGAGGTATTTCTCTGGTACACTGGTCTTCACCATCTCAGGATGGCACTGGATTTACCATATAGTCCCACTTCTAGAAGGATTTCTAATATGTGTACTCACCATACAAATAATTTCTTGGCTCAAAACACTATATTTATTAAAAGCATATGCATTAGGCAATCATAAAATAATAACTTGATAGCTTGACAGTTCAAAAGCTTGATAATGCAATGCATTTCATTACTTTTTCAAGAGATTATAAAAGATCATGCACATTTAACAAAAAAATATTTTATTTATGTCCTCACATACACAGAGACTATCACTAAACTTGGAATTGCACAACCAATCCATAACTGTATTGTTGAAAAACACAGGAGACTGAACATGTTCAGAAAAACAATTCAAAAATATATTATCCTTTATATAGCACCAACATATTCTGCAGCTCTGTACAATAGGGAATAGACATAAAGAGACATAAAATAATCCAAATGGAACATAGGAAACAAAAGGGATAAGAGGGCCCTGCATGTGAGAGCTTACAGTCTAGTGAATATAAAAAGTATTTTAAAATATAAAACTTATGAATCATCTAACAATCTAAACTTCCACTGATAATTGGATACATTATGACAAATGAATAACCACATCCATTTTCTCAAGAAAACTGATAATACATACATATATATTGATCTGCATTCCACAGATATAAGTGGGAGCACGACTTGCATTCCATACCCCACATCGAAATCTTACTTAGAGCGTCACAAATGCCCTTCAAAAACATCCATCCATGTCTCAATAACATAGTAACACAGTAAATTAGGCGGCTAAAAGACAGGTGTAACCTTTGCCTCATAACCCAGAAAAATTGATTTGACACAAAAATGCGCAATGCATTGGACAACCATCTGGCACTCAAATTAGTTTTTATCCACTTAAATGCTAGTTTTCCAATGCATTACTTCACAATGCGTTTGAGACCACTCTAGCATCCACGGGGTTAAAAAGTCTTCTTTAAATCAGTTGACGTTTGTCATTTTTATTTCTTCAATATAACAGCTTTTGCTGTGCTTTGCTTTTAAACATAAAGTCCTGTGTTTCTGATGACTGAATTTCTTTCTTTCAAATGTATTCTTCTGTAAAATAGAATGATCAGGTGCAATAACATGCTTGTATTTTCGTAATTAACCTAAATTCTATAATTTCATTGTATAATGCACAGTTTTTTATGGGTGTCCCGAATAGTGATGGGTGAAAATTTTCATCTCAAACTAGAATCGGCAAAAAATGGCACTTTCCATTTGGAGAATAATGTCCTGAGAAAAGTGCAGATTTTCGCCTTTTTCCCGCTTTTTTCACCTAGCTCATTGTGCATTGAAATCAATGGTAAGAAAAAATTTCTCCACCACACGAAACTTTTCTACAGCCATATAAAAGGGTGTCAGGCTCTCACAGCATGCCATTCTGTGTTTGTGAGAGGAGAAAGCAGCACCTTGTTTGAGCTAGAGAAAATAGGGGAACTGAAGTTTAGTTTAAGGAATCTTTTAGGTAGGACATTTGTTCTCTGTAGAGTCAGTAGGGGACTCTGGGGAGAAGGGAGAAAGGAGGTTGACTCCAAATACCCCAAAATTCCACGTGACTGACTGGCAAGACACAGGCAGCTGGGGACCTATTTGCTTGCTGATCTTGCTGTTATTGTCTCTGTGCTGGGTGGGTAAGTCTTGGTAAACAAGTTGCTGATCTTGTTTATCAGTTATAATTTGTTTTGGACAGACTGTGATAAGACAACAGGGTGGACAACTTAAAAATGAAATAAAAAGGGGGAGTGTCCTACAGCCGGACCGTACGGGTGCATGCGTGTTAAGCTCTGGACTTGGATTCTTCGGTACCTGTTACAAATGAGATTCTCCAGGTTGTGAGGCGCAGTTAGATATAAATATCTTTGGAGAACTCGATCCTTGGGTGGCAAGATTCCTGGACAGCGCTTGTGTGGGCCAGATAGTCCACAGCCGCGGCCACGGCCAGGACACACCTTCATTGGAGACGGCTGTGCTATATACAAAACTTCTACGGGGGCCAGATTAACATTCTGTGGATCGGGGATCGGATTCCCCACAGAAGCGATATGCTATCATTGCTACTCTGAGGGAGGCACATGGCGGTGAAATGCTGCGGCGCATTTCCTCGGACTGGGAGCCTAACGGCTAATATCTGTACTATCAACACTGAGGGGTCGGTGAGCTATCCGCATCCACGGGACTGTACTGGTATGTAGTGTGCTTCGGAATTCATCTTCCCCTAGCTCCCCATCCCATTTATTGTTTTACAGCCCCGGTTCCCTTTCCTTCCCCAGTGAGCTTCAACACTGCGGGCCTTATACGTCTGCCGCACAGCATGTTTGTATTGGAGGAAGTTGTAGGGTCCTTTGCAGCCCTCAACATAATGGTCTGTATCGTTCCCCACAGGTCCCCAACTGTCTCAACTTTACATTTATTATTCTTATAAGGAGACCTATATTTGTGCACTAGCTGTGTCACCAATTGATGTAGACTATGCTTTTCTGAGACGAACATCTATGCTACTTGCCTATTGGAGTGTGAGAGGCCTGTGACGAGCGGCTATTGACGGCCTCGTTGATTCACCACAGAGGTGCTGTTGCTATACAAATTGGGCTCCGGATGTGGAAGGCAGGGTGCTGAGCCACACCATTCACTATACTGATACTGGACACTGACCTTCCTGGTTGACAGAGGTGAAGACTCTACTTAAAGTCTGAATCTGTGCTTCTCTTTCCCTTCCACTTGGCTATCAACTGTAAAAATAAAATTTTAAAAAAAAGAATAGCAAATAACTAAATATATTAGGTGACAGTGACAGAGAGAGCTGACTGGGCTTGGGCAAGAGATCATACTCCATCAGCTGTGTTGTGTAGTGTAGAATAAAAACACAATAGTTGAGTAATGTCCAGCAAACGCACAAGGGGTAGGGGGAAGGGTGGAGCGTTGCAGGGACGTGAGTGTAAAGTAGTAGTTCAAAAACTGACTGCAGAAATGGTTACTGCAGTGTGTGAAATCAATGATGAAGGTCCCACCAAAACGTCCAGCACTCCCAGTGCCAGTAGAAATGAAGAAACATATAAGAAGAACACTGAAGATGACAACAGGTTGCATTCAAGTATTGATGATGGCAATAGTATAAAAGAGGAAAGTGTAGCAGCTTAACCACCTGCTGCATTAGATAGTGAGACAAACAAGGACTAAAACACCTGTCCTCAAAGTAGTTGTGAACTTTGTTATGATAAAAGTAAAAGGAAATTGTTTGAGACCTCTAAAAGCTTAGAGGAATATAAGGGTAGTGGGCAGGAACTGGCAGGTGATGCTGATGCTGCTGAGGATGACCTAATGATGACTGATGATGATGACGCAGATTTAGAATATATCCCTCCAGCATCCTTCTCTTGTTCAGATACAGATGAAGTTGAGAGTAAGGATGATGACATGGCAACAAAGTTAGCAGAAAGGCAAAGGCTGAATCCTCCACAACTGTAAAGGAGCACTGTGCCTGTCTATCAACTGTTTGAGAAAGCCATTGGAAAATCTGACCCTGGACAAGCGCAGGTGTCAAAAGTGCTGCATCTTTGACACCAGGTAGTAGTGGCAGTAGAATTACATCAAAATTTAGCCCTGGTAGTAGTAGTAGTAGCAGCAGCACCTCAGGAACCCCTCAGTCTATGAAGTCCACAGTATGGAGATACTTCACTCAGGATCCTCAAGCTAAGAATGTTGGTATCTGTTGTCTGTGCAAAAACCATGTGAGCAGTGGGAAAGAAGACTCACACCTACGTACCTCCTGTATGAGATCCCACCTGAAGCACAACCACAGGTCTGACTGGGAGACACTCTATCAGCAGACCAAATGTGCAGCAACTAGCAGCAGCAGAAGCACTCTAAAAAGTTCCCAGGGTTCTCAGGCAGTAAAAAGAAGTAGAAGTTATTTATGTGTCAGAGAGTGTGCTACTGCCAGTGCCAACAGTTAGTTCAGTCCGAATAACACCTATAGCTCCTGCTGCAGAAGAATATAATTACTCTGGCTTTGCTTTAGGAGATGGCAAGAGTCATAGACGGCCCACAAATTCTGCCTCTATCACCACCACCTCCTCTAGTCATGTTGTTAAAGCAATATAGTTTCAGGTTTCTTCTGTCTTGTCCTGTCAACCTACACTGACTGAGTTCCTGAGAATGATTCAAAAAACTTCACAAAAACAATCCCAAAGTACACCTTTGGAATGACAAGGTTGCCAAGATATGGGCAATGGACATGTTGCCGTATTCTTTTGTATAAAAATGAGGTTTCATTGAACTGATGTCATGTGTAGCTCCATACTGGAATATCCCAAGCCAAAGTAATTTTTCCAGGATGACTGTGCCTGAATTGTACAAGCAGGTGGTTAGTGTGGTGGCAAAGGGCTGAAAAGTGCATATGGCAAGAAAGTCCACCTGACAACAGATATGTAGGTTTCCCTCCCAGCCCCAACAATGGACAACACTAGCTTACAGCATCAGGTGAAAGCAGTAATCGTCCTACTGATTCTGGCACTGTTATTAAAGCGGAACTTTCACTTAAACACATGTTTGCTTTAATCCACTTACATTGCCGATTCAAGCTGTGCTGGGTTTCGGTTTTTAAAAAAAACGCAATAGAAATTAAGTTTGAGGGTTAACTTTATCCCTCTTCTCCTCATTCTGATCAGCACCATCTTGCCGATGAGAATACAGGAGATCCTCCTCCCCGCTGGTCTGTCAGTAAGTTGGAGTACTCTCATTGGCTAGATATCGATCTCTACCAATGAGAGTTCTCCAGCTTACTGACAGACCAGCGGGGAGGAGGATCTGTTATGTATTCTCATCGGCACAAATTGTGCCGATCAGAATGAGAATACGTCAAGAGGGAAAAGGTAAACCCTCAAACTTATTTTCTATTGCGTTTTTTTAAAAACCAAAACACAGCACAGTTTGAATCGGTAATCTACATGGATTAAAGCAAACATGTGTGTAGGTGAAAGTTCCCCTTTAAAAGGTGGCAGTAGCAGCAGCAGGATAGCCCATACCATTGTCACGCCACCTTGTGCATGCAGTGTTTTGAGAGACAGTCCCACAAAGCTGTAGATGTTTTACGTTAGAGCAGGTGATAGAGGAATAGCTTGTACCACACTCCTAAAAACCTGGTTTTGTGTCTGCTGATTAAGGCTCCAACATAATCGCTGCTTTGAGAATAGGTGGTATGGTGCATGTGCCCTGCTTTGCCCATGTGCTAAATTTAGTTGTGACCAGATTCCTGGCAGAATCTGAAACTCTCAAAGAGATGCTTACTATTGTTCACAAAATCTGTGCCCATTTTAGTCACTCCTATGGTGCACGCAATGCTCTATATTCCATACAAGAGTGTAACAACCTGCCCTATCAACAGCTGAAAATGGAGGTCCCTACCAGGTGGAATACCACAATGTACATGCTAGCACGTTTGTATGAGCAGAATAAGGCCATTAGTGAGTACACCATGCAAAACTGAAAGGCTTTAGAGGGAGCCTCTTTGTCATCTGGCCAATGGCAACTAATGTGTGATGTATGTGAGTTACTGAAACCTTTTGAGGAGGCAACCATGCTGGTGAGTCACATTGGGGCAGTAATTCTACCACTGATATTTTTATTGCAGAAAAAAGGAACATGGCTGAGGATTCTTACCATAATGACAACGGAGACATGTACCAGCTGGTAACAGACATGTTAGAGTGGTTTGAACAAGATCCTTGCATAGTGTGCATTAAAGCAATGAGGAGTACATTCTTGCCACTTTGCTGGACCCCCGCTTCAAACACAAAATTTCAGAATGTCTGCCAAATGGTCATCAGCAGTTTGTCACAACAAGGGGTCATGACGATCAGCAGCAAATCTTTGAGGAATCAGATCTGTCAAGGAATATCGAGACATGCTTATTGATTGAGTGGAGGTTTGCACTATGGAGGATGAGAGGGAGAAAGTGAGGGCACAACAAACATCTAGACAGTATAGTGGAAAGGAAGGCAGCAAAGCATTTCAACCAGCAGAAGCAGCTACATCATCAACCAGAATATCCCATTCAGAACAGAGGGAAATTCATGGTCTCAGCAGGGGCAGCAAAAATCCAACATTGGTGGTGGTGGTGGTGGTACATATCTTTAGGACTTGCTCCCTGAGTATGGGTTGGTAACTGACACATAGGAACACCGTGTAGCTCCTAGAAGTAGTCCCACTACATGTGAGATGGTTTCTGCATACTTGCAGGATAGCTACGTTCTAGACAGAAATAATGACCTCATGGACTACTGGCAAACAAAGCAGTGTGTGTGGCCAGCATTGACACGTACTCAAGTGGAAACCCGCAGTTGTCCTCCAGCAAGCGTTGAGTCTGAGAGGGTTTTCAGTGCAGCTGGTTTTATTGTCAATGACTGCAGGACACGACTATCAAGCAGCAATGTTGGAAGACTAACATTCTTGAAAATGAACCAACATCTCATACCATCTGAGTATCAGGTAGCAGAAACCACACATGACAGACAAAGCCAGGACAGATGAGGAGGTGGAGGAGGGATGTGAAGAAGGGTTGCCACCATCTACCCCACTTGGGACCACTGCTATGAGTGACAAGTAATGTTTGTCAACAATCTGAGAAGGAGAATAGCGATTTAACGTAAACATGACAATAGTAAAAACTACATACATACACTAATCACACCATACCAGCCAGTCCCCCGCCACCACTACTACAATACACATCTGCCACATTGTAGGGTGTATTTTTTTTACATTGTCATAAATATGTGCCAGTGTCACTTAAGAAGGAAGTTAGTGTTCTGGAAAAGGTGCAATTATGAGCACCGAAACTCACTGAAGTTTATACCTGCAGCCTACAACCGGAGAGGACGGGACACCAACCGGAGACTAGAGAAGGATACACGGCACAATCTCGGAGCAAGGGGGGAAGGAGAGGAAAAGAAAACAAAACGACCGGCATTTGATTTTGAGATACTCTAAGACCCATCATGAGATTGAAGTAAAAGGCCACCTATACTTTTACAAGGATTGTCACACATTGACTGCTAGTTGATCACTGTATCTGATGTAAGGGGCCATTACATACATTGTCTCACATCTATTTATGCTATTGACCTTGTCTGGTCGCCCCTCACCTTACTACTCCCCGGATGCTCTGTATGTCCATAAAAGTGTGTGCCCACTAACGAATATCAACTACTTGCTTATCCGTTAGTAGTTTCCTTACACTCCGCTATATAGGAATTATTCAACTGAAGCATTGATGGCAAACAATTAGCTTTTCATACAGTTTCTTTTAATTTTTATTGGATTATTTTTTAGTTCTTGCTTCTCATTTTGTATTGCTTTCCACTTATTTATTTGCATTTACCTTATCGTGATATGTTTTTAACCTGCGTGTGTCATATATGATCTCTGATTTTATTAAACTAATTACTACACTTAGAATTTGTTGCGCTGTCTTGCCCCTCCCCATTTTGTTCTTTTGCATGATGATCTCCCTCTGGGAGCTTGAACTGTAAGACTTCTAAAGACAAGCAGCAACAGAGAGAGTGCCCAAAGAACTGACTGACAGGGAGAGTTTGGTCTATTGGACTTTGATATTAAGGACAATATAGATCACATTTCCCACACATTGTAGCATATCTGGAATAGATCCATTGCTAAATCGGTTTTTAACATTCTCTGAACTATTCTGGTGTTGGGTTGAAGGTTATGGTAGCGCTGTATACTCTGTTCTATATTTTGAAGTTCTTATTTAACCCAGAGGCATTGCTCAGCACTGCTAAAGCCCCAAGACTTATGTTTAAAACCCCAGGTCTTTTTGCAAGCTGGGGCATGTAATGGTGTCTATCTCCCCTAAAGGGCAACCATCACAGATGGACTGATGGAAGCAGACCTGTCAGTTAAGCAAAGCTGCATCACAAATGCACAGCAATGGCGTGTTCACAAATAAATTACTGTGATTAAACCCTTAAGGACCAAATAAGTGTGCAATGCTTTGCTTTTCTGTGTTATGCATGCTTCTGTCCTTAACGGGTTAACCGCAAGTATACAATTTTTGTCTTGTCTTAAATACCAAGGATTCAAGCCAGTATTCATAGGTGTGATCATTTCTAAACTTTTCGTATATGCATTGTGAGCCCCAGCACACCAACATAGTAGAGGTCTGAAAAGAAACCCCAGATGACCCCTGCTGCACTGATGCTACATTACACTGGACAGTTTCCTATCCAGTGTGATGCAGGTCCCCATATATCCTCTGTATCAGGCTTGGAAGCTCAATAGAACAGGTCTTCGGGGACTGTGGACACAATCCTGGACATTGTGGAGGAAAGACAGACTTCTGGGTTTTGTTGCCGCAGAAGAGGTCAGTTTTTAAACCCCAAAATAACTGATAGAAGCCCTTTTGGGGCTCCACAGTGCAGCCTCAGGCATTTTATTATGTTTGTTCCCATAAGAGCAGACAATAAAATGTGATAATTTCCCTTTAAATTAATGGTGAACCTAGGATACATAATGCATTAATAATGTGTTATTTTGGCTTAAGCCCCTGGTATTTTCGAAGCCTAGCAATTCCTTTTAATTTAACCCCTTGGATACTTTGTCCATGGCCCTGCAGTCGGATAAAACAGGGGGAAGAGACAAACTATGTATCAGTGTTAGAGACTTCCGACCCAGAAAACTTAAATCTAGATCAAAGCAGAGAGTGACCTAGTTTTCCTAACCAATGTACTTTGTGATAGAATGGTGCCGCTGCTACTGTTTTGTACTACTCACCACTCTCAGCAATTGTCATTATTTATAAAATATGTCAGATACAAAAGGCACCGCACTCATGATTGTCCTTAATAAGTGCCTTTCCTGTTTTATGCCTGGAACAAACAAAACGGTGGCAAGTGAGAGATAGGCTATAAGAAGAACAATGGGTTGTTCTAATATAGACGGTGCATCCAGAAAACTCTTAACTCCTTAGATGCTAGAGACATTTCCAACACATTGCTTCACAATATGTTTGAGACCTCTTTAGTATCGGAGAGGTTAACAAGTGGGGTGCATAATGGATTACAAAGCAATGAGTTATGTAGGCCACACGCATGCACCAGGATAATGATATGCACCTATGGAATCGCTATTATGTTGTTACTAATGTCTAGGAAGACAGAAAACATTGGATACTTTGCTTGCACCAAAAGGGTTAAATGCTTGTTTTTACCGTATTCCCCATCAGGTAAGGTTTTTGCCACTTTTAACCCCATGGATGCTAGAGATGTCTCCAAAGCATTACTCTGCAATGCACTGGAGACTTTTCTAGCATCAGAGGTGTTAACCCTTTGAGTGGCATAGAGGTATGCAGAGCAATGCATTGCTTACCCCCCTCTTGCACTCAAAGGGTTAAATAAACTCAAAAGTTAAACACTTTTAATATATATTTCAGATTTTATTGATATAACATGAATTTTATAAATAAAAAAATATATATTACAGCTCGTTGTAAAATGTTTGCCATTCATCCTCTTCCTATTTTCCCATATTAGCAGTCATTTCCTGCATCATAGGGTGGCTACCATTAATCGCTTTAGTGTCACAAAGTGAGCTAATGCTTTCAACTTCTCTTGTGCCACATTGGAAATTCTAAGCCCAGGGCATGAAACTGTTTTTTTTTTGTACGTTTGGACATATTCGCATTTAAAAGTATGTATTTTCTCTTCAGAAATTGATTCTTCTTTCATATATCTCCAACTATTAACCATCTGAGTGCCAGAAGGATGCACAACGCCTTGCAAAAACAATGTATTGACTCACCCTCTGGCACTCAAAGGGTTAAAAGACACTGTAAAACGTGTATTGTCCTTATTATTGTTATTATTATTATATTATAAAACTCTTAACAACAGTGCAGACCGATGTGCAGAAGATTATTTTTTATAATGGGGATGTTTGTCTTAAAGGGATAGTAATACTTAAAATGTAAAAAAAAATCTGTTGTTGGGTTTATCCCCATGAGTAAAACAAGAGTACTCTCACTGCTGAAAGGTGTTTCATTCAAAAGTTATTAATTTTCAAAGTTTAATTTTTTAGGTGCAATATCACAGTGGCCTGAAATTGTATAGTGGCGCTGTTGCTACACCATCCTATGGAGATTTATGGTCCCGGGACCAGAGCTGTCCATAGGATCGTGTAGCAACAGCTCCACTGTACAATTTCAGGCCACTGTGATATTGCACCTAAAAAATTCAACTTTGAAAATTAATAACTTTTGAATGAAGCACCTTTCAGCAGTGTGAGTACCCTTGTTTTACTCAGGGGCATAAACAACATATTTTTTTACATGTTAAGTATTGCTATCCCTTTAAACTAGTTCTTCACAGTAAATTATAGAAAAAGCACTATCTGGTGACACAATGAAACATTTTTTTTGAACTTGTAATAATATTTGAATGAAGCACCTCTCTGCCAAGAGATAATCTGTACCTATATATAAACATATAAAGAGACAGTTTATCACTCTCTTCTATGTTCTTCCCACTCTCCACCCATTTTAAGTACAAAACCCGCCTCACTTCCTCTCACTCTTGTCCTTTCCAGTCAAGCCTCGTCCACCTTATAAAGAAAACAAATTGGTCTCTCCTATCCTCATATCTTAGTGGACCAACAGAAGCTTAGGACAAGAAGGTTCTCTGGTATACAGAAACACAGATAGATGACGTCACTGCACCTTTACATTATACATTACAAAGGACAATGACGTTCAAAGCCTCTACAAGTCAATGCAAGCATGAAGGCATTTCAAGCTGTATTCACAGTTGCCTCATCTCCGGCATCTACAAGGACAAAATGGATGTGCCCAACAGTGCAGCTTTCATATCATCAAAGAATGATGAGTAAAGAAATACCTTTTACTTGGTTTCAGAGGCCACATAATATTGGCATATAAATATTCCTTTGAAAATCAAATTTTCTTCAGCAGTTGTCATTTTTCAGAACACAGAACAATTTTGAAGTCTGCAAGAAACTGCTGATCTTCAGTCATGAGTTTAATGTGCAAAACCTTTTAAAGAGTTTCACAAAAAACATTTGTAACACAATGAGGGAGATTCACTAAGCAGTGATAAAGAGGTGATAATGTGTAGATAACTTCTCCAGTTTATCACTTCTCCAGTTCCTATGTTATTCTATGGAATCAATGCACTAAGATTTCTTCAACTTTGGAAATCTTAGTGCATAGGCTCCATAGAAGAACATAGGAACTGGTGAAGTGATAAACTGGAGAAGTCATCTCCACTTTATCACCTGTTTATCACCACTTAGGGAATCTCTCCCCAGGAATATGTTCTCAATATCCAGAACACTTTGCAAAAGAAAATCATTGGGCTTTGTGTATAGAAGCCAAGTGGAGTAATTCTGGAGCGAACCAAGAGCATTATGGGGGACACATTTAAAAAAAAAAACAAAACATTGATTTAACCCGTTGAATGAAAGAGAAGTGTCCAATGCATTGATCTGCAATGTGCCGGACAACCCTCTGGCACTCAAAGGGATACATTGGCTTTTAACCCTTTAAGTGCTAGAGAAGTTTCCAATGCATTACTTTGCAATGCGTTTGAGACTGCCTTAGCATCCAAGGGGTTAAAAGGCCTTATTTAAATCAGTTGACATGTTTGTCATTTTTATTTCTCCGTTATGGCACTGCTGGTTTGCAGCACTTCGCTTTTAAACATAAATCCCTATGTTTCTGCTGACTGAATTTCTCTCATTCCAAGGTGTTCTTCTGTAAAACAGAATGGTCGGGTACAATGACATGCTTGTATTGTCCTAACTTGAATTCTATAGTTTTGTTGTATAATGCACAGTTTGTTATGGGTGTTATGAAACAGGCCAAAGGTCATTTCCCCTGTGCTTAACCCCTTGTGTGCCAGAGGGGTACACCTCTGGCACTCAAAGGGTTAACCCCTTGACTGCTAGTAGTGACAAGGGAGTAATCTAGTGCAAAATAAGTTTCAGGCCCCTAATTCACTGCAATTCACGGCAAACTACTAACAAATCCTAAAGATTTTTTTATTTTTCAGCATTCAATTGATCTCTAAAGTTGGATCGCTCTGGTTCTTTGGAATCCAATGCATTGCAAAATGTTTCTTTGACTTCTGAAAACAGAATGGGCTATTCCATCCATCCATCCATCCATGCATCCATACACCCATCCGTCCATGTGTTTGTACATCCCTCTGTCCATCTAATAAGAGATTTTTTTCTTTCATATATAAACAACTTTTACGGTATTTCATTAGTGTTTCTTTTAGAAAAAAAGAGGGGTTTTTATACTACACTAGTTGAAGAGCCCGTTACACGGGCCACAGTGCCACTGCCTGCCAGTGGTGGGGCAGGCATGCGCAGTAGAGACTGCCCTCACCACGGCTGATACATAGCTGGACTCAGTCTTGTCACGGGCAGTCTCTACTGCGCATGACTGCAGCATGCGCAGCAGCCTCTACTGTGCATGAGTGCGTCGTTACACATGTTTTAGTGAATTATTATATAGGATAATATTTGCAGAGATCGATGCTTAGTGATAAATTTAAGACTGACAATGTAAAAAGCCCTGTAGCTCTTTTCCAGGTGACTGTAAATGGCACTACCATGAATCCAGTATCAGAAGTGCGGTGTCTATGGGTGATAATTGACAAGTCTCACTCATTCTCCCCTCATATTAATGCCATTGCTAAATCCTGTCACTTTCTTTTGTGTAACATTGCTAAAATCCGTCCCTTCCTCTGCTCCTCCACAGCTAAAATTCTTGTACACGCAATCATCCTCTCCTGCATGGACTATTGCAACATTCATCTGTCTGGCATTCCTACCTCCCATATCCATCCACTTCAATCTATACAGAATTCTGCAGCAAGAACTACTCTTCTGTCACATAGGTTTGTCCCTGCCCCACTCCTCCTCAAAACTCTCCAATGGCTGCCTATCAAACTCTGGATATCTTAGAAAATCTTACTTCTCTCTTTCAAGACACTTCTCTCCTTTACTCCTTCTTACATTTCCACTCTCATCTCCCGTTATACCCCATCCCGCCACTTACGTTCAGCCAATGATTGTCTTCTCTCAGTTCCTTTTGCATCTACAGCCCTGTCACGTATCAAACCTTTTTCTCTCATTGCTCCTTATCTATGGAACGCTCTACCATACAACCTGTGCCACTGCACCTCTCTGATAACCTTCAAATCTCACTTAAAAACGCACCTCATGGATAAAACCTCAACATACTAGAAGGCACTGATGTTGTACAATGAACGCTCCTATAAATTATTTACTTAACTGATCATCATCAGAACTAGCACTGTATTCAGCACTTGACCCTTATGTACTCTGTATGTCTCCCATTACGACTTTAAATTGTAAGCTTTTGGGCAGGGACTTCTCACCCAATGTTTCACTTTACAAAGCACCTGTAACCCTGTATTATTTAAACCCTTAAATTGTAAAGCGCTGCGTACACTTGTGGCGCTATATAAATAAACATATTCATTCATTCATATTAGAGAAAGATTAAAACATAAATTAGCAGGTTCATTTATAACTTGAAATTCTTTTCTTGGAAGTGTTATACTCTCCAATAAAGTTAATTAAATAAATATCTTGTTACAGTGCAAAGTACTAGTACCAACACTTCAATTCTGTTAATGGAAAGTATATCTCAAGAAGAACACATAGTAGTAAATTAGCCTGAAGCCCCATGAATGCTAAAGAGATTGATAATGTAGTATTGTATTGTCTAGCATTCAAGAGATTAATAACTATGAAAATACTTATAAACAAAGGATATATTATTTACATAATAGCAGCAAAAGGGGCACGGTGTTGGAGATTAAGTCCTTTGAGTGGTTGAGGAATATTCAGCGCATTGATTGACAATAGTTTAGGTGCATTTGCAGCAGTGAAAAGGTAAAGTGATAATAATGTCTAACACTAACATAATTTTTTATTGTAGATGAAAAAAAAAATTATTTGCTGAAAATCCCATGTCTGAAACCATTCCCCCTCCCTCCCCTCCTCCTGATGTCAGCTGTAAAGCTGACAGCAGGAGATTGAAGTCAACTTGAGAAGCTGTTCAGCAGAGCCAAAATCGCATTATTTAAAAAGGCCTACTTCATTGGAACAGTCCATAAAGTGTGCTTTCAAACCAGTCACACTTTGTAGACCATTCCAATGAAGTAATTCTTTTCAAATAAAGCAATTTTGGCTGTGCTGAAGAGCCGCCGGCTGCTCCCAGGACTGGGATCTCCTGCTGTCAGCTAGAGCTGACCTCAGAAGAAGGGGAGGGAGTGGGGAACTTTCAATGCGAATATCTCTCAAACCGTAGTGGTTTGAGAGATGGGATTTGCAGCAAATAATTTATTTTCTTTTTCATCTACAATAAAAAAAATGTTATTGTTTGACATTACAATCACTTTATGTGTTTCAAAGGCAAAGACATATCCATGCAGTGAAATGTGTTGGATATCTTTTTGGCTCTGCACTCAAAGGGTTAAAGAAACCAAATTAAATGTGCAATGTGTTGGGTTTCTCCAGTGGCAAAGAGGTATCCAACACATTCCACTGCATGGATATGTCTTTGCCTCTCAAACACTTGACCCTTTCACTGCCGCAAGCATACACAAACCATTGAAAGGACTTAATCCCCATGAGCAAGGTCATGACCCTTTTGATAGAATAGTTCCCGACATGTTAGAGAAACATGTGGGGCAGAGCACTGGTGTAAAGACAACAGGGGAAGTAAGCTGTGCAGAATCCTCTATTTTTTTTAAAAAGGGCTGATCTTTACTCCTACGATTGAGCAGTGCAATAGTACTGTGGAAATCTTATACAAGTTAACTGTTTAAGTACCAGAGTGGTAGACAACACACTGCGGCCTCGATTAAATGCCCCCATGCGGGGGATTGAAGGAACCTGCTAGAATCTGATTGCCTGGGAGGTGCATTTTGAGCACCATATAAAAAGGCAGTCTCTGTTCAAAATTCCCTCACACTGGAACAGGCAATGGCCCGTGAGATACTTGGGAGGGTCTGTCTACTATTCCTGACGCAGCCATTAGCAGCTGAGAACACAAAGGTGGCATGTTCATTAGGATTACTTTTTCAAACTAAAGTTTACTTTTCTATTGAAACACATAGACAGATGTCCGAGTTATGTTTGAGGCACACATTTGATATTTCTCTTTCTTTTACAGGACTGGGAAGTGTGTGTGTGTGTATATATATGTGATTTTTTTTTTGTTTTTTTGTTTTTTTTAGGTGGATGTTGAGGGAGTGTAAACTCCTTCCAGAGATCTTGACAGGAGTGGCCAGAGGACCTTCCTACCCATTCTTGTCAAAATCAAACACCCCTGTCTCTCCAGAACTGGCAGTATAGAGGAGGTATGAATATCTCCTCCTTACTGCCTCCCGTGGGTGTGTTTGAGACATAAATTATGTAATGAGGCTTTCTCATATAGATAGATAGATAGATAGATAGATAGATAGATAGATAGATAGATAGACCTAATGATACAGAAGGACAGGGCTCAAAATTTCCACTTGCCACTAGCCAATGGCGAGTGAAAATTTAGCCCTGGCGAGTAGAAATTCAGCCCTGGTCGGTATGCTATGGCTTGCAGTGGTGAGTAACTTTTCAGGTCTGGCTAGTAGCAAAAGACTTCAAATTTTAAGCCCTGGGGGAACATTCTACATGGTGTTTTTTAGTTAAGATGTACAGATGTTCCCATCAGAAGACTGACGATGAAAGTTTTGAACTGGACAACAGCATAGCATAAGGTACTGTCCAATTATATAACTTTCCTTACTGCATGGACATAGGGTCAGTTTCGTGGGTTGAAGAAAGATCCAGTAGTGTATGTGGGAACCTACTCCAATTTATCCTGTGCTGGATGTACCTCTTCATAATCTGCCTTAGCCACTCCACAGTATCTATTTCAGTTACCTGTGAGCCCACATTGGTACCTGTTCTTAGTATCTAACATTTCACGCTTTTCTGAGACTGTTTCTAAATCAATGTACTATGTAGCTACTTATAAGTGAGCAATCTCCCTTCTGCCATATGTCCACAACCCCAGACTTCACAAAAAGTGACCATTTTCTGTTGGCTGCCTTCCCACAGTCCTTTGCTATTAGTTATCATTATTTATTTATGAAGCACAAATAGATTCAGCATCTCTGTACAACAGGTTGACAAGACAATAGAATGCTGCACAAATGGGGTTCAATGGACACATTAATACTTTTAATCAAGATTAAAAGACATAAAAGACAGAATGATAAGAAATCCCTGCTTATTACAGCTTATTATCAACCAATCTCTGTCTGCCACTTGCCCTGAACCTCAGAAGAGACTAACTATAACCTGATGGCTGTCTCAGCCTAGCATCTCCTTCTGCTGCAATTACAGATCCTTTTTCACTGACAGTGTTCCCCTACTTCTCTCGCTAGTAGCTCCCTCTAGCAACTGTTACTGGTGTTAGTATCCATTTTCAGTTATTCCATGGATACGCAGTGTGCATTAGCAGCACTCTAAAATGTTGAAACAATGTGTTGGATATCACTCTGTGCTAGATATATTAAAAGCTTCTTTTAAATAAATGACAATTCAGAATTACAATTCCCTCATATGGTGCAGATGGTTTGCTTGAGAATGACACCTCTCTAGCTTAATGAGTAAGTCCCTTAGGGCAGAATGAAAGAAGCGTGCGCCATCACTATTTTTGAAAGCCATTCCTTTATGCATTATTTGTGATTGCTCACATTTTGCAAGAAACATACAAGTCCAAGTTAGCGAATGTACCTACAGTAACGTCAAAGTTAGACAGATGCATGAAAATGTGTGCTAATTCAATGAATTAGGCACAATCACTCTTCCTCTCAGGAAACAGCAGACATTTTAGCCCACTTTTTCAAATGTATTCACAAAAAAAGCACAATTCTGAAAAAACATTCATAATTCAGTAAATTTGGTAGTAATCATTTTGCTATCAAAAGTACATGGTAAATAGCGACTGTGAACTTTTCTTGCATTACACCCTTAACCTCTAGAATTTTGGTGCAAATAATATAGAGCATAACTTGATATATCTGCATTTGTGGACAAGTTTGTAGACCAATAGTTGTCAACCATGGTGTCCTGGAACTTTGAGGGTGTCACTTTTTTCCTTGAAGACTTTGACAAAAATGTAAATATTGCATTTTAAATGTCTATTTAAGGAAATTGTTATGCAGAATATGCTTGTATTTGTCCTTCTGATTGTAAAACCAAATAATAACTGTATATTTATGAATTCTTACCTTGATTGCACCTTTCACAGATACCTATAACATTCTAGGGGTGGCAGAAGAAGAACTTAAGAAATTAAACTTCCCTCCCTCAAATTTCATTTGGGTTAACCACCAGAGAGGCTCTACTGGAGTCAGCCTCCATAGCCAGCAGCTACCTGAGGCATAAATTTACGCACTTACGTTACACTAAAGCATACAACTGATTTAGTGTATAGCTTGAGTTACACATCACCATCGTTAAGACTTTAATGCCAGCAGGCTCCTTACACTGCCTCATAGTATGCACAGGAAGCTGGTGTAACAGTACACTATTTCTTCTACATCTTATCTAGTACATAGAATTAAACAAGGCATAGAGAAAAGGAACACACTGAATAACCCATACACCTCCCCATTGCTCTCCCCTTGGAACAACAAGAGAAGTGCAAGTAACTTTATAAATTGGTATCAGACTGACTTAGGGTCAAAAAATCTGTTTCATCACTTGTTTGTCCAGTGATTCATATTCCTATATTCACCCTATTTTGACATTTGCCAGTTGGAGTTACAATATTACCTAAAAATTCAGAATAGTTAACACCTAAAATAACTGAATGGTCTCTAAAGCAATACAAAGCAATGACTTGAAGACATTGCTTAAATCCAGAAGGTTAAAACATCATATAATGCTACTAAAAGCTACTAATGCTGCTAAATTGTGTAAAATGTGGGTGCCCAATATAATAATGAAAGGGTAGTCTTGGAGATGATGGGGATTTTAGGCTCCAATAGCTTGAGGCCCATGGATTGATACACCCCAGCTATAATGTAGTATGTGACACATGTCGATGGCACTCAATTTTTAATTAAGACCTGAACAACCCAATAACTTAATCTCTATGCTGGCATATCTCTCTAGGTCTCCCTATGATCAATAGCATTAACCAGGTGCTGATGGAGAAATTGTCAAATGCATTTTTATTTGTGTTTAAATACGTAATCACTGATGCAATGGAAAATTGTATTGAGTGGTTTACAGGAACCTGCACGTTATTTTAATCTGTGTTTTAAAAAGCAGGAACATTTAGTTAATGAATATCACACTTCAAAATATTGCTGCTAAGCTGTCAAGTTGAGTAATTAAGAACCTAAAGTATAGATGGGGTGAGGGAACAAGCCCCTGGAAAGTGTGTCTTCACATAAATCAGTATGATGTTTTCCTTCCAGCTCCATCACATATAACCAGCTTTCAATTTTTTCTTGTCTAGATTTGAGAAATTATACATTTGTTGTTAACATTTTAAGATTTTCCTCCGTTTTTAAAAAAAAAAAGTTGTTTAGGTTTTAACATTCTGTAGAATGCACTACTGCAACAATAACACATTTTAAATGAACTATAGAATGAGGTAAACTATTTCTAAAATTACACAGGTTGAGTATTTGGATGCATAAGGTTTAGATAACTCATTTGGCTTTAACCTCTTGTATTCAAGAGACACCACCAATACAACGCTTCCCAATAATAACGGTCCAATGTACTAGTAAAACTATTAAAATATAATATAAAAGCAAACACATTAAATCCTGCATTACTGTTGTTACTCAAGAATACAAAAGCATGGACATTCAGGGTCATAGTTGAAATGTAAGTCCGTGGCCCCTTGTACTTTGTTAATATAAAACATAACATGCTAACTAATGTAATTAAAGCTAAGTACAAGAGATTACAGTAAAAGTTTGATCAACTTAAACCCTGAAATTCTATGCTTTTGTATGCTTAAGTTAGCATTGTAATATAGGCTTTAATGTAAATTAGTTGTCTTTTTCATTAGATTAATCTTATCCTAAAGGGCAGTCCAGTTCTAAAATGATGGGCATATCCCCCCTGCATGGGAACACAAGCTAACCCCACACTCACATTTCAGACTTGTTGGGCCTCGTCAGTGAGGTGCAGCTTGTTTCCCTAGGAGCAAGGGGTCCGCATCCGGATTACCCGTCACTCTAAGGGAGACCCCCTAAGAGTATTCAAAATGCATAAAAAAAGTGGGAGGCTCTGAGGACAAACAAAGCATAATGACTTGTTCTATGGCTAGTCACCACTCAGCAGAATCATGTCAGCTGTAATTTCAATGTAGCATCCCTAGTGAAATAGCGTTGTTTTACTCAGTTCATTGAATACCAGTCTGTCAATCAAGAGCTCACATATCAGTGTCATAGTCTTGCATCCCTCTTGTCATCCAACAGGAGGAAAGTGAGCAAACAGCAAAGTCTGTCCACCAGTGACACAGCCCCTGATGAGCAAACACAGGGCACCAGTTGGATGCCACCACCACCACAGTAACCATACAGGCTTCCACCAACAACAGACCGAGAGTGAATGCCCCAGGATTCCCAAAACTGGATTCAATAACAGAGGTGGATGCCACCAACAACAAATGGGCAATACTGGATGCTCCCACCAACACCACTGGGATGGCAATGGATTACCTGTATTATGAGCACACTGCAATCTGGGTCTTATGGCCCCACACCACATCAACAGACATACAGCTGGATGCAACCCCATCAAGAGACCAGCCTTTGACCACAACCAAGGTGGCAAGGGAAAAGATCCCAGTGGCCACAGTATGACCCATGGCCACTCGACGACCAACATCTTGGTCTCATAGGTGAGTCACCGAGACCTGAACCACTCACCAACTTTACACCACCAGCACAGTTAGAACCTGGGGAACAAGGATCACCAGTAAATGAGGAGACCATGGATGTGGAGGGGGAACAATGCTCACCCTCTAATGCATCACATGCTAGCCCCTTCATACCTGTCCACACAATTGCCTCTCCCCCAGCTGCAACATCAGAGGAGACACACTCAGATCACGAGGGAACCACCAGTCATGGGACAGACACAGACAAAGGAGGAGAAGCATCAGCAATACCTCCACGTGCACCATCCACACCCTCATCATGTGCCAAAGCTACCAGAACCAGCAGGATGGATGAGGAATACATCACAATCCAGAGAAGGCTACTGAGGGAGACCAGGCACATCTCTAGGAGGTGTCAGTGACTCTGCACAACATGGACAGAACTGTATCCACTGTCAGTGGTATTGAATCTCAGCAAGCCCTCCTACTCACAAAAAACACCATATTGGGACTGGACTCAGTGACTTGTTTGGAGATATGATCATTGAAAAGCACAAGCAAAATTTAATCCAAAAGCTGCTATTGGAGCAAGCTCAACAGTCAACTGAGGAGTCAACTGTAACAACCTTCCCCTCAAGTGGGTCATCCACAACAATACCAAGACTCACAAGAGTAACCAGACAGTAGGTGAGGGCATTCACATCTGCACCCCCTTCTAACCCCCCCAAAAAAATAAAAAAGCCCCATTTGTCATGTTTTCCCTAAATAAGATGCACTTATTGATCCCAATCATCTGTGTGATTCATTCAGGTATCTAACAAGGTCAGTAGCAGAGATGTATCCAATGCATTGCAAAGCAATGCACTGAACACAACACTTGAACAATTTACTTGGTGGGAAAGTGTTGGAACACTGGTAACCAAACACAGCCCATTCGCTATTGTCCAATTTCAACTCACCAGAGGGTTATCCAACCCATTGATTCACACAGGGTTAAGAATGAGGAGATGCTAACCATCTATATGAATGTGTGAACGGGACATAATAGCAAAATAAAACCTAGTAAATGAACTAACCCACATGATGTGGAAGCTGGTGCCTGGTGCCGTGCCCATTGTCGTTATGCTGCACACACACAGATCAGCATGCTGGGCCTGTCAACCACCCTCTCAATTAGTTACTCCTATGCAGCACCCAACACTTACCATCCAAATTCATTTGGATTGGGCATTGCAAATCTCTTCTGTTCCTAATGTATGTTTTTTTGGATTTAGGGCAGGTAGGAGGAGCCATGGTTTACAGCCATATCCTGCATCCTCTGTGGATGAAGAGTGACATCATGATTCATGGGCCACATGGTTATGTCAAAGATGTTGTGTGATGGGGAAATATTTGTTGTGTCATGATGACCATGCTAAGCTTTGTTTTCATTAATTGTGTGAGTGCCCCTTTGGATGTGGTGTGATGTGTAGATTGTTCACTCACCCAAGTATAGGTTCCATTCTCAAAGTCCCGGTAAACGAGGAGTGATTGAGGATGTAGGAGTCATGACAACTGCCAGGATAAGAATCACACACATGGGTGGTCCTCATGTTGTCATCACATACCATCTGTGCGTTGATGGAGTGGAATGCTTGTGATTGATGTAGAGTTGTCCCTCATGTGGAGGAGCTGTTATGCACACGTGTGCAGTCTATGAGCCTCATGACCCTGGACATGCCTACCCTTGTGTCAAAATCCTGCTTCACCTGTGCCCACTCCATCTGGATGGAAGGGAAGTGGATGTACTTCCTGACCTTCCTGTACAGGGCTGTCAACATCTGAGCTAACACCCTGGAAAGTGTGGCCTGGTATATCCCAGATACATATCCCTCTGTCTACTGGAAGGATCCTGTTCCCATGAAATGTATGGCACACAGCAGCATCTATGGTTGTAACAGCCGGAATATGTACAAATATGTCTGGGAGTTCCAGGGGCTCCATAGCCCTTGCATGTCCCCTTCTCTGACGTCTTTGAAGGTATTAAACATAATGCACATAATGGCTGTCTGAGTGATCTCACTGTAAATGCACCATGTCTGGAGGTGGTGAGATGTACCTTTAAAAAGTAGTGGGGTGTTGTCCAGGCATGGTCATCAGGTAGGGAGGGGTCAATGGGAATGTGAGTTGTACAGGGGAGCGTATGTCAGTTTGGTTCTTGTTGTTTGAATGTGTTTGGTGGAATTGCAGTTAACCTGTCAACTGCATGTGTGATGTGGTCCAGTGCACCTTGGCTCTCCATTGGCTAGTGATCTTGCACAGACAGGCTTGGGTTGCTTAGAGATTGACCAGTGTGCATATTGTGTTGTGTGTACATATTTGTTGGTATGTATTAACCCCAGTTGAGCCAGGGTATGGTGTCACGGATTGTTTGAGGTTGATCTGCAAAGCCCTTGTTCCTTTGGGGATTGATGGGCCATGCACACTTACTGGGCGGTTGCTTGGCATTAACGGGTTAATTTAGCCTTTTCTGTCATTATTCTATGTGCGAAGTGTTGGGTGATCTGTTTTTTCACTGCTTGGTATTTTTCAACAGGGGTTTGCAACTGTCGTTGTATACTGTACTCCAAAAACAGTAGGCGCAGGATTACCGTGAGTTAATAGATCTGTTTGGGGTGTGTTGGCACTCACCGCATAGAAATGAATAGCAAATTGGCACAGCTGTTCCACTGATATCAATGGGCAAAATATTACCAGCTGTTGTCATTTCTGAGTACGTTAGTGGTTCACAACAAGGGTTATTGGATGGTTTACAAAACTACCGTAGGCTATTTTTTTTTTTACTTTTTGCGTGCCAGAGGGTATGGAATGCATTGCAGAGTAATGTGTTCCATACCCCTCTGACACTCAAAGGGTTAACAGTGAGAATTGGATACAGTCCTTAGTGCAGAAGCTCTATTTAATAACATAGAAACTGGAGAAGTGATATCACTAGAGGTGTAATCTCTGGGTTATCACCTCTTTATCATGCCTTAATGCATAACTCTCTGAATGCCAGAGGAGGGTAAAATGTGCTGCACAGCCCTCTGGTCCATAAAGGGTCAAAATAATGCAAAATCATGACTATGGGAATTTTTTATACTAATTATAAGGGAAGAAGATTAACAAAAATACAATAGGTGCAAGAAGCATATTAAAGAACAGTTCCAAGCCCTGGGATGCTTTGGAGACATCTCTAGCACCCAAGGGGTTAAATATATTCCATAAATAAGACTGAACGTAAAAATGGATGATCTGGATATAAATAGATTTTCTTTTACACTTATCACTTCAGCAGCTGCTTTGGGAAAAGTCGGTTAAATTAAACAAAGATGACGTACGTAAGAATCAAGTGATGCACACAAACCATAAGAGCATGTGATTTATATACACACCAGTGTAAAAGCTTGTGTACACGGGCCTAGGCCCAGGTGATGTTAAACCTTTGAGTGCTAGAGAAGTACACAAATCATTGCTTTGCAATGTGTTGCGTACTTCTCTGACACTCAAAGCGTTAAGAGGCCGGTCCTGCTCTGTGTCCTGTCGCTGACGCAGTCATGCACTGTAGAGACTGCCCGAAAGCACAGAATGCTCCCAGCACAGAACTCCCAGCATTCTGTGCTCCCAGCTTTCCATACTCTCAACACAGAACTCCCAGCATTCTGTGCTCCCAGCATTCCGTGCTCTCAGCACAGAACTCCCACCATTCCGTGCGTTCGGGCACTCTCTACTGTGCATGACGGCTTCTGACAAACATTCTAGCGAATTATTTATAGGATACCAGAAATTGGAAATTATCCTGGAACATTGCCAAGTATGGTAAAAACTGGCACTTAGGAGCTTCAGTTGTTCATGTGCTTGTGTGTAATAACACTTGCAGCCCAATGCCCTCTTAGTGTCAAAGAAGAAATCTCCCGAAATTATATTATCCAGCTGTGAGATTGTTTATAGAAGCTGTGACCGTAAAAAACTGCACAGGCATCAACCAGGAATTATGACTAGCTACTTAACTGTAAAGTTACCTGAAAATGAACTAGTATAGATATAATAGAATTTGAACACATTGAAGTCACATAACTTAAATGTAATATTAGTGATTGTATGCCTAGAACTGGGATGGACACATTTTTGTTTCCAGGTTCACATCTTAAATTAGAATTTGCACAGTGAACCATTTCAATTGTGCATGTGCACACACATGGGCATACACACACTACAGGGAGGACTTACTTCTTCACTACTAAATTAACAAAACTGAACAGTAGCGGCTCCCCACATCTTGATGTGAGTTCTCCATCAGTCAGGGGAGGGCTGGCAACTTGTGGCCTGGGGAGCAAATACAATCAAGGCGTCCATTTCAACTATCGCTCCAGCCCACTGTCCCAGCCCATCCCCTTTTGTTCATTTTAAACTTGTTATTAATGCTGTAAAGTAAGGCAAATGATACCACAGAGCTTACAACTGGAATGGGGCTACATTAGTGATAATACAGAGCTTACAGTTGAAATGGAGTTACACTAGAGATAACATAGAGCTTACAATTGAATGGAAGCTAGACTAGCGCTACCACAGAGCTTACAATTTAAAGCCACACTAGTGATACCATAGAGCTTACAATGGCAATGGGTTATGCTACTAGAGGTACCACTAGCTCAGTGGTATCACTAGTGCAGCTCCGTTTAAGTTGTAACCTTTGTGATATCACTAGTGCAGCTCCATTTCAGTTGTAAGCTCTGTGGTATCGTTAGTGTAGCACCATTTACAGCAGCAGGAAGGAGATTGAGTGAGGCAGTGGCCCACCAGCCCAGACCTATGACCGGCCCAGGGGGCAATTGCCCCTCTGCCCCCCAGGCCAGCCCTCCCCTGCCATCAGTGCCCAGTTGTAACCTTGGCATGGTTTCATACCCTTCAACATCAGGTTGATGTTTTGGTTGTACATGTTTTATTTTTTTGTTGTTTATTTATTATTTTATTTTTTAAATCAGACCTCACGGTGGGGCATTTGGACCCCTCTTGATGCAAACCTATCCTCTCACCACATCATCCTGTAAAAAGGACCGGACCACAGTGATATCAAACTCTTGTGAAGACATGTCCCTGTCAACACACCAAGACTAAAAAATGGACCAAACCCTCTGGTAAGCCTTGGAAGAGACCAGTTTCCTAGCCTGATCATAGTGGAGACCACCTCAGGAGAAAATCCCTTCATCCTCAAGATGGAGGTTTCAACTTCCATGCCATCAAAGCCAAGTACTCCACATCCTCCTTCCACAGGTAACCCTGACAGAAGAGATCCAGTCTGAGTGGCAGCGGAAATGGATCCCGAATGGAGAGGGCTACAAGTTCTGGGAACCAAGGCCTCCTGGTCCAGTAAGGGGCAATCACGATGATCGCCGGACCGTCCTGAATCTTCCTCAGCACCCTGGGAATGAGAAGGATTGGAGGGAATATGTAAGGTAGGTGAAAATGCCATGGAATCTCCAGAGTGTCCACAGCAAATGCCAGAGGATCCCTCCAATGGGAACAAAACAGCTGAACCTTCCTGTTGTTCCTGCTGCCCATCAGGTCTATCTGAGGAAGACCCCACCTCTGAACCAACAGGTTGAAAAACATATGGGTGGAGTTCCCACTCTCCTGGATCCACCTGTTGGTGGCTGAGGAAGTCCACCAGGATGTTGTCTACCCCTGAAATGTGCATGGAGGAAATGGCCAGAATGTAATCTTCTGCCCAAGTCAAAATAGACTTGACCTCTAACCAAGTGGAATCGCTTCTTGTGCCTCCTTGTTTCTTGATGTATGCCACCGCTGTGGCATCGTCAGTGGAGAGGACCAGTATGCCAGGGCATGTTGAATCGCCCGGAGTTCTAGAACATTGACGGACTGTAGAGTCTCCTCCACAGTCCATTTGCCCTGAACCCCTAGGTTACCCAAGACAGCTCTCCAGCCCTGTAGACTGGCATCCGTTGTCACAAAAGTCCAGTCCTGAATTACAAAGGGTTTCCCATTCTCCAGGTTGGACCTGTCCAGCCACCAGAGCAGGTCCTGTCTGACCCCCGGAGGGAGAGCCATGTGGAGGCAGACTTGGGCTTGGCGGTGGCATGTTTTGAGTGCAACTGCTGTCTGGGCTTGGTGGCTGGGTGCGGGGTGCCGGTTAGAGACACTCTCGAACTCTGCCTTTGAGCTTCATTTTGGAGGGGACAAAAAAGATGTTGTTTCCTCGCCATGATAGGGCATTTGGAGACCTGAGGCAACAAAGTGCTCCTGCTCCCCGTGGTCTCACTGATAATCTGTTTCAGTTCAGGCCCAAAAAGAGATTTGCCCTGAAAAGGGAGAGAAATCAGTGACCACATTGACCACCGCAGACCAAATCTTCAACCACAATGTGCGTCTAGAATAAACAGAGAAGGCAGAAGCCTTGGCTACAAGTTTGACAGCATCAAAGAGAGTGTCAGTGACATATGTCTGAGCCTCAGACATGTTGGCGCAGAGGGCTAAAAGGTCCTCCTTAGGAGCGCCGTTTCAGACAGCCTCAGTAAGTTGTTCACTCCAGATGGCAATAACTCTAGTGACCTAAACAGAAGCCAAGGTAGGCCGCAGGGCCGCAGACTTCAGGATAGCCTCCAGCTTCCTATCAGTCATGTCTTTGAGCACCATAGCATCAACCAAGGGCAGAGTAGTAGACTTAGAAAGTCTAGAAATAGGGGGGTCAACTTGAGGAAATGAAGCCTGCTGAGCCAAAGCTGCCTCAGAAAAAGGGTACAGCTTTGAAAATATCTTTGAAAGAGATAGGCGCCTGTCAGGCGTCTTCCACTCACCCAGAATAACCTGGTCTAGAGTGGGATTGGATGGAAACACAGTGTAGGATTTCTTGCACCTCTGAAAGACGTCAGAAGAAGAAGACTGGCTCTCATTAGTAGTGACCTGAAGGGTCGTTAGCACTTCCTTAATGAGACCCTCCGCAGAAGGCATGAGGGTGAGCTTCAAAGGGGTCGCCATAGGCATATGAAGAAGCCCCTTTCACTCACTCCCCTTCCTCTGTATCTTCCTCATAGGAACTCAAAAAAAATCACAAACTTTACAAACGTGAATAAAGTTATCCAAATACCCAAGGGAATATGTAGAGATAAATAAAAACAGACAAATCTAAAAGGAAAAGTCAAAGTGAGGTAAGGGGTTAACCGCAAAAATGCAGCAATCCAAGCTCCAAAAAAACACTGGGATCAAACCAAACAAGATACCCAACATGAGTGCAGAAGTTCCAGACTCCAAGACAAGGGGGACACTGGGACAAGTGGACCATGGCACGCAAGGTGTTAATCACCATTTACATTACTTCTTTCTTCAGATTACCATTCAGAGAAAGAGCCTCAGAGAGAAACAGTCAGAAGAGAGAAACACGGTTGCATGATTCTCTCCACAGGGCTGCAAGGGTCCACAACATCACCTCTCAGTTGGACAATCCTCCAGGGGAAGTCAGGAATGGTAATCCACCTAATGGGGGGATTGTGACACCCCATATATAATGCAGAAAATAATACAATTCTAAAAATTAAGCAGAAACGTTCTCAGCCAGGTTGTGGAACAAGTCTATCTGGGGCGGGGCTAGTGGAATAGACTGATATTGATAGACTGATAGAGACTGCCCACATCTTCTTTGTAGAAATGTTCCAGACTACAGGGAAGAGCTGTCGCCTCCCCTATATACCATATTGGCAAAATAGAAATGACCTATACAGTGTGCTCAAGGGTCCCTTGGATGGAATATTCAGAGAGAAGTCTGGGCCAGTACTCTATCCCATAATCCAGGCCATTTTCAGAATACGGTCCAGTGGCTGGATTCAAAAAACAGGTTCATGGGATGCACTGATTGAACAGTCTGAGGTAGCAGAGTCAAACAGAGAGACTGCTGAGATAAAGTGCAAGATCCCTTGCTCTCTCAGGGCAAGGAGAGGTCCTGTTCATTAACCTGTGACTTGGAAGGTATTACAATCCTGGAAGCTATAGTGTTGTCGGGGGGAAGGTTTTCCTGATCCTAGTTTAGCTGGGTCTGGCAGGATGGATTAGTTAGTGGGTGATTTAGGATGGTCAGTCAGGACCTGGGCACACAGGCCTGAGAAGGCTTCCACTGGAGTTAGGCTTTTTTTTTTTTATTTTATTTTGGGGGGATTTGATTTGTTAATAAAGAGGCAAACGATAAGTCATTGTGCAAACAAACCTGTGTTCTGGTGCTTTATTGCACTTGCTAAAGATCAAAATACAATGACATACAAGGTCTCAGACAAGGGGTTTGCAACAATAAATGTATATATCAATATCAGAAAAGGGGGAAAAAGCTCACAGCGCAAAAGTGCACCCTGTATTGAGTGTTTATTATATCACTGTGTGAATAAATATGGGTTTTTGTTCCATAATTTGGACAAAGTTGGTTAAAGCTTTTCCACCATGTCATGGTACCTCAATATATGTAACGGCCTATCTAATACACATAGATCCCTATCTAGAATAACCCTTTGAATGCCAGAGGGGTACAGAATGCATTGCAATGCATTGCAACTCAAAGGGTTAAAAACATTTCCTGAAAACTTCTTATGAAGTAGGTCTATATGGGAAGGATATATACATATAATTGTTAGCTTTAAAAAATAAATAATAAATGATAAGACTCACCTACTTAGAAGTGGTGTAAGCCTGCAGTGAGTAGGTGCAAGCCACAGAAGTCCTCAAGAAAAGTTTTTAATCTAGATAGGGATCTATGTGTATTAGATAGGACTTGCCTTATATTGGGGTACTGTGACATGGTGGGCAAGCTTTAACATACTTTGGCCAAATTATGGAATAAAAACCTCATACTTACCAACATAGTGGTATAATAAACACTCAATACAGGGTGCACTTTTGGTCAATTTCTATAGAGGAGCACAGGTAAGCTTTTTGTTTTTTATATATGTATAAAGTTTTAGAACACCCCCATTTTCCCAGGTTTTATTGAAATTTACGCAGTTTAATGTCTCAGTGTACTCTGAAAATGAAGCATAAAACAAATAAAAAATTGGTCATTAAAAAGAAGTCATGGAATAATTTTCCTTAACAAAATGTAATCTAAATTTTTGACTTACCAAAGTATCCACCTTTTGCAGATATAACAGCCGATCACACTCGTGGCATTTTTTTTCCACAATGGAAATCCTAACACTGGTGCAGAAGTTCCCACAAATGTGTTGCACTTGTAGGTAGCTTTGCTTTCACCTTTCACACATTAATAACAACTGGAAAAATGGGGGTGCTCTAAAACTTTTGACCAGTAGTGTGTGTGTGTGTATATGTGTGTGTGTGTGTGTGTGTGTGTGTGTACTCAGCCTGAGGTACCCCTGTCGGCAAAGAGAGACAGCACACATCGTAGGGAATCCAATATCTTATTCTTTATTGTAGCATCATTGCATCATTGTAGCTGGTGGACTAGCCAAACGTTTTCGGTTGTATCGTGTCATCCAATCATGGAGCACAGCCGAACAAGTGCAAAAAGGGAGTGTCTGCTGGTGCTGCACGATGCGGTGACGTCACTCGGGGCCATTGCTAAGTAGCGGTTACCCATTCACAGCTAAAACGTGAAAGACTCTGTCAGCTGAAGGTGGACATCAGAGGACGAAACATGATACAAGCCAATGCTTAATAAAAATAAAGCATATACAAGGAAAAACAAAAGCATATATAGTATAAATATATGTGGACAAAGGAAGAAAACCTTGCACAAGAGAAGATATGTAAAGTTATTGAAGTGTTAAAGTGCCATATAATTGAAGCACAATACTGAAGTCACTAGGGCTCCAAGGGTCAGAGGGCAAATCTGTCAAACTATCTCAAAGCATACAATTTGATTAGTTCACTGGTGACCTTATCTGGGAGAAAACAGGAAAAATGACATCAGTATCAGAGTCCAGATCCAACGCCCTAGTGACTCCAGTATTGTGTTTGAATTATTTGGCACTTTAACACTTCAATAAGTTTTTTTCCTTTGTCTGCATATATTTATACTGTATATGCTTTTGTTTTTCCTCGTATATGTTTTATTTTTTATTTTTATTAAGCATTGCCTTGTATCATTTTGTTTCATCCTTGGATGTCTGCCTTCAGTCAGCAGGATCTTTCATTACCAGTCCATATTATTGGAAACCTTCGGAGGAGGCCTTCATCCTCCAATGGATCTCCAATGACTGAAGATGATGATGATGACATATTTTTTTCCATAATAAGATTTTACTCATTCTTTAAATCAGTGGAGATTTTTATTTGTCCACTATTGTTTGTTTACCCCAGAATTGCTCAGTTTTTGACTTAGTGACTGTTACCAAATGTATCTCCTATCATATGCTTTCTCTTGAAGTGTAAGCAAGTACTAAGCATGTCCATTGTATCTCAGAGCTCCTCCTCACTTCCTGTTTTTGTTTTATCCTTAAAGGGATAGTAATGTTTCAAAATAAAAGCAGCTCCAATCAATCTTTATAGTATTTGGGCCATGGAGAGTGTTATTTCAATACTGAGAGAGTTGTAGTTCAAGAGTAATTGAATGATCAAGTATCCCCCCTCCAGCCCCTTTTACTGATGTAACACTGTTCACCTCAGAACAGAAAGGTGGTGTCCAGATGGCTTGTAGAGAGGGACAATCTTCAATTAGCATAAGGGAAAAACCTGTCAAGGGGGCAGGGATTAATTGTTCTCACAGTTAGAAGATTACCCCTTTGCTTTAAGCTGTCTGATCTTAAAACCAGATTTCACATCTGAGGGGAGGTGGCTTGCACCCCCCTCCCACCCCTAGGTAAAAGGGGCGGGAGGGGGATACTTTATCATTCAATTATTCTTGAACTACAACTCTGACAGTATTGAAATAACACTCTTCATGGTCCAAGTGCTATGAAGATTAATTGGAGTTGTGTTTGATTCTACTAGGTATTTTAGGGAGGATTATATAGCAATCTTCAATAAGAGTCTTGCATGGTATAATTTTAAGCAGGAGTCATCTCCTCCTTGACTGGGGTTGCATGAAAACTTTCGCCTAAAAATAGAAAAATGTAAAGATGACACTTTAAGCCTTCCAACAACAGTGTTTTGCCCACTGTGATCTGATTGGCCTTTCCAGATCTTCTATATTGGGTATGTTTGATCTGTGATCTCATGTTTGGATACAAATATCATCCAGCCAAGAAGATCTGTTTAGCCCATTGATTCCTGAAGAAATGGCCCACAACCATGCAAAATGCTGACTCTGGACATTTGAATACTGATGTGTTCTATTTTTAGTTTTTATTAAAACATTTTTAAATTATATTTGATCATGTGCTTCAGCCAGCAAATCCCTTTGGTGTCTTCCCGAGCAGGACAGGTTATTCCCCTGCAAGCCGTCTAGGCATTACTCAGTTGTTTTGAATATGGCCAGTATAATTATGTGAGTACCTATGGGTTCAAGAGCAATGATTGTATATTTATCTAGAATCTGTACTGCACACCATTTTGCATTTATATTCTTTATCCAAGGTAATGTTAGACTACACAGACATTTTGAATGGTACAAATAAAGATATCGAACTAATGACATAATTATAGAAATTAATGTAAGGACTTGTTCAAAAGGGTAACATTAGCACATCTATTTATCACTGTACTAATGTCCTAAAAACAGAAAAGACATGATCCTTTCAGGCTAATCATATGAGTTATGTTTTAACATCTGAATTTAAAGTGATAGTAACCTTTTATTTTGGCTTTAAATGGTTTGTAAGTACAAAATATGTAAACACCAATTGCCTATAGTTTTTTTATTTTTTTTTATTTTACATATTAGGCTGTTTTTTGTTCATGACAGTGAACTCCTTGGATCTGTTTTCAAAGAACTTTCTGTCAGGCACTGTGAAAGCATGGATATTGATATAATGGAAAAAGAGAGCATACATTGCACTCATATCTGCAGGGTTATTGTTACATTTTATCATATGGACAATGGAAATTGTCAGTCAGAGACATAAAGGGGGAGATTTACTAAGCAGTGATAAAGTGGAGATGACTTCTCCAGTTTACCACTTCTCCAATTTGTATGTTATTCCCTGGAGCCTATGCACAAAGATTTCTTCAACTCTGGAGATCTTAGTGCATTGGCTCTATAGAATAACATAGGAACCTGAGAAGTGATAAACAGGAGAAGTCAACTCCACTTTATCACTTCTTTATCACCACTTAGAGACTCTCCTCCATAGTGTAAAATAAATTGGTGGAGATGAAAAAAAACAAATATAGGCAACTAGATTTTTCATATTATGCATTGTAGAATAATTCATAATAAACGGCTACCATCCCATTAACACAGAATGGCCATTTGAACTACAGCCACGGAAATGTGACTGTGCTGTCACTAAAGTTAACACCATGCATGCTAGACAGATTTAGTGTGCTTTCTTAAGTTGAAACATTGCCAAAGTAAAGCCATTTATTTTTATTCAATGGTGAGGCTCATTAATATTATTTACACACAGTTCCACCCTCTTGCTTCCACCATAGATCTATGGAAACCAACAACAAACCAAGTCAAGCATGTTTTACATAATTTCTTAAGCAATTACACGCTTAACCTTTTCATTAGAAATGTCCGGTCTAGTTGTAACCTCCTGCAGAACACACCTTGAATACAGTGTGGGTGGAACAGAATGGAGCATACAGAGATAGTAACTTATGTCTGACTTGGCTTACAATGAAAGAGTCCAGGTATGTAAAACCCATGTTTAATTATTTATTTCCATTGTAGCTTGTATAATAAAGCTCTTAAAATCTAATTTAATCCATTAAGGACCAGTGGGTTGTGCAGCACATTACAAAGCAATAGTAGTATGGTGGTGCCCACGAGGTAATGCCCTAGAAGCAGACACACACACACACTGTTATTTTCTCAAAGAGACACACACACACAATAATTCATAAACCCATGCAGTCAGAAACTCATCCACACAGAGAAACAAAAACTCTGTTTTTATCATAATCTCTCTTTCTCTTCACGGGCACAGCAGCTGAGCTTCAATAACATTTTTTGTTTGTATTTTTGACATGGCAAAGGGGCAAATGAGTGGGACATGTGAGTAGGTAGGCAAATGTGCTGGTGGACAGGAGGATGTTGTGCAGCAGTGAAGGGGGTGGTGGTGGTCAAATTGTGAGAAATTGGGGAGGGGCTGGGCATAAAGTAGAGGGCAAAAGGAAGGGGAGGGCTGAGCAAAGAGGAGTAGCTGAAAGGAAGGACTGCTCCAGCTCTGAACCTCATGTAATGGCTTGGCGGTGGGAGGTCCCAACCTAGAAGTAGGTTAGGTGACCTGGATTTTCACCTCACCATCACACACTACCTCTCTTCAGCCACATTTTGACTGATGCCCTTCCAAGGTGGGGGGGAGTGCCCCATCTTGCTCCCCCTGTAGACACCCATGAAGGACAGGAAGGGCAAACAGGAGTAGGAGAAAGGGGGGTGAGCTAACATGGTGAACAGGGGTGGGAGAAAGGGAGAACAGGCATATGTGTACATATATACACATACACAGTGCTTTGCATAAATATTCACCCTCCTTTGACTTTTCCATATTTTGCTGTGTTTTGATATTGATCTACATAAAATTGTCCATAATGTTGAAGTGAGAAAACCAATCCACATAGTCACATAATTAGCTGAATGGAGTCCGTGTGCAATTAAAGTGTCACATGATTAAATGTACCTGTTTCTGGAAGGCTCCAGAGCATATCTATACAAACAGAATCTTGAAGTCCAAGTCAAACTAAGTCCAGGATAAAGTTATGGAAAAACACCAGACAGGGACTGGTCATTAAAAAATGCCCCAAACAATGAACATCTCCTGGAGCACCATAAAATTCATTATTAAAACATGGAAAGAATAAGGCACAACTGCAACTCTGCCTAAATAAACTCACTGACCAGGTAATCAGGGCATTAATCAGAGGAGCAACTAAGAGGTCAGTATTATCTCTGAAGGAGTTGGATAGGTCAAATTATATTTGGATTTTGCCAAAATGCATGTGGGAAACACAGCAAACAAATGGAAAATTCCTATATTCTGATGAAGCCAAAACTGAAATGTCTTAGAGCAAAACTCTATGTGTGAGCAAGGCCAACACTGCTTATCAGCATGAGAACACCATCCCCAGCATCATGGTGGCAGCATCACAAGTGATGATTGTTTTCATCAGCAGGGACTGGGAAACTGGTCCTGACTGCATGCAAGATGGAAGAAGCCAAGTACAGGGCAATTCTAGAGAAAAACCTGTCTCATTCTGCAATGGACCTAGGACTGTGGCAGATGTTCAACTTCCAACAGGACAATAGCCCAAATTACAGAGCCAGAGTTACACTGGAGTGGTTTAAAAACAAGAACTTAAATGTCAAAGACCAAACCTCAATCCTATTGAAAATCTGGCAAGGTTTGAAAATTGCTGTTCAGACTATTAATGGTAACATAGTAACATAGTATTTTAGGTTGAAAAAAGACTTGTGTCCATCTAGTTCAACCCTTTTCCTATTCCTGTTTACCATAGTTGATCCAAAAGAATCCAGAATCCAGAATTTCAAATTCTGCCTTGAGGTGCTTCTACCAAGGACAGAGTTCAAATACTTATGCAACCAACAAAAAATGGGGGAGGTTCACTAAGCGGTGATAAAAAGGTGATAAAGTGAAGATGACTTCTCCAGTTTATCACTTCTCCAGTTCCTATGTTATTCTATTAAACCTATTCACTAAGATCTCCAAAGTTGAAGAAATTTTAGTGCACTGGCTCCATAGAATAACATAGGAACTGGAGAAGTTATATCACAGGAAAAGTCATTCCACTTTATCACCTCTTTATCATCGCTTAGTGAATCTCCCCCAATAAATGTCTATTTTTTATTGTTTTGTTTAATTAACTTTTGTGTCACAATAAAAATAGATAAAAATATTGTTAAGTATGCTGTATGAATCAAATGGGAAACATCTTAAATAAAAAAGAGCAAAATAGGCATAATGTAATGTTAATTCAAATTTTGAAATACTTCACACAAGTTCAGGGAGAGCACAAAGACGGATTATCATCTTCACAAGGGAAGGATGTGAAAAGGCAGCTTACAGGTGGACTTGCAGCTAACAGCAGAGGCAGTACCATATTGCTCTCTCCTTTTGCCCCTGCTGCCAAACAACCAATAAAAATAGTGATAAATAGAGGCAGACCAATGACAGGCAATGATGGGCTGTGCTCCCTGAAGATGAACTGCTGTTTGATCTCAGAAGCATGGCCCATCAGGCAGTCTTAAAGTTGCATGAATGTCAAATTGCGGATAGATATATGCGGATAGATACACCTAATAGGAGATGTGGTATGTCTCCTCATAATAACCCCTCATAATCTAAAATACTTACAAATGTACAAAAGGTAATACTGAAATATAAATGCCTTTCCCATTTTGTCCTTTTGATAGTCTTCTTTCATTAATTGTTCAAAAAAATCCTTTCATAATGCTTGTTTTCATGTTTTTGGTAGTAAGATCCAGACTGCAAAATTGTTGATCTACTGATATATATATTATTTATGATTTACTATAAAATAATGAAGGTTCATTCTTTGCCTTTTTCTAATCACTACACTCTTCCATTAGGCGTCTTTGCATTAATAGGTATATCACATATGAGGAGCAGGTGTATAGGTCAGAAGTTGTGTCATCTTGTTGTGTTGGTGCTATGTCCAGATAATCTGTGGGCAGACCCACATGATAACACCCCACTTTTAGAGAGCTAAGTTTGGTATAAAGGGAATATCGGGTAACAAGTCAGTCAGTCCTCTTTTCATATGGTTATCTGAAAGCACTTAGCTATTTTTCTTAAAGGTGAAATAACACCTCCTATTAATACCCCACCCCTATCCCCAGACATACACAAACTCAGATAGAAAATTCTAATTTTGTCCTTATGCCTCTGTTAAAGAGAACACATCTTCCATCGATCCTGCATGTCATTCCATGGAGGCGGCCATGACAGCTGCCAGCAGCAACACAAAACCTTGGAATCTGGCCCTGAAAGGGTGAAGATTACCATGAGCAGAGAGAAGGGTGTGCAATGCATCACTTTGCAATGAGTCGTTCACGTTGTGGTCTTTAAAGAGTTAAAGGAATAGTAATGTCCCAGAGCATGTGTTTATCATGTTGTAGGGATTCAAAAGTAGAGTTCAATGCAAAAAAAATGGTACCTCTCTTCATTCAAAGTTTGACGTCTCCTGCTGTCAGCTGTAAAGCTGTCAGCAGGAGATCCGTGTCGGCCGACACAGAAGCTCTTGAGCAGAGCCGGAATCACATTTTTTAAACATGCTTGCAAACCAGGCACACTTGGTAAACCTCTGAAATGCAGTCATTCTGTTTTAAAAACACGATTCCGGCTCTGCTCTAGAGCCTCCGTGTCGGCCGCTTTACAGCTAACAGCAGGAGACGTCCAACTTTGAATGACGATATCTCTCAAACCATAGCGGTTTGATAAATACATTTTTTTAGGTAAAGCTCAAATTTTTAATCCCTACAAAATGATAAAAACATGTTCTGGGACATTATTATCTCTTTAAGCAGGCTCCTTCACTCTTCCTGCTTCAGTTTGGAAAAACTCCCAAGAACTATCATAACTGCCTCATTGGACATGACATGCAAGATGGGTTGAAAATGCATCTCTTGACAAAGGCACAAGGCAAAATTCATTGGGGGCCATCAGAGTTTTCTGGCCACAATAAAGTATGTGTAGGTTATTATGAGGCAGCATTATTGTACTCTAAAGGCTGTATGTTCAAAAGAAAAGTAGAGGAGTTCTGGAGCAAACTATTTGCACTATAGGGGAGAGCTAAAAATTCCCATTACTTGAAATGGGGATTTTAACCCCTCGAATGCTAGAGAGGTCATCTAATTTTATTTCAGAAGTTTGTTTCTTGGAGTGTTATTGCTTTATGAATCTGGTTATCTGCAATTCTTGGAATCTCATCTTGATTGTAAAGTCTTTCCTGAGTGCAATAACATGCAGGTTCCTGCTGTGGTATTTTTATAGATACTTTGGTGTATATAAGGGCTTGGCATTAAAAAAAGTGTTTTAAAGGAAAATGTATATTATTATAAAGAATATACAGTATTGCTAGGGTCATTTTAATGCATGAGCAATATTGGTATTTGGCTGTGGTCTTTTGTTTCAGGGGCCTAACATTGGATCCCCATTTGTCCCATTTATTTCTGAAATCATTTCAAATATATGATTAGGATGGGGAGAATGAGGCTTCCATAGTGCAGAACGTATCCCTGTGATTGATTTAACAATGAATATTAAATGGCCCAAGAAAATACTCTATTCAAATGAATCCCCTATTGTTAGAGATACCTAAAATGTGTTAGAGGGATTATAGGTATGTAAAAACATGCATATTTGGAGCCTCTTTTTAAAATTTCTACATGAGCCACTACTTAAAATGGCCCTAATCATAGGCCTTTTTGGTCTGAGAATAATACATTTTTCCCAAGGTCAAGTTACTTCATTCAAAGGTCATTACTAATTGGCCTTCCTTTCAGCTGACTGATCACACAGTCTGCTGCAAGACTAATCTACCTCACTCATCACTTCTTTAACACCACTCCCCTTTGCCAATACTGCACTGGCTCCCATTAGCATATATAATTAAATTTGAAATTCTGGTGCTAACATACAGAGCCCTTACTAACACTGCACCCCCTTTTATTTCATCTCTAATTTCCAAATACACTCCCACTCGCCATCTTTGCTCTTCATTTGGCCTTCTCCTCTCTACAGCTCTTATTACATCCTCCCACTCCCACCTACAGGACTTCTCCTGTGCTGCACATGAGCTCTGGAATTCCCTCACCCATCCCATCAGACCATCCCCCAGCCGCCTACAGATCATCAGACGCTCCTTGAAAACTCAGCTTTTCAGGGAAGCCTACCTCCATAAACGTAATGACCAAGAACCACCATTTCCCTGGACCACTGAACTCAAAAGCACCTCTTTCTCTCACCCACTGACTGTCACTTCATGTGGCAGGAGACACTTATACCAAATAGCACTTACTCCTTCTGTGTCCAACCGACCTTCCTCTAGACTGTAAGCTCTCAGGAGTATGGCCCTCTGATCCTATTGTCAATCTGTGCTATTTAATCTCTGTATGTATATTCCCTCATGTACAGCGCAGTGGAATCAGTTAGCTGTATATAAATAAAGAAAATAACAACAACAATAATTACATCTCAAATATGTTTCTTTGAACCAAATGGTTATCAAAAGGCCCAGTTCACTTGGGGCTCCTTATTCTTTATGATGATGCACAAAGGTGCCTATGGATGAAATGTAAGTAATAGTGAATGGGAGACGAAAGCAGGAGTAGCAGGGTAGTGTATATATATAACTTCAGTGAATCTGGACATAAGCACAAAGAAAGTGAAGCGATTGTAAAGCAAACCAACTGCAGCATGGGAAAGAAATATAAAGTCTCAAAATTCCCATTGATTTAAATTAGACTTTTAGCTAAAGATGAAGGAAAGAAATCTGCATTTTGCTTTTTTATTAGAAAAAGGCTTTTTCACCCTAATAAGGCTATGCAAAGCTGGTATTTTGTTTCTGCATTTAATTTGTTTTATAACCAGTAGGATAGCTGGAAAAAAGAAGCCAATCATAGCACAATCCTGTGCAGGGCACTTGTCTCAGGGAACTTCAGGTAGGATTGCTTGTAATATCACCTGCTTTCAAATCATCTTTCTTCCGCAAGTCCAGCTCCTTGTAACTCTCTCTTCTACACAGTTAGGTTTGAGTTCCTTTGGCCCTGTTAGATTTTAGGCACATTGGACCCCCCTCTCCCTGTCCCATGATCTTACCATCTCAGCCTGTCCCAGCCTCCCCTTAGCTTTTTAGTGCTATTGCTCTTCTACATTCCCCTACTCATGCCCTCTCTCTCTTCCACTCTTGCTCACTCCCATTAGCCATTCCTCAACCTGTCCCTGTACATATCATCAGATTCAGGAGGGGCCTGGAATTTACTCCAGGTCCATGGAACACTTCACCAGGGTTGCTATCTCTACTTTTAACACCTTCATAATGCATTGAGGACCTCTCTAGCATTCAAGGAATTAAGATGTTTGATTGCTAGGATTCTACAGGGATTTCATTTGAAACTGAAGTGTTTCACAACAGCATAAAGTTTGCTTCATAGCACATAAAGGCATTTTTCTTTTGCCATACTTCTAATACAATTGTTCAGTTGATAGAATAACTATAGTGCATGCGTTCTTGCTGCTAGTTTCCTCTTTTAACTCAGATTAGTCCTTCATTTCCATGTTTACAACATCTAAGGATCTAATGAGAATCCTGTTTGCATCACACCCTGTCTAACCAACTTAAAAGCCAATTTCCTGCATTATTTTGTCTTGATTTACTCATTCATGGGTGAGGTTAATGGCCTCTACCTGCTCAAATCCAACTTTCCCTCCTACAGGTTATATAAGTTCAAAGAGTTGTATTGTCCTTAAGTCTGATTTGCATATAATTAATTTCTCCACCTTTTGCAGTTGGCAGCTGTGTAATAGCTGAGTCACTGCTGTTATAAATATGTCAGGTGATAAAGTGATGTTTTCATCCATTGAAAATTATGAAAACACTGTAAATATCAATTCAAATGTCTGTGTTAGCCATGAATAGTCGATAAGGGACTCCAGTTATCGCAGGAAAGTTAAGACCTAATTTTTTTTTTTTTAAACTTGAGTCCCTTATCGGCTCTTTAAACAGCGACACGGAAACTTGAATAAAAAAAAAGTTAACAAAACCTAAGTCCTCAGTGTACGTCTTGATATGGGGCTCTAAGCGGAACGGACATCGGCCCGTGCAGATGAGGAGGGGGCACTGTGGCACATGATTCTGTCTCCACCGCCGCCTTAGTGGCCTCACACAGTGGCGGAGACAGCGATTAGAATTCTAAAAGCTATGTATATTTTTGGGACGTTTTATTATGGCAATACAATTTACTTGGCTTAACTTTACTAAATTTACTATGCATGGGGGCATGTTTATATTACAAACCCATCATACTACTTCATAGTTTAACCCTTTTAAGCCCCAGAGAGGTACGCAAGGCATTGCTTTGCAATGTGTTGAGTACCCCTGTGGAACTCAAGGGGTTAAACTATGTATTAGAGTCCGGATATTTATGCATTGGACTTATACTTGTCTGTTTGTTTTTTTTACAGAAAGAAGACAGAAGATAGAAGAGAAGAAAGAATGAAGATAGTAGGAACAGACAGTGGATAGCAGGTAAGTGTAACACAGATTAGGTAACAATCGGTGTTTGACAGTATGTTAAGCACCAATCGTTAGTTTTTTTTACTTTGAAGTTCCCAAAAATGCCGGGATTTAGCTGCATTTTGGGAACTTAACACACAAAACGGACATTTGGCCACAAGTCCATTTTTATGGCCTAACGTTCATTGTGCTTAATGCCGGTAGGACATTTGAATACAGACCAAGACATTTTCTTTTTTTGGTCGGTATCCATTTTGTCCTACTGACATTTGTAACGCCAACATGTGGATCGAGCCCTTAGTCTGCCCATTTTCCTATCTAAAAAGCTCAGATATTTAATTTTAAGAAGAGCCATAATTCTCTTCCTAAGGTTCTCAGTTTTATTTACTGTATTAGTCCCCAACCACTTCCTCTGGATGATTATTCCATGTGTCTACCTTCTTTTCCATAAGCCAGGATTCTATCATATTTTCTGTTATTACTCCATCATCCAGTTTTGTGCCACATCCTCTTGTCTGGCATGAGCCAGTAGCCTCAGGTTGGGGGGGCTCAAATTTCTGTCTTATTGCAGGCAGCACTCCATGATACCATCTTCTTTCAAACTGGATGAGTATTCATGTCAGTCAGGATGTTCAGTCAATTTGCTTTACTCTCTATGTAATAGATAATTGTACATAAACATACATGCTTTTTCATACACACATGTGCAAACACAGGCTAATAGCGAAAACAAATATTCCTATATAGTGGGTCCTCCTTGTACAATTACCCTGAGGGACTCATAAAACTCCATTTCAATTATATCACCCCTCTCCCTTCTATACTCCAAACTATACATTCTAAGGTCCTGATCCATGTACCATTTAATAGGCCTTGTTTAAATAGTTTCTAATTTATTGATGTCTTCCTGTAGATATGATCTCCAGAACTATACATGGTAAGGTATGTCACCATTATTATTATCAATAAATGAGTGACTTGAATTTCACCCCTTGGATGTTAAAAAAAAAAATCTCAATTTATTGAGAAAGTAAAACATTGGAAACATCCATAACGGCATGGGTTGAGGACGAACAACATTGAAATAAACAAATATTACATTCTGTGGGTGATTTCTTAGACCTCGTTAAAGACCAGAGGAGTGTGCTGTGTAACTTATATTGACTTGACTGGTAAGTACAACAATAACACTACCTCATTCAGCCCAAAGGTATTGAGCAGGCTGAGCACCAAATCAATAAGAGCTCACTCCAGGTGCTAGATTCAATTATAGGCGATAAATGCATCACTGGTTACACTAAAACACTAATTATACATTTTCTCCTGAACTTGAATCCAACAGTATGGTTGAATCCTAGGCAGATATATTAGTGATTCAGTGTAACTGAAGATGTTTCAGGAATAACTGCAGATTGCTGTAGGTATATAGTGATATCGTTTAGTGGACACTGTATAAGAAAAGGCCTCTGAATTCTCAAAAGTTTAAGCAACTAGATAGTGTGTTATTGCTGCATTGTTCCACTAAAATGTATCAACATATGCATACAACTATTAGTTAGTCTTGGACTTACAGCACTAAATACTGCCAGAATGGAATGCCACCATGGATAGCAGGTGCTTGTGGGGAGTTCACTTCTACAGACCCACATTACACAGAAAGAAAACTTCTACAGCACACCACAATGTCCTTGTTCCAAAAGGAATTTATTATAACCTCACACCAAATACAACCAGATAACTTTGGACCTAATCAGTCTTTTCTGAAGCCTATACTTTGAGAAAAGACCAATTACCAAAGGAGGAGAATTATAAAGGTCAGGGGAGGCTTAGACACAGAAGTACCACAACCACGACAGCATATTTTTAGTGGAATCAGGTGTCAGCTATCCTATTTAGAAATATTTTGTATTAGTCTCTGCAAACACACCTTACTTCCCCGTACTACCATGACAGTTAGGTCCAAAATGTTGCCTGGTCATATTTGTTTGGGTTAGCAATAAGCCATCTTTGGGTGAAGAGAATCCTTGAGTGCTGTGGCTTCTTTCTTCTTATGTTTAAATTATTTAGCAATTTTTTTCTGGAACCAGTCCAGCAACTCATTATTTATCAATGGCCTAGATTAGATTACAGTTGAAAAGTGTTATCAATAGTTTTATCTAAGAGATTCTCATTGAAGTCTAAGGATAAATTTCTAGATAAAATCCTTTATAAAATTAGCAACTGAAATTGACCCAGGTCAATAGTAGGTAATAAGCAGATACAATAATTGCTGCCTAACAGTGTTAATGTGGTAAGTTGTCAATAATGGAGATAAAAAATAAATTACAAATATGACCACCACCCAATACACGGAAGCTGATATCCCTCTGATACCAACCTCTTGGGATTTTCTACTATCCCATCCTGCATAGCAAATGTACAAGAATACTGCAGTGGGGATGGGGCCTATCTAGGAAATAGAACTGTCCTGTAGTACTGTAAGGTACCCCTGATGTCTCCTGGTTAATAGGTGCCCATCACTTTGTTTGGTAGTTGTTATGGCTTCTCCGTCAGGTCTGGGAATGTGTTAAAAGCCTCAAAGCCTAAGGTAGTAAATCAAGTTTAGTTGAGTAAGGTATTGCGCATGATAAACTTTCACATTCTAGCTACAATGCATCTTTTTACCCTTAAACTGTGATTTTTTACAAAATGTAGTCTCTTTGTATTATTCTCTTTTCTATGCTTTGGCAAGATTTAAGTGGCTCGTCAGCAGCAGTAATAACATTTCCAGTAAAAAAAACATTTTGCAATCAGATAGAACTCCCTCTAGTGGGAGGAAAGAATAGTAATTTTCAATGAAGAAAAAGTTGGTGACACTGAGGAGTCCCCCAGAGTTCACAGAGGTACCCCTGATGGACAAGAAGGACTGGAGGAATAGATCAAAAATGAAAGTGGAAAGCAGTTACAGAACCTGAAAGGTAAGTACCTTCAGGCATGTAGCATAGTCCAATAGAAACCATGATTGCAGCTGGGGACTCAGACAGCCAGAGCATGGTACTGGGGAAGCAGGCAAGTAGAAAAGTAAAAAGGAAGCCAATATCTTAACTTGAAAATTGGTTGGCGGTACCAGGAAAGCAGGTAGGTAGCAGAGACATATGGAAGACAAAACCAGGGATGCTGGAATAGAAGAGAACTGACAGACAAGCCAGGTAATAAAAGGGAGCAGGAACAAGAGGTATACGCTATCAGAAGCCAACAGCTTGAATAATCTATCAAAGACAAACAAGAAGAGGCATGTCTAAAAATTAGGGGAAACGTTCTGATAGGAGGAAAGGTAACAATCAGGTTAGGCATAGCAACTTAACCCTATGAGTATTGGAATCTGACACTTGCAGCTCCCTGCCAAACAAAGGATGCAAATCCAGGTCCCAGAAATGTTATTCCTTGTAATATCAAAAGATGCTTCTGTGTTATGTCTAGATCTGTATGTGTCATGCAGCTATAATCTAAAGAGCCAGAAAAACCCTTTCTGGGACCAGATTGGATAGTAGTGACATCACACAGCTCCAGACTTAGCTGCACAAATCTAATGTCACAATAGCCTAATGGAGTCTTCCTTAAGCTACTCCCAGGTCTCACCATTTTGTTGGGAGATCTCTTTCCTATATATTTATAGATTCTTAGTCAGCTTAACATAGGGCTTAACAAGTCTGGTTCAGAGGAAAATGTTCCCTCCAGGCCTAGTGGAACAAGGCTGGGGGAGCAAACAGAGTGTGTGATTTGTTGGGTACCAATGGAACAAGGCTGGACTGTCAGACAGAGTAGGTGTGATTTGGTGGCTATCAATGAAACCAGGAAGGGGATTCTGACAGTATGTGTGGTTCTGTGACTATCAGAGGAACTTGGCTGGAGGTCAGACAGTGTATATGGGGGATCTATGGCTACAAGAGACAGTAGGACTGGGCTAGAGAGTTAAGCAGTATATATGGGGATCTGTGGCTACAAATGAGCAGCGTATTAAAGGGATAGTAATACTTCGTTTTAACTTTATTTTATTTTGTAGGCATTAAAAAAACATGAAGAATGATATAAGTCTTATCTCTCAAACCTTTATGGTTTATGAGATATTCACAAGCAAAGTTTCCCCCTCCCGCCCCTTTTACCTACTGTAAACAATCTCTTCTCAGATGTGGAATGCAGTCCATAGACTAGACAGATAACAGAAGGGGACACTCTTATTCCTTTGAAAACAATGAAATCCCTGCCCCCCTTGACAAGCTTTTCAGGTTTTTCCGTTATCTTAATTGAAGATTGTCCCTATCTGCAGTCTACCTGGGCAGCTCCCTTCTGCCCTGGCTGAAAAGTGTTACATCAGTAAAAGGGGCGGGAGGGGGACACTTTGCTTGTGAATATCTCTTAAACCATAAAGGTTTGGGAGATAAGACTTATTTCATTATTCATGTTTTTTTAATGCCTACAAAATAAAATAAAGTTAAAACGAAGTATTACTATCCCTTTAAGGCTGGTGGGGTCGCTCAGTGTATGTGGAGATATCTGGCTACCAGAGGGAAAGGGTACAGGGCTAGGGTGTCAGGTAGTATATGTGAAGATCTGTGACTACCAGCTGAACCAGGCTAGGTGGTTAGACAGTGTATATGAGGATCTGTGGCTACCAGTGGACAGGGGAAGAAGGATGGTGAGGTCACTCAGTGTGTGTGATGATCAGTGGCTAACAGGGTGGGGGGCAGACAATGTATATCAGTATATGTGGCTACAAGTGGGCAAGGGAAGAGGGATGCAAGGGATCAGACACTATTAGTGGGGATCTGTAGCTTCCAGTGGACAGGAAATGTATGAGGGGATCTGAGGCTACTGGTGGGCAAGAAAACAAGGCTGCAAGTGGTCTTAAGTATATGTGGAGATCTGTGGCTAAAGAACAAGGCCAGTGGGGAGTGTATGAGGGGAAATAGCTACCAGTGATCAAGGGAACAAGGCTGGTGGAGGTGCCAAACAGTGTGTGGATGCCATGGGGGCAGGCTGGGGGTGGAATTTTATTTCCTTATTTTTTTTTATTTTTCATTTTTATCACTATTACTTTAATATTCTTGTCTTTTTTTTTAATCAGATCTTGTCGGGGAGGCATTGGGACCCTTTGTGGGGAGGCTTCGGGACCCCTCCTTTTCTATCGAGTCAGAGAGATAACCAGTGGTGAAGAAAGTGATCTCTACCTTGCCCCTACCTCCTCTTCATCCCCCTGTTCTATGAATGTTCAGGTTGGATAGGAGGACCTACAAGGCTTACTCACATCAAGTGGGTCTTGAATGTCCTCCTACAGAACCTAGACATTCATTAAATTCTGAGTTCATGTGGACGAGGTAGTGGGAAGGAGGCGATCGCCTTCTTGGTTGCAGCATTGATTGCCTATCTTAAGGTGATCAATGCCAGTAGTGACATCAGGAGGGGTCCAGATTCCCCCTTGTGAGGTCTGATTCTTTTTTTTTTTTTTTTTTAAACGCTTATAGTGAGGGATCAAGAGATCCTGTACTATGTGCATTTTTTCTACTATATAGGATCACTCCCATGCTCATAATTAAAGTGTTAAAACTTAAACTGCAGTGTAAGGAAAATCCTTCCCTACATGCAGGGCAAGTTTTCTGGGCACCAGGTCCCAATTTCTAGTCATTGTGGCGAGCTGGTGCCCAGGATTTGTCTGGCATAACATAACATCATGCATATTCTTTTAAAAGAAGGCTTAACTGTCCTCCTATTAATATAATCCATTCTCTAGCTCTAATTACTAGATAGGTAGGGCCTGGATATCTCAGAGTCTATTATCTGACCCGGATAACAGTTATCTGTTGAGGGTGCAGAATGGATTCTGCCATCTAACAAATAATAGTTTTATACATGGGTGCAAAAAGGGACATTTTGCAATTGTAATAAAATATAGCACACAAAGATGCACACAGGTGCACACATGCAATTCTCAACAGCTAGAAAGCCTCAGACTTCCTAGCCCTGCAGTAAGGCCATAATAAAAGTATCACTCTGATATAGGTTTCATTTGGGACTGAACCTTTCCCCCCATACCTACACTAAAACATACTGGGCAAAATGAATAAAGTCAAAACTGGAGATATGCTGGGTTAGATCATATGCACCATAGGGAACAAATAACATTTCCTCAAAATCCCTTTGACTGAAATGGGGACTTTTACCACTTGAATGTGAGATAGGTCTTTAATGCATTCTAAAACAGGGGTTGGAGAACCGTCTAACATTCAAGGCATTAAAAGTCCAATTTAACTCAAAGTGTATTATTTGTGAAGCATAATATATATATATATATATATATAGAGAGAGAGAGAGAGAGAGAGAGAGAGAGAGAGAGAGAGAGGGAAAGCAGAGTTATGGCAGTGTTCCAGACAAAACCGGATGAATTCTAGGGTGCAAGTACTCAATGAACATAAAGGTAATTTGAATGATCAAATTTACAATTAAAGTTGATCTTTTTCACTTATTTCAAGTCCAGTGGGTGCTTTTTCTGCATTACCTCCCTCCCTCTCTATCTATCTATCTATCTATCTATCTATCTATCTATCTATCTATCTATCTATCTATCTATCTTGACTTGCAGCAACCGCTCTAAAACAAAGACGGAGCACTGAATCCCACTGGCAATGCCATGAAGCATTCACACACACACACATACTCACCTATATATATATATATATATATATATATATATACGCACATTCAATACAGACACATTTTCTTTGCACATCCAGTTTTTCTCCCCCCTGAGATTTCTGTATCTATATTTAGTGCACATTTATTTTCTTGTCATCACACACTTTGCCAAAGGGGCATTTCCACAAATGTATAGCTATATTTAGCAGTTCTATGCTCCTGTGTCTAAATACCAATATTAAATGATGATTTTGACATAGCAGGAAATAACTAAAAAGAGAATCAACTTGTGGTAAAGCATTTATCTTCCAAGACTTTAATACATTGTGTGCTCTTTCCCCCACACACAAAGGACCTTTGTATGTCTCCAACTGCACAAACCAGGTAAAAATAGAAATACAAGTGGCAGCCAAATAGCTTCAACAAAAAGAGAACTTTCCTTGTAGATGAAAGAAGGTAATTTAAGCACTTTAATTATACATTTCCCCTGATTCTTTTTTAACTGCTATATTTAAAACGATTAGAAGGTGACTGTTGCTTAGGAGGTGCTAGATATAGTATGCATTATATAAATTGCTAAATGCATTAGTCGTGAGGCCTGATAAACTGCCCACGGGGTTGGTGCAAGCTTTATACAAGCACGAGGAAAATGAGGCAGCTGCCTAGGTGTAAAAATTGGTAGGGTGGAGTGGTAGGATAGTTTCTACAGTTTGTCAGATGGTGATATACATAGTGGTGGATAAACTGTTACACTGTATATGTAACTTTGTCTTACATGAGAACCTGAGGATCGGCCATTGTGGAGAAACAGAAATAAAAGATCTCCAGAGGTGTAGCTGGGGAAGATTTAGTAAAACATGTGGGCTATATAATTTAACAGTGAAGACAAGACACACAGTGAAAGCTGGTATTTGAGGGGAGGGGGGTCTAACATATTCAGTCAGGCAGGAGTCTGCTTCCTTTAGCACTGAGTGCTCTATATGCTGTACTTAATAGACCAGAGGTAATATGTTCTGCTGCAGGGATAGTGTTACATTGTACCACTGTTCCTGACAGAAAGCTCTCTGAAAACAGAGACCCAGTGAGCTCATTATCAGCTAAATAAAAGTGTGAAAAATAGGTGAAGATGGTTAAAAAAAAAAGTAGAAAAAGTAGAGGCAATTTATCTTTACGCATTCTACACTTGCAGAATGTGTAAACTCAAAAGATAAGTTTGCTGTCACTTTAAAATACAGGGTTCTCACAAGAATGTTGGCAAAAACAGAAACATAATGTCATATTGACAAATATACCTCTTTTTATGCAGGATAGTACCCTATTGTCACAGTTCCCAGAGAAGTTCAAGAGTCAGTACGGTATAGTTAAATGCAATTTATTGACAACTGAAAGGTAAGCAAAATATATACATTATATACAGCAGGAACAAACAGATGGTTACAGGCCAGCGAGCTCTGCTATCAGGAATAGTAGGCTGCCAAGTCTGACCAGTCTGCTGGAGACTAGGCCTAAGCCACTGATAGTCTCTGCTGGAGCCAGGAGCAGGAACAGGAGCAAGAACAGAAACACAGGATCATGATCCGACATAGCGGGTGTACCGACTCAAGCCTGCAGTCAGTTGGGAGCGATATCTAACTCACTCCTGCAGTCAGAATGGGAAATAGATAGCTGACTCACCTGCAGTCAGTATCAGAGCCGGTCTACCAGAGCCCCAGGTCCACACTAGGTTGGGTGTCTGCTAGGTACAAGGAACAAACGTAACAGTAGTCAGACAGAGCCACATGTCAGCACCAGAGGAGGTAGTCAGACAAGCCAGATCATACACAGCTCAGGTAGTCAGCCAGAGCCACAGGTCTGTACCAGGTTGGGTGTCCACTATAGGGATAATCAAAAGAATAGTCAGACAGAGCCACAGGTCAGCACCATGTTGGATGGAAGACAAGCCAGGTCATACACAGAGACCAAGGTAATAGAACTGCTATGAACAACAACGCAAGGGCAACTGAGTCAGAACTCAGTCTGCCTTTTAAACCCCTCCACAGGAAGTAGGTAGGAGGAGCAGCTCAGAGGGAGGAAGTAGGTAGGAGGAAGTAGGTAGGAGGAGACTACGGGAAGAAAACACATAAAACAGAGGCCTGCTGCATGCTTGAAGTCTCGCGTCTGTAGATGGCGCTGAAACCAAGGTAAGCTGTAACACCTATTTGCTCTTTCAGAAGCTGTGTGACTGCTGTGAAGTCTATCATCTATCAGTACTGTCAAATATTTCTCTAATGAGGATTCCCCAAGTTGTTTCTGATTTATTGTATATGTAGCATGTTTGTTTCTACAGCCCAAATGCATAACCTTACATGTATCTACATTAAATGTCATCTGCCACTTTTCGGCCCATTAACTCAGTTTATCAAAATCCATCTGCAGAGAAAAAGCATCCTGGTCTGTATGTATTTCCTTACACAGCGTAATGTAATCAAAAAAGATTGAGACACTACTATCAATTCCCACTTTTAAATCATTAATAAATAAATTAAAAGGCATTAGGCCCAGGACTGAACCCTGTGGCCATTGACATCCTGAGGGCAATGGGGGGGGGGACTTGCCCCCCCTACAACTTTACCCTCTCCATATAAACAAATGGGCTGGATGGGCTGGCCTGTGGGTCATATTATGGCTTCCCCCCCCCCACTAGAAAAAAGGACACCCCTGCCTGAGGCACCCCACTTACAACTTTAGACCAACTTGAAAAGGTTCCATTTACAACAACGCTCTGTCATCTATCATTTTTCCAGTTCTCTATCCATGCATGGATATCCCCTCCCAAGCCAAAGACTTTCAATGTATGCAGTAACCTCTTGTGAAGCACTGTATCAAAGGCTTTTGCAAAATCCAAGCATGCTACATAAACAAATCCCTTGTCCAAATTACTACTTACCCGTTTGTCAAATGCAAGTATATTAGTCTGACATGATCTATTCTTCATAAAACCATGCTGACTCCTGCTAATAATATTGTTTGTCTTCACATAGTTCTGAATACTGTCAGTTAGTAAGCTTTCTAATAAATATCTACCCACTATGGAAATCAAGCTTGCAGGTCTATAATTTCCTGGTTAGGATCTTGCCCCCTTTTTTGAACAATGAACTACATCAGCTTTCCTCCAATCACAGGGCACTATGTCTGATGAAAGTGAATCAATAAATATTACTGCCCAAGAGAAGGCAAATAAAAAATGCAATTGATTGAATGGGGGCTTTTAATCTCTTAAATGACAGAGTGATCTCCAACACATTCCTTGATATTGGGATGTATAGCTCTCTAGCACTCAAGGGGTTAAACACCCTTGTAATTCTAATTACATGGGAATTTGTATTAGTTCTCTATTGTGCATTTGGTTTGGCCCAGAACTGCATACTTTTCTTAGTACACCAGCCTTGGAGCCTTGTGAATAAAGATGGAACAATTCTCATGTAAACCAACTGCACCCAAAAACTACCACTACTTTAAATTGGGGCTTGTAGCCCTTGAACGCTGTATATAACAAAACTGTAATATATGAAGGGCCTCTTAGACAAATGTGTATAAGGAAATTAACCCCTTGACTGCTTAGCTTCGTGTTAAATATCATCTACTGTACAAAACACAGCCCTATATTCCATTGCATTTAATAAGTATATCACCATACCTGGGAAATTTGCTGGCAGCATCCCCCAGTTTGACAAGAATGGATGGCCATGGGAGTGTCCAAACAATGCAAATTGCATCATAATGTGGGTGGGGCTTCATAGAAGTGGGTGGGATTAGGATAAGAAAGTTGGGGGTTTGTCCCACAAATGGGTGGAATGAGATGGGAATGGGCAGAAAGGGTGAATAAATTGGTGAGGTTACCACAGATCTTGCATATTTTGAATGACCCTCTGTCCCGAGAAAACCGTAAGTTAAAGGCATAGTAATACCTTTAAAAAAAATTGCAGCTCCGATTGCACATCCTATAACCTGGGCTATAAAATGCTGTATTTCAATATTTTCCATTTTATTGTTCAAGAGTAATTCAATGCTAAAGAAACCCCCTCCCTCCCCTTTCCTTTAATCATGCTGCTCTCTGAGCCAGCTGTACAAAGCGCAGTGAGGGACAATCTTCATTGAGCATAAGAAAAATCCTGTCTTACTTCATCAATGGGGGTAGTGCCTGAAGAGTGTCCCTCTCTGCTCGCTGTCCGTTCTCATGAATGGATTCCACATCTGACGGGAGGTGGCTAGGAAGACTTTAAAGGGCGGGAGAGGTATCCTTGAAAGCAGAACTTTCAGATAATAGCAAGTCTGCATGGCGACTAGCTTGAAAATAGATGTCTTACCATAAAAAAATACGTGTGTAAAAAGGAATCCGTCTCATTTGGAGACCGGAACTGAGGCTAGAGCGCAGATATCTTGTCTGTGCGCATGCGCTGTCAGTCCCAGTCTCCACAGAGTAGACTGCTTTGCACCATATGGTCACTGGAAGGGACTGACTGTGCAGGCTCACAGACCACATTAACCTGCCCATCAGTCCCGAAACAGGACGGATTCCTTTAGACAAATGTATTTTTTTATGGTAAGACATCTATTTTCAAGCTAGTCGGCATGCATTAATGAATGCATGGCAACTGGCTATTATCCGAAAGTTCCGATTTGAACTACAAAACAGAAAAGATTGAAATACAGCTTTTTATGGCCCAGGTTATAGGAGGCTAAATCAGAGATGGAGTGTCCAAGGTAGATCTGAAGAGTGCTCAGGTATGATTGTCACTGGCTTTATGTATACGATTCCCATTGAAGTCTAGATTAAATGTGTAGATAAAACCCTGGATACAGTTATCAATTGCAATGAAATCGAGGACACATTTAGAAAAATATCTCAAATGCCAGTGGGGTACAATTAGTAAAAGAGAAACAATGTTTTATTACATTTCAGGAAGTGGGCAGGCATTATTCACCTTGTAATAATCACACCATTGCAAGAATAAAATTATTCATAGTATTCACCAGAAATGCTGGTAAGGTGTGGGCTGCCAAAATGAAACAGGTTCAAGACCTGAGAGTGATTTATTACCAGCATTCCTGAACTGTATCCAACCAATAGGTACCTGGACCTTAGTGCTTCCCTCCAGTGTTTTTCATAATGAAACATTACTGCTGTGTTTTGAAAATGAATACCACAGGCTGGCGTACTAGGAAAGTGGTGAAATTCAGGTGAAACCAGTTGCATCATAGGAAATAAACAAATATCCCAACAATTTCCAACAATTAAAAGAAAACTTTGAATCACTGGTGATATAGATCAGTTAGTCAATGCACCAGCTGAAGAATCTGTTCAGACCTCAGAATCACAGGCAGATTAAGGCTCCATAGAAATGTAGAAATCTAGATATGTAGAAATCTAGCTATAAAGATAAGACTTAACAGTTAAGGGCAATTTTTATGTCATCAACTAGAATTCTTGTGTGGGTTAGAAGCATTGCACGCTGGGTACGTTTCTGAGAAATAAGGTGTTGATCTGCTTAAGAAATGTTCTGTAAATATTCTTGTACGTGACTTTTTTATGTAAAATTTGCAAACTATACTATATATATACATATGCCACTATTCTGGAATGTTTTCCAAGGTCGCCAGGAATGCCAATGCAGAATTCCAGTGTTTGTTTGTTTTTTTAACTTTGGCCACTTATTTAACTTGTTCAGGGCCAGAAAGTCATCTAACATATTTTAAAGCAAGAGAGGTTCATTGTATTAAACTATGTACTACTATAGAATCAAATGGTGTATGAAAAATATGGCAAATTAATACTGAGAAAAATAATTTAGGGACATATCCAAAAAGGTGCAGTTCTGCAACAAACTAACTTCATCATAGGGAAGAAATAAAAATTCCCATTGATGTAAATCAACGTGGACAACTGGCACCTTGAGACCAGAGGCTTCTCCTGTGCCCCTCACTCTGTTCTTTGGCTCAGTGGGAGGAGAATTTCAGTCTGCCATACCACACACCATATTTTCACACAAAATTCACCAATCCTGTTCTGACTCAAAGAATACCTCTCTACATATTTAAGCTTTTTCTCCTTAACCCCTTGGGAGCTAGAGAGGTCTCTAATGCATCATAAAGCAATTCATTGAGACCTTTCCAGCATTCAAAAGGTTAATGTATTCTTTTCAAAGCCTGTTTAGTATTTCTCAACCGTAACATAAGTTCCTCTGGTGTACTATAGGGTGATATATACAGTCCATGGGATGAATCCGATTGATTCAAGTGGAGCTTTTAACCAGTTGAATTCTAGAGAAGTCTACAGATGCCCCATTTAAATCAATGGGAATGTTTATTTTACTCTATAGTGCAGTATGTTTGCTTTCAAATTGCACGTCTTTAAGTGGATCTATCATATGTAGAGAAGTAATGCTCATTAGTTGGAGCATTTAGCAAAAAAGTTTAACATGTTACTCATTTTTTTTTTTAAAAACCCCGTTATCTGTGCAAAAATTAATGTTTAAAACATGCCCAGCAGCCTACTTCTAGCTTGCAGCACTGCCTCTGCTCCTGTCCCACTACCCAGCATCCTCTGATGACGGAGGCTGTCTCTAAGCTGGAGCAATCTTATTGGCTAGATATCGATCTCTGCCAATGAGATTGCTGCAGCTTAGAGAAAGAAAGCCTGCATCATCGGAGGATGCTGGGTAGTGGGACGGTATGCATTTCGCAGAGTGCAAACTGCTTTATCAACCATTATGGCCTATAATAATATGCTGTCAAATTAAGGAAATGGCTACAAACTTACTAAGTTTTAAAACCATTGTATCTCCTGATTGGTTAGATCTGCCACGGACTGGACCAACATGAAAACCAAAATGTGTCTTTCAGAAAATACTGCCAGTCCTGGAGATACTGAGGGGACATGATTTTGACAGGATTGTGCAGGGCTCTGCAAGGAGTCCTCCTGAAAAAAAAAAAAGCATGGCTGACAAACACACACACAAACATACATACACACTGTTAAACAACACATACATACTGTACATACACTTACATACATATACACATACATGTAGCCCCCTGGATATTTTCTCTTGTGGGTCTCCTAGGGACTTAGAAGCACTTACTAGGCTGATTAGAACTATGTGGTTGTGCTTAGGATATGAAAAGGAGGCTTGGAATACAAGGAAATGAATGAGAAAGCTCAGAACATGAAAAATAGGCTTGGAATACAAGAAACCTACTGACCAGATGCAGAACAGACAAACACACGCAGCCCTCACCTGAGCCTCTTCTATAGTTTTAGGAAGTCATTTAGGTAGGATATTTGTTCTCTGTAGTAGGGGCGTCTGGGGGCACAATGAGGAGAGGAAGGGAGGAAAGAGGTTGACCCAAAATACCTCAAAATTTGGTGTGACTGACTGGCAAGACACAGGCAGCTGGTGTCCAAATTGCTTGCTGGTTTTACTTTTATTGTCTCTGTGCTGGGGAAGTCTGGGGAAAGAATTGTTTTTTTTAGTTATATTTTTTTGTGGGAGTACTAACTGTGATAAGATATGGTGGACAACTTAAAAAATTAATAAATAAATAACATAAATAATTAAACACATACATATATTAGACAGCAAACTCGGAGCTCTGTGACTGACGCAGACTTGATAGACAGCAGACGACCTTGGGAATTTTGTTGAGGGCCAAGGTAAGACATCACACTCCATCAGTTGTACTGTAGAGAGTAAAAGCACCCACAGTAGTTGAGTAATGTCTAGCAAATGCACAAGGGGAAGGGGGAAAGGTAGAATAGTGCAGGCACATAGTAAAGTGGTAGTACAAAAACTGACTGCAGCAATTGTTGCTGCAGCATGTGCAATAAATGATGATGATCCCTCTCCTCCTGGGGTGGATGCAGTTTGTCAAGGTCCCACCAATTACACCATGCCAGTCCCCCACCACCACTACCATACACATCTGCCACATTGTAGGTTATATTTTATTTTTTTTTAATCACTTGACATCATCATGAATATGTGCCAGTGTCACGTAAGCAGGAAGTAAGTGCTGTGGGCAAAGGACAAAGGCACTCTACTGCTAACACATTTTCAAGGTATATGTTGCTGTAGGACTCACAGCTTTGACATCCGGCTATTTATTTCTACACTACAGCCCTCAGAAGAATTAATATTGTGCTGGGAAATGTTGCACCATATTAAACATAGGAAAACAATGTGTTGGAATATGAGAAAGATGTGTTAGAATAAGCTAGAATAGGAGAAAAATGTGTTGAGTAGGCAAAAAATGTGTTAGACTATGCGAAAAATGTGTTAGAATAGGAGAATAATGTATAATAGGTGAAAAATTTGCTGGAATAGGCGAAAAGGAGGAAAATTTTGTGGAAAAAGCGAAAAAATCAGCCGTTTTTCCCAAAAAGTCATGCAGGGAATTTTTCTCACTTTTCGCCCACCCCTAGTTATATATTTTCTGTTTGCCATCAGGTTTTGGTATCACACTAGTGTTTTCTTTAACATTATGTCAAATGAGCTCTACAATTGTGCTGTAATCAGACACATTGATACAGTTTAGGAGTGCCCCATACATTGACAAATACCAGTCTCAGGTACCTGGACTTTTGGGCTTATTTTTCCATTACAATTTTGAGACATTTATCCTCAATCTAGATGTGCTGTTGTGCCAATTGTTTTCCACCATATTGTCTTTTAATGACATATTTTTTATCTTTTGACCCATTTATTTTTAGAGTACTTTATGTGTTCCAGTGTGGTCCCATATTGCTTTTTAGTGCCACATCTTTAGGACACAGGGTGTACACTTTTTCCCGCTGTTTACTGCATTATAGTAGAATGTGAGTATCGGATTTGGTGCCCTCTGTGGGAGACTTATTGAATAATTCCTTTAGGTCTTCGATAGTGGGCAATCTGGGCTGACACTACACACACAGTTTATGTTGTTGTTACGGTTACCCTGAGAAGTACAGGAGTCAGTACGGTACAGTTAATGCAATTTATTAACTAAATGATAGAAAGAACAATATATACACAGGAACAAGCAGATGGTTACCAGCCAGCAAGCACTATTATCAGGAATAATAGGCTGCAGCGCTAGACCACACTGCTAGAGACTAGGCCTTAGCCACTGGTAGTCTCAACAGGAACCAAGAGCAGGAACTGGAACTCAGGATCTTGATCTGACGTAACGGGCGTACCGACTCACACCTGCAGTCAGTAGGGGGCTAATTCTGACTCATGCCTGCAGTCAGTATGGAGTGAACTGACTCACACCTGTAGTCAGTATGGAGCGAACTGACTCACACCTGCAGTCAGTATCAGAGCTTAGTCTACCGGAGCCCCAGGTCCGCACTAGGTTGGGTGTCTGCTAGGTAGAAGGAACAAACATAAGAGTAGTCAGACAGAGCCACAAGTCAGTGACAGAGGGGGTAGTCAGACAAGCCAGGTCATACACAGTTCAAGTAGTCAGCCAGAGCCACAGGTCTGCACCAGGTTGGGTGTTAAGGATAAGCAAAAGAATAGTCAGACAGAGCCACAAGTCAGCACCAGGATGGATGGAAGACTAGCCAGGTCATACAAAGAGCCCAAGGTAATAGAACTGCTATGAACAACAACGCAAGGGCAACTGAGTCAGGCCTCAGTTTGCCCTTTAAACCCCTCCACAGAAAGTAGGAGGAGCAGCTCAGAGTGAGGAAGTAGGAAGTTGGTAGGAGGAGACTACAGGAAGCAAACAGATAAAACAGATGCCTGCAGCATGCTTGAAGCCTCACGCCTGCAGATGATGCTGAAGTCAAGGTAAGCTATAACAGCTGTATTGTGATCTTTAGAGCACATTTTCCATTGCCTTATCCTATATAATAATTCGCCAAGTTGTGGGTAACGCCCGACATGCGCAGTAGATACTGCTGCGCGTGCGGCAGTCACACGCAATGGAGACTGCTCGCGCCGCGGCCAGCTCTGTATCAGCCGAGGCGCGGGCAGTCTCCACTGTGTGACTGCCCCGCGACCGGCTGCCTGAGGCACTGTGGCCCGTGTAACGGGCTGTTCAACTAGTTCATTGTATATTTCATTAATAGATACATATTTATATTGTCATATATTTTCTTACTTTTAAATCTTTGTGTAGGCATTGGGATTTAGTTTTATTTTTATGTATATTTTTGTATATTTCAGGTGGGGGTGAAATATTTTATCCTTCAGCTGCCATTAGTACACTACACATTTATGATTCAATGTTTTGGCCAATTCTAGCTTTTTTGTACAATTCTTATAGAATTATACAATAATTATTATGACTGATGATGTAACATTAAAAGAAATATTTCCAAAACCTCTAAATCCTTGCAGTCCGGCAACCTAGAATTCTCAGACAGATGAATAAGAAGGGAACTCTCCAGTGAACTAATCATACAGTCAATTGGCTAAGACCATGCAATGTCATTTGCTGCCAACTTGACAAACACATAAATAATCCAACATAGCCATCCAAACCACAGGGACTTTCAGCATCAAAGGATCATACTGCTGCCTATCCAATACTGTAGTTTGTATAACTGAATGCAATAATTGCCACAAAGGCTGCTACATTGGTGAAACATTCCAAAAATGATAAACCCATATGAATAAGCACAGTACTACAGTTTGACACCGTTTTTCCCAACCAGATGTCTCGATGAACAGTCTTACAATCAAGATCCTTAAAGGTAATTTAATAGCATCCATGAAAGAAAGAAATTTGAACTAAGGATGATAGTTATATTTAAAAGGTATACAAAAGGTCTCAATAAAAAACAGTATGAGGCCTGATGCACAAAAATAGTGTCCCAATCCATAGCGAATAAATGTTACCCCAATGAGTAAAGCAGTTCATCCATGCTATAGTATCAAGTATCCCCCTGCAGTCACATTATCAAAGAAGCTGCTGCCTCCACCATTCTTGCCGGCAGTAGAGGCAGGATTGTATGGCAAAAATCCCCCCCTTGCTACCTTCCGGGCCATTGCCTGAGCATCTCTGTGAGAAATGTGAACAGAGATTGGCTTTTTATATGGCCAGCCTCTGTTCAAAATGGTAGTTAGCTGGTTTTGTCATCCCCCCCAGAAGCTGATTGGCCAGGAGGTGTGTAAGCACACATCCCAGCCAGTGATGTATTTAGGGTTCCTGCTACCCCAGGCCCAACCAAGTCATGTGCCCCCAACCCCCACCAAATTTCCACACCTCCACTTTATCCAGCCACATAGGCTTCCCTTAGAGATTCCGAACCATGAATGTCAGGGTCATGCAATTCATACAAAAGTCTCACTGTGCAGTTGATTTTCACTTAGAATTTGCCCCTATACATTTACTTGTCCTACAGCTAGGACAAGGCACGCTGCATGGGTCTTGTTGCCGCAGAATAAAAAATTAATATTCTACAGACTTTTTTTTTCCTGCAAGTAATTAAAGAGGTTATTCTGCACTGGGTTTTAGATCTGGCAGAGTTTGCTGATATTTTTATATTCTAAAACTGCATAATACTAAAAAAAAACAGTGAGGTATTTGAGTTCTAGACTGGAGAACTCCCACCACAATTCTCTCACACAAAAATAAAATAGAAGGAGAGAGATCCAACAAGGTGGCTCTCTGGCACTCATGAGTCAGTCTCAGTCAGTCTCAGCGCCATCATCCATATGCTCTGCTAACTGCTAGAGGAGGACTATGAGGTGGGCAAGGAGAGTTAGAGCGCATAAGAGAGACGTGCATGCACAGCCCAGTTTTTGGGCGGGTGGGGCGGATTTTTATGCCACCCCCTGTAAAGGGCCAGCCTAGACCTTAGCCTTTTCGGCCTAGGCTAAGATACAGCACTGAATTCCCAGCAATGGTAGGCTGGAAACCATTTTGAACAGAAACCGGCCATATAAAAAGCCAGTCCCTGTTCAAATTTCTCGCAGAGACACTGGGGCAATGGTAGCAAGGGGGGATTTTTGCCATGCAATCCTGCCGCCACCGCAGGCAACAACAGCAGTGGCAGCAGCATCTTTGACAATGTAACTGCCAGGTTTTATTTGATACTTTGGAAAGGTTTTATTCATTGGGAGTAACATTTATTCACTATGAATTGGGACACTATTTTTGCCCAGCTAGCTTCATATTGTTGACATGCCTTAGGTGGTTCTAGGAACCTGATTAGCAGTAGAACAATGCTGGGGAACCAGGCAGTTATGTGTGGTTCTATGGCTATCAGTAGGACAGGGCTGAAGTTTCAGGGTTTGAAAAAATGACTCCGTGCCTACCAGTTGAACAAGACTAGGTTGTCAGACAACTGAACTGTTCCTCTATGGTTACCCATAGCCAGCAGAACAGGATGGTATGTCAGACAGTATTTATGTTGTTCTATGACTATCAGTGAAAAGTGGAACAATACAGTAGAAGCTAACCGTGTATGTGTCCAATGTGCTGGGCACCCTTCTGCACACATACTGTTTTTTTTGTTGTTTTTTAATTATTATTCAGACCTCATTGGGAGGGGATCAGGATCAGTCCTGATATCCTCCAACAGTGGTATTGATTAACTATAAATTGACATAGGGAATCAATACTAATGGCTTTGAAGATTACAAATGTGGTCTTCCAGATCCTCTCACTCATCTCAGATGTTTGTAGAACACCGAGTTGAGACAGGAAGGAAGGAACGTATGGTGCAATGCAAGAAACGTTCGCATTGGATAAATGCATTTTTGTGCGCAGACAGATTTTGCGCATGTTCTAATCCAGGAAGCTACACAGGCGTATAAATTAATTTGCAATAGCACTTCCTGCATTAGACGCATTCGCTATTCCACTCACACATATTCGTTAATCTTAGCCACAGTTACAAAAAAATAAATACACGCAGCCATTCACTAATCTTGAATTTTCATGTGCAATTCAACAAAATCATGTGCAAACCTATTCCCTATTGGTTTTCACACGGGAAATAGCGATTGCGCGCGTTTCCTGCATCGCGCCAATAGTACCATCCAGGTCAACAATACTGATCACTTTTCACAATAAGATAGGCTGTCAAGAGAGGGATCAAGAGGATCCTAATGACCCCCGCCACACATACACACACACACACACACACACAAGATCAGAATGTTTTTTATTGTTATTTATAGTACAGTATCCATGGATCCTGCACTATGCTGATATAAAATTTACACGGTCACACTGATGGCCATCAGAGTGTTTATATAAATTTTAACCTTTACGACCTTGCCCTGCAGTGGAGGGAAAGTCCTTCCATTTAGACATTTATCCTCAATCTAGATGTGCTGTTGTGCCAATTGTTTTCCACCATATTGTCTTTTAATGACATATTTTTTATCTTTTGACCCATTTATTTTTAGAGTACTTTATGTGTTCCAGTGTGGTCCCATATTGCTTTTTAGTGCCACATCTTTAGGACACAGGGTGTACACTTTTTCCCGCTGTTTACTGCATTATAGTAGAATGTGAGTATCGGATTTGGTGCCCTCTGTGGGAGACTTATTGAATAATTCCTTTAGGTCTTCGATAGTGGGCAATCTGGGCTGACACTACACACACAGTTTATGTTGTTGTTACGGTTACCCTGAGAAGTACAGGAGTCAGTACGGTACAGTTAATGCAATTTATTAACTAAATGATAGAAAGAACAATATATACACAGGAACAAGCAGATGGTTACCAGCCAGCAAGCACTATTATCAGGAATAATAGGCTGCAGCGCTAGACCACACTGCTAGAGACTAGGCCTTAGCCACTGGTAGTCTCAACAGGAACCAAGAGCAGGAACTGGAACTCAGGATCTTGATCTGACGTAACGGGCGTACCGACTCACACCTGCAGTCAGTAGGGGGCTAATTCTGACTCATGCCTGCAGTCAGTATGGAGTGAACTGACTCACACCTGTAGTCAGTATGGAGCGAACTGACTCACACCTGCAGTCAGTATCAGAGCTTAGTCTACCGGAGCCCCAGGTCCGCACTAGGTTGGGTGTCTGCTAGGTAGAAGGAACAAACATAAGAGTAGTCAGACAGAGCCACAAGTCAGTGACAGAGGGGGTAGTCAGACAAGCCAGGTCATACACAGTTCAAGTAGTCAGCCAGAGCCACAGGTCTGCACCAGGTTGGGTGTTAAGGATAAGCAAAAGAATAGTCAGACAGAGCCACAAGTCAGCACCAGGATGGATGGAAGACTAGCCAGGTCATACAAAGAGCCCAAGGTAATAGAACTGCTATGAACAACAACGCAAGGGCAACTGAGTCAGGCCTCAGTTTGCCCTTTAAACCCCTCCACAGAAAGTAGGAGGAGCAGCTCAGAGTGAGGAAGTAGGAAGTTGGTAGGAGGAGACTACAGGAAGCAAACAGATAAAACAGATGCCTGCAGCATGCTTGAAGCCTCACGCCTGCAGATGATGCTGAAGTCAAGGTAAGCTATAACAGCTGTATTGTGATCTTTAGAGCACATTTTCCATTGCCTTATCCTATATAATAATTCGCCAAGTTGTGGGTAACGCCCGACATGCGCAGTAGATACTGCTGCGCGTGCGGCAGTCACACGCAATGGAGACTGCTCGCGCCGCGGCCAGCTCTGTATCAGCCGAGGCGCGGGCAGTCTCCACTGTGTGACTGCCCCGCGACCGGCTGCCTGAGGCACTGTGGCCCGTGTAACGGGCTGTTCAACTAGTTCATTGTATATTTCATTAATAGATACATATTTATATTGTCATATATTTTCTTACTTTTAAATCTTTGTGTAGGCATTGGGATTTAGTTTTATTTTTATGTATATTTTTGTATATTTCAGGTGGGGGTGAAATATTTTATCCTTCAGCTGCCATTAGTACACTACACATTTATGATTCAATGTTTTGGCCAATTCTAGCTTTTTTGTACAATTCTTATAGAATTATACAATAATTATTATGACTGATGATGTAACATTAAAAGAAATATTTCCAAAACCTCTAAATCCTTGCAGTCCGGCAACCTAGAATTCTCAGACAGATGAATAAGAAGGGAACTCTCCAGTGAACTAATCATACAGTCAATTGGCTAAGACCATGCAATGTCATTTGCTGCCAACTTGACAAACACATAAATAATCCAACATAGCCATCCAAACCACAGGGACTTTCAGCATCAAAGGATCATACTGCTGCCTATCCAATACTGTAGTTTGTATAACTGAATGCAATAATTGCCACAAAGGCTGCTACATTGGTGAAACATTCCAAAAATGATAAACCCATATGAATAAGCACAGTACTACAGTTTGACACCGTTTTTCCCAACCAGATGTCTCGATGAACAGTCTTACAATCAAGATCCTTAAAGGTAATTTAATAGCATCCATGAAAGAAAGAAATTTGAACTAAGGATGATAGTTATATTTAAAAGGTATACAAAAGGTCTCAATAAAAAACAGTATGAGGCCTGATGCACAAAAATAGTGTCCCAATCCATAGCGAATAAATGTTACCCCAATGAGTAAAGCAGTTCATCCATGCTATAGTATCAAGTATCCCCCTGCAGTCACATTATCAAAGAAGCTGCTGCCTCCACCATTCTTGCCGGCAGTAGAGGCAGGATTGTATGGCAAAAATCCCCCCCTTGCTACCTTCCGGGCCATTGCCTGAGCATCTCTGTGAGAAATGTGAACAGAGATTGGCTTTTTATATGGCCAGCCTCTGTTCAAAATGGTAGTTAGCTGGTTTTGTCATCCCCCCCAGAAGCTGATTGGCCAGGAGGTGTGTAAGCACACATCCCAGCCAGTGATGTATTTAGGGTTCCTGCTACCCCAGGCCCAACCAAGTCATGTGCCCCCAACCCCCACCAAATTTCCACACCTCCACTTTATCCAGCCACATAGGCTTCCCTTAGAGATTCCGAACCATGAATGTCAGGGTCATGCAATTCATACAAAAGTCTCACTGTGCAGTTGATTTTCACTTAGAATTTGCCCCTATACATTTACTTGTCCTACAGCTAGGACAAGGCACGCTGCATGGGTCTTGTTGCCGCAGAATAAAAAATTAATATTCTACAGACTTTTTTTTTCCTGCAAGTAATTAAAGAGGTTATTCTGCACTGGGTTTTAGATCTGGCAGAGTTTGCTGATATTTTTATATTCTAAAACTGCATAATACTAAAAAAAAACAGTGAGGTATTTGAGTTCTAGACTGGAGAACTCCCACCACAATTCTCTCACACAAAAATAAAATAGAAGGAGAGAGATCCAACAAGGTGGCTCTCTGGCACTCATGAGTCAGTCTCAGTCAGTCTCAGCGCCATCATCCATATGCTCTGCTAACTGCTAGAGGAGGACTATGAGGTGGGCAAGGAGAGTTAGAGCGCATAAGAGAGACGTGCATGCACAGCCCAGTTTTTGGGCGGGTGGGGCGGATTTTTATGCCACCCCCTGTAAAGGGCCAGCCTAGACCTTAGCCTTTTCGGCCTAGGCTAAGATACAGCACTGAATTCCCAGCAATGGTAGGCTGGAAACCATTTTGAACAGAAACCGGCCATATAAAAAGCCAGTCCCTGTTCAAATTTCTCGCAGAGACACTGGGGCAATGGTAGCAAGGGGGGATTTTTGCCATGCAATCCTGCCGCCACCGCAGGCAACAACAGCAGTGGCAGCAGCATCTTTGACAATGTAACTGCCAGGTTTTATTTGATACTTTGGAAAGGTTTTATTCATTGGGAGTAACATTTATTCACTATGAATTGGGACACTATTTTTGCCCAGCTAGCTTCATATTGTTGACATGCCTTAGGTGGTTCTAGGAACCTGATTAGCAGTAGAACAATGCTGGGGAACCAGGCAGTTATGTGTGGTTCTATGGCTATCAGTAGGACAGGGCTGAAGTTTCAGGGTTTGAAAAAATGACTCCGTGCCTACCAGTTGAACAAGACTAGGTTGTCAGACAACTGAACTGTTCCTCTATGGTTACCCATAGCCAGCAGAACAGGATGGTATGTCAGACAGTATTTATGTTGTTCTATGACTATCAGTGAAAAGTGGAACAATACAGTAGAAGCTAACCGTGTATGTGTCCAATGTGCTGGGCACCCTTCTGCACACATACTGTTTTTTTTGTTGTTTTTTAATTATTATTCAGACCTCATTGGGAGGGGATCAGGATCAGTCCTGATATCCTCCAACAGTGGTATTGATTAACTATAAATTGACATAGGGAATCAATACTAATGGCTTTGAAGATTACAAATGTGGTCTTCCAGATCCTCTCACTCATCTCAGATGTTTGTAGAACACCGAGTTGAGACAGGAAGGAAGGAACGTATGGTGCAATGCAAGAAACGTTCGCATTGGATAAATGCATTTTTGTGCGCAGACAGATTTTGCGCATGTTCTAATCCAGGAAGCTACACAGGCGTATAAATTAATTTGCAATAGCACTTCCTGCATTAGACGCATTCGCTATTCCACTCACACATATTCGTTAATCTTAGCCACAGTTACAAAAAAATAAATACACGCAGCCATTCACTAATCTTGAATTTTCATGTGCAATTCAACAAAATCATGTGCAAACCTATTCCCTATTGGTTTTCACACGGGAAATAGCGATTGCGCGCGTTTCCTGCATCGCGCCAATAGTACCATCCAGGTCAACAATACTGATCACTTTTCACAATAAGATAGGCTGTCAAGAGAGGGATCAAGAGGATCCTAATGACCCCCGCCACACATACACACACACACACACACACACAAGATCAGAATGTTTTTTATTGTTATTTATAGTACAGTATCCATGGATCCTGCACTATGCTGATATAAAATTTACACGGTCACACTGATGGCCATCAGAGTGTTTATATAAATTTTAACCTTTACGACCTTGCCCTGCAGTGGAGGGAAAGTCCTTCCATGCATGCATGGCCCCACTGAAGCTTCTCACAGCACATGAGACGCTAGAAGACATTGTAATTTGGTAGGGTGGGCACTGGGCCTAACAGACCTACTTGAACAGACAGGTTTAAATGAAGTGTTCAGCACCTAAAGGGTTAACTGTATCCGTATCATCTGCCATCACGGCATCCACTGGTAAAGAATTCCAAAATTTAACAGAACTAGCTGTAAAGAACACATTCCTCTTCTAAAGTTAAAAACCTAATTTCCTCTAGGGATGGCCCCTAGTTATTTGATCAGGCATTAGATGAAAAGTTAAGCTCCTTGTATTGACCTTGCATATACTTGCATAATGTAATAATATCCCATCTTAGATGTTGTTCATATTGCAATCCCTCCATTCGTGTAACTGGGAACCTAGCAACCCTACTAACACAAGCCAAAATACCCCCTGCTTACCAATCTTGCAACAGCTTACTTCAGAGAAGGACTCCGGCTATTGTTAGTCTACAGCTTCCATCATGGACAGCTGTCCAACTAGAGAAGGAGCCTGTAGGTTGCACATAGTTTGCAAGAACATTGACTCTAAGTGTATCATAAACATGGTGTGGATATGGCAACATCCAGGGTTAGGAAACCTGCAGAACTCCAGCTGTTGCTGGACTACAAACTCCCATCACCCTTAGCCAGACATTGGCAGACTGAGCATTATGGAATTTATAGTCCAATAACAGCTGGAGACCATATGTTGCACATCCGTGTATTAAAGGGAACACTGTCTCTGAGTGAAACATAAAGTAGATCATGCCATGACCATACCTGGGAACTCTCCGGATTTGCCCTGTTTTGAGAGTGCATTACTGGGTCTCCGGGGCAGAGGATGATTCTCCAGATGTGGGGAATTTTCTTTAAAACTCTGCCCACTTCTGCTCCTTCCAGCCCAGTTCTACTCACTTTCCATCCACTTGTGTGATGCCCAGGAAAGCTCCACAGCCACTCGCAGATAAACCCCACTCCATTTTTGTTGCAATTTGCGGCAATTGCACTCCCCACAGGAATCAGAGGTGTCCCACAAATGAAAGTTCCCAGGTATGGCCATGACCCTAACGTATTCCCTCCTTCGTGTACACTTTCTGGAATTGTCTATAATAGGACAAAGGACTGTGGGATGGATTCTATTGGGTATCTTTTTAAAAGGCCACACGCAAAAGAGCGTGCAACCAAATGACAGAGTAACCATTTTTCCGCAATAAAATGGCGACATGAGAATCTCGCCCTGCATAAAAGTCACCTCTTTAAGGTTGCTACCTTCTATTTACTGGCTGCAGCATGCGAGTGCATATAACATATAACAAAAAGCTTATTATACTACAACTCCCATCACTGCTTTGGTTAGGTGCCAGAGGAGCCGCGAATGAGCGTTGCCCGTCTCTCTCTCCCCACTCAGCTCCGCCCTGTCACCTGTCACTCAAACAAAGCAACATTCAGGGCAGTTGTGAAGTTTTGCGTTAACAACCCATGATGTGCTATGACCGTCATGGAATTCCAGGCTCCCCCCGTGGCTGCACGCCGTTCGAGGAGCCCAGAACTGGAAGGGGGAAAAAAAAAAGGTCCGTGGTCCTTAAGTGCCGGCCGCGTGTGCTCTCGGCCGGTCCTTAAGGGGTTAATACGCTGCTCGTTATATGTTATATACATTTACATGCTGCAGCCAGTAAATAGAAGGTAGTGACTTTTAAAGAGGCGACATGAGAACCTTGCGCATTTATGCATGGCGAGATTCTCATGCCACCATTTTTATTACAGTGACATTGTTACTCTGTCATTTGGCTGCACGCTCTTTTGCGTGCCACCTTTTAAAAGTAAGCCATTATATTGCAGGTTCTAATTTTATCACTGCTTTTATCTCCAGGTTTCTCCATAGACTTCAATAGGAAAACGTATGATAAAACGGGTGTTAGAATGTATCACCTGCAATAGAATCCAGCCCTGTATGTTCAAAATAAAACTGGAGTGCATCTGGAGCAAACCATCCACACCACAGAGGGGAAATAAAAAGTCCACTTGATTTAAAAGAGACTCTTAACCCCTTCAATGCTAAGTGGTCGCTCTCATTGGGAAACAGTATGTTAGACACCTCCCTCACATTCAAAGAATTCAAATCCCTTTTTACCTCAGTGGGGCTATTTATTAACACCCTCCACCCCACCCCCAACATGGTGCAGTTGCTTTTTCTCCAGATGTACTCCACTTTCTTTTGAACATATGGCCTTGAATGTATTTTCTATACCAGGCAACAGTTAACCCTTTGAGTGACAGAGAGGCATCCAATGCATTGGCACTCAAGGGTTGATGGGACTAGAGGAAGGGGTGTGGCTATGAGTGTGGCTAAAAGTGCTTACAACTTTTCCCAGGAGGCCCTATATCATTAGCATTATCAGATATTCCTGTCTCCCTCCAAAACAGGTATTAGCTTTTTTCTTTGAGGGGAAAGACCTCCAATTAGAATGAATAAACATGCACTGGTAATGTTACAATACCAACTACAACTGTATGGCATACTTTATAACAGAAGCTTTCTTTGCCTAAATGTGCACACCTTCACCCTTTGCTTTGTAATGTGTTGCATACCCCTCCGGCACTCAAAGGGTTCATTTCAAATATTAAGCAGAACCCAAACATTAAAGGGATAGTAATCTTTCACAAAAACAGCAGCTCCAATTAGTCTTCATAGTATTTGAGCCATAGAGAGAGTTATTTCAATACTGTCAGAGTTGTAGTTCAAGAATAATCCTATATAATAATTCGCTAATGTATGTTTGTCAGAAGCTGTCATGTGCAGTACAGACGGCTGTGCCCACTGCAGTCATGTGCAGTACAGACTGCCCGCACCACGGCTGATAAAGGAGCGGGGCGTTATCAGCTGCTGCGCGAGCAGTCTGTACTGCGCCTGACTGCACCACAGCCTTTGCTGCCTGGTACTGTGGCCCGTGTACTCGTGCTGTTCAACTAGCTGAATGATAACGTATCCCCTTCCTGTCCCTTTTACCTAGTGTAAGCCACCTCCCCTCAGATGTGGAATCTGGTCATGGGACCAGACAGCTCACAGCAAGGGACAATCTTCTTACTGTGAGAACAATGAAAACCCTGTCTCCCTTGACAGGTTTTTCAGGTTTTTCCCTTATGTTAATTGAAAATCCACTTAGACAATCCACTTAGACACCACCTTTCTGTTCTGAGGTGAGCAATGTTACATCAGTAGAAGGGGCAGGAGGGGGATACTTCATCATTCAATTACTCCTGAACTACAACTCTGACAGTATTGAAATAACACTCTCCATGGCCCAAATACTATGAGAATTAATTGGAGCTGCTTTTATTATGAAACATTACTATTCCTTTAAGAAATAAATATGAAACCCAAATATGATGGAATAAATGGCATTGATGCTGTGAATATAACAGACACAAGACAGTGCTAATCATGCTCCTCACAGTAAGCAATTTGTGTGTAGTCTTTTCACCTCTTCTTACCCCAGCATTAAAAATAAACACCAAGTCCTAATTGTTCCCCTGTTTTTGTTTACACACCATCCTGCTTACAGCAAAGGAGTGAGTCATCGTTACAATTCAGTCTGTTTCCCTGTTGACTAACATGGCCTTTCCCTGTTCCGGTATGTAAATAAGTGTGTTGTACTTAACCCTTTGGATGCTAGCTGGTACTCTAACCTTACAATTAAAAAGGTACTGATCAAAGTCAGATTGATATAGATATATATACATATATATTATATAGAGAGAAAAAAGCACACAGAGTAGTCATTGGATGAGATGCACTAAGGAGTGATAAAGAGGAGATAAAGTAGAGTAAAGTGGAGATAACTTCTCCAGTGATATCACTTCTCCAATCCCTATGTTATTCTATGAAGTCAATGCACTAAGATTTCTGCAACACTGGATATATTAGTGCATAGTTTCCTGAGAATAACAAAGGAAGTGGAGAAGTGATATCACTGGAGAAGTCATCTCCACTTTATCACCACTTTATCACTCCTTAGTGCATCACCCTTACTGTCTCCCAAGCAAACTTGGGATTAGAAGTCTTTCTCTGTTGATTAGAATTGCCTTTCCCTGTTCCAGCATGTTAATAAGCAAAACTGGAACTCAAACACTTTACCCTTAGATTGCATACCCGTGTGGCACTCAGAGGGTGAAATGCTAGAAAGATCTCCAGTGTATTGCGAAGCAACACAATGGTGACCTCTCTGGCATCCAAGGGGTTAACAGGGTAGCTCCAATGCCAGATTTATATAATCAGTTTCAGAGGAAAAAGTATATGGAAGAGTCACTGCCCTTCCATGCAAAGTGTTTCATGTCACAAGCTCTCACCCAGACAGAAATAGACTTGGAAAAAGATCACTGACGTATGTTGCACCCAAGTGTATCATTAGAAAGGGAAGCACGTATATTTATAGTTTTGGCATGTGGCTTAAATAACACGTTTAGTACAAGCCAGGCTGGGTGGGTCTTAAGACTCATAGAACATACTTTCAGAGCCACAAGATACAGTCCAACACATTCATATGATTGGGATATGTCTTCTGTCACTGGAAGGGAAAGATGATAGTGTAGATAGGCTACTCTTTCCTCCCATGTTACTAAACACAAGAGGGAGGTAACACATCCTCAGTTATCCTTTATGGAATTGCTCACCTCGCTAAATATTGGTATAAACCCATTAACACCTTAAGGGCAGTCAATCGCGCATGCGGCCGTCACTTAAGGACCACGGACCATTTTTTTGTTATGTCCGCATCCGGTTCAGGGCTTCCCGAACAGCAAGCAGCTGCGCGGGAAGCCCTGAATTCCATCCTGGCACGTCATGGTTCCTTAACGTAGATCTACCCATGACATGCCAGGACCATCAAGGGTCATTAAGGGGTTAAACATATGGGGGGGAGATTCACTAAGAGGTGATAAAGCGGAGATGACTTCTCTAGTGATATCACTTCTCCAGTTCCTGTGTTATTCTATGGAGCCTATGCACTAAGATCTCCAAAGTTGAAGAAATCTTAGTGCATAGGCTCTATAACACAGGAACTGTTGGAGAAGTCATGTCCACGTTATTGCCTCTTTATCAATGCTTAGTGAATCTCCCACATGGAGTGCTCTAAAATAGATATGATATTTTGGATCTTATGCAGAAAGTAAAAGAGGAGAAAACAAACTGCACACATAAAAGACCATAACATGTCACATTCATTTAAATGTGGCTTTTAACCCTTTGAGTGCCAGAAGGGTATGCAAAATAATTCCTCTCACACTCCTCTGGCACACAAAGAGTCAGCAGATTGAATGCTGAAGAGATCTCCAAAGTATTGATTTGGACACCCCTCTTGCATACAAGGGGTTACATGGGAACATTTACCTAATAATAAATGGCTCTTCTTTTAGCAGAATCAATTACCTATGATAGGGTCCTCCACATAGCAGTCAGGTGCATCTAGATACAGTTTACTTTAGTGCAGGGGTACCCAGATTCAGTCCTCCCAGTGTTTGAGCATTGAAGAGCAATGGTTTGCGTACCCCTCTGGCACTCAAAGGGTTAACCCTTTGAGTGCCAGGAAGGTACACATCGCATTGCTTTACAATGTGTTTTGTATCCCTCTGGCAATCAAAAGGTTAAGGATTTCCCTGTCTGCGCACAGGTGAGACAATCAAAATGAATGAACCACTCATTAACTCACCTGTGCTTAATCAGGGAAATCCTTACATCCTGGCCTGTTGGTGATCATTGAGGATCAAACCTGGATACCCCTGTGTTAGTGCACTTGGGGAGTTTGGTATTCTATTACCTTACCTGAGAAATTGTTTTTCTAAAGTCCCTAGAGGGGACTCATGTGGTGCTGGTGGGAGGATATAAATTACATGATTTGAGCCACAAAAGGTGTGTGGCTTAATTGTGGGTGGGGTGGGGCTTAACGATCTGACTAATAAAGTGGGTGGGAATGGACAGAACAAGGTGGGGAAGGAGGAGAAATGGGAGGAACAGGATGGGAAGGAGCAGAAGTGGGATGAGTTTCAGCGGAAACTCCCCACCACCAGAGAATCAGCTTCTTTCCCTGCAGTCCCAGTAGTTCACTATAAAAAAAAAATCGAAGTCTCCAGGGCAAATCCAGAGAGTTCCCAGCCATATCTATTACCCATTTTGTGACCTGCTAACGTGCACTAAAAAAATGACATGGTCAGTAAGATTTCCCCCACTCAGATCACACAACAGTAAGGACATATCACAATCAGAACAAAGGCAAAAACAACCCCTGATGTGCCAAGGAACCTTCAAATGTGCATTCTGTCCATACAAGTCCTGGACAACCAACAGGAACCCATCAACGCCCTGAGTAAAAACAGATGTGCAAATCAACGTCAACCGATCTCTTGCACGATCTCCTGGTACAACGGTGTTTAATGTCCAGACAAGAGAAGATGCACACCAAACACACTCAAACAACAACATCCACACCGGCATACACTCACCTGGACAAGACCCTCATTCCTATTGGTTAACTGATGACTGCACCTGGCCAACACCCCACATCTGTTTTAAATGGATATCCCACCATCCTGTCATTGTGGCGTGTTTACTGTGAGTCCACTCAGGCAGAGATTACAAGCATCATGTTTCTGCTGCAATACCTGCAAAGGCATCAGTGGAGGGGGCATGCCAGGGATAGAGAGCCCTAGGATCCCCCAAATACATTTGCACATGCGCCAGCTGTTGCAAGGTTAGATGCTCTGTCTGGTGAAACATCCAGAAGACGATCTCTAGGTGGAGGAGCAGGACAGGCAGCAGCATCTGAGGTGCCTCAACCAGATCTCATCCAGCCACAGGTGCCACAGGGACCTGTGGAGCAGCACAGGGAGGACAGACTCCAACCAAGACCCAGGATATACTGGACAAGGATCACACTCTTCAAAATGGCAGAGGCTGAGGTCAGAGACCACTACAGGTTGATGTCACACAGCATCAGCAACCTCTATGAGGTGATCAGAGATGACTTCAACCCCATAGCCAGCACCAATCATGCCCTACGGCATGGAGAAGCTGCTCTGTGCCGTACTCTGGATCATTCCAGTCCACCGAGTGATATGTATCTGAGATGTCCCAGGCTACATGTTCCAGGGTGTTGGGTAAGGTGCTGACAGGCCTGAAGAGGATATGGTTACAAAAGCAGCAAACAGCTTTCCCCAAATCCTCAAACACCAGCACAGCACTGCTACAATGAGACTCACAGGAGAACCAGGAATGCTATAAAATGCACCTTTGGACTCCTCAAAACAAGATTTCAGTGCCTGGATAACTGGTGGAGCTCTACAATATGCCCCACAGAAAGTGAGTAATATCACAAGTGTGTGTGCCATACTTCACGACATCTCAGTGGACATGCGGTTAGATGATGATGTTGATCCTGAAGCCACTGCGGAGGTGTCTGTTCTCCAGCCTTACAATGAGGAGACCTTGAGAGGGGAGGAAACATGGGTGTTCGCCTACAAATGAGGTGTGAAACCTGTGCACTCATTTACACCACTGACAAGGTACCCATACCAAACTCCCAGTTACACCATAAGATCAACTGTACCTTCACCTGCAGATAATGTAATGTACTTCATCATGTGTGCAAAATTCCGAACAGCTATTTATGTGGGTGAAACTGGCCAGCCACTTCATAAAAGTTTTAATTCCCACAGATCCAGTGTTAACAATAAAAAAACAGCCACAACAGTGGGAGAACAGTTTTGCCAAAATGGACACATTGTCAGGGACATTAAACTGACAGTATTGTGTTTTGCACCAAGCAGGAGAGAAAAATATGGGAGGTTACATTAATGATCCAGCTTAATATTTTAAATAATGGCCTGAACAGGGAATGGAAATTTCTGTCACATTATCACATTGTGGATTAAAGGGATAATAATGTTTCACAAAAAGCAGCTCCTATTAATCTTCATAGTATTTGGGCCATGGAGAGCTTTATTTTAATACTGTCCGAGTTATAGTTCAAGAGTAATTGAATGATATCCCCTCCTGCCCCTTTTACCTAGTGTAACACTGCTCACCTCAGATGTGGAATCTGGTCCACAGACCAGACAGCTCACAGCAAGGGGCAATCTTCTTACTTTGAGAACAGTGAAAGCCCTGCCTCCCTTGACAGGTCTTTCCCTTATGTTAATTGAAGATTGTCCCTCTCTGCAAACCATTTGGACACCACCTTTCTGTCCTGAGGTGAGCAGTGTTACATCAGTAAAAGGGCCAGGAGAGGGATACTTTATCATTCAATTACTCTTGAACTACAACTCCGACAGTGTTGAAATAACACTCTCCATGGCCCACTTTTAAGATTAATTGGAGCTACTTTTATTATAAAACATTACTATCCCTTTAATCTTTACAACAGAGTCACACTGGGAGTGTAAATACCTTTGACACTTCCAGAGGATGACTGTAATTTACATCACACTTCTTTATCATTGACTGATCAAAGAATATGGGTCTGGACTGAGCTGATTCAAACAGTGCAATGTGTACTTGTATAGAACATATATGTTTTCATATTTATCTGTATAACATGCCTGAAGAAGAGACCTGAGTCTCCTTGAAAGCTTGCATCCTAAATCTGCTTATTGAAGCGAGTCCTTGAGGAGGGTGGTGGAGGGGTATATTCTGAGTCAACATCTTCATCAATAATTGGGTCATCTGCAGCAGTATTCACCTCCTTCCCGGTACTTTCATATTCTTCTACTTTTTTTATAGTCTTTTTTACTTCTCCATTTAGGGAGAATTATGGAACATTGACCACTAGGTTGCAGCAGGGTGTTACTGTCACTGTATGACACCGCAGTTGGTCTCACTACTAAATCCTCCTCCACTATGGCAACAATACTAGAATGCCACTCCCCATCTTACTTAGTTTCGTTAAAAGATTTAATACTTTTACTACTTCTGATGGTGGAACTTTTCACTTTCACAAACGGCCTCCTCTGTAATTAATATATGATGTATGTATCTATCTCTAGTACCTGTCACAGCTCAGGCCAAGAAATCACCTGCATGCCTTTAACCTCTAAGTCAAAATGTGTTTTGTTTTTTTTGTCACTGTGGTTTATTTTTTTTTGCAGGGTGGGTTATTTGTTTTTAGAATTTCACTGTCTATCACAATCCGAAATAAATCATGCCCACACTCCCTACAATTGTTAGAAACTCTCTACATGTAGCTACGGTGACCGTAATACCCTGCTGCAACCTAGTGGTGCATGTTCCAAAATTCCATCAGCAGTTTTCTCCCCAACACCCTGTGTGACCTGTAACTTGACTGCAGTGTTACATTTTACAGTAGAGTACAGGATAAGGCTAGATCTGTGTTAGCTTCATAATCAATAGCTTTCAATAAAAGATAAAGTAAGCCTCACAGAAGCTGCTAGAGATGTACAGTACCGCCACACTTCAGTATATGTTTGTCCATCTTGTTCTTTTGTATGTACTCACAGTATGCCAAGTAAGTTGCACCTGTCTTTTAAATGTTTGGTGTATTTATTTTTATCTGCAAAGTATCTGTCACTCACTCATTGACAGTCAGACAGTCGTGATCCAAATGAATTCCTGAGTTGGCTGAGCCATTATGAGTCCGCTCCATGTCTTTGTTTGGCTGCCTCTAGCATCAGAATTCAGCTGCTTCCTTTCTCACTCCCAAGCTCAGAATGGCAACATGCAGGAAACTGATACCCCTTTTATACTAGCAAGGTGGGAATATATGAAGAAACTTTCACATGGGGAGATTCATTATTGTCATTAATTACAATGTAATAAAAAATATGGAAGAAAGTATAAAAACTGCACTTTCCATGAGATATCTCAGTAACTAAAGAAGTGCTATTTTTCACGGTTCATATTAAACTTTCCCAGACCAATGTCTGACCTGAACAAGCTTGTTTGTTTTTAATACAGCTGACCTCACACTCTACAGTGTTCATCTAATCTTTATCTGAAATAACCTTTTGCTTTCATTCGTCTCTTTATGATCACAGCACTGTGGCCTTAAACAGATTACTTTGGAGACGCTTGAAGCATGGTAATCTCTTGTCAACTCCTAACATTAAAAATAGAAAAGCATAAAACTGTGAGCATAGCCTGCGTAATTTCACTTGAGCAGTCATAATATTTTATTACGTCTATGACTTGCAGGGCTCACTCTCAGTACAATATTTATGGAAAGATCTTATTTACAACTAACCATATGGAAGGTTGGAAATGATTGCTCTTTTTTAAACTCCAATCATTATTCACTTTCATTTTCCATAGTTTTAACACTGAAATGACACAGATAAATGTTCATAAATCGAGAGAGTGGTAGAAGGGTTGGTACCAAGAAATTAAAAAGAAGGTAGTACAATAAAATTCATGCAGTAGATAAAGCAGACCAGCCGAGGCCTTCTGAACTGCAAACACCTGCCTTGTGTAACATTACAGAAAAGTCTTTATCCTGCAGGCAATACGTGCCAAAGAAACAGGACAATAATGCAATAAAAGAAAAAGAAACGCAAGGAGCGCCACTATTGGCGCTCCTTGCGTTTCTTTTTCTTTTCTTGCATTATTGTCCTTCATGATACCGCTTGGGAGAGCGAGTTCTGGTACAGGAGCAGCCGATTGATGAATACTGCGTCTGGAGGCAGTTTTTAACTCCAGAGGCTCTAATCGTTGGATCTGACATAAGTCTCATCCAACACTGATAAATTTGTGAGTGTACTTCCATTTGGGTTTTTATTCAGGTGACAGCTCTGAATACTACCACATTGATACGCACAAGAGGCGCCCCTCTTTTCTTGTCTCCCTCTTTCCTTTCTACAAAGAAACAGGAGCAATTCTGCAGCAAACCAACTATACTTAGGGAACACATACAAACTGGGGCTTTTAACACCTTGAATGGGAGAAGGGGTTTCCAATGCATTGCAATGAAAGGGGTTAAAAGTAGGGATGGGAGAGATTCTTCACCTCAAAACAGGCAAAAACATGGTACTTCCTACTGAGTGGGAAACTTCCTGTGAAAACTACAGAATTTCAGCTTTTCTCCACCAATACCACCACTGCACTGGTAGCAATAGAGCCACATATAACGACCCCCTGCATTGTACTGCTGTAGCTATATAACAGCCGGTGAAATGGCTCAGTTGGTTAATGCACCAGCTGTAGAATCTGTTCAAACTGCAAGGTCACATTTTCTAGTCCCGGCAATGTCAGCTCAGCCTTTTACCCTTCTGAGGTAGATAAAATGAGTCTAGGGCATATTTGAAAACAAGAGTATTCTTCCTGGTAAAATACTTTCACAAAAAAAAAAAAAAAAGATATTTAACCCCCGGCATGTCCCACTGCACTGGTAGTCAAAATAACAACACATGACCCTGTCAACCTTGTCCTGCTGTACTAGTGGCGCCAGAACCACACACACTGACCTCTCAGCTTTCAGAACCACATATGCTGACCTCCAGGAGTCCCAGCCTTGTTCAACTGCACTGGTAGCAATACAGCCATTCACACTGAGCCTGCAGGAATTCTTGGAAATAGGTGGAAAATATAAAGTTCTCATATGAAATTTATTGGCAGTGGCAAAAAGATGAACATTTCATGTATTTTCTATGGGCAGGAATTTTCATAAGAAGTGTGAAATTACTAGTTTTCCACAAAAATCCCCAGGGGAATTATTTTGACTATTCACCCATACCTAGTTAAAAGTCACATTACAGTTAATGACAATTTTTTGGAATTTTTATTTCTTCCTTATGTTGCAATTGGTTTGCCCCAGAATTTATCATTCCTTTTACTATGTGTATATAAGAGACTTTTATCCACCCATTCACTTCCAAAGGGGCAATCAAGGGGTTAAGTAGCTGGCAATGATTTGTGGAAGTTATTTTATCCTTTTACTGTTAGTGATATGCTCATTAGTTCACACTTGCTTCTGAGACTGTAACATGAGTGTAGGGCACAGGCCAGCATGCCTGCATTCATTTCCTAGATCAAGCCCAAGCTCAGGTAAATGGATATATTATACTCAAAAGTTTTGCTTTGAAGGCAGTGAGAATATGATTCTGAGCAAAAATAGGGAGTGCAATTGATTTTCGCATGTGCCAACAGAGGAAAATTGCCTGTCTATGGGTTTTCACTGCCATTCCTTTCCTCTACATCTGGGGTTTATGCATTAAGGGGCGATAAGGAGGTGATAACATGGAGATCATTTCTAAAGTGATATCACTTCTCCAGTTCTTATGCCATTCTAGAGCCCATGCACTAAGATCTCCATAGATGGAGAAATCTTAGTACATAGGCTCCATAGAATAACATAGGAATTGGAGAAGTTATCACTGGAGAAGTCTTCTCCACTTTATCGCCCCTTAGTGTATCATCCCCCTTGTTTTTTATGAAACACAATATGTTAGCGTGTCCTGCTGAGTATAAAAAGGATTGACCCAACGCTGGCAGTTGTTTTAATAAAATGTTATTACAGTTCAAATAATAAGAAAGTGAATGTACAGTGCGTTTACTTTATGAAAGTTCTGACAGCATGATTCAGTAGGTTTTATCACATTCTATGTAGAACTGTTTGTCAGTGATTTTCCTCTCAAATAGAATGTAACAGAACAACTAATTGGAATGTGACCATTAGATGGCACTATTAATGTAACAAGCCAGTATAAACTGTAATAACTTTGGAAAAATGCATCTCTTAGCAGTGAACATACCATTATTTTATTTAACAGGAAAAGTCCTATAATATATTTTTTTATAGAGAAATGGATTTTATCACTGTCCCTAAAACAGAATAGATGTTCCAAATGTGCTTCTGGATATCATATCAGGGCTGCTTCTTAATTCGACCGTCCAGAAGCCAGAGACATGGAAAAGAAATAGAGAAAAAGAGGGGACGCAATAGTACCTATTATCTTAATGGCCACTATGGATTAAAAGTATTGGATATACTCACAAGATTGGGGGTTGTTAGGGGACATGCATCCAACTGCAACATTAAAGGCATGCAGAGATATTAAGCCTGTCGCTGCTCAGGTAACTTTGCTGTGAGAAAAAAAATCAAATGGAGATGCAACAAAGTGCTGCTAAAGTCTTCAGTTATGATTTTAATATAAAAAACATTATACTTAATATGCATTCCTGGCAATAATAAAAAAATATGTAAACACAAGGCTAGCTTGATTAATGTTTTGCAGTCTCCTGACTGCTTTCTCAAGCATTAATGTGAGTTTAATGACTGTGAAACAATGTGATATACTTATCTATACACCACACAGTCTGATCTCTTAAAAAGAGGGACTCCAGGGTGGGACAGAGGAACATAGGGATTTTCATCTCAGAGGGACAGTACCTCCCTAAAAGGAACACTTGGGAGGTATTAACAAAGGACCGTGCTGTATATCCAGTCCCTGTTAAAAAATGCACTGTGTACAAATCATCACAGGAAAACCTATAACAAATTTTGTGGGGTTTTTTTTAAACTTTTTCTACGTTTTTATATTGTTATCAAAATAAATTAGAGGTAAAATATGGTTGAACAATTACAAACTAAAAGGCCAAAATTGCTCTGATCCTCTGATCCCCTGATCCTGTACTGCAGAAAAAGACCTGGTCACCAAGGGTTAACTGTCCAGAATCTAGTCTACAAAAATAGGCCATCAAACATCAAAAATATTGTAGAGTATGAGTAACACATTTCTAGTGTAAATGGGTGCCATGACAAGGTAAATAGGATGAGACTTATTGGGCCATCTAAAACTGTATATTCAGGCATGACATGTACACATAAGTACTGGAGAGCCAGCTCATGGATAAGGTATATATGTTATAGACACACATAGCAAAACTGCTATAGAGATGGAAGCTAAGAGAGGGTATAGTAAGCAGTAGCAGTACATGATCATGCATGCCCAAACCTCCAAAGGCCACAGTCTAAACTTAGATGTCCAATCAAGGGATCGATGAATAAGACCCAATCCATAGATGACCACTGACTGTCTTGGGTGCCCCCCAGTCACAAGGCCAAACTAACATACAAGTACTGTGACTTCTGGGAGTGAGTGATATTCAGGTCTAAAAGGTGACCAAGAGAAATACTTTTGATGGGTGGTGTAAGATGGTGATGGACTGAGTTAAGTTATGAGTCAAGGATCTCAGCATAAGCCTCGGCCTTCTTGGATACAGTCCTCCTGGCACACCCCCACTACATTTGTCCTTGCAAAGAATTGATACATTTTGTGTATAAAGTATACATACCATGAAAGTATTTATTGAGGGATATTTATTAACCTATTCCATAAGAGGGTAATTACAGGAGGTGTAGTTGTTCCGGGGCCTGACATCCAAGGGGACCCAAACTGTTCTAGTCTTACCTCCAAAAATATTTTGTGAAACGGGGGCCAAAACATGATTGCATCAGGATCTTCCAATACTAGTGCCATGTATGCTAGAGAAATGTGTTGGGTCTATCTTGCAATCAAGAGGTTAAAGAGCTTTTATTATTCTGACTGAATTCCAAACTTCAATTATTTATTAAAAGGATTACACATGGGGCCTAGAGATCTTTAGGCATTTTCCCTAACACACAATTTCTCCACATGCCTTATGTGATGTAAAACATTTAAACCCACTAAACTGGCTCTTTTCTTGCAAAATGGCTCTTTTCTAGATATATAAAAACTGAAAGCAGAGTCTCAATTAAACCAGTTTTTGCAGTTATTTATCAGTTACAAGTACTAGTTGCACAGCCCGTTACACGGGCCACAGTGTCACAGCCACCCGGTCGCGGGGCAGTCACGCGCAGTAGAGACTGCCCACGCCATGGCTGATACAGAGCTGGACGCTCCTTCGGAGCTGACTGCAGCACGCGCAGCAGTGTCTACTGTGCATGTTGCGGCGTTACACACGATTTAGCGAATTATTATATAGGCTATGTTTTGTAAATATATTTCCCAGCACCCAGTTCAAGGTGAAGAGGGGTAAAAATAATCACATAGTGAACAGCAACCTTTGTCATATGCAATGAACACTTTAAATGCAAAGTATAACTCTAAGAAAGAGTTTCTCAACCATGGTCCACAAGTACCCATAACAGTGCAGGTTTTGGGGATTTTGGGGATTTACCTACCTTTACACAGGTGAACTAAGCAGAATGAATGATCCACAAATTACACACCTATATTCAGACAGGAAAATCCTGAATCGTGCATTGTTAGGGATACTTTTGGACCACAATTTATAAACTCTGCTCTAAGAGAGTTGTGCTAGCTTCATGAATTATATTAATGAACCCATTTAACCTTGGCCACCCTTCATAACCGGTATTTTTAAAAGCAGTGAGACAGCATACCTACTCACCCTCTATTATATCTTATCATCCTTCTGTCTTGATCAGTAAAAGATAATGTAAGAAAATGTTTAAACCTTTTTTGCTGGAGAGGAATGAAAGGGATTAGCAAAGAGCTGCATACAAGTGGTCATTCAAATGAGTAATCTCTTCCCTGCATCTCTTTTACTGACTTATGCCGGGAGTTAACCCTTCAAGTGCCAGAATTGTGTGTTGCAAAGTGCTCTAGACTTTTCTAGCATCCAATAAAGAATAGAGTTTATTAGCAAATCCCACACTCTATTTTTTTTTTTTTTTTAGTGCACCCATGTTGTTTATGGGCAACAGAGCTTGAAATCAACAATGAACCTGATCCCAAGAGCTTGCAATTGTCTGGAGAACTGATCCACATACTTTACTATACAATTATAGATATAATAACAATTTGCAATCAACAGGGAAGTAAACTGAAAGGGCTTGGAATCAATAAAATAAATGATACACAGAAAATACAATATAGATACTGGCTGATTCATAGGACTCACAATCATCAGAACACAGTACCAGACAGCACACAATCTATAGAACTGACCCACAGCGTTAACAGTACAAAAAATTATTGAAGTAGAGACACTGCAATCGAAATGGAAACTGAGCCCTCAGAGAATGCAATTTACAGAACTGATGAACAATGTACATGAAGGATACAGACTGAATACAGAGCTTGCAATCAACAGCTAAACTTTCCCCCAGCTCTTAAAGTCTTAATAGAAATATCCATCATATTTCTTATTGAGGATATAGACTGAATCAGTGGGGAAGCTGAACGATCAGAGCCTGAAATCTGCAGAAAGTAAAGATACAGTGAAACTGACCCTCAGAGCTTTGATCCACAGTTCAATTTAGTGATTGTAATCTGTAAGGGAACTGACCCCCACTGTTTGCAGAAAATGTAATCAACAGATAAACTGTCCCTCAAACCATGTAGTCTACAGAAAAAGGGATCCAGAGAACTTAGTAAATAAAACAGACTGGACCACAGAACTTTTAGTGAAGAGGGAAACCGAAGCTTCATACCGTAGCATTCTATAGAAACTACTAACAGAGTACATCAAGTATACAGACTGAATCATAGTGCCTGCACAGCTTGCAGTCTATAGGAATACTGAACCACAGCATTTCAGTTAGATATTCTGTGGATCAGTTTTTTTTGGTTAAAGCATTTTACCAGGATGAATACATTGAGTATGTCCTGACTCATTTTATCTAGCCCAGAGAGGTGAAAGGCTGAGCTGATCTTGCCGGGACTAAAACCTGCAACCTCACAGTCTGAGCAGATTCTACATATGGTGCTTTAAGCAACTGAGCCATCACTCTGGTTGGACCCTCATATTAATTGTGATCTATTGAGGTCAGTATCACTGTAAATTGAAATAACTAGCAATCAACAGTACAGACCATTTATACATTACTCTTTGAGCTCGGTATCCGTTTGAAAGGTAGCACTCCGCATTGCACGTCTTAAAATGTGGCATTTGTTTGGTTGCGTCAATGGTAATGGTGCATTCGTAATGTTGCATGTTAAGCAGTCACAAATTTAACATGTTGCATGCCTTAAAATCCCGCATTTGACATCTCGCAGGGCTTAAGGGCGCAAGAAGGGTGCATTAACAGCGCACATTACAAAAAAGGAGGACGCTGTAGTGACACATATAGGACTCAATAATGACGCATTGAGGACACTGTAGTGACACATAGAGAGCTCAATAATGACGCATTGCGTCAAAACCTTTAGTGTGTTTTGGGTTGTTTCATTGTGTTTTGGGTTGGTTTTGGGTTGGTTTTAGTGTGTTTTGGGTTGGTTTTAGTGTGTTTTGGGTTGGGGTTTGGCTTGGTTTTGGCTTGGTTTTTGTGGGTTTTGGGTTGGGTTTAGTGTGTTTTGGGTTGGTTTTACTGTGTTTTGGGTTGGGATTTGTGGGTTTTAGGTTGGTTTTGGGTTGGTTTTACTGTGTTTTGGGTTTGTTGGTTGGTTAATGGGCCCTTACTGCATCCTAATGTGTCCTTACCACATCCTAATGCATCCTTAAGTGCGCCTAACTTCAACATGTGATTGACATTTTGACGCAGGTGACACATAGAATGTGACATGTTGTGCTGGCGACATGTTAAAATTGTGACTGTTTAAATTGCAACATGCTGAATGCGACATTCGCATTGACGCGACTAAACAAATGCAACATTTTAAGACACAAGGTGCGGAGTGCGACATTTCAGAAGTAAACCTTTGAGCTCTGATCTCATCCGTGTTTTGATTGGCAGATTGCCATGGCCCCTGGCTGCATCCCATGAGTTGATTGTCTGGTGGGTCCACCAGAGGTTAAAATCTGTCCAGTCAAATCTTAGGATATAACTGCTTCATATGTCCTTGGGACATAAGGAAGGTAGCCTGGGATCACTGGACTTTCTCCCAAATCAGGGAGATGGCTTGCATGGATAAGTGTAGACTAAGTTTGTTGAAGGGCTATCTGTCTAAATCAGTGGTAGCCAACCCTGGTCCTCAAGACGTACCAACACTGCATGTTTTCAGGATATCTCAGCTGGAGCACAGGTGAACTAATTAATTGGTCCATCACTTTAATTGGTCCACCTGTACTCATTCAGGGATATCCTGAAATTGTGCATTGTTGGTAGCTCTTGAGGACCATGGCACGCGTGATTACCCTAAAGCATCCATGTTTGATTGCCCTACATATAAACTTAATTTCTTGTTTAGAGAAAATGGCATGCAGTCTGCTCAATCTACATGTATATGTGTTGCTGAATGTTGTCAGTCTTCAAAGAGCTATAATAGCACTTTGTGCCACATATACAGTATGAATCAGTGCCTTTGACTAAGAGCCATATTCAGGCTTTATACCTTTGGTGTCCTGCACACTAGATTAAGTTTTCATCAGTTTTGCATTCTTCATGTCTCTTATCTAACATGTGCAGCATGTTGTTGATTCTGTGGAAAGTTATCGCATTATGTTGTTATTATGTTATGGGAGAGCACTGAATCTGACTTTCATATGACATAGTGGAACGGTTACTGCAAAACAATTTGGGCGCTGTTAAAACATCTTGCAAAAAAACCCACTTGTCTACCTATCTATACAACATAAAACTTAACTCAAAGTTTAAAAAAAATACCTGTTTACATGTGAGCTATGAAGCTGCAATAGTGTTGTTTAGCATAGGATAAACCCGCCTTCATTGTTAGACAATTTCTGTGTCTCCCTCTTACTCATTAACACATTTTCTTTGCAGACAACCCCAGTGTAGTTAACACTTTGATTGTCAAAGAGGTAACCAACTTTCTTTGCACACTTATCTATCAGTTAAAAGGTTAAATATGCATTTAATAATTTAACTTAAATGCTTAGATCAGCCACAGAGCCACATGTGGACATAGGTGTAAAAAACTTGTAAAATTAATTTCTGTGCATTGTGCACATACATGGAACACAAAGGGTTGGAGTTGGGAAGGAAAGGGCCACACAGGGGGTGGACAGGTGAAATTGGGGAGGTCACTTGTGGTGGTGGTGGTGGTGTCAGTAGAGAACTGTGTAGCACAAAAAAGAAACATTTGAATAGCTTGAGAACAATGTTAATAAATAAAGCACATTTGACATGACATACAGGTAATTTTTCAAGATGTTTTAAAATTGCCAATGAGTCTTTTATAGTGACAGTTCCACTTTAAAGGTAGTTAAGAGACACAGTAAAGCAGTAGGATGAGGTTGTGTAATAAGAGGCATTAGAAACAGGATGAATGTGCTACTATGGCCACTTTATACAGCAATAATGATACCTCATGCACAGTACCATGGACAGTTCTAAAGACAATCTTGAAAATTAACCCTTTGAGTGCCAGAGGGGTACGCAATGCATTGCTCTGCAATGCGTTGCATACAACTCGGGCACCCAAAGGGTTAAACAAGGCTATTTGCCAAAACAACTGTAGCATATTTATCAAAGAACTTCCACTACATGGAACCAATAATCTGTTCCGCAATTGTTCTACTTTTGTTTTGATAAATATCCCCACAAAGGGAATTCATAAATAAGAGATAATTTAAAAAGAGGTTCTAAAAAATGTGTATGTTATACAAGACAAAAGTTAAGATTAAATTATTCAATCTAATCTCAGATAGTCCGTGATACTTCTAAATTGATAAGCACTTGTAATATTGTGGCTTCAGCCATTTATAGTAGTGTTATAGACCAGAAGCTAGAACCATTTCTTATTGAGGAAAATCCCACAGTAGCTATTCTCTATGCACTGACAAGATCCCTAAGAACCTCTTTGTTCCCATGGTTACACCATTATAACAGTGACTGCATCTTCTTGCAGTATAGCAGACACGATTTTAGATAATGTTCTCAGACCTAAGGTTTCTAAAATAAGGTCATTTATTGACGATATATTAAGTACTAGGCAAATTACGTTCAGTGTGCTATCATCATGATGTTTTTTGTTTGTTTGTTTTGATTATAGAAGCTTTGGATGTAGGAAGCCTCTATCCAGTTACCAGAAGGACCAGTAAACTTTTGTTAGCAAAAATATATATATTGTAGAACTTTTCTTGTTGAGTAAAACAAGGCTACTCCCACTGTTGAGAGATGCATATATTTTACAACATAAACTCTTGTTTTTTCTAACATTAATGGTGCCCTCTAGTGGTCAGAATCCAATTAATTATTATGCTGTTTTCTCTAGGAGAGGTGAATCACTGACAAGCAGTTCTCCATAGAATATGATAGAAACTGTGCAGTCATGCCGTTATGTAGAACTTTCAGGAAGTTAACACTCTGTCATGTATTTGAAGTGGGAATGTCCTTGTTTTACTCAGCTTGAAAAGCTCTATAAGATTCTCATAAGTTTTTTTTTTAACATCCAGCCGCACACCGCATTGCCAGCAGGTAAGGACCATGGGCCATTTCTTTTTTTGCATTCGATTCAGGGATCCCTGAGTGGCATGTAACTACACAGGGAACACTGAATTTGATGACTTACCAGGACCGTCACTGTTCCTTAAGTGCAGGACAGCCGTGATAGTCCTGCCACGGCATTGGTCCTTAAGGGGTTAACATTGTCCTCCAGGATTCTTATTTTGTGTTAGATTAAATTTTTTTAGACAATGTAAAGGTATATGTGTGGGTTTGAATGTGGTTCTGTCCTCCTTTGTATTTCTACTCTAGGATAATGTCTTCTCCTTACTAGGACTAAGGTCTTCCTCCACCAGTGACGGAACTGTGATGTCAGGGGGCAAGTTTGACATAGTTGTCCAACGACAAAAGTTGCTGGTTGAAAATAAAAATGTTGTCATATGTGATTAAATAATTTTTTTTAAACACATTATAAATATATATATATATATATATATATATATATATATATATATGTATAATTTTTTATTTATTTATTTTGAGTGCTACGTTCAACCCTTCTGGAGATCAATTAGCATTGGTATGTTCAGATTTGTGTCTTCTATTTTTGTGTACAAAATGGTTGTAAGCAACAATAAAAACTGTACACATACAGTATGTATTTATTTACATTTTCATACATAATGAAAAGAACACTCAGAGACAATTTTCTTTTTAAACCAGATCTTGAGCTGTTGATGGACTACAATTCCCATCATCCTCAGCCAGCCATTGGCCATCAACAGCAGGATGTCTGTATGTTGCCTTCCCCTATTCTTAGCTGTTCCATGATGAGTCAGAGGGTTTTATTTTTTGAGTTTACTTGCTCCCCCATACACACACATAAAAAGCAAAGATACCAACCAACTAACCCTACGACACACAAAGTGGTTCTTTGGACTCTACTTTATTATGTTATTTGCAAAAAAATGTGGCTTTTGAAACTTTAGTACATTTTATTTATAGTTCAAGACTTCTGCAGATTCTTAAGGCTGAGCTGAAATCAACAAGCTTGCATCTTAAATAAGCCAACGTAAAAATACAAAGTCTTTCTCGTGTTATTTTTTTCTTCACCTTTCCATGATGCAGATTATCTGGCAGATTTAGACAGGGGAAATGGCTAAGAAATCCCAAGTGACATCTAAGAGTGCCTCTGCTTTAGCAACTGGAGAGCAGCTTCTTGGCCTACAATGCATGTCTGTTGTACTGTTTGCTCTAGAAATTTTCCATAAACCATTAATGCAATTAGACCTTCTGCTACGTCTCCAGATGAAGAGTTTAACTCCATGGCCATGTGTGAGATAAACAATCCCGTCAATAGCTATGGGCACAAAAGTACACATAAATGGATGTGTGAGTTTACCTGAAACTATTTTTGGATACTCAAAATTTTACCATTTTTGGAGATTTAAAGTCAGTTGTTCATTACCCTTGAGTAACAAACAAGAGCACATAATTATGGTTCAGTAATATGTACACATTGGCAGAATGCTTATTCTGGCTTTCAGTTTATGAGATTATTGTTTCATGTCAGAAAACCTCTTGGAATGGTGACATTTTTCCCCCAGGGGAAAATAAAAGTGGTATATTGAAGAAAAAATTACTAAAGGAAAAATAAACCCTAAATCTTGTCATAGGGAGAAGGTATTATCCATAAATAAGTACAGACACAACTATTTTTTGAGAATAACAGATCACAGCTTTATTTAACCTTTTTACTCACATTACCATTATTGTTCTTACTCAAACACAACAATAATAATTAAACAATAACCAATACTCCTTCATTAATTGACAGTCCTTGCCAACCAGTTTCCCTTGAAACCAATCATGGCCAAATTATACGGGCTCGTGCTAAAACCCCACGTTCTTCAGCACTACAGCTGATCTCAACGTTCATCCAGCTGACTCCACCATTCTCAATGAATTACCACATTGGCCATCCACTTTAGGCACACGTTTTAGACCATTCCAATGAAGGGATTCCTTGTAAGTAACAAGATCTCGGCACTTCTCAAGCTCTTCCGTGTCAACCAACACGAATCTTCTGCATTTAGCTCAGCTTTTTAAGCTCTTCTAAATGCAAAAAATTTTTTTTTGGACATTACTAACACTTTAACTTACCACATCAGTTATCAATCTCTGAAAACCATGCAAGGACTATACGCCACAAGGCCTGACTGTCAATACCTTGAACAGTTGGGCCCCCCACCACCAGACCCGACTGAATCACATGACAAGTCAGCCCCCACACCCCAAACGCCATGGTCTGTACCCTCCCAGATACTCACCACTCAAAACACAATGCAAACAATTCCATAAGGGACTCCACCCACTAACCAACCCCCAGAACCAAACCATCAAGCATACCACTAGCAACCAAAGAAAACCCTCCACCTACCAACCAAAACAGGCACTGAACACCGACTAGCCGTCGGTCACAAACAGCATACAAAGATTACATAAAAACTTTACCACCTCTCCACCGAAATTGCCTCTGGAGACCACCACCTGGCCCAGGCACCCAACAGCTTGCCTGCTAAGGACCTCAAGAGAGCCTGGCCCCCGAAGGCACCAGTCCGTAATCACCACCGTGTTGGAGCAATCCATAGATCCATCAACAAACCTCCATGCACAATCCACAGGTGATAGAAAGACTGCCGAAATGAAACCGCCAAACCATCTGCATGCAGCTCCAACCCCAAGCTATCCAATGACCACCTGCAGCGGCCCCCACCGCACAGTGTGAAGAATCCCCGGACACTGGCCACAACACCAGCGGTTCCACCCACTGTCCACAAAGGAGGAGACTCACCCCACCAACAGAGAGAGGGCACGAAGCCCCCCCCCCCATCTGCAAATGGGAGACACGCCAGACATTGTCCTTGGGAACCCATAACCCCCCAGGAGAGGATTGTATGCAGCCCAACACTGCCAAGCTGCGTAGTGGGTTGAAATTGGCTATTCCTCCGCGAGCAAAGAGAAACAAGTAGCAAATGGGGAATAGAGCAAGAAAATCTGCTGAAAAGAAAAGGGGAGGAGCAGACCACAAGGAGAGTCCGGACAGAGTCCGGACAGGAGGAAAGAGAAGGGGAACACCCACCATAAAGACAGGAGGCCCGGCTCACGTAGTCGGCAGGGCGGCACATAGGAGGAAAACCCTCAGGGGGTGTAGCAGCATCCACCGAAGGGGGCAGCAGAGAAGACCCAGACGAGGTCCGTGGAAGTCACCAATCAAAAGAAGAGGAAGCCTTCACCTGACTACGCAAGAATCTGCATGGGATCAGACCCCATGAGCTACTAGAAGAGAACAGCAGCAGTTAGGGACACATGGAATGTCTTTTTAGGGTTCACTTTTGTTTTATAAGTTTTACCGATTCACACACTGTGGGTAATGAGGCTAATGCACAAAGAAGTGATTCTAAAGCAAACTAGCTACATAGAGGACAAAAACAATCTTCATATACCCATTGAGTTAAATGGGCTTTTAACCCCTTGAATGCTAGAGCAGTTTCCAGGCAATTGAAATTAAATGCGTTGGCAACCTTTCTGGCTATCAAGGGGTTAAACATCCAACTTAAACCAATGACACCATTTATTTGTCCTCAATGATATAAGTGGTTTTCTCCAGAATTTATCCAGTAGGACTTAGTTTATCAGCCTCTACAACTTTATCACTAGTTTTAGCTTCAAATTTAACCATTGTATCTGATTGGAGTGATTCTAAAATAAAACCAGGGAGAACATTTTGCACCCACAATTTTGAATGCTAGACACTCTTAGCAATGCATTGGAGACAGCTTTACCATTCAAGATTCAGTCTAGAGCAGTGGTGCTCAGTGTGTTCCATAGAAACCAGGGTTCCAGGAAGTAATTCAGGAGCTTCCACAGGAAAGGCCCATATTTATAAAAGTTAATGGAATTAACCAGCTGTGCCATAGCGGACAATTAAAAACATGTCTAAATTCACATTCTGGAGATCCCTAGCACTCAAAGCGTTAAAAACCCAATTTAAGTTGACAGAAATTTGTATGCGTTCCCTATGGTGCAGTTGGTTTACTCCAGAATAACTCAAGTTTGCTTTTATTAATAGTGGCCAAAGTTCAGTAACAGAGGACATGTATGTAAGGGCATGTATGTATGACATGCGTGTATGACATGTATGTGCTTCTGTGACTGCCAGTGGACTTGTGGAAGATTGAAACATCACAGATAATCCAAGTTGGCTTTTGCTAATATATGTCTTATACAAACACTATAACCTAGCCTTGTCAAAAATAATAATAATAACAATCAGATACAATTACATAGTAAGGCTTACCTGGTACATTTTAGATTATTAATTTAGTGTTATGTTACCAGTAACAACCAACACTAAAATAGGTTTGCTATTTATCCGTGTTTATCCCTTTGGATTAAAAAAAACTCTAAAATGCATTGCAAAACAATGTGCTGGAGATCTTTATGGAACCCAAGGGGTTAAACAGTTTCATGGCTAGACGTGTGCGAAACCAAAGGTTTCCACCACTGCAAAAAGTTTGAAGATCACTGATGAAGACTTTGAAAAATAAACGCATATTACATTCAATTACAAGAATATGAGGAAATCAAACAAAATGGAGGTGGACCTGCCCCCCGCCCCCCCCCCCACACACACACACACCTCTTATTTCTGCAAATATTAATGGCTGCCTTGTTTGCTTGTGCAAGGGTAAGAAACCTCTTGCTTATTACCTGTTGGTGACTACAACTCCCATTATCCCCAGCTATCATTGGGGATGATGGGAGTTGCAGTTCCCAAAAGCTGGAGAGCCAAAGATGAATTACCCTGGCCTAGTACTTTCAATGGCCCTAACCACTTTGCTGCACAAAGTACTCTGATAGGATTGACCCCTTAACAACCAGCCTTGCGGTTGTGTGGCCGACAGTTAAGGACCATGGACCCATTTTTTTTTTATTCGAGCAATGGATTCAGAGATACTCGAGCAGTGTGCAGCAAACATGGGTACCTGAAGATGGGAAGCTATCCCTCACATGACACACGCATTGAAATGTTGTGTTTTCCCCTTGCGCATCCAATTAATGTGGTAATTCCCCTTTTTATATTCATTGTGTCCTCTTGTGTTCCAGATGCTGTCAGTTGTTATAACAGTTAAAATAATCAGGAAGTAATTGACAGCATGATTACTTCATAAAAGTTCAAACTTACAGCATGACTCAGCAGCTTCTATCATTTGCTATCGCATTCAAAGGAGAGCTATTTTTTACAGACTCCCCTCTCCCATAGAATGCAACAGAATAACTAGTTGAAATAAGACCACTAGAGGGCACTGTTAATGTAAAAAATATATATAAATTCAAAGAGGGTTCCTGATTCGCTGCCAGCCATGTCCGGGGACATCACAAAGGCAGAGTTATTCAAAACTCCCCTTTGGCAATTGGCTGAGGAGGAGGAAGGGGGAGAAGCCCTCTGTCTGTTCAGCCAAGCAGACAATGAGATTTGCCTAAGGAGGAAGAGGTGTGGGGCATCCTCACCCAAATATACACTCAGAGTTGGGTGAGGAGGAGGCAGGGGCCTCCTCAGCCAAACAGATATCCTCACCACCTGCCCTTTCTCCACTTCAATTTTCACCTAGGCGAAGAGGAGGGGACTCCCTGTCCACTGTGGTGAAGGGGGGGGCTATCCTGTTCACCCTGGCAAAGGGGAGGGGTCTCCCTCATTGATATGAAAGTGGTTCCCGATCCCACCCACTCAGCTGGGAGATCATTAGCTGGAGGGGCATCAGTAGGGGTCCTAATTCTACAGCTCAAGGTCCATTTTAAAAAAAAAAATTAATAATAATTAAAAAAATAAAAAAGCAAATGAGTTCACTGTGCAGGCAATGCCATGTAGCATCTGCTAGTATACAATGTTTTTCTTTATTAAAAAGAGAAGTTTATTAATCCTTTAAAGCAGCTGCAAAGTTGTGGTAGAATCAAAGAACCACAAAAAAGTATCCCTGCTGACCTACTTTTCTTCCATTAGTACAAAGATGCTGCTATAGAAGCATTTCAGTTTTCAAATTGATTAGAATTACATTAAATTTTTTTTTTTTAGAATGACTCAAAAGGGCTACTTCAGTCTAAAAAAAGAAACATTCTTGGTAAATAGTCTATAGGGAGACAAGAAAAGGCTCTTAGTGATATGAAGATTATAAGAAACCACCACATTTCCTGTTTATTAGCAGCAAAATGATTACTAGGACAATTAGCAGCTGTCAGATTCTTTTAAAGGAGCAGTAAACTTTTATTTATGAAAACACATATTTTATAGAGCATTTCTTGCTGAATAAAACAAGGTCTCTCCCACCGCTGTCAGATGTTTTATTCACAATTTAAATCAATTCAAATAATCAGGAAATTAATTTACTGTGTTTACTTCCTGGTAGTTCTAACTGACAGGAAGTGACAGTCCATTTCTATCACATTCTCTGGAGAACTGTATGTCTGACTTTCATCTCCATTAGAATCTAACAGGAAAACTAATTAGAATTTGACCACTAGAGGGCACTACTAATGTAAAAAACATTGGTTTAAAGGGATAGTAATACTTGAAAATAATTGTATTTTATATTGTAGCCCTTAAAAAAACCTGAAAAATTATATAAGTCTTATCTCCCAAACCTTTATGGTTTGGAAGATATTCACATGTAAAATATAGTAAAATGCTGTTTTCCTGGCTGTTTCAGCCAAGTCTGCCATCTAGTGGACAGATTTGGAATTCGGTCCACAGAGCAACCGGCAGCTCTTTAGCAGTGCCGAGATCACGATCTTTTGAAAAGAACTACTTAATTGGAACTATCTACAAAGTGTGCCTGGCTTGAAAGCACACTTTGTAGACCATTCCAATTAAGAAATTATTTTTAAAGATGGTGATCTCAGCACTTCTGGAGAGGCACAGCCGGTCCTGGGACGGGATTCCAAATCTGAAGGGTGGAGCAATGACGTCACTCCAGGGGAAACTTTACTTCTGAATATCTCCCATACCATAAAGGTTTGGGAGATAAGACTTATATCATTTTTCAAGTTTTTTTAAGGGCTACAATATAAAATAAACTTATTTTCAAGTATTACTATCCATTTAAACTGTAATAACTCTGGAAATATAAATCTCTCAGCAGTCGGAGTACCCTTATCTTACTCAATAGGAAAATCCCTGCAATATATATTTTTTCATAAAAAAAAGCTTACTACTCCTTTAAGGAGAAAATAAATAGTAAAAATGTACAGATGGTGCTCTGTTGTCCCATCATAATCATTAACCCTTTGAAGGCCAGAGAACCCTTTGGTCCTCATGGGATTAAAGGGGAATTACAGTATATGCATAAGAATATGCGGCTTTCAATTGTATAATCCTTTGAATGCTAGAGATCTCTGCAATGCATTGTCAATCAAGGCATTTATGATGTTTCTCAAAGTCAAGGGGTTAACACAAAGACATATACAGGGCTGAATTCCACTGCAAGCAATGATTTATAACTGGTTGTATCTACAAATTTCCCCATAGACTCCAATAGGAGTCTGTGGCACAAATCCATTGACAACATTAAAACCTGCAATGTAATCCCAGCCTTTAGTTAGGTGTTCTTCATTCAGCAGTCAAGCATCTATTTGCTTTTTTTTTTGCATTTGAACACAGTTGTAGTCTACACAGCTCTGACAACTGACATTTCATTATGTGAAGATGATTAAGCTCCAGAATGCAGGTGGGGTTTTCATTTATCTTACAGAGTGGATGTGAATTGCTTGTTATCTATTGAGTTTCATCTGATGGAGAAAAATATATAATATTGAGTAGTCAAGTCTTTAAGAATTGGGCATAAGGGCACCAGTCATTGACAAACTCTGAATGCCCTAGAATGCAGTAGGGAACCCTCTGGATCTGTGGCAAACAACAGAGACTGTGTTAGCTAAAGAAAAAGCAGGAGATTGGTAGAGTAAAAATTATACCTTTATTGGCAAACTGAGTGCTCTAGGATGAAAGCTTTCAAGACAACTTAGGTCTTTCTTTCAGGCATCATAAGAATGAATGCTGAATACACAATACATGACAGGCTAAACACTCATGCAAATTAGTTTAACATTTAAATTCCACTGGCAGTGGATATTCTTATCAGTGTTGTCTATAATTCATTCCGTAGGCTCCAGTAGAGTCTCTGTAGTTGACTAAAACATAAACAAGATTTATTATCTTTTTGTTGCACCATTGAATTTTAGTCTTTAGCCAGATATGGCTAAGTCTGTACAATGTATGGGTTAACCCTCAAACTTCCAGAGGGGTGCACAACCCATCTCTTGCAATGAGCTACATTATCCCACTTCATAATCATATTTTGGGCCTTTGGCTACCAGGAGGCTGTACAGTTAATTGCAAGAGATTGGTTGTGCACCCCAATGTCACTTGGAATGTTACTCCATACAACCTCTAGATTTAGCCATCTCTGTCTAAAGACTAATATTCACTGTGTAACCCATCCTGCCTCCTTCCCTATCTATCAAGTGCAGGAGCAGTCTAGCCCAGTGCCACCTATCTCATTTGTGTGGTCATGGTGCAGTACTGTTGGTGGCTGGTTGATGGTGCTGAAGTGGTGACAATAACCCACTGTGAGTCTTTCATCTCTCCTGAGGCTGCATGATGTGGTAAGCCAGCATACAGTACCTCCCAAGTGCCCCTCTTTGAGACTCAAATCCCTCTTTCCCACGCTGGTGTCCCTCTTTTTTAGGAGATTCTACTGTGTGGTGTAGATATGTAGAGATGTGTATCATATTGCTCCACACAATAAAACTCGCATTAATCTATTTAAGTTTCAGTATTTGTGTTTATAAATTAGCCTGTGTAAATAAAATACTTTTGTCTTGTTCTAAATAGGAGATCCTACCGTGTGTTGTAGATATGTAGAGATGTGTATCATATTGCAATAAAACTTACATTAATATATTTAAACTTGAATAGTGGTGTTTATAAATTAGCCTGTCTAAATAAAATACTTTTGTCTTGTTCTAAATCTTTTATTCACTTACACAGACACGTGTCGGTAGATCATGAAGTTACCTAAAAAGTCCCCAGCACCTAAAACAAAAGTGAATGAAATGTTGGGAGGTATGAGTCAGTGTCAGGACAGTCATGAAGCAGCAGGAGAAAGGAGAAGTAGACAGTTAGACAGTTGTCCCTTTTACCCCATGACCTCTAAAAAGCAGAAGTATATCATTGGCTGCTTCTACCTAAGACCCTTAGCAACAGGCCAAATAGTCAACTGTTATATCCATCCCCAAATATGGTCTTTCTGTGCACAAGCCAAATGCATGTTCCTCACCTCCTTGGCTCATGCTAAGAGAAAAGGTATATATTGAGTGCCAGGACCCCTATACGTCAGTAGAGGACAGATCAGGTTACCTGATACTCAACTGACCAAGGCTGACTGGTATGTGATTTCATTATTATGGCAAGCAATATCTTAGAATTATCTCACACTCTGCTAGTTGGATTTTGTAATGTTATGTAACTTGTTTTTATTGTGTTATTGCTAAGCCAATAAACATTTGCATGATATGTAATGTATTTAAAATGCTCTTGGGCAAATATACACATCAATATATACCATTGGGGAATAAGCACAAGAGAAGTAAAGCAAAACCAATGTGGATTAATAATGTGGTTAGCAGGGAAATGAGAAATAAAAAGCAGGCTTTTAAGGTGTTTAAGTCAAATGGGTCAGATGCATCATTTAAAAAATATAAAGAATGTAATATTATTAATGATCTAGAAGTGGGAATTGAAAGTAGCATCTCAATCTTTGCTGATGACACTAAGCTATGTAAGGAAATACATACAGAGCTGGATGTGTTTTCCCTACAGAAGGATTTAGATAAACTAAGCGAATGGGCAGAAAAGTGGCAGATGTCATTTAATGTAGATAAATGTAAGGTTATGCATTTGGGTTGTAGAAACAAACTTGCTACATACACTGTAAATGGGAAACAACTTGGGAAATCCTCATTAGAGAAAGATTTAGGCGTACTGATAGACAATAGACTTCACAGCAGTGTGCAGAGTCACTCGGCTGCTGCAAGAGCAAATAGAGTACTAGCCTGCATAAAAAGAGGTGTAGAAGCAAGGGATGCTAATATTATCCTACCTCTGTATAAATCCTTGGTGAGGCCTCATCTAGAATATGGAGTACAATTTTGGGCGCCTGTTCTAAAAAAAGACATTACTGAACTGGAAAAGGTGCAGAGACGTGCAACAAAACTGATAAAGGGATTGGAGGATCTGAGTTACAAAGAGAGACTAGCCAAACTGGGTTTGTTTACATTAGAAAAGAGACGTCTAAGGGGTGATATGATTACCATTTACAAATACATTCAAGGTCAATACAAAGAACTATAGAATGAATTATTTATGCAAAGAGCTGAGCTAAGAACAAGAGGTCATCCATTAAGACTTGAGGAAAGGCACTTTCGACTAAAACACAGTCAGGGATTCTTTACAGTAAGGGCGGTAAGGCTATGTAATTCTTTGCCTCGGGATGTTGTGCTTGCAGATAATGTAACTGCATTCAAAAAAGCAATGGATGCCTATCTAGCACAGAACAATATTGACAGTTATGACAGATGGCTTCAAAGCAAATAGGATATTGAGCCGGGGAACTATTTGACACACACACACACACACACCCACACTGGAAATTGCTCCAGAGGGCTTTTTTGTTGCCTTCCTCTGGATCAACAGGGGTGTTATTGGCATGGGCTGGACTTGATGGACGCATGTCTTTTTTCAGCCTTATCTACTATGTTACTATGTAAATACATTTGAGATATTACGCACCCATATTTAGGACAGGGGATAATTATATCTCATAACTTTCTCTGGGACAAGAGGAAAAACCCACACTTAGTGCTACTTTAGCACTAGGGTCATAACTCTGTCTCAAGAGGACCATGATACATTTTTATTTTTTGACCGATGCATTCTGGGATGGCAGTGCAGCATGCAACAGTGCTGCCATTGCAGAATTCCATGATGTACCAGGACCATCACCGGTACTTAACACACAAACACTGATGACGGTCCAGGCACATCACTGGCCATTAAGGGGTTAAAAACAATAAATGTTGACAGCTGGCTAAACAGGCAAAACTATATAAATATAGTGTGTATGGCTAGAACAATATATCCACTAGGGTGGGAGAGGGAGAAAAATACATATGTATAAGTATATAACCACTAGAGCTGTATGGGTACAAAGGGTACACAGTAAGTGGTACAGATGAAAAACTATGGTAATATAGATGTACTTATACTTAGTATAGGTCTTTGGTATATCATCAGAATAAATAGCAATTGAAATGGTCACATCAATAAAATACAAGGAAATCAAAGTGCTGGCAGTGGTACTTCCGAATGGAGATGTGTTTGTACATAACATTTGGAAGAAAGGTTACTTCTGTACCAGTAATCTGATTTCCTTGTATTTGATTGATGTGACCACTTCAGTTGTTATTTACTCTGATGACATGCCAAAGACCTATACTAAGTGCATCTATTATAAGAATATGGTGCACCATGTCTTCACATCGAGGATACGACTAAGTGAATGGTAAAATCATCAATTCTTTATTGCCATACAAAAACATGCAATCCATACCTCACATTTCTTTAACAGGCGTATATGGGATAAGGTGGGCACCGCACTGCAGACACCTCTCAAACCATTACAATCAACGTGTTTCGCGTGGCAATAAAGAATTGATGATTTTACCATTCACTTAGTCGTATCCTCGATGTGAAGACTTGGTGCACCATATTCTTGTGTATGTGGTAATTAAAAGGTATTTGGAAGAGCCTTTTGGGAGCACAAGTGACGGTGGACGACAAGTGATTTTAAAAGGGGATGAGGATTCACGTTTGAGGTTGTGGAGGAGAAATTGTTCCAAACAAATTATATATTTATGATCCAAAGTGGAGCAGCTTGTTTCTGTTTTTTGATGAGATTGTAAGTGCATCTATTACCTTAGTTACTCATCTGTACACTTACTGTGTACTGCCATTTTACTCATACAGTTCCAGTGGTTGTATACTAATACATAGTTATTTTTCTCCCTCTGCCACGGTTCAGCCCTAGTGGATTTATTGTTTTAGCCATTGTTTGATAAATACAATATTTATATAGTTTTGCTTATTTAGCCAGCTGTAAATAAATTATTGTTCTTAGGTTTTTTTTATTCTTAGTTTTATCAAATTCTACACTTTGTTGTGTCATTTGTTTTTCTTTTCTCTCTTTTCCCCTTTTTGTTTTATGGCATTAGGTCTGCGGGTGTGACACTTCTGCTGTACTGTGGATCAGGACTAGATACAAGTACACTGAGGTGCTTATAGGGACAGAGAGTGCTTCCTTATATTTATTCTTACTTACTCTGCATTTTTGGGTGTATTTATATTCACTCCATCCAAATCGATTATAGTTCGGGTCTATCTCAAGCGTCGGTGACTCACAAATTCCTTTGTGCTCAATGAATTTTCCCAGTAAAATAGCTTTTAATCTTTCTAAGGTACACGTTTTATGTATTCTGTTTAAAGCGGACGTTTCATGTGAATAAAATTGCACCCAAATATATTACTAACCTAGCGATATGCAAAGTTATACTATCCTTAAGCTCACTAAGTCAGGGGTATTGAAGAAAAAACACATCTTCTGAAGGCATCGGGATGCACAGTGCTTACAAGAGAAGATCTGTGCCTTAAGGCACCAAGGAACGTCACCACCAATGCTGGCATAGAACGGGACAGACAGCACAGACTGAGGTACATTTCCTCTAAGATGTCTGCACTGTCTGTCCTTTGGTTCCTGCCGAAGATGTGGTTTTTCTTCAATTCCACTGACTTATTGAGCTTAAAAGGATAATATAACTTTGCATATCGCTGGGTTAGTAATATATTCGGGCGCAATGTTATTAACATGAAAAGTTCCTCTTTAAGACTTCCTCATGATACCTTTAGAGCAACACCATGTAGATGCAAGAAATATATATGTGTTCATACAAGTAACCTGGATTAGTTTATTTATATCTATTGTAAAACTCCTATGATAAATTAAAGGAATAGTAATGTTTCACAATAAAACAGCTCCAATTAATCTTCATAGTATTTGGGCCATGTAAAGAGTTATTTCAGTTCTGTCAGAGTTTAGTTCAAGAGATTAATTGAATGATAAAGTATCCCCCTCCCACCCCTTTTACTGATGTAATACTGTTCACCTCAGAGCAGCAAGACTGTCCTCATGGATCGCAGAGAGGGACAATCTTCAGTGAGCAGAAGGGAAAACCTGAAAAACCTTCCAAGGGCAGCAGGGTTTTCATTATGCTCACAGTAAGAAAATTGTCCCTTGCTGTGATCTGTCTGGCCCCAGGACCAGATTCCATATCTGAGGAGAGGTGTCTTACATGAGGGTTACTTTATCATTCAATTACTCTTGTACTACAACGTTGACAGTATTGAAATAACACTCTCCATGGCCCAAATACTATGAAGATTAATTGGAGCTGCCATTTATGTGAAACATTACTATCCCTTTAAGTAAAGCATGGACCTCTCACAAGCATAGAATAGCTTCTGATATTTCAGATAAGTAATGTTGTAACCTATGGCTCTGTCATGTCATTGCCAGTTCAGTTATACACACATATTTATAATTAAAAATATGACTAGGTTATCCATTAAGACTAGAGCACAGGCGCTTTCAACTAAACCAAAGGCAGGGATTTTTTACAGTATGGGAGGTAAAGCTATGGAATTCTTTGCCTCTGGATGTTGTACTTGCAGATAATGCAACTGCTTTCAAAAAAACAATGGATGCCTATCACAGAACAATATTGAAAAGTATGACAGATGGCTTCAATGCAGATAGGTTATTGATCCAGGGAACAACCATTTGTAGTCAGGAAGGAATTTTTTTAAGTACTTAGGGCTAAATTGGAACATGGCTTCAGAGGGCTTTTTTTTGCCTTCCTCTGGATCAACAGGGGTGTTTTTGGCATGGACTGGACTTGATGTATGCATGTCTTTTTTCAGCCTCATCAGCTATGTTACTATGTATATCTCAAGCAGTTTATTTGCTTCCATTAGATATGTACATGCAAAGTGATGTATCTGAAGCTGATTAAGAAGGGGATACAAATGGACCAGTGATGAGATGTATCATGTTACAAGTTTAACACTTGCTAGGAAAACAAATCAGTATTTTACCAGTCTACCAATGTTTTCCATTGATATATGTGTGTACACACAAACCCACTGCTGTAAATGTTATTATTTTATGTGAAGGAGGTTGACATTGCTCTTTAAAGGGGCCCCTCCATTTTTTCCTGTGGCCCCATGTGTGCCCTCCCAAGATATGATTTCTAGAGTCACCACCGACAGGTATGAAAATACAGCATTTTTTCAAACTACTGAAGGTGTAAGCACTTAGCACTGTGTGAACCTAGGTCTCATCACAGAACATTCTAATAAGTTCTGTGTAATTTTCAGACTTTCTTAAAGCTCTAATAATCTATAGAACTGAAAAGACAATCTCTGTAATGACTGGCGTGATAGGTGGGGGTCTTCACTCTCCATGGGTTGTTTATTAAATCCCAAAGTAGAAACATGGCAGAAAATACTGGCACGTTATAAATTTGAATATTTATGTACACGCATACTCCTGCTAACAAACGTTTCTCACATATTTTGTAAGTATGATGATTTGCCAGAGTAACATCAAAATAATTTATGAATCCATAAAGGATTTATTGAAGGAATGCATTTGGAGAACAATTTATCTGATACACTGCTTTTGCTGATGCTTACTACCCCCATTTGTTGCACTGGTATAAAAACACAAGTTAAATGTAACTTTTGTCAAGGGATCTAGAACTAAAGAGGGTACAGCGAAGAGCAACAAAATTAATTAAGGGAATGGAGGACTTGACGAATGAGGATGACTAGTCAAACTTGGTTTATTTACTGTAGAGAAAAGATGACTAATAGGAGATCTTATCACATTGTACAAGTATATGAGAGGTCAATACAAGGATCTCTGTGATGAGCTATTCATTCCAAGGCCTGACCAGGTGACCAGGGGAAACTCTTGAAATTAGAGGAAAGGAGGTTTAGACTTCAGTAGAGGAAGGGTTTTTTTGCAGTAAGTTCTGTTAAATTGTGGAATTACTTGCCCAAGGACGTGGTTATGGCAGATACAATGGATACATTTAAGAGATGATGAGATACATTTATTTCAAAAGGGAACATATATACTGTATATTAGTAGGTAAATCAGGAAGGTCTGATAAAGACTAACTTATTTGGTAGCAGGAAATCTATATTATTCTCAGTCACTGGGGTATGAGGCAAAGGTTGATCTTGATGGACTTGTGTCTTTATTCAACCTAATTTACTATATTACCATGTTACTATGATTAGTGGACCCCTCTCTCCAGTCCATTAAAATATGGGGCAGTGTGGATGGCAGTCAGGAGGAAGTAGGTTACAGGGAGAACGAAGAAAGTGGAAGGGACAGATAGAGATAGAGCGTGAAGGAAGAAGGGAGGGAAAAGAAGGAAGGGAATAGCACTTCACACACACAATGAAAAACTCTCCAGCACAAATAAAGCTATTTATTTTCAATAACACAAAATAGCTAACACAACATAGGTAACTTTCAAGATCCCCTAAATCTGGAGTAGTCAATGTTGGAATCTCCAGCAGTTGGGGCTGCACTTCCCATTATCTCCAACCAGCCAATTGGCCCAAAGTTTGACTTCCACTGCCCTATGTTGATATATGGGGACACTCCATTAAAATCCCTTGGATGCTAGAGATGGCTACAACGCATTATGAAGCAATGCTGTAGAGATATTTTAAATTTCCAAAGGGTTAAACACAATTGCATTTCCAACTAGATATTGACAGTTCTTATTCCTTGGAAATGAACATGGTTTTTCTCTTAATGTGGAATCCACAAACACTTGCAATATGTAATGTACAAAAAAAATACCCTCATTGGCTCTGTGTCAAACTTGACAGCAGATTGTGCATTATCCAGTAAGTGACAGTTTCTGGGATTTTCTCTCCTTACTGGAGAAGTCAAGAGTGCAGAGCCAGGCACATAGCTACGTCACATGCTCTTCAACAGATGGAGATGTGAAAGATGGAACTGGCAAATCTTGGCGAGGAATGTATACAAACTTGTCTTACCATCTGAAACTGTTTAAGAGAACAGACTGCTGAGAAAGTCCTTCTGTCTGTCATTTCTAAGTGATTTTCTGTGGCCAACATGCAGGTCCACTCATTAGTGAGCTAGGTATTTCAGAGAACTGAACAACCTAAATATTTCTATGAGGTTCTTGTAACCCAAACACTGAGGACACAGAATAGATGACTAAAAGAAAAGTATCATCCTCCTCCTCCTCTTCTGCCTGGGAATATGCATCAGCATGGGGAAAAAATCAGATGATGATAATATGCATCACTGAAATACAGTTCATGATAAATGTAGAAGATATCTCTAAATTAAGTGTAATACAAGAAAAACTAACCATTATGAGTTCTGTTTAACCCATTGAGCACCAAGGAGTTAAGCAATGCTTTTCAGGCCAATGTGTTGCTTCCCTACCAGCACTCAAAGGGTTAAAGATGCCTTATCCTGCCTTCTGGCTGTCAGTGTAACCCCCTATTGTCCTTAATTGCATGCTCACTTAAAGGGATAGTAATGTTTCATAATAAAAGCAGCTCTAAATAATCATCATAGTATTTGGACTTTGGAGAGTGTTATTTCAATTCTGTCAGAGTTGTAGTTCAAGAGTAATTGAATGACAAAGTGTCCCCCTCCCACCCCTTTTACTGATGTAATACTGCTCAGCCAGATCAGAAGGGAGGTGCCCAGGTAGATTGCAGAAAGGGACAATCTTCAATTAAGATAAGGGAAAAACCTGAAAAACTTGTCAAGGGGGGCAGGGATTTCATTGTTCTGATAGAAAGAAGATTGTCCCCTTCTGTTATCTGTCTGGTCTATGGACTGCATTCCACATCTGAGAAGAGATGACTTACACTATGTAAAAGGGGCAGGAGGGGAAACTTTGCTTGTGAATATATCTCAAACCATAAAGGTTTGAGAGATAAGACATATCATTCATGTTTTTTTAATGCCTACAAAATAAAATAAAGTTAAAACGAAGTATTACTATCCCTTTAACAAATGTGGCATTCAGACATTTAAAAGTTTTGTTCACACAGGAATGAATAGCAATTCTGTGTGTCAGAGCCTGACTCATGGGTGATTTTGATAAAGCTTTTAAAAATGCAGTGCATAAAGTAGATAGGGTTTATTGCAATTAAAGAAATGGTAACATTTCATTAGGAAACAAAATGTATTTTACTGTTGAGTAAAACACGGTTACTGACTGCCAGCAGTTGCTTATTTCAAAAGTTATTAGAATCACAAGTTATTTTTTTTTAATTAAACTACAGTGTCCTGTTATGATCACCAGGACACTGGCCCATGTTTATAAAAGCAAACTGGAGTTATTATGTAATAAGCCAAGTGCAATATAGGGTCCAAATAAAGATTCCTAAATTCACATGCACTTGAATAGAATTTTTTAACCCCTTGAATGCTAGAAAGGTCTCCAAAGCATTGCTTTGCAATGCATTGGAGACCTTCTAGCATTCAAGGGGTTAAAAGCCCAGTTTAATTTGACAGGAATTTTTATCTGTCCCATAAAGTGAGGATGGTTTATTCCAGAATAAAGTATAATGTAAGTGTGAGCAACTGGCAGCTCCACAGCTGTTGTTTGACTACAACTCCCATTGAGTTAAAGTCAACACACTGCTGTAGGGCCTCAGATTGCCTAACCCTGCTATAGTCAGTGAAAAGTCTTTCTTGACCTCATTTATTTGTTAGGAAGTGGAGGAGATAATGGTAAAAAGAATGTTGTAATCAGTGTGACCCAAGACTTTCGTCACTAGAAACAGAACCACAGAAATCGCAGAAGCCTAAATATTTTTATATAAGTGTCATAATCCAAACACAACGACACAGACAGGATATGTAAAATCCCAACTATTTCCTAGGAATATACATCAGTGCTATTACAGCAAATTATGGTAAATGCTCATCTGGCTTTCTGCTAATATTTTAGAAATCACAATTGCAAACACAGCAAGAGCCCTATGCAAAAGAGTGACAATTCTGGAACAAACCAACTGCACCACAGGGGAAAAAGAAAATTAAATGGGGTTTTCAACCCCCTGAATTTTAGAGAGTTACCCAATGCATTGCAAAGCATTCAAGAAGTTAAGCTCCCTGTGTAAATCAAGGACATTTTTCCTCCCAATGTGAGCAGGTTAAAATAAAAGGCTTACAAAAGATTTCATAGAAACATATATTTTGACTTCAGATAAGAATCAATCAGCCCATCCAGTCTACCCATTTTCCTATAAAATGCTGTCTTACAAGGTTCTAAGATTAGACTTACAGCTATGTCTACCACTTCCACTGGGAGGCTATCCCATGAAACTATCACTCTTTCAACAAAGTAGTAGTTATGAATATTATTTCTGAGCCTGCCATCCTCTAACTTTAGATCATGTCCTCTTGTTCTAGACATCCTTTTTTCTGCCCTCCTCCAGAACTGTATTCAATCCTTTAATATAAAGATTTATATTATTACACCTATTAAGATATTTGAGAGTACCCTGGTTTTGCTATGAATACACTGAGCCATCTTAGTTGACCTTCTTTGAACTGCTTCCAGTTTATTAATTAATGTCCTTCTAGTAACTTGGTCTCCAGAACTGTATACAGTGTCCTCTTAGTTAGGGAAAGAAATTTACTAACCGATATTTCATTTTCTTCTGTGTATCTCCTCGTCATAAAGAAGTATGGGATTTATCTCCTTCCTCCAGCTGGTAGGACTGTTTAATTGATTTAAATAGTAGGCTCCCCCCACTATCTTCAGTTATACTTTTGTCCAAGCTGAAAAATCATATGAAAAACACTATAATATTAAGGGTGGGTGTGACGTGGAGATACACAGAAGAAAAGGAAATATCAGTTAGTAAATTTCTCTCTTTCTTCTGTGTACTCCCCGTCACAAAGAAGTATGGGAACTTCCCAAGCCTAAACCTTGGGGAAGGAAATCCACATAGATTCATGGACATGCATATATAAGCATACTACAAATGAATATACACATAAATATATATATATATATATATATATATATATACCTATATGTGAAAGGACCTAAGAACACATTTAGTTATTATATTGAAACAAAGGAATGGTGCATATCCTTCCCGTCACTGTGGGATTATAGCTTGAAGCACACCTCGCCCAAATCTAGTGTCTGTGGAGGCATTGATATCCAGTTTATAATGCTTTATAAACCTGGAAATAGAAGACCATGTTGCTACTCTGCAGATCTCCTCCGGAGAGGAATTAGCCTTAGTAGCCCAAGATGTTGCCATGGCTCTAGTAACTGAATGGGCCTTCACTTTTAGTGGAGGTTCTAGTTTTGCCTCCTTATAGGCGGTAATGATACATTTCCTAATCCATCTAGCCACTGATTGTTTAGAGGCTGGCAAACCTTTTCTCTTACCTAAAAATTGAATTAATAAGTTCTCTGATTTCCTAAATTCCTGACTTCTATTTAGGTAAATAGAGATACATTTGACTAGATCCAAAGAATGAAGCCTCTTTTCCTTGTCACACTTAGGGGAAGAACAAAAGGAAAGGAAAACTATCTCTTGATTTAGATGAAAATCTGAGATTACCTTCCCTCTGAAAGAGGGCCTCATTCTAAGCACAACCTTGTCCTGATAGATAAGTAAGGGGCTTTACAAGAAAGAGACTGCAACTCATTAACCCGTTTAGCGGATGTAATTGCTGTTAAAAAGACAGTTTTCATGAGAGATGTCTTAGAGAAATAGATTCTAAAGGCTCAAACAAAGGGGAATCTACTAGCTGAGTTAACACAATATTGAGATCCCATGCAGGAATAGTCTCTCTTATGCTAGGACGAACCTTCTCTATGGCTTTGACGAATCTTTTGATTAGGTCATCTTTTGCCCAGTGCTTGGATAGGACAGCTGAGAGTGCTGAGATCTATAACTTCAGAAATGCCAGACTTAGACCTAAATCAAAACATTTTGTAAGATAACTGGGGCTGTAACCTGATCCTTGTGTATGCTATTTTTAATGCACCATATTCTGAAGGTCTTCCAAACTCTGTCATAGATCCTAAGGTAGATTTCTTACGTCCTGCTATGATGGTATCAGCCACCTTTATAGAGAAAACTTGCTGTTTCAAGCTTTGCCACTCAGTCTCCAGGCTGTCAGGTAGAAAAAACTGGGATGAGGATGTATAGAGGCCCCTGTGATAGTAGATCCACTCTGTTTGGCAGTGGCCATGGATCCTGAACTGACATCCTGACTAGTTCTGAGTACCATGAGCGCCTAGGCTATCTGGGGGCAATCAAGATGACCTCCACTCTGTCTGTCTTTACTTTCCTGAGAACCTCTCTGATTAAAGGAATAGGGGGAAAGATGTCAGCCAGAGAGAAAGTCCTGGAATATTTCAGAACATCATGGCCCAATGCCTCCATCTGGAAAAAAATCTTTAGCATTTTCTGTTCTCCAGGTTGGACATTAGATCCACTTCTGGGATTCCCCACCTGTGAGTTATCTGCTGGAATACTTGTGGATTCAGTGACCACTCCCCCGGGTGAACCCTGTTCCTGCTCAGGTAGTCCTCCTGAATATTCCGAACGCCCGCTATGTGGGAGGCCGAAATGGCCAGTATGTTTCTTTCTGCCCAATGAAAGATCTTTGCAAGTTCCCTGTTCAGGCCTGAGCTCTTTGTTTCTCCTTGCTTTTTCAGATACATGACAGCTGTCATGTTGTCCGATCTGATGTGGTCCGCCTTGCCTTTTAGTTCCCTTTGAAAGAATCTTAATGCTTGACTTATGGCACCCAGCTCTAACACATTTATGTGTAGATCTTTTCTGTTCTGGACCATGTCCCCCGAGCTGTCATAGATCTGTAGACCACTCCCCATCCTCGGGGACTGGCATCCGTAGTGACTATTTCCCACTCTGGGTCTGTGATTGGAGTTCCTTTTTGAAGATTTTTCCTCTTTGTCCACCAAAGAAGGTTGTGTCGCACCCTCGCTGACAGGTGAATGCACTGAAGAGGATCTGGATGATATCTGTTCCAATATATTAGGAAATGAGATTGAAGGTGCCTTGAATGGAACCTTGACCAAGGGATTACTTGGATGGCTGACATCATTACCCCCAGGCATCTCATAAATCTGTGAGCCGCATGACTCTTCTTCTTTCTGAATCTTAATACTCTTTTTATTGTGTTTGATATTCTTTCTTCTGAGAGAGTGATAATGCCTCTTTCTGTGTTGATTCTCATTCCTAAGTATGTCAGGTCCTGTGATGGAATTATATGACTCTTTTGAGAGTTGATGATCCAACCCAGATGCTGTAGGTGCTTGATCTTCTGTTTGGGCTATTATTAGGAGGTCGTCTAAGTAGGGAACGATGGAGACTCCTTTTTCCCTGATGGGTTCTATGGTGGCAGCCAATATTTTTGTAAAAACCCTTGGAGCTGTGGCTAAACCTGAAAAGGATAGCTGTGAACTGAAAATGCTTGTTCTCTTATGCAAATCTTAGAAATCTTTGATGTTCCTTTCTGACTGGGATGTGATAATAATTGTCTTGCAATTCCACTTTTGTTAGGTAGTTGCCTGATCTTATGACGGAGTTCACTGATTCTATTCTGAATGTTTTCTGTATCAACAGGGTATTCAGATTCTTGAGATACAGAATGGTCCTCCAAGAACCTGAAGTCTTGGGTACTGTAAACAAAATTGAATAGATTCCTGAATACCTTTGATTCTCTGGAACTTCCTGTATTACTTTCTTTGCTAGCAGATTCTGTATCTCGAACTTAGGGGTCTTCTTGAAAGGGAGCGGGTATCCTATCTCCAGGATATTCTGGACCCAACTGTCCGATGTTGTCCAGTGGTGATGAAATTTTAGCAAGCGCCTCCCCACCTGCTCTGGAGACGGCTCCCGTTCACCTTCAGAATTCTTTCTTAAATTGCATTTGCTTTTTGGGATAGTCCTTATGAAATCCCCCTCTAGCTTGCTGACCTGTTTGTCATCTCTGATCAAATGCACTAGGTAGATATTTCCTGGCGTCACAAAAGGATTGAGATCTAGATCTATATGAAGATGATATGGGTGGGGATGATCTCCTTTTCCTTTCCTGGGGTAAAAAGGCCCTTTTTCCCCCCTGAGATCTTCTTTATTAGATCTTCTAATTGGTCTCCAAAAAGCACATCACCCTTAAAGGGAAGGTTCACCAATTTAACATAGTAACATTGTAAATTAGGTTGATTAAAGACAATTCATCAAGTTCAACCTTCTCCTCTTACCCCAGTAACTGAGAATTTTATAGCTTTCCTGCTACCAATTAATTTGTTCTTAGATGAGCTATCCTCTCCCCAGGACTTAAGCCAAAGAGCTCTCCAAGATGAGACTGCTAAGGCTGATGAATTGGCACCTATTTTAATGGAATCCATGGAGGCATCGCAGATGAAATTATTAGCCTCTTTAATGGCAGATACCTTTTTGGCTAATTTGGACCTAGAGGTGCCTGACTCTATGCTTTTCTCAAGGCTAGAGAGCGAAATCTTTATAGCTCTAGACACGCAGGCAAGGGCTGTGGCAATTTGCATATTAATGCCTATTAAGGAAAACTGTCTTTTAAGAGCCGATTCTAATCTTTTTTCCATTGGGTCTTTAAGTGAAGAACCATCCTCTAGAGGAATGGTCGTATGCCTGGCTAACCTGGAAACAGCTGCATCTACACTGGAAGAGGATACCCAGTCTTTTATCTTATCTGGATCAACGGGATACATTTTAGCAAATCTTTTAGTAACTGAGGACCTCTTATCTACTTTACTCCATTCAGAGAAAACCATCTCTGAAATAGACTGGTGAACAGGAAAACTGGGAGAAGATTTTTTGTTACCCACAAAAGCAGCAACCAAGATGTTTAAGTCCTTCTGCTCATCAATCAGTCCTAAGGACTTTCTAACAGAATTTACGAAACCATCAATTTTATCTAAGGAGAAAGCACCTGATCCCTCTATTATTTCACCTTCCTCCTCAGAAGAATAAGCTGAGGACTCTATGCTATTTCTCTGTACATTATCTGCTTTAGGAGAAGAAGTACCCTCCCCTGGGTCTTCTAATCTTAGTCTCTTTATGGGAACTACCGACTCCTGCATAGATGTGAAGGTTTCCTGTAATGAAACCTTCATCCATGGTATAAATTCTTGGAAATGGTTTGGCATTTCTTGTAAGGCTGCCTTCTTCAAACAATCTGAGCAGAATTTAGCATTGTCTGACCCCTGAATTTTCTTCACGCAATTAGCACAAGACTTCTGTTTCTGTTTATCCTCCTTTGGGATGGGGGGCAGAATCACCCTTCTCCTTGCTAGAACAAAACTTGGATGAAGACATGTTAACTAACTAAAATGCAATACTTTATTAATTTATTAAAAAATAAATAAATAAAAACCTTTCTAGGCAACATGAATCCTTACCTTGCTGAATCCTTGTCTCTTATATTCGGTGTGCATTCGATGTCTGGAACGAACCACCCCATAACACGGAAGTGCTGGACCACTTGAAAAACTTCCTTCTCCCCCTACCTCTTGCTGTCCGCCTGAAGGGGAATCACCACCCCTGGTCCTTAGGTAGCAGAAAGAGTGCTCAAGCCTGCATCAATGTGCATTTCTGGGACACGTCCCACAGCGCTAGTTCAGCGTAGGGAAAACAGCATCCGACTACCTTCTCCCATACGGCTGAAGGAGCGTACCGCCGCCTAAACCAGCCAGATTACTGCAAACAAAGGTATGTTGCGATCTGCATCTCAAAGAAAACTGAAGATAGTGGGGGGAGCCTACTATTTGAATCAATTAGACAGTCCTTCCAGCTGGGGGAAGGAGATCAATCTCATACTTCTTTGTGACGGGGAGTACACAGAAGAAATATTAAATGCAAAATACATATGACATTTGTTTAACAAACCTGGATCAACAGCAACAAAATGATAGCTTCACTTACATTTTTAAGCTGACCCACTTAACTCTCACTTCCTTCCTTGATTGTCTTCAGGAACCCCCAATTGGAGATCCTACTAGTCTTTTTCCACTCCGGGGAAGAGTTATCAGCCTCTCTACATGAAAAAGTCCTTTGAGGCCCTTTAGGAGATTCCCTGGCAGGTCAGTGCAAGGGGCCAACATTCCTCAATCTGAAGACTCAGGTCCTTCGTTAGATCCAGAGTAGTGTTGAGCGAGCGTGCTCGGCCGATGCTCGGATCGGCTCGAGCATCGCTCTGCTCGGCACATGGCGGTACTCGTCGAGTACCGCCATGTGCTCGCCCGCCATGTTCGGGTGGCGGGGATCTGTGCCGGAGGAGGCACAGATCTGAAGACGCTCCGCTGGACCACCAGGGACTGGAGGTACGGGGGCATTGCGGAGATGAAGGGGGCATTGCGGAGATGAAGGGGGACATTGTGGAAGAGGGGCATAGCGGAGATGAAGGGGGACATTGTGGAAGAGGGGCATAGACTCTATGCCCCTCTTCCACAATGTCCCCCTTCATCTCCGCTATGCCCCTCTTCCACAATGTCCCCCTTCATCTCCTCTATGCCCCTCTTCCACAATGTCCCCCTTCATCTCCGCTATGCCCCTCTTCCACAATGTCCCCCTTCATCTCCTCTATGCCATAGAGGAGATGAAGGGGGACATTGTGGAAGAGGGGCATAGCGGAGATGAAGGGGGACATTGTGGAAGAGGGGCATAGAGGAGATGAAGGGGGACATTGCGGAGATGAAGGGGGACATTGCGGAGATGAAGGGGGCATTCGGAGATGAAGGGGGCATAGCGGAGATGAAGGGGGGCATTGACCAGGCACCCTCCCCTCATCAGAGCAGGGGGTGCCTGGTGTAATGCTCGTGTCGCCCCATTGTATTCAATGGGGCTCGGGTGCTCGGCCGAGCACTCGAGCCTCAGGGGGTGCTCGGTCAGAGCACCCGAGCATCGGGGTGCTCGCTCAACACTAATCCAGAGTTCTTACAACCACTCTAAAAACCTCTTAAAGCAATAATCTATATATATCCCTCTCCTAGCAACTCCTACGGTTAAATCTATGGAAAGTAAAATTGTTTTCCTGTGGTGTAGTTGGTTTGGCACAGAACTACTCCAGTTTTTGTTTGTAGATAAGACTCGCTAGTCGCTATACATCTGGGTACCCAGGAACTGTGTGTTATACTCCAGGCTTTAATGAACAGTGATACCATATTGAGTATATATAGTGATCCATCTGCGTAACTATTGTTTTGATTTCCTCCTGTTGATCCAATCATAAGCATATATCATATATTTGTCTTGGAGTGTTTATTATATGTTCGAAATAAATATACTTTGGTACCTTCCTAACCATTTGAACTGTCTTCTTGTGCTGATGGTGCTGTACTTGCTGATGCTTGCTGCTATGTCACCAATACTACTAGCACTTAGAAGTGGAACATCTTCCACAACTGCCTGCCATGTCGCTAGGTGGAAATAGACCATCATCTTGTTCACCACTACTCCCGCCACCAATATTGCACTCATGGTGTGTAGGGTGGATGATAAGAATCTATGGCGCTCTGCTTGCTGCTGCTGTGACATATGATCATCATCAATCAAACAATTTAAAAGCAGTAACTAAACTTGCAACTAACTCCATGATTTCAGAAGTACTTGAGTTGTGGTGGTGGTAATACCTAGTCCCTCCAGATCTCTCCTCCAGTCTTCATTTGTCACCTCCAAGAACACACTAATGATTACCCAATTATAAAGTGGGCGTAATTCTTGGGATGTTGTTTTTTGCTGATTTCTTACTTGCTAACATTGTCTGTTTCTTTTTGGGCCCATTATTTTCTCTCTCCTCCTCCAGAATACAATGTTCAACTCGATCAATAAGTATTTATTTATAATATTGGACAGAATCCAGTTGCTGATCACACGATGGCATAAATTCAGGCATTTTATGCTTAAAGTGGGGTCTAGCAATGTCACAAGAACCTGTTCCTCATTGCTTTTTCTAGAAACTATTCTAGGATCCTGCTAAAAGCATGCAAACATATCATTCACTAGCTGGTTTACATCTGTGTTATTCATCAATAAGGTGACCTCCTCAATAGACATCAGGACAAGAACAGATAGAGGGCTGACATAAACAGACAGTAATCAGGTAACAAAGAAGCCCCACCCAAAGCTTCCAATTAAGCATTGTATATTCGGTGATGGCCTTGCTCATACAGACATTCTAGCGTGTCCAGTGAGGAATTCCACCTAATGGGGACCTGCATTCTCAGCTTGTGATGGTGCAGGTTGTTACACTCTTAAGGAGGTGCCTAGATGGGACCTTGCTTTCCCTCTGCTCATATGTTTATTACACAGACAACAGATAGCAAAGTTTTGGATTTTAGATCATGGGTGATGTATCTTCAGACTGGAGATTTCATTGACTGAGGCATTCCTGACAGTGGGCTACTACAGCTGGTGAGAGCATTAGGCAATACACTTTCAGCAACATTCCTGGCTGGGGGTGGGGACATTCTTGATCTGTGATGCTGCTTACTTAATAATGTTACAGATGATGAGTATGGATGTTAGGGGGTTATACTTGTAATGGTAACACTGATGATAATCGAGACTGTTTTTTTCCCTCTTGTTTATTTGGCAGACTTTCCACGTGGTCTTTCAAACAGTACATAAATAGGCTTACTGCACCTTTCCACTTGTGGAAGATTAAACCTTTTCCTTTCAGCTAATTGTTGGGCCAGTTCATCATCGCTCTCACTTTCTACTGAATCTGGATATGAACAAGAAACTGTGGACAGTGGAGAGATATATTCTAAATCATTAATAATAGGTCATCAGCATCGACCACTTCCTCACCACCACCACCACCATCCCCGCTAGTTTCCCCATACCCACCAACTTCACATTCTTCTAGCTTTTTCTCAAACACTTTATTGTCACTTTTCCCCTGAGAGGGATTTTGAGAAGCTTGAACATTACTTTGCAGTACCAGTAAGTTGTTGCTATTATTGTCTCATGCAGCACTTGGTCCCATTGTTAAATACTCCTCCGCCGCTGTGGCAACAACATTAGAGTGACACTAATCATCATCTTTAGTCTTTGTACTAGTACTACTAATGTAGTGGACTTTTTCAAATCAATTTTACTAATAGATTCCTCTTCACAAGGAAGCGGTTCATTGTCATCACTTATTGTTACACAGCCACATTAACATTTTTGGAGTGCCACCTTACCATAAATAACATGTCCCTGCACTTCTCCTACCACTCCTTTCCTTTTACCCCTTCCCTTGTCATGTTTGGTGGGCATAGCAACAGTACCGTTGATTGTTGTTAACTTAAACCACACTAGCAGAGTCTCCCACTCCTTTAAAACACCCTCAAACAAACAGCTTACTTTATTAAGGTTTTTTTGCGGGGTTGAATTAAGTTGCTAGAAATCTCAGTATACTGTTTTCTCTCGCTCCCCAATCACAAATGTATAGTCTGGTGTCTGTCAGTGTTGTTGCATAACTCATTCACAAGATGACTGGATGCTTGACACTCACTCTAACACTTTTGTTTTGAGGGGTCACTCTCCCTTCTTCTCACCTACACCAATAAAATAACTGACACTGACTCCTCTAACACCACTTTATTTTCTAATCTTTATTTTTTATTTTATTTCACTAGAAATCACAGCCACACCCAGAAAACAACTGGCAGTGACTCCTCTAACACCCCTTTTTTAATCTTTATTTTTTATTTTATTTCACTAGAAATCACAGTGTGCACTTTTATCTCTCACTCCCAAACAACTCTTGACAACACTGGAATACTCAAATCGTTAGGCTGGAAATTTTGCTGTACGATTGACTTCCATACAATATATAGGCATAAAAGAAGAAAATCAGCACTTTTCTCAGAAAATATTTAGCTGAGCAGAAAGTGACATTTTCACCTTTTCTCTTTTGATGGTGTTGGTTTCACCCACCCCTAGAGGACTTCAATACCTTGTTCACATGAATGGAACATGCAGTTATTGATGACTGAAGGCAAGTGAACCTGGTTTCTGTTTTGTTTTTTTATGGGTGCATCACAAGAATGCTTTTCAAGCTATAAGAATGGCTAACGGTTCACTTTGAAAATGTTGCACGTAAAAGAGTGTGCAACATAAAGACGCACTAACCAGATAGCATTAATGAAAAGGGGGACATGAGAATCTCGCCCTGCATAAAAAACGCAAGATTCTCATGTCGCCGCATTAATCTCGTTTCAACCCAGAAACCTCCATCTCTTTTCGCATTTATGTTTTCTTTCCTTCATAAATTAATTACAACTACTGCACAACCTCCATCAGATGTATGTTACCTCTCCCATCTCATTAGAAGTAGTCTCCACTCAATGTACATCTGAGCACTGCGCTGGGCTGGGGATGATCGGAGTGGTAGTCAGCTGTCATTCTGCACGCAGAGAAGGGGAGAAAGAGCCCGGTGTAGTACTCAGATATGGGTCTCCTACATCTGATAGAAGTTTATTCAGTGTGTGTGCTTGTGCAGTGCTTGCAATTAATTTAAAAAGGACAGAAAACATAAATGCGAAGAGAGATGGAGGTTTCTGGGTTGAAGTGAAGTTTAATGCAGCAACATCAGAATCTTGGGCTTTTTATGCAGGGTGAGTTTCTCATATCACCCTTTTCATTGAGGAGACCCGGTTATTGCACCTTTATGGTGCACGCTCTTTTGTGTGCAACATTTTCAAAGGATACCCTAACTAAGTAAATGAAAAGCAGATATGAAACAAATTAACCGTTTCTTTGGAAAAAAACAGAATTACAGACTCAATTCTCTTACCTTTAATTTCAATAAGAAGACACCAACCGCTCATTAGATAGATAGGAAGACAGACAGATATAAGAAAAGTGTGTCAGGGAATTGTATATCCATTAGAGTTCTGCCTTTTCTACAGACAGTATAAAGAACTGCAGGAGGGATATGTGCAAATACAACACTGTGATAGAAGGAGTACTACTTCAATAAATATAAATGGGATAAGTCAGGAAGAAGTGGGACATCTTCCATGCACGTGAACTGCTGTTAATCCACTAAATCCTTTCCCAAGCCAAAGTGATAATTATTAATCTTAGAACAGAAGTCGAAAAAGAAAATTGGCTTTTAAACAGGTTAAGGCACTACACAGAAACTTAAAACAAGAATAGCTCAATTTATAAAAGGATCAAGACATTTTATTTTCCAAGGATCCAAATATAAACCAAGGAGGGAAAATTTGTTTTATGCCAGTAAGAGAGCAGAGACATGTATAGCCTTTCAAAGAGAAGACAAGAGCTAGCTGAGAACATTAGGAAGATGTGATGCCTTGCTGAGCCCTTTGAGTGCCATAGGAGTGTCCATCATATTGCAGAGAAATGCATTGCACACCTCTTTAGCACAAAAAAAGAGTTAACTACTTCTCTACTGTTCTGGTTTTCTTCTTCCTACTAGTGATTTCCTATTGCATTCACCATTCTTCAATTGATGAATGGCTGAATTGTATCAGACACTGGCCTATAGATCACCGAGCAAGCACCAGACATATCCACCAGTAGCCCCTGCTTGATTCAGGTTGATTTATCCCATGGACATCGATGGGAAAAGATACACATGTACACTGTGTCGGCCCTGATGGAACAGGACGATAGGAGAACTGGGGGAAACTAGTACGCAGGGATACAGGAAGCCCTAAGGGACCCCTAATTGAACAGGGCTGGGATGCTAAAACAAAACGGGACCCAGTAAGAGAAACAATGGTGAATATATATATATATATATATATATATATATATATATATATATATATAAACATAGTCCACATCAGCACTCACAGGACTGCTCATTTAATCTCAATATTTTCTTTATTGAAATCGACGTTTCGATCCCACACCAGGGATCTTTATCAAGACAACAAGACAAACACCCATCCCCCATTAAATACCCAGTGATCCGAGGAAGAATTCACACTCCCGCCCACACGTATACATAACCATTAATTACAAAAACATGTAAATAATTCACCCATCGTGAGAATCACCCACCATGTAACATATAATTTAAAACCAAAAATTGTTATAAAGTAAAAAATGTTTAAAAACAATCAAAAAATCCTCAAAAAGGACAGAAGTTAAACTGACCTCTAACCTCTTCCCCCTAACCCGTGTACACCTACAGGTCAACGAATTACTTGAATAGCGAATCCATAAATATCCGAAAGTAAACCGATCAAGACCTTAAAAATACCTATGTCTCCCCCCTAATCGAGTAGTACCCAAACCCCCTGAGAAACCTGACAGCGGACCTTTCATGCGAACAACAATGCCATAGTCCACAACGTCGCACAGCATTCCTCCTGAGGAATGCTGTGCGACGTTGTGGACTATGGCATTGTTGTTCGCATGAAAGGTCCGCTGTCAGGTTTCTCAGGGGGTTTGGGTACTACTCGATTAGGGGGGAGACATAGGTATTTTTAAGGTCTTGATCGGTTTACTTTCGGATATTTATGGATTCGCTATTCAAGTAATTCGTTGACCTGTAGGTGTACACGGGTTAGGGGGAAGAGGTTAGAGGTCAGTTTAACTTCTGTCCTTTTTGAGGATTTTTTGATTGTTTTTAAACATTTTTTACTTTATAACAATTTTTGGTTTTAAATTATATGTTACATGGTGGGTGATTCTCACGATGGGTGAATTATTTACATGTTTTTGTAATTAATGGTTATGTATACGTGTGGGCGGGAGTGTGAATTCTTCCTCGGATCACTGGGTATTTAATGGGGGATGGGTGTTTGTCTTGTTGTCTTGATAAAGATCCCTGGTGTGGGATCGAAACGTCGATTTCAATAAAGAAAATATTGAGATTAAATGAGCAGTCCTGTGAGTGCTGATGTGGACTATGTTTGGAGATTAATTATCTGGCACCCGGGCATTTATTCAGACATGTTGAGAGTGCGTTCTTGTGGCTTATATATATATATATATATATATATAACCCAGAGACAAATATATATATATATATATATATATATATATATATATATAACACAAAACAATATACATGTATATAAAGAGAAAAAATTTAAACACGGTACCAGGTTGAAGCAGGATCAAAAATGGTGGCCAGGCCAGGGGTCAGGGCAGGCTGAGACAGGTTCCACTAGTGGCAGACGGGCCAGAGGTCAGGGCAAGCTGTAACAGATTCAGTACTAGTGGACAGGCTGATGGTCAAGGCAGGTTGCAACAGGTTCAGTAGTGGTGGATAGGCTAGCGGTTAGAGCAGGCTGCAATGCTCATGATCATAGAAAGCAGAAGGTCAGGGCAGGCGGCAATAGGTGAGGTCAAATGGGCAAGCAGAGGTCAATAATGGGGAATCCAATATATCAGATAGCAGGAGTAACAGCTACAATTGATTCGGAAGTCTAAAACACCTGAAAGCTGAGACTGAGGTGATCTTTCTTTAAATACCCCTGGTGATGTGAGCAGAGGTCGCCCAAGGTTGCTGTACTCATCATGTGTGAGGCATGCGTCGGGACGCCTGCCAGAGGAGGGATGGAGGCCAGGAGAGGGCAACGCAATCTTTCAGACCGGTAACGGGATCCGCCAAGGTACCGACACACTGTATGTGTGTCTGTTGAAGTAATGGCCAAATTTCCTTCGTATTTTTATAATACCTCATTACTTCACATATCAAAGGCAGAGAAATATAATCCATCAATTATAAATACCCAAAAACTGAATATCTACTATGCCGCTCTTTCTGCCTTTTAATGAATGAAAACCTTAGTGGAATTAATATTGTACATAATTCTACAGTCCCCTTGGGGTATTTCACTCATTTATTGGAGATATGGACTGTTTTTTAATTATTATTTTTCTATTGTTTATCCATACATTTGATTTTTCACATTATTTCCTATGAATGGTTGGAACATGGAATATTACATTTCTTTAGTTCATTACATTTATTCAGCCACTTTATCAAACCATTTTCGGTGGTACTATTCAACAATCGCCACGACTCTGCATATCCTTTGGGATATTTCACTCACCTATTAGAAATATAGTCCATTTTGTAACAATTTTTGTTTTACGCATGTGTGAGTGCGATCCCTCATATCTGGTGCAAGTAAATATTTTTATTATTGGTTTTAGTGTGGCCGCAGAGGGTTATTGTTCCAATCTGTTAAATGTTTTATTAAGCCCATTCCATTTTTTATTGATGCAAGGCTTCCATTTTCCACTTATTTTCTGTTTTATAATTATCATTATTTTTGGCGCTTTTAACATTTTCTTATATTTTTTTGTTACCTCAGGTGGAAGGTATTTGGTATATTAGTAGCCTTTTTTTTACATATTTATATTTCTTCATTTTATATTAAGGGCACTTTTAGGAAGGGGTGGCTACATCATGTCAGGAAGCTACAAATCCAATGTTCCAGCTTTCCTTGTGCTGGTATCTGTACCAAACTCAGTATATGCTACCCTCTCGTAGGCCTTGCAGTGTTCTTCTTCAAACCACAGTCATGGTATTCCCCCATCCAGTCCCATCAGATTCAATCTGTTCTGCCCCCTTCCAGTTTAGTTTTTACTTTTATTACCACCTTTTTAATTTTTTATCTGCTCCTCTTTTTTATATCCCCCACCACTGTTTCTCACCTTGGCTTCTTTCTTCTGAGTTTCATCTGGTCCCAGTTTCTTTCTGGTGATTTTTCTTTCCTTATTCTAAGGTGGTAACTTTCTTATCATTTGGGGAGCAGTTTTGAAATAAGAAGTATGTAGCTGGAGGCAGTATATGCTGATTTGCTACTGTTAGGATACTTACAGTGGTTATTTATTAGTGTGAGTAGGTTTGTGACACTTGTACTATATTCTGTACTATCTGGATGTTTTTACCCTCTGAGATGCCCTCTTTTTTCTTCTTGTTTTTGCTCTGCTGTGTCACAATGAGGAGTCTGAATCCAGAAGCTTGGGAGCAATGCTAGAGTGAGGTTAGGGATTAGTGCCAGGAACAAGGTTCCTTTGCTGCAACCAAAGCCAAATTAAAGATGCTGGTCACAAAGCCAGATGTCCGACCCCAGTTGAGCCAGGGCCAAGACCAGGATAGGAATGCTTGTGCACTGGGAGAGAGATCCAGACTCATAGATAGGACCCCAAATACAGAAAAAGCAAAATGCAGAAATCTTGATGAGCTTGTGCACTGGGAGAGAGATCCAGACTCATAGATAGCACCCCAAATACAGAAAAAGCAAAATTCAGAAATCTTGAAGAACTTGGAACTAGCAGCAGAAGGACAGGTAAAAGACAGCGGAAAAAAGGCACCTAAGGACAGTCAGAATAGCAAAAGGAGACCACAGCTGGTAAACAGCAGTGGCAAGGACAGCTAGAGCAGGGAACCAAGACCACAAGAAACAGCGAGCAGTGACTCACTATCACAGTCCACCTTAGAGGCCTAGTTATCCTGTGCTTCCTTCCTCTGTGGTGTGTCGGTTGGCATAGTTGTGGCCACCTCCGCATTGCTGATAGCACTGGCTAGGATGCCTGTTTATGGGCCTATTCTGTGTGGCCTAATTTGGTCCCGCCTTCTTCTGCACCTTTATAAACCTCCCTGGGCCTGGGAGTCATTGCCCTTACGTGGTGTTTCTGATAGCTTCTGCTTGCTCCTTTGTGATCCGTGCCTGTCTGAGTATACGCTCTGTGTATGACCCCGGCTTGTCTGACTACCCACATCGGTTCTGACCTGTGGCTCTGGCTGACTAATTCACTCCGTGTATGACCCCGGCCTGTCTGACTACCCACAACAGTTCTGACCTGTGGCTCTGGCTGACTTACTCGCTCTGTTTAGTCCCCGGATTGTCTGACCTGTGGCTCTGGCTGACTACTGGCTCTATACTCTCTGAACTTGCCTGACCATCAGTCTCAGTGTTTCATGGTTCAGGTCTGCTCTCACTCCCTGTTGCCTCTGGTCACGTGACCCAGGGTGAAGACTTGTGCCTCAGTTACTGTTCCCTCTGGTGTTCCACCTGCACCACAGTCCTAGTCTCAGTATCTTGCAGTAATGCAGTGCACAGCATAATGTGCAGGTCTGGGTCCTATCATCCTGTGTTCTGGGCTATACTATTATTACTGTACTTATTAATAAAGGTGGATTTATATTTTATATTCGTGTCTGTCCTTATTTGCCTGATTACGTGACACTCTTGAGGACATCAGGGTTTGGACTGCTAAGGACTGCGGGCTATGAAGGGATACATGAAATCAGTTATGAATTTGTAGAGAAAGTGGTAACCCCAAGGAGAAGGAAACAGGGGATAGTTGGTGAAGAATTCTTTTAGAGCCTGTAAATAGTGGGACCAGTTTAATGGATGGCTGCTTAAGGTGCAGGTTATGAGAAGATAATGCATGTCAGCATGTCTCTGAAGATGTCTTTTATGAAACACTGATTTTCAGGTACAGATAAAAGATAAGTATTACCCTTAGGAGGCATAGCCCCAGGAAGCAGTTCAGTGAGGCAATCGCAAGTATGTTAGGGCAGGAGGGTATCCACTTTTCATTTAGAAAAGATGTCCCAAAAAATCATGATAAGCATCAGGAAACTTTATTCCAGATAGGGGTCCACATTGTACAGTACCGATCATAGGCATAACTCTCTTGATACATATATGCAACACAGATGGAACTCCAGGGAGGCAGCTGGCCATTTACCCAAACAAAAATGGGATTATATGGCTTAAGCCAAGGAAGACCAAGTATCAAAAATCAGCTTTTCTTCATGAATAACCCCTGTCTGCGTATGTAGCAGTAGAGTCTCCAGTAACACCAGACCATTACCCAAGGGTTTCCATCAAAAGGGAGTCTAGGCCTTTAAAAAGAGACAAGAACAAATAATCTGTAAGCTGTGTGTCATAATGCAAGATATAGAAGAAAAAGGGGGGTAACACAGGGAAAGGAATGTGACAGGCTCTTTGAGTAAAGAGCTCTTTGTATTATACTCTTCTCTGATGTGAACCAGACTCAGTTTGGCTAGTCTTAACTTAAAATCTTTTTCAGTTCTCCAGTTCAATAATATTTTTTAGTTAAACACCTCCCTGAATCTGGTGGAAGGTCCCCATTATCCTCATTTGAATTAATATTTCCATACTTACATTGTTTTTGCAAGTAACAGTTAAGAAAATAGTCTTAATAATTCATATATATCCAAATTGCATGAGTATCATGGGCAAATCCAGGATCTCTAGAGACAGATTTTCAAAAAAATGATAAAAAATAATAATTGGAATATATTTTATGCAATTCTGCACCCAGAAGACATTACTATTTCCTACACCTAAACTATGGGTGGGAAGCCCTTAGTTCATTTCTCATTATTGGGGCGATAAAACGTTGCATTTCTTTGATCCAACGTGACCAGTAGACTGGTGATCGGAAACCCCTATCGGTTTTCCCTTGCATATTTCGGCATATAGCTGAGAGTGGCCTATTGAATAAGGCTATGATCAGACAGGCAATTTGGGGGTGCACCACTTTAGTGTCTGCTAAGCCAAACTTGTCAACTTACCTCATAGGGGAATCCCTATAATTCTCTTGCATGTGGGGAGTGGAGGAGTGGTGTCACAAGGTCAGGCTGTGCCGATCAGCATGCTGCAACCTGGATGAGCACCAGTGGTGGGTGCATCTAGTTAATAAAACTGTGCTAAAGTCACCCATGTAAACATACACTAAACTACATTCTCAACACTTTGTTAAATCTTGAACATAGAATGATCCTTATGCAGTAGGTGCATCTAGAGATGAGAAATCAGTGGATGTTGTTTCCCATGAAATTAGAGATCAAAATCTTATATGAGTATAATTTATCTTTCCCACTCCTCCGATACGGCAATACTTAAGAAAACTGTTGAAGTCATTTTTAAATCCTGAAATCCCCTCCATGAATCAATTAAAAGTGACACATGAAAGCAAGAAAGACTGAGGGATTTTAGAAGTCCTTTACTGGCATAAATATTACAACAGTCTTAATCCCAAAAGAGTTTGTCAAGTCGATTAAACAGAGCAAAACACTTCACAGATTCTAAAAATAGAACAGTATCATTAGTCACTATCATCACAAGAGATATATTTGGTGATAATCCAACTTCTTAAAAAACATGTGCTTATTTTTATATCATATTACTTGTTATTCTGGTCTGTTTATCTCGTGTAGATTTGCTAAGAGTCACATGCAGACAAACTACAGTGACCTACGTAGCAAGAGTATTCAGCTGCCCCTAAGAAAGGCACACTATCTACCCTTCTCCTGTCCATGTTCACAATGCCTACTTTTCATTTAAAGAGGATCTTTCACCCCTTTACAACTCTGTCTAAATCACTTTGTTATATATTGTATATAATGAAAAGTGTATACATTTAAAAAAGAAAAAAAACACTTTTTTGGCAAAATTAAAAGAATAAATACAGCCCTGTACCTACTTCCGGGCAGACTGCGCTTACCCGATCTGTGCTGCAGTCTGATGCACTGCCTCTCTCTATCCAGCCTCCTCTGATGACAGAGGCTTTCTGTCTGTAAGCTGGAGTGCTCTCATTGGCCAGAAATTGATCTCTGCCAGTGAGAGTGCTCCAGCTTACAGACAGAAAGCCTCCATCATCGGAGGAGGCTGGACAGAGGGAGGGGAGCGGAGGCAGAACGCAGACTTCATCACAGATCAGGTAACCTCAGTCTGCCCTGAAGTAGGTGCAGCTCTGTATTTATTCCTTTAATGTATGATATATAACAAGGTGTTGGACATCCCCTGGTACTCAAAGAGTTAACCCCTGCCCTCATCCCCCATTCATTGCTGTCTGGCACATATAATTCTCTAAAAACCCTGAGAACCAGAGAGGAATGCAACACATGCATTTTGCACCCTACTGGTCTTCAAATGGTTAAGCACATAACATACAAGCCATACATTGGAGACCCATTTAGCATGAGATTGGTTTAAATACAATGGAGATTAAAGCAATATATAAACAGATAACTAAACTTGTCTCTGCATCAATCAGGAACAGGTGTCTGGCACAGGGGCACTGGGATTGTGGTGCTTATTTAAACATAGCCGATGGACATGCTTTGAGTTCCATACTGCTCCAGTGCTTCCGTTTGCTTTTTGTTTGTTTGTTTTTTTTCAAAGTCAGTTCACTTGGGGTGAAGTACTGCCCAAGAATAGGTAGTGAACCAATATAGAAATAAACTAATGGGAACCAGGTACAGAATGGTGCCCACTCCCCAGGGGATCGCCACAGATGCATCAGTGATTTTCAAAAAGACAAATACTAGGGGGAGATACACTAAGATGTGAAAAAGAGGAGATGACTTCTCCAGTGTGATAAAATCTCCCAGTCCTGTGTTATTCTATGAAGCCAATGCACTTAGATTTCTCCAACCTGAGAGATTTTAGTGCATAGGCTAAATAGAATAATATAGGAGTTGGAGAGTTTAGAGCACCGGAGAAGTGATCTCCAGTTTATCACCTCTTTATCACACCTTAGTGCATAAGGACCCAGAGAGGTTATAAATTAAGGTGTGCAGAGAGGTGATAAGGAGGAGATAACTTCTCCAGTGATATCACTTATCCAATTCCTACATTATTTTATGGAGCCAATGTACTAAGATATCTCCCACTTAACAGATCTTAATGCACAGGCTCCAAAAATAAATATAGGAACTGGAGATGTGATATCTTTGGAGTAGCTATCTTCACTTTATCACCTCTATATCATGCCTTAGTGCATCTCCTCTCTGGTTACCTTATTCTCTAATAACGTAATGCCCTACTAGTGGCATGTAATGGTGATTTGCTCTTGTGTTGGTGCGTTGGTTTTCATGGGTGAGATGGGTTTCAATGCTGTGGCGATGTGTGTCTGGCATTGTGTGGTGAGCACCTTTCCTTGGCGATGGAGACGAAGTCTGGGAGCAGTGAGTGACCTATACATATAGCCCTGCACATTTAAGTTGTCTTTATTGACAATGCTATTAGTTAATACATACAGGAAGAAGAGAGTTGACAGGAAGAGGTGGGGGAGCGAGAGGAAGACAGGGGCTGGAAGAGAACCATTGCAACAAAGGAAGGTGGGAGAGAGAGAAAAAATTCCCATCTCTGCATGAAGGAATTGCTGATGGGATATGGGATATGCTCAGTGGTGGTAATTTTGGTCCCTGGTGCTAGTCCTGTCTCAGCTGAGGGGATGTTTGTGTAGTGGGAGACTGTACTTTTATAATTCTCTGACTGCCACAGGGGTGTGCAATGCACATTGCTCAAGTACTCAAAAGGTTAAGGTATTGATGCTGGTTGTGTATACTCTCTGCTCCCCCACTGAACAAGTAGGGAAACAAAGAAGATGTTCTCCGATGTCAAGGTTGTCTACTGCTGGAATGTATAAGTGAGGACATCCCTTACACATTATCAACAGTATAATAACCCTGAGGGCTGTTACTGCATAGGTAGCTACAGGGACATCCCAACATTTAGAACCTCATGTAAGCGATATTGGGACTGTGAATGCCAACAGCAGTGGCTTCTATTGGAGTTTAGTGCATGTGGCAAACAGCCACATGAGTACAGCAATGGCTCATTAACCTGCATTTCCATATGGAAATGAGCCATTGTCGATATGTCTAGTGCAAAATTGTAAACCTGTCGAAGGCATGATGGATTGATGGAATTGAGGGTGGCTTGGTGGCAGATTGAAGGAGATATGATGGCAAAAGTATGTTGGTGCATACTGGCGATGTGTCTTCGACACAGATCCGACACAACATTGCCATTTTGAGCCCTTATCAAACTTTAGTGCTGTTATGCTATTTCTATCTTTCTGGATTTTACCTGGACTTTGTTACCAGGTATTTGCTTTTGGATTTCTTTCTCCTCACTGTTACTCTACCTTTTATCTATCGCTGACACCTTGCGAGTAAGAGCGATCTAAGCATTCCTGCCTTGACCTGCATCCAGTCCTGTTCGAGTGTTTGCAGTGTACCTGCCCTGGCTAGTTGGTTCCTTGACTTGTTAGGAAATATACACAGAGGGGCATAATACTTTTGTGTATGTGGGACTTTAGGACATGAAAAGTGTTAGAAAACAAAACACTTATTTCAAGAGGAGTTCCCATTTAAACAGAGATGTACAGTAACTTATTTATAATGGTGCCAGTTTGCATAGAACTTTGTAGTCTATATAAGTATAGAGGCAAGTGGAGCAGTTGTGAGTTAAGTCAATAGCACCACTGCAAACACACTGAATTAAATGCAGATTTGAATCTCTTGAATGGCAGAGGTTATCCAATGAATTATGTTGCAATGCTTTGAAAAACTCTCTAGCAATCAAGGGTTTAAAAGCAGCAGAATTACTCTACTTAGCCTTTATACATACAGGCCCTACTTTTTATGCTTAAAGGCAGGGCTCAAAATTTCCACTCGACACTAGCCAATGGCGAGTGAAAAGTTAGCCCTGGCGAGTAGAAATTCAGCCCTGGTGGGTATGCTATGGCTTGCAGTCGTGAGTAACTTTTCAGGTCTGGCTAGTAGCAAAGGACTTAAAATTATAAGCCCTGCTTAAAGGGATAGTAACACTTAAGATGTAAAAAATATATTTTGTAGGGTTTACCCTCCTGAGAAAAACAAGGGTATTCCCACTGCTGAGAGGTGTTTTATTCAGAAGTTACTGCAGATGAAACATGATTTTTTTTCGGTGTTGTACATCAATGGCTTGAACTTGAACAGTGGCGCTATTGATTTGAACTTACACCATCTTATGGACAGCTCTGGTCAATTTACCATAAACCTCCATAAGATAGTTCAGCAACAGCACCACTGTAAAATTTCAGGCCATTGAGATATTACATCTAATAAAATCAAGCAGTGGGAGTACCCTTGTTTTTCGCAGGAAGATAAACCCTCCAATATATATATTTACATTTTAAGTATTTCTATCCGTATAATCTCTTGAGGACCAGAAAGTTGTACAACACATTGCAAAGCAATATGTTACACACTTTTTTGGTCCCAGGTGTTAAAGTAGATCGTTGAATCCAGAAACCTTTGTGCATGATCCCTGAGAACTTTACCAACCAAAAGGCCTGTTAGAAGATACCCTGCCCTGGCTCCAGGGGTTTTCTTCTTTTCAATTGAATTAGGCCTACTTGATGGTTCTGTAGGTGTTATTTTTCCATGTTTGCAGTTAGTATTATAGTTTTGTAGCCAGTTGAAGCATGTCAACTTATATGTGCATATAAATATACTTGGGTAATTTAATTTTCCATCACAGAGCTTCCTTTTATCTTGACCCAAACTCTCACCAGCTCCAGAAGGGAAAATTGTCTCCCTGCCACCAGGTTCAGCCAGGTTCTACACTTGCAGAGCAGAGGGGCTTTCTATGACTTGCCAAAACATCAAAATATTATATAATTTAAAGCCCAATCTCATTGTTAGTGTTAACATCCATTTAAACATCTTATTATAGTTTCATTCTGGGAAAAGGATTCCTGTTAAATGTCAGAAACATGTTTTGACATGTCATCGACAAACAGACCGAAACAAAACTAGTGCCAAGAAAGAAATTATAAGGGTTCCCCTTGTGTATATCATGGCAATGCTTCCAGATGCGTCTCTGGGCAGGGAATAAACGCATATACGTATATCTACTATGTATAAACACAAAGGAAGCTCTGTTATCTGCCAAGTCAAGTGGGATGGCAAGACCTTCCAAACTGATCACAAGAGGAAAATTCTATAAACTGATAAACAGTGAAAGATGCAATCATTCATAGCCTACTCCAGTGCAGCTGGCCACAGAACAGGATTATTTACTATATTTATATACAGTATATATTACATTAATGGGTACATCAGCCAACAAAATCCTACTGAGGAAAAAAAATATAATTTTCAATTGCAAAAGCATGAAACTCAGATTAGAAAAACATTACAGCTCACTCATGGGAATTCTTCAATTTAGAATAGTCTTTTTGGACATATTGTGACATCCTCCTGCTCTAATGTACCCTCATCAACAAACATTGATCTATTTGTATCCCAGTGATCTATTTTTATCCCACAACAGTCAATATAGTCTTCATCTACGGACAGGGGCTCCTATTTCTCCTCTGGCACATATTCCTCCCCTATTTTTTATTCATTAACCCTTTTTGTGCCAGAGGGGTACACAACGCAGCACCTCTCTGGCACTCAAAGGTTTAACGTATTCCCATAATTTCTACATTCTGACTGAGTGGTAAGTGCATTATACCACACCACCTTTCTGCCCACTAGTGGGCAATATGCACAAAGATAAATTTCTGGAGCAAACCAACAGCACCATTGGGGACAAATATCCCTAATCTGAAAATCCGAAATCTGTAACTTTTTGAGCGCCGACATGAGAAAGTGACACCTTTGCTTTCTGATGGTTCAGTGTACACAAAGTTTGTTTCATGTACAGAATTATTCAATGTATTGTATAAAATTACCTTCAGGCTATGTGTATAAGGTATATATGAAACATAAATGAATTTTGTGCTTAGACTTGGGTCCCGTCCCCAAGATATCTCATTATGTATATGCAAATAGTCCACAATCCGAAAAATCTGAATTCCAAAACACTTCTAGTCCCAGGTATTTCGGATAATGGTATATGCAACCTGTAATTTAAATGTAGCTTTGAATCGCTTGAATGGTAGAGAGGTCTCTGTTGTATTGGACCATTCAAGGGGCTAAAAGTACCCAGTTAAATTAATTTGAATTTTTATTTTCAAACTTACAGTGCAGTTATTTCAGAAATCAAAATTCTGGGACACACTAAGAGCTAAATAACATTTGCTATTTAGTGAGTCTCACACAAAGAGAGGATATACACATTCAAAGCACAAAGAGCTCTAGGCAGTGTTCCCTCTAAGGTGAGCACAACTGAGCAACCCAGCACTGATATAGTTAAAGAGGACTGTTTATAAAAGGGCCATATTGGAATTACACTTACCGTACAGCCCAGCTCAGTTTAATTACAACTTTTACTCTTTCAGCGCTCGTTGCTCACCTTAGATGGAACATTGGTTGTAGGTACAAAATGGACTATGTACCACAATTGCGCCTATTTATAAAGACTTGTTTGCACAGAATCGTCTGCTTTGATCAACATTCACCAAGGGGTGGACACAGAGGCATCCTCAGAAATATGACTCCCAGGCCAGCCTGCCCGGCCCCTATGTGCAGGTGCCCCTCTCTTTATCTCACCCCCTCCAGACGCCCATGGCCATGGAAGTACCTGAGAGTATGAGCCCAGGAGCAAATTGTTTATAAAATGGGCACAGAAGAACCAGGGGTAAGCTGACCAGATCTTCCCTTCAACTAGGAACACATAGGAAACAGGCATATTTCTAGACTGCACTGAAATCAGATCAGTCCTGCAGTATGCATTTTCATAAGTGCCCCCGGTTAAAGGGGAGTTCTGGTCACCCTAACCAAGGGCCTTATCCACAATATAAAATATGTGTATATACTGTAGGGGAGAAATAAAACTCCCCATTGATTTGTTAACTCTTTGATTGCCAGAGAGGTAAGCAACACATTGCAATGCGTTGCGTACCCCTCTGGCACTCAAAGGGTTAACTACTCATTTCCTGAAAAATACTTCTAACCCACTGGAGACCTCTCTAGCATCAGTCATATTTAACCCTTTGAGTGCTACAGAGGTATCCAATATATTGCAACACAATGTATTGGATGGATACCTCTGAGGCACTCAAAGGGTTAAAGCAATTGGCCTTTGGGGAATCTCTGTTACTCCCCTATAGTGCCTTTGGTTTGCAACAGTATTGGTCATCTTTTCTTTTGTGGATATGCGGAAAGCAAATCATGAGCAATCATGGAGCATAACCATAGCTGGGAACTCTCTGCATTTGCACCGGAGACTCTGGTTTTGACACTGCTTTACCAGGTCTCTGGGGCAGAGGCTGATTCCTCCAGATGTGGGGAGTTTCTGTTGAAACTCTTCCCACTTCTGCTCTTGCCCTGTATGTTCCTCCCATTTCCCTCCCACTTCTCCTCCGTCCCCAGCATATTTTGACCTAATTTTTACTGTTTCTTAAGCCCCACCCCATTCATGATTTAGCTCCACCCACTTTTGTCACAAATTGCATCATTTATTACCGCTTTCAAGGGACTCCAGCTTCTTGTCCCAAGTCTGTGGAGGTTCAATAAGTGCCACTGCAGATGATCCAATTCACATCATTAAGTGGGTAGAGTATGGTTGAGATGGGCAGGACTGGGAGCAGGGGAGGTAAGGTTTTCCCTTAAAATGGGCAAAGTTGGAAGAATAATGCAGAGAGTGACCATACCTGGCAGTAAAGTGGGTGGAGTTACAAGGGAACTCACTGAGCCCAGAGAATCAGACTCTGTCCTGGGAGACCCAGTAATTAAAGGGATAGTAATGTTTAACAATAAAAGCAGCTCCAATTAATCTTCATAATATTTGGGCCATGGAGAATATTATTTCAATACTGTCAGAGTTGTAGTCCAAGAGTAATTGAATGATACAGTATTCCCCTCCCGCCCCTTTTACTGATGTAACACTGCTCACCTCAGAACAGCAAGACTGTCTGGATGGATTGCAGAGAGGGACAATCTTCAGTTTGCATAAGGAAAAACCTGAAAAACCTGTCAGGGGGCAGGGTTTTCCTTATGCTCACAGTAAGAAGATTGTCCCTTGCTGTGAGCTGTCCGGTCCCAGGACCAGATTCTACATCTGAGGGGAGGTGGCTTACACTAGGTAAAAGGGGCGGGAGAGGGATACTTTATCATTCAACTTCTTTTGAACTACAACTCTGACAGTACTGAAATAACACTCTCCATGGCCCAAATACTATGAAGATTAATTGGAGCTGCTGTTTTTACTATCCCTTTAAGTCTAAAAACCAGTCTCTTGGTCATATCTAAGGCTTTCCCAGGTATGTAGGGGAAAAACAAATTCTCCAAGGTCCCATTGATTTAAATTGGGCTTGTACTCCTTGAATGCTAGTAAGGTCTCTAATGGATGGCTTTACAAATGGGAATTGTGTGTTGCAGCTGGGGTGCTCCAGATTGGCTCATCTGTCACTTTCTGCATGAAACCATAAGTGCTAGACTGCTATGGCAGCTGCACTGGGGACATAACCATGTTATGCACCAAATGTGCAATTCAATAACCTAAAGATACAGTTCTTGAGAAAACCAACTGCATCACAGGGGATATATGAAACCAATCAATGGTTTACATGGGCCTTTTAACCCCCTTGAGTGTTCGTTACTTTATATCTAGTGCAGATGTATAGGTCCCACCATTCAAAAGAAAACTGGAGTAATTCTGGGGCAAACCAAGTGATCCATATACAAATTTGCCTATTTCCCATTGATTTAAATGGGACTTTTAACAGAGTGAATGCTGGAGAAATCTTTAAGTCTTTAAGAGGTTAAATAATTTAAATCAGAGGGAATTTGGGGAATTTTATGTGTCCCCTAAGGAACTGTTGGCTGACCAGAGTTGACTTGGACTTGTTTTGCTCCTATATGCACTGATACAAACGTATAGAGCCAGGGTGCAGCGAGTGCTATTATACCCTTCAACATAGGTGCATAGAATGAGCTGTGCCACCCCAATCCCCCTACATATATCCCCTTAATATCTCCCCAATATTTCCTCAATATCTTGCTTTTTTCCCCCCTGCAGGTTCAGATTGTGTATAAATTAGAGGCTTTTTGCTCACTATACATATTTCATGGAAAGATCACAGCCAGGGCCAGATTTATTTCCCAGGCAAAGCACTGTAGATGCCCTTAATTCCACCCATGACCTCCCTTTCACTCTTCACTTGACCCCATCTCTAGCCCCTCCATAACAGACAAGACCTGAATATTGCTTTGGCCATGCCTACAATGCAGAATGTGGGTGTGCCCAGCATATCTGAAGCACCCCTCAAAATCTGGAGCACTATGCATTTGACTACTTTGCCTAATGGGAAATCCAGCCCTGGTCACAGCACAGTTTAAGAAATCCTGAATACCATAAAGATTTGGGAAAATATACATTTTGAGGACGCAAGCAATGCTGCATCTTTTTTATATAATGGTGGTGTGTGAAATTCAACTGAAAATGACTTGGATATGAGTTAGTCCAGCCCCATTCAGATAAATAGAAGTTGCATATTATAGAAAGATAATATTTAACTGGTTATACTACAGAAAGAGGTAGCATACTCTTTCTACATTTCAACATCCCTTGTATGATAAAAGTGTAGCCTTCTGTACGAAGAGTGCTTATTTCTGAACAATAATATTCCTTTAAAAACTCCCACTGTAGTAATATACCATGTTGTAAAATACCATGAGCTGCATGCATAATCCTAATTAATTCATCATTTTCTACTATTTAACTTAAAATCTTCCATCTGTCTTGTTATTTTTAATATATTTAATATTAAAGCACAGACTGTGAGTCACTGTGGGCAAGACAGAAGGCTTCAGCCCCCACAGTATTCCCCTTTGCTAAAGCAGACCGCACACCCACTCTAGAACCTGATAATATTAATTGTTTATTGGTTTTGATTAAAAGGGATAGTACCACATCCTATATTATAAAAGGCCAGAACGTTTGTCCGATGCAGTTATGCGCAGTAGAGATGGCCTGAACACATAGAATGCTCCATTATGTGCTTTCTGGCAATCTCTACAGCGCATGACTGCATCTTGTGTGCCGCCAATGAGGCGGCGACTACACAGAGCAGGACCGGCCTCTTGACCCTTTGAGTGCCAGGATGGTACGCAACGCATTGCAAAGCAATGCGTTGCGTACACTTCTGGCACTCAAAGGATTAACATCAACCGGACCTTGGCCCGTGCACACAGGCTTTTACACTGGTAGCAAATGAAAAAAGTAACTTCCTGCCAGTGGCGTAACAATAGGGGTTACAGGGGTGGCACCTGCGACCGGGCACGTCACTCCAGGGGCCCGGCCGCCCCGTGCGACCCCATTGCCATGCGCCCACTCAGCTGATCTCCCGGTGCTCTAGTAATGCAGAGCGCTGGGAGATGACATCATCTCCCAGCGCTCTGCATTACTGACAACTGTGCAGGAGTGGGGAAGGTGATGGAGATGAACATGGGCAATGTGATGGTTTTGGGGTGCAATGTGGAGTCAATGTGGTCAGGGGGGCCATGGCAATTTCTGCACCAGGGCCCTGTGGCTTCTAGTCACACCACTGCTTCCTGCTTTAATTTCCCTATGATAAGGTAATCATATTTAACCCCTTGGATGTGAAACAGGTTAACACATTGCTTTACAATGTGTTGGATACCTCTGTCACATCCAAAGGGTTAAAGCAGACCTGCCAAGTAATATTTATTTGTTATAAATTACTTGAAGCAGGAAATAATGTTATACTATATTCACAAGAAAGCGTGATTCTATTTCATGTAATGTATCTTGCTTAGTTATGCTGTGATAGATGGAAAACAAAAGCACATATTTTATTGGAAATTAAATGTTCTCACTGATTTGAGATATGTTTCCCCATAAAACAAGCTGACTTCTGACTGGCAGTGCTTTTCTACTGAAAATCTGCTTTCCAGTTGATCATCTCATGTTACAAGCTTCTGAACTCAGGACCTTTGGCTGGTGGGACTGTGTATTCTAGGTTTTCACCGGAAAAATTACATAACTGCTTAGGTTTTTATTATACAGTGTCTCAGCACAATATAAATGTACATCTATAATTGTGCCTAAGTATAGTAATAATTGAAAGCCTTTCATGTCAAAAAGCATGTCAGCATTTCATGTCAAGCAAATTAATGGCTGAGTCAGGAAATCAAGTGAAGGCCATGTTAGCAATTCTAATTTTATATGACCATTGTCATATGAATTAAACACACCAGGTAATCTAACATGGAGCTTAGTATGGCATGTACCAGAGGACTTAAGGACAGCAAATTAAATCTCTGGAATCATTGCAGTGACAGAGACAAATATGGGAAGAAATGGAGTGGGGTTATAGAGCGGCTTACTGCTCAGTCACTGGGATGAGCAAAAGGGGAAATCCTGACACATAACAGACACTCCACCTTAACAGATCCGATGGTAATAGTGACAGCAAATACACCCAAGTATACATTGCATCTCTTACAGCACGTTGAAGTGATATAATCCATATTGTATATTACTGAGCAATTAATTGGTTGCAATGATTATTGCATAGTAAGGGTGTAAGGTACCAAGTGACTTCTCTTTCTTCTCATATTGCCTTGCATCACTATAGCTACTCCAATACCATATCATTAGAGCCTTATTGTAGGCACTGAAGGGGTTAATTGAATGTCCTCCGTATGTACCTTTTCTTCCCCACCTATTCTTTCTTTGCGTTGTCCCTAGTTCATGTACCACTCAAAGGCTACCCTTCTGCCTTTGTGAATCCACGTACAATTGCACTCCATATGTTTCTTATCTGTCTGTGGTAATTGTTTCAGCTCCCCATGCAGTCCTCTGTGCTCCATAACCTACTCAGTGGCAGAGAGGTATTGAAAACATGTTCTGGATACCTCTCTGACACTTAATAGGTTATGGAGCATAGAGTACTGCATGCGGAGCTGAAACAATTACCAAAGACAGATAAGAAACATATGGAGTGCAATTGTAGGTGGATTCACAAAGGCAGAAGGGTAGCCTTTGAGTGGTACATGAACTAGGGACAACTCAAAGAAAGCATAGGTGGGGAAGATGTGGGATTGAAAAGGTTAAAGGCTCCACTGGACTTACTTGGAGTGCGGTGAAGCAGAGTTGGTGGCATATTAAGCCTTTGAGTAGCAGAGAAGTAGGAAACGCATTGGAAAAGCATTGAGTTGTGTACCTATGTGGCAATCAAAAGGTTAAACTCAGTAGGTCTATGTCTGTGTGATACAACTCCCTGGTTAGTGTCCTGCAGCTCATCAGATCCTGTGTCAGTGTAATGTAACAAGCCAATGTCTGTCCACACTGCCTGTGAGTGTGTGTTCTTCCCCGTTCTGTGTGTTAGATCTCCCTACTGTTGTGGCTAGCGGTGTCCCCCGTGGGCTGCTATTGCTCCCTTGTATTGCCTCTATTGATTTCCCAGCCAAATTGTCTGGGAGATCAGTAGCTGCTGGGCACCACGAGGTCTGAATTTTTTTTTTGCATCATCGTGTGGGCAGTGATTTTTTTTTTAAAACATATTAACACAGAAGAGGCTGTTTTTGCCTCCTCCTAAGCCGAGTGCAGTGCCACGCAATTGGTTGACTGGGGCCAGTGGCTAAGCGGTCTTACAGCAGTGTCTTCACCCTCTGCCTCCTCTGCCTCCTCCTCAGCCAATTAGCGTGAGTGGTTTGTTGAGAAGGTAGGGAGCCAATTACCATTTAGATTGTGACATCCCCTGACAGTGAACCAGAAACAATTAGAAACATACATATAAATATATATATATTGCAATGAATTGGAGACCTCTCTAGAATTCAAGGCATTAGATTCCCCATTTAAAATAATGGGGATTTTTATTTTTCCCATACGATGCACTTGGTTTGCCCCAGTACTGCTCTAGTAAATCTTAATACCGTACATCAGCTTCCATGACTTTAACCCCTTAGTGACAGACGACTTACCTGGTAAGTCCAGGAAATCTCGCTATAATGGAAAAAAAAAAACCCTGTCATTAAAGAGGAAATTATTTGTGCCACTGAATACATTAGTATGGCAATGTCTAAAACGCATACCTCCCAAGTGTCACTCTTTAAGACTTTAAGACCCAAATCCTTCTGTCACTCTTTCCCACCCTAGTGTCCCTCTTGTTAGGATATATATATATATCACATTGCTCCACAGCAATACAACTCACATTAATGTTTCTTTAATCTTCACTATATGTGTTATACATGAGACTGTGTAAATAAAATACTTTCTTCTTGTTCTAAATAATTTATGTAGTTACAGAAAGAAGCGTCAATAGGTCATAAAATAACCTTAACATTTTCAGTAATGCCCTTCCCACCAACCACCCCCAAGCAACTCCACCAAAAACAAGTGTCTCTCATTGACCATTTGAAATGTTGGGAGGTATGTAAATGTTGTTGTCAGCTTGAATCGCATGTTCCCCATACTGTATCACATCTGTACAACATTGTTCCAATTATAATAGAAGTCCATTAATCAAGTTTCTGTTATCGAGTTCCTTTAAGGAAGTAAAATTTAATGGGACAATTTAAATATCAAGTTACAAGCCAATCTGTTTTCGATGAGATGAAATTAAAAGGAGGGGGTAGCAGAGACCCATAAATATCATCTGGGAACAGGCTGGACCCTCTAGAAAACATTTACACAGACTGAGCCCACATGTCATTTTGCAATGAACTGTAAATATTTAGTGTTGACATGAAATTTTCGGAGGTCAGTTAGCTCATTCATCTGTTCATATAACAAGCAGGGCTTATCAGTACATGAAAATACATTCAAACACAGCCTGGCAATAAAGCCATTTGTATCTATTAAAATGAAACAGTAAACAGTCCATTCCAACAAAACATTTGCTAATCATGATAGGGTTTATATTTTTAGCAACAGACATGGAAAATGCCTACAAGTATTTAATATTAAATGAAATTAATAAACCCAGAGGATGCTCCCAAAGGCCAGGAAAGGAAATTAGATTAAGCAACCATAGACAAAGACTTCTCTGTAAAGTGATTAGCCTTTAAAAATCCACATATCCCAATGCACTGCTTCCTAATGAAGGATACTTAAGGTTCTTAGGCTACAGCTGCTAAGGATGAGAAACACAATAGGTAATTTATGGTTTGAGGACAAATTTAGATTTCAAAGTAAAATTCTTTATTTGGTTACTGATATTAACGTGACATAAAATTAAACTTGTGTTTTGCCCTGGAGATGAATAAAGTGGTAAAAAAGCTTGGCCCACACAGAAAAAACGCAGTCCGCTTCCTGCACAAACATAAAATATATCTATCTAAAATCTGAAGCTTCTGTCTGCCTCCCCTATGATGGTTAAATACATATAATAAATAGTATAACTAAAACACATATGTGCATGTATAGCCTGAGGTCCCATCCAAATCATACCAAAAAGACTGTAAATCTGCACCCGATATGTGGGCCGAATCCAAAGTTCTACTCATGCAGATATATAAAAAAGACACGCAATGAACACATATCTCAGTATTTGATACTATCTTTCCTATTTGATTAATATTCAATTTTCAGTACAAGTTTTCGAGAGCAACAACCTCCTTTTATCAAGCCAAAAACAATACTAATAATCAAAATAAAACTTCTAAGTCAGATGAGAAAAAATGATAAGCTACAGATAGCACCAGTTTAACCCCTTAAGGACTGGAGGTCCTGGGACATTTCCGTCCCATAATGACCGCATAGGCGCACTTGGACGCGCCGGTACACGTGACCTGTCGCGTGTATCGGCACATCACTATGGGGCCTGATAGAGATCGCTCCGATCTTGGATCGGTCAATTTCAGGCCCTATTTTTACTTACAGCGCTCCCGGTAGAGCGCTGTAAGTAAAAAGTACGTGATGCACCATGACCGTCATCGGTCCTTGAGTATTTCAAGGACCGTGATGGTCCTGGTACGTCAAGGGTCCTTAAGGGGTTAAGGATCATAAATTCCATTGTTCAGTCTGAAAAGAATGTAGAGAAGTGGGATTGATGACAAGAGAAGAGAAGGGGAGAGAGATTACTCCATTATACATAAACATAGATGGTAAAAAAGAATATGCAAAAGAGGAAGATGGATTAATATGAAGTAGAAGAAAATAAAAGGAATGTGAAGCTGGGTGTCCACATTTTCAGGAACCATGCAATTTGTGTATTGTTCTGTGGATAAGGACTTATATGGGCTGGTATGTTCTGGGTTCAGCAAGAAACGTGTATTTCAAAAAACTGTTTGTTAAAGTGGATCTCTCACATAGATATAAGTAATGCTCATTAGTTAGAGCATTTAGGGAAAACATTTAAAACGTTGTTCATTTAAAAAAAAAAAAAACTTTATCTGCAGAAAAATTAATGTTTAAAAAGTGCCCAGCAGCCTAATACCGGCTTGCCGAAGCTTGCCGAAGCTTGCCGAACTGCCTCTGCTCCCCTCCCTCCTCCGATGATGGAGGCCATCTGTCTCTAAGCTGGAGCAATCTCATTGGCTAGATATCGATCTCTGCCAATGAGATCGCTCCAGTTTACAGAAAGAAAGCATCCATCATCGGAGGATACTGGGTAGTGGGATGGGAGCAGAGGCAGTACAGTTGCACAGTATCTTATTCTACTACTTGATTCAGCCGTGGAGGCTACATTCTCACATGGAGGCTTGCACTTCTCACACACAGCATGCATAGAGGACAAAGGTGGTGGCACAGGTGTACTGCTTGCTTCCTTATGTCGCTTTCAGCAGATACCTATTCCCCCATCCCTTTTCACTTTGAGGTACATGCAATCCAATTATTCCACCTTGTAGCACTGCGTGTTGCGGTAGTATACAGATCTCCCATAACCACACCCTCTACCCTCCTTTCAGACTTTGAGTGCTGGCTTGCATTCTGTCTATCCTCGGACACTCCTTCTCTCATATTTGGGGTCTTCAACTGTCACATTGATGATTCTTCCCTTTCTTGGGCCTCACGCCTGCTTCAACTAACCTCATCCTTCACTCTTCAATAATGGACTGACTCTAGCACACACAAAGACGGTCACTCCCTCGACTTGATATTCACATAGAACTGCGCCTTTGTAGATTTCTCCATATACCTTCAACACTCTTTCTGAAACTGACAGATTTATAGAATCTTACATCATTTAATCTTTATGCATCCCTCCAGGCCCATCATAAATGCCCCGCAAACCCACGCCCTTGGCTCAACTCACAAAAAGTCTTTCTTTGCTCCTGCACTACTGAACACTTGTGGAGGAAGTCCCGCGCTCAAGCAAACTTTATCCTACAAATTCCTCCTGTCCTGCTTCAACACTGCTCTATCCTCTGCCAAACAACACTACTACTCGTCACTAATCAATACTCACAAATCTAACCCACTCCACCTCTTCTGCATCTTCACTTCTCTCCTTTGCCCCTCCCCTCCATCTTTCCCCTCCCCTGCCAAACCCCCCTAGCCTTTGCAGAATTCTTCATACAGAATACACAAACATCAAACAATCCCACCCTTTCAGTCTCCACAATTGTATCTTCCTAATACTCCATCCTACTTATCTGATTAATTTACTTTGGTTACAGAATCAGAGGTCTGCTTTTTGCTGTCCACATCACCACTTACCACCTGCTCCCTTCATCCTATACCATCCCTCCTCCTCAATCCTCTATCATCCATGTTAGTTCCCATGCTAATTCGTGCATTCAACTCCTCCCTATCCTCTGGCATCTTCCCCTCCTCCTTCAAAAATTCAATAGTATCTCCAATCCTTAAGAAAAGTTAATTAGACCCCACCTCCCTATCCAATTACCATCTCATTTCACTCTTGCCCTTTGCCTCTAAGCTACTTGAGCACCTAGCATACTCTCATTTACTTACTTTCCTCAACTCCCATAAAGTTCTGGACCCGCTCCAGTCTGGCTTTCGGCAGACTTTCTCTATAGAACTGCCCTTATAAAAGTAACAAATGATCTCCACATTGCAAAAACCAATGGCCATTTCTCTCTTCTTATCCTCCTAGACCTATCAGCAGCATTCGACACAATCGACCATACCCTTCTCTCTCAGGTTCTCCAATCACTTGGCATCTGTGGACTGACACATTCCTGATTTCCATCCTATCTCTCTCAATGGTCTTTCTCTGTGACATAGGCTAACACCTCCTCACCTCCGATCCCCTTCTCAGTAGGCGAATCCCATGGTTCTGTTCTGAGGCCTCTTCTCTTTTCTCTGTATACCCTCTCCCTGGGGCAACTCATAAAATCCTTTGGCTATAAGTACCATCTCTATGCAGACGATATGCAAATATATCTCTCCACACCCTCAATATTACCTGAAATATAGCATCAGGTCTTAGATTGCCTTACTGCTATCTCTTCCTAGATGTCTTATTGTTGCTTAAAATCTAACATGTCTAAAACTGGACTCCTAAATCCTGCACAATACCTCCATTTTCTATAACTGTCAAGGGATCCACAATTTACCCTGTAGACAAGGCACGCTGCCTCGGGGTAATTTTGCACTTCTCTATTTCCTTTACCACCCTCATTAATGAAGTAGCCAAACCTTTTGCTTCTTTATTCAGAATATAGCAAAAATCCATCCATTTCTCTCTCACTCTACAACAGAAACTCTCATACATGTTCTTATCCTTTATCTCCTGGACTATTGCAACTCTGTACTTATTGGTCTGCTTGCAAACCATATCGCTTCTCTCCAATTTATACTTAATTTGGCCACCAGAATACTTTTCTTCTCCTCCAGAACAGTACCCCACCACTTTTACACTCACTGTCATGGCTTCACATAACGCAGTGTATTACATTCAAAATCCTCCTCATTACCTTCAAGGCTCTCCATCACTTGTCCCCCCCTTATATTTCATTTTTGATATCTGGACATATACCTGCACATCTACTACACACCACACATGATGGTGACTATCTGCCCCTTTAACCACTATCAATGTTTCATGACTGGAGGCTTTCTCCCTCACTGCTTCCTACCTCTGGAACTCCCTACCACCACGTATTCACCATGCTTTGAGCCTCAACAACTTCAAATCCAAGCTAAAAGAACACCTCTTAAATGTAGCACTACTGTAATAGGGAAACTATCTCATATGTCAAAAATTGCACTTTCTCCTCTACCTGCTTGTATTTGTATGTCACCCTTCCTATACTTAGATTGTAAGCTTCTCAGGGCAGGGACCTTTTATCTTAATGTATACTCACCTGATGTTTCCATTTTGATTGTCTATATAAGCACTTAATCACTGTACTTAGTGTACTCCTTCTATACTAAATGTAAACTGTAAAGTGCCAAGTACAAAAGTTGGCGCTATATAAATAAAAATATACATACATACATACATACATACATAACTTATGTGAAAACTGTTCAAGTAGTGGCAGCAGTTGTGCTTAAATTGCCTTATTCCCTTATTGTTTGGTGAAAGTTTTAAAGCCCTAGTTCAAGCCTAATTGTCACAAACCCAATCTGAGTCCACAAAAGAAAGCCCATTTTGTGTCTGAGCAGATCGCTATGGACTTGGTGGGTCCATTGGTAAAGTGTGCTTGGGGTAATCAGTACATTTTGGTTATTATAGATTATGCCACACACTATCCTGAGGCTATACCACGTCACAATACAGCTTTCAAAACTATAACAAATGAATTGATTTGAGTATATTCTAGGGTTGGGTTACCAAAGGAGGTTTTAATGGATCAAGATTTTCATTCTGTGTCCCGATGAATGAAATAGTTAAGTCAGTTGATAAAAATAAAACCACGAAGAACATCTGTAAACCACCCTCAAATGAGTTAGTAGAGAGGTTCAATAGAACTCTAAAGTACATGTTGTGTAAAGTGATCAGTCAAGATGGAAAGAATTTGAACACTCTACTACCTTACGTATTGTTTGCCATTTGTTAGGTTTCTCAGTCTTTCTTAGGATTTTCTCCTTTTGAGCTTCTTTATGGGAAGCATCCAATGAGCTTATTGTACATAGCTAAGGATGAATGGGAAGAAGAAACTGTACCAGGGAAGAATGTGACTCACTATGGTCTGGATGTTCAAAAGAAAATTGGAGCAGTTCTGGGTCAAACCATTTGCACTATAGGGGAGAACTAAACATTCCCATTGAATTAAATGGGGATTTTAACCCATTGAATGCTAGACTTTTAAGGGGTTAAAATCTCCATTCAAATGAATAGGAATAGAGGTTTAATCTGCATTCAGATCAATAGGATGTTTTGGATTTTTTAGTTCCCCCCTACAGTGCAAATTGTTTGCCCCAGAATTCCTCCAATTTTCTTATGAGCATACTGCCCTACATGGAAAAAAATAGAAAGAGTGCATTACACAGGTTACTTCACTAGTTAGACAATATCTAAAAGAAGCACAGAAGAGCCAACAGGTTATTTACAACCATCAATCAGCAGTACAGTCCTTCCAGCCCAGGGATCAAGTGATAGTACTAGTTCCTACAGCGGAGAGCAGATTCTTCTCTATGTAGCAAGACTTGTATCAGGTTATAGAACAAGTAGATCTTGTAAACTATAAAATTAAGCAGCTTGATCGTAGGAAAGTTGAGTAGGTTTACCATAATATAAACAAAGAAAAAGAACTCACAGAGTATATATATTATACCTATGTGTTCATTTATTTCAAACATGAGGGTTCTGTAGCATAATTAGGCCAAATATGTTTAGACTCGCTTACCACACCAAGGTGCCGCATTTTAAGCTAAGCCTATCCAATACATGTAAATATCATATAACTATTAAAACTAAAAGGTGTGCCATCCTGCGATAATTATTTTTTTGGAGACACGTAGTATCAACCTGGGTTAAAAACATAATTAAAAACCCACCACTCAAAGATATCCAGTATATTTCTGATATATATACAGTACTGTGTCTTAGGCAGGTGTGAAAAAATGCTGTAAAGTAAGAATGCTTTCAAAAATAAACGTTATATATTTCAAATTTTGACTCATCAGTCCAGAGCACCTGCTGCCATTTTTTTGCACCCTAGTTCCTGTGTTTTCATGCATAGTTGAGTCGATTGGCCTTGTTTCCAGAAGTATGGCTTTTTGGCTACAAGAAAGGAAGCAATAAGTGTCATCAAATGTTGGATTTTTGGAGTTGGGGGTTTTTCAGAAGTCATATAGTCAGTGGTCAAGCCCCACTGTCTTAGAACCAAAGCCATATGCATTTCTTTAACAATTTCAGAAAACTTAATGAGCACTCTGTTTGACAAGTATCTTATGCCTCGAGTTGATGAACTCATTGAGAAACTGGCATATGACAGATTCCTAAACACTCTTGATCATGTATTGTTCCCATTGTTCCTCTTTGTATTATGTACCCCTCCAGAACCAGCCCCTTTGTATTCCTTGTGTATACTCCCATGTTTTGGTTGCAGTGGCTTGTACCCTATTGCATTCTCAGATATGTTAATAATGTATATAAACCCTATGTGTTCTACAATAAATAGTTCTTATTTTCACCCTACACTACTTTGCGACTAGTGGTTTGGGTGGCTGGAGAGATCGGTGGTTGTAGTCTCAAGTTAAGGGAACACATGTTGGCGGAGCTACCCGATCGGGGTAGCAGGGTTCCATCACAGGTATACCAGGGTCCCAATGTCTTCTGCCAATTCTGAGCTGATGGCACTGCTGGACATCTTTTGATTAAGAAGGGAAGTAAGCATTGTGTCTTTCATCTGCTGCACTAAGTTTCCTTGGCCATCCACTGCATCTCCTGTCCTCAATGTTGCCTGTTTCTTTGTACTTCTTCAAAATAGCTTGGACAGCACACCTGGAAACCCCTGTCTGCCTTGAAATTTCTGCCACGAAGAGACCTTGCTAATGCAGTATAACTACCTTGTGTCTTGTTACTGTGCTCAGTCTTGCATGATGTATGACTTTTGACATTAAACTGTATTCAGCAACCTCACTTTGTTTGCTGAGTTTGGCTGTTCGTCATCCAGTTTTAATCCTCCTGCACAGCTGTTTCTGTTTCAGTTAATTATTGTTTTTCAGCCTACATATTAAATTTATGATCATTAGCACCTGTATGGTATAATTGTTTATCTGACTATATGCCTACAAAATCACTGACTATGTGCAAGTGTAACTAGAAGGATTGATGTTGTTATGGAGGCAAAGGGTGGTCACATTCTCCTGTTGACTCACAATGCATTTTGTTAATTGATGTTAGTTTACAGCATTTTTTCACACCTGCCTAAAACTTTTGCATAAAACTGTATATGTAAAAAAAGGACCTTCTCACATATTATAGAGGATAGGCTTCATAGAATCTACAACTCACATTTTCATCTCCGCTTGAGGGAGTATGAACAGGATGGATCCATACACCATATTTTTATCACTGTCCCCTTATACAGACTTATTGGGAAAAAGTAACCAATCTCCTTTCTCACGTCATGGTTGATCTTACTCTTGTACTCAATAAACCCCTACCTAATGTTTCTAAATTTGCAAAAAAAAAAAAATTTCACACTTCTGTGAGATGTCCCACCACTGCTAAATGGAAAAAAAGCCTAAGATTTTCTTTTTTAATCTAATCCTAAATTTCTAGAAATATAGTGCATTTGTTACACATGCAAAATACTTACTAGCAGGCAGAATAGTCTGATATTGTGGTGATGATGAATATTTTCCCACTTTAGATTTATTTTATCTTTTATCTTTCTTTTAACAAACTCAACATCTTTCACTTTGTCCTATTTTCTTCATTCTCTTTTCTTATTTTTCACTACCTTCCAGTTTGGACTTACAGTATATATTTAATACTATGTGGGTTGTTGCCAGGTGCTTTGATACTGGAGCACTTAGTTTCAGCCAGTGAACACAATGTTGCAACATGTGATTTGCTAGAGAATCTCATGTTGTAAAAGCAGAATGACAGGGACAGTGTTTACAAACACTGTCCCAAATAAGACCCAAATAAATGAATTGCATATTTAATTTCTCCCTTATGCTTCAGCTGACTTGCTCCATTATAATGACTCTTCACTAATACGACACTAATACGATTCTAACACTTAGTTACTATGCTGTCTAAGCTGCCGGTTCTCCTCTTTACACTACCTGTGCCAAAGGCAGAGCAGTATGGGAGAGTATGGTCATTTCAGGCCATTCTCTTCCACTGTGCCTTGTTTCTCCCTGTGTAATAAGGTACCAATGCCCATACTCTTCTTTTCCCACTCCCTCTCCCCCCTTCCCCCAAAAATAAATTACATAGCACACAGAAATAACAACACGGACGACCATGTAGGTGGCAAATAAAGAGGTTACAGCCTCTTTTTTGCCCCCAACGCTGTGCCCTGGACCCATAGCCATGTCCTTGGCCTCACCATCAACCTGACACATGCCGCAGGAAGCTGAGGGCTTAATGTACTTCCAGAGACCTTTGCCATGGAACATGCATCCTGACCCCCAGCGGTGGCTACCTCAACGCACTGAGGGTGACCTGGACTATGCCAATCCGCCACGGCTAGCCAGCTGTCCCTCTTCCAGACCTCAGTGCATCATTGGCTTTAGCCCGCCCTCCGGGTGTCCTGACCACCGAGTCAGTGACCCATCCTTACCATAACCATCTGTAGCTAAACCGCACTCTCTGGACCCATGAGCACTGCCTTGCAGCCATAGATAACTTGTAATCCTATACACATGGATATCTGGCCTATGCATGACCGCTTTTGTAGCTGATGCTACTCTTGCTGCAGACACTAGGAACTGGAGAGAAAATTAAACAGGGTTAGGGTGGGTGGAAAACAGCGTGCAAACAGTAAGATCCTAACTCCTGTACCTAGTGCCACCTTTTATTCTCTAAATCCCCTCCCCTTTCCCTCACATCCTTCATAACCTGCCCCCTTATTTTCCTCCACCAGGGAATGGGAGGGAGGGAAGCCATTCTTTGTCCCAGCAGGCCTCTCCCACCTCCCCCAGATGAAGAGGAAGAAGAAGGCATGGCCTGGCCCCTTATGATGGCCTCTGGGTTCATTACTGATGGGCAGAGGAAATGTTGTTCACACAAGCTGTAGGGGAAGCATTTAGGGCTTGTAGAGAAGAAAAAAGGAGAACACACGGGCATCCCTTGTGTAAATACCTGATGCCTGCTTATTGTTTTTATCAGATAAATTATATCATTTTTATATTGAAATCTTCTTGTGGACTTTGAGGGAGTACAGCCTCTTCTTCATCCTGAGACGGGTAATATAGCAGACAAAGATGGGGCAATTTTTCGGTATGCTGATTTTGTCAGTAGATGCAGAGTACTCTCATACTGACCACTAATACGTGTAAGTAGATTATATTCTACTTTAATACTGAGTGATTTATTGCAGTATTACACTACTGGATGCCTTCGGTGTTCCGTTTTGTATGCATTCAGGGCTTGTTCACATGAATGTTTTAGCAATAGTGGGGTGCGTTGGCAAACCAAGAGTTGGTTTCCAGATGCCCAGAACCCCCCCTTCCCCCTTGCACTCGTTTGCACCTATCAAACCAGAATGATGATTCACTCAATGTTGCTGCTTTTGTGCTTAGGTCTATCCCAAGTCAGCCTGCAGCTCTCCAGCTGTTGTTGGTCTAAAAACCCCATCGTAGTCAGCTGGCTGTTCACCATAGCTAGAGGATTACAATTTTCCTGCTCCTGGTGTGTGCAGGTAGCTACAATGGATTTTGGATGTAAAATAACATAAAATAAATACTAGTTATTGCCATTGTATACGTTACCTTATTTTTCTGTAAAACCTCTTTCTACAAATACTGGGTTTGCCACTTGCACATTAAAGCCTTCTCATACACTAGTACATACCCAGAAGTGCAGCAGCATGACATTTATGCCAATAACTAGTACCAGAAAATGAGCTGTGCGGGTAGATTTCTACATTCCTCCCACTTAACAGCATATGGCCTAAGGACAGCTATCTGCACTCTCTCAAGAAGTATTTCTGCAGGTACATTTAAAACAAGACGTAACTGTATGTAACTCAGGGCATTTTCCATTCAACACTGTTCCCAAGATCTGCTTGGCAAGTACAGACTGGGAAATATGGACAAAAAAACTGATGCAATTCAGTAGCAACCCCACTATACCACAAGAGAGAAATAAAAATTCCCAATATTCCATTTGATATAACTCTTTGAGTGCCAAAGGGGTTCCCAATGCATTGCTTTGCATTGGGCACCTCTCTGGCACTCAAAGTGTTAAATGAGGATTTTAAAGGGATAGTAATGTTTCATAATAAAAGTAGCTCTAATTAATCATCATAGTATTTGGACCTTGGAGAGTGTTATTTCAATTCTGTCAGAGTTGTAGTTCAAGAGTAATTCAATGACAAAGTGCCCCTTCCCGCCCCTTTTACTGATGTAACACTGCTCAGCCAGATCAGAAGGGAGGTGCCCAGGTAGACTGCAGAGAGGGACAATCTTCAATTAAGATAAGGGAAAAACCTGAAAAACTTGTCAAGGGGGGCAGGGCTTTCATTGTTCTCATAGGAAGAAGATTGTCCCCTTCTGTTATCTGTCTGGTCTTACAACCAGATTCCACATCTGAGAAGAGATGGCTTACACTAGGAAAAAGGGGTGGGAGAGGGAAACTTTGCTTGTGAATATCTCTCAAACCATAAAGGTATGAGAGATAAGACTTATATCGTTCTTCATGTTTTTTTAATGCCTACAAAATAAAATAAAGATAAAATGAAGTATTACTATCCCTTTAACTCCTTCAGAAATAAGTCCTGTTTTTGTGATCAATTGCCCCATTGTACTCAATAAATGAATGGCACAATGTACACCTTTATATTCATATACATACACACATTAACCTCTTAACCCTTTCAGTGTCAGAGGGGTATGCAACGCATTGCAAAGCAATGCGGTGTACCCCACTGGTACTGAAAGGGTTAAGACACATAGTGTATATTATATTGGCTATTAGGCATACCTTATTTACAACTCTGCTGCACAAAATCATGAACTTGGGAGCTAGAGATGAATGTATTGGAGACCTCTAGCATCTACTGGATTATTAATATTAACTCCTTAAAATCAGTGGAATATCATCAGACATCCCATGTTCCCTGCAGTCTGTCTTTGTAACAAATAGTGTGAGATTGAGACAAGTATTAAACATGTCATGAGTGCGTGCAGTCACTGCAAATACACAGTATGCAAGTTATTTTAGAAAAAGGAAAAATGTGTATTTTAATCATATTGGTTGGTATTATTGGGACTGGAATTTCCAGTGTTGATGAAAAGATTTAAACTAAGTCAAATCCATTTTCCATGTACATTGTAATATTTCATGGTCATGTCATTGTGAAATGCAAGCACGATGTGCTCTATGGGCCGGGAAGAAGGACTGCATCCTAATACTGGGTGAATGTAGCAAGCAAGAGAGCAGCAATTCCAGAAGAAATCAAGTGTACCCTAGGGGACAAATGAAATTAAATCGGGCTTTTAACCCTTTGAGTGCCAGAGAGGTATGCAACGCACTGCAAAACAATGTCTTACATACCCCTCTGGTGCTCAGAGTATTAAAGGGGAACTAACACCTACTCCCACACACACACACTTACCTTACTTTGGCCAGAAAATATTAAGCAATGCGTTCCGTACCCCTCTGGCACTAAAAGGGTTAATGCCCACTTTCATTATTTTTTCTTAAACATCTTCACTCCGTCCTTGATGTCATGTCCAGGGAGTCAGACATTACAGTTTCAGTCAGTTGTTTTCTAACTGAAGTAGGCAGATAACATGAACCTATTTAATCCTTTAACTCCTTAACCACCAGCAGTCTGGGGAAGTTACCTTCCCTTAAAGGAATAGTAATGTTTCACAGCTCCAATTAACCTTCATAGTATTTGAGCCATGGAGAGTGTTATTTCAATACTGTCAGGTTTGTAATTCAAGAGCAATTGAATGATCAAGTATCCCCCTCCCGCCCCTTTTACTGATGTAACACTGCTCACCTCAGAGCAGTAAGACTTTCCTGATGGATTGCAGAGAGAGACTGTCTTCAGTGAGCATAAAGGAAAAACCTGTCATGGGGGGCAGGGTTTTCCTTATTCTCACTGTGCTGTGAGCTGTCTGGTCCCAGGACCAGATTCCACATCTGAGGGGAGGTGGCTTACACTAGGTAAAAGGAGCAGGAGGAGGATACTTTATCATTCAATTACAAACCTGACAGTATTGAAATAACACTCTCCATGGCTCAAATACTATGAAGGTTAATTGGAGCTGTGAAACATTACTATTCCTTTAAGGGAATGATAAAGTATCCTCCTCCTGCTCCTTTTACCTAGTGTAAGCCACCTCCCCTCAGATGTGGAATCTGGTCCTGGGACCAGATAGCTCACAGCAAGGGACAGTCTTCTTACAGTGAGAATAAGGAAAACCCTGCCCCCCATGACAGGTTTTTCCTTTATGCTCACTGGAGACAGTCTCTCTCTGCAATCCATCAGGAAAGTCTTACTGCTCTGAGGTGAGCAGTGTTACATCAGTAAAAGGGGCGGGAGGGGGATACTTGATCATTCAATTGCTCTTGAAATACAACTCTGACAGTATTGAAATAACACTCTCCATTGCTCTAATACTATGAAGATTAATTGGAGCTGCTTTTATTGTGAAACATTACTATTACTTTAAGAACCGATTTGATAGTTGTCTGCATGTCGGCACACATAATCAGTCATGTGTGGCAGCATCCCGAGCAGGGGACTGAGAGAGACTTCTTTGGTCTTGGAACTGTCAATTTCAAACCCTGTGTGTGCTTACAATGCTCCCGCAGGAGCAGGAGAGATGTAACTTACAGGACCACCACCAGTACTTCATAAAAAAAAAAAAAGGGATTAAGGACCAGAGAGATATAAAGCACGCTGCAAAGCAATGCATTGTACATCCCTCTCTGGCACCCAAAGGGTTAAAGGGTTACGATTAACATGTACAGTGGACAGAGTTTGTGTTCTGTGTTCCTCTAACCAACTGCCATGTCTGCTTCCATTCACATAACATCCAGCACTAAATGAAGATGTGGGGTTGGAGTCAAATGCAGATGCTAATTTTCTCTCTGCTTTTATCTCTGGGTATCCCCATAGACTTTAATAGAAAATGTTTTGATAAAACAGGAGGTAACATTTATGTCCTGCATTTGAATCTAGCCCTTGATCTCCTGAAAAGGTCACAGGAGTAAAATTCATCAGTATTATTAGAATTTTTTGGCCATAGCCATAATAATATGTTAAGTGAGGGGTTATTATTAGGAGGTGTTCTCCTTTAACATCTTTTTTTATATTTGTCCCCCTATGGTGTTATTGATTTGCTCCAGAATTGTTCACCTTTTGTGTTCTGGGCCCACTCCCCTAAATAGAATTGAGGTTAACCCTTTCAGTGCCAGAGGGGTACTCAACACATGTTGCATACTTATCAGGCACTGAAAGGGTTAATAGGGATGATTATCATTGCTAGGGATCCGGAATTCATTTTTGTACACATTTACAATCAGTTCAGTGAATTCTGCATACAGTTTCAATACTTCAAAATGGGAGGAATTGTCAGTTTTAGGGTTTACCTCTCAAAAGGAAAATGTAATATAGACGAAGGGTAGCACTGAATTACCCATGAGTAAAGGAGCGAAAACAAAGGGAAATAACCATATTGGCCGAGTAGCTTTAGCAACCAAACTTTCAAGACCGTTTATGTCTCTGTGATGTTAAAGAGACCCAAGTGGTCTTGAAAGCTTTCACTTTAAACTGAGTGAGCCATTAATGGTGTTATCTTTTACTTGTCTCCAGGGAAAATGTACTCTAATAGAAGCTGAGCTTTGTACTGGAGAGCTGTTCAGCATCCAAGGGATCATTAATGCCATTTCATGCATCTGTAACACTTCTAAAAGTGGGGCTTTTTGTGCTTGTTTTTTGGTGTTCTTTTTTTTTTTTTGGTGGGGGGGAGATGATGACCTCCCCAGCGATTTTCAGTAGAGTGTTGTAGTGTGTGACTGAGACTGTTCAGTCCCAGGTGCTGCTTACATACACTTGAGCACCTGCTTGTTGTTAATTCCATAGAAAGCCATTCTATGCATTCTGTTGCATCTATGGAAAATGTGCAGGGCCTCGGATAGCACTGCAAACACAAACTGAAACCTGTTAGAAAGGAAAGGGATGAAGATCATGTCTTTGTCCCCAACCAAGAGCAGCTGCTTGAACATTCACAAGCTGCTGCCCTGGAAGGGAGTTAAGTCAACAGCCTATTGGAATGGACTTAGACAGGGGTTGAAAGAAAAAATTCAGATTAGTTCGGTAAACATAATTGCCAGTAGTCCCACAAAAATAGCCACAGGTTGGCCTGTGTGGGTAGTGGTTGAATCAACTTGCATGCAGACCCTTCTACCTCACTGCCATTAACTTTATTCTATTGAATACTTAATGGTTTAATCTTTAAACATTGCAGCCTGCCCAGTGCCAGCAGGTTAACATTAGTCCTGGTGGACATAGGATAAGAACTTCTAAAACTATCATTGCACTTTTTAGTTTATACAACTTAAACAATACTATACATAATAATTAGCACTGTACCCTTAAACCAGCGCTGCTTAAAAAAAAAAAAAAATGTTATATACAAAGTATCTGTGTACGTCATGTGAGCAATTTTCCACCATATGAAGTGATATCACTGTACAGGTAGGTAGTATGTGAGGTTAGTGGTAGCCACACACCAGGTAAGTAGTATATGGGATTAGTAGTGGCCACACAGCCACTTCATATAGTCTGCAGTGGTTGGCTCTAGGATAGGGTTGAGAGATTGCAAGTACATCTCCAGTCTCATTTGTGACCCATAGTGCTGATGGGAGTGAGGTTGTACATACTACCCAGTGTTATTCTATTTTCAATGCACATTTCATACCTGCAGTGCTGGAATGGCATATAACACGTCACCATGCCTGTTTGAAAGCTTTCTAAAGCTTTTTTATTTTCTTTCTTTACATCAGTTTGATTCTATTTTCATCGCTTCACTTTTTACTCCTAAATGTACAATAATGTATATTCTGGTCCTTTATAAATAACACTAATAAAATGTTTCTTACCTCTTAGAATGGGCAACATAAAAGATTTACGACATTTAGGTTTCTGATTCATACTACTATTCACAGCTATCCACTGAGAATTATAATTGGGCTGTGACGGATAAAATGATTTACTCATACATGTACTATTAGCATGCAGAGTTCTAAATCGATCAATGGAACCTCTCTTGTGTGTTGAAAAATTATTTTATTATTCACCTACGTTCTTAAATTCTTAGATGAAACACTAAAGTCTATTGCATGTGAAAAAGTCTGTGTTCAATTGTAGTCAGTGATCTTATGTATAAAGTCAAACTAGAGCTATTCTGGGACAAACCGACTGCACCACAGGTGACGAATAACTATTCCTATTTATCTAAATGGGGCTTTTAATCCCCAGAGTGATGCAGAGATCTCTAATGCATTGCCCCTATGGTACAGCTGGCTTGCACCAAATAGCTTCAGTGCACCTTTAACCTTTTGAATGCCAGAGGGGTAGACAATGCATTGTTCTGAAAGGTTTAGTGCCTTTTTAAGTTTGGGGTATTTCTCATCTAATAAGAATATGATTCTGAGCAGTAGGGGTAAATAATCATTGAAGGGCCCTTGTGCACACAATTTTAGGGCCCCCTAACCAATAATATTATCCCACGGAGTAACCAGTGATTGGAGGGACCCAGTGCAAACATTTTTGGGCCCCCTATCACAACATTATTTTTACAGAGAGATAACTAGAACCTTTTGGTTCCTAGGACAGATGTTGCCCTTAGGATGAGAGGGTCCCAAGGAAGGCTGCTGGGTCCTGGTGCAATTGCTCCCTCTGCAACCCTGTAGTGAAGCCTCTGATCCTAAGCTAAATCAGGCATTGGAATTATTTTCTAACCCTCCACATAACTCCAATTTAATAAGCTTCTTATGGCAAAAATTCTACCATTAAAATCAACTGTGACAAGGGAAGGGATATGGGACTTTTTTGATATTCCTTTTCTTTATTCCTTATTTAATGCAATGAACAAATCAAGGCGTAGAACAGAAATGAGCAAAGTGAGGCTGTCCAGCTACAGCAGCTGGAGAAACTGACATTGCCCACCACTGGTGTAGAGGACATTGTCATTTTCCTTAGCATGATATGGGTCACTTGTAAGTGGCTTGCTGGAACTAAAGTCTATAACTGAGAAGTGTGTATGTCAGTATGTGCTACAGAAGGGCTGTCCAAGTTCAGTCCTCAAGTGCCACCAACAGGCCATGATGTGGGCCGAATGGTTCTTATCTGCCATCAAATGTTATGTTTCTATGATGCTTTGGTGACTTCTCTAGCATTCAGATGGTTAAAAGCCCCATTTGAATCAATGGAAATTTTTATTTGTACTCTATGGTACAGTTGGCTTGCCACAGAATTACCATACCTTGGAACTTTTTCTTCTGGAGTCCTCAGACGTGACTCATGTTGGTGCCGGTGGGAAGATAAAAATGATGTAGTTTGCATCACAAAGGCCACACCCTTGTGACGCAAACCAGGTCATTTTTATGAGTGGGAAGGGGCTAAATGGGTTATGTAATAAAGTGGGTGGGAAGCAGAACAGGATGGGAGAAGTGGCCAGAAAGTGGAAGGAACTGGGTGGGAAGGAGCCGAAGTGGGCAGGAAATAGAAGGAAAGGGTGGGAAGGAGTGGAAGTGGGTAGGAAGTGGAAGGAACAGGGTGGGAAGGAGTGGAAGTCGGTAGGAAGTGGAAGGAACAGGGTGGGAAGGAGTGGAAGTGGGTAGGAAGTGGAAGGAACAGGGTGGGAAGGAGTGGAAGTGGGCAGGAAGTGGAAGGAACAGGGTGGGAAGGAGTGGAAGTGGGCAAGAAGTGGAAGGAACATGGTGGGAAGGAGGAGAAGTGGATGCATTTCATTAGAAACTCCCCACAAACGGAGAATCAGCCTCTGTCAATGGAGACCCAGTAATTAACTGGGCAAATCCAGGGAATTAGATTTACTCCACTTTTGTTTTGAATATAGGGCCCTATTTTTTTTGGTTTTCTTCTTAGCTGACTTTTAGCTGGTCTGGTTACTAGAAGTGTTATAAATAAATAATGAAACAGAATCTTGACTTCTTATCCTACTTTTTCTTTCAAAATGATTTTCTCTACCCCTGAAAAAATCTGGGTCATTCCCACTGACACATGCATTAAATACCTCTTACCTATTCAAGAAGCACAAAGCAACACACCAACGTATTATTCATCAATACAAAGAATCCTAGATACAACATATCATCTGAAAAAAACACAATATGAGAGTCCTGATTCTAAAGGCTTTACCCTGCAAAGTCACGAGATGCTTATTAGCACAATATTGTTCTTTTTTTTTTTTTAACCTTTCAATAATAACTAGAATTCTTAATGCAGCAGCTGTGGTTCAAAATCCTATTTTCTTTTGAAAAGTGAATAGAAATATCCTGTGTTCAAACAACTTAAATTGCTTCTTCTAGGAGGTCTCCTGGGGTAAGCTATGGACTGAGCAAATTCAGCCATTAAAATAGGTCATGAAGTGTATATCCCTGGTCATTTGCCCAGCTTTTTTGTACACATTTGTTAAAAATTAGTATCTTGAATTACCTATTTATTAACAGAACAATTTTACTTAGCGATACAACTTATTTTTTAAAGCATGGGAGAGTTAAGTACTCTCAGTTAACTTTGCAAAGTAGGTTGACCAGACCTCACCTTTAACAGGGGACACATATGAAAACTGCATACTGCATGAAAAATGCATATTTCCTATGTGTCCCCAGTAAAAGAGGTTTGGTCAGCTCATTGCACAGAGGCACATCACGGATACATAAAGTAGACAGATGCATTGATAGGTCTACCCAAATGGTGTGCAATAGGCATTGTTTTGTATAGTGCACTCTACGTGAGAGTCATAGACTAACAGGAAAAACACCATACTGTGCCCACAATAAGAAAATTGCAGTTTAATAAAAAAAACTTTTAAATTAATTATTTAACCATCTGAGGACCGGCCACGCACACGTGTCCGGTCCCGGGCTCCCCGAACAGCATGCAGCAACGTGGGGAGCCCAGAATTCCATGACGGTCCTGGCACATTATGGGTCGTTAACGCAAAACAACCCATGACATGCCATGACCGTCAAGGGTTGTTAAGGGGTTAACCTCTGAGTGACAGAGAGGTATCCAACTCACTGCTTTGCAATATGTTGCACACTCCTGTGACACGCAAAGGGTTAAAGGACCTGAGGAGGATGCAACACATTGCTTGCCCTTAAAGAGGAAATATACCCTGAGAGTAAGTGGCTTTATTAAAGTGGAACTATCACCTAAAACCAAAGTTTTACCATGCCTTTTAACGTTTAACCCAACATTAGTGCTGTGTGTGTGTGTGTGTGTGTGTGTGTGTGTGTTCTTCAAGTTGCCTGGTAGTGGAGATATTTGCCCTGCAAAATCGGGCACTCCCATGCGCTACGGTACCCTGTACCGTCTCAGGACTTCCCAGCTGCCCCAGGGCACGCGTTCACGCTCCCCTTCGAAGCTGGATTTCTGTGATGTAGCGATACAGCAAACTACGTTTACAATGCTACTGAGGAGTAGTTTACAATGCTACTGAGGTTGCAACCTCAGTAGCATTGTAAATGGAGCCTGGGGCAGCTGGGAAGTCCTGAGACGTCATGGAGTCCCGCAGAATACGGAAGTGCCGGATTTTGCAGGGCAAATATCTCCACTACCAGGCGACTTGAAGAACACACACACACAAAGCATTAATGTCGGGTTAAACATTAAAATGCATGGTAAAACTTTGGTTTTAGGTGATAGTTCCACTTTAAACTTACATAGGTAGGCGCCCTTCATATTGAAGTCATATTGAATTCAAGTATACAGTATCTATTTATTTATCGCATTATATTTGCAGTTTCCAGTATATAGTGATCTGTGTTGGTCTACTTTGGGATAACATCTACTCACAGCAAGCAATGGGCTACAACAGACTTAAATAATGACTTGTAAGGGTCACTTGTTTTTACCAGACTGTAACCTGAAACACTAACACTGGACTACAAAAATGTCAAAAGCCAACTGAAATAAATATAATGGACTGCAGTTTGGAGGACAGCTCCCTAGGTAAGTCCTTTTGATGAGCAAATGAAGACTGGGGCAAAAAGACAGGGAGCACGGAAGGTGCATTTGTGATTGGACCTTATATCCAAAGGATCCGTAGGTTCTGGGGGGAAAAAATTGTTAGGAGGCCCTAAATATTTTTTGCATGGGGCCCATCAATGAATAGTTAAACCAATAAATTATGAGCCACTTATTTCTAAGGTATAATTCCCCTTTAATTATATTTTGAGCTCTAAATGGAAGTTATTTTATCCCCCAACTTCTATATAACTGTTACTCTGCTTTGAATAGAATGAAATACTAACAGATGTTGCAGTTTTACTCATTGTTGTAACCACAGCTCATTTGCCTGAAGACTTCTAGCTCATTGAGGGAGATTTACAAAAAAATAAGAGTGAATTGGTCCTTTAACATCTTGAATGTCAGAGACATTGTCAGTGCATTGGTTTTCACTTATTTCCCCTTTAATCTCTAACATTTTTTCCTCAGTGGCACAAGAAGTTATTGTGGGTTTCAGCTCCCATTTCAAATAGATGTGGATAGGGCACTATGGCCCTATCTGTATTGCTTCGATATATATCAGTGGGAATTGTCTGAGTTTTTATTGGTTCCCTGGTTTGCACCAGAACTGCACCACTCTGCTTACTACATCAGCTTTGGTGTTAGCCTATGGAGTACTGTAGTTTTCATTATGGGATTTAATAAATACATGGGATTCATTGCTAAATCCCGACGAAGAAGCAATCATCATACAGTATATGTTGTTGTTTGATAAAGAGATCTTTTAAAGTATTGGTTGGTAACAGGCAACTTCCTCTATGACACCACTGCTATGTCCTCACAGCCATCTCTTCTAGGTCATAGCCCTCTTTAACCCTTTGAATGCCAGAGGGGTAGACTTGCCCCTCTGGCACACAAAGGGTTAATCTAAAATGTTTTGTTTCTTTTTTTGTTTGTTTTTTTATGATGAATGATGTCTATTTTTAGACCAGGGATTCTCATCTCCAGTCCTTGGGACATACCAGCAGGCCGATTACCCACTGAATACCTACCTGTGATCAAGCAGGCATGTATTGAAAATATACCAGTTAGCATATCTAAAGGACTAATGTTGATCCTCACTGCTTTAGACACAGAGGTCACATAAAGGTAGCTAAATAAATGCAATTCTAGAGCAAACCAAGTGCAATATAGGGGACAAATAAAATTCTACTTGGTTTAAGCTGGTTTATAAAACAGTACTATAAAAGAATAGTGTACATCATAAATTTTGCTTGATTTTCTGCTGCTACACCAGAAAGGTAAAGTGAGCTTAGGGAGTTAAATGCATGGCTAATATGGATTTGGGTTTCCATAGTACTGAGGTCTATATTTATAGTAGATATATTGGAAGTGGAAGGGAGATACAGGGCTAGGATGGTTAGAGGGTTGTAAGATACTTTGAACTAGGAAACAATAAAATGATGGAGTAGACAAAGTAAAAGAGAAACTGGGATTAGAGAGGGGTAGAAGGGCTAGCTGAACATGTTACATGCTTCTAAAAGCAAACACATTTTTTTAAAGAGTGCACTTATTCAGAATTGCAATAACAAAATATATGCTTGCAAATACTTGTAGTTTGGCTAGTAAGATGGGGGGATTGGAATTGATTGTTGCAATGAATGAGCAGTATGATCATACAGGTATTAATGAAACTTGGCTGGATGATATGCATGACTGAGCAGTGAATATAGATTGATATGCACTTTTCGGAGGGATAGGGTACACAAAATATTGGTATATAACACAACCTAGTATAAGGGAAGATATTGAGAACATAGAAACTGTGTGGGTTGAAATGCAAAGTGGGGATAAACACAATAAATATATGTGGATAGGTACTTGCTACAGGTCACCTACTTGAAGAAGCCCAACTGCTAATGCAAACAGTAAAGGCTCCTGGTTAGGAAATGTAATAATGGGTGATTTTAACTTCCCTGAGACTGACTGGAGAAATCAGAATTCTAACACAACAAAGGGAAAATATTTTAGAGTTATGCTTAATGACAATTTAATCCCAACTTGCAGAGGAGCCAAACAAGAATGAGGCCTTGCTGGATTTAGTGATCACATTGATTCTGAAATGGCATACAATATATAAGTAAGGGAGTATTTGAGTAGCGGTGACCATAATATGGTATCCTTTGAAATTTGTTACAGGGAACCCTTTAATAAAGGACAAATTAAAACATTAATCTTTAAGAATGCTACATTTTTAATACTAAAAGCAGTATTAAGACCAATAAGATGTTATTTTTCAATGATAAAATACAGAAGATAGAATTTGTTCAAAAGTAATTTGGATAAACATAACTGATAATTATATAATTATATATCACTATATTCCACAGGGTAATACATTCAAAAGGAACAAATTAAGACCAGTATAGGCAAATAATAAGGTTTGTCTGTATGTACAAAGGAAATGACAACTACAGGTTTGGGGAGAACAGAAGTGCAGGATTTCCTCCATCATGTGTACATTGCTAACTGAGTCCAAGAGCCTGTAGGCAGTGGTTCCTAACCATTTACATAGGGATGCCTAACAGTCCGTGTCATTAGGTTTTCCCTGTTTGAGTAGAGATGAGTTAATCAGAGGTTCAGTCATTTCTGCTGTGCAGAAGCAGGGAAATCTTAAATACATGGCCTGTTAGGCTCCCCTGAGGATGAGGTTGGAAACCACAGGGTTAAAGCAAAAAAACACCAGGACCTGATGGCAGACACTTAGTTCAGCAATAGCAAAGACATTATATTTTTAATAATTCATGTAATTAGACCTAGTGTCCCATGATTGGAAGAAAGAGATCTAGCTACATTATTTTAAATGAGGGCAAAATCTAAACTTTCTGTAGCATTATATTATTAAATAAGCTTGTTTGAATGTTAAGAAGTCTCTAGCATATTGATTTGACATCTCTACCCCCCAAGGGGCTAAAACTGTAATATCATTCTTTAATAACCAGAGGGATGGGCCAAATATGCAATGATTACCTCTTTGGAAATCAAAGGATTAAGTTTGAATGCAAAAAATTATTCATCTTTGCCCTAAGACAACCATTATAATGTGTATTCCTTGGTCTATGCACATTGACAATTACATTACACATTACTAATATATATCACATATCCCACGGCTGTCCAAGTTCAGTCCTCAAGTGTCACCAACAGGCCAGGATGTAAGAATTTCCCTGATTAAGCACAAGTGACTCAGTCACAATAAATTATCCCCTGATTAATTGACCTGTACTTATTCAGGGAAATCCTTACATCCTGGCCTGTTGGTGGCCCTTGAGGACTGAACTTTGACAGCCCTGACATATCCTATTCTCAGTTATTCTTCTTTGGTCATCTTCCTCCTTTCTCCACCCATCACTCTTCTGGGCCATATGCAATGAAGAAAAGTGGAACAATTCTGGGGCATAAGACTGTACCACAGATAAGAAATAATAATTGCCCAAACTCACATAGATTTGAACCCTTTGAGTGCCAGAGGGGTACGCAATGCATTGCGTACCCCCTGGCACTCAAAGGGTTAAAGAGTTGTTTTGTTTTGGTTTTTAACCCCTTTAAAGGAATAGTAATTCTTCATATGTAAACATCTATATTGTACTGTTTATCCCCCTCAGTATAACAAACATGAATTTTGTAGGTGCAATATCACAGTGGTCTGAAATTGTACAGTGGCGCTGTTGCTACACCATCCTATGGAGAGCTCTGGTCAGTTGACTATAAATCTCCATAGGATGGTGTAGCACCAGTGCCACTGTACAATTTCAGGCCACTGTGATATTGCACCTAAAAAATTCATGTTTGAGCTGTAATAACTTTTGAATAAAACACTTTTCAGCAGTGGGAGTACCCTTGTTTTACTTTGGGGGATAAACTCCATAACATAGATTTTTTTACATTTTAAGTATTGTTATTCTTTTAATGCTACAGAGGGCTTTAACACATTGCAGAGTAATGCGATGTAGCCTTCTCTAGAATTCCAGGTGTTAAAACCACATTCAAAGCGGAACTACCACCCGACACAATCTTTAGCTTAACTAAGTCCCCATCTGGTGACTAGCTGCTTAGTAGCGCTAGTCGCCAGAATAATTACCTTATTTAATAGATTTCTGCTCTCTTCCATGGGTGACAGGCAGAACGGAGCGTGGACATCTTGCCATTGTGACGTCCGCAAGCCTGCGCTGTCAGTCCCAGCCGGAGCCAAATGCTCCTAGCAATGCCTCCTAGCAACGCCTCCTAGACCCGGCTGGGACTGACAGCGCAGACTTCACAATGGCAAGATGTCTGCACTCCATCCTGCCTGTCAGCCGGGGAAGAGAGCAGAAATCAATTAAATAAGGTAATTATTCTGGCGACTAGCGCTACTAAGCAGCTAGTCGCCAGATGGGGACTTAGTGAAGCTAAAGATTGTGTCGGGTGGTAGTTCCGCTTTAAATCAATGAGAAAAGTTTTACTTGTTGCCTATTCTGCAGTTGTTTGCCCCAGAATTGCTACACTTTTACTTTGTGCCTAATGCCCAGGACAGATTGTATTAAGAACACGCACCAAAATAAATAGCAGCTAAGAAAAAGCCAAGTCAGTGCATATAGCAAACCTGTATATAAATCAGCAAGTTTTAAATAAGCATTTCAGTAACTGTAGTTTTTTTTATCCAGCAATAAGTAAATGGATTACATTTCTGCCTGCACAAGGACAGGGAAGTGACCAGTCATAGAGATTTTATTCTGCATTATATTGCTTTTCTTGATTTACTTCTGGCTACTTAGCTAAAGCTCGAATCTAGACATGCCCTTCACCACCTGCATGGTTCATAACCACTTCTCTAGAAAACTCCCAGACTACCAGAGCAGTATTCTCACTCCAGTTTTCCATACTAACTATCATCTCCACTCCACTGCTAACAACTGACTGAGTATACCACATTTCAAGAAAGAAGCCGGTCGATCTGCATTTTCCTTCAGAGCTCCAAAAGTCTGGAATAACCAACCTGAAAAAAATTCTTCCCCCAGTCTAAAATCCTTAAAAATAACTGCTTCTTTATAACTAAAAACAATATGCAGCTGTGTATAACATTGTTAGTATATATGAGTGTGTGTGTATATATGGATGTATATGTATTATGTCTCTGTATTTGTGCAAATACGCAACTCTTTGCTGTAACCACTCCAGGACATACTTGAAAACAAGAGAAATCTCAATGTATTCTTCATGGTAAAACATGTTCTAAATAAATAAAAATAAATTATGAAGCAGATGTCCAATTAAATCCTGTGTATTAGAGGTCTGAATATGGCCAACTTGGAATGTGGGAGATACTATTCTTGTGCAATCTGGCATCTTGATTCTAATGCAGTGTCTGACTGACCAGTAACATCCAATGCAGATTTATTCTCGTAAAATGTATGACATTTTTGTGACTACAAAGATTTCTATTTTTGGAATGTTCAAATGACTGATTGCACAATGTCAACAAACAGTGGGTGACATATGAAAAGCACATCTGTCCCAAAAGGAAGGCAGAGATTCCAAAGATTGATAACAGCAGATCTGTGGAATGATAATGTTACAATGTACCAATAGTGGACATTTTCAACACTGAAACTCTTTGCACGAATACGGTACAAACTGTGCACATGTCTGACAATGGTTACAGATTTCCAGGAATAGTCATTGGTTTGGCCCCTGTCCTTGCTGCTTTTTCTGGTTTTAAAAATAAATATCAACTTCATAATCTATGTTCTTATCATTAAAAGTTTAATAAATTATGAGCTTCCCCATATTAATAATCCTAATTTCAGGTCACACTGAGGATTTCCACAGAAGGATTTTCCAAAAATAAGCATTCAATAATATTTAGAATTAGTTTTATGTAATTCTGCATGCAGAAGCCATTACAGATGCCTAAGCACAGAAGCAAGGAATTAACAGCCTGCAGTTCTCCAGCTGTTGTTGGTCAACAATTTCCATCATCCTCAGATGGCCAACAGGAGAGCTATATTCCCCAACATTTGACTACCCCTGGTATAAACATATACAAAACATGATCTGGAGAATATCCAGTGGACTAGGAATGGTACCAAAGTACAGACAGGGAGGGCAAGTAGAAAGGGAATTTCCAGTAACCAGGAAATCTCAAATAAAGACAAAGAGAGAGACTAAAGAGACAAAGCCGCTATAAAGAGAATTTTTCTGCCACCGCTGTGTGTATGTCTTTGCCAGTATTGAGCACCTTGCTGCCCTCCAGCTGGTGCCAGACTACAACACCCATCTTCTTCAGACAGCTGAAGATTATGGAAACTATGGTCCAACAATAGCTGGGAAATAGCCACAGGTTATGACTGGTCTATGATCAAGTATCTGCAATGTTTCGGGGATGCAGAATCACATGTAATTATTGATGTTGAATGCTAAGTAGTTGGAAAACCCTCTCTGGAAGTCCTGGGTTTGCCCATGGGATCATTTAAAGGGATAGTAATACTTCATTTTATCTTTATTTTATTTTGTAGGCATTAAAAAAACATGAAGAACGATATAAGTCTTATCTCTCAAACCTTTATGGTTTAAGAGATATTCACAAGCAAAGTATCCCCCCCCCTTCAGCCAGATCAGAAGGGAGGTGCCCAGGTAGACTGCAGAGAGGGACAATCTTCAATTAAGATAAGGGAAAAAGCTGAAAAACTTGTCAAGGGGGGAAGAGATTTCATTCTTTTCATACAAAGAAGATTGTCCCCTGCTGTTATCTGTCTAGTCTTACAACCAGATTCACATCTGAGAAGAGATGGTTTACACTAGGAAAAAGGGGCGGGAGGGGGAAACTTTGCTTGTGAATATCTCTTAAACCATAAAGGTTTGAGAGATAAGACTTATATCATTCTTCATGTTTTTTTAATGCCTACAAAATAAAATAAAGTTAAAACGAAGTATTACTATCCCTTTAATGTGCTGCTTCTGGTAGTGGCATCAGCAGGCTATCCTTCTGAAACATTGGCCACTATTGGGCGATGTACAAAATGGTGCATTAATCATGTCACTGTGATGAAAATCGCGATATCAGAATCTTGCTCGAATCAAAAGGGCAAGATTCTGATAACGCGGGCTTAAGCATCACTCATTTAAAGGGGCACTAATGTCCCATAAACCAATCTTCTAGTTTTGTAGAGGATAAAATAATAAACTACGTGCCACAAATTCTATATTTCAAACTGCTATGGTTTGAGCACTGCGTCCACAGATGGGGGCAAGGGGGGATGCTTGCCCCCCACTGGATTTTCATCTTGTCCTTTAAAAATGAGGCAGGGCCTATTTTAAAGTCCTATGGGCAAGTTCATGCAGTGAAAAATCAAATCAGTGCAGTGATAAATTCAGAGATTTGATTTTTCAAGTTCCAGTATTGTGTCTCATGTGTCTGTCTGAAGCACCTAATAGGTTTTAGCTAGTTGGACTTGTGTCACTCTCTCACTGGCTGCTCTACTGATGTGGTAAGTACAGCTTGCCGGGTGCAGAGTCGTGCAGCGTCAGCGTAAGAGCCTTCTCACTGCTGCTGACATCACAGGCCATTGTCCACATGTAAGTAACTCCCCGAGCTTACTATGCATGAGAAACGATGAGGCTGAGCGGAGGCAGTACTGCAGGAGAAGCCAGGAGCACTGGAGCAAAGAAACGTAAGACTGGCATAAAAGCACAAAAAGAGAGAGTTGTTTAGAGATCGTGCTGAATTAACTTCATTCACCGCGCTCTAGCACCAAGTAGACCCGTTCAGTCTGTAGGAGCCCTTTGTTGTATTGTGACAAATTAATACATAACTTTTATTTATAAATTAATTTAAAATAACAAACAGTGAAGTGCTTGGTGTATTTACAAAAACATGTTTAAAACTGAATCAGCCGGCATAAGCAGTCAATCACCCACATGTAGCTGTCCCATACCTCTCAACATTTCAAACTGCCAAAGAGGGACACTTGTGTTTTAGGGGGTGTATCTGGGGGAGTGACTGGTGGGCGGGGCATTACCAATATTTTTTAAGCTATTTCATGACCTGTTGACTCCTCCTTGTATAACTGAATAAATGATTTAAAACAAGACCAAAGTATTTTATTTACACAGACTAATTTATAAACACATATACTGAAGTTTAAACACACATTAATTTGAGGTTTATTGCTGTAGAGCAATGTGATACACATAGACACACCACACAGTCTGATCTACTAAAAAGAGGGACATCAGGGTGGGAAAGAGGGACAGAGGGATTTAGGTCTAAAAATAAATATATATATATTGTAGGGTTTATCCCCCTGAGTAAAACAGGGGTACTCCCACTGCTGAGAGATATTTTATTAAAAATTATAACAGCTCAAACTTGAATTTTTTAGGTGCAATATCACAGTGGTCTGAAAATTTACAGTGGAGCTGTTGCTACACCATCCTATGGACAGCTCTGGTCTGTAGACCATAAATCCCCATAAGATGGTGTAGCAACAGCGCCACTGTAAATTTTCAGGCCACTGTGATTTTGCACCTAAAAAATTATATAATTTTTTAATAAAATTTGTCAGCAGTGGGAGTACCCTTGTTTTATTCTGGGATATAACCCTACAACATATATTTTTCACAACGTAAGTATTACTATCCCTTTAATAACCCTAGGGCAACTACTTGGGGAGCACAAAAATACAGAATACAGAAAGACTTCAGCAGCTCTGACTTCTAAATCCAAGGACTCAATGGATGAACTTACATAGGTGCACAAAGGTAACAAATCAATTATGTCTGTGAGCCTTCCGGAATAACTGGAGAACTTGCTGATGTGGGTGCAATACTGGAGCTTTCCTATAGACTCCAAAATTAATAATTTTGAACATGAAGGAAATAACTGCAAAATCCAAATAACAACAGCAATCAATTTTATTGCAGTACAACCTTAAAGCGGAACTACCATGTCACAAAATGTTTAGCTTAACTAAGTCCCCTTCTGGCGACTAGCTGCTTAGTAGTGCTAGTCGCCAGAATTATTACCTGATTTAATAGATATATGCTTTATTTCCCAGCTCTCAGTAGCACGGAGTGCGAACATCTTGCCAGAATGACGTCCGCACGCCTGCGCTTTCAGTCCCAGCCGGAGCCAGCCGGCTCCTAGGAACGCCTTCTAGACCCGGCCATCGAGACATCGAGATGTTGGAAGAACACCTAGCGCAGCTGAGTAAGAACTTCTGCCAAGGACTGGATCAGAACCCGAACCCTCTGATCAGAAGACTCACTGCCACCACTGCAAACCCCTTTGACCGCTACCCGTGGCCCATCACAGCGAAGACCCTGTGAAACCAACCCAACTGTGACAAGTCAACACAGACCAAGAAGAATCCAAACCTGCGACTTCAAACCCAACCCGAGAAGATGGAGTAGTGAGGCTCAAGCCTCGGTATCCAAAAATCACCGCTGATGGATAAAATCTATCAGCAAGAAGAAGACGACGACGATGATATGGTTCCTATCATTTATATGTTGACTGTCTCCAGAAGCACATCTGAAGCACTCTGCTGCCTTATAGCTGCCTAGTTTTGTGCTGTATTGTCATAGGTAAGAATTGCATATGTTATAGCTGTCTCTTGGTTACTTTTTATCTATAAATTTCTGGAGATACTTACCACTATTTTATGGTTGTTTCTAGCCTCATGGACAAAACTAATAATACACCGCAATCTCAGGCTGGGTAAGTCAGTTTAATTAGGTAAGTCTTTTCTTTTTTATTTGAAAAAGAGTGATAGGTAGGCTATATTTTTGTTTTTCCAGCCCAGATCTCTCATCTGCCAGAAAGTGCTTTGTCTGTGACAAGGATACAGTACAAGGGGAAAAGATTTGCTGCTCCTGCTGGCTGGACCTGATGACTGACACTCCAACCACTTAATTTGATATGTCAACAGTGATACGTCAAGCCATCCTGCAGGGTATTCAAGAGGCTACAGGGAGTCACCCCAACAAAAGGCATAGGGAACTGGATGAGAATTTTGACTCGGATATCTCAGATAATGAAGTCCCAGATTGGGGACACTCATCAGATTCCGTTGAAGAGGATAAAGATGATCTCACAGGTTTTGATATTAGCTTAATAGATTCTCTCATCAAGTCAGTACTCCAAACCTTGAATACAAATGATTCTCAAGACAATCCAAAATAAGTCAGGATGTTCTCTTCTATCTCCAAAAAGAATCTTACTTCATTTCCTTTTCATCAAGTGGTTCATGAGTTAATTAGAGATGAATGGAACAAGACGGACCGTTCTTTTAAGCCAAATCCAACAATGAATAGAATGTATCCATTCTCAGACAAGGATCGTCAATTATGGGAACAGGCTCCTAAAGTAGACGCTGCAGTTGCACGATTTGCACGCAGAACCACCTTACCACTAGACGATGCGGTTTCCTTTAAAGACCCCCTAGACAGAAGGTCAGAAAATGATCTGCGAAGAGCCAATTTTTCCCTTGGATCAGCATGCAAACCAGCTGTTGCATTAACTTCGGTTTCAAGAGCCATGAAACTCTGGCTTGACAATGTGGAGCCAGGTTTTCTATCATTCAATCCCTTGTAGAAACAAAATTGGCCACGGATTTCTGCGTTGATGCATCTATTGATGTGATCTGCATGCAAGCAAAGGCTATGTCACTGGCTGTTTCTGCCAGAAGAGCAAAATGTTTAAGGACCCTGTAATGCGGATAGCGTTTCAAAACTTAACCTTTGCAATCTTCCATTTACCGGGCAAATGTTGTTCGGGGAAAGACTGGATGACCTTATTAAAAGAGCCTCTGGAGGAAAGAGCCTTTTTGTACCCCAGGACAAACCCAATAGGCGTTTTGAATTCAACTTGCGTATCCCGAGGTTTTCGAGCACGCCAGGCCTATCGGGAAGCACTTAACTACAAACAAGGGAGAGAGGCATCCCAAGCCTGGAAATCGGGTTTCTCTTACTCCTTTTGAGGGCAGTAAAATGGACCTCCAACAACCCAGAAACCAACAGGAAAATTCTGATAGTCTACAGGCTCAGACCCTGGGCACTGGGGGACGTCTACGCTCTTTCCAGGACATCTGGGCCAAAAACATCTCCGACCACTGGGTTATTCAAACCATATCACAAGGATACACTATAGAATTTGTTTCCTCCATGCAAGAATATTTTCAGACCATCAAGGATCCCAAGCTTTCCATCAAAGAGAGATGATTTATGAAGTCCAAGAGAACCTGAGTCAAGAAGGAGCAATCACCAATGTTCCTGTGAGGCAAAAATTTCAAGGTCTGTATTCGATACTTTTTTTCGTGAAAAAGCAGTCAGGCGAATTGGGTCCGGTATTAGATCTGAAATCCCTGAACAAATATATTCGTGTTCGAAGATTCAAGATGGAGTCAATTCATACAATCATATCGGTAGTCCAACTAGAAGATTGGATGGTTCCCATCGATTTAAGAGATGCATATCTCCACATTCCAGTCGCTCCCAGGATCAGAAGTATCTTCGCTTTGAGCTCAACAGATATCATTTCCAATTCACATGTTTGCCCTTTGGTCTCTCCACAGCCCCACGTACATTTTCAAAGGTCATTTTTCCAGTGATAGCGAAGCTCAGTACTCAGGGAATCCAAATTTATCACTACCTGGACGACATCTTAATTCTGTCCCAGAACCAGAACACTCTGCGTCTTCACAAAGATCAACCATTCACTTCCTTTTACAGCTAGGCTGGCTGATCAACATCGAAAAAAGCAATCTAATACCATCCCAGTCAATCCAGTTCCTGGGAGTTCAGTTCAACACTCAACAAGCATTAGCATTTCTCCCGACAGAACTGGCCATGTCTCTAATACGCAGTGTAAGAATTCTCCAGGCCAATCCATCAGTTTCTGCAAGGAATTGCATGAAAACTCTAGGCAGGATGTCATTCTCTATTCCGATGCTCAGTTGGTCCAGATAGCACATGAGACCCCTGCAGAAATGTCTACTGGATCAATGGGATCGATGCATAAAACATCTAGACAACATTATTCACATACCTCCTCTTGTAAGTAAAAGCCTCACATGGTGGGAAGATATTTGAAACATCACTCAAGGCACATAATTACAAGAAACAGACTGGTTACTGCTTACCACAGATGCCAGCAGCTCTGGCTGGGGAGCTCATCTAGGAGAGCTTACCACTTAAGGCACATGGCCAACTCATTTTTCTATTCTCCCATCAAACGTTCTAGAGATAAGGGCAGTTATGCAAGCACTTCTCCACTTCTCTCATCAGCTACAGCACCAAAATGTCATGATTCGATCACACAACAAAGCAACAGTATATTACATCAAGAATCAGGGTGTAACCAGGAGCAGTCGCCTCCTGAAAGAGGTAACCCCCATTTTGATATAGGCTGCTTCACATCAGACCAACATATCAGCTATTTATCTCCAAGGGGCCCTCAATATCAAGGCCGATTTCCAGAGTCGCTCTCGCCTGGACCCTCATTCCTGGGCCTTGAACTCCGTAATATTTGAGATGATCACTCAGAGATTGGGTCTTCCCTCGATAGACCTCATGGCATCTCCTCAGAATCGGAAACTGGAGAACTTTTATTCAGCAACCTGGAATCCCCTCCCTCAGGGTGTGGATGCATTTGTCCATCCATGGAATCAACATGTCAGCTATATATTTCTCCCTCTCTCTCTCTCATATTCAGGGTTCTGAAGAAAATCAGAAATGACCAGTCGGAAATAATAGCATCATACCTTTCTGGCCCAGGAGGCTATGGTTCCCAGATCCTCTGTCCTTAGTGACGGATGTTCCTTGGACCCTTCCTCTACAGCCAGATCTCCTGCATCAGGGACCACTCCTCCACCTGAGCCTCCACAAGCTTCGCCTCTCAGCCTGGAGGCTGAACGACAATCCCTCTGACATCAGGGAATATCAGAACTGGTTATTAACCTCATCCTGAGAGGAAGAACACTACCTCTCAAGCCTATTATCGAGTATGGTCCATCTTCACTACATGGGCTGCATCAAAGAACATCCCTCCAGAGTCTCCTTCACTTGTTAATATTTTAGATTTTCTTTCGGAAGGTTTTAACCATGATTTAAGTCCTAAACACACTGAAGGTACAAATTTCTGCAATATCTGCTATTACCGGTACCAGATGGGCCACCCAAGATCTCATCATAAGATTTTGTAAAGCCCTTAAGAATCTATGACCTTCTATACTTTCCATGTCTCCTCCATGGGATTTACCTTTGGTCCTGGATGCCCTATCCTCTGACCCTTTTGAACCACTGGATTCTATCTCTATGGGTATCTTATCCATCAAGACAACCTTCCTCATTGCAGTAACACTGGCAAGGCGTATTTCAGAAAATCATGCCCTGTCTACAAAAGATCCTTTCCTAAGGTTACAGTAACCCTAAGACCAGTTCCTTCTTTTTTACCAAAAGTATCAACTCCTTTTCATCTAGCACAGGAGATTGTTCTTCCAGCATATACTCCCAATATCCAACAAGGAGACAAGCCTGAATGGGCCAGTCTATATGTGGTGCGTTGCCTTAAAGTATATGTAGAAAGGACTCTTTGTTTGTCCTCACTAATTTACAATGTTAGGACTTGCAAGCCTATAAAGCTACCTTGGCTAGATGGGTGGTGTCTGCTATCATCAAGCAAGGTCTCTACCGGTACTGAGGGTATAAAAGCCCATTCATCTCGAGTTTTAGCCACATCATGGGCATCTGAGGCACGAATTTACCCTGAGGCTATATGTAAGGCAACTACGTGGTCTTCTAGCTCCGCATTTATCAAGAATTACCGGCTTGATGTTCGGAATCGGAACATGGCCATCTTCAGCTCAGGAGTTCTTAGTTTCCTCTCTTCTTTTAGTACTAATAAACCATTTTTTTGCATCATCTTGCTTCTCCCTAGTCTTAATTCTTTTCCCACACTGAATGTTATGCTTGGGTAGTACCCTTTGATGAACGATGACTAGAAGTGCCCGGGAAAATGGAAAATTATTTCAGCTTACCGTTATTTTCCTTTCCTGATCACAAGTAGTCAGCGTTCACCACAACTTTTGCACTAAGACACCTGGGAGAAGGGGAGGAGCAAAATTTATAGATGGTAAAATGTTCCTGAACTATCAGTTAAGGGGATTATCCCTTTGGTGAAAGCTGACTACTCGTGACCAGGAAAGGAAAATAGCGGTAAGCTGAAATAATTTTCCATTTTATACAGCGGAGCTAGTACTTTCTCATAGGAAGCAACAGTTGGTAATGCAGAGTTATATGGAATGCCTGAGTCCTTCAGGCATGCCTAAGGACTTTTACTAACTCAGAAATAAAGCTAAGTATCTTACAAACTATTGTTTTTTGTGTTTTGTTTTGGTTTTTTTTTAAATGCCTAAAAAATATAACTTGTTTTTGAAAGTGCTAAAGTGACAGGGCAACTTTAAAGGGATAGTAATGTCTTACATGAATAAAAAGTTATATTGTAGATAATCCAAGAAGAAATTGATTGGTGCAAGCCCCATCTCTCAAACTTTTATGGTTTGAGAGATATAACGTTTTAAAGTTCTCCTCTCACTGATGTCAGCTGTAAAGCTGAGAGCAGGAGATCTGTTTCGGACGGCTCGAGGTGGCTCTTCAGCAAAGCCGACATACCGAAATCTAAAAAGAAATACGTCACTGTAACTGTCTACCAAGTGTGCCTGGTTTGCAAGCACACTTTGTAGACTGTTCCAATGAAGTATTTCTTTTTAGATTTCAGTGTCTCGGCTCTGCTGAAGAGCCACCTGCTGGTCCCCGGACCAGGATCTCCTGCTGTCAGCTTACAGCTGACTTCAGAGAAAGAGGAGGGAGGGGGCAACTTTAAAATGTTATATTACTTTTTATTAATGTAAGACATTATTAACCCTTTAAGTATAGCTGTCCTTTGTGATTCTGGTCATACATTAGCCACTGCACAGACAATGTCAATAATTGCTCTCATCTTTGTTATAACGATAAGATTTTTAACAAAGCACAACTTTCACACAATGATTCATTGTCAAGTGACAATAGCACAGTCAGCCAGATAGGCAACCCATGGGTGTATTTTGCCCATCTAAGATCTTATTCATTAAGTTAAAGAGGTGCATTTCTGGTTAAACACACTGCACTATAGGGGAGTTATTAAAATTTAACAAATGCCTATTGCTTTAAATTGATCTTTTCCAGGGCTAGAGGGGTGTCCAACTCATTGCGGAGAAATGCTTTGGAAACCTCACTAGCACTGAAAGTATTAAACCTTCAAATGCTAGAGCGACCTCTAATGAATGTATTCACAATGGGCTGGATATCTCTATAATTCAAAGGGTTAAAATCATTCATTCATTCATTCATTCATTTTCATTTCTCCACCTATTCTGCAGTTGGGTCACTCTAGAACTGCACCTATTTAGATTATTGAATCCAAACCCTTAGTGGTGAGGTCACAGTCGTGCAAAGTAAAAGCAAACTTTGTACGTAGGATAGAATACAGACAATGGTATGAATTGCACTCACAATTAGTTATTTACTTCCATGCATGTTTTGGTGCGACTAAGAATACTTAATAGCTCCTTGCTAATATGCCAGTTAATTGCCTTTGTGCTGTGTGGATATTGCCTGTTCATCCAATTCCTTCCCACATGGCAGCTGTTGTATGAGAAAACCTTTTAAAAACAAAGGCTGGTTATCTAATATTTTAGACCCGTGTTCCACATATATAATGAATCTCAAAGTTCAATGTTTTTAAATGGCTTTCGAAAGCACGATTTTTACAATGGTCTTCAGTTCCCCAAATTCTGTAATAAACAGCCAGCTCATTGCAAGAGCTTGGCCTAATTTTGATTAGTATCCGGTTCTAATTTCATATCAGGTGCAAAATATAGAGTATATAGTACTAGTTTGCAAACTAGACAAAAACAACAAATCTGCTGGTTTAAAGGCACACTAAACCATTAATTATGGAATAACTACCCCCACATCCCACCCAAAAAAATAAAACAAACGGTTAAGAAGATTGCCATCTAGTTGAGGAGGAGCATACACTGAGGTGAGACAAAGTGATAAAGCGGAGATAACTGTCCGGGGAGATAATTCCACAATTTCTATGTTATTCTTTGGAGCCTATGCACTAACAACCCTCCAGTTTAAGAAATATTAGGACATAGCCTCTATGGAATAACATAAGAATTGAAAAATTAATCACACTGAAGACATTATCACCTCTCTATCACACCTTTGTGCATCTCTGCATGGTGCCCAGACAGCTTTTCTTTTGTATTCCATGGAAGAGGTGAGTTTCATGCAACAGTTATTCTTAGAATGAGACAGTAACAGCTCCACCACATAATGACAGTTTGACTGCAAAAACTTTTGAATTAATCATCTGAGCAGTGGGAGTATCCTTGTTTTATTCAACAGGAAAAAACATAATTTTTCTTACCTGTTCCTTCTCTTTCAGGTTTTGTGGTAGTGCAGACTGAGAAGAGATCCCAGGACAGAAAAAAAACTCCCATTCCCAGTGAACAGAGACAAGACAACAAATGATGCTCATAATCTAATAAAAATAACATCAAAGGTGGAAAATCAGCTTGCTACCAAAGGATACCTGAAGAAAAAGGAACTGACAGCTAAGAAAAAATTCTGTCTTTTTTCAGGGTTATTTTCTTTGACAAGTATAAGCTTCAAGAATAGCTGAATGTAGCCATTTTTCAACAGTGGCTTTGAAGGCCTTCGTGCCTTTGGAAGGCCCAAAAAAGTTATGTAATAACAAGGAGCTATTCTGAAGAAAGATTACTCTGTCTAGGTAGATAACACTTTAGACATCCGATTTAAATTGAATCTCTTCCTTAGCATTGAGGTGATAAGGATGCAGAGTAGGAATAATACTTTGATTCCTTTGAAAATAGTTAGACACATTGTGAGTAAGTACGGGAGGTAATTTTAGAGCAACAACATCCTGTTTGAAAATCATATAAGTTGGCTGTATGGAAAGAGCCTGAAGTTAACTTACTTGAGAGGAAACATATGCATTGGTTCAAAGGGATCACCAAGCAATGCTTTGATGACTACATTCAATTCATAGTGTAGATAAGAAGGAGGAACTCTCAATCTCACACATATAATGGATTTGATTAACTTATTCTCTAAGGAGTGGTCAGCAAACAGATGGCCCAGAAAACTTACTAGGTAATAAACTTGAATTAGGCTTGAACAATCTTACTTTTTGAAAACATCAGACAGTAACTCCAAATGCATGATATATAGATAAATAGATAGACGGATTTATAATAAGAGGATTAGTGTGGAGAAGAGGGACCGGATGAGGTGAGAGGGAAGTAGATGAAGTGTGGTAGGTGAGAGGAGGATAGCATGTTAGTTAATTCCTCTTCCTCTGTGATTGATGATAAAAAGTTTGGCATGACAGGAAGGGAACAGGGAATGATATAAGGATATTTTCAAGGGGGTATATTTTTCTGGATAGAATCTACCTTGGCTTTTCACAATGATCTTGTATACCAGCTCCCCAGCCATGGTTGCAGACATATTGTATAACCCATTCCAGCATGGAATTGACCACTGAAGGCCTCTGAAAATATTTATCCTTTTCGATCAGGCTAGAGAAAGTTTGACTTGAGGAGACATTAGCCTGATGATGAAGATAATTTGGATCCTTGTTACAAAGCCTCAGGCATATACACTTTATTTGCTTTTGACTATCAATGGGTTTGCACTCACACATTCAATTATGAACAAGAACAAATATGGCTTGTGCAATTTTTGTCTTCCAGATCCTGTCTGTTATATTGCTTTGAATTCAATGGTGTACCAAGTGCAATTTTTGTCTTCCAGATCCTGTCTGTTATATTGCTTTGAATTCAATGGTGTACCAAGTCTACTGCATATGGAAATGTGCATTGGAAAGTCCTCTTTATTCAGTACATGAAATACTTCTCTTCCCAATGTTCACCAGGCATGGAAATATCCTAGATAACCCACACACAAGGTCTACATATGCAGCCCTTAACAGACAACACAACACAGCTGATAAACAAAAATTGGTGCAATTATGGGGCAACCCAACTACACTATAGGGGACAATGAAAGCATTACTAAAGTTTCAGTTAATTAAAGTGAGGCTCTAAACTACCTGAATAATAGACAGCTCTCCAACACATTTCTATATGTATAGGAATAAATGGTTCTTCAATTGTTTAACACATTGATTCTCAGTTCCAGTCTTTGGGACACAACAAAAGGTCAGATTTGAAAGATAACCCTAATTAAGAGCATGTGATTAATTTGGATAATGGTAATTTTTCCCTTCTCTTCACCCCCTCACCATATGTTTTACCCCCACAGTTTTCCTTTTATTTACTTGCTTACCTTATATTCTTCTGAGATATATATTATTATGATTGCTACTAGTGTCTATTATGATCTACATTTCTTACCTTTACATTGCCTATATACCTGTATGTATGCTCTTCTGTATTGTTGGATTACCAGCAAAAAATCAAGGAATCCAAAGTAACATTTTAAGAGCTTGGGCTCCCAGGATTTTCCACCCCTGAACAATGGCATATTCTAACATGTGACATTTTTGTCAATACATTTCGCAACTCAAAATTAAATTTTTATGAAAACTTTAGGAAACTCAGAGAGCTGGAAACTGATTTTATATGAAGTATATAACACACATTTACATAACAGACAGACTGAGGGCAGCAAGACTCAAACAACAATGTTGAATGACACAGTTCTTTCTGTGGTGGAGAACAATTTATTAAGGTTTTATACTACAGCTCATGCTATTGTAACGTGGAGATAAAGATAAGAAAGCAGTGTTTGACAGACAAAATGGACTTTGAAACATACCTTTATACTAGAGGGAATTATACCCTAAGAGTAAGAAGTTCTTAATTTGTCCACCAGAAAGACTTTCACTGGTAGGTTTCCTTCAAACAGTCATCAGTTATTTTATGAACTGTTTATGTTCGCATTTGGTCTGTTTTAGTCTTCTGCCATTTGTTTCAGTCTGATAACGAGGGTCTTATGATGCATTCAGGTCTATTGCAGCCCATTATTTGTGAGGAGGTGTGACCTAGAGACAGGATTGAACAGAGATCACTGTATACAGGAAACTAAACTGGCTGCTGTATAAAAGACATTTGCAATGCTTTGCATACCGCTCTCAGGGGGTTAATATGAGGTATGGTGAATGAAATTTCAAAACTGTAGATGGCTCATCTTATGAAGTTTAAAAAAAATATATATATATATATATACATATATACAGTATATTGAACTTGGTGACATACATATCTAAAGAATAGAAAGAAAAGGAACTTGGGTGATGTGGATTTGCTTCAGCATCTCTAGCACAATGAAGCGTGTGAACATATATAGTGAGGGGAAAAATTATTTGATCCCCTGCTGATTTCATACGTTTGCCCACTGACAAAGAAATGATCAGTCTATAATTTTAATGGTAGGTTTATCTGAAGAGTGAGAGACAGAATAACAACAAAAAAATCCAGAAAAACGCATTTCAAAAAAGTTATAAATTGATTTGCATTTTATTGAGTGAAATAAGTATTTGACCCCCTATCAATCAGCAAGATTTCTGGCTCCCAGGTGTCTTTTAAACAGGTAACAAGCTGAGATTAGGAGCACTCTCTTAAAGGGAGTGCTACTAATCTCAGCATGTTACCTGTATAAAAGACATCTGTCCACAGAAGCAATCAATCAATCAGATTCCAAGCTCTCCACCATGGCCAAGACCAAAGAGCTGTCCAAGGATGTCAGGGACAAGATTGTAGACCTACACAAGGCTGGAATTGGTTACAAGACCATCGCCAAGCAGCTTGGTGAGAAGGGGACAACAGCTGGTGCAATTATTCACAAATGGAAGAAACACAAAATAACTGTTAATCTCCCTTGGTCTGGGGCTCCATGCAAGATCTCAACTTGTGGAGTTTCAATGATCATGAGAATGGTGAGAAATCAGCCTAGAACTACACGGGAGGATCTTGTCAATTATCTCAAGGCAACTGGGACCATAGTCACCAAGAAAACAATTGGTAACACACTACTAGTGAAGGACTCAAATCCTGCAGCGACCAGAAGGTCCCCCTGCTCAAGAAAGCACATGTACAGGCCCATCTGAAGTTTGCCAATGCACATCTGAATGATTCAGAGGAGAACTGGGTGAAAGTATTGTGGTCAGATGAGACCAAAATCGAGTTCTTTGGCATCAACTCAACTCTCCGTGTTTGGAGGAGGAGGAATGCTGCCTATGACCCCAAGAACACCATCCCCACCGTCAATCATGGAGGTGGAAACATTATGCTTTGGGGGTGTTTTTCTGCTAAGGGGACAGGACAACTTCACTGCATCAAAGGGAAGATGGAGGGGGCCATGTATTGTCAAATCTTGGGTGAGAACTTCTTTCCCTCAGCCAGGGCATTGAAAATGGGTCGTGGATAGGCATTCCAGCATGACAGTGACCCAAAACACACGGCCAAGGAAACAAAGGAGTGGCTCAAGAAGAAACACATTAAGGTCCTGGAGTGGCCTAGCCAGTCTCCAGAGCTTAATCCCATAGAAAATCTGTGGAGGGAGCTGAAGGTTCGAGTTGCTAAACGTCAGCCTGGAAACCTAAATGACTTGGAGAGGATCTGCAAAGATGAGTGGGACAAAATCCCGCCTGAGATGTGTGCAAACCTGGAGGACAACTACAAGAAACATCAGACCTCTGCCATTGCCAACAAGGGTTTTGCCAACAAGTACTAAGTTTGCAAAGAGGTCAAATACTTATTTCACTCAGTAAAATGCAAATCAATTTATAACTTTTTTGAAATGCGTTTTTCTGGATTTTTTGTTATTCTGTCTCTCACTGTTCAAATAAACCTACCATTAAAATTATAGACTGATCATTTCTTTGTCAGTGGGGGATCAAATATTTTTTTCCCTCACTGTACAAAGAGAAACAAACCACTGCATCACAGAGGACAATCAAAAGTTCCTATCAATTTATATAGGACTTTTAACCAAAGGAAAACTAAATCTTAAATCAATGGAAATGTATATATTCCTAACAGTGCAATCTGGCTTGCTCCAGTTTGACTTTATACATGAGGTCCATTCAGTAGTAATGCACTGAACAGGCCTCTAGAGTTCAATGAGTTAAAGAGGAAATAGTCGTACAAGAGAATATGTTACTCAACCTTTTGTGTGCCAGAGGGGTACACAAAGCATTGTGGAGCAATGCATTGCGTACTCCTCTGACACTCAAAGGGTTAATTCAGACATGTCAAAGGTGCAAGATGTGAGCCAAAACCGTGAGGCCCACAGACCTACAGTGTAAAGCTCTCCATAGAGGGGGGGAACTAAATGCCCTGCAGCCCAGCATCTCCGGTTTAAAATGCCCCATTTAGATCAACTGCTTTTTTCCCTCTGCCACTTTAATCCTCTCAATGCCAGAGAGGAGTCCATCGAGCAACGTACCAGTATACATAAGCAAGTGTAAAACATTTGAGGTTATGCAATTAACAAGTTACATTTGCTTATGTTTACTTTGGGATATTACATGGCTGTTACAACCTGTTGGCCATATGTAAACAGAGTGTAGACAACATGCATAAGGTGATTGTTTCTCTAATTACTTTTAGAGGTTTTATGCACTAATTTGTTTTATTCAAATTATAAATTTAGCTATGTGCAAAAAGTGGCAGTATAATACACAATAACTTGGGTAGTTATCAAGATATAATATCACACTGTCACTAAGATGTGTTTTAAAAGAAACAAAAAAAGATAATATGTATATATCCAAGCACTAAAACAAAAGAACTATCCACCAATAATATAAACCAATAGAAGAGGATGTCGGGAAAAGATGCTCATGTATCCAAACCTTAGAGGTTTCTAAATTAGAGGAAAAGGTGAAAGACGCTTACCAAAGCATACAACAATAAAGGAAGGTATCACCCAACTTAAACCCTACCAATCGTATGTGGAAAAACAGACTTTTTTACCAATTAATGGAGAAAAGTTACAATCTATATAAAGCTAACTGGAATCCCTTTGTAACGGTTTTATGGACACTCAGACACAGTAGGTTAGATAAAACACAGTTTTATTGAAAAAACACAGAATAATAATAACTCTCGCGGGTCCAGTAATATATGTACACAATATATTACTGACACGGGTCAGGTTACAGTAATCAATACCCACACGAGTCCAGTATATGTATATAACAGCAACAAATATATACTGACACAGGTCAGGTATAGTTCATGTGATACTCAAACGAGACATCGGTGAAATGGTGCTATTAGGCCAGGAAGACTGACAGGCCCTAATAGCGCGAGGCCCACAAGACTCTCACTCTGCAAAGAGTGACGGAATAGCGAGTAATGCCACAGGAGTAAATGGAGGCCCAGGACAAGCTGTGGACTGTCGTAGCAGTAAGGGAGGACTGCAACTGTATGCTCTGAGGAACACCCAACGGAGACTGCAATTAATGTAATCCGGTGGAAAATGGCACCACCCCCGAAGGGATTAACGAATGCTCAGAACTAGTGTCGACTGCCAGATAGTGAGAGCAGCCTCAGGCGCCCAGGGTAAGACCAACCTCAGCTTGCAGCAGTAAAAGGTCAAGCGTTCCGTGGTGCAACCAGATGGTTCTACCACACCAGAGTGTCGCCCACGCGACACAATAAGTGACTTGGTTACCATTACTAGACTGCCTGAGCAGCAACGAGGCAACAGAGGATCTGTCCAAGGACAGAGAGGACACTGGATGACAGCCCCAAGCCGATACCGGATGGGACGGCAGACAGGCCCTGATACATGGAACAATGTTTGCCCTAACTGGTTCGGTACATAGAACAGGAACTTCAGCCAGCCCGGGTCGGTACACAGAGCAGGAACGTCAGCCAGGCCGGGTCGATACACAGAGCAGGGACATCAGCCGGGCCGGTACGGAGAGCAGGAACGTCAGCCAATCCGGGTCGGTACACAGAGCAGGAACGTAACAGCAGAGTAGTAAGGCAGTCCGGGTCTGTACACAGAGCATGAACGGATACAGCAGAGTAGTCAGACAGTCCAGGTCATACACAGAGATCATACGAATAACTGGAACAAGCGCTGGCAACGGAAACACCACGAAAGGGCACCGGAGAAGTGACAAGGCCCAGTATTTAAGGACAAATACTGGGCGGGGCAAAGCCACACCATCCAATAAGAGCCAACAGGAAGTAAAACTGACAGAATGTCGCCAACAATAGCATAGGCACCGTGATACCCTTCTCCGCAAACAATTATTATCTACAGAGAAAAAGAACACACGTCATTATAGAGAAAGTTACTCTTATATGATAGTGTGTTCTTTTTCTCTGTAGATACTTATTTGCGGAGAAGGGATTCCAGTTAATTTTATATAGATTGTAATTTTTCTCCATTAATTGGTGATAAAGTCTCAGTCTTTCTGCATACAATTGGTAGGGTTTAAGTTGGGCGATACTTTATTGTTGTATACGTTGGTAATCATCTTCCCCCGGATACTCTAATTTAGAAACCTCTAAGGTTTGGATACACAAGCATCTTTTCCCGACATCCTCTTCTATTGGTTTATATTATTGGTACATAGTTATTTTTTTGGATATATTTACTCTACTAATTTGCTTTGCCTTTTTGCTTTTCCTCTAAGGTACTTAGGTAAGGATATACAGTACATACTGTGGTAACGCAACTTTGTTTTTGAATTATTTTATCTTCCTTTGTCCCGAGTGTGCTGATTCTACAGTCTCATATATATCTATATATAAAAGATGAAACCTGTTTGTCCACACACACACACACAGGCGGTAGTAAGGAGGTGATGTTCAAATTTCCTTTGTAATGACTGTCCAGGAGATACAGGGGGGTATGATTTTGAAAAGAGTTCCCAGTGGGCCCCTGGCCACTCCTGTAAAATGAGTTTGCCCGCCCTCAAGTTCAGTCTCAAAAAACACAGCTGACACACACACACACACACACACACACACACACACACAAAAAGCCCTCAGCCAGGCAAAATGTCCTTGCTCCATGACTGCTGCACACACAGCAATGTGATTTACACATTGCCTTTGTCACAGTTCTCTGCCTCTCTCTTCCTTACTGTGATAGTAAGGGAGAGAGCAGTGAGTAGAGTGAAAATACAATAAAATAAAAGGCCAGAGATGGAGCATTAACCCCTGCAGTGCAGGTGTTGTGGCAACATTAAGTGTAAGTCACTGTATGACCTACTGACACCTCTTTATATTAATAAATTAATGTGTGGGAGCAAGATCAAAGTTTATAATTTACCCAAATTATTTAAAAATACAAATACTGAAGTTATATAAAAGTCTAATATGAGTTTTATTCATGTGGAGCACAGTAATACACTTATGTACATACCATACAGTCATGTGCAACAAATGGAAAATCCAGGAGGGATTTTTGCCTTAGAGGGACAGTCCCCCATAAAGCTGGACACTTTTTAGGTATGAATGACCATTCATACCTTTCATGCAGTCTCCATAAAAAATTAACCCTTTAGGCACATATCACAAGAGCACCAATAAAAAGTTTTTGTTTTTTTACTTTTTCCATGGTATACTCTATTTTTATTAAAATAAATGGTGGGTTCTCCATGTAAGTCTGGTATCAAAAAAAAGACCTACTTTTGCTTACAAACAGTGTATAATTTGTGTTGCTGAAATAAAAGACTTAGACGGAAAACACTGTTGAACAAAATAAAAAAAAAGAAAAGGTCAAAATTGCTCTGGTCCTTGAGTGAAAACACCCCAGATTAACCCAGTCCTTGAAAGGTTACCCATTCCTTGACAAGCCATGCATTGCATACCCCTATGTCATTCAAATGGTTCATATGCCGCAATACTGTTCTGGATGGAAAAACTGCACTCACTGACCCTCACATTAATTCTTTGAGTGACGGATGGGTACACAATGCACTGCAAAACAATGTGTTGCGTACACTCAAAGAGTTATGCATTGTGTCTGCACTACAACACTGTACTATAAGAAAGCATTACTGTCTGTTTGGCCCACAGGTATACCGCCGATACAGATGTCCTCTTTACCCTACCTGTCCCATTCCGGTCTGTTTCCACTACAGGTATACAGGGTTCACACCTCTATACTTCATACTGTCACTGATCAACACATAGAGGTCACCACCCTTCCCATGTGTCTCATATCTTCTCTTTGTCCCCTACCACCCTCCTCAACCGATACACATGTCCTCTCTGTCCATGTCTATCAAACAAGTCCTCTTTGTCTCCTCCCACCTGCCCCCTTCATATCAGCCCTACGGTGACAGAGGTAGGTAGGTATGTGTGTGTGTGAGTGTGTGTATGTGTGTCTGTCTATGTTTGTATGCATGTGTGTGGTATGTATATGCTTCTTTATATTTGCATGTATATAAAATTCAGTTTTACATTACTAAATAGAAGAATAAAAAAAAGATGGGCAACATATCCCAAACTTATACACACACACACACAAGTTGTTGGATGAAATCACTCACTCCTAAATGTCATATGCCCAGATGCACATTCCCCAAATATAGACAAATACAAAGGATGAAGGAGTGCAGCACCCGTGGGACTTATTCAAATAGCTTTATTGATGCAAAAGACAGAAAAGTTGAGAAAGGTCCCTGAGGGGGACCGAAATGTTGACCATATTGTTCTGCCTTTTGCATCAATAAAGCTATTTGAATAAGTCCCACAGGTGCTGCCCTTCTTCATCATTTGTGTATATATATATATATATATATATATATATATATATATATATATATATATATATATAAATATATATATATATTATATTGGGGCAGAGTGAATGTACACAGATACATATACACACACAAACACACACACACACAGGCCCCTAACAGCCAATATTGCCTCCCTCCTTGGAGAGAAATATGTATGCAGCCCTCAACTGTTGCTTGCTCTAAATAGGTCTGAATAGAGTCAGTATAAGACCCATAACTCTTTACTCACCCAATGTCTGTCTGCCATGCAGATCATCGATATATGCACTGCCAGGTGACATAGATTCTTACTCTATGCTCATTGGAGTATCCATAGAAGTCCTGTGGAAGTGAATCCACCATAAACACACTATTATGAATAGAGGAAAAAGCTCCTATGAGTGCCAAGTAAGCACTGATGTCACCCAGCTGTGCAGATATCTGTGATCTGCACAGAAAGTCAGTAGACAGCGGGTAAATTACGAGCTATGGGAATCCTCTTCTGATAGCTCTGAGGGCACTGGAAATGGGTTTCAAAAGTACTGTACTGATCCCAGAGCCAGCCTTTACATGGGTCCCGGTGGGTCCATGGACCGAGGCAGCACTCTGACAGGGGCGGCAATCCAGCTGAGTCTCTGGCGCTCTAGTAATACAGAGCGCTGGGAGATGATATCATCTCCCAGCATTCTGCATTACTGAGAACTTTGCGGGAGCTTCAGCTCTGTGCCAAAGGAGGCGCAGTCTCTCTCATGCCACGCCGCTAGACCACCAGGGCCTCAAGGTAGGAGATAGACGAGAGATCAGTATCAGTAGGGGCATTGTGGAGATTGGGGCATTGTGGGGATTGAGGGGCAATGTAGAAGGGGCATTGTGGAGATTGAGGGCGATTGAGGCAATGTGGAGATTGCCCCTCAATCTCCAATCTCCACATTGCCCCTCAATCTCCACAATGCCCCATCCACATTGCCCCTCAATCTCCACAATGCCCCAATCTCCAAATTGTTTTTGGGAACACTGACCCTTTAAGATATTTTCTAAACCAAAGGTTCACAGCCCCATCAGGCAATCCTAAAGACAGCCTGTAAGTGCCCTTGGAGAGAGGGCTGGGAACCACTGTTCTAAAACAATGATTGAAGTGAGTCTTTCATGGATATTTGTTGATGAGACAATGCATCCAACACAGTATTAATTCATTTTAACACTTGCTGTAGAAAGGTCAGTGGAAATATGATTAAAAGCTTTAGAAATAATCTGATCACACTCAGACTGTTAGGATTTACACATCACTCTGTGTCTGGTACAAATGAGCATTTACTTGTATTAGCAACACAGAGGAATTAAACTGTTGGGATGTATGTGAATCTCAGCAGTAAACCATTGAAAAAATTGCTAGAGCACTGGAAGTTCCAACCCAAATGGACTTGTTAGTGAAGACCGAGCAGACATCTTATATAATAATTTGCTAAATCATGTGTAACGCCTCGACATGCGCAGTAGACACTGCTGCGCGTGCTGCAGTCATGCACAGTAGAGACTGCCCACGCCGCAGCTGATACAGAGCTGGGCGCTCCAAAGGAGCGTCCAGTTCTGTATCAGCCGTGGCGCGACCAGTCTCTACCGCGCGTGACTGCCCCACGACCGGGTGGCTGTGACACTGTGGCCCGTGTAACGGGCTGTTCAACTAGTTCATAATACACTGGTATATTCATTATGGCAGAAAATGTTTGGTTGGTAGATAGACAGGTCTATACTAGGTTAATGCAAAATTGCATATTGTTGAGGTCAATACAAAGAACTCTCCTAGGAACTATTTACTCAAAGAGCTGAGCAAAGAACAAAATGTCATCCATTAAGAATAGAGGAAATGTGCTTTTGACTAAAACAAAGGCAGGGATTTGTTGTTTTTTTTACAGTAAGGTCAGTAAAGTTATGGAATTCTTTGGCTCTGGATGCTGTACTTGCAGATACTGCAACTACTTTAAAAAATAAAGACTACCTATCTAGCACAGAACAATATTGAGAATTATGACAACTGGCTACAAATTAAAAAGGATGTTGAGACAGGAAAAAATCTAAATGCCATTCATAGTTGGAAGGAATTGTTTTACTTTTTTTTTTACCAACATAGGGCTCAACTGGAAATGGCTTCAATGCACGTGTTTTGTTTTTTTGGGTTTTTTTGCCTCTGGCTGGATCAACAGGGGTGAATAGGCATAGGCTGGACTTGGACGCATGGCTTTTTTTGTTTTTTTTTCCAGCCTTATAAACTATGTTGAAATGATAATTGTGTCAAAAAAATAAATTTAACACATTTGCAATGCATTTGAGCTCAAGTTGTCTTGATGAGCATGTCAAACAACAAACAGTAGTGCCTCAAAGCAGGCAAGTAGTGGAACATCCAAACAAGTAGCGTTCTTCAAATAATTAGTCCAAGAAGTGGACTCACCTCTGCCTACAAGTGCTCAGCCCAATCAGGCTCTCCCAGCCTGGAAGGTATGATGAATAGAGAAGTCCGGGCGGCACACTTCAAAGCAAACAGGTTTTAGAACATAAAACAAGGTGTACTTTATTGAAATATTAAAAACCACGAGTATGGCAACCAGACATGAAGACAAGACCAACACAGTCTAACGCGTTTCGCGCATAACATTGCGCTTACTCATAGACTTACAAATCACAGTGCTATACACAACATATATAACAGTATAATTAAAAGATCATGAAAAACACCTGTTCAACCTGCCCGGATCCGGAACGAAGTTCATGGTATTTGAAAATTTAACCCCTTCACCCGATGGTAAAGGGATTAATCATAAACCAACCTACAAAGGACATCTCTTAAAGGGGAACAACCCCAGTAGTAAAATACATCCAGAGTTAACCCTATAGAGATGTACCTAGATATGTTTGGTGAAAAGAAATCCAACAGTACGAATAACAGCTTATACAAACTACATAATATAATTAATATCCCATTCAAGGTTCATTCCTTGTGGATAACGAGTGTGTAAATAAAATATCCAATACGCCTCCCTCTTATTAATAAGATCCAGGATATTACCACCCCTCCAGGGCAACACAACCCTTTCTATGCCCTGGAAGGACATACAGCTTGTATCACCACCATGCCTCTCCTGCACATGTTTGGCTATAGCCCATGTGGGCGAATCACGTGACATTTGATAAATATGCTCCCTAATTCTCATTTTTAGGGGGCGTATTGTACGACCTACATATTGTTCAGAGCAAAGACTATATGTGGATAAATACACCACATTGCGAGTATTACAATTAATGTAATCTCGCATTTTGTAGACCTTGCCATCAACCGAACATGCAAATTCCTTAGAAACATTCATAACCTTACAACATAGGCACGTGTTACTAGCACATTTGTAACTGCCAAACGTACTGAGCCAAGAGGACTGGATTTTCTTTGTAGAAAAATAACTGGGAGAGACAATATTACCAATGGTAATGCCTCTTCTTGCACTAAAGCCACATCCAGATTCCAAAATCTTATCCAACAATGGATCAGTACGCAACAATGGCAGGAGAGATTTTACCAATCCACAAATTTGTGAATATTGTGGGCTATAGGTGGTGATGAATCTAACTCTATCTCTAGAAACATTAGATTTTGATTTCAAAGCAGTGATATCAATGAGATCATCCCTAGATTTGGACATGGCTAGATCAAAAGCTCCTGCAAGTATCCGCTCATCATATCCCCTCACCTTAAATCTATCAAACAAATCTACAGATGACCGTCTAAATTCCTCTTCAGTAGAGCAGTTACGCCGTAATCGCAAAAACTGACCTCTGGGGATATTAGTAATCAGATGTCCCGGATGTGACGAGCGGGCATGCAGAAGACTATTGCCAGCCATAGTCTTCCTATAAATGGAAGTATCAAGTAGACTGCCTATCAAACTGATAGGTAAACCTCAAATTCAAAGAATTCCCATTCAAGTAACTAACAAAATCCACAATTTCTTCCTGGGGTCCAGACCAAATAAATAACAAATCGTCAATATATCTTCCATACCACAAGATCCTCTCCACGAGGGGGCTCCTAACCCCAAAGATGTGGGTGTACTTCCACCAACCCATATAAAGGTTGGCAAGAGAGGGGGCAAACGCTGCCCCCATAGCCACACCACACCTCTGGAGATAGAAGACCCCATCGAAGGAGAAGAAATTGTGGCACAGAAGATACTCGATAGCTCGTAACAAAAAATCCACAAGTTCATCTGAGTATCTCGAAAACATTTGCAGATGAAAAGATAGTGCTTCAAGTTCTAAAGTATGAGGAATGGAGGAATATAAGGCTGTAACATCCGCTGACAGCCAAATACATTGATCACTCCAAGCCACTTTTGAAAGTTGATAAAGGACTTGTTTAGAGTCCCACAAGAATCCTGGTACACCCTCTGCCAAAGGACGAAGATAACAATCCACCCAGATAGACAAGGGCTCATTCAGGGAACCAATCCCTGATACAATAGGTCTACCTGGGGGATGAACAGGATCTTTATGCACCTTAGGCAGATGATGGAAAATGGGTGTAACAGGATTCTTGGGGACCAAAAACGCTACTTCTCTATCATCAAGAATGCCTAGAGATCGACCCAATGTCACAAGATTTACCAACTTAACCTTAAATAATTCAGTCGGATTAGATACCAAAACAGAATAAGTTTGAGTTTCAGACAATTGACGCAATGCCTCTTTGGCATAATACTCAGAGTCCAACATTACCACCGTACCTCCTTTGTCCGACATTTTAATTGTAATCTCAGTGTTAGAACGGAGTTGGGCTAGGGCTTCCTTTTCTGCTAATGAAAGGTTATGACCATGACGTGAATGAGAAGAGGAACGAGAATGTAACTTGATCAATTCCTGTTCAAGGGTTCTTTGAAAAACCTCTAACTGGTTACCCCTACAATGAACAGGAAAAAAATCAGAACCAGTTCTCAGACCTGTCTCAATCCGTCTAATAGAGTCTACCTCTGTCCAAGATTCACTCTGTAAACTACGTAAATGACACAACGTTTTAAGATCAGAAAAAGCGCCCGAACCAGAAAAAAACACATTACTAGTGGAGATCTGTGCATCAACTATGTCAGGGCAGGACTTCTCCCGACCCGACTGGCCCAAAAAATATTTTTTAACAGTGAGATTCATAATGAAACGATTAATATCAAGATGGTGTTGAACAAATCAAATTTAGATGCCGGAACAAAGTTAAGACCCTTTTCCAATACCCTGACCTGGGAATTCGTCAACACCACCTTAGACAAATTAAGCACAGTCAATGCCGTATTTGACTTTGATTCTGTCTGGTATAATATCGTATTTCTTCAGGACCTCCGTCCTCCCCTTCTGATACGGCGATATTTATATCCCGTTTGTTGACCTTCTTTTTCTTTTTTAATTTGCGTCGACCACTGGAGTTTTTTGATTGAATGGATCCTTTAATAATGACACTAGAATCCATAACTCCAGATAATTCTTTAACCTCAGAGGGGAGTGAGTCTTCCAATGTGTCAGATCTAATGTCTTCCCCAGAATATGGTTCTGACAAAGAGAAACTGACACGTCTAGGGACATCCTTCAGTATGGACTTAACTGATGACATATGATGTTTGTGACGTTTCCATACATAAACTTGATTTTGATCATAGTCTAATTTGTCCCTGACAAACTTCCGCTTCTTAAAAGCTGACAATTCCAAGTCCAATTTGTCTAAGGATTTCTTCAAGGATACCTCAAACTCTTTTAGGGATACAGTTGTTGAACGAGATATCAACTCTTCCTGTTTAACAGCAATATCAGATTTAAGTTGAACCAACTGATCCCTTTTAAATTGTAAAATCAGCTCCATCAATTTAAAGTCACATTCGCTTAATATATTATTCCATCTTACAATACAGTCAGATTCTTTAACATGAAAAGTGGGAAACTTCCTGAGGCGTAAACCTCTAGGAATCCTGCGGACCTGGAGATATTTTTCAAAAGTGATCACATCCCACCAAACCTTTAATTCTCTTATTGAAATTTTCTCCAAATCCTGGAAAAGAGTCTTAGTATCCAAAGGAGCATTAATAATGATATCATCCTCATTTTCCACATCAAACACTGAATGGATCTTCTGCTGTCGTTCACAAGAATTTAGAAAATCACCAAAAACATAAACTTCCTCATCACGACCTTCAGCCATACTACTGAATTCAAAATATGTATTAAAAGTACACCTATAACACCATATTAAACGACAAGAGGTGAGTACAACACTTACAGTTAAATGAACATCAATCCGTATTGCTACTGTTACGATCACAGTTCCACCTCAACCGGATTCCAATACACCTCAAAGGCCAGTGGCAAAACTGCAGCTTCTGCGGAGCACAGGTAGGAGATACGAAGAATCAAGTACACCTTGTTTTATGTTCTAACACCTGTTTGCTTTGAAGTGTGCCGCCCGGACTTCTCTATTCATCATACCTTCAAGGCTGGGAGAGCCTGTGTCACGGTTTGTTATGACTCTCAGACACAAGTTTTAGGTAAAAATCAATTTTATTGAAATAATTAAATTGATCACTTAGGATGGCAATCACATTCATATATAAATCATGAATAATAGCAAAGACAGAAGGCAGACTCTCCCGGTCCTGTCAATATACCGGACAGGACAGTCTGAGAGAATTGAGTATTAGGCTCTACCGGCCTTGCCAATACCGGGTAAGGCAACCTGCAGATGGTATAGCATAACGGTTCTACCGGCCTTACCTAATTACTGGGCAAGGCAGCCCCAATAAGTACACAGAGTAGGCTCTACCGGCCCTGCCAATACCGGGTAAGGCAACCTGAGATGGAATGTGGCAAAGGTTCTACCGGCCTTACCAATACCGGGCAGGGCAGCCCAGAGATATCAATAGCAGTCGGATGATAATGGCAGAATGACAGGATCGTAAGCAACCCAGTGTCCGCACACTGAGACCAACAGGGGAATCATATAGCCGCAAGGCTTTGGAGCAAACCAGCGTCCGCACGCTGGGACCAACTACTGAATCGTATAGCCGATAGGCTTTGGAGCAAACCAGTGTCCGCACACTGGAGTAACAAGTGAATCATATAGCCGCAAGGCTTAGGAGCAAACCAGCGTCCGCACGCTGGGACCAACACTGAATCGTATAGACGATAGGCTTTGGAGCAAACCAGTGTCTGCACACTGGAGTAACAAGTGAATCATATAGCCGCAAGGCTTTGGAGCAAACCAGCGTCCGCACGCTGGGACCAACACTGAATAGTATGGCCGATAGGCTTTGGAGCAAACCAGTGTCCGCACACTGGAGTAACAAGTGAATCATATAGCCGCAAGGCTTAGGAGCAAACCAGCGTCCGCACGCTGGGACCAACACTGAATCGTATAGACGATAGGCTTTGGAGCAAACCAGTGTCTGCACACTGGAGTAACAAGTGAATCATATAGCCACAAGGCTTTGGAGCAAACCAGCGTCCACACGCTGGGACCAACACTGAATAGTATGTCCGATAGGCTTTGGAGCAAACCAGTGTCCGCACACTGGACCAACAGGGAATCGTGTAGCCGCGAGGCTTTGGGAGCAAACCAGCGTCCGCACGCTGGGACCAACTACTGAATAGTGTAGCCGATAGGCTTGGGAGCGAACCAGTGTCCGCACACTGGATAAACAACTGAATCGTGTAGCCTCAAGGCTTTGGAGCAAACCAGCGTCCGCACGCTGGGACCAACCACTGAATAGTATAGCCGATAGGCTTGGGAGGGAACCAGTGTCCGCACACTGGACAAACAACTGAATCGTGTAGCCGCAAGGCTTTGGAGCAAACCAGCGTCCGCACACTGGGACTAACAAGCAATGTCGCCGACGCGACCAGGCAGAAGGTCGCCAGGATACTGGAGACAGGCGATGAGATGACAGGAACCAGCAGCGATCAGTCAGGTCAGGAAACAGCAGAAAAGAAGTTCAGCAGGAACTGCATCACCAGAGTACTAGGCCGGAACCAGGACTGGAACAACTCAGCATGCAGGAGACACTGGAACAGTTGAAATCAGGAACTCAGGAACACTGGAACAGAGGCCCAACTATCACTGGACATAGTGATAGCAAAAGGTCAGAAACACCACAAAAGGGCACTCAAAGGGTGCCCAATCCAGGTTTAAATAGGCAATATGAGGCGGGCTAAATGCAGACAGCCAATAGAAGCCCCCTACTGGTGACAGACAAGAAAATGCAGCAATCACAGGCACTGTGATAGTACCCCCCTTTCAAAGACCCCCTCTCCTAGAATAGGGTCTAGGTTTCTGTGGGTATTTGGCATGAAAGACCCTAGCTAGCCTAGGTGCATGAAGGTCCTTACTATCCACCCATGATCGATCTTCAGGACCATATCCTTTCCAATGTACCAGGTACTGTACACTTCCTCTAAGCCTTCGGGAATCAATAATGCTCTGAACCTCGTACTCCTCCTGACCCTCAACCTCAACAGGTCCTGGCACCACAGGTGTGGTACTATAGCGATTGCAAACCAGAGGCTTGAGAAGGGACACATGGAACACATTATGGATACGCATGGATGCAGGTATGTCTAGAGCGTAGGAGACAGGGTTAATTTTGCGAATGACTCTGTATGGACCAATGAACCGGGGAGCCAACTTATTAGACGGAACCTGCAGCTTGAGATTTCTGGAGGAAAGCCATACTCTGTCCCCAACCTGAAAAGAAACCGCTGGAAGCCTTCTGCGATTGGCATGGCGCTGATGACGCTGAAATGACTGACCAAGTGCCCTCTGAACTTGTGCCCATGTGGAACGGAGTTGCTCGATATGCTCATCCAGAGCTGGAATCTGTTGCGTCTGAAATGAGTCTGGAAGCAAACAGGGCTGAAACCCGTAATTAATCAGAAACGGGGAGCTCCCCGATGAAGAATTGACCGCACAGTTCCTGGCGAACTCTGCCCAAGGCAAAAAGTCGGACCAATTATAATGATGGTCAGTAACGAAACAACGGAGAAATTGTTCCAAGCCCTGATTAGCTCGTTCAGTGGCTCCATTGGTCTGGGGATGGTAGGCAGAGGAGAAGGACAGCTGTATGCCCATCTGTTGGCAAAATGCCCTCCAAAATCTAGACACAAACTGGCTCCCCCTGTCGGACACCAGTACCCTGGGCACTCCATGCAACCGGAATACTTCTCTGGCGAACACAATTGCCAATTCCTTAGCTGAAGGAAGGCCACGGAGGGGCACGAAATGAGCCATTTTAGAAAACCTGTCCACCACCATGAATATAAAAGAATACCCTTTAGACATAGGCAATTCTCCCATAAAATCAATGGAAACATGAGACCAGGGGCGTTTGCCATTAGGCACCGGTTGAAGCAAGCCCACTGGGAGATGTCTCGGGGTCTTAGCGCGGGCACAGGTGGCACAGGCATTCGTAAAGTCGGCACAATCGTTTCTCATGGAAGGCCACCAAAATAACTGAGAAAGGGACCATAACAATTGGTCTCTGCCAATATGTCCCGCAGCCTTAGAGGAATGGTAGGTTTCGAGCAACCTAGTACGAAATGGTTCAGCGACAAAACATTTGCCCACTGGGGTTTCATGGGGAGCGGACCCCTGAGAGGCCAGGATCTCCTCCCATAAAGGAGAAGTGATACTCGTGCATATAGTAGCCAATATTCTATCGGGTTGGATGATAGGTGCTGGTGCTTCCACTCTGTCACTGTCGGCCTCAAATTGTCTTGACAGTGCATCAGCCCTGACATTCTTTGATCCCGGTAAATATGATACAATGAAATTAAATCGGGACAGGAACAGTGCCCATCTGGCCTGACGAGAGGACAATCTCTTGGCCTCCTAGAGATAAGTCAGATTTTTATGATCTGTAAGGATTAAGACAGGATTCTTAGTACCTTCAAGCAAATGACGCCATTCCTTAAGAGCGAGGATAATGGCCAATAATTCTCTGTCACCTATCTCATAGTGGCTTTGAGTGACAGTCAACTTTTTAGAAAAAAACCCACAAGGTCTGAGTGTTCCACCTTTATCGTGTCATTGCGAAAGTACTGCCCCAACCCCAATATCTGAGGCATCAACCTCTAACGTAAATGGAAGTAGAGGATTGGGGTGGGATAACACAGGAGCCGCAGCAAATGCCAGCTTCAATTTCTCAAAGGCTTCCTCAGCAGATACCGGCCAACAAGAAGGATTAGCACCCTTGTGCGTAAGATCGGACAGAGGTTTGACAATGGAAGAAAAGTTCTTAATAAACCTCCTATAATAATTAGCAAAACCCAGGAAACGCTGTATGGCTTTAAGACCCTTGGGTTTTGGCCATTGTAGGACAGCTGACAACTTTTCTTTGTCCATAGCAATGCCATCATTGCCAATTATGAACCCCAAGAATGGCACGCTGGTTCTATGAAACTCACATTTTTCCAATTTACAAAATAATTTGTTCTCACGGAGTCGTAGCAATACTGCGGATACATCTTTGATGTGCTGTGACATGTTTTGGGAGTAAATCAGTATATCGTCAAGGTACACCACAACACGTCTGTAACATATCTCTCAGAACATCGTTTATCAGTTCCTGAAAAACTGCGGGTGCATTACACAGCCCAAATGGCATCACTAGATACTCGTAGTGCCCAGATCGAGTATTAAAGGCAGTTTTCCACTCATCACCTGCTCGAATGCGAACCAGATTGTAAGCGGCCCGTAGGTCCAATTTGGTAAAAATCAAAGCACCCTTAAGCCTATCAAAAAGCTCGGTGATGAGTGGTATTGGGTATGCGTTTTTTGCCATTAGTTTATTCAAGCCCCGGTAGTCAATGCATGGTCTTAATTCGCCATTTTTCTTTTTTACAAAAAAGAACCCAGCCCCAGCTGGAGAGGTAGATTTTCGTATGATCCCTCTAGCAAGGGCATCAGAAATGTAATCTTCCATAGCATTATTTTCCTCACAAGATAATGGATAAGTGCGTCCCTTAGGAGGTACTGCTCCAGGCTGCAATTCAATGCAACAATCATAAGGTCTGTGCTGGGGTAGTATACTAGCCTCTCCTTTGCTAAAAACATAGCCAAACTGTTGGTAAACATCCGGTATAGCAGAGGAGGTGCACAGGACCTTAATAGGCTGGATGACGCACTTGTCCATACAAAACGGGGACCAAGCAGCAATTTCACACTTTTTCCAATCAAATTGTGGGTTATATAACTGTAACCACGGAAATCCCAATATTACAGCATGGTGAGGAGAATTAATAAGTTGGAACTGCTGCTCTTCTCTGTGAAGTGCCCCAATAGTCATAGACAGTGGCATAGTTTCAAATATAACCTGAGGCGGTTCTAAGGGTCTGCCATCAATCGCTTCAATAGCCAAGGGGTTTTCGCTTTCAATGTGTGGAACTCCGTGCAATTCGGCAAAGGTATTATCCATAAAATACCCTGCTGCACCAGAGTCAACCAGGGCCAAAACCTCCACAGAGCATTGTGCCCAAGACAATACCACCTGTATGGTGGGTTTCATTATGCCCGACACTGGGGACGATTGTACACCACCTAGGGCCTGTCCCCCAAGGTACCCTAGGTGTGTGCGTTTCCCGGACGTACCGGACAGGAATTTAGCAAGTGCCCGTTTTTACCGCAGTATAAACACAACCCTTGTTTCTTGCGATATAGTCTCTCCTCCTTGGTTAGTCTAGTGAAACCTACTTGCATAGGTTCACTTGTCTCCCGTACTGGTTCACTAGACTTCAATACCAGGGGAGGGATGGGTGGGCAAAACATGCTACTAGGCTCATTATTTTTTGACCGTATCTTACGATCTCTGGCAGTTGATCTCTCACGTATTCTGGAGTCAATTAGCATAACATACTCAATGTAATCATCTAGGTCAATAGGTAGATCTTTAGCAGCGATTTCGTCTTTAATGTGGTCATTCAGGCCTTGAGCAAAAGCTGCCAATAATGCCTCGTTATTCCAACCTACCTCTGCTGCCAATGTGCGGAATTCGATGGCATAGTCGCCCACTGTACGCCTGCCCTGTTGTATCTCCATAAGACGTTTGGCAGCAGAGGTGGTTCTACCAGGAGGCTCAAACACTCTTCGAAGGGATTGCACAAATTCTCTAAAGTTCTTAGTGCAAGGTTTAGCATTCTCCCACAAGGGGTTAGCCCAAGCCAATGCTCTGCCAGTGAGCAGCGATATCGTGAACCCCACTTTACTACGATCATTGGGGAATGCGTGTGCCGTCAATTCCATAAAAATTTCAAGTTGGTTGATGAACCCTCTGCAGAGACTAGGGTCACCATCATATCTTAGCTGCAAGGGTGCAGAAGCCGTTAACCCTTTAACAGTACCCCCTAGGGGCCTGGTATCACTTTCCGGTGTCTGACTTGGCGAGACCACCGGTCTAGAGCCAGATTTGTCAGCGAGTACCGTGCGTTCAAGGATCGTTTGAATTGCAGCCGCCAACTGATCCAAACGTTGCTCGTGCATATCCATCCTCCAATGGATATTCTGTGCGTTACCTTCACATTTGCTGTCTGAGGTCATGGCCCTTTCGTACTGTCACGGTTTGTTATGACTCTCAGACACAAGTTTTAGGTAAAAATCAATTTTATTGAAATAATTAAATTGATCACTTAGGATGGCAATCACATACATATATAAATCATGAGTAATAGCAAAGACAGAAGGCAGACTCTCCCAGTCCTGTCAATATACCGGACAGGACAGTCTGAGAGAATTGAGTATTAGGCTCTACCGGCCTTGCCAATACCGGGTAAGGCAACCTGCAGATGGAATAGCATAACGGTTCTACCGGCCTTACCTAATTACCGGGCAAGGCAGCCCCAATAAGTACACAGAGTAGGCTCTACCGGCCCTGCCAATACCGGGTAAGGCAACCTGAGATGGAATGTGGCAAAGGTTCTACCGGCCTTACCAATACCGGGCAGGGCAGCCCAGAGATATCAATAGCAGTCGGATGATAATGGCAGAATGACAGGATCGTAAGCAACCCAGTGTCCGCACACTGAGACCAACAGGGGAATCATATAGCCGCAAGGCTTTAGAGCAAACCACCGTCCGCACGCTGGGACCAACTACTGAATCGTATAGCCGATAGGCTTTGGAGCAAACCAGTGTCCGCACACTGGAGTAACAAGTGAATCATATAGCCGCAAGGCTTAGGAGCAACCCAGCGTCCGCACGCTGGGACCAACACTGAATCGTATGGCCGATAGGCTTTGGAGCAAACCAGTGTCCGCACACTGGACCAACAGGGAATCGTGTAGCCGCGAGGCTTTGGGAGCAAACCAGCGTCCGCACGCTGGGACCAACTACTGAATAGTGTAGCCGATAGGCTTGGGAGCGAACCAGTGTCCACACACTGGATAAACAACTGAATCGTGTAGCCTCAAGGCTTTGGAGCAAACCAGCGTCCGCACGCTGGGACTAACAAGCAATGTCGCCGACGCGACCAGGCAGAAGGTCACCAGGATACTGGAGACAGGCGATGAGATGACAGGAACCAGCAGCGATCAGTCAGGTCAGGAAACAGCAGAAAAGAAGTTCAGCAGGAACTGCATCACCAGAGTACTAGGCCGGAACCAGGACTGGAACAACTCAGCATGCAGGAGACACTGGAACAGTTGAAATCAGGAACTCAGGAACACTGGAACAGAGGCCCAACTATCACTGGACATAGTGATAGCAAAAGGTCAGAAACACCACAAAAGGGCACTCAAAGGGTGCCCAATCCAGGTTTAAATAGGCAATATGAGGCGGGCTAAATGCAGACAGCCAATAGAAGCCCCCTACTGGTGACAGACAAGAAAATGCAGCAATCACAGGCACTGTGATAGTACCCCCCTTTCAAAGACCCCCTCTCCTAGAATAGGGTCTAGGTTTCTGTGGGTATTTGGCATGAAAGACCCTAGCTAGCCTAGGTGCATGAAGGTCCTTACTATCCACCCATGATCGATCTTCAGGACCATATCCTTTCCAATGTACCAGGTACTGTACACTTCCTCTAAGCCTTCGGGAATCAATAATGCTCTGAACCTCGTACTCCTCCTGACCCTCAACCTCAACAGGTCCTGGCACCACAGGTGTGGTACTATAGCGATTGCAAACCAGAGGCTTGAGAAGGGACACATGGAACACATTATGGATACGCATGGATGCAGGTATGTCTAGAGCGTAGGAGACAGGGTTAATTTTGCGAATGACTCTGTATGGACCAATGAACCGGGGAGCCAACTTATTAGACGGAACCTGCAGCTTGAGATTTCTGGAGGAAAGCCATACTCTGTCCCCAACCTGAAAAGAAACCGCTGGAAGCCTTCTGCGATTGGCATGGCGCTGATGACGCTGAAATGACTGACCAAGTGCCCTCTGAACTTGTGCCCATGTGGAACGGAGTTGCTCGATATGCTCATCCAGAGCTGGAATCTGTTGCGTCTGAAATGAGTCTGGAAGCAAACAGGGCTGAAACCCGTAATTAATCAGAAACGGGGAGCTCCCCGATGAAGAATTGACCGCACAGTTCCTGGCGAACTCTGCCCAAGGCAAAAAGTCGGACCAATTATAATGATGGTCAGTAACGAAACAACGGAGAAATTGTTCCAAGCCCTGATTAGCTCGTTCAGTGGCTCCATTGGTCTGGGGATGGTAGGCAGAGGAGAAGGACAGCTGTATGCCCATCTGTTGGCAAAATGCCCTCCAAAATCTAGACACAAACTGGCTCCCCCTGTCGGACACCAGTACCCTGGGCACTCCATGCAACCGGAATACTTCTCTGGCGAACACAATTGCCAATTCCTTAGCTGAAGGAAGGCCACGGAGGGGCACGAAATGAGCCATTTTAGAAAACCTGTCCACCACCATGAATATAAAAGAATACCCTTTAGACATAGGCAATTCTCCCATAAAATCAATGGAAACATGAGACCAGGGGCGTTTGCCATTAGGCACCGGTTGAAGCAAGCCCACTGGGAGATGTCTCGGGGTCTTAGCGCGGGCACAGGTGGCACAGGCATTCGTAAAGTCGGCACAATCGTTTCTCATGGAAGGCCACCAAAATAACTGAGAAAGGGACCATAACAATTGGTCTCTGCCAATATGTCCCGCAGCCTTAGAGGAATGGTAGGTTTCGAGCAACCTAGTACGAAATGGTTCAGCGACAAAACATTTGCCCACTGGGGTTTCATGGGGAGCGGACCCCTGAGAGGCCAGGATCTCCTCCCATAAAGGAGAAGTGATACTCGTGCATATAGTAGCCAATATTCTATCGGGTTGGATGATAGGTGCTGGTGCTTCCACTCTGTCACTGTCGGCCTCAAATTGTCTTGACAGTGCATCAGCCCTGACATTCTTTGATCCCGGTAAATATGATACAATGAAATTAAATCGGGACAGGAACAGTGCCCATCTGGCCTGACGAGAGGACAATCTCTTGGCCTCCTAGAGATAAGTCAGATTTTTATGATCTGTAAGGATTAAGACAGGATTCTTAGTACCTTCAAGCAAATGACGCCATTCCTTAAGAGCGAGGATAATGGCCAATAATTCTCTGTCACCTATCTCATAGTGGCTTTGAGTGACAGTCAACTTTTTAGAAAAAAACCCACAAGGTCTGAGTGTTCCACCTTTATCGTGTCATTGCGAAAGTACTGCCCCAACCCCAATATCTGAGGCATCAACCTCTAACGTAAATGGAAGTAGAGGATTGGGGTGGGATAACACAGGAGCCGCAGCAAATGCCAGCTTCAATTTCTCAAAGGCTTCCTCAGCAGATACCGGCCAACAAGAAGGATTAGCACCCTTGTGCGTAAGATCGGACAGAGGTTTGACAATGGAAGAAAAGTTCTTAATAAACCTCCTATAATAATTAGCAAAACCCAGGAAACGCTGTATGGCTTTAAGACCCTTGGGTTTTGGCCATTGTAGGACAGCTGACAACTTTTCTTTGTCCATAGCAATGCCATCATTGCCAATTATGAACCCCAAGAATGGCACGCTGGTTCTATGAAACTCACATTTTTCCAATTTACAAAATAATTTGTTCTCACGGAGTCGTAGCAATACTGCGGATACATCTTTGATGTGCTGTGACATGTTTTGGGAGTAAATCAGTATATCGTCAAGGTACACCACAACACGTCTGTAACATATCTCTCAGAACATCGTTTATCAGTTCCTGAAAAACTGCGGGTGCATTACACAGCCCAAATGGCATCACTAGATACTCGTAGTGCCCAGATCGAGTATTAAAGGCAGTTTTCCACTCATCACCTGCTCGAATGCGAACCAGATTGTAAGCGGCCCGTAGGTCCAATTTGGTAAAAATCAAAGCACCCTTAAGCCTATCAAAAAGCTCGGTGATGAGTGGTATTGGGTATGCGTTTTTTGCCATTAGTTTATTCAAGCCCCGGTAGTCAATGCATGGTCTTAATTCGCCATTTTTCTTTTTTACAAAAAAGAACCCAGCCCCAGCTGGAGAGGTAGATTTTCGTATGATCCCTCTAGCAAGGGCATCAGAAATGTAATCTTCCATAGCATTATTTTCCTCACAAGATAATGGATAAGTGCGTCCCTTAGGAGGTACTGCTCCAGGCTGCAATTCAATGCAACAATCATAAGGTCTGTGCTGGGGTAGTATACTAGCCTCTCCTTTGCTAAAAACATAGCCAAACTGTTGGTAAACATCCGGTATAGCAGAGGAGGTGCACAGGACCTTAATAGGCTGGATGACGCACTTGTCCATACAAAACGGGGACCAAGCAGCAATTTCACACTTTTTCCAATCAAATTGTGGGTTATATAACTGTAACCACGGAAATCCCAATATTACAGCATGGTGAGGAGAATTAATAAGTTGGAACTGCTGCTCTTCTCTGTGAAGTGCCCCAATAGTCATAGACAGTGGCATAGTTTCAAATATAACCTGAGGCGGTTCTAAGGGTCTGCCATCAATCGCTTCAATAGCCAAGGGGTTTTCGCTTTCAATGTGTGGAACTCCGTGCAATTCGGCAAAGGTATTATCCATAAAATACCCTGCTGCACCAGAGTCAACCAGGGCCAAAACCTCCACAGAGCATTGTGCCCAAGACAATACCACCTGTATGGTGGGTTTCATTATGCCCGACACTGGGGACGATTGTACACCACCTAGGGCCTGTCCCCCAAGGTACCCTAGGTGTGTGCGTTTCCCGGACGTACCGGACAGGAATTTAGCAAGTGCCCGTTTTTACCGCAGTATAAACACAACCCTTGTTTCTTGCGATATAGTCTCTCCTCCTTGGTTAGTCTAGTGAAACCTACTTGCATAGGTTCACTTGTCTCCCGTACTGGTTCACTAGACTTCAATACCAGGGGAGGGATGGGTGGGCAAAACATGCTACTAGGCTCATTATTTTTTGACCGTATCTTACGATCTCTGGCAGTTGATCTCTCACGTATTCTGGAGTCAATTAGCATAACATACTCAATGTAATCATCTAGGTCAATAGGTAGATCTTTAGCAGCGATTTCGTCTTTAATGTGGTCATTCAGGCCTTGAGCAAAAGCTGCCAATAATGCCTCGTTATTCCAACCTACCTCTGCTGCCAATGTGCGGAATTCGATGGCATAGTCGCCCACTGTACGCCTGCCCTGTTGTATCTCCATAAGACGTTTGGCAGCAGAGGTGGTTCTACCAGGAGGCTCAAACACTCTTCGAAGGGATTGCACAAATTCTCTAAAGTTCTTAGTGCAAGGTTTAGCATTCTCCCACAAGGGGTTAGCCCAAGCCAATGCTCTGCCAGTGAGCAGCGATATCGTGAACCCCACTTTACTACGATCATTGGGGAATGCGTGTGCCGTCAATTCCATAAAAATTTCAAGTTGGTTGATGAACCCTCTGCAGAGACTAGGGTCACCATCATATCTTAGCTGCAAGGGTGCAGAAGCCGTTAACCCTTTAACAGTACCCCCTAGGGGCCTGGTATCACTTTCCGGTGTCTGACTTGGCGAGACCACCGGTCTAGAGCCAGATTTGTCAGCGAGTACCGTGCGTTCAAGGATCGTTTGAATTGCAGCCGCCAACTGATCCAAACGTTGCTCGTGCATATCCATCCTCCAATGGATATTCTGTGCGTTACCTTCACATTTGCTGTCTGAGGTCATGGCCCTTTCGTACTGTCACGGTTTGTTATGACTCTCAGACACAAGTTTTAGGTAAAAATCAATTTTATTGAAATAATTAAATTGATCACTTAGGATGGCAATCACATACATATATAAATCATGAGTAATAGCAAAGACAGAAGGCAGACTCTCCCAGTCCTGTCAATATACCGGACAGGACAGTCTGAGAGAATTGAGTATTAGGCTCTACCGGCCTTGCCAATACCGGGTAAGGCAACCTGCAGATGGAATAGCATAACGGTTCTACCGGCCTTACCTAATTACCGGGCAAGGCAGCCCCAATAAGTACACAGAGTAGGCTCTACCGGCCCTGCCAATACCGGGTAAGGCAACCTGAGATGGAATGTGGCAAAGGTTCTACCGGCCTTACCAATACCGGGCAGGGCAGCCCAGAGATATCAATAGCAGTCGGATGATAATGGCAGAATGACAGGATCGTAAGCAACCCAGTGTCCGCACACTGAGACCAACAGGGGAATCATATAGCCGCAAGGCTTTAGAGCAAACCACCGTCCGCACGCTGGGACCAACTACTGAATCGTATAGCCGATAGGCTTTGGAGCAAACCAGTGTCCGCACACTGGAGTAACAAGTGAATCATATAGCCGCAAGGCTTAGGAGCAACCCAGCGTCCGCACGCTGGGACCAACACTGAATCGTATGGCCGATAGGCTTTGGAGCAAACCAGTGTCCGCACACTGGACCAACAGGGAATCGTGTAGCCGCGAGGCTTTGGGAGCAAACCAGCGTCCGCACGCTGGGACCAACTACTGAATAGTGTAGCCGATAGGCTTGGGAGCGAACCAGTGTCCACACACTGGATAAACAACTGAATCGTGTAGCCTCAAGGCTTTGGAGCAAACCAGCGTCCGCACGCTGGGACTAACAAGCAATGTCGCCGACGCGACCAGGCAGAAGGTCACCAGGATACTGGAGACAGGCGATGAGATGACAGGAACCAGCAGCGATCAGTCAGGTCAGGAAACAGCAGAAAAGAAGTTCAGCAGGAACTGCATCACCAGAGTACTAGGCCGGAACCAGGACTGGAACAACTCAGCATGCAGGAGACACTGGAACAGTTGAAATCAGGAACTCAGGAACACTGGAACAGAGGCCCAACTATCACTGGACATAGTAATAGCAAAAGGTCAGAAACAACACGAAAGGGCACTCAAAGGGTGCCCATTCCAGGTTTAAATAGGCAATATGAGGCGGGCTAAATGCAGACAGCCAATAGAAGCCCCCTACTGGTGACAGACAAGAAAATGCAGCAATCACAGGCACTGTGATAGCCTGATTGGGCTGAGCACTTGTAGACAGAGGTGAGTCCACTTCTTGGACTAATTATTTGAAGAACGCTACTTGTTTGGATGTTCCACTACTTGCCTGCGTTGAGGCACTACTGTTTGTTGTTTGATTCTTCGTATTTCCTACCTGTGCTCCGCAGAAGCTGCAGTTTTGCCACCAGCCTTTGAGGTGTATTGGAATCTGGTTGAGGTGGAACTGTGATCGTAACAGTAGCAATACGGATTGATGTTCATTTAACTGTAAGTGTTGTACTCACCTCTTGTCATACTCGAGCTGTCGAGTATCTTCTGTGCCACAATTTCTTCTCCTTCGATGGGGTCTTCTATCTCCAGAGGTGTGGTGTGGCTATGGGGGCAGCGTTTGCCCCCTCTCTTGCCAACCTTTATATGGGTTGGTGGGAGTACACCCACATCTTTGGGGTTGGGAGCCCCCTCGTGGAGAGGATCTTGTGGTATGGAAGATATATTGACGATTTGTTATTTATTTGGTCTGGACCCCAGGAAGAAATTGTGGATTTTGTTAGTTACTTGAATGGGAATTCTTTGAATTTGAGGTTTACCTATCAGTTTGATAGGCAGTCTATTTCCTTCTTGGATCTTCTTTTGAGGGGTAATTTAGTGACTGGTGGAATTGATACTTCCATTTATAGGAAGACTATGGCTGGCAATAGTCTTCTGCATGCCCGCTCGTCACATCCGGGACATCTGATTACTAATATCCCCAGAGGTCAGTTTTTGCGATTACGGCGTAACTGCTCTACTGAAGAGGAATTTAGACGGTCATCTGTAGATTTGTTTGATAGATTTAAGGTGAGGGGATATGATGAGCGGATACTTGCAGGAGCTTTTGATCTAGCCATGTCCAAATCTAGGGATGATCTCATTGATATCACTGCTTTGAAATCAAAATCTAATGTTTCTAGAGATAGAGTTAGATTCATCACCACCTATAGCCCACAATATTCACAAATTTGTGGATTGGTTAAATCTCTCCTGCCATTGTTGCGTACTGATCCATTGTTGGATAAGATTTTGGAATCTGGATGTGGCTTTAGTGCAAGAAGAGGCATTACCATTGGTAATATTGTCTCTCCCAGTTATTTTTCTACAAAGAAAATCCAGTCCTCTTGGCTCAGTACGTTTGGCAGTTACAAATGTGGTAGTAACACGTGCCTATGTTGTAAGGTTATGAATGTTTCTAAGGAATTTGCATGTTCGGTTGATGGCAAGGTCTACAAAATGCGAGATTACATTAATTGTAATACTCGCAATGTGGTGTATTTATCCACATATAGTCTTTGCTCTGAACAATATGTAAGTCGTACAATACGCCCCCTAAAAATGAGAATTAGGGAGCATATTTATCAAATGTCACGTGATTCGCCCACATGGGCAATAGCCAAACATGTGCAGGAGAGGCATGGTGGTGATACAAGCTGTATGTCCTTCCAGGGCATAGAAAGGGTTGTGTTGCCCTGGAGGGGTGGTAATATCCTGGATCTTATTAATAAGAGGGAGGGATATTGGATATTTTATTTACACACTCGTTATCCACAAGGAATAAACCTTGAATGGGATATTAATTATATTATGTAGTTTGTATAAGCTGTTATTCGTACTGTTGGATTTCTTTTCACCAAACATATCTAGGTACATCTCTATAGGGTTAACTCTGGATGTATTTTACTACTGGGGTTGTTCCCCTTTAAGAGATGTCCTTTGTAGGTTGGTTTTTGATTAATCCCTTTACCATCGGGTGAAGGGGTTACATTTTCAAATACCATGAACTTCCGTTCCGGATCCGGGCAGGTTGAACAGGTGTTTTTCATGATCTTTTAATTATACTGTTATATTTGTTGTGTATAGCACTGTGATTTGTAAGTCTATGAGTAAGCGCAATATTATGCGCGAAACGCGTTAGACTGTGTTGGTCTTGTCTTCATGTCTGGTTGCCATACTCGTGGTTTTTAATATTTCAATAAAGTACACCATGTTTTATGTTCTAACACCTGTTTGCTTTGAAGTGTGCCGCCCGGACTTCTCTATTCTTGATGAGCATATACTTATTTATTTTTTTACATAATTATCTGTGTGTTGCAAGAAACAAGAACAGTGTCAACTACATAAGAAAATATATTAATATTTTTTTAACCCCTTAACGACCCATGACATACATGTACGTCATGAGGTTGCGGTCCCTAAAGGACCAAGGACGTACATGTATGTCATGGAATTTCGGGCTCCCCGTGCAGCTGCACGCCATTCGGGGAATCCAGAATCAGATTCTCAAAAATGCCCTGTGTCCTTAAGTGACCTTGTGCATGTCCTTAAGGGGTTAATGTCCGTCCACTAAATCCAATGGATACTTCCAAATGTGTGATTGCACATCAATGCACCGAGTTATCAGCAAGCTTGTCTGAACAGCCTCATAGGATCCAGTGCAATAGATTAGGCATTAACAATGATGCATTTAACAACCCATGTGAATTAGGCCTTTGGAATGTAGTCTTAGGCATGGGGTAGAACAAGGTTTTCTCTCCATTTAAAGTATTGGGAATGTTTATTATGCGCTTGATGCGTTTTCTTTTGCCCCAGAATTGCTCCTTAAGGACTTCTGTACAAAAACAATGATGGAGCAAAACAGCTGCAGCATTAAGGACAAATAAAACATTCTTAAAGCTCCTTTAAAAGGTACTGTTAACTCCTTCAATCCCAGCGAAGTATCCAAAGCATTGATTTACAATGCATTAGAGCTCCCTCCAGCATTAAATGGGTTAAAGTCTCATTTAAATCAATGGGAAGTTTTATTTGTCCCCACAGTCCAGCAGGCTTACCTTAGACTCTCTTTTCTTCTGTACCTAAAGCCTTTAATGACCACTGGAGAATACAGCTTCATAGGCTGAGTACTATAATTGGGTTGTGCAAGCTAAGCTCTCAAATGAGCCTCATGTACACAAAAGAATGATTCCTACCATTAATCAGAATGAGGTTAATACATATTGGGTGTACTTGAGGACTGAACTTAAAGGGCCTAATTCTACACTAAATAGGTCACTTATTGTCTCCATACAAAGAATGACGTTTCCTGGTAAGAGCCTGGAGATTTGTGCTTCCAAGTCCTTAAACTATATGTGATTAGTAACTTTCCGCTTCTGGGTGGAGATAATCCCTCCTACTGAAAGATGTTTTAAGTCTATTGCCAAACAACATTTTTTGGTTACTGCTTATAGAATAGAATCCATTATTAAAAAATGGAAAGAATATGGCGCCACAACAAACCTGCCAAGAAAGGGCCGCCCACCAAAACTCACGGACCAGGCAAGCAGGGCATTAATCAGAGAGGCAACAAAGAGACCACAGTTAACCCTGAAGGAGCTGCAAAGCTCCACAGCAGAGATTGGAGTATCTGACCATAGGACCACTTTAAGCCATACACTCCACAGAGTTGGGCTTCAAGGAAGAGTGGTCAGAAGAATGCCATTGCTTAAAGAAAAAAATAAGAAAACAGGTTTGCTGTTTGCCAAAAGGCATGTGGTAGTCTCCCCCCAAACATATGGAAGATATGGTCAGATGAGTCTAAAATTGAGCTTTTTGGCAATCAAGGAAAATGGTATGTCTGGCGCAAATCCAACACCTCTCATCGCCCCGAGAACACCATCCTCACAGTGAAGCATGGTAGTGGCAGCATTATACTGTGGGGATGTTTTTCATAGGCAGGGACTGGTCATAATTGAAGGAATGATTGTCAGAGACTTTGTCCTGGTGGAGAGTAGAGAGTTAATTTAAAAAAGCAAAATTGTTTGAAAGTTTGTTTAAAATGTGTTTAAATTAGCTCATTTTTTTAGTCAAAGGAGGCCTCTTTACTTCAATATGGGAGTGAAATATTTGAGTGAGTTTTACAATGATATACGACTCTTTTACAGACAAATTGTCTGACACAGAGATACTCCTATATGGGAAATCCAGACCCAGATGGCATAGGGAAAATTAAAAATAGTATTAGAGAGCCATCTGCAGGACTAATAGAGGCAGTGTTTTGCAGAATTCCAAATATGGTGATAATATATGCATGGACATTTGGAATTTAGACTGTCCAATCAGGTAATACTGATGATGTCTTGGCATAATGAGATTGCTCTTTATCAAATAAGAGGGGATTGGCAGAGTTTTCTGATAATGTGTAATTTTACCTGATACAATAGGAAGGCCTAATGCAGCTCGTGCTCTTGGTTTCCTGATTCTGATCATCTTAACTTGGCTGGCTGCTACAGAGATCCTGAGAAACACTTATTGACTGATAACTATATCTCTCCTTATTTTAACTCTGCAAAATTTCAGAATCAAATACATATTTCTTCTATAGTTGAAGAAACATAATTTTCTTGTAATTTTTTTTAGTGGACTGGCCACCCATTTTTAGAAATTATAATAAGCCATATTGGCTGTAGGGATTCTGGTATTAAGCAGAATTGATTGTTAAATTGTCACATTTTGCCAGATATTGCAATATAGTTGATAGCAGTGAGATCTATATATCCTTGTTTATATATTAGTTAATATAATCGTTGATATTTCTAGAATATATGCGTTTCTAGAAAGGTTATTATAGCTAATAATTGATCTGGGGAATTCTTTGAATTCCTTTATTAACCTTTCAACTGCTATTTGTCTATTTATTTTGAGATGTTTATTTGTGTATGTTTTTGGGACTAAATATCTGTACAGTGGGAAGTTTATTTAAACCTTTCACTAGACAAGAGAAGCCCCCATCTTGGGTGTGGCATACTATAGTAATAAGTGATTAACCCTTGGAGTACCCCCATAGGTTTTACATAGGATTGCTATGGTCATATTTATGATATATGTTGAATGAAGTTTGGTATACTGTCTAGATATATATTATTGTATTTGGTTCTAAGTATATTCTTGGTATAGTCTATTATTGACTATATTAATTGCAATTTATATGTTTTATTCAGAAGGTATGCAATAATTGAAATCGGTAGATAATTAAATTATAGTGATCTAATCTGGGATTTTATTCCAGTTAGTTTCTCTAAATTTTGCATATGGTACAAGGAATTGTCAGAGGACCTGGCTTAATATTAACACTTACTCACCTGACAACCTACCTTAAAGGGATAGTAATGTCTGAAAATAACTTTATTTTATATTGTAGCCCTAAAAAAATCATGAAAAATGATATAAGTCTTATCTCCCAAACCTTTATGGTTTGGAAGATATTCACAAGTAAAGTTTCCCCTGGAGTGACATCATTGCTCCACCCTTCAGATTTGGGATCTGGTCGCACGACCAGCAGTGCCTCTCCAGAAGTGCTGAGATCATGATCTTTAAAAAGAATTTCTTAATTGGAATGGTCTACAAAGTGTGCTTTCAAGCCAGGCACACTTTGTAGATCGTTCCAGTTAAGCAGTTCTTTTCAAAAAGATCGTGATCTCGGCACTGCTAAAGAGCTGCCGGTTGCTATGTGGACGAATTCCAAATCTGTCCACTAGATGGCAGACTTGGCTGAAACAGCAAGGAAAAGTGAACAATACTTTATTTTACTTGTGAATATCTTCCAAACCATAAAGGTTTGGGAGATAAGACTTATATCATTTTTCATGATTTTTTTAGGGCTACAATATAAAATAAAGTTATTTTCAGACATTACTATCCCTTTAAACCTCAATTAGCATAGTTTATACAGTTTCTGGGGTAGAGGTATTTATATATGCTGTTGCCAACTGTATTTTAATTAATTATAGGATCAGTTATCCTTTTCTATGGTGCTGAGTTCAATTATTGTTATTTAATACCTCTGAATATACCTATGTGTGGTTAACCCTTTAATTGCTGGTAATGCTAATTGTGATAATTGTGGTTTGAGTTACTGTATATATTTTGTCATTGTTGGTCGCTCATTTATATCATTGTTATTTACACTTTATATACAGTATATTTTACTTAAATTATATATATTTTTGCACCAATATTCAGGATTATTTTAATAAATTCTTTACTGTGAAGTAGCGTGTCAATACCTAGTATAGTGTAAAGTTTTCAAATGTAATTTTATCTATTTATATGAAGATATCCAACCTAGTAGGTTCTCCTGTTAACCCTATACTATCTGAATATTTTCGACATATATTTTGGAGGCACTGCCGAGATCTATACACAGGGTTGACACATTTGTCAAATAATTTTATTGGCAGATATATTACACAGTAACATTTGTGCATAATCATGTCTCGGTCAGGTTCTTGTTTGTCTGATCCAATGGAACAGATCTCAGAAGAAGACATGAAATGGACTGTAGAAGGCAGGCTAATTTATGCCATCCATTCTTGCCTAAAAATTAAAAGTGATGTACAGCAATGGAGTGATGATATAGAGTTAACCCCTTCAGTGCCAGAGGCCTGGGCCATTTTCTGAACCCTGCAGGCCAGACACTTTTTCAACATTTTTGCTATCCTTCCGTTTAGGCTTGATTTCCTCTGGGGATTTTTAGTTACATATGGAAAACTATATATTGTTTTTTTCAGAACTAATTGAGCTTTCTCGTGGTACCTTACATGAAGAGAATTTTACATCGTGCAAAAAGCTATGATGTCATAATGACAAAAAAAAGTGAAAATTTACTAATTTTGCTAAAATCACATACTATGTATCAAAAACATTTACCTTGATTGAAAAAGTTTCAATTATTTGAAAAAGCCTCGAGTCCCCCGAGTAAAAAAATACCAAATTTGTATAGTTTTACCTACGTCCATGGCTAGCGTAGAGCCCTAATCACCAGCAGCGCAAAATGACATTTTCAACTTTATAAACTAATATGCGCATTCTACGGTTTTTGTGGAAAATCTACCCTAAAACAGTGGAATAATTATATAAAACTATATATTTCTGGAAAGTAGACAACCTGCTGCATCTAATGAGGGGTGATTTTCCTTGTTACCCCAAGCCTGGTGTGCACAAATGCCTCCAGAAGATGGCGCTAATGAAAAAAAAGGCATTTTCTTACATTTCTGCCCCTTCAAATGTACTAAAATGTGTGAAAACCATGGCATTTCCAACTGTATTCATTAGCTAGTGCTCTTAGGAGAAAAATGACACCCCATTGGTATGAGTTCACCTACCTCAGGGGGCGCTACAAGTACAAAACTACACCTATTGCAACCTCTAATTTTTCTAACATTTTCTCAAACATTACCTGTCTGTACAAAAATGGTTATAACAATTACAGAAGTGAAGAAAGGGTACACAAACCATACCATTTTGAAAAGAAGACACCCTGCCGCATCTAATGATGGGTGACTTGCCTTGTTACCCCAAGCCTGGAGTGCACAAATGCCTCCAGAAGATGGCAATAATGAAAAAAAAAGGCATTTTCTTACATTTCTGCCCCTTCAAATGTACTGAAATATGTGCAAACCATGGTATTTCCAACTGTATTCATTAGCTAGTGCTCTTAGGAGAAAAATGACACCCCATTGGTATGAGTTTAACTACCTCAGGGGGCACTAGAAGTGCAAAACGACACCTACTACAACTTCATATTTTTCTAACATTTTCTCAAACATTACTTGTCTGTACACAAATGGTTATAACAACTACAGAAGTGAAGAAAGTGTACACAAACCATACCATTTTGAAAAGAAGACACCCTGCCGCATCTAATGATGGGTGACTTGCCTTGTTACCCCAAGCCTGGAGTGCACAAATGCCTCCAGAAGGTGGCGCTAATGAAAAAAAAGGCATTTTCTTACATTTCTGTCCCTTCAAATGTACTGAAATTTGTGAAAACCATGGCATTTCCAACTGTATTCATTAGCTAGTGCTCTTAGGAGAAAAATGACACCCCACTGGAATGAGTCAACCTACCTTAGGTGTGCCAGAAGCACATAACTACACCTACCTGTTTGATTCTTCGAAAATGGCTGCTTGTACTAAAATGTCCATTACTGTTAGAGACATGAAGGAAAGGTATAAAAGGTATACCATTTTGGAAAGTAGACATTCTCCTGCATCAAATGAGGGGTCACTTGCCTTTCTACCCCCTGGGCTGAAGTGCACAAATATTTCCAAAAGGTGGCGCTATAGGAATAAATACATGTTTTTTTTACATTTCCACCACTAAAATACTAAAATCTTTGAAAACCATACCATTTCCTGCTGTATTCAGTACTTGCTACCAACATGAGAAAAATGGTAGCCCATTTGTGTGGGTTAACATACAATATGTGGGTGCTAGGAACACGTACGTAAACCTGACACTTTTGTTTTTTAAATTATCTGCTTGCACTAAAATGGTTATAACCATAATAGATATGCAGGAAAGGTAGAGAAACAATGTCATTTTGAAAAGAAAACAACCTGCCGCATCTAATGAGGGGTCACTTGCCTTCTTACCCAAAGGCTGGTATGCATAAATGCTTCCAGGAGGCGACGCTAATGAAAAAAAAGGCATTTACTTACATTTCTGCCCCTTCAAATGTATGGAACTCTGTAAAAACCATGGAATTTTCAACTGCATTCATTAGCTAGTGCTCTTAGGAGTCAAACGACACCCCATTGGTATGAGTTGAACTACCTTAGGGGGTGCTAGAAGTAGAAAACTACACCTACTACAAACTCTGATGTTTCTAACATTTTCTCAAACCTGACTTGCCTGTACAAAAATGGCTATAACACCTTCAGAATTGAAGAAAAGGTAGATAAACCATACTATTTTGGAAAGAAGACAACCTGCCGCATCTAATGAGGTGTTACTTGCCTTTTTACCCCTAAGTTAGTTGGCACAACTATTTCCAGAATGTGGTGCTACAGGAAAAAAAAACAAACATTTGTTTTACACATCAGTCACTTCAAAGATACTAAAATGGTTCAATGGCGTGGGATTTCCTAGGAGGACTTCTTGCCAGCCTAAGAAAAATGGTACCCCACTGCTGTGGGTTGACATACCAATTTACACTACAGGAGCGTAGCTACCAGTGGAACAGGAATGGGAAAGCAAACAGTGTATGTGTGATTTTATGGCTAACAGATGAAAGAAGCTAGGGCGTCAGCCGGTGTACGTGCGGACCTGTGACTACAAGTGTAACAAAGTGTGTGGGAGGGTGAGGGATTAGGCAGTGTGTGTGGGTATGAGCAGAGCAGCAAGGATGGTGGTGATGGTGGGGCAGTGTCTGATAGTGTGTATGGGAGATCTGTGACTACCAGTGTGCACTGTATGTCCCCTCATACAAAGCACTGCGTTGGACCCCCCCTCCTGTGGCACGTGCATTTTTTTGGGCTTTTTCCCCCAATATTTTTGTGTAGACCTTGTTGGAGGCATCAGACCCCATACAGTGAGGTCTAAATAAAAAATAAAGGGGGAAAAAATATCCTTTGTGTGCCACAGGGGTGTCCAGTGGATTGCAAAGCAAAGGGCTAATTTTTTTTATCATTATTTTGTATTCAGATGGCCACCAAACAAGCTCTGATCACAAAGTAATGATAAAACGTCCTGTGTGTGTGTCACAGGAAGGGGGTCTGCATTGAACCCCAGCTCCCAGTGGCGCACACACAGGGTTAATTTTTGTTTTAATTTTTTTTTTTATTATATACCTCATTGAGGGGCATCAGGACCCCCTGATCCCTCCCCAATGAGGTCTTAGTAAAAAAAAAATATATATATGTCCACAAACGGAGTGACCCTGTGAGTGCCACAGGGTTCTCCAGTGCATTGGATCCTTGTGGCACTCAAAGGGTTATTTTTTTTTTTCATTACTTTTTAATCAGAGCTTGTTGGGGGGCCATCAGGACCAATCCTGATGGCCCCCCAACAATCTCTGCTAACAAAGGAATGATAAAAGCCCTGTGTGTGCCGCAGAAGGGGGGCTGCATTGGCCCCCCCTGTGGCACACACAGGGTTAATTTTTTTTTATTTACTATTTTGTATTATAGACCTCATTGGGGGGTATCAGGACCCCTCTGATTCCCCCCAATGAGGTCTTACAAAAAAAAAAAAAAGAGTAAAAATAAATGTCCCTGTGAGTGCCACAGGGGTCTCCAGTGCATTGCAAAGCAATGCATTGGACCCTTGTGGCACTCATAGGGTTAATTTTTTTTTTTTATTATTTATTACTTTGTAATCAGAGCTTGTTGGGGGACCAATCCTGATGGCCCCCCAACAATCTCTGTTAACAAAGGAATTATAAAAGCCCTGTGTGTGCCACAGGAGGGGGGTGCATTAGACCTCCCTGTGGCACACACAGGGTTAAATTAAAAAAAAAAAAAAAAAAATTATCATAGACCTCATTGAGGGGCATCAGGACCCCCCCCCCGATCCCCCCAATGAGGTCTTGGAAAAAAAAAATCCCCCAAAAATAAGTGACCCTGTGAGTGCAACAGGGGTCTCCAGCACATTGCAAAGCAATGTGCTGGGGACCTCTGCGGCACTCACAGGGTTACTAGTGCATTTTTTTTTTTTTAATTTATTTATTCAGACCTCGTGGGGGACATCAGGACCCCTCCTGGTGTCCCCCCAGTTATTGATCTCCCAGCCGATTGGCTGGGAGATCAAAAAGGCGATTGCAGGAGAGCAAAAGCTCTCCTGCCCTTCTCTCCTACCACCGGTAGGAGTGAATGGGACCGGGGAAAAATCCCCAACGTCATCGGTGACCATGTCACCGATGACGTTGGGAGGCTTCCCCCGGTCCCGCCCACTCCTACCCGGAAGTTCGGGTAGGAGAGACAGGAGAGGAGAAGCTGCGCTTTTGCTGCGCTTCTCCTCTTGTTTTATTGATCTCCCAGTGCGATCGGCTGGGAGATCAATAACAGGCGGGACATGAGGGGTGATCCTCATGTCCCCCCACAAGTGCCAAGCTTTTTTTTTTTTTTTTGAAATGCGGCCACTGCATGCCGGTTATATCGGCTCATGCAGTGACCGCATTTCACTCTTACGCCGTACGAGCGTGGCACAGCAGGTACAGCTGTGTCCACTCGTACGGCATAAGTGCTTGGCACTCTAGGGGTTAAGGGTACTATCCCACTTTGATAAAATTTGGCAATCTGATACATTATATAGCTTTAAATGAATGTATAGAACAAACCAAGCCAAAGGAGTTGGATATTCAGATCTTACTTCTCGTGCCCGAATTGTTACGAATTATCTCTTACCAGAAAAACAAATTAGAGGATACCCAAGAAGATATGGAGCCAGTAAAACAAACACTGAAGGCTAAGATTGAAAGAATCTCTGAGTTAGAGAAATATATGTGTGATTAGCATAAACTAGTAAGAAAACAGGAAGAGGAAATTCAGTCTCTCCAGCACCAGATAAATGGGTTAGATAACAGGTGTAAATATAATCTGGAGAAATTGTGGTCTGCAAAAGAACAGCATTCTATCCTCAATGCTGATATATTTAATTTAAAAAGTGAGAACCACAATTTGCAAGAACAAGTTAAGCAACTCCAATGCCATATAGACAGATGGGCTCATGAGAACGTCAAACTTCAGGAGCAAGTGTTGGTGTACCAGTCTATTGCTAGTGCCCCTAAAGGGGGCATATCAATGGACGTTGGATATCTTGTCCAGGCAGATACAGGAATTGTCAGAAAGAATGCAGGCCTTTACTGCCTCTCATCCTGACAATCCTCCTTCTGAGCAGGAACGAGGTATAAGTCCTGACAGGAAAGTCAGTCATCAGGATCACTTCACTGGGGAGGGAGGGGCTGCTGACCCTCATGATTCACACTTCATGCTGATGTAACGGTTTTTAAGACACTCAGACCAGCTGGTTAGAATAAAACACAGTTTTATTTTAAAAAAATAAAGAGGAAAGATCGCCCTCTACAGGCAACACAAAATAATAGCGATATAATGACAGCTATGCCTTCACAGCCCCAGTATACAGAAGCATAAGTAGCACATATACTGTCACAGACAGGCACACAGTAGTGAGGAGACTCAATGGTTAAATACAATAATCAGTCAGTCTCTGTTGTGGTGTTTGGCACGCCCAAGGTGGTGATTAGGCAGTAACTGGTGTAGATGATGCAACACCTAAAGTTCTTAAGGCAGAAAGCTGCTAGGCAGTACCGGAATGGTGGTAGAATCTGCAGTTGCAGTGAATAGCCCCCACGGGCGTAGTAACGGAAACAACTTAAACTGCAAGTGCTTGAGTCATTAGCCCCCACGGGCGTAACATCGGAGATAGCTACACTGCAAGTGCTTGCCAATAGCCCCCACGGGCGTAATCATGGGGACCAATAGCACAGGATTAGCTTGAGCCAATAGCTCCCACGGGCGTATACCGGAGACAACCTGCAAGAGCTTGAGCCAGTAGCCCCCACGGGCGTAACAACGGAGACTACCCTGCGCTGCAAGTGTTTGAGCCAATAGCCCCCACGGGCATGACAGTGGAGACCACCCTATACTGCAAGTGCTTGAGCCAATAGCCCCCACGGGTGTACACCGGAGAGAACTCAGCTACAGCAAGAGCCAATCTACCCTCCCGCGGGCACGGTAACGGAAACCGACTACTGTGCTAGTGACAAGATGAGCCTCCGTCTATACCAGGCTTACAACGCGGCCGGCTCAGAAGATGTAGCGAATCAACAGCATAGGCTCTGCAAGTGTAAATGAGGGCTCAGATAAGGAGACAACAGCACTGCAAGGGTTAATAGCAGCTCAAGGATCGGAGGCTCAGCAATAGTGGGTATCGCTCTGCAAGTGCCAAGGAAGGCTCAGCAACGGAAGCACAGCTCTGCAAATGTAAACGGACACTCAGCACTGGAGACATGGCTCTGCAAGGGTTAAAGAGGAAACAGGATCAGCCTGGTAACGAGCTCAGCGGAAGTCAGAATGTCGCCACGGTGACACTAGCAGCAGGAAGCAGGAACAAAGCAGGTCTCTGTAACAAGCCAGTTCAGATCATGGAGCAGGAAGTCAGCCAGGCCGGGTCGGGTCACGGAGGTGGTTGTCAGACAAGCCAAATCAGTTACGAGCAGGAACGTCAGCCAAGCCGGGTCAGATCACGGAGGAGGTTCTCAGACAAGCCAGATCAATCACGAGCAGGAACGTCAGCCAACCCGGATCAGATCACGGAGCAGGAACTCAGGAGCGTAGTCAAAAACAGGCCAAATCGGTACACAGGAATCAGGAACACAGCAACAGCAACACTGGCTCTGGAACACCATGAAAGGGCACCTGACAGGTGTCAATGACCGGGCATAAAAAGGTCACCAGGGGCAGGCCAAACAGACTTAGCCAATCAGAGCACACCACAAGCTAGAGTGACAGAGAGAGATCACGGGCACAGTGATAGCTGAGGAATGAGGATGAGGGCAGCATCCCAGAGCAATTCACCCACCATACACCTCAGAGCCTCTTAACCAGTCACAGATTAACTTCTAACAGGAAGCCAGTGCTCAAACCTAACAGGAGGACAATGCCCACACTGAATAGGTTTGAACAAGAGGAACGGTCACCCTTAGTGGGTGATGAAACCAAAATAATAAGGTTTATTAAGGACACTGTGCCAGTTTTTCACAGGAAATCTAAAGTGTCTGTTGTTAACCATCTAGAGTGTTCTGTTGAAACACTTGCATCTCTAGGCCTTCATCCTGACTGTCACAAAATGTATTATGTGCCTTGGGTTTTTGATATTTCAGAGGGTTTCTTTTTTCAGATCCTTGAGTGATATGGATATCACCACATGGGAAGAAACTGTTGAACAAATAATCCTAGCTTTTGGGCCCTATAAAACCCACCATGAGGCTAAATATGCAATCTATGCGCTAGGCAAGAACAGGACACCAGGCAATTCTTGTCAGAGCTTAAATGTGCATATTTCCTTGCTGATAAGGATGCAGATTTTCAATCATATGAGTTTAGGGAACTATTATTTAATGCTCTGCCTAGGTATATGAAAACTAATCTAGCTAGGGATTATTCACCCATGTTGTCACTAGATTGGTTTCTCACTCAGGCTATTAAGCTGTATAATGCCCAGCAGAGTGAGAATATCCCAGCTCGGGACAAGAAGCTTGTCCCCCAGTGTGTAGCAGAAACATTGGTTGAGGAAAGCTTGCCATTTGAATCTGGCAAGAGAACTTATGCAGAGGTGTTAAAATCTCCACAGGTTCATAACCAGGCACCAGTTCAAAAGGTGCCTGCCTCTGTTAGTTCCCAGGGGTCTAATAGCTCAAATGGTAAGAAGCCATTTTTCAAAAAGTCCCAGGGATACAACAAAAACCAAAATAAATCAAATTTTCCCAAGAGGTTTCAAAAGGGTAAAAACTCTAATAATCTGGGGTCCAAGACCCAGCAAACTCAACAAACCAATAAGTCTGATTCTGGGAACCAAGGTCAGAAGCATGTAAGTCTCAGGGTCCAGGTTAACAACCTGACAGACATGATGGCTAATGTGGCACAGCTAGTCCAAATCCCTAGTTCTAATACACAGCAGGGATCTAATCCTTTTTTAGGGACAACTCCAGGAGTGGCGGCTACCACTCAGTAACAGAACAACAGGGTAATGGTAAGCAGGCCTTAGGGGAGAAGAATACCATTGCTTTGCCCTATGTAAGTCCAATAGTAACTTATCATGTTTTAACCAACAGTAATGCTTATACATTTTCTTTACCGGATGTAAATGCTTTGGTTGATGCTAACATTTCTTCCTTATCTCACCCACAGCCAGGTACACATAAGTCCATCCCTGATGATGTCAATTCTTTTCCCTGCATTTCTTTAGAACAGGTTGAAGAAAGAGGAGGAGGAGTGAAGGGGGATGCTGCAGCTGTACAACCTGACCATGTGGTCAGCAAATCTGCTCCTGTAAATTCAGGAATTAACCCTTGGAGGCAGTGGAGGGATTCTAAGATTTTACATTGCAATTATGTGTGTGACATGCATGAATATGAAGGGAGATATTTCCAAGGCTATGCCTGATGCTATGGCTAGGGGGACTCTCTGCTATGTGGATGATGTTCTGATTAAAAGAACTACCTTCCAAAAGCATATCACAGAGATTAAATATGTATTTAAATCAGCTAAAGGAAGCTGGTGTTAAACTGTCGCTTAAAAAGGCACAGATTTGCTGTACCAAAGTTAACTTTCTTGGTCAAGAGGTGACCAGCGAAGGGTTAAACTCGCAAAGAAAGAAGGTCAAGTCAAATCCAAAACACCCACTAATCTCAATGAATTGAGATCCTTCCTAGGCATGATGAATTATTCCCATAAGTTTATTGATAATTATTCAGATATAACCAAACCATTGTTGTTGTTACTGAAGAAAGATCAACCGTGGATCTGGGGTGAAGCTCAGGAACAATCTGTGTCTGTGCTCAAAAGTAGACTCACCCAGGCTCCTTGTCTGGCCTATCCAGAAGGAGTTAAGCCATTTTATCTGGAGACGGGATTCACTAATCGTAGTCTCAGTGGGGTTTTATATCAAAAGCAGGACAGCCTGAATAAGGTTATTGCTTATGCCAGTAAATCCCTGTCTTCTGTGGAAATAAAATGCAATGACTGAGAAAGCTTTATTGGCTACTGTTTTGGCATTACAGAACTTTCATAGTTTTATTCAGTGAGAAAATCATCATTGAAACTGCGCATCAGCCTTTGCAGTATTTGCAAAGTGATAGGATAAAGGAAGAACACCTCTCCAATAGTAGGATCACTGCTTGGACCTTATCCCTACAGGGATGGCCATTGGAGATTGGGTATAAGTAAAACAGGAAGAATCCTGTAGCTCAAGGACTAGCCGAGCTTCATAATTGTTCAGCACCTCCCATGGAGACTCCTACCAGTGGATTACCTTGAGGAACAATTGCTTTCCACCTATAAGGTATTTGACAAAAATGATTGTACAACCTTGCCAACCGTATACATTGACAGTTGTTCATACCATGTCATAACTGGTACCAAGAGGAAACTCGTGGCAGGTATAGGGATTACCTGGACAGGTGAGTTCCCTATAATATTCAAAGGGTATAGCTTAGTACCACAGATTAGCCAAGTGGCAGAACTCTGTGCAGTCTATAAGACAGTCCTATTAGCTATTGAGCATAACATTAAGGAATTTGTCATTATCACTGATTCTAATTATGTTCGCCATAGCTTTGTAGAATACCTCCCAGGCTGCAAAAGGAGCCATATTATCACGGTGCCCGTGCTCTCTGTGCTGCTCTATGTCAGTATCTGTTGTGATGCGCTCCTATTGGTTGAGCTATGTTTGGCCCGCCCAGTATGGCTTTTATATACTGGGCTCTGGCACCTATCCGGTGCCCTTTCGTGGTGTTCCTGTACCAGTGCCTACTTGAGTTGCTTGAATTCCTGTGTACCGACTTGGCCCGTTTGACTACTCTGCTTCTTGTCTCCTGCTCCGTGATTCAACCCGGCCTGGCTGACGTTCCTGCTCCGTGACCTGACCCAGCTTGTCTGACGTTCCTGCTCCATGATTCGACCCGGCCTGGCTGACGTTCCTGCTCCGTGACCTGATCCGGCTTGTTTTACGTTCCTGCTCAGTGATTCGACCCGGCTTTCCTGCATCGCTGTGCATCGCTTGGGTGACATTCTGACTTCCGCTGTGTCTGAGTCCTGCCTGGCAGAGTATCAGTGTTGCCTCCGTTACTGCTATGGCAGTGTGTCATAGGCTGAGTCCTCCGTTAACCCTTGCTCAGCCTCCGTGTTGCCTCCCTTACTGCCACGGCAGTGTGCCATTGGCTGAGCCTTCCGTTACCTCTTGCAGAGCCTCCGTGTTGCCTCCGTTACTGCTACGGCAGTGTGCCATTGGCTGAGCCCTCCGTTAACTCTCGCAGAGCCTCCATGTTGCCTCCATTACTGCTACGGCAGTGTGCCATTGGTTGGGCCTTCGTTAACTCTCGCAGAGCTTCATTGTTGCCTCCGTTACTGCTACGGCAGTGTGCCATTGGCTGGGCCTTCTGTTAACTCTTGCAGAGCTTCTGTGTTGCCTCCATTACTGCTGCGGCAGTGTGCCATTAGTTGAGCCTTCCGTTACTCTTGCAGAACTCTGTGTTGCCTCCGTTACTGCTACGGCAGTGTGCCATAGGCCAAACCATCCGTTAAGCTCCTGCAGAGTATCATTGTCGCTTCCGTTACTGCTACGGCTGTGTGCTATTGGCTGTACTACCGTTCAGCTCTTGCAGAGTATCATTGTTGCCTCCGTTACTGCTATGGCAGTATGCCATTGGCTGTACTCCCATTTGGCTCTTGCAGAGTATCATTGTTGCCTCCGTTACTACCACAGCAGTGGGTTTTAGTCTCAGCTCTGCTCTGGCAGATTACAAGTGCTCTAGTCTCCGTTCTTGCACTGCAGTCTCCTACTCGTTGCTATTCCATCATATTGGGCGTTACTAAGAGAACTCACCACAGACTTCTCTACACAGAGACTGATTACACCTATTGGGACTTTAACTCATGCTGTACTGGTGCTCTGGGTATTCACCCTTTCCTGCCTGACCTGTGTCAGTATAAGACATCTCTTGCTTCCTATTATACTGGGCCTGTGTAGGCATATGCATCATATACCTGTATTCTCTCTGTATGTTTCTGCTGAGGTACAACAAGGCCTGTGAAGGGTACTTGATTATTGTGTTTTCAATAAAACTGTGTTTATGCCCCAATCCAATAATAAACCAGTGAAACATGGTAAATTGTTTTGCGAGGTTGACAATCTCGTGACATCAAATGGCCTTACCATCTATTGGAAAAGGACCAAGAGTCATTCCAAGATCCTAGGCCCTGAAAAACAGGGAAATGATCTAGCCGATCTATTGGCTAGAGGAGGCACCCTTAGGTGCAATATCACAGTGGCCTGAAATTTACAGTGGCACTGTTGCTACACCATCCTATGGAGATTTATGGTCCCGGGACCATAGCTGTCCATAGGATCGTGTAGCAACAGCGACACTGTACAATTTCAGGCCACTGTGATATTGCACCTAAAAAATTCAAATTTGAAAATTAATAACTTTTGAATGAAACCCCTTTTAGCAGTGGGAGTACTCTTGTTTTACTCAGGGGGATGAACCCTACAACATATTTCTTTTTACATTTTGAGTATTACTATCCCTTTAAAGCTTTGACCTTAAACCACCAAATTAAATGTGATTAATAACTGATGTGACAATATAGATGTGTGATCATAAAATATTAAAATATTGTATGTTGATTAAAGAATGCATTTACTATGTGAAATGTTTATTATTGATCAAAACTATGTTTATATGAATGAATTGATTACTGTGATTAACTAAAAATGATCTGTGTGAAAATTGTGTTGAGATGTTAAATTCTCTCAGATTGTGTATCAAAACACCCTACATAAGACCTACGCCTGAAAAAGACGTCAAGTGATTATAAATTAGGAAAGTGAAATATTTATATGTGAAATAAAAAAAAAATGAAAGCAGAATTTTCCGCAGGGTACCTAACCATAGGTCGAAACCCTGAGGGAACACCAGAGGAATTAATGACAGAGGGATATTATATTTATTCTGTCCAAAATTATCATATAGGTCAATGTATACATTCCTAAACCTACATACACAACTTTCCTAGTCATAAGTAGATTCCCATGTTTCATTAAGACCGCAGGGAGCCAAAGTTGATAACCTATAAATCCAATAGGATTCACGGTTATTAAGTCTACGTCGTCTATTATAGTATGAAGAAACAGATATAGATTCAATGGGTAATTCTGTCAAACCATTAGGATCCTTATTATGCATCTCTAAAAAGTGTCTTGACACACTATGAAGTTGGAAACCATTAGCAATATTCCTCCCATGCTGTCCAAACCTAATTCTAAGTTGTTGTGTAGTATGGCCCACATATTTTAGGCCGCAAGGGCAGCACAGGAGATATACTACAAATTTGGATACACAATTCATCAAACTTCTAATCTTAAAACTCCTCAGATTAATAACAATATTGAGAGAGAAGATGCAAGTAAATTGTTTTATGACCTTGAACATTTATTGAAAATGGAATGTAATTATTGGTGGGATGCTGAGACATTACAAAAGTACTTGGTATCAATAGGATACCAAGAAGGTTGAGATTCAGCCTCCCACCAACGTTTAAAGATAATCCTGTGTTTGTTGACAACTGGCATAGGATTTTAAATGCCACTTCGTTTACTTTGATGTGTCTTCTCATTGATCAAAGAGAGAAAAAAATTAAGGAGATTAAGGTTAAGATAGAATATACAATAGGACAATTAGAAAAAATGAGAGATCTTCCCACTTCTGGCCATTTAGAAGAAAGGACAAGTAAAAATATAAATAGTCACCAAATATCAGTATTTGAACTTAAAAAGAAAAAATTATTAAGAGATGAAGATGATTATAAGAAAAATATGATTTATAATTGGTAGAGAAAAAATCTGAAGAAGCCCCCCACAAATTATACACGAACAAATCATTTAAATAGCAAGAGGAATATGCAGAGTATCGTGCATAATCCAAAACAAGATAGTCATGTACACGAAAAAGTTACAGATAAAGTTCAGAAAACACGGGTTGGGAGAATAGGGGAAACTACGGATCCAGATCATGTAGATAGAACCCCTAATGTCCCTACTAACATTAGGCCCTTTGTGTCTACTAACTATGTCAATGCTGACTCCCCTGCGAGTTTTATGGAACAGAGTCTAGGTACCAATTCTGGTAACACAGTTTTAGACGGTGTACCATCTACATCTGCCTCTTTGCCTTTTTTAGGAGACAACATAAGGGGAGTAATCCTCCCTCCAGATCTCATGTGGTGGAGAGAAGCAAATCGGTTTTCCCCTCTGAGAATAGAGGAGACAAGAAAAAGGTCAAACTTAGAGGACATAGAGGCAGAGGGAGCCATTCCCAAAAAAACAAGGATGGATTGAGAGCAGAAACTAATAATGTTATCAATCTATACTCATACATTTTAAAAGATAATAAGAAATACTTGTTGCGTAAGGGGCCATCGTTTTCACCTACACTCAACTGTGATCTTTTTCAATTGTTTGTTGATATTAACAAATCTATACGCAAACTTTCTTTGAGCAGATATTTTGTTAATAAGACATTGAGGAAGATCCCAGATAAGATTCCCATAGTTACCAACGATCCATTTTTGGATTCTCAGGGAAGAATTATCATTATGGACAGATCTAGATGATCATACTGACTATATCATTAATGGAAGTGTACCTTCTGGTTTACGACATAAATCTTAATTTTATCCTATCCAGTCAAAAGAGAACTTTGTGGAGACTTTTGGAACAATCGCTAAAGAACAATGAGACATTGATAATAAAACCAGCTGACAAAGGAGGAGCTATAGTATTACAGGACAAAAATGGATTATTTAAAGGAGGCATATAGGATCCTAAAAGATTTAGATTATTACATTCCCCTTAAGGGTGATCCTACTGTTCAATATATGAAGACTTTTAGCCTCCTTGCTGAACAGGCATATGGAGAAAATATACCTGATAAGAACAAGAGATTTTTTGTATGTACATAAACCACGAGTAGCAATATACTATCATTTGCCAAAAGTACATAAAAGTCTAGTATCTCCTCCTGGGAGGCCAATTATCTCTGGAATTGATTCATTGACATCAAATTTATCCGCTTATGTGGATTTTCATTTACAGAGACTGGTCCTTGGCCTTTCTTCGTACTTACAAGATTCTTCCCATCTGATGACCTTATTTAGGGATTTCATGTGGGATGAAGACTTTCACAGACTCTCTTTAGATGTTACATCATTATATTCTAACATTCCACATTAGGGGGGAATGGATGCAGCAAAACACTTCCTCTTGTCTGATATACTTATGCCCCCCAAATAGATTAAATTTCTCTTGGATGCTATTAAGTTTATACTTACAATGTTTTTGAATTTAATGGACAATTTTATCTCCAAGCCAAGGGTTCCGCTAAGGGCACCAAGTTCGTGTAAAGTTATGCCAATTTATTTATGGGATTTTTAGAAGAAGTGAAAATCTATAATACTAACCCATTTGGCGCGAACTTGGTGCTCTATAAGCGGTACATTGACAAAATAATTATCGTCTGGAGAGGGCATAAGGAGGAAATTCACACTTTTATTAATTATATGAATGATAACCAGTGGAATATGCAATTTACGTCAACTATACACAAGGTTTGCATTAATTTTTTAGACTTGCAATTGAATGGAAAACCTGGAGAAATTGTTAGTACGAAAGCATATTTAAGACCGTTGACAAGAATAGTTATTTAGATTTTTACAGTTGCCACCATTCCAAGTGGCTTCGCAATATACCCTATAGCCAGTTCCTTCGTATCAGAAGGAACTGTACAAATATAGGGGACTTTGAAGAACAAGCAAAAGTCTTATTCCAAGGATTTTTTGAAAAATCTTATCCAGTAGATCTCATTCAAGATTCCTTTAAAAAGGCCCTTTCCATAAAAGAAGGTGAATACCATCACCTTCATCATAAAAAGAAAAACAATAAGTTTGAAATTTCCCTCTATTTATTACTAGATATAACGGTAATACTAGGGAAATTCAGAATATTTGTAAAAGACATTGGCCAATTTTGCTAAATGATACATTACTTCCTAATCATCCTAAAATAGTCTATATGAGAGACAGTACTTTGAAGAATATTTTAGCGCCTAATAAAATGCGGGAAAGAAGCAAATAAGCTGGGAACCAAACTTCTATACAGAGTAGTTTGGACATTACATCCTCTACTCTAAATACAACTAATATCAACAAAAGAGCTGTAGTGGGAGCCTATAGATGCCTAGGCCCAAAATGCCTCACCTGTCCATATCTGAGTGATAAAAGTATACAGTTTTCTTCTTAGGTTACAGGTGAGAGTTTTAAGATTAGAAGTTTGATGAATTATGCATCCAAATTTGTAGTATATCTCCTGTGCTGCCCTTGCGGCCTACAGTATGTGGGCCATACTACACAATAACTTAGAATTAGGTTTGGACAGCACAGGAGGAATATTGCTAATGGTTTCCAACTTCATAGTGTGTCAAGACACTTTTTAGAGATGCATAATAAGGATCCTAATGGTTTGACAGAATTACCCATTGAATCTATATCTGTTTCTTCATACTATAATAGACAACGTAGACTTAATAACCGTGAATCCTATTGGATTTATAGGTTATCAACTTTGGCTACCTGCGGTCTTAATGAAACATGGGAATCTACTTATGACTAGGAAAGTTGTGTATGTAGGTTTAGGAATGTATACATTGACCTATATGATAATTTTGGACAGAATAAATATAATATCCCTCTGTCATTAATTCCTCTGGTGTTCCCTCAGGGTTTCGACCTATGGTTAGGTACCCTGCGGAAAATTCTGCTTTAATTTTTTTTTTTATTTCACATATAAATATTTCACTTTCCTAATTTATAATCACTTGACGTCTTTTTCAGGCGTAGGTCTTATGTAGGGTGTTTTGATACACAATCTGAGAGAATTTAACATCTCAACACAATTTTCACACAGATCATTTTTAGTTAATCACAGTAATCAATTCATTCATATAAACATAGTTTTGATCAATAATAAACATTTCACATAGTAAATGCATTCTTTAATCAACATACAATATTTTATGATCACACATCTATATTGTCACATCAATTATTAACATTGAATTTGGTGGTTTCAGGTCAAAGCTTTAAGATGTTAAAAACATTTAAAAATCTCAATATTATTTGAGAAGTAATTTGGCAATTGATTCATTGTAGTTAGGGTTTATGTATATTGTGACACACACATAATTGGATTAATTTATGGTTATACTTACTTTTATATATAACAGTTTTTATTATGTTAAATATTTCTCTATTGTCCTGGTTATCATTGTTTATTGTATTGGTGCAGTTGAGTTAATATTTATATCTTACTTACAGCACCAAGGTTTTAGAGTAGTGAGATATATATATGCTTTGCTCTGTATGGTCATTGCTACATTTTATCGATTTCTTGCGATCACGTGATCCTATTATTCAGGTTAGGAACGTATTATTGTGATTTCAGTCTATTAACCGATAGCGTAGCCATGTACCCATTTAATGTGTGGGTACGTGTTTAGTCTATCTTTGATGGAATCACTCGAGGTTGCTAGGAGGTCACGTGATCGGAAAAAATCAACGTTCTATTGGTGGATTGTAACCTACCTCCTCATATGTTTGGGAGGCTCGTCTAAGAGAGATCGTGGATTGGGTGAGAGTAGGTTTTCACATTGTCTCTCTAGACCTATGAGGGGAGTGTAGCTATTATTTAAATCTTGTTTGTCTGCCAGCTCAGTTTCTTATATCCTTAGGTCTTAAGCATATCTTTGAAAAAGTGGCGTTGGCTGCCACGAAACAAGTTGATTAGTATAATTGATTTCAGGATATATATATTTATTTAAAGCATATATATTTATTATACATTTACTTTTTATTAAACTATTTTATATACATTATTCGAGCCATGCAGATCATCTATTATTGAACGCTTCCCGATTGGAGACGGGGATTTCTCCAAAGGAGAGTTAGTCAGTTACCTTGGGACTGACTATCACGATTGTGAGTACCCATCATTATTAAATTTGATCTAAACATTTGAGAAACGTTAATACACTATTGGGCGCCCTCCCATTCTTTGTGTTTGCTTTTGTATGGTTGATCGCTTTGGGGAGAGCGAGGTGGGAAGGAGCAGACCAATCCATTCTAAGGATCACAGATTTGCTGATTGTGGGGCAGCACTAATAATCCCAAGTGTGTTTGCTGTTATCCACATAAGTGTTGTAACAGCATATAATCTTGTGAGTATAACTCACTGGGTGTTTGGTGAAGGTCCATTATCCATCATCTGATTCAACACTAGGAGCGCCTCCTGCTTTGTCTCCTCTTCTTGTCTTTATAGAATCATATACATATTTCTTCTATATTTGAAGAAACATAATTTTCTTATAATTTTTCTTAGTGGACTGGCCACTTATTTTTTTAGAAATTATAATAAGCCATATTGGCTTTAGTGATTCTGGAATTAAGCAGAATTGACTGGTAAATTGTAATTTTGCCAGATATCATAATATAGTTGATAGCAGTGAGATCTATATATCCTTGTTTATATATTAGTCAATATAATCGTTGATATTTCTAGAATATATTGTGTTTCTAGAAAGGTGGTTATAGCTAATAATTGATCTGGGGAATTCATTGAATTCATTTATTAACCCTTCAACTGCTATTTGTTTATTCTGAGGTGTTTCTTCGTGTATGTTTTTGGGTCTAAACTTTCGTTCAGTGAGAAATTTATTTAAACCTCTCACTAGACAAAAGAAGCTACCATCTTGGGTGTGGCATACTATAGTAATAAGTGAGTAACCCTTGGAGTATCCTATAGGCTTTACATAGGATTGCTATGGTCATGTTTATGATATATGTTGCATGAAGTTTGGTATAGTGTCTAGACATATATTATTGTATTTGGTTCTAAGCATATTCTTGGTATAGTCTATTATTGACTATATTAATTGCAATTTATAGGTTTAATTCAGAAGGTATGCAATAATTGAAATCGGTAGCAGGAAGACCTGGATTTGTCAGCATTGGCGGATGAGAAAACGTGGAGAGCTATTTTTAATCAAATGCACTTTCTACCTAGGGACGTTTCCTCTCAGGAAGGATTTTATAAATTAAGCTCCAGATATTATCTAACGCCGGCGAGACTGGCAAAGATTAATGTTGGGCATTCGGATGTGTGTTGGAGGTGTGGTGAAGCTGGGGGGACGATAGCTGATATCTGGTGGAAGTGTAAGGTGATTCAGGAGTACTGGTTGCAGATTGAACAGATACTGGAGGAAGTACTGGGATTCCCAGTGCCAAAAAAAACCCTTGTCTCTATTTGTCTTCTTACCATAGCACCTTTGCCCCGGGGATTTTTTTTACTTACCACAGCAAGGTCCTATGTGGCAGGCTGCTGGCAACAGCAGTCCATTTCTGAGATGGAAAAGTGGCGGGGGAGGGTGAACTACTTTAGGGACATGGAAGAATTACACAATTATAGTACTTATTCGTCACACCTCTATAGGGAAACATGGTGAGACTAGGACATTTCCAGATTTTCCTTTGGATTGTAGCCATGCGCTTGAGCTTTGGCCTGAAACTGGGAGTGTTTGGGCTGGAGTGTGTTGGCAGATGGTATTTGTAAGCCTTTAGTTGGGGCAGAAGCCAGACCCCTATCTCCCTTTTTATCTTTTCACCTTCTCTACTTCATCTTCTTTCTCTCATCTTCTATCCTTCTTTTACTACATGTGTTATTTACTACATTCGATTACTACCCCTTCTGTTCAGAGGCACTATCATATTGAGACCTGTGTGTTCTAGCTGACAAACTGAGTAAGACACTTATTTACTGTTTGAAGAATGAATGGGAGCGCTTGTACGTTTATTTTAGTTCATTTTACTTTGTACTCTGTACCTAGCTTCATGCTATGGTATTCTGGATTATACTGTTCTTTTATGACATTGTTCTGTAAGTCTTTAAATACTTCAATAAATACCGAAAATACAAAAAAAAAATGAAAATCAGTAGATAATTAAATTATAGTGCTCTAATCTGGTATTTTATTCCAGTTAGTTTCTCTAAATTTTGTTATTGCATATGGTACAAGGAATTGTTAGAGGACCTGGCTTAATATTAAAGCTTACTCACCTGACACTCTACCTTAAACCTCAATTAGCATAGTTTATACAGTTTCTGGGACAGAGGTATTCATATATGCTGTTGCCAACTGTATTTTATTAATTATAGGATCAGTTCTCCTTTTCTATGGTGCTGAGTTCAATTATTGTTATTTAATACCTCTGAATATACCTATGTGTGGTTAACCCTTTAATTGCTGGTAATGCTAATTGTGGTTTGAGTTACTGTATATCTATTGTAATTGCTGATCACTCATTTATATCATTGTTGTTTACACTTTATATATATTTTACTTAAATTATATATATTTTGCACCAAGATGCAGAATTATTTTAATCAATTTGTTACTGTGAAGTAGCGTGTCAATAACTAGTATAGTGTTAAATAGATAAAATTAAGTTTGAGAACTTATGTGAAGATATCCAACCTAGTAGGTTCTCCTGTTAACCCTATACTATCTGAATATTTCGACATGATAGATGGCACTAAATACAGGGATATTCTTTACGGAAACCTGTTTCAGTCTTCCAGATATTTGAGACTGGGATGGAGTTTCCCCTTCCAGCAGGAAAATGACCCTAAAAATACTGCTAATCAACACTCGAGTGGTTTAAGGGGTAACAATTTAACATCTTGGAATGGCCTAGTCAAAGCCCAGACCTCAATCCAATTGCGAATCTGAGGTATGACTTAAAGATTGCTGTACACCAGTGGAAGCCACCCAACTTTTAGGGGCTGGAACAGTTTTGCCTTGAAGAATGGCCAAAAATACCAGGGGCTAGATGTGTCAAGCTTACAGAGACCTATCCCAAGAGACTTCCAACTGTAATTGCTGCAAAATGTAGCTCTACAAAGTATTAACTTTGGGGGGTGAATAGTTACGCACGCTCATGTTTTCTGTTTTTTGTCTTATTTCTTGTTTGTTTCACGATAAAAAATATTTAGCATCTTCAAAGTGGTAGGCATGTTGTATAAATCAAATGCTACAAACCCCATAAAAAAAAATAATAATAATTTTTAAATTCCAGGTTGTAATGCAACAAAATCGGAAAAATGCAAAGGGGGGGTGGGGGGGTGAATACTTTTGCAAGGCACTGTATGGTAGTCTAGGAAAGGGAACCCCCCCTCAGTCTCAATTTGGTGCTGCTAATAGTGCCTGTTTGAAAGTCTATTCTGCTACATTGCATGTGGATCAATTAAAGTGACTGAACAAGATTCAAGCAGAGATATCCTGGAAATATGCACTGTCGGCAGCACTTGAGGACAGATGTTGCTGACATCAGTCAATTTACACAATTTTTGGATGGATGATGGGAATTGTAGGCCAATACGAACTGGGAAGGTTGCTCAACTCTTAGCTAAAACACGGACTAAGAACTGCAGAACTTAATCATCCCCTACAGTTACAGATTCAAGGCTACATTATTGAACACCAATGATTTAAACTGACACAGACTGGTTGACTCATCCATTATTATATAGTTAACACCAGGGAGAAGAAGCAATAAGGTTTAATAAATGCTCCAGTTTTGTAACTAGAGAGGTCCCTTCTTGTTGTATGCAATACACTGTCTTAAAGGGGATCTCTCACCTATATATAAATAATGCTCATTGGTTAGAGCATTTAGCCAAAACATTGAAAACGTTGCTCATTTTTTTTTTTTTTTTTTTTTTTAAAAACATGATCAGCACAAAAATGTATGTTTAAAAAGTGCCCAGAAGCCTACTTCCTTCTTGCAGCTCTGCCTCTGCTCCCAGTCCCACTATCCAGCATCTTCCGATGACGGAGGCTTTCTCTCTCCAAGCTGGAGCGATCTCATTGGCAGAGATCGATATCTAGCCAATGAGATCGTTCCAGCTTAGAGACAGACAGTCTCTGTCATCGGAGGATGATGGGTAGTGGGACGGGAGCAGCATCTGTTTGGCAAGATTCGGCAAACCAGATGTAGGCTGCTGGTAATATAAGCTTTTGCACTGGTAATCTTTTTTTTGTTTTAATGAACAACGTTTTAAATGTTTTGGATACATGCTCTAACTAATGAACATTACTTATATATAGGAGAGAGATCCCCTTTAACCATGATTTCATCATATTTATGATGTTTCACTGTCTTCACCAATGGCTTATTTACGTATTGAATTCATTTTAATGAGGCATTTTCATATTCCTGAAGATGTGTTGATACGACCATTTGCCATAGGCACTAAGGCCTGATAGTTGCGACATGGTCACAGCTCACAGAAACAAATCCGTCTATCTGGGTCTCGCAAAGTGTGGATTAAGCCATAGCGTTCTTTGCAAGCCTCAGATTACACTTACTCAAGAAAAACACCTCACAGGTAACTTTACATCAATATGCCAGTCTGTGTATTTTGCCGTTCTCAAATGAAATGTATTAAAAAGTTCTCTAGAACAATGTTTCAAGGTTAGCCACATTTCACAGTTTTCCATTTTAATGTAAAATTCTAATGACTCTATATCTGTCTAATGTGAAAGTCCACATAAGACTGAATAAAGAACTGCTATTGAGAGCTTTGAAATGCACGGCTATTGAGTAGCTTGACACTGGCTCACTACAGACTTAGTCAATTACAATACATCAGCTAGCTTTACAACAACATCTTATGGTAATGATCAAGGTCTCTACCCCTCCCCTTCTATACTTAATGTGCATGGCAAAGTATTATTCGCCAACCAGAAGTGCTCTCGTTCTCATCAAATCTCCTCAAAAACTGCTGTTACATTGAGCCTTAGTGCATCTCTCACCTGGTCTGCTACAGACTCTAGTAATGCACTTAGAAACTCAGGCCATACAGGCTCATATTATAATCTCAATTCTAGGGTAAGCCAAATGCAGTATAAGCAACAAAATTCCAAATGATTTATACATGGCTTTTAAACCCCTAAATGCTAGATCTGCAGCACATTGCTTCTCATTCCCTAGCATTCAAGTGGTTAAAAGCCCAATTTAAAGTGATAGGAATGAGTTTTTTTTTTTTTTTTAGAGGTCTCCTATGAAGCAGTTAGTTTGCTCCAAAACTGGCCACTTTTGTTTTTATACATATGGCCCAGAGAATTAAATGGTGCACACTGATGGAAACATGAGACACAAAATACAGAATATTTAAAAATACAAACAGCATTGCGAGAACAGAGCTTGGCTGACAATACATTGTATGTACACAACATGCACACATTTCACACTCTGTAGCTTCAGCAGACAACCCTGGAAGGGCGCACCACACTATAGTCTTCTTCAGTACTGAAACATTAAAGGAGCAGTACATTTTTTTAACAAAAACCTGTATGTTATAGAGCTTTTTCTGCTGAGTAAAATAAGGGCACACCCAACGCTATCAGTTGTTTTATTCAAATGTTATAACAGTTCAAATAATCAGGAAGTGAATTTACTGTACGTTTACTTTCTTGAAGTTCTAATGGACAGGAAATTACCATGTTCTATGGAGAACTGTAAGTCACAAACTTTCCTCTTCATTAGAATCTAACAGCATAAATAATTGGAATTTGACCACTAGAGGGCATTACTAAAGTAAAAAAAAAAAAAAAAAAAATAAATAAATAAAAAAAACACCCACAAGTTTAAACTGTAATACCGTGAGCAGGGCTTAAAATGTGAAGTCCTTTGTTACTAGCCAGACCTGAAAAGTTACTCGCTGCTGCAAGCCATAACATACCCACCAGGGCTGAATTTCTACTCTCCAGGGCTGAATTTTCACTCGCCATTGGCTAGTGGCGAGTGGAAATTTTGAGCCCTGACCGTGAGTACCCTTATTTTACTCAACGGGAAAAGCCCTCCAATATATATTTTTTCACAAAAACCTTTACTGCTCATTTAACTGTCCACCAACCTCTTTTCTGACTTGCAAGTGAATAATATATAAAGTCAAATTACCTATGCTCCCCAACCCTTCTCCAACTGCTCCACTTATCTATGCTTTTAAATACCTATGTCCCATAGTTTTCTTTTCTTTCAGGGACTGTGCAAGATCGAACAGTGATGAAATGTAACACTTTCTGCAGGAGGAAACCTGCCTCAAGTATAGCTTACAAGCACTGAGTGCTGCAGGAATAGTATTAGACTATTTCACAATCCCTGATAGAAAGCTCCCTGGAAACAGAAATTCAGTAAGCTCTCTGTCATAGACATAAAAGTGAAGAAAAAAAGTTATACAAAAATATAGGTAAATTAAAATATTAAAAAGTGTCAGCGATCTGACTTAACATATTATGAACATGCAGAAAATGTAGTCAACAAAAAGGTACATAACTAACCTCTTCAAGACAAGACAGGTGTGCGACACATTGTGAACCAATGTGCTTCTCACCCCTCTGGTGCTCAAGGGGTTAGGCATCAAACACACATATAATTGCTTCACAAGCCTTTTACCAAGAGTATGTAATGCAAGTTATAACAGTTAAGTTGTGTAAGAGTCCAAGTATATTTTATTGTAAACATGCACCATGATGCAATGAGTAAAACCGTGCAGAATTTTGCTGCATCCTAAACAACTGGGATATGCGCTCTCCGCATATAGGGACATATGAAGAATGAAAAGGGGAGCAATTCTGGAGCAAACCAACCGCCCCATAGGGGAGAAATAAAAATTCCTACTGATGTTTAACCAACTACCAATAACCCCAACTTACCCATATATGGACAGAAAATTCATATGACCACTATCAATCAATACAGCAAGAACTGGGTCCCAAAAACGAATCTTTAAGTAGTACTGGAAGTCATATTCATCCATCTCCTACCTCCCTGTTGGTCTAGCTGCGTGGCAGGAGATGTTTGTGCCTCCTTCTGCACAGACTTCTATATAGTTGGAGCTCCTGTGCAGTCCTCTCTTAAGTAATGCAGAGCACTGGGAGATTATGTAATCTCCCAGCGCTCTGCATTACTAGAGTACCAAAAAGCAAGCTCAGCTGCTAGAGCTCTGTGCCGAAGGCCGCACAGACATCAGCTGGTTATGGGTGCAGGGCCCCTGGAGTGATGGGCCCGGTCGCAGTTGCGACTCCTATTGTTACGTCACAGAGTTTTGCAACAACCAACCATGTTTACCTCCATGGACACTGTGCTTTCAAATCATTGAGACCTCATGTCACTTTAAATCAGGGAGGTTTATAAAAATACACACACTGCAGTGGTGGACCGATTCCTATGCAATCCAGCCTAAGTTTGCATAAGCGTTCCAGATTTGAAAGGAATATGTGATCTCCTTATTTCAAAGTCCCCAACTGAAAGCTCTCTGGAAATGACAATAAAAGGAATTAAAGGTCATGGAAAAATTATATATAAATAAAAAGTATAGGCAATTTGACTTGTTCAGCAGGTATGTAAAATGTCAAGTTAAAAGGAGGTTGACTGTCCCTTTAAAAATGATCCCCCTGCCATGGACTGTCTAGATTCAGTCACATCAGTGTGTGCGACAATATTGGCTCAGCACAGAAACTAATTCTCATAATGTGCTGGACTGTGCCTCCAGTAAATGTTAATTTCTCAAAAATGAATAATATTCAAACCGCAGGCACAACACAATGGGCTTTGAAAGGTGAGAGGATTCCAAAACAATGGGAAGCAATTCAAAGGGTTAGAAGCCATATATTAAATCATAGGAATGTTTTAATTTCCTCATATAGCGCAGTTGTTTTGCTCTAGAATTATTCATTTAATTAACCCATTTGAGTGCCAGGGGGGCATGCAACATATTGCAAGTCTGGCACTCAAAGGTTTCAGTTTTGCCTTCGGCCCATGGCATAGGAGAAGCCCCAGTGGCTTGTTTTCACTAGATCTGTGACAATATAATGAAGCTTTATTTTCTCTCTGTTGTTCCCCTTTATTTCATCTCCCTGGTTCATCTCTATTTTATTCCTCTGGTGAGTGTTGTCACTTGGCTTCCTGCGCCCTTCTTGTATTGTGTTTTCCTTTGGCCTGAAAGAAAAATAAAAATATTATAGTGGCTCAGGGATGTCACTTTCTAGGAGACAAGACAGTGGTAAACTGTATGAAAAAATATTTGACACCCATGAAAATGGGTATGTAATTTTAACCCTGTGAGGGCCAGAGGGCTACGCAAAGCACTGCAGAGACCCCTCTAGCACTCAAATGGTTAAGTAAATCTGATCCTAAACTTGCATATTAAATGCATGTATATTATGCTATATACACACTTTGTGTAACACTGTTAATGTACTGAGATTAGCATTTGCTGTTTTTCTATTCAGAGAGGTTGTTACCTTATCGTGGTTCACGTAAATAAAAGGCAGCACAAATCACTGTTTAAGCACCTTATCAACATTTTTATGATGAGAGTCCTGAAAAAAAGCAGAAATGGGAGCTGCCACCACCCCACATCCCTGAGTTTATGTCAGGGTAGATCTGAGGCCTCAGAAAACAGAGGCTAGCATGGAGTAATAACCCCAGACTGAACTAAACCAAGAGAGGGAAAAGAGGTCACCTACCAAGTCTGTGAGTGCCAGACGGGTATGCAACACATTGCTGTGCAAAGTCTGCGTACCCACTGGAACTCAAAGAGTTAAATATGGAGCAGAAGACTGGAGAGTAGTGAATATTAACCCCCTTGGTGAGGGTCCTATAGGGTTTACTATATTTACAATATTATCAACCTGTATTTATTGAGCACCGACATATTAAGCAGAGCTGTACAAAATCAGGGAGAGAGGCATGTCCAATACAGAGCTTTGGGTGTAAAAATGAAGTGGATCAAACCATGTGCACCGCAAGTGACAAAGAAAAATTCCCAATAAAGGGATAGAAAGCTCTTTTTCACACAGTTTAATTAAAGCCACAGCTCCTGTATCATGCTACACTTTGCTGTTTAAAGATACGTAATTCACCTATTAGAGGTTCTGCAATGACCCCCTTTTCCCCGCATGCAGCTGACATGTTTCTTTCACAAGCTCAGGTGCCTTTACCTCATGAGCACCCAAATTAAAGGGATAGTAAAATAATTGCCCACAGTGGCATCTCTCAAACCATTATGGTCATACCTGGGAACCTTTTATTGTCTCCCCGGAGGGGAGTCCTCTGCTGCCATGGGTGGTGTGAAGAATGACACATAACGTGTCAAAAAGGGGAGTGCCGGGGGAGGGCTTAAAAGAAGGCTGGGGGGAAGGAGCAACACTCGGAGAAAGAGTGGAAGTGGGTAGAGTTTCAATAGAAACTCCCCACATCCGGAGGACTTAGCCAATGCCCCGGAGACACGGTAAAGCAGTGCCAAAACCGGAGTCTTTGGGGCAATTCCGGAGAGTTCCCAAGTATGATTATGGTTTGAGAGATAACCTCTTACAGCAGAGCAGAGATAGAGTTAATGAAAAATAAATATGTCACTTAAAAGGTCTTCTACATGTGCTTGGTTTGCAAGCACATGCAGAAGGCCTTTTAAGTGAAGGATTTATTTTTCATTAACACAATCTCGGCTCTGCTGCATAGCCTCCGACGGTCCCGGGACCGGATTTCCCTGTTGTCAGCTAGAACGCTGACGTCAGGGAAAGGAGAGCGAAGGGGGAACTTTGTAAGTGGTTATCTCTCAAATCATAAGGCAGTGCTTTCCAAACTGTGTGTCGTGACACGTTAGTGTGTCGGCTGCAGTGTGTCACAGGCAATGGTGCTGTTTGCACAGAGTGAGATTGTCATTCAACCCAAGCACAAGCTACACTGGGAGCGGAGATAAAACACTACTACTTAATGGTCGCATTTACACAGTGGGAGATTGCCTCCGTGTGCTGTATACAGCTCGAGTGCCTCTGTGTGCTGCATACATAATATGTATTCAGCACACGGAGGCACTCCAACTGTTACAAATCTTTTGGCGGTTCAGCTGTTAAAATCTTTTGAGATGCCACCTCCTCTATACTTCTGCCCTCTCTTTGGGCTGCCAGGCTGGAGTGTCCCTGTGCACCCAGGCTGCCTGTCACATGGCTGCTGCTTCTGCTTGTGGTACCGATGAGACAGGAAAGACAGACAGTACTTCTAAAATCAGTTACGTGCTATATATTTAATAATGCGATATGAGAATCTTGTGCTTATATGTAGCGCAACATTCTCGTGTCGCCCTTTTAAAAACCACACAACATGCTTAATGCCTCCGCAGTATGAATGAAAGGTTTACATGAGATATGTGATGCCCCCATACACATTCTTATTACAATTTATGTATGTGTCCGTATCTCTTATAAGGGATTATTAGTTTAACCTCCGATTTGCTAGCAAAACTGAATTACTGTGTCACGAAATGATGCATGTCTAAAAAGTGTGTCACCAACATGAAAAGTTTGTAAAGCTCTGCCATAAGGGTTTGAGAGATGCCACTGGGGGCATTTTTCTTTTCTTTTTCTTTTTTTAATGGTTACAAAACAGGGATTAGTAATTCTGTATTGCTATCCCTTTAAGCTCGTTCTCTGGCTCTTCCTTAATACTGTACTCAGATGTAGTGTAAGCATTAACAGCTTGCATTCAAGCACACCACCTGCCAAGCTATTGCCAGTCTTGCCTGCACCACACATGTTCTTTCACTGCAGCTTGCTTATTGCCCTATTACACTGGCAAGAACATTTAAGATAAAGCAGAGAAGCAAGGGTGCTTGTTAACACATACCCCTGTCTCTAAGCCAACACAGAGGTTTTCGGTCCCTCTGTGTGAGATGTCTGGAAAAGCATCTGAGAAGACTGCCTTATCTGTAGAGCAGTGACGCAGACACTGTCAGATGAAGCAGTAACAGATAAAAGACTACATCTAAAAACAAGGTTGTTTAAGAAAGATTAGAATGACAGTGAAATTGTTAATTGATGCAGCAAATATAATTTGAAATTAAGTTACCTGAAAGCCTTACTATCCACTTAACTGAAATGAGGCTTTTAAATGGATAGTAATGTTTCACAATAAAAGCATCTCCAATTAATCTTCATAGTATTTGGGCAATGGAGAGTGGTTTTTCAAGAGTAATTGAATGATAAAGTATCCCCCTCCCACCCTTTTACTGATGTAACATTGATCACCTCAGAAAAGCAAGACTGTCAGCATGGATCGCAGAGAGGGACAATCTTCAGTGAGCATAAGGAAAAATCTGTCAAGGGGGGAAGGGTTTTCCTTATGCTCGCAATAAGAAGATTGTCCCTTGCTGTGACCTGTCTGGTCAAGGGACCAGATTTCACATCTGAGGGGAGGTGGCTTACACTAGGTAAAAGGGGCAGAAGGGGGGCACTTTATCATTCAGTTACTCTTGAACTACAACTCTGACAGTATTGACATAACACTCTCTCTGGTCCAAATACTATGAAGATTAATTGGAGATGCTGCTTTTGTGAAACTTACTATCCCTTTAACTCCATGAATGCTAGAGACACAAGCTGGAAGCCTTTCTAGCACTCCAGGTGATAAAAACACCATTGAAATCAATGGGAATTTGGAATGTTTACTGGTGCCCTATTGTGTAGTTTGATTGTCCCCATATTGATCCCTGTTGCATTTAGGAATAAGGCCCACAACACCAGATACAAACAAAATGGAAGTGAGAGCCCTGAACAGAACAGAACAGAGATGAGCAATGTGTGCCCCTCCAGCTGTTGCTGGACTACAATTTATATCATTAACAGCCAGTCTGATGATATTGGGATTTGTAGTCCGGAAATAATGGGAGGATCACAAATTGCCACCCTTGATCTAGAGGGTGAGGGAATTCAAAGGAATAACAAATGTCTCTAAAACCCTGGGAAGCAGAGAGATGGAGATATTGGAAAGTCTGTGGAAATTGCAGGATTGTGCCGATGGTAGGGCTGGTAACAAGTGAGCAGTTAATAAGAGATAATCATGGTGGTTCCATGAGGAAAGTGGGAGAGTAGATCTAGGCCATCTGCACAGCTGGACCCAGAAGAAAGTGAGTGACCTGAGGAGTGTGGAAGTACTGCATTAAAAGCTGCCCAATGCAAAACAATTCTGGGGAAAACCAATTGCACAACAGCAGAAATGAAAACTTACCTTAAGGCTTAAGCCCTTGTTGCCAGAGGTGTATCAGAGCATTGTGGTGCAATGTGTGGGATTTCGCTCTGGCACTCAAGGGATAAATGGGGATTTTAGCCCCTTGAATGCTACAAGATCTCCAACAAGGTACTGGAAACCTCTGTAGCATTCATGGGGTTAACACTGAGTATCAGAGGTATCCAACATATTGTGCTACAATGCATTGGATACCTCTCTGGCACTCAAAGGGTTTAAAACGCCACCATGGTCATTCTGGGAATGTTATCTGCTCTCTTATGTGGCAGCTGGTACCCCATAGAATTGCTACACCTTTGTCATTATACATATGTCCCACTGAATGGATACACAAGGAATTCCACAGGATTTGGCTGCCTTAGGAAGTAATGCATCTGGACCCTATACACTCCAACGGGTATGGGAACAAACATTCAGCTTAAAATACTTAATGAAATAGTATGTTGTAATATCCGCAGATATATATCTAGCATATAATGTTTTTCATTGAGTCTGGGGAAGCTATTGGCTTTGCTCTCCTCACTTTCTAATGAGTCAGAACAGTAAAGCCTCCTGCACAAAACGAGAGGAATGAAAAGATAAGTGGCATCTCTCAGCCTTCACAAAAGCAGCATATAAAAAAATAGATTTCAAGTGCTATTAAGGGGCAGAGACTTGTACATAGTTAAATAGTAGTTTAGGTTGAAAAAATAGACTTGCGTCCATCAAGTTCAACCCTTTTCTTATTCCTGTTTATAGTCGCTGATCCAAAAGAAGGCAACCCCCCCCACACACACCATTATAGCAATTTCAAATTCTGCTTTGAAGGGGGGGGGGCATTCCTTCTTGATTCCTAATGGCAATCAGATTTCTCCTTGGATTAACAAGCACTAAATAAATATTAATCCCACTACTAACATGCATAGACCTCTATGTTCTGCTCTTTAAAAAAAAAGAAGAAAGTATCCAGGCCCTTTTTAAAGGCATCGATAGCACCACCTCCTCAGGCAATGACTTCCATACATTTATTGTCCTAACCGTAAATAATCCCTTCTGCTGTTGTAGGCAAAATCTTCTTTCCTCAAGTCTAAGCGGGTGACCCCTTGGCCTCTGTACCGTTCTTGTAATGAACAGGTCCTTGGAGAGCCCTTTGTATGGGCCCTGAACATATTTATATAGTGTTATCATATCCCCTCTAAGATGTTGTTTCTCTAATGTGTACATATTTAACTTTTCTGTCCTTTCTTCATAACAAACATTCCATTCCTCTTATTAGTTTTGTAGCCCTCCTCTGCACTTTATCCAGTTCCATAATGTCCTTTTTCAGAAAAGGTGCCCATAACTGAACTGCATATTCAAGGTGGGGTCTTACCATGGACATGTAAAGAGGCAAAATAATATCTTCCTCCCATGAGTCAATACCCCTTTTAATACATGCCAATATCTTACTGGCCTTTGTAGCCACCAGCTGGTACTGCACAATACTGCTAAGTCTATTGTCTACCATTATGCCCAAATCCTTTTCATTAGTAGATTTCCCCTAAGAAACACCATTTAAACTATATGTTGCATTTTATTATTATACCCAAAATGAATAATGTTACATTTGTCTGCAGTTACCCAATTTGTCCAAATCCTCTTGTAATGAAGACACATTCAGTTCAGACATTACCCTACTTAATTTTGTGTCATCGGCAAACACTGATACATGCCCACTGGGAGATCAGTAATAAACAAATTAAAAAGAAGAGGTCCCAGGACACATCCCTGAGGTACTACACTTATCACATTTATCCAACTGGAGAACATTTACCACAACTCTTTACATCCTATCTTTCAACCACTTTCCAATCCACGCACAAATGTTTGCAGCCTGTTTCATTCAATTTGTACAGTAACCTTTTGTGTGGAACCGTATCAAATGCTTTGGCAAAGTTGAAATAGATCACATCAACCGTCGCACCCAAATCTATATTTTTAGTCACTTTTTCATAAAATGCAATCAAATTAGTTTGACAAGACCTGTCTTTCACAAACCAATGTTGGCTCCTGCTCATTTAAGGAGGCACCCCTATCACTGCATTACTTTTTCTTCACATTGGCTCATTTTGATTTATTCTTGCAAAATAATTCTACTGCCCCCTGATGGAAACAAAAATAAACTCGCTTTCCCAAAACTGTTGGTAATTATTTCCCAACAGTTTTGAAATCTGCTGATAGGATTTACAATTTCCATTGTTAATTTTTTTTTTAAACAAATATACAGTTATTTATATATTTCACAATCAGAATGACAAGATGCATGTACAATTAGAAGAACTTGAGTTAAAATGGAGTTTAAAGCCATTAGCCTAGTAAACCGCATGTAATAATAAATGAACTACCATTCTGATAATTTTGCAGTTATATTGGGGAAAAAATGAGTTTATGTTCCACAGATCTGAAATCTGAAGTAGAATACATGGTCAATAGAGTACACATTCTTACAAGTGCTCTTTCTTCTGGTATTGAATCTTACAGATAATAGTTCTATCATGTGAAATGTGTGGTGCTCTGGTGCCCTACTGAGGACAGCCAATGAAACTACACATCATGAAAGAAAACATTTCATTTTGAATTACTTTTTTCTGCATTTTAACGTTTAAAGACCCCTACATAGATACAATTTTTGTTTCACAGTTTTTTCATGATCATTGAATTTCAACATTTGATTTATTAAAGAGTCGAAAAAGTCAATTACAGCATGTGTGGAAAAGAAATGTATATGTTGCAGTAGAACTTCTTTAACAAACCAACCCCAACCTCCCCACCCCACCTCACACACACTTATGTTCTCCACAGTGAATGATTAAGAATATCTAAGGTCAGGCTAAATGTTCCCCATGTGTCATTGAGGTACACTGTGCACCTCACTGATAAAGAAGTCTACGGTCAGACTTGCAGTATCAGACGGATCTCTTCTGGCTGCTGGACTGATATCCTGCTATTTTCTTGTTGATTGCCAAGAGACACTTCATAAATAAGGGCTGGATTTGCAAAGGGAAAAATAAAATATTCAAACCATTGGGGCTGAACGACCTTGGTCCCAGCAAACTGTAGGAGCCCACTGAAAGCTGAAAATAGAAAAGCTTGGCATTCTTCAGTAGTCTGCAGTAAATTCAAGGCCCAGAATTATTAAGCACTGAGCCCTCACTGACTAGATTTGCCACTAGCTGTGACAGTAGTGAACTATTGATAAATGTGGGTCACAGCTGTAAACTGGGGACAGTCAAAGATCCCTCTGGACAGCCCCACCACTTTCCCCAGCCACCATTTCTGTGTAGCACAAATTGAAATGGGAAAATGCTGTGAAATATGTAACAAGCAAAGTTTAGCAATTCTAGGAAAAAAACAATTGTGAGGACCACAGAGGGTTCCACAATACTTTGCACACTCACCGGGTCCCCAAGGGGTTTAAGACATGGTCGCAATCATTTATGGGTGCGTTTTATTTTTTGAATAAAATGCAGCTGTTTTGCTCAATAATTGCTCCTCTTTTTCTTTGAGCTCATGTTCCCCATGGGGATAATGAAACAGCAAACTATATATATTGTATATAGTAAATTTGTTTTGCTGCATATTTACTCACTGAGGAGGGATGTATCCTCAGCAAGTTTACTTTTGCTTTGATAAGAATGCGTCAATGGGCCTTTTGTATAAAAATGTTGAGGACAACAAGAAATCTCATTGATTTAAAAGGGACTTCTAACCCCTTGAATGCCAGGGACCGCCAACACATTGTTCTAGTATTCAACCCTTTGAGTGCCACAGAGGTAACCAATGCATTGCAATGTGCTGGATACATTGCCATCATTGCTTGGCCTCAGAGTTGCTCTACATTTCTTTATATATATTATATTGTGAGACTAAAAGGAAAACCTTGAGGTATAGTTTTCTGGAGCAAACCCACTGCACCATCGAGGAGAAATGAAAATGCCCAATGATTAAAATGGACCCTTAACTCCTTGCTAGAGAGGTCTGCATCTTTCAAAGGGGTTAACCCTTTGAGTGCCAGAGGGGGTATGCAATGCATTGCGCACACCTCTGGCACTCAAAAGGATTATAGCTCCATTTAAATCAATGATATTTTAGAAAGTTTTGTGATGTACCTTTAAAGTGCAACTTTCCTCGGTTGAAACCGGAGCGTAAATGGGTTACGGCATGCAGAATATGAAGGTGCGAAACCCCATTCTACTTAAGGAGTTAAATTAGTCAGAATGACAGAGCACCACTCAGTCACACACAACCTATTTTGAGAGAGAAGCTGCCTTAGAGTATTCATGACGAGAGCGTGGGAAGAATATGCATCCAGTGTTATCCATCATGTGTTGTTACGGCTGTTTTCGACGAGGCCGATGACAGGCAAATACTTGAATGAAGTGTACATTTTGTCACTGTCAAACATCCCATGACTGGGGAACCTTAGAAGTGTATGCTGGTGTGGAGAGGAGGTAGAATGATAGTGTGGCTTTTTATAAAGTTCTCAATTAGTATCAGGTGGTCTGAATCGTACTCAAGGTCAGAATTGTAATCCACAAGTTTCTAGCAGCTGCCATCCTCAGGGAACACCAACAGGACAGGTTTTCAGGATATCGCTAATTAAGTACAATCATATCAGTTACAAAGAATGAGACACCAAATACTCACCTGTGATGAAGCAGGGATATTTTCAAAAGATGACCTTTTGGTTTTCCCCAACTGCACCATAGGGGACAAATAAAAATTCTTAAATTCCCATGCAAATGCATTTCTTTTCAATGTATTGGCAACCTCTCTAGCATTCAAGGGATTAAAAGTCCAATTTAATAGGAAAGTTTTTTGTCCCCTGTTGTGCAGCTGGTTTACTCCAGAATAACTCCTTACCTTTATAAACATGAGCCATTGGTCTAACATGTAACCCTTTGAGTGCCAGAGGAGCATCTAAAGCATTGTAAAGGGTTAAAGGTAGACAGGGTGGGGTACAAAAATTGCAGAATTTCCACAACTGTTGTGTACTTCCAATGCTCCTCTTCAAGTCAGAGCCAGACGGATAAGCAAAGGGTCACCAGGGTATATACTAATCTAGAAAACTAAAGAATGCAATTACAGGGCATGTCAACTGCCTGGCAGGGGATTCATAAAAAAATCCCACCGACTGAAACGGGGTTTGTAAAAAGCTAGAGAGGTGTCCAATGAACTGTGAAGTAATGTGTTGGAGAGCTCTCTAGCATTCAAAAGAATAAAAGCCCCATGTAAATCAATGGGACTGGTGCATTTGGTGTGCTCCAGAATTGCTCATCTTGTGTTTTATGCTTACGTCCTTAAAGGGATAATAAAGTTTCACAAAAACAGCAGCTCCAATTAATCAAATTTAAGCCATGGAGAGTGTTATTTCAATACTGTCAGAGCTGTAATTCAAGAGTAATTGAATGATAAAGTATCCCCCTGCCACTCATTTTACCTGGTGTAATCCACCTCCCATCAGATGTGGAATCTGGTTTCTTGACCGGACAGTTCACAACAAGGGACAATCTTCTTACTGTGAGCATAAGGAAAACCCTGCCCTTATGCTCACTGAAGATTGTCCCTCTCTGTGATCCATCCGGACAGTCTTGGTGCTCTGAGGTGAGCAGTGCTACGGGTGGGAGGGGGATACTTCATCATTCAATTACCTTTGAACTACAACTCTGACAGTATTGAAACACTTTCCATGGCTCAAATACTATGAAGATTAATTGGAGCTGCTTTTATTGTGAAACATTACTATCCCTTTAAAGAGACAGTAAGACTTCTTTTATGGAGACTATAATATTCTAGGTATTAAATAAACCAAAACATCTATGTATTTTTGCAATAACTTTCATTGTTTAAGAGTAATCTCGATCTAAAGTTTACCCCTCCTCTTTTAGCTACGTCGCCACTCTAGCCATCAGACTTGGATTCTGGTCTGCGGACCGGACTGAGCATCTGGCGAGCTGAAATATCAGTGGATACAAAGGAAATCTTCAAGACGACTGTCTACAAAGTGGTTTAAAGTGATAGTAATGTTTCACAAAAACAGTAGCTCCAATTAATCTTCATAGTATTTGAGACAGAGTGTGTTATTTCAATACTGTCAGAGTTGTGGTTCAAGAGTAATTGAAGGATAAAGTTTCCCCCTCCCGCCCCTTTTACCTAATGTAAGCCACCACTCCTCAGATGTGGAATCTGGTTGCTAAACCAGACAGACAGAAGATTGTCCCCTGCTCTTTTCTATGAAAACAATGAAAACCCTGCCCCCCTTGACAAGTTCTTCAGGTTTCTCCTTTATATTAATTGAAGATTGTCCCTCTCTGCAATCTACCTGGGCACCTCCCTTCTGATCTGGCTGAGAAGTGTTACATCAGTAAAAGGGGCAGGAGAGGGATACTTTGTCATTGAATTACTCTTGAACTAAAACTCTGACAGTATCGATATAACACTCTCCAAAGTCCAAATACTATGATGATTAATTAGAGCTGCTTTTATTATGAAACATTACTATCCCTTTTAAAGGCAGTAGACTGCTGTCATGAAGATTTCCTTTGTATGCAATGCTATTTCTGCTCTCCAGAGGCTCTGTCCGGTCAGCAGACCAGAATCCAAGTCTGACAGCTAGAGCGGCGACGTCGCTAAAAGCGGAAGGAGGAGTAAACTTTAGATCGAGATTACTCTTAACCCCTTAACGACCCTTGGCAGTCATAGCACGTCATGGGTTGTTTTGACTTAACGACCTATGACGTGCTATGACCATCCGGGCTCTCCCAGCAGCTGCACGCCTTTCAGGGAGTCTGGAATCCAAATCAGCAAAAAGGACCCTGGTCCTTAAGTGACCGCCTCGTGTGTGCGCAGCCGGTCCTTAAGAGATTAAACTATGAAAGCTGTTGCAAAAATACATAGATGCTTTGGTTTATTTAATATCTACAAAATTATAGACTCCATAAATGAAGTATTACTATCCCTTTAATGTAACTAATCCTATAAGGCTCAACCCTTTTACATGCCAGGAGAGTCCAGAGCAGTGCGAATGCACTGAAGACCCATTTAGCCCTCAAAGGGTTAACTGCTCTTCAATATATAAAGGATACTTCATTATGGGATAGTTCCTAAACAAATGACACAAACCCAGTTATCATACCAATTCTTAACCCTTTGAGTGCCAGAGGGGTATGCAACACACTGCATTGCACTGGGTACCCCTCTGGCACTTGGAGTTAAAGTAACACCAATATCTAAAAATGAAATAGATTAACTTAAAATATCAAGTACTTACAATAAAGGAATGTACAAAACTATTCATACAGTCCTTAACTTGCTTTATAATACAAAGAAACCTTCACAGCCATCGAGAAGTAGAAAGGCATTTGACCAGTCAAGCAGCTCATAACAGTATATGCCCATGACAGGTAGTGTGGATTTCCCTGCTCGGGATGACAACCAGACTCTCCCAATATGGAGTACGAAAGCACTGAAATATGTACAGCCTCTTACAGACAGGGTCAGCACATACAACAGACTCCTTTCCACAGTTTGAATTCGCTAAATGTGTGTTTGTCAGAAGCAGTCATGAGCAGTAGAGACGGCTGCGTGCGCTGCAGTCATGTGCAGACATGTACAGACTGCCAACGTCGCAGCTGTTAACGGAGCGGGGCGCTGTGCAGAGAGGACTATGGTCTGAATTTGGAGCACCTTGCTCCGTTATCAGCCGCGGAGTGGGCATTCTGTACTGTGCCTGACTGCACCGCGGCCGTTGCTGGGTGGCACTGTGGCCCGTGTACACTGGCTCTTCACCTAGTCTGGTTATATTTAGTTAATGTAAAGAATAGCTGCCTATACGCTGAACTAGTAGTTTGCTTGTAATATCTTCCACAAAGCATACACAGTATTCAGCTAGTCATGACTAATCTATACCAGAAAAATGTGTTATATGCCTCATAAGTTCCTGTTCTGCTAACCTTTACAGTAGCTTCTGATGATATAGGGACATCAAAACAGGGCAATGGTATGCTAAGCTTGTCACCACATCAAGATACCCCAACATAGGCAAACCCTAATTTTGCTTTGTCTTGTAATGAGTAAAGCAGGAGAGATCAAGAAGTCCCTGAATAAGTGAATACATTTGCTAAAAAAAAAAAAAAAAAGATTATACCAGTGATTAACAATAATATATCACTAGGCCTCTGAGGACACTGACAGGCAGACACGGAACTGACACCACTTAGAAGCCTTGTAAAAGAGACCCTGGGGAATATGCATACATATAGGCAACAGTTTATCAATTTTGAGGCAAACCACCTGCGCCAGAGATGATAATAAATCTTAAAATTCCTCAATGCTTTAAATGGGGCATTTAACCCCTTGAATGCTGGGGACAGGACTAGGGATTAGGAGTCCCTTCCAAATAAATGGAAATTTAAATGCGTTGTCTATGGTGCACAATCTTTGCTCATCCTACAAATTATTATTGAAACAAGTTTACTGTTAATGAAGTGGTGATTTTTTTTTTTTTTGCATAATCCACCAATATGATTATCTGTGGACTCTGATGATTTTATACATTTTTACTCCTGTCTCTACAAGCTTCGTAATTCCATGGTAAAACTACGGGGAACATCGTTTCTATTGAGGTTTCAACAGAGGCTATAGGTCAAAGCTGCTTATTCCGAGGATAAAATAACTATTGAGTTTTTAAAGAGACAAAAAAATAAATAAATAAAAATTGGCTGAATGGATGGACCTGTTGGTTCTTTTGTCTACCATCATATTCTATGTTCCCATGCTACTGAACATATTACACCACTGAAGATGTGACAAAAATTTCAAATAAATAAATAAAATGCAATAAAAAGCTGTAGCGCAATAAGTACATTAGCACATAGGGACCATGATAGTGTTGCAGTGGGTTGCACAAACTTCATCACTCATGCTGTCTTAACTCTTTCAGTGCCAGAGGGGTGCACAAAGCACTGAAAGGGTTAATATTAGTCGCAAGTAAAGATAAATCATTTAGAGTCATATTTAAAGTGGAACTGCCACCATAGGTAAAGTCGCCCTGCAATAATTAGGTGGTGACTAGCTTAATAATAGTTATATTACTTCTCAGAACGACATGATCCTATAGAAATCCTTAATCTTCCGAGACGGACAGTCAGGTTAGTGCAGTCTGCATGATGGGCCGTCAGTCCCTTTTGGGATAGTGCAATGCTCCTGAAGGGAGACCAGGACAGTGCAGGCGTGCAGACAAGATGTCTGTAGAATTGTGTCATTCTGAAAGGTAATATAACTATTATTAAGGTAGTTGCCATCTGCCTAATTATTGCAGGGCGACTATCTATGGTGGTAGTTCCGCTTTAACCTGCTGACTGCTAGAGAGTTATCAGACATCGAGGAGCGATTCTGGAGCAATGCACCACAGGGGAGAAATTACATTTACAATAAATAGGGCCTTTTAACACCTTGAATGATAGAGGGAAACAGTTTCTGGCATTCAAGGGGTTCAATTGTCCGTTTAAATCTAAAAGAACTGTGGGTATTTACATGTGTACCTTATGGTGCAGTTGGCTTTCACCAGAATTGCTCCACTTTCACAAATTAAATAGGCTAACAAAGCTACTTTTTTTTTTTTTTTTTTTTGAGAAGAAAGTCCACATATCAACGGTAGGCAATATGTGGCTCTGCAGCAGTTGGCATACAGTTATTCTCAGTTGGCTTTTAGCCATTCTAGGCTGATCAGAATTACAGGCCATCAGCAGTTGTAAAACCATACAGTGGCCTCCCCAACTGGTCTATGGTATCTATGACCAGGTAAGGATGTCAGAAGTTGTAGTCCAATAGCAGCTGGACAGCCACATATTTCCGACACTTGGTCAGTGATCTCTTTGTTCAGTTGAGGATAACTGCAGTTGTATTCCAATAGCAGTTGGAGAGATATTCCCCAGCCTTGTTCTTGTAGTCCAAAAACATTTGCCATCCTTGAACAACTGTCTGTCTTTTTGGCAGCCAAAGATGATGGGAATTGTAGTCCATTATGCTGCCCTCCCTTTAGCAATGTTCCCTTTGGCTAGCTGAGGATGATGGAACCTGTAGCCAAACAGCAGCTGGAGAGCTACATATTTCCAACCATTGCCATAGACCAGTGGATCTCAGTCAGGTTGCAGTGAAACTCTGACATGCCTTCAGCAGCAACTTAGTGTGCCATGTTTTTCTAAGAAGACTGACAATTGAGTTTCAGATGTATAATTATGGAAACTGTATGCCGAATGCTTGTTATGGCATTATTATGGAGGGATATAAACTATATAGTGTCCACTTGCACCTGTCATTACACTCATGCTAAATGTCCTATTAACCCCTTAAGGTCTGTGCTGGCCGGGGGTGGAGAAGCTCTAGAGGACCACAGAACTATTTTTTTTTCACCCATGTGTTCTGTGATCACTGCTCGGCATGTAGCCTCGCTGCGATCACAAACTTCCGTGACGTGTCTGGACAGCCATGACAGTACTGGCACGTCCCCAGTCGTTAAGGGATTAAATGTTAAGGGTGCCCTGAAAATTCCAGATTACGTGTTAGGGGTTCTTAACCCTTTGAGTGCTAGAGGGGTATGGAATGCATTGCAAACTCAAAGGGTTAAGCAAAAAAAGATTGTGAATCGCTACCACAGACTGGATAGAGTAATATCAGAAAATAGAAATCTTTTGGGTGGGAAACATTTGAGAAACCTATTTAAAGATAATTGCTGGTGCATGACATCATCATTTGTTTTAGTAGAAAAATAGAAGCATGAGTAAGAGCTGGCACCAGGAATAGATTGGTCTTCCCCTCTGTATGGCAAAATAAGTAAAAGAATATTAACCTCTTATAGACCAGAGGGGTGTGATACGTATTGCATTTAAAGTGGAACTTTCACCTTAATTCAGGTTTAAAGCGGAACTTTCAATAATTAAGCATATGGCAACTAGCTCGAAAATGTGTGTCTTACCTATCAAAACTGTCAGATTCTAAAGAAATCTTCAGAAACTGATGTCCAGGTTAGTGCAGTCTGTGTGCCTGTGCTGTCAAGTCCCTTCTGGTTATCTTGTGGCACAATACAATGCTTCTTACAGGAGACCTGGACTGACAGCACAGGCGTGCAGACAAGATGTCTGCGCTGATACCTAGCTTCCGGTCTCCTAAGATGAAAGATTTCTTCAGAATCTGCCAGTTTTTATAGGCAAGACACATTATCAAGCTATTTGCCACATGCTTAATGATTGAAGGGCAACTTGTTAATATGTGAAAGTTCCGCTTTAATTATCTGAAAACTGCATTAAAAACTGCCTATATGTCACATTGGCCAAATGACCAGCAAATGTACAGTTAAGGAGATATTATCACTTGTTACCATATGATAATGTATGCCAATAGTGGTACCAGTGATGTTTCATATGCTAATTAAGCCTTTCAGTGACGTATCATAGGCTAAGGAAGGTTTGAGTGACATGTCATATGCTAATGAAGCTGTGTGTAGTACCAAGAAATGCTAAGTGTCACTTTACCTAGAAATAAAAGTATGAATATTTCCTTAATTATACATCTGCTGGACTTTTGGTTCACATGATACAAGCAGTTTATAATGCAGTTTTCAGATATGCAGACTTGAATTAAGGTAAAAGTTCCACTTTAAGCCTTTGAGTGCCAGAAAAGTATGCAACGCATTGCTTACCCCTCTGACACTCAATGGCTTAAGGAGTTCCACACCAATCTTCATGCACACTGCTAGTAACAGGAGAGAGGAAGAGTAAAGAACCAATAGCTGATGCATGAATACTCCTTCAGCAATCGAATACACAATGGTATAAAACATTTGGTCCATCACATGTTGAAAACTACAACACCCATCAAACATCTGGTTGGGGAAGATGGGGGTCCAAAAGACTACTACTGGTATAAAAATGAATTGCAATGCGTTGCATACCCCTCTGGCACTCAAAAGGTTAAGAGGAAGTGGGGGAGCAGAGAACCTTTCCAAACATTTTCACTTGATGACCCTTCTGAATCTAACCAAACCATGATATGCCACCCCTTCGTTTTTCAGAAATGAATGTAACCCTTTGCACTCATGTTTATATTATTGATTTGCATTACATTTATTTTATATTAACCCCTTAAGGACTGGCGGTCATGGGACATTTCCATCCCATAATGACCGCATAGGTGCACTTGGACGCGCCGGTACACGTGACCCGTCACGTGTACCGGCGCGTCATTATGGGGCCTGATAGAGATCGCTCCGATCTTGGAGCGGTCAATTTCAGGCCCTATTTTTACTTACAGCGCTCCCGGTAGAGCGCTGTAAGTAAAAAGTACGTGACGTACCATGACCGTCATCGGTCCTTGAGTAGTTCAAGGACCGTGACGGTCCTGGTACGTCAAGGGTCCTTAAGGGGTTAAACATGGAAGAAAAAGTAATTGTACTTATTTTCCACAGGCAATTCTGCAAGCCAACGTATATAGTCTCCATGACAAATGCACACGTATACCAAGTACAAACACAGCAGAGTGTGCTGTTCACAGCTGTTCTTTGAACTGGCTGTTCCCATACTTTCAATCGAGGCCTTAAGCCCCCAAGAAAGAACCGTATGCTGCCCAGGCTGGGAATCTATGTTACAGGGTCTAATCATTCCCCAAACTTTCACTTACTTCAAAGTATTTTTTAAAGCAGAACCATCACCCTATATTAAGTTCCCACCCCCACAATAATTAGGCATATGGTGATTGGGTTCTTAACAGTGCTATTATCAGACACAAGTATCCGATTACATCTTTAATTAATGCCTCTTTAGCAACAGGGTATATGCCCAAAGCCTGGAAGGTAGCTAGAGTTGTGCCTATCCACAAAAGTGGGGATAAAAAAGTAGTATCAAACTGCAGGCCAATATCCCTCCTCCCCACTTTATCTAAAATCACAGACGTAATCAATGATATCCAGACTGGCATGGAAAATGGTGAACTGACGAGAGCCATTTTCCTAGATTTTGCCAAGGCATTTGACCATAATATTCTAATAAGCCAACTCCAAATCTCAGGCTTGGGTAATAATTCTCTAAACTTTTTCAGATCCCATTTAACAGACAAAATGCAGTATGTGTCAGCTGCTGACAATGACTCCCTCCACTGCAAAGTAACAAGTGGAGTTCCTCAAGGCTCCATTCTTGGCCCTCTTCTATTTTCTCTTTTTATAAATGATCTGCCCAAGGTTTGCAAATCATCTTCAGTACACATATATGCAGATGATACCATAATCTATACTAAAAACACATTGCAAGAGGTCTCTAGCATTCAAGGGGTTACAACTGCCATTCAAAAATATTGAAATGTTTAATTGTCTTCTATGGTGACGTTGGTCTGCCCCAGAATTGCACTGCTCCGCTTTAATATACACGGCCTACTGTGTTTTTCTCTACTAAAATGTCCTACAGTTGCCATGGTTACACACACCACCTATGCAAATCACGACTATTAGATTGTGCAAGCAAATATCTACATGTTATATTGTCTAGACATAATACTGTGTATACAAATAAGGCTGGGGGAAATAATTGCCTGTATTACACAAAGTGTCTGCACACGTAGAAATTATGCTTTTAAAACGTGCCAGCAGGTGACAACTGCAACATTATCAGGAAAAGCTAAGATGTGGATTCTGTCACTACTGACGTATACAGATGCAGCATTGTGCAATACATTTAAGATCCTTATGTTCTTCATTATTACTCCACCATCTCCTAAATGCAAGTGTGTCAGTATATGTAAATGTGTGTATTATGTTCAAAAGAAAGCTGGAGTAATTCAAAAGAAAACCAGTTGTACATTAAACGGATAGTAATACTTTGCTTAAACTGCAGCTCTGAGACTTCCTCATATAGTCTTAAACCAATAGCACTATATTTAGTTCCCAATTATGTAATTCAAACGCTATGTCCAAACAAAGGTTCCCCCTCCCGCCCCTTCTGGCTACGTCACTGATCCTCTCTGTCTGGTCTGGATGGAAAGTGGCGAGGGACAATCTTCAGCATGCAAAGGAAAATCATGCCCTTCTTCGTCGGGGGGGGGGGGGGGGGGAGGGTGTTTCCTTATACTTACTGTGTTAAGATTGTCCCTCACTGAATCCCTCCGGCCCATGACTGGACTGCAGCTCTGAGGGGAGGCGGCCAAAAGGGGAGGGTGGGGGAACCTTTCTGCAAAAATAGCGTTTGAACTACAACATTGTAAGTAACATTATTACTATCCCTTTAAGGGAGAAATAGAAATCTCCCAAAATTCTCATTGGTTAAAATGGAGATTTTCACCTCTTGAATGCTGGTGGCGTCCAACGCATTGCCTTGCAAGAGCTGGAGAACTCTGTAGTGTTCAAGAGTTAAAATCCCTTAATGTCCAGTGATGTGCCAGGACAGTCACGTCTGCCCAGACGTTAATGGCCGGTGACAGTTCTGATATGTCATGCCACCCGATTGGGCAGTCGTTAAGGGGTTATACAATGAGACTCCAGTTTTCTTGTGAACACATGGGTCCTTAGAAATCTGTTGTAATTCATAAAACAAAACAAAAAAACATTTTACAATTGTGACTTTTCATTACATTGTGAACCCATAAAAACCTGTGCAAACAACTACATGTTATCTATGCCAGTGGTTCCCAGCCCTAATCCTCAGGAGCCCACTAGCAGTCCAGGACTGAGGAATAACCTGCACCAGTGAATTGATCAGAGGTTCAGCCATTTAGTTTTACTTACCTGTACTCCGTAAGGAAGACAAGTTCTGGCCTGTCAACTAACACGAACAGCAGCTTTGAGAACCACTAGTTTAGAGCTGGTCTGCCAGACCGCTGAATGCTTTAAGTGGCTCAAAATACAAAAACAGTTTGAATTCCAGCAGCAATCCTTGTCTGTTTAAGAAGGCAGCTAGCTGGTCCCTGGCATCAAAATATCAGAGAAACACTGGTCTAGTGCAGAGTTACGCAATCACTGTCCCCAAGTACCCCAACAACACAGGATATGGAGAATTCTGTGTGTGAAGAGGTGTACACCTGTACTCATATGCAGGAAAATCCGTAAAGGGGCAAAACAAAAAAAGGGTCAGGGTAAACAGATTTCTAAATATATGTAGGTAATTAACAGTTACGGGAGCGGAATTGCCATAGCTTAAAATTCTCCCATTCACTTTCAGCAAATCTTAGCAATAAGCAAGACTGGGTGACCTCAGAGCTTCACATTGATCTTAAGGGAGTTCATATCCTTACCATTCGAGACTTCTGTCAGAGAATTCACCAAAACAGGGCTTCAATGGAGAGGTTGGCACGTTGCTCTCTCTCCAAGATGTGCCGACTAAAGTGAAGACATCGCAGATCATGGAGATTTCCTGCAACTTTAAACTGAAGCTTTGTTCCCATAGCTATCACTCAACTACAAGTATCCACAGTGATAAAGCACTTTATAATGACCTACTACTCCCCCTTTAGATCCTGCACCGTTATGGGCACCTGAGGTCTACACTAGTGAAACTCTGGTTTAGAGTACAAGTAGAGAAATTTAAACACTCCTTTTTATGCCTGATTCAACTACACATTCTATGTGGGGCATTAAAAATTCATAGTGCTAACCTCTTATTTTTAACCTCTGATGTTAAATAAGTTTGTGCTGGAGACTTATTCAGTATCCAAGGATTTAAGAAGAGTTAACTACTTGAATGTCAGACACACTGAAAAAGGATTGCTTTGTAGGATAATGGGGGTTTTGTAGTTCATTAAGATGATATCTTGTTACACTGTATAAGTATATGCAAAGTCAATAAAAAGATCTCTCTGGTGAGCTTTCCATCCCAAGGCCTGACCAAATAACTAGGGGCCACCCCTTAAAGGGATAGTAATCTTTCATAATAAAAGCAGCTCTAATTAATCATCATAGTACAGTGTTTCAATTCTGTCAGAGTTGTAGTTCAAGACTAATTCAATGACAAATTTTCCCCCTCCCACCCCTTTTACCGATGTAACACTGCTCAGCCAGAGCAGAAGGGAGGTGTCCAGGCAGATTGCAGAGAGGGACAATCTTCAATTAAGACAAGGGAAAAAGCTGAAAAACCTGTCAAAAGGGTCAGGGTTTTCATTGTTCTCGCAGTATAATATTGACCCTAGATGTGAGCTACATGGTCTATGGACTGGATTCCACATCTGAGGAGTGGGGGTTTACACTAAGTAAAAGGGGCAGGAGGGGGATACTTTATCATTCAATTACTCTTGACCTACAACTCTCACTCTTATTATGCAACTATGTAGTAACGTAACCGCTTGAGATCCACAATTTTCATAAACCTGTTGTAAACACCAAGGAAAAGTCACACTTACCTTTTCTACTAGTGGTATTAACTGCTGATGCTCTGCTAAAGTCTTTAACAATTCCATGATAAAGGGAAGGTAATTATGTTTTCTTCTAATGTTTTCAATCTAAGAAAGAGAAGAGAAGAAAGTTGCACGTTTCAGTCTAACAGGTAAAAGGGCTAATCAGGCTCATGGGCCACAGAAGTTTTTAATCCTATAATGCAAGTGAGCTCAACAGTTTTCATTTACCCTTAAAGGGACTGTAAACATTATGGAGAAAAACACATAGTTGGAAGCATGTATTCAGCCTTTGCCTGGGTGCAAGCAAGACAGTCTTAATAATACAGCACTCTTAACTTTAATAAACCAGTCTGGTTGATGTTTTTGTCTAAACACAGGGTTGTTTTCATACACACAAGTAGTTAAAGGGACACTAATGTCCCATAAAAAAATATTCTAGTTTTGTAGATGAAAAAAAAAAAAATAATAAACTGCGTGCCACAAATCCCATCTCTCAAACTGCTATGGTTTGAGAGATATTCACATTGAAAGTTCCTCCCTCCCGCCTGACGTCAGAGCTGTGCTGACAGCAGGAGATCCCGGTCTGGGAACCTGCCGGTGGCTCTGCAGCAGAGCCGAAATAGTGTTATTTAAAAATAATTACTTCATTGGAAAGGTCTACAAAGTGTGCCTGGTTTGCAAGCACACTTTGTAGACCATTCCAATTAATTAGTTCTTAAGTAACGCAATTTCTGCTCTGCTGAAGAGCCTCCTCGAGTCAGCCGACTTGAATCTCCTGCTTCCAGCTTTACAGCTGACATCAGGAGGGGAGGGGGGGGGGGCTTTGAATGCGAATATCTCTCACGCCATAGTGGTTTGAGATGAGATTTGTGGCATACAGCTTTTTATTTTTTTTTCATTTACAAGACTAGAATAATTTTTTATGGGACACTACTGTCCCTTTAATGCATTTGGCCATTTACGTTCCACGGTGATTTCATCTGAAAGCAAAGGGTTCCACTACAACAAAGAACAGGAAATCTGCTAGTCTAAAATATTGTATCAAGGCAAACTAGTATCCTGACAGTTTTTAGGTTCAGTTATTTGGGAACAAATATGATTAACCCCCCTGCATCAGTGATTCTCAGCTCCAGTCCATGGGGTATACCACAAGTCAGGTTTTTCAGGATATCCCAAATTAACCACAGGTAGTTCAATCAAAATGACTGATCCACAGATTATACACCTGTGATTAAACAGGGATATCTTGAAAAATCCTTTTCTCTTATTCAGTGGGAAACACAGGGACCATGGGGTTAAGCTCCCTCCATTAGAAGGCAGAGCACTTTGGGGAAAAGCATCTGGATGATTTGATTCTGTCTCAGCCCTACTTAACTTCTGCCCAGCCCAGCATAACTTCAGCCTGCATTTGGCCAATACAAATTGGGTCCAAAGGCTGATCACAAAAAGAAAGTAGTACACAAGAAGTTGTCATTCCAGACAAAGCCAAAATATCGGGGCACACCTGCTGAAGAAACAACTGGTTTTCACCTGGAGTGATAATCTGTGTTCCTCAAGAACTTAAAGAATAGGATTTATCTGTGAGCAACATAAAAATACTCCACTCTATCAAATTGGGGACATAGTTACCAGTGTAACAATACAACTCTGCCCCCCCAGAAAAAAAAAAAAAAAAAAAAAAAAAAAAAAAAAAAAAAAAAAAAAAAACACAACACCAGGGATCCTGCACAACATCCTGGTCAATATCCACTGCCTGTAGCACTTTCCTCCCAAAGTTTGCCTCAGCCAAGGCAAAACACATAGACCTTGTAGTACTTAGTACTTGTTTTGCAGCTTGGTTCTCTTAAGCACAGGATATTTCAGTTTCCCCGATAGCTGTCTAAAAGGGCACTGGTTTATCCCAGAGAACAAAAGCCTGCCTAATGAACAATCCATGAAGCCATCATAACCATGGAGGCCACCTAGTCACTCTGTGGACCCTCTGGAACAACAAAATCTGTATCTGATGAACACCGTATTTCAGACACCGAACTTATCCTAAAAATGCATGGTTTAGGATACAGAAAAGGAATAACGATCTCCTGATTCAAATGGCATTCTGACATTACTTTCAGTAGGAAAGCCAGATCAGGTCCAAAGAACCACCTTTACAGAAAGAACAAACAAAACTAGAGATGTACATGAAAAGGCATTCAATTCTGCCCCCTGTCTGAAAAAATCTGCACAGTAACCGAATAAAGGCATAAACCTTTTTTTTGCAAAACCAGGAAATGCAAAACTTTGGGTATGTCGAAAAAATGAGGTGGCAAACAAGGAGCATCACATTACCTTCAGAATAGTCAAGATGACAACAGAAGAGGCTTCTCCTCAGGCTGTTTTGCTCCTCATTCCCCTTTGGTGGTTCATATATTCCCATGCATATATGAACAGTACCCTTACTGGACATATTTGCAGTAACAGAGATCAGCAAAGTCAGGGCAATCTCCTCGACTTCTACTACATTGGTCTTCAACCTCTATTAGAACTTGGACCACAGACCATGAGGAAAATGTTGGACAAGTACTGCCCACAAACGGAGAGGCAGGTGTCTGTCATCACCACCTGCCATCCCGACACCACAAATTGCCTCCTTATTTTCAGAAGAGCTGCAGTTAGCCAACACCACAGATCCAACCTTCTATGCGGTGAAAGGGAGACCAGACAGGACAAATGACTCATTCGCCTATACCATGTCCAACTGGAGAGCCCTTGTATGAAAAGGAGCATATGGGACCACATCTGTGGTGGCTACAATAATTCCTATGTCCTTGTAATCCTAGCCAGCATTTGTAGAATTATTTCTTTGTTGCATAAACCCTCAAATTTATTATAAAAGACTGTGTGCGGTCACTTGACCCATTTTTGTTTATACAAGTAATAAAGGCAAGGATTTCAGTAAACAAATAAGAGCTAAGCGTTTCAGTGAACTGAACAGGGTAGACTCCAATTTCAAAATATTTCTCTGTTTATGGTCTTACAAGTTTTTTTTTTTGTTTTTTTAAAGGCCTGAAAAAAAGCTAAGTGTCTATGCACTTAACCACTTAAAGGGGATGTATCACCTTAAAAAAGGTGTTACCATATGCTTTGTTAATAAAAGTAATACTAGGAAAGCGGTTTGTTTTTTATTTAACTACTTACAAAGATATTGCCTCTTCAATTGCAGAAGAGCTTTGCCTAAGAATCATACCCTAAAGAACCTGAGACAGTCAGAGCACGTCACTTACTTTTTACTTAAGTAAAAATGGGGTCTGAAATTGACCGATCCAAGACTGAAGAGGTCTCTCTCAGACCCCAACTCAGCACACCAGTACACACAACAGGTCATGTGTACCAGCGTGTCGGCAAGGATAAAAGTGGTCCTTAAGGGACGGTAGCTTCCCTGGACCACAGGTCCTTAAAGGGTTAAGGCTGTTTTCACCAAGATACTTAAAATAATCCTACGATTCAGCATTAAGTGGCCCATTTACTCACTTGCAACCCTGAGGCGATCTCATATTGGGGGTATGGCAGTTGTTTAATGAGGAATAACCCATGTGAGCATCACCTGAATATTACTGGCTGACACCCACATGTGTTGGCCTGTCTGTTCTGAGCATATCAAAGTTGCACCACTCTGCACTCTAGCATAGCTTGCATGGGAATTATTTTGTTATTTCGTTTATCACTGGTTTAATCTCCAAATTTCCAGCCTATAGGAATTCGTAAATGAAAATCCTCAATGTTTTTCCTCTTAAAATATAACCTAATACACTGGTAGGGGCACTGCTGGGTTTAGGGTAAGAGCTAAAGCCCCAGTTCTTATTAAAGCTCTGTGTCTTGTTGCCAGTTTGGTAAATATACTAGTTCTAATCTCCCCATTCACAATAATGAGCATTAATAAAGCACTTAGATGGCCCAAACCCCAGATTTCTTGGGAACCTAGCAACTTCCCTGTACACACGGGTGACAACTCTTTCTCCAGCTGCTGTTGGACAACAACTCCCGAAATGGAGATCCACAGATTTCCCACCACTGCCATCTGACCATTGGGAATCAATGACTAACGCAATGAGCATCCCGTTTGCTTAGGTCAATCCTTTAAGGACAAGCGAGGTGTGCAATACATTGCTTCACATCAAAGCAGAAAATAGAGCATACAAACAAGTCAAACCTTGTATCTCTTCATTTTTTGGTTTTCTTCTTCAATTAGTAACTGGTATTTAGCAACTTCAGTCTGAATGGAACTCAGCAAACTGCCACCTTGGTCTGTGTCCATTGGCTCTTCCTAAAAAACAAGGAGACACAGTGAGTTGGATGCATTAGAAGACATTGGGCAAACCACTCTACCATAGAGAAAAAATAAAATGCGTTGGAGACCTCTAGCCTTCAAGGGGTTCAAAGCCCCATTTAAATTTATGGGAATATTTCTTTTTTATTATTAGTATTATTATTAAAGGAATAGGTGATGTATAAAGACTTAAAGGGATAGTAACGTTTCATAATAAAAGCGGCTCTAACTAATCATCATAGTATTTGGACTTTGGAGAGTGTTATTTCAATTCTGTCAGTTATAGTTCAAGAGTAATTCAATGACAAAATATCCCCCTCCCGCCCTTTTTACTGATGTCACACTGTTCAGCCAGATCAGAAGGGAGGTGCCCAGGTAGATTGCAGAGAGGGACAATCTTCAATTAAGATAAGGGAAAAACCTGAAAAACTTGTCAAGGGGGCAGGGTTTTCATAGGAATAAGAGTGTCCCCTTCTGTTATCTGTCTGGTCTATGGACTGCATTCCACATCTGAGAAGAGATTGCTTACACTAGGTAAAAGGGGCGGGAGGGGGAAACTTTGCTTGTGAATATCTCATAAACCATAAAGGTTTGAGAGATAAGACTTATATCATTCTTCATGTTTTTTTAATGCCTACAAAATAAAGTTACTATCCTTTTAAGAATCATAAGGATAACATGAAAACATAAGATCAATATTTCACATTGGATCAAGCATTTTGGGAAATAGCAATATAGGCGGTACACAAGTTATGGATGATAATGTTATATTTGTCTCTTAAAAGTCTACATGAGAAAAAATAGAGAGACGCCTAAAGAAGAATTATATGGAAGAGGGACAGGAAAAACAGGGTAAAAAAGGAAAGGGTGTAAAGTAGAAAAGTGAGAGGATGTAGAGGAAGGATGTAGAAGCAGGAGGCACAGGGCAGTCCCGAAAGGCATGGCAACTAGCCAAAGAACCACACCAGCAAAATGGGCATTTTAAAAACAGGATAGGACCATAAAATTACAAAAGTTTAGCCATAGTGTCCATATGTCAATGAAAGCATTGCCACTATGCTGATTCCGATAACATTTCAAAAATCATAATTTTGGACAGGTCTGAGCACCCAGTCCTTACAACTGAAGATCTCCAAAGTACTGGAATGCATCATTTACTGCACTTAAATATGAGAAGTTGTAATTTTGCAGGAGTTGATTGTAAGATAGGAGGGTAAAGATTAAAAAAATCTCATTGGGGTGAGGGCTACAGATAATTGGAGAGCTTTACATGCTCCCCAATGGCACAGTGGTTTGCCCCAGAATTATTCCAACACTTTCTAGTACCATAGCCACAGTGACCGTAATGTCCAAAAGAGGAACAATTCTGATGTAAAAAAAAAATAATAATAATAAAACAGCACAGAACAATGGCATTTTGGGATTTGTTTTTTTTATCAGAGTATGCAACACATTGGGAAGTAATGCAATGCATTCCCCTCAAATGGTTAACCTATTCAAGTCTCGTGGTTTTCAATGCACTGTACATCAATGTAGACCTACAGCATTCAAGGTGTTAGAAGTGCCATTTAAATAAATGGGTTGTTTTATTTTTACCCTATAAAGCAGTTAGTTTGCTTCTTATTTTGTGCATAAACCCCAGTACGTGTTTAAAGGGAAAGTATACCTTACTAGTCAGTTTTAGCTGCTGCAAACAAGCACAAAGACAAACAGCAGCACCATCTGGTGACCAGATCAAAAATTGTAATTTGGGAAACAGAAAACAGAGCTTGTCCTTTATTGAACGTTTTTCATGAATTATCTTCCAGCAATGCGAATATCATAGTTTCACTCAGCTGATAAAGTTCTACAATAAAAAGATTATTTATAGTAAAACATTTCAGCTCCTTTAATTTCCAGCTCCACCAATACAATTCAAATCAGTATAGCAACCTCTTTTGAGGTAACTGCAAGGACAAAATGACTGTTCAAAACAAGGGCTGCAAATATCACAATTTCACCAAATTCTTAATAAAGAAAAGGCAATTTCCAAAGGAAGTGGGGGGGGGGGGGGATTCAGAAGTTACTTAATACTGGCAAATGGGAAACAAGCTCAGAGTATGATTCCCGCCCGTTTTCTAACCTATTGCAGTACATTTAAATTTTCCAGTTTTCTACTTTAACCCCTTAATGACCCTTGATGGTCCTGGCATGTCATGGGTAGATTTGCATTAAGGACCCATGATGTGCCAGGACAGTTATGGAATTTGGGGCTCGAGCCCTGAACCAGATGCAGAAAAAAAATGGCCAGTGGTCCTTAAAGGGGAACTACCACCCCGCAATAAGTTCACATTATTCAATTCTTCATCTGGCGACTACAAACTGCTGAGAGGTGCGAAGCAGCGCCTTGTCCTTATGAAACACCAAATAGTGAGGTTTACAGGACAGAGCATGTAACTCCGCAACATAGACAGACACAATCGCCAGGAGAAAAGCCATTTTCCACGTCAACAGGCGTAGAGGAATAGTAGCCAAAGACTCAAATGGAGGGCGCTGAAGAATGCCCAAAGACAAATTAAGATCCCTCGGAGGAGCGGGATTCTTAAAGGCAGGATGAGTATGAGCAACGCCCTGGAAGAAAACCTTGACATCAGGAAGGATGGCAATGCGCCTCTGAAAGAAAACAGAGAGAGCAGAAGTCTGAGCGTTAAGGGAACTCAAGCTGAGGCCTTTATCTACACTGTCCTGCAAAAAGGCCAGGACCGTAGGCAGATCAAATTCCTGAGACAGGTCCTTATCAGATACCAAGATAGAAAGGTCAACCAGATACGATGGTAGATCTTGGAAAAAACAGGTTTGCGGGCAGAGCGTAGTAGCCACCACCCCAGAAGAAAACCCTTTCTTCAGTATTGAGGATTCAATTTCCAAGCTGTCAACGCTAGCCGATGAACATCCTCCTTCCACAGGTAACCCTGCAGAAGAAGATCTGGACAGCAAGGGAGCCGGAAACATGAACCAGATAATAGAGCAAGGGCAGCCAAGAAGAATGAGCCATCTCTGAAGTCGCTAGGTTTAACGGTTGCAGAGATATGTCCCAAACTCTACAGTTCCATAGGAGTGAATGGAGCAATGGTGCCTATGCGGTAAAGCGCGCATCAAATTTTACAAAATTGAAGTAATATTAAAAGACATGAAACATCATTATAACATGTTAGGATACCCAAAAAACACTGAACCAATAGGAAAAGTGTCAGAAAATCTCCCAAATTAATGCCAAGCCAGCAGCTAAAGGGTTAAGTACCACATAAACCTGCTCCAAAACACCCGACAGACATACAGATAGACCCAAGGAGTGCAGGAGTGTGCAATAGGAACTACCTGTGCGGACGGGCACTGTGGGACATGTGGACCTGAAGCACTCAAGTGGTTGCTCACCTTTCCTGAAGATCTTCTGTTTTCAGATTACCATGTTTTAAGAAGCAGCCTCGGTGGGCAACTCCTGAGGAAAGAACTTGTAGCCAAGATTTTACCCCCAGGGCTTAAGGTCCACAAAAGGCACCTGGTCACTGAGCTAGCCACATCTAAGAGGGCATTGTCAGTTATGGCAATCCTCCTAATGGTGGTATTCCATTTCTAAACAGAAAAATAAACTTCTAAAGCTATAGCAGAACTGTTCTCTTGCCTGTGTTATCTTCACCAAGGAACACATCTTTCTGGAGCTCGTTGGCTAGCTGCAGCCAAGGAGGGAAGGTAGGCTCCACCCCCTGCATACAATTCTACAATTGTTCCTGCTTACAATTAAAGGGGCGCATCGCCTACCCAAAGTTACCAGTAACCTGTATTGGACAACAGAGAAATACTTATGTGAAAAGAAAAAAGTGTGCAGTGTTCATCTAGTGCTCTCCACCCCTGGACTGCGTGTTGCTTAAGGGGTTAAAAAAGTCTATCAGCAATTTCCTCTAAACATTAAGGAGGATATTGTTTTCAGTGTTAAATCAGAAGAGGCTGAAGAGGGACAACATATTCACATCCACACCTACCCACATTTAACCTGCTTTAGTATTAATGCACACATTGTGTTCTTTAACTCCTTAACAACTGCCCAATCTGGCATGTGGGCGGCTGTTAAGGACCACAACTATTTTTTCTTCTTCAGTGCATTCTGGGATGGCAGAGCGAGTGCAGTAATGCTGCTATCTCAGAAATCCATCACATGCCAGGACTTTCACCAGTCCTTAAGTGCTGGAACCGGCTAGACTGTCCTGGCAAGGCATGGGTCCTTAAAGGGATAGTAATACTTAATACGTAAAAAATATATATGTTGTAATGTTTATCCCCCTGAGTAAAAAAAGGGTACTCTCACTGCTGAAAGGTGTTTTATTCAATACTTATTACAGCTCAAACTTGAGTTTTTTTTAGGTGCAATATCACATCAGCCTGGAATTGTACAGTGGTGCCGTTACACCATCCTATGGACAGCTCTCCATAGGATGGTGTAGCAACAGCACCACTGTACAATTTCAGGCCACTGTGATATTGCACCTAAAAAAACCTCAAGTTTGAGCTGTAATAAGTATTGAATAAAACACCTTTCAGCAGTGGGAGTACTCTTGTTTAACTAAGGGGGATAAACCCTAGAACCTTTTTTTTTTTTTTTTTTTTTTACATTTTAAGTATTAGTATTCCTTTAAGGGGTTAATACTATGTATGAAAGGAGGTATGTTCTTTATTTGCATCTTTATAGTGGAACACATGCCAGGGCTTCCAGGAGATGTGGAAGCAGATTCCCCTTTTTTATAAGCTGCTGAGCCTTCCTTCAGTTCCAGTGAGGATAGAGACTCTGTAACCTCACCTCCAACTCTCTGGATGGTAAACCCTCCCATTGTGTAACATTACCTACATTACCCACCACTCTTCTGCCGGGCTGAGGTGCACTTCTTCTAGCCTGGTTTGAATAAAGAGCGAGGCTGGGGCGTGAGACAGAGCGAGTGAGACAGTCAGTTACAACCAAAATTGCTCTGTGTATGGGATCCTTTATAGTTCTCCATTTGTCATGGTCCCTAAAAGTACTAATCCCATATGTTCTTGCAACAATTTTCTACGGACCTCTGTTAGCTGCCTCTGTAATTCTGTAATCTTCTGCTCGTAAATCGTCTTTCTGTCGGATACAATGGCCATCAAATTAAACCGTATCTCTCCTTCACAGTATCTGAAGAAAAATATAGGAAAAAAGTTCTTAAGCGTTAATCCTTTAAGTACCAAGGGTTAATATATGTCAGTGGTTCTCAAACCAGGGTGCTGTCACTGTGACAAAAACGTGATTGTTGAAATTTCAATCTATAATTAGAAATGTTTATTCATAACATTCTAATCATGCAACCTAAAAATAACTATATTTATGCATTTGTCTCTTCATTATTCCCTTGTAAAATACCCTAAAAAGTTCCAGATTGCGTATTAGAGGTGCCTTGTGTTAAAGAAGATTGAGAATCACTGCTCTATGAAATATCACACCTGTTTGATCCACAGCCTCAAACTAGATCTACTGAAGAATGCACTATACAATTTTGGCTATCTTCTCTCATGTTATAAATGTACTAAAAAAGTGAGAAAGCACACTTTTCACAAATACTTGAATATGTATGTATTCTAGGATACCATGTTAGATTTCTAGAGTTGCGTAGATTCAGTATACGTTGTTTAACACCTTCCCAACAATGGATTTACCAGGTACGTCCCGCAAAAACTGACACTGACAGAGGACGTACCTGGTAAGTTCCGGAAGTAGCACCGGAAGTCTGGGTCTCCGTTCGGGGACTCCCGGAATCATTCGTCAATTTTTTTTTTTTGTATGATGGCGTTAAGGTGACAGCTGCATGCGGACGCCACTAAGGGGCTAACATACAGACATTATATTGAAATAAATTAGTGACTGATAAGAAATAGTGGCTGTTACATACATTAGGAGGTGCATTTGCTAGAAACCAATTTCACCAATGTATTTTTTAATAAAATAAACATTGAAACCATCAGGTTCATCAGTAATTATCTGCTAGTCAAGATTTCAAGGATTTGAGGTCAATTTTTATTTACACCTGGCTTGTTAGTGTCCCTTGTGGGCTGAGTCTGGAGTTACTTTTCTACTAAGCAGAGAAATATAAACATTCTTTATCACGCCTTTCCCTGATGTTCCATCCCTCTACCACTGTTTTCTCTTTGTGCAACATACTGTAATCCCTATAAAATATAACCAAAAATACTGTATATCGCCATTAACCTTTCACTAACAATTCTCCAAGCATGTGCAATCAGTACTTTGCTACATGACCAGTTGGGTAGGCACAGTACCATAAAATCTCAGGTATAATATGTACATGTGTATAATACGCAGGTATGAATTATACCCAGAATTTTAGAGGAAAACAAAAGTGCCAATGTATAATACACACAATTGTTTTCCCTCCCTCTACCCACAAAAAAAAAAAAAAAAAGTTTCCTCGGTCGTCCAATACAGTTTACTGGTAACTTTGGATAGGCAATCCGCCCCTTTAAGTAGGCAAGAACAATTCTAAAATTTATTGCAGGGGGTGGAGCCAGCTCCAGATTTGTTCCTTGGTGAAGCTAACACAGGCAAGAGAACAGTTCTGCTATAGTTTTAGAAATTGTTTATTTTTCTGTTAGAAATGGAATACCACCATTAGGCGGATTACCATAACAGACAATGCCCTTAGATGTGACTAGCTCAGTATCCAGGTGCTTTTTGTGAACCTAAAGCCCTGGGGGGAAAATCTTTGGTACAAGTTCTTTCCTCAGGATTTGCCCACCAAGGCTTCTTCTTGATACATGGTAATCTGAAGACAGAAGATTTGCAGGAAAGGTGAGCAACCCTTTGAGTGCTGCAGGTCAACAAGTCCCACAGTGCCCCTCTGCACAGGGGTTTACCTTTGGAGTTCCTATTGCACACTCCTGCACTCACTGTGTCTATCTGTATGTCTGTTGGGTGTTTTGGAGCAGGTTTATGTGGTAACTTAACCCCTTAGCTGTGGGTTGCATCTTGGGGGGGGATTCATTGTTTTTTGGGTCTTCTAACTTGTTCTAGTGATGTCACATGTAATTTTATTTCACAGTTTTAACTTTGACAAAAATTGAGTTCCATGCCTTTAAGACACGCTTTACCGCATAGGCGCCATTGCTCTATTCACTCCTATGGGACTGTACAGTTTGGGACATATCTCTGCAACCACTCAACGAAGCGACTTCAGAGAGGGCTCATCATCCGTTCACCATTGCAAGTTTGTTGGGTGGCTCAAGGGCCTTCGGCACTGTTCGGCTATTTATTCTGAGAAAACTACATTTCCCATGAGTGCTTGTTTCTGACTGGCTCCCGCCGCGGCAGCCATTTTGTGCCTTTTCTAGAATGAGTATCCTATGCAGGGCTTGGACTCTCTCTCTCTCTCTCTCCTCTGCAGATTAACCCTTCATCTGCCAAATAAGTGTATTTTAGTGATTTCTGGGGTGAAATTTTAATCTTTCACACTGTAATTGGTTGATTCATAATACTAAACGTTTTTGACACTGTGAGAATGTCTAATCTGTTGGAGCTTGGAGCCAGGCTTAAGATTAAGGAAGCTGGGGTCTCTGTGTCCCCTATTGCGCACTGTTCCTCATATCATTCAGGGTTATCTAGAGAATTCTCTGGTCATGTATGCCCTGCATGTTCTGATGTCCCTGAGTCTCCCCCAGGGACCTCCAACCATGCATTAGAGCTAGTTTGGGTGCAAGAGTTTAAGACTGCTACTAGAGATCTCCAGTCTACATTGCAACTCTTTCCATCCCAGTTACAGGGGGGTCTGCCAGGAGTGGCAGACCCCTACTTCTGTCAGATCTTCCCTGCCGAAACCGCAGGGAGTGCCTGACATATCAGATTCCTCTGAGGAGGAGCTGTTGGTGGATTCGGATGTTGAGGAATGTTCTGCTGTGGGCTCCTCTCAATTTTTTGGGGACCCCTTTGAGGATGATCCTGATCCCTTGGCTGGGGGCTTGATCAGAGCCTTCTTAACTACCCTAAACATTCCCTTAGTTCAGGAGGTTTCTTCGGATCCCTCTGATGTATTTCAGTAGACTAAGAGGCCCTATACTTGTTTTCCACCTAACCCCACTCTTGACCGCCTTGTGTCTGATGAGTGGAAGTCTCCAGACAGGAAACCTTCTGTTTCCAGGAAATTTGCCAAACTTTACCCCTTCTCTGTGGCGGCGCTCAGTGGGTTCATCCCCCCAAAGTGAATGCTCCTATCTCCAGGCTATCTAAGTCTACTGCCTTGGCAGTTTCTGATGTGTCCGCTCTTAAAGACTGGACTGACAAGAAACTTGAGGTTTCCCTCAAGTCCATTTTTGCCACTGCTGGGACTGCCATGCGTCCTGTGCAGCATGGGTTAACTGGGCCATTGAGGTCTGGACTGAAAAGCTCACCCTGGCTGTCCATCAGGGTGCTCCTACTTGGGATATGTTGCACCTTCTTGCCAACATTTCTGAGGCCCAGCACTATGTTTCTGCTCCTTATTTGGTGCAATCCGTTTGGTGGCTAGGGTTTCCACCATGTCTGTGGTTGCCAGACGTGCTCTTTGGCTCAAGATCTGGTAGGCTGACACTGCTTCCAAGAAAGCCTTGCTCTCCTTGCCTTTTCAAGGCACATAATTGTTTGGGGCAGATCTTAAGGATCTGATTAGTGAGGACACAGGGGGTAAAAGTACCCTTCTGCCTTTGATCCCCAAAAAGAAAACCCCTCTCAAGCGTAATCAGATTTTTCGTTCCTTCCAGACTGAAACAGGTCCGGCGAACCAGGCGGTTCCCTCAGCTCCGCTTGCCTCCTCCAAGCCCAAACAGCAATGGAAGCCCAAGGTCTCCTCCAAGCCTAAGGCTTCTTCTGCATGACTCACCGAACCCAGGGCCCCACTCTGCTGTGGGTGGCCGTTTGCGTCACTACCACAGCGTCTTGGAGGATTCAGTGGCGGACCCGTGGGTTTTAGGGGTGGTGACGGTAGGGTACAGGATCCCTTTCGTCTCTCTTCCTCCCTTTTTCCCTTCTCATATGCCTCAGGGTGCAGAGAAACACAGTCTGTTCAACGGCGCTATTCAGGCCCTTCTGGACAAGGATGTTCTAGAGCCGGTTCTAGTTCAGGACAGAGGTATGGGTTTTTACCAAACCTCTTTGTGGTCTCCAAGAAGGACGGCAGTTGTCGTCCCATTTTGGATTTGAAAGATCTCAATTCCTTTGTGAACAGGGCTCATCATCACCAGGAGTCCCTAAGGACAGTGATTGTTGCTATGTCCCTGGGGGAATTCCTTGCTTCTCTGGATCTTCAGGACGCATATCTACACATCTCCATTCATCCAGAGAGCCGGAAGTATCTCAGATTTGCCTGCGACAGAGGGCACTTTCAGTTTTCAGCTCTTCTCTTTGGTCTGACTACAGCTCCTCAAGTCTTCAACTGTGTCCTGGGAGCTTTAGTATCCGTCCGCCACCGGGACGGCATCAGAGTTACTCCATACATGGCCAACCTGCTTCTGAAAGCCCCCTCTGCGGAACTTCATCAGCAGGTTCAGTACTGCATTCATGCGCTCACTCATCATGGGTGGATCATCAACATAGAACTTGTTCCATCCCACCATCTGGTCTTCCTGGGCCTTCTCTTCGACACTCAGCAAAGCATTGTGTTTCCACGGAGGAAGTGGCTCACCAAATCGCCCAAAGAGTATCTGCTGTTCTGGCTCTCAATCCAGTTCCAGACAAGAAGCTGTCCTCTGTAGTGGGGAAATTCATCTTCACCATAGAAGCGGTCCCATTTGCCATGGCTCAACACCAAGGAACTCCAGAGGTTCGTGATCCAGGTGTGCAGGTGTCAGCCGGACCTTCTGAAGACATCGGTGTCACATCCTCTTCATGTGGAACTGAGTTTGTCCTGGTGGCTCGACCTCTCCAATCTGCTGAAGGGCAAGTCCTTCCTAGTATCCTTCTGGACCACGGTGACGACGGATGCCAGCCTCTCTGGATGGGGAGCGGTCTTGGGTCGCCTAAGTGCACAAGGTCAGTGATCTCAGGAGGAATCTCTCCTTCCCATCGTGTTAGAGCTTCAGGTGATATTCCGTGCTCTTCGTCATTGGACTCCCTAGCTGAAAGAATGCCCAGACCGGGTACAGTCCGACAACGCCACGGCTGTGGCCTACATCAACAAGAAGGGCGGAACAAGAAGTCTCGCCGCTTGGTTAGAGGTCAAGGCTATTTTGTCCTGGGCAGAACACCTGCCATATCCGCAATACACATTCCTGGCGTAGGCAACGTCATGGCAGACTTCCTCAGTTGACACAAGGTAGACAGCGGAGAGTGGGAACTGCATCCAGAGGTATTCACCCTCATTGTTCAGAAGTGGGGTCTTCCTTGCATCGACCTGATGGAGACAAGACACAACCGTAAGGTCCCGAGGTTCTGCTCTCGCTCGAGGGATCCTCTAGCTCTAGCGGTGGATGCCATGTCCATTCCTTGGTTATTTCCTCTGGCTTACATCTTTCCTCCCTTTCCTGTGTTGCACAGGGTGTTACTGAAATTGAGACTGGAGGGCTGTCCAGTCATTCTGATTGCTCTGTACTGGCCTCGGCAGGCTTGGTTTCCAAAGCTTCTGGATCTGCCAGTGGCAGACACATTTTGGCTCCCTTGCCATCCGGATCTTCTTCTACAGGGGGAAGGAGGATGTTCACTGTCTGGCTTTGACAGCTTGGAAATTGAATCCTCAATACTGAAGAAGAAGGATTTTCCTTGTAGTGTGGTGGCTACTATGCTTAGTACCCACAAACTGGTTTCTTCTAAGGCCTACCATCGTGTTTGGTTGACCTTCCTCTCTAGGTGTGCTGACAGGGATCTCTCTCCGGATTCTGATCTGCCTACGGTCCTGGCCTTCTTGGAGGACAGTGTGGATAAGGGCCTCAGCTTAAGTTCCCTTAAGGTTCAGACTTCTGCTCTCTATGTTTTCTTTCAGAGGTGCATTGCTATTCTTCCTGATGTCAAGGTTTTCTTCCAGGGCATTGCTCATACTCATCGTGTCTTTAAGACTCCCGCTCCTCAGTGGTCTTGGGCGTCCTTCAGCGCCCTCCCTTTGAGTCCTTGGCTACTATTCCTCTACGCCTTCTAACATGGAAAATGGCCTCTCTCCTGGCAATCATGTCTGTTCGCAGTGTTGCGGAGTTGCATGCTCTGTCTTGTAAAGCACCCTTTTTGGTGTTTCACAAAGACAAGGCAGTGCTTCACACTTCTCAAGAGTTTCTCCCGAAGGTGGTCTCCGAGTTCCACATTAATCAGGAGATTGTGGTGCCTTCTTTCTGCCCTGACCCTACCTCTGACAAGGAGAGGGATCTCCGCTTGTTAGACGTGGTGCATTGTCTCAAGTTTTATGTACATCGCACAGAGTCCATCAGACAATGTGACGCGCTGTTCGTCATTCCTGAGGGTCCCAGGGCAGGAAGACCTGCATCTGAAGTGACTATTGTCTTGGATCAAGTCCACTATTCGTAAGGCGTCCGAGCTGAGGAAGAAACCTGTTCCCTTTTGGGTTACGGCTCAATCTACCAGAACTATTTGGGCTTCTTGGGCTTACAAGAATCAGGCCTCCGCTGATCAGTTGTGCAAGGCTGCCACTTGGTCGTCTGTGCACACCTTTTCGAAGCACTACCACGTTGATGAGCTGGCATCGGCTGACACCAGTTTTGGGAGGAAGATCCTGGAGGCAGTCTTGCCTGTCTACGATCATCTTCGGTTCTTGGTGCTTCCTTTCACTTTAGAGCCCTGTTGGCTCTAGTTCAGTGTGCTGTGTAACAAGTTCTTGGGGTGTTTCCCCTGTTCAGGGTCCGATGACACTTCAGTTGTTTTGTTGGGCTATCTCTGATCTGATGCTTCATATCTGCTCTGGTGACTTTGGGGGCCTTGCGCTTGGTCCTTGCCTTTTTCCCGCCTCTGGGGAACTCAATGGTTGGACATCCCAGAGTTACCAATAACCTGTATTGGACGACAGAGAAAAGAGGATTTTAGTCATACCTGTTAAATCCTTTTCTCTTAGTCCATACAGGTTACTGGTCTCCTACCCTGTCAAGGGACCATGCTTGGCTCTCCTGTGGCAGATTGTGGGGGTCCTTCGGGTCTTCTTTGCCTTCCACTATCTAGTCATAATTAGTGTCTCAAATCTTCCTGGAGCTGGTTGGCTAGCTGCAACCAAGGAGGGAAGGTAGGCTCCACCACCTGCAATCAATTCTAGAATTGTTCCTGCTTACTTAAAGGGGTGGATCGCCTACCCAAAGTTACCAGTAACCTGTAAGGACTAAGAGAAAAGGATTTAACATGCAAGACTAAAATCCTCTTTTCTTGTTAGCTTCCCTCTCTCCATCCACCTCAACATTCTCCAATCATATCCTCCCCCTCTACTCGCCCCTTCCTGAGGAATCAGGGATATATATTGTACATGCTTGCATTTTCCATCCACTTCCTGCATCACCCTGTGAGAACCTGTGTTAATTCAAGATAATGGTAATGCCCATTGAGGACCTGAATGTCCTCACATGGTGCTACTGTAGATCCAATGCATAGACCTCTGGGCAATTAAACTACAATGCCCTGTGTAACCCTTCATGTCCTCAGAGTACTACCATAATTATGAATTAACACAGGTCCTCACAGGGGTGTGTGAGAAGCAGACAGCAAATGCAAGCATACTGCTCGCTGCGCTGATGTCTCAGATGCCTCTGGAGGGGTCGAGTATAGGGAGAGGAAGGTGGGAGCATATTGAGGCAGAGGGAGCAGACTTGGATACAATTTTTTTCTCTCGTCTACAATACACCCCCCCCACACCTCATATAATGTGAAAAGGGGCAAAATTGTGAGTATTATATGTGATAATTTATAGTAAAATAAATATAAGCATACTTTTGCAGTGGTCATATGTACAAACAAAAGTGGAGCCATTCTGGGGCAAACCAACTGCACCATAGGAACAAATATAAATTCCCCTTGATTGAATTGAGGAACTTAGACCCTTGACTGCTAGGCAGGACTTCATTGCCTTGAATTTGTTCCCTACAGTGAAGGTGACCTGCTCAAAGTTAGAATGATGAGTAAGGCCCCAATAGCCTTGCGCACAAAAGGCGAAAGCAGCCATTCTGGAGGGGAGAAAAAAAAAATCCCAAAACCCCCCAAAAGCTTTAAATGAGGATTTTTTTTTTTGATTGCACTTTCAACCAAGAAAATCTAAACTAGTGGAGTGGCGTGCCCCTCCAGTCGAAAGGGACTATTTGTGTTTTGAGGTCACCCTGTCCACATAGGAGGCCGCAGATGGTGGAGAAGATCACAAGACCCCAGAATGGAAAAATTTAACGAGCATGTGGACCATGGTACATCCCCAGTGTGAGAGGACCCCCCGGCCAAATATGGCCCAAGACCCAGGAAAGGTCCCCCACTGCCGCCCCCCAACTCCCAGCAGACTGAACTCACCCCCCTCACTCCAAGGCATCCTCACCTTCCCCACCTACGAAAATACAAAGGTAGAACTTGTATATAAATGACACATCCACCTTATTAAGTAGACGTTTGCATGGACGAAACCACACAGTTTGAATTGTGATGCATGATTTAAGCCCAGTGCTAACTCAAGGATGATACAGGTCTCTCCCACCTCCCTAAATGGGGCCTTTAACCGCTTGAATGTTCGAGAAGTTTCAAAACACACTGCTGAAGTTAAAAGCTACATTTAAAGCGGAACTTTCATCTGCTATAAAGTCACCCTACTATAATTAAGCAGGTAGCGACTAGCTTTCGAATATGTATTTTACCTCTGAAGTTTACACCATTCTAAAGAAATCCTTAATTCCTTCAATCCCGACTGACGGCCGGGTTAGCGTAGTCTGCACTATCAGTCCCTTCTGGTTACCATGTGGGACTGAAAGCGCAAGCGTGCAGACAAGATGTCTGCGCTGTAGCCGGGGTTCCGGTCTCCTACAATGAAGGATTCTTTTAGAATGGCGTACATTTCAGAGGTAAAATATATATTCTAAAGCTAGTCACTACCTGCTTAATTATAGCAGGGAGACTTTATAAGCAGATGAAAGTTCCACTTTAAATCAGTAGGAGGTTTTATCTGATCCCAAAAGTGGAGCTGTTTTGTGCATAACACCCCAAGTAAAAACACAGAGGCCAAGGAAACAAAGCCAATTACTTCTGCATTCGCTTCTCTATAACAGGCCTCGCTGCACTGATCCACTCATCTTGGTTGCAGGCTCCTAAAGAAGAAAGAATAAAGCAGAATTAAAAAAGGTTAAATAAGGTTCATATGGAAGAGTCATTTGCAAGAATACAAACATCTGCAAATGAATGGCGCTAGGTCAGCGCTCATAAGTACAGATCAGGCGAGCATGTACAATAGGCTTATTATGACTGGTAAACCAGCCTAATAGTACTACAGAACAGCTTGTATAGTTTTTTCTGGAAATCAATTAGAAATTGAATTTCAATTCAATAAGCTAAAGTGGAGCAATGATGGAACAAACCAGCTGCGTCATGGGGAGGAAATGAGGACTATCAATTTAACCCTCTGAGTGCCAGTTGTGGGCCCCTCTGGAACTCAAGGGGTTAAGTGGGGATTTAACTCCTTGAATGCTGAAGGTCACCAAAGCATTGATTCACAATGTGTTAGAATCCTCTCCAGCATTCTAAGGTAAAAGTCAACGGTAAGTTTGGGAAATTTCCCCTATTTTAAAGCTGGGTTGTTCCAGAATTACACCTCTTTTAGCTTACAGAGATACGCCTTAACCATTTGCATGCCAGAGAGGTGTCCAACATATTGCAATGTGTTGGATACCTCACCAGCACTCAGAGTTAATAAACCTTTCAATGTGTGGTGGTGGGGGGGTAATCCAACACATTGCTTTCTAATGCTTTGAATACCAATGGCAGTCAAAGGGGTTTTACATGTCCACAAGGTCTATGAAAGGAGCTTTTGTCAAAATGGCTTGACATCAAAATCAGCGTGACGACAAGTGAAAGTGAGTCACCAGCTTAGTCCATTAGCCCACTTAGAGCTGAAGGCAAGCAAAGCACTGCAGCACCTCTCAGGGCTAGTTATCAGGGGGTTTCCAGACCTTTCCTCAAGGGCTACTATCTACAGGGATAGTAATAAATCATTATTATGTTGTATCCCTTAAAATTCTGAATTCAACGATACCAACGGCATCTCTCAAACCTTTATGGTTTGAGAGATATCTGCTTTCAAAGTTCCCTCTCCCCTGACGTCAGCATTCTATCTGGACCGGCGGCGGCTCTGCAGCAGTGCTGAGATCTCGTTATAGAAACAGAAATCCTTCACTAAAATGGTCTTCTACGTGTGTTTGCAAACCAAGCACACGTAGAAGACCATTTTAGTGAAGCCGCCGCTTGCTCACTGACCGGATTCCCCTGCTCTCAGCTAGAACACGGACGTCAGGGGAAAAGCCAAAAACAGGGAACTTTGTAAGCGGATTTCTCTCAAACCATAAAGGTTTGAGAGATGCCGCTGTTATCGTTGAATTCAGAATTTTAAGGGCTACAACATGGGGAATAGTAATAATGAAGTATTACGATCCCTTTAAAGCAGACATGTTTCCCCAAGAAATGTTTATTCTGTTTTACAGAGAATTAACTCTGTATCAATCTTGTATTAGCAATTTTTAAGTAAAATATATCCTTTTGAGAAATGAACCATTATGGTTTTTGTAAAATTTCAGGTCATTGAGATATTGCACCTAAAAAAAAAATGCAAGTTTGAGCTGCTATAACTTTTTAATAAAACTCCTCTCAACAGTGGGAACACAGTTGTTGTACTCAGGAGGATAAACCTTACAATATAAATTTCACTTTATATTAAGTGTTACTGTCCCTTTAAATACTAGCCTGTATATGGCCTTTGCGGAAACTTTGCACACTCTTGTGTTAAATAAAGTCTCATTTCATTTAAGTTTCAGAAATATTTGATGGTATTCTGAAGAGTTTGGCATCCTCTCTGGGACCCAAGGGGTTAATTGACTTTTACACTGCTCAGTCAGTAGAAAGGAAATGATGTACTTCCCTGGTGTCTGCTGAGGTATTCATATAACAGTACAGGAGTAGGCAACCTTTGACTCTCCAGCTGCCGGTGACTACAACTCCCAGAATTTCCAAACAGCGCTAGTTGTCTCCAGCAGCTGCAGAGCCAAAGGTTGCTTAATCCTTCAATAATCCATTCCTTATAAACTGATCAGATGAAAGACGGTTTTAAAGATACCCCTGCTTAAACACAAGTGGGCTAGTCAATGTGTCATTTTCATTGGTCTATGTTCTCTGACAGGGACAGTATTTTAATCTCTTAGGTGCTAAAGACGTCCAACACGGGAAAGAAGCAATAGAGGATCAGGGCAGTCTACCTCTTAATTTAAATGACATTGAAAGCCTCTGGCAAACAAGTGGGAAGCCAAGAATCCTTTGTTCTCTGTTTGGGGTACAAGTGTCAGAGGAGAACTCCTCCTAAAAACAACCCTCTACTTGGCTTATTATTGCCATAAAATGCTAATGAGCCTTGATTCAAGAAACAACATCTATAATCTGTCCTGGATGTTATGCCCAGACATGACACTTAATCGCAGTTTCAATACATTGAAACAGGCCAAGTGTGTGAGCCTACTTAACCCATCAACAGCCAGAGGGCTGTGCAATGCTTTGCAAAAGAATGACTGTAAACCTCTGGTCCTTAAATGTTACCATGTGCAGTGACTAAAGTTTGACGACCAGCACCAAGTGTCATGTCTGCCTCCATTGACATGACATCCAGGACTGAATGAAAATGCTATATATTGAACAAAGGGGGAAGAAAAACATAGGGCTCATTTGGAGTTTCTGACAATAGTGGTAGGAAGGGTTTATTATTAGGTGGTAGAATGATTTGCTTACATGTATATATCAACAAAGATGCAATTTGTTAGCTATGTAAATTACAAAATAAAGTACCTAAATCGATTGGTCCTTCCCTTAAACCATCCAACTCGTACAGCCTTCCATTAACTGGGACGTAACTGACAAAGTGAAATGCGTCATCATCCTTTGCTGTAGATTTAGCATCAAACTCAAACATCTGTTGTCTGTTGAATAGGGTAAAAAAAAAAATCATAATGAGTTTCTAAGTCTATGGAAAAAAAACAAAACAAAAAAATAAATAAAAAAATAATCTGTACAGAAATTCCTAACGACCACCATGAATCAATTCTGCATGGACAGGTTCTAAAAAAATTGATCTTTAGTCGGTACTGGATATCATATGTCCATGAAGGCAGCCATGATTTTTTGTTGCATGAAGCAAGGACCCCAAATTCCTCTCATTGAAGGTTCCCTAATAAGGCTAAGGGAAAGACTGAGTCCCACAACGAAGCACTGGAGTTGAATCCAATGACATAATATCCAGCATTAAAGATTAATTTTCAGAATCAATCCACACAGAAATGATTCTTAGTGGTCACAGAGATAAGTGGGAAGATGTTAGAAGATGTTTGCATTCCTTTAACCCAGTGATTCTCAACAATGGTGCTCAGGACACACCAACAGAACAGTTTTAAGGACACTCCTACTTGATCCCATGTAGGTAATCAGTGTCTCAGTCACTGTGATCGATATACCTGTGCTTAAAGCGGAACTTTCAGTTCATACTTCGTTATCATGCATTCATTTAATGCATGGTGACCAGCTTTAAAATAGACATCTTACCTTTAAAAAATAGCTCAGTGTCTGTAGCTGTCAGACTGGAGGAGGGAAGTGCAACACTTATTGGACATGGAACACTTATATTATTGCCCTCACCACAAATTATCTGAATTTTATAAGGCCTTTGGCATCTGATTCAACATTATTGGAGCTTCTACTTCACTCTCCTCCACCCATGTTGAGATATAATTGCCAGGCCTATAGAAGCGTTGCACCCAGCCCTTTAGTCCCATCCAACATTCTGGTCAGATGTCTATTTGATTAGATCATACCTCTTCGCTATCACCCAGGTCCAAAATTCCTCTACTCCTACCCCTATGTCCTCCACCACCTCTACTTCTGCTATTTCTTACTTCTGTTCTTTCCTTCTGTACTCTTGCCCTATGGCATTATATTTCTATTTTTTCTTTTCCCTCTTCTTTCTTCTCTCTCCCATCTGTTTTCCTTTTTGTAAGCTACTAGCTTCAGTGTATCTAGTATAAACTACAGATTCTACTATATCAATGTCATGATTTATAGGTTATCGATGTTTGAAGTGGCTTTCTACCTTGTTGTAATTGCTGGTCAAAGATAATTTGGTTGATCTGTTTTACTGTACTGGACACATAGCATTATCTTTCTGTTTTTGAAGAATTGTACACCTGTATAAATATTTCTCTGAATAAAGTAATTTTTGGGGAAGAAAAAAAAAAAAAAGAAGCCCATTGTAAAGGAATCGTTCCCGTTTGGAGACCGGAACCCAGGCTACAGCGCAGACATCTTGTCCACGCACCTGCACTGTCAGTTCCGGTTTCCACTGAGTAACACTGCAGTGTACCATATGGTTACAGAAAGGGACCGACGGCACAGGCACGAGGACCACACTAACCTGCCCATCAGTCCCCAAACGGGAATGATTCCTTGGCTATTTTTTTCAACGTAAAACATCTATTTCAAAGCTAGTCCCCATGCGTTTAATGAATGCATGGCGATCAAGTATGAAACGAAAGTTCCACTTTAAGGTCCAGTTGTCCTGCTTGCAATGGTCATTTCCACCTTTATTAACATCATGGACAGGCTGAAGATGTCATATGTCGAGGTAAGGTGCAAGGATAAATTCATAGAGGCCATTAGGATTTTCTGGCCATAGTAAAATACAAGTGTAGGTTATTATGAGGTGTTAATTCTCCTTTAATATAATGCCAGGCCATGAAATTTGTCTCTCTTATGGAAATCCCCTTTTCCTCTCAAAGCCATAATTCTACAAGAAATGAATGTACTTCAAAATGTTTCAGTATCGATGTGAACATTTCCTTTGCTTTTATTTTTCATTAGTACAAAAAATATGTAGTAGCTCCATAATCTTGTCAAGCTAAACTGTGATTTTAATACAACACAATCTGATGAGTGTGTAACAAAAAAAAAAAAAAAAAAAAAAAAAAAAAAAGGTGATTCCATGTAAAAGTTGTAATGTAAGGGAGACAGCTATACCTGTAAGTTTTGATTATTCCTTAGCCTACTAGAGCCAACTACAATAGAATGTAGCATCCAAATGGTTAATAGTAGTTACCTAGGTAGGGGTCTTTCATATAGCATCCCCATTTAACCTTGAGCGTCAGGGAGGTATCTAACGCATTGCAATGTATTGGATACCTCTCTGGCACGCAAAGATTTCAATCAATGGTCATTTTAATTTGGTTGCTATGGTGCAGTTGATTTGAATTTACTCATACATATACACCATGCAATTTTGTGAAAACGGCTACTTCAATGACAAACCAAAAAAATACACATCGTTCAAGATGCACCATTAAGGGGTAGTTTAGTCAGTCTGGAATAAAATCTTCCTGGTGTGGTTACAGAAAACATTTCATGCAGTGTTACTGAACGTTCTGTCCCCTAGGGAAGTGACTGTCTGCCAGTCATCAAGAACAGAACTGGTCAGATTTTAAAGGTGTCCGATCACATAAAATCCACGTTTGTGATTTTCAAACAGCTGTAGGCACTTCTGAACTTAGATGTACATGACCTATCCAACCCACTAACACTTTAACCGTTTTAGTGCTAAGACATGTACGCAAGGCATTGCTGTGCATTGTCACTGAGACACGGAGGTAATGTATGGACAACAGAGTGCCTGCATGTCAAGCCATAACCCCTTAAGGACTAGCGCACGTGAACACGGTCGGCACTTAAGGACCACAAAGCGTTTTTTTGTTTGTTTGTTTTTTTTAAATGCGATTCAGGGCTCCCTGAACGGCACGCAGCCGCACGGGGAGCCCTGAGATCGATGACTTACATTTACGTCATGGGTCCTTTAGGGACATCCACCCATGACGTACATGTATGGCCTGTGTCGTTAATGTGTTAATTAGCATAATGTATAAATCTATAGTACAGTCCATAAGTATTTGGAGAGTGACAAGTTGTTTTGGCTCTGTACCTGCACACTGGATTTGAAATTAAACAATGACTAAGAAGATAAAGCAGACTGTAGCTTTACTTTGAGTGTATTTACATCCATAAACCGCGTAAGAATTACAACTTTTTTTTTTTTTTCCAAATACTTCCTTTATTTTAAGGGAACAAAAGCAACTGGACAAATAATCTGAAAGTAATTTAAGATTATGACTTCCTGAAATCTGCGTCCCATATACATCACCAGATGCTGGGTGCTGGGCATGTTCTCAGGTGATGCTCTGCCAGGCCTGTACTGCAAGAATCTTCAGTTCATGTGACTGTCTTGGCCAGTCCTAAAAAAACTCAGTGGATGCTTTAGAAGCATGTTTGGGGTCACTACTTCTGCAAGGTGACCTGCCTGCCAATGTTTTTGTGGCATTTGGTTGGATCTGAGCAGATACCATTCCTGTACACTTTAGAATTCATCCTGCTGCTGCCATCAGTAGCCACATCATCAACTATAACAAGTGAGGCAGTTCCAGTGGCAGCTGTATAAGCAATAGCTGTTCCAGAAATCTACAGGAGTTTATGTTGTTTTTATGACAATGTAACACAGCCTTTCTGTTCTTGAGGATTACCAGTGGTTTGTACCTTGTGGTAAAATCCCTCTGTGGTTATGCATTTGTAGTCTCCTTATGGTACTCTTTGACACATTCTGGAGAAGGTTCTTGATCTGTTCAACAGTTGAAAAGGGTTTTTTTTTTTTCACAAGTGCAAGCATTCTTCAGTAATCCACTACAGGGGTCTTCTGTGGTCTACTAGGTCATTTACTACTGCTGAGGTCACGTGCATTCTTGCATCTTAACGTACCAAACAGTTGACTTTGAAACATCTAATGATTTGGCTATGTCTCCGATTGATTTATTCGGATTTTTCAGCATCATGAAGGCCTGGTATATTGGCATTAACACTTCTTTGCTGTTTGTGCTGAGAAACAGTAATCGACTCAAAATACAAATCTACACTTAGAATCACCTATAGACATTTTGTTAGCTTTCTTGAATATGATGATGCAAAAACACATACATGGCCAAGAAAGTTAAGCAGCCAATTGCCCAATTACTTTTGGCTCCCTAAAATGAAGGCACTATGCATAGAAAGGGCGGTAATGTCTACACAGTTCTTTATTTATGGATGTAAATACATTCAAATTAAAGATGACAGCCTGTTTGTGAGCATGCTTAGGGATGGCTACATGTCACAAATGGTGGAAGTGCAGACAAGAAATAACAATGATTGAGACCTAGTGATGGCAAATAAAAGACATGGTGTCCCATGTTAAGGCAGGAGAGCATTTGGAAAACAGTGATCACAACATGGCTACATTTGAGATTAGTTTTGAAAAGCAAAATTGTATAGGTTCAACCAAAACAACATACACTGGCATAAATTATTTAAAGGCAAAAATACTGAGGAAAATGGTCCGAATTTAAATTTGGGTTGCAGAAATGTATTCGAAAGTATATACCAGTGGTGAACAAATGCAAAAGTACTATATCACAGCCAATACGGGTAAAAGCAAATATAAAGAAAGAAATGGCAATGAAAAAACGGCATTTAAAATATTTAAGTCTGAAGAAATACTTGAAATACTGGGATTGCAACAAAGATTGAAAAAAGCAATCAGGTTAGCAAAAACAGATAATTAAACTCATTGCAAGGAAGAGCAATACTAATACAAAAAGTTTTTCAAATACATATATAGTGAAAACTTGAGGTAATACATTGGACCTTTCAAAAATGAGATGAGTGAGTTGATTAGAGAGGATTAGAAAAAGGCTGATGTTCTAATCATCAGTGTATACCAGGGAACAAGAGATGGTAGAAGAGCCTCAACAAATAAAACTACACCATTATCAGATATTGGGTTAACACAAAACATGTCATGGAAAGACTGAACAAAATTAAGACTGACTAAGCATCGGTTCCTGATGGTATACATCCAAGGGTTTTTCAGGAACTCAGTGCAGTTAGCATAACCCCTCTTTTTACACTTCAAAGTGTAAAGTCAAGCATTTGGGAAGAAAAAATCCCAATGCTACTTATTAACTTAATAGAATCATTTTAGGGGACTCGTTACTAGAGAAAGACCAGGGAATCCTTGTAGACTAAAGTAGTAGCAAAAGCAAACAAAACCCTGTCTTGCATAAAAAGGGGTATAGAGGCAAGAGTGGATAACATTTTGCCAATGTACAAATCATTGGTAAGACCTCACCTCGAACATTCAGTGAAGTTTTAGGCACCAGTTCTGAAAAAGGATATTCTAGAATTGGAGAGAGTACAGCGAAGAGCAACAAAATTAATCAAGGGAATGGATGACTTGACGTATGAAGAACGTCAAGACAAAGTTTATTTACTCTAGAGAAAGATGAATAAGAGGAGATCTTATCACAATCTATAAGTATATGAGCGGTCAATACAAGAATCTCTCTGCTGAGCTATTCTTTCCAAGGCCTGATCAAATAACCAGGAGCCACTCAAGATTAGAGCAAAGGACATTTCAACTACAGCAGAGGAAGGTGTTTATTTTTTACAGTAAGGTCTGTTAAATTGTGAAATTCCTTGTCCAAGGGTGGCAGATACAATATTTACAATTAAGAGAAAATTAGATAAATTTATTTCAATAGGGAACATACAGGGTTATACTGTGTATTAGTAGGCAAAACAGGAATTTCCAAAAAAAGCTTATTTGGCAGCAAGAAAGCGGTTATAATTCTCATATATCTGGGTTATGACCTAATTTACTGTGTTACTATGTAATTGGGCTGCACGTTGCACAAATAATACATTAGGTCAGCCAAGCCCTCAATCTTTGGGGAACTTAGCAACTCCCTTAAATACAGCTTAAAGAACAATTACCACTAACTAATAATATCCCCCCACCACACATACCTTACTATTTCCAGAAAATCCTAACGGCCCCTATGAATTTTGTGCTTGTGTCTTTCACTAAACATAGCCAGTAGGTCATTTTTTTCCCTCAGGGCTTGTTCTTTAAATATACCACAGAAGCCTATAAAAACTATTTTGGGGGCTTGTTTCAAACACACAAATCCGTGTTGCCTCAGGGTGTGTCACTAACAACACGCATTCCTACAAATTAATGTTTCCTCAGGGCAAAAACACAAAACACAAAGGGGAAATGATTAAGCATGCCCAAATCAGGGATTTGGTGCATGTTTGTATTTGAAATGAGCCCAGTTAGTTGTCCTTGTAGACCGAGTTAGAAAGCCACTTTAGCCACTGTAGAGTTACTCGGCTCATGCTGCTCTCACCACTGTCTCCTCTAACCAGGGGAAAGAGAGAAAGTTGGAAGCTCTGTATTAATCCTATTTCTGTGCATGACTTGGACAAGGTTCAGTGTTCCAGGCTGCTGCCCAAACATGATCCTGCTGGAAACAGGTTGGCAGTGAATTAGGCACAACAAAGCAAATGTGATGGGAGGGGAAACCAATACAGATTTCAGCCTCCTTGAAATTATGGGGACATTTAATGTCAATTCTTCTAGGGTTGTGCTGCCAAGTATATATTAATATGGAAGTATTTTTTTCCAAATGCTATCTTCGTAAAATAAATGGACAGTGTGTGTGTGTATAGTTTGTGTGTGTTTTGTGATATGCAACTAACTCTGTACAGTACGAATCTGCAGCATCATTTGAACACTCTGCATCACTAGGTTAATGAGCAAAGTGGTGTTTTTGTTTTTCTGTGTATGTATTTCCAGGTTTACTCAAACTCTGCTGCCCCCCAAAGTGTGCATTTTGTGTTTTTTTTATTTTTGCTTTTTCATTATGGGGAAGATTGGGGGTGGGGGGAGGTGGAATTTTGGAGCCTGTACAACTCCTTGCTTGCCCCCCTGGCAACTCCTCTGAAAATCACACCTGCATGAATAGATCCATAGGAGCATCAGTATAGAGGAGATTTGAATATCTCCTCCTTACTGACACCAATAGGTGTGCATGTCAAGACAATGGTAATGAAACCAAGGAACAGAAGCACTCACAGTACTTTTTACTTTGCGAAAAAAACTGTGTATTTATTAAATCAACATATTTATAAACGTTTTAGGCAGGTGTGAAAAATGCTGGTAAGAATGCTTTAAAAAAATAGACATGTTAATAGATTTTTCTTCTGTTCACCACAATGTATTTTGTTAATTAATAAAAATAAACAAGTCAAATCAATATTTGGTGTGACCACCCTTTGCCTTCAAAACTGCATCAATTCTTCTAGGTACACTTGTACACAGTTTGTTATGGAACTCAGCTGGTAGGTTGTTCCAAAAATCTTGGAGAACTAACCACAGTTCTTCTGTGGATTTAGGCAGCCTCAGTTGCTCCATGTAATCCAGACAGACTCGATGTTAAGATCAGGGCTCTGTGGGGGCCATACCATCACTTCCAGGACTCCTTGTTCTTCTTTACACATAGTTCTTAATGACTTTGGCTACATATGTTTGGGGTCATTGTCATGCTGCAGAATAAATTTGGGGCCAATCAGATGCCTCCCTGATTGTAATGCGTGATGGTTAAGTATCTGCTTGTACTTTTCCACATTAAGGATGCCATTAATTAAAAAAAAAAAAATAATTATCACCTTTTCGGTATAATTATCATACACCTGACTATGGGCTCGATCCAAATGTTGGCGCTAAAAATACTTTACCATATAAGCTAAGTGAATTTACTTAGCACTGCTGCAGTATATGTTTGTCGGAGATAGATATATATATATCACACATACACACATTATTTCTTTGGCATATTTACACAATGCGACAATAAATGGAGGCATTTACGTTGTAGAATACTCATGGCACAATAAAAGGTAACCCTTTGAGTGCTTTGCAATGGTTGTGTACCCCTCTGCCACTCAAAAGGTTAAATTATATAAATGTTAATGCTTTGTAATAATCATATTGTTTCATTTTACAGGAAGAAGGAGAAGACAGAAGAGAAGAAGGAATATAAGAAAGAAGAGAAGACTGAAGAGAAGGACAGAAGAGGACCAGGAAGCTGAGGACTCCACTGGACATCAGGCGTATTGGTAAGTGTTACTTGTAAGACTATGTTTTTTTTTTTTTAACTTAGTCGGGTTAACCCTATGAATGGCAGCGGGGTAATTATACCCCACTTGCACACATAAGGTTAATTCTACTAACGTCTGACACATTTTTCATACTTTGGATGTATTGATATGGGGCTTAGGGCCCCATACCAATACATCCACTGAGGACTTAGGTGTTTTTTTTGTTTTTTTTTTAATTCAAGTTTCTGCGTCGCCGGATAAGTGACTCAAGTTATATAAAAAAACAGCTGTCTCCAACATTTGGATCGAGCCCTATATGCCTACAAAAGCCCTGGCTTTGTGCAAGTGTACAATGAAGAAAATATACCTTGAAGATGCCGTTTTGAAGGCAGAGGGTGGTCACACCAAATACTGATTTGGTTTAGATTTTTCTTCTGTTCACTCATTATGCTTGTTACAGGATAAATATAAACTATTGACAGGTCTATTTTTGAAAGCTTTCTTACTTTACAGCATTTTTGAACATGTCTAAAACGTTTGCACATTAAATATACTGAACCAAATGATATGCATATTTTCTGCTTCTAAAACAATCTGCATTTTAAGGCCACGGTTTGAAGCAGGTTTGTGCTGATAATGCTTACACATCAATGTTATGCCCAATTTCTTCTAATATCATAATCTGCACCTTGTTCCTGGCAATAATTTGGATTCTGCAGCTACGATTCTGCTTATTAATTTTCATTGAATGAAGTTGCACTCAGTGTGTCGGTCTCATTTCGATACTCTTATTGTGGGGTTTTGGCTGTATACCTTCATACTTACTATACCTGTTGGATTTGTTTTAGTTTGTGTTGTTTAGAACCTGCTATTGCAGGGCAGTATTTAGATTTAGTTTATGTATACAGGATTACATTTTATTTTACCACAATGTTGTTCTTTAGGGAAGGGGGTTTGGTGGTGTACCTATTCTTCTCGTTGCTCTATAATTAGGTATGACTAAGGAACAAATCAATTTTTGGAGAACTGATGATTCGTAGTTAATTTTTAGTTGTATAATTCTGGAGAAGCGCAGTGCTTGAGTACAAAGAACTTTTAAAAAAATTTTTTTTTGTTAGTATAATTTCTGACTTTCTTTTTGTGTCCCTGCTGGACCATAGGATTCTGGGAAAGCAAAAGTCCTATCTAGATTTCCTGCTATTTCCAGATAAACTGAGGCTGCAACCTTCCAGTAAAGGTGTTATTAGTGGTATCATGTGTTTGTGCACTAGTCTGGAAAGCTCAGTCTCTTTCCAAGTCATGCACTTGGAAAGGTGAACACTAAAATTCTTCTACCCTTAATTAACCAAAAACAATGAATATCTCGTCCTACAGAGAGCAATGGCTAAAGGCCACTAAGTTCACATGCGGGAGAAGAATTTCCTATTCTAAATTACGCTCACCTTACATTTTCACCCTAGTTGCCTCCAAAGCAGTCTGTCTCTTAAAGAGAATAAAAAAAAACTGACAATCATAGGGAGGATTTAAAATGAAACATTTGTTTACTGCATAGAGAATCGTGAAAACTGTTCTTTGGAAAGTAATGAGTAAAATGTTAATGTATTCCAAACATTGAATGTGAAACTTAAAGTGTTAGTAATGTCTGAAAAAACCTTTTTTGCATTTAGAAGAGCTTAAAAAGCTGATCTAAATGCAAAAAATGTATCTCTCAAACCGCTATGGTTTAAGAGATACGGGCGTTTAAAGTTTGATTTCTCCTACTGACAGCTGTAAAGCTGTCAGCAGGAGATCCATGTCGGTCGACACGCTGGCGCTTGAGAAGTGCCGGGATCTCGTTAATTACACGGAATCCCTTCATTGTAATGGTCTAAAACGTGTGCCTACTGTTCAGGCACACGTTTTAGACCATTCCAATGAAAGGATTCCATGTAAGTAAAGAGAACTTGGCACTTCTCAAGCGCCAGCGTGTCGACCGACACGGATCTCCTGCTGACAGCTTTACAGCGGTCAGTAGGAGAAATCAAACTTTAAACGCCTGTATCTCTTAAACCATAGAGGTTTGAGAGATGTTTTTTTATTTGCATTTAGATCAGCATTTAAGCTCTTCTAAATGCAAAAAAACTTTTTTTCAGACATTACTAACACTTTAAAGTGGACCTGTCACCTTAAAGGGATAGTAATACTTAATTTTAACTTTATTTTGTAGGCATTAAAAAACCATGAGGAATTATATAAATCATATGGATCTAAACTTTGCTTTTAACCTCTTGAATGCATTTCTTTGTAATGTGTTGCATAACCCTCTGGCAATCTTGATAAGTGTCTGAGATGTGATGGTGCTTTGTTTGTAAAACAGCTGTGATTTTGTTCCTTTCTTTGAAACCCCTTAAAGGGATAGTAATACATCGTTTTAACTTTATTTTATTTTGTAGGCATTAAAAAACCATGAGGAATGATATAAGTCTTATCTCTCAAACTTTTATGGTTTAAGAGATATTCACAAACAAAGTATCCCCCACCCTGTTCAACCAGATCAGAAGGGAGGTGCCCAGGTAGACTGCAGAGAGGGACAATCTTCAATTCAAATAAGGGAAAAAGCTGTAAAACTTGTCAAGGGGGGAAGGGCTTTCATTGTTTTCATACAAAGAAAATTGTCCCCTGCTGTTATCTGTCTGGTCATACAACCTGATCCACACCTGAGAAGAGATGGCTTACACTAGGTAAAAGGGGCGGGGAGGGGAAAATTTGTTTGTGAATATCTCATAAACCATAAAGGTTTGAAAGATAAGACTTATATCATTCTTCATGTTTTTTTAATGCCTACAAAATAAAATAAGTTACAACGAAGCATTACTATCCCTTTAAGGGGTTTCAAAGAAAGGAACAAAATCACAGCTGTTTTACAAACAAAGCACCATCACATCTCAGACACTTATCAAGATTGCCAGAGGGTTATGCAACACATTACAAAGAAATGCATTCAAGAGGTTAAAAGCAAAGTTTAGATCCATATGATTTATATATCGTTAATTTTAAAGACCTTTAAATCTGCATACATCTTGTGTTAGCCAATTGTTATAGGATATACAGTTGATGAATCTTTATTTCATATATACAAACCAAGCACACGTAGAAGACCTTTTAAGTTAATTATTTATTTTTTATTAACGCAATCACGGCTCTGCAGCAGAGCCGCCTGATGGTCGTATGACAGGCTTTCTTTGCAGTCTGCTACAACTCTGACTTCAGGGAAAGGGGAGAGGGGGGGACTTTGCGAGTGAATATCTCTCAAACCATAAAGGTTTGAGAGATGTCACTGGGGGCAATTTTTTTTTTTTTTTTACTCCTACAATATTGGGATTAGTAATTTTAAAGTATGACTATCCCTTTAAATGCTCAATGGATTCTGGGATGGCAGAGCGGCATGCAGACACACTGCCATCCAAGAATACCACATGTCGGGACCGGCGTGATGGTCCTGGCACATCAAGGGTTGTTGAAGGGATAGTAATGTTTCATAATAAAAGCAGCTCTAATTAATCATCATAGTATTTGGACATTGGAGAGTGTTATTTCAATTCTGTCAGAGTTGTAGTTCCAGAGTAATTCAATGTCAAAGTGTCCCCTCCCACCCCTTTTACTGATGTAACACTGTTCAGCCAGATCAGAAGGGAGGTGCCCAGGTAGACTGCAGAGAGGGACAATCTTCAATTAAGATTAGGGAAAAACTTGAAAAGCTTGTCAAGGGGGGCAGGGATTTCATTGTTTTCATAGGAATAAGAGTGTCCCCTTCTGTTATCTGTCTGGTCTATAGACTGCATTCCACAAATGAGAACAGATGGCTTACACTAGGTAAAAGGGGCGGGGAGGGGAAACTTTACGTGTGAATATCTCAAACTATAAAGGTTTGAGAGATAAGACATATCATTCTTCATGTTTTTTTAATGCCTACAAAATAAAATAAAGTTAAAACGAAGTATTACTATCCCTTTAAGGGGTTTCAAAGAAAGGAACAAAATCACAGTTGTTTTACAAACAAAGCACCATCACATCTCAGACACTTATCAAGATTGCCAGAGGGTTATGCAACACATTACAAAGAAATGCATTCAAGAGGTTAAAAGCAAAGTTTAGATCCATATGATTTATTCTTTGCACCCTATGGTGGCCCAACTGCGATTTTCCCTGCATACCATGTGTCCTTAAACAAGTGATTCTCAGCTCCAGGCTTTAGGACACATCAACTGGCCAGGTTTTCAGGATAGCTCTAAGCAATCCAATGGTTGAGCCACTGTAATGCAGCTTACCAGGGATATATTGAAAGGCTGACCTGTTGGTTTGCAGAGGATGAGCGTTGGAGTGCTTGTAACCATACATGGAAGAGAAGAAGAAGGAGGAAAAAAAAAAAATGAACAGGTGCACATGATCCCTTCCAGGAAAGTGGAAAATCCACATCCTGTAAAGGTTACAACCACAATGGTTTATTGAAACCAAATGCAATATAAATATGGCAGGCAGCTAATACATACCTCATGGGATACCAAATTTGTTTTATGCAAACAACTTGCACTTCATCAGTGGCTACTGATGAAGTGAAAATTTTTGCATGAAACGTATTTGGCTTCTAGTGGGGTATGTATTCGCTACCTGCCATATTTTTTTGCCCCATCTTTGGGCTCAATAAACCATTCTTTTAGTCCTTACTGGAAGTGGATTTTTCACCCGTCTGGTGGCGATCATGCACAAGTTCTCATTCCCTAGTTTCATCCCTTAAGTGACAGAGGTGTTGGTTTGCAAAAAGTCGTGTAACCCCCTCTGGTATGCAAAGGGTTGAAGACTTATTGGCATGAGGGGAAAGACAGAGCATCTTATATATAAAAGCAAAAGAGCAATTATGGGACAAAACATCTGTACCATAAGGGAAAATGAAATCTTGCCACTGCTCTAAACTGGCTTTTAAAGGGATATTAATGTCCCAAAAAAATGATAAGCTAAATGGTAGATGGAATTAAAAAAGACAATGTGCTACTTCCTATCTCTCAAACATTTATGGTTTGAGAGATATATGAAAATAAAGGTCTCCGCTCCCTCCCCCTTCTCATGCGTCAGCACTATAGCCGACAGAATGAGATCCTGCTTTTGGGACCAGAAGGCAGCTCTTCAGGAGCGCTGTCATCGAGATATCCAACTATAAGTACTTCATCGGTATGGTCTAAAACGTGTGCTTGGTTTGCAAGCACACGTTGCAGACCATTCCGATGAAGTATTTATAGTTGGATATCTCGATGAACGCTCCTGAAGAGCCGCATCTGGTCGCCCGAGCAGATTCTGCCTCTGACAGCTTTACTGCTCATCAGGCAGAAAGGGGAGTGAGAAGAGACCTTTATTTTCGTTTATCTCTCAAACCATAGAGGTTTGACAGATACGAAGAAGCGCATAGTCTTTTTTAATTGCATCTACCATTTACTTTATAGTTTTTTTGGGACATTACTATCCCTTTAACCCCTTCACTTATCTAGTTATATTCAGTCTTGCAAGTGGCAGCTTTACAGAGACGTCTGGATACAGAGGGAAGAGGTGAGCTACTCCAGTCTTTAACCCTTTGAGTGCTAGCGGGGTATGCAACGCATTAGAGAGCGATGCGTTGCATCCCCCTCTGGCACTCAAATGGTTAACCTAATTTCTCCAGGTGCAATTCAGGAAGATAAATAAGTGCATTTCTGTATTGTTAGAGGTGAATAAAGGGTTTACTTTTAAAAGGTTGCACACGAAAGAGCGTGCGACCAAATGAGAGTTACCATATCGCCTGGATAAAAATGGCGACATGAGAATCTCGCACTGCATGAGATTCTCATTTTGCTTACTAAAAGGTTGCATCAAATACTCCCCGGCAGTAAAGTTTAACCCTTTGCAACCAATCCCTATCCAATCATGCTGTCCAGGTGCTTCATTTTGTCCTCAGCTGGGAAACACTGCATGTGCTGAATGATGTGCTTGATCCCATCATGCTGCCACGGCACTTTAACTATAGTAAAATTGAGCAAATCTACACTCCTCAACATTATCTCTGGCGTCTCTCCCTCTGTTGAGCTCGTCCCTCAGGGGGTGGGAGATGCACTGTTGTGTGATAATACACTTCAGTGAAATAAAGCTCTCCAACTTCCTGGCTTATTCTCCACAGCCTCTATTTCAAGAGAGAGAATTTCCAGATCTCAGAAAACCAGGCTGAGCAGAGCGACATATTGACTCGAGTTTCATCACTGCATCTCCCCAATCTCATACATTTATTAGGGAAAGAAATACACTACCGTGCAAAACTGTTGTGTACTTGTCGGATCACTTCAGAGTTGCTTAGCGCCAAACCCTTCATCTGAAAAAAAAGACATGAGATCATTAGGAGTCCAGCTCGGTCCTAACATCTAGCAGGGATTTCACCTTTCTACTCAGACTTTTGAGCTTTCCAGCAGGGAGGTATCATTATATATTATATATATACACATACATATAAAAAAAAAAAAAAAAAAAAAAAAAAAAAAAAAAAAATGGTGACATGGCAAAAAAGTGAAGTTAATGGATGCATGTATGCCTTAATTTCAACCTGGCCTGAAATCTCTTTTGAAGCTCCTAAAACGTATCAGCTTGCACCAAAGGGATGGAATAATTTAACAAAAAGGATTAATGATGCAAAGATGGATGCTCTTACTGAGGCGGTGATTTGGAAGGGTGACAGACAATTTAAATAGCAAAACAAAATCCAATCAAACTTACATTGCCACTAGAACAGTGGTTCTCAACTCCTGCCCTCCAGACCCACTAACAGGCCAGGACTTAGGGATTTCTCTGCTAGAGCACAGGTGTGATGATCAGAGGCTCATTCACATTGATTAACTCACCTGTGCTCTAACAAGGAAATCATCAAATCCTGGCCTGTTAATGAGTCCTGAGGACAGGAGTTGAGAACCACTGCTCTAGAATTAAGTTATGTCAGAGGAACAATGCAATGAGCTTTACTTACAGCAGCATCAAAGCTTTGGGTGAATTCTCTGAATTCAGACAGCGTCTCTCCCAAATGGACATCAGGATGTGTGGTGTTCAGTAAAATACTGATTATTGCCTGCGTGGCACACGCATTATTTATTACCTAGTTAGAATGGAGGGAAAAAAAAAAGACAAAAAGTGCACTGTTACTAAACAATAAGCCCCCATTTCGATGTAAAGTGATTAATTTTTAAACTTCATTTGCTACATTCACTGGAGAAGTTCTTGTGCAAAACATCTGCCCTATAAGGGACAAATAAACCTCTCCAAAATTCCGATTTCTTTAAATCCCTTAAAAGTGAAATTTAAATAAACTGACATTTTTATTTGCTGCTTATGGTGAAGTTAGGTCGACCTAGAACGGCTCTGCCAATGCACAGTCAATGCAGTGAGTAATATGAACAGAATGAGACAGAGGAGAGAATCTGGTGAAAACCTTTGAGTGCCAGAGAGGTATCCAACGACACTCATAGTTTTAAATAGGGCATTTAAACCCTTAAAAGGCACATTTAAATCAAGTGGAATCTGTAGAAGTTCATCATGGAGGAGCTGGGTTACCCTGGAACGGTTCCACTTTTACTCTGTACATATCACCCAATGATTTGAAGAACTATCTAGTATGTAAGGTATTAAAATGAAACAAACTAATTTCTTTGAATATGGCAGGAAGCTAATGGGATTTTCCAGCGCCCACGCACTATATCAAATCCTGTGGAACACATTCTGGAGATGTGAGTAATTAAACATGATTGAAACAGCAGATCACTATTTATCTCACAAAGTAAAGTAGAATGAGTACAGTGACATACAGTACAATGGGCCTAATTCGGAAAGTGGTACAGTTCTGGAGCAAATCAACTGTCCTACAGGGAACAAATGAAAATCACCCAGATACCCACTGATATAAATGGGGGTTTAAACCCTTGAATACAAAAAGGTATCTTACATGTGTTGGAGACCTCTGTAGCAATCAAGGGGTTAAAATGTCATATTTCAGTGGAGTGGAATTTTAAGTGGAAGTAAGACAACACACCGTCCTTGTATTTCACAAGAAGACATTTGGGGACATGGGACATTTTATAGTAAAGAAACCCAAAGGGACAAAAGAAAATAATTCAATCTTGCCGTTTCGATCTCCCGCCAATGAGAATCAGAGCGACAACGAACAAGCAAGTGGTGATCAATTCATGCCCGAGCGCCATTGTATTGGTATCCTTTTAAAAGGTCGCACGGAAAAGTGCATGCAACCAAATGACATACTTACGATGTCGCCTGGATGAAAATGTCGACATGAGAATCTCGCACTGCATGACATTTTCACACTGGTTATTAAAAGGTTGCATGGAAATTACAGAAGGTGAGTCGGCAGTATTGATTAACCCTTTTCGCCCAATACCTATCATGCTGCCCTGGCTAGTTGCACGTGTCATGTATAAAATTAATTCTGTCCGCAGCGAAGCTGTCAGTGCCACTGCAACACCAGAATATGAAAAACATAATGCTGCCCGGCACTTTAATTACCGTGAATAGCGCCGGGGCAGCATGACAGGATACAGAACATCAGAGGTTTAGAGACATGTGCTATGTCCCATCATGCTGCCCTGGCGATATTCATGGTAGTTGAAGTACCGGGGCAGCATGATTTTTTTTTTTTTTTTTTTTTTTTTTTTTTTTTTTTTCCATATTCTGGTGTTGCAGTGACAGCTTTGCGGAGGACAAAATTAATATTTTATACATGACACGTGCAACCATCCAGGGCAGCATGATTAGGTATTGGGCGAAAAGGCTTAAACAGTAATGCCGGCTCTCCTCTTGCAATTTCCTGCTATGTCATGTGACCTTTTAATAACAGACATGAGAATCTCACGCGGTCATGCAGTGTGAGATTCTCATGTCAACATTTTCATCCAGGCGACATGGTAAGTCTGTCATTTGGTCACACGCTCTTTCGTGTGCAACCATTTAAAAGTAAACCATTGTATTTCACATTTGATATTACCCGGCCCGACCACTAATTCAATCTTGTTGCGCCGGTCCCCCCAGCCAATAAGGACTGAGGTGACAAGATATAACATGTGGCGACCAAATTTTCTCTCATACATAACCACATGCAGTGAGGCAACCAATCACTGAGCCACCTCCTTTTTAAACCGTGTGGGAATTCTGGCTTCCCAGCCGCAATTGGGTATGGCGGCCAAGCAGTCCACACCAAGGGCAGTTTATCAAAGTCTATTTTTTAGCACAATTAGTCCGTGACGGCTGTAGGCCAATTACAGTCCCCATAGTACACTTTGTTTGAACCAAAATTGTTCCATTTTCACTTGCTGTTTCAAGGGGGTCTCGAGTCCTTCAATAGATGCTGTCTATACTCCTTCTACAAGCTAAAGCAATTATAAGCCATTTAACTTTATAGGTAGCCTTTAAAGGGAAACTACCAGTCCACACAAAGCTTCCTGCAAAGAATTACCCATCTGGTGACTAGCTGATCAATAGTACTAGTCGCCAGAATAATTACATCCTTATATAGAAATCCTACTGCTCCCGAGAATGACTGCCAAGAAACAGCGCAGACATCTTTACATAGAGACGGCTGCGCCATCAGTCTGCTCTAAGCAGCATAGCTTTGTATCTTAAAGTACCGGAAGGGACCGACGGCTGAGGCGCACAGATTCTTCTAAAGCGATGTTTCCTGGCCGTCAGTCTCGGGAGCAGTAGGATTTCTCTATAAGGAGGTAATTATTCTAGCGACTAATACTGTTGATCAGTTAGTCGCCAGATGGATAATTCTTTGAAGGAAACTTAGTTCTCCTTTAATGTACTTCAGCTACCATCTGTACAAATTAGCTACTTTTACAATTCGATTTTAGAGGTCTAACAAACTTGCATTTTTGATGCATGGGTAGATTATCCCATATAGACTCAGTCTGATTTTGCTTATGCTCATAGGAAGGAGAGATGAAGGCACTCCATTAATTTATTGAGATTACTACCCACTGCTTTTGGAATCATAAAAGGTTGGTACCTTATCTCAGCCCAGTTACAGACATCAAAACACCATCACTTCTCATACAGTTCTAGAGATCGCTATGTTAATGGGAGCCACAGAAAGAGTAGGAAGGGTAACGGCCAGAGTGCGCACATAGAGGGCCTTATCACCTAAAAACAAACTTGGTGATTTTGAAATAATTTTCATGGAATTCAAAATACTTTTGTAATAAACTCTCATGAATGATGTAAAGGTGATGCATTTTACTCACTGGATGCCAGAAGAGTGTGCAATTCATTGCTTCTTGCTCTGGCACTCAAATGATTAACGTTAACAAGCATAGAAAATTAAAGCTTTCAGGAGACATCAGTTAGTTAGCCATTACATTGTTCTTCTGAGTTCTTTATTACAAAAGTATTTGGATTCCCATCTACTCTCCTGTATAAACTGGGCACCACTTTTCCTCTTGGAAAGCAATTTCGAAGTCACTTATATGTTGTATTAGCCAGTTTTTATTTAGGAAACTAGTTTTTAGGTTATTTAGCTATATATATTAGGCTAATTAACCCTTTGAATGCCCATTAGGTGAGCTCTGCAATGCGTTGCTCACACCTCTCGCACTCAAGTGTTAAAGCATGTTGTACAGACACTTCTGGTCACTTCCCACACTTTCAATCATTTTAATGCTTTGGGGGTGGGGGAATGCATGGCTCAGCAGTTACAGTGAGTGATAGAGGTACGGTACGGCTAAGATAATTAGTGCTTGCAAGGCACAGTTTAACCATTGAGTGTCAGAGGGGTACACAACGCAATGCAAATCAATGTGCTGCATAACCCTCTGGCACTCAAAGGGTTAAACAGCATTATGTTATAATTCTAAGCAGCAAACTAGCTTTCTAAGTTAAAAAAATGCCCAATACAACACTATTTCTGAACACTCAAACTCACCAAAGTTGTATTGATGTGATAGTGTGGATTTTAGGCTTTAGAAAAAGATTTTTTTACAGATTCTATCAGAGTGTATGAATTTAATTGTAAAGATCATTTTAGGTGCTAGTGCTCCTTTAAAAGTCAAACCTCAGAAAAACAGGTCATACAAAAATAAATTTGTTACCGTTCTACCCACTTTTGTATGTGGATACATTACTCTAAACAAGACAAATTGGAATAAAAGAAAACAAACAAGGTCAATAATAGTTAAGTGCTATGGTGCCACCTAGTGGCTAATTTATTGCTGTTTACTCAAGCATCAATTTCCAATTTCCCACAGTTAAAAACAAAAACTATTTTAAAGACAAAGAATGTAAACAGTGTTAGAGAGATCATGAGGTTAAAAGTTCCAATATTTATATATTTCATTTTTAATTTAAAGGGATAGTAATGCTTTCATCTCTACTGCACTGAAATGCATGTGTGTCATGTGGACATATGAAATTATAATTATGTTATAATAATCATGAGGGGATGACCTCTGGTGGACAGGCCATTGTTTTCCTTCATTCTTTGTTTATCACACCCTTGTCAGCAACCCAAGCAAAGACTTGTTTGGCAGATGGTATCTACATGCCATAAAGTTATTTGTTTGTCAGGCTCATATCAGCTGTCCAAATAGGCACTTGTTTGGCAGGAGGTATATTTGCGGTCATCCCCATATCAACTAACCAAACAAGGGCTGGTTTGACAGGTGGTATCTACAGGTCATAAAATGAACCTTGAGGAAGATTGCTAGATGATGGCCTGAGATCAAAGACATCTTTGATTGTATGTAAACTAACAGCCATAGGGACCCAATTGGACCTGAACAAACAGATCTATTGTTTTCTTTGTTTGGTCAAGCATGAGGGGTGAAGCTGCTCTGGGCAATGATATACAGATCAAATGTCCAGAATCTGCTTATAAGAAGCCCATCACTTAGCTAAACAAGTTGTTACAACTTTGGGATACATCTTGTTTCTACATCTTGTGGATACATCTTCTTTTGTGTGTCTGCTATAACCCTGTGAGGAATGACCATCTTACTCACAGTAAATAAATCTTTATTTTTTTATAATAAAAGAAGAAAATAGCTGTGATTTTTGGCTAAGGAATACAGCCTGCAAGGTAATATACTTTACAGTACTAGAGAGGAATACTGAAGATAATATACCCCTAGACAGAGCTGGGAGTTGGTTAACCCTTACATTCCCCCTAAGTATAAGCATATTAATTCCGACATGTCAAACTGTTTAATACTCACTAGTTCTAGAGTTATAGCTACACACACACGATGTTCGCTTCAAATGTATTATATATAAATATCTCCCCTCATAAGGGTTTACGATCTCATTGAAAACTTATAAACCAGGGTTCTCTGAAGCAGTGCATGGGGTTCAACTGAACCAGGTTCAGTAGTGGCAGGCAGGGGAAATATACCATTACCTAGCAGTGTTTATGTAATAACGTGCTGCCTAATCATTCATCCTTAAAGTAACACCAAAAGATTAGAGATGCACCGATACCAATTTTTTAAGACCGAGTACAAGTACCGATACTTTTTTCAAGTACTCACCGATACCAATTACCGATACCTTTTTTTTGCAGTCATTTGCCAGTTTTCTAAGTACCTATATGCTTTAGGTACTTTGAAAACTGGCAAATGACCGCAAAAAAAAGTATTGGTGAGTACTTCAAATATTATATATATATATATATATATATATATATATATATATATATATATATATATATATATATATATATATACACACACACACACACACACACACACACACACACCACCTCTTGATTCTCCCCTTTTGACTCTTTCTCCCCCTCTTGATTCCTACCTTTTGCTTCATTTTACCCCTCTTGAGCCCCCTTCTTTTGCCTTTGCTTTTTCTCTCCCTTTTGGTCCCCCTCCTTCTCCTTGACTCACCCTTTTGCCTCTCTCACACTCTCCTGATCCTTCCTCCTTTTGCTCCTTTCTTGGCCCCCCTCTCTGCCTCTTTCACCACCAGCTGCCCCATCTTGCCTCCCTTACTGTCCTCTGCCGGGTGCTCACTGTTCTCTTGCGAGCCCCGGCAGAGGTCAGCGTCGGAGCGTTGCCATGGTAACCCGCGGCAACGCTCCGACGCTGCAGGAAGGAGAGAGGTGACTGGGGAGCATTGTGAGCAGCTCCCCGGGCTCCCTCTCTGCAGCACCGACCCTGACACAGGGTATCGGTGCTGGCATCGGCCGCATTTGCGCGAGTACAAGTACTCGCGCAAATGCTGGTATCGGCACCGATACAGATACCAGTATCGGTGCAACCCTACAAAACATGAAATGAGTTGATACATCACATACTTACAGTTAGTATATGTAAATATTTCTAGGTTATGTCCCTTAAATACTACACTCGCTTTTTAATGCAAGTGTAAACTGTCCTGTTAACGATGCAATCTGTGTACAGTTTTTGCCTTGAGCTAGAAGAGCCAATTGTTTGTTTAGTGACCACTGTTCTTGTATTTCAAAAGGTTATCTAATCTCGAACCAGTCACAGATAATCTTGGACTATCAACAAGAGCCCTGAAAAAGGCAGAAACATCTGCTCCCACTGATATGTAAGACTAGATTTTAGGCTTCACAATATATATATTTTTTTCAGATACTATAATGAAATGCAGAGTGTATTTAAGCATATATAACCCCAATTCATATTTAGGTACTAGTGTTGCTACTCACACTAGGTTAACCCTTTGAATGTTAGTGGTCTCAAATTAATTGCATAGCAAAGTTTTTGAGACCTCTCAAGCATTCAAGGGCTTTAAAAACTCCCAGTTCAATTAAAGGGATATTACTGTTTCACAATAAAAGTAGCTTCAATTAATCTTCATAGTATTTGGGCAATGGAAAGTGTTATTTCATTACTGTCAGAGTTGTAGTTCAAGAGTAATTGAATGATCAAGTAACCCTCCTCCAGCCCCTTTTACTGATATAACACTGCTCACCTCAGAGCAGAAAGACTGTCTGGATGGATCGCAGAGAGGGACAATCTTCAGTGAAAAACCTGTCAAGGGGCAGGGTTTTCCTTATTCTCACAATAAGAAGATTGTCCCTTGCTGTGAGCTGTCCAGTCAAGTGACCAGATTCCACATCTGAGAGGAGGAGGCTTACACTAGGTAAAAGAGGAATTCAATTACTCTTGAACTACAACTCTGACAGTATTGAAATAACACTCTCCATGGCCCAAATACTATGAAGACTAATTGGAGCAGCTGTTTTTGTGAAACATTACTATCCCTGGAAGTGCTTATTTGTCCCCTATAGTGCAGATGGTTTGTTCAAAAATTGTTCTCCATTATCATTATGCAGGAGGCATTAAAATTCTGTATTCAAAGAGTACATAACCTTTCAGGTGCTCTTATGAGGACATTTCTAAAAGTCAGCACTTTAGGAGCAATATGTTCAAAATATAACTGAAGTAATTTTGGAATAAACTATATGTACTTTAAAAGGACAAACATTTCCCCAATCCCCACTGATATAAACAGGGCTTTTAACCCCTTGAAAGCTAGAGGTCTAGAAAGAGAAACAGAGTGACTGCAGAGAAGAACCATTCAGCCCATCAAGTCTGCCCATTTTTCCTACTGTAAAAACCTCAAACCTTATTTGGTCCTTGGTCATTCCTTAAAGGGATAGAAATACTTTGTTTTATCTTTATTTTATTTTGTAGGCATTAAAAAAACCATGAAGAACGATATAAGTCTTCTCTCTCAAACCTTTATGGTTTGAGAGATATTCACAAGCAAAGTTTCCCCTCCCGCCCCTTTTACCTATTGTAAGCAATCTCTTCTAAGATGTGGAATGCAGTCCACAGACCAGACAGATAACAGAAGGGGACAATCTTCTTCCTATGAGAACAATGAAAGCCCTTCCCCCCTTGACAAGTTTTTCAGGTTTTTTCCTTATCTTAATTGAAGATTGTCCCTCTCTGTAGTCTACCTGGGCACCTCCCTTCTGCTCTGGCTGAGCAGTGCTACATCAGTAAAAGGGGCGGGAGGGGGATACTTTGTCATTGAATTACTCTTGAACTACAACTCTGACAGAATTGAAATAACATTCTCCAAAGTCCAAATACTATGATGATTAATTAGAGCTGCTTTTATGATGAAACATTACTATCCCTTTAATGTCTATCTCATGCATGCTTAAATTCTGTCACTGTATTAACTTCTACCATTTCTGCTGGTAGGCTGTTCCACTTATCTTCTACCCTCTCAGTGAAGTAAAACCTTCTTACATATTACATCTAAACCTGTGTCCCTCTAGTTTTAGACTATGGCCTCTTGTCCTAACATTTTTACTCCTTTGAAATGTACTTCCCTCCTGCATTTTGTTGAATCCTTTCATGTATTTTAATGTTTCTATCACATTCCCTCTCTCTCTCCTCCATGCTATACATTTTCAGATCCTTTACTCTATCCTGATATTTCCTGTACACAATGCATTCAGAAGCAAGTAGTTCTTTAACCCTTTGAGTCTCAGAGGTACCCCTCTGGCACTCAACTGGTTAACAGTGTTCCATGGAATTCCAGTGTTTACTTAAGTAGCTCAAGGAGGTCCCAAGGAACATTGCATAACAATGCACTGGATACCTCTGGTGCATTAAAAGGGATAAAAACCAATCCTTAAAGAGACAGTACATGCCCCAAAGTATAACCTAACAAATACTGGTACACTGGTCGAAGGGGAGCTGCCATAGTACCTGGTGTTGATCAGTGACATAACTGGAGACTGCTTATCATCAATGTTTATTTTATACCTCAGAATCATCCAAGAGACAGGGTATTAACCCATGAGCTACCTGAGCATTATGTCTTAGTCAGGGACAGTTTAGTTAGGTTACATTTTGGTGGTGTACAGTTTCTTTAAAAGCAACAGAAATGTTTGTTTTCCCTCCTAATGAGCAATTGCCTTGCCCCAGAATTGCTCTACTTTAACTTCCTGAATTAGCCCCAAAAATTCACTACTCCTCATAATCCACTACAGACCAACAATACAAATAAGAAACACTTGGCAAGCATCCCCCTCCCCAGGCCATTCAACATGGTTCTGTAAAGTTATTCCAGCCAATCAAAATGCCAGTCTCCAGAGATAGGGCCAAATGGATCAACTCTTTGACAAACAACTGCAGCCAAGTTAACATCACATATTCAGGGAGTTAAATGCCCCATTTACATCAATGGGAAGTCTCGATATATTCTGTGGTGCAGCTGGCTTGCCTTGGAATTGCTCCACTTTCATTTTTCTATATATGGCCAAGTGGCTGCTGTACATTTCTACTGAAAATAAAGCAAAAAAAATAATATATCAAGAAGCAGATATGTAACAGATACTCCAAGCTGCTGTATCAAGGATACCCACCCACCTATAATCATCCTTCAGTTAATGTAAGGAACAATCCAACTTGGTATCAACAGGCATAATCCCTTTTTATGCAGCCTAAATAAAGAGGTTAAGGGATTCACCCAGATGCTGGAGCTGTATAATGGTTGATAAGAGCATACAACATGAATCCAAAATGCTTCATTAAGTACAGGGATGCAATAAAAAGTTGTTGTTTTTTTTTAATTTCAGATATGTAAAAGCAAAGTAGATAGGAGGCATACAGGTCGGGGGGTCAGGTGACAGTGGGTACAATTTCACCTTGTGCAGATCTTGTTCATGATGTTTAATCAAAGGCTATGGCTGACCCCTGTACTTATATGCCTCCTGTTGACGTCAATTTTAAATTGCTAGAATAAATAGCTTGTTTTTATTGCAATGCATTGGCTACCTTCCTGGGACTCAAAGGGTTAAACAAATAAATAGCACTTACTCCTACATGTGCAGTTTTCCCTTGAGGACCAAAAAGGATAAGCAATGCATTGCTTTGCAATGTGTTTAACACCTGTCTGGTGCTCAAGGGGTTAATATAAGGAAACTAGACTAGGAGAAGGAATTATGTAGCTGCTAAGAATATGCCAAATACAATAGGAATATGTTGCGGAGCAGCTTTATTCACTCTGAGCGATACTGAATGCCCTGTGGCACCGACAAGGCAACCTTGTAGAACTGGATCTATTTGCCACAGCCCAGACAGTGAAATGAGTGTATTGATGTGACTGCAGAAGAACTAGGTCAGGGCTAGAGAATACACCACCATTAGACTTCTGTAGCACAGAGGATGAAAACGTGATGGTAGCTTTGGGTATAAGTGGAATCTTTAGAACTTCTTGCACTTCAGGAATTAATTGATCCCAAGTGTCAGAAGAGTTACTAATGCATTGGGGATCCATATAGATTAAATTTTAGGAGGTGTGTGCACACATAATAAAAAAACTCAGCAAACCAACTGTACAATAAGGAATAAAACCCCCATTAATTGGTTTATAATCGCTAATCCCCTTAAATTGCCAGAGAGGTATCCAACGCATTTCAACACACTGTGCTGGGTTAGACAGCTGGGCAGAGATAGAAAGATCAGTTTCCTGGTTGACGTGAAACTCAAAATAAAAACATAAAGCAGAACTTTCCCATAGCTTCATCTCACCCATTATAGATGTCCACCGCCTAATCCTGCTGGAAAATAAGCTAGAAAATGTACCTAATCACTTCTTTTAAAAAGCACCTCCATAGCTGTGGTATCTGTGCTGGGAGAGTGCTGCCATGACTGCCACATGATTGCCATCGCTGTCCTGTTATGTATGAGTCTGAAATAAAGCTGCCTTGTTTGTGCATCCATGAAGAGGGCACGGGCTGGGTCACAGCCACACAGGGTGGGTTGGATTTAAGAGTTATAGGGAGAGACAGCTAGCTTTTGCAGCTTGTACCGCATGGACAAGTCAGGTGATGTCACAAGGAAGAGATTTACAGTTAAATATGTAAATGACAATTTCGATCAATAAAAAAAAACCACACACCAACAACAAGAGATTTGAAATCAACTCACCAAATGTAGACTACATATATAAGCACTTTATTTAGAGTGAGTTACGTTTTTAAGGAGGAACCCTATGGGAGTCCCCAAAGCCGCTGTCAGGGAGAAGGAAAGGGAGGCTTACAAGATAAAGTATGAGGTATGGCAACCCGTCAAACAGACAATAGCCGGTAGAAAAGCTGTCTTTAAGGGTCAAGAAATGCAGATAAGTTGAAGATAAAAGGATCAAAAAGGCCAAAATGACTGGAAGCTTAAAAAAAGACAGTCATGACACCAGTCTTCACAACTCTTAAAGGACAAGGGACCATATCCCATGACATGCCTTGGAAGAAACTGCTTGCAGGCTTGTAATATAGTAGCAATGACAGTCAGAAAAACCCTTCTTCAAAATGCTGGCAACAACATCCAAGCCATCAAAGCCAGCTACTCCACACCTCTGGATGCAAACAGGACAATCAAAATGACATGAGTCCACTCCACCCTTATTTTCCTCAGCACTCTGCGAATCGGGGGAAAAGGAATTATTTTTGCCAGGGGAAAATACCCTGGTATGATCATTGTGTCTACCGTGAGAGCTAGAAGATCCTGGGATCTGGGACAGAATTATGAAACCTTGTGGTTCAATCAAGAGGCCATTAGGTTCACCATCAGATGACCCAAAAGACAAACTATAGAGTCTAATACCAAATGGTTCAGTTTCCAGGAACCACGCATTGTCGATTTAACAAGTCTGCCACAACACTGTCTACTCCTAGGATATGAATGGAGGAGAGGAGTTGGCACATGGCCTCCACCCACATGTGGATCAGTTGAACCTTTGACCATGCTGCACTTCTGGTCCTTCCCTGGAGATTGATGTAGGCCCCTGCCATCACCATGTTGGACTTGATCCGCACTGGGATTCCTCAAGGGACTGAGACAAGTGCAGCTGGGCTAGGCAAATCTCCCAAAGCTTCAGAATATTGATGGTCAGAAGACTCTCTGTCCCAATTAGACTCAGAGTATCACCACAGGCTAGTGTCCGTCATTACGATAACCAAACCTGGGATAGCCAGTGGCCGTGCCAAGGACAGAGAAGTGCTCTGAAGCCACCAACGAATGTCTGCCTTCATCTTGTTGGACAGAGATGTAACACAGAAAAGACTGTCTAGATCAATTCCTGAGGATTTCCAGCTGCATCTCCCATGTATGAAACTATTCAAATGGGATTGCTTGCAGAGCAGAGACTAGGAAGCCTAGTACATTCATGTACTCCCAGTGGCCGAGAACGCCGAAGCCACCTGAAGGGACAACAGCTAAATCTTTTACATGGTAGAAAAACCTTCCCTTGAAGCATGTTGAATCTCATACCAAGAAAGTGAAGGACCAAAGACGGAAACAAAAATGAACCAAAAATGATCACAAGAATCTCAGTGAGCAAGATCTCCTCTGAAGGACCCTTTTGTTAAATTTCATCCTGATAGGGAGTCAAAGAGATTTATTGAGAGCGGGTGTGAGGTGCCACAGCTGACATGGCTTTTGTTAATACTGGCAGATTAGACTCCAACCCAAAGACAAGGACAGTGAACCAAAATGATGAAAAGCATATGATCTTCATGGATAGGAATTTGCAGATAATGTCCTTTATGGCCAGGGAAGCACAAAACGGTTGAGGAATTTAAGGTCCAGAATACGACAGTATCAGCCATATTTACTGGGGGAGAGCAAAGAGAAGGAACTGGTAGTAACAACTGCATGTCTAGCAAAGAAAAGACTGCATCCAAAAAAAGTCAGCTTCAGTTAGTATCACTAGGAACTCTGGACGTGAAGAAGCGGCATGGAGGAAGGGACTTGAACTCTATGCAGCACACTTCAGAAGTTACCCACAAAACCCACTAGATAACAGAAACTTTCCACGCCCTGTGGGGAAAAATGAAGCCCTCCCTTAGACTAAGGAGGAACAGACCACGTGAGTCAAACAAAGAAGCTTCATAGAAGCTATGAGGAAAGTGGAGGATGTCTTCAGCCGAAGAGCAGTCTTGAAAGTCTGTGCACTGTTCAATCCTTCCTCAGGAAGCCAGGAATAGGAGTGCGCCTAATGGGGGATTACACAACGCCATATGCTAAAGCAGAAAATACAAAGGCTGCTAATGAAGAGAATTGAGCTCCTCAGGAAGGGCACTGTTAAAACTGGGAATGTCAAGGCTGAGGTATAGTGGATATAGAAGGGAGTGGCCACCTCAGAGAGCTCTTTTGTCACAGTCTTCCTGAAGAAGAGGACATTACACCATGGTTCCTGTTTTCTGTATAGGACTGAAGAGAAAAAAACACTTGGAGTAACATTGCAGTCTTACCTCCAGTTGCATGGCTAATAACCTTCTCAAATTCTGTGCCAAACAACTGCCTGCCCATAAGTGAGAGAGACCAAGAACTTCTTGGAACACTGGTATGCCAACCATATTTTTAGCCAAAAGGGTACAACGTGCAGCAGCAGAGCATGGTAGGGCGTTCGCGCTTCTCTTCGGAGCTACATTTTCTGGGCTAACGTGACAGCGAGCTCCGTTTACCACGCTACTGAGGTTGCCACCTCAGTAGCATGGTAAACGGAGCTCGCTGTCATGTTAGCCCAGAAAAATGTAGCTCCGAAGAGAAGCGCGAACACGTGCTCCAGGGGCTGCTGGGAGGGAGGTGGGAGGTCCTGCAGCTCATACATGGTTCCCCAGAATGTGGAAGTGCCACATTTCAACGATTAATATCTCCACTCTTAGGTAGTGGATAAAATTAATAAAGCCAGCGCTGATATTGCTTTATATTTTAAAAGCAGTAGTGAAAATCTTTGGTGATGTGAATGTTCCCCTTTAACATTCAATAGATTTAGTTCTGTAGATACTTAAAAAAAAAATTAATTGCGCCGTTTCTGATCTCCCAAACCTTTATGGTTTGGGAGATTTCAGTCTGCAAAGTTCCCCCTTCCACCCGCCTTGTGATGACGTCAGCTTTTAAAGTTACAGACAGAGATCGCAGTCCATAGACTGTCCTGAGGCTCTTCAGCAGGGCCGTGACCACGGTAGTTACAAAGAAATACTTAATTTGCCTGGTTTGCAAGCACACATTGTAGACCGTTCAATTGAAGTATTTCTTTGTAACTACCGTGATTTCGGCCCTGCTGAAGAGCCTCAGGACAGTCTATGGACTGCGATCTCTGTCTAACTTTGAAAGCTGATGTCAGCACAAGGGGAGGGAAGACTGATATCTCCCAAACTATAAAAGGTTTGGGAGATTAGAAATGGCACAATTAATTTATTTTTTTTAAGTATCTACAGAACTAAATCTACTGAATGATACGTATTACTATCACTTTAAAGCTGTATATGATTGGAGGTGGTAAAGTGGAGTTGGGAGGAAGTCTCCACCTCCACAAAGCCTTTTTATGCAAGTGTCCTGCCCTCCTAGCTGGAGGCCACTAAAACCCATGGTTCCTGTGTTCCACAGTGGACAAAGGAGAAATTATATATAGATGGCAGGAAAGTAGATCATTTGGAAAACACAGAAGCATTCACATGACTGAGCTGAAGAATCATTGTTGACATTTTGGATACACTGTTAATACAAGAATACAATGTAGATAACTTCCTTTTAACCCACACCAGAAAGCAAAGGCAATAAAATCACTGCCATCCTGACGTTATCAGCTTAGAAATGGCCTCCCGTGCATATTGATGGGTCAAGTAAACAGTGAAGAAAAAAGTGCATGAGTGTATTTTTAATGCTCAAAGGAGAAAATGGTGACTGAATGAATAGTCAAGTGAAGACCGATAATGAAGGGACAAAAAGAAAAGAATAAACCCTATGAGTAAAAAATGCATAATGGTGGATGGAATGCTGGAAGACAAGCAAGCATCCACGTATAATAGATGTGGGTTGCATAAGAAGACAGCAGTCCATGGTCCTGAACATGGCATAGTCGCTTATGTAGCAGTGTATGAAGTCAGGTGTGTTGTCATAGGAATTTACTCCAAAGTTGGAACCAAGAGCAACACAATGGTGCATGCAATCAAGGGTCAGCATCACAAGTTTCTATAGGCGAGTGGTTGAAGATAGAAAAGCCATGAGGTAAACTGAGCTGCTGAAATATGGCGGCTTCCCAACTGATGCTGCTTGTATTGGAGCTAAACATGAGATTAGGGGGAAAAGGAACAGAAACTGATCGAATTAACAGAAATACATGTAAAGATATACACATTGTATGTTTTCAGAAGTCATGAGCTATATCTCACACACTGCCAAATACAGAAGGTAGCAATGACTGATGAGCAAGCAGAGACCGGCACATTAAACAGCATATTATAAAACTTTAAAGGGATAGTAATGTTTCACAAAAACAGCAGCTCCAATTAATCTTCATAGTATTTGAGCCATAGAGAGTGTTATTTCAATACTGTCAGAGCTTTAGTTCAAGAGTAATTGAATGATAAAGTATCCCCCTCCCACCCCTTTTACTAACACTGCTCAGCTCAGAACAGCAGGGAGTTGCCCCATTTACCTAGTGTAACACTGCTCACCTCAGATGTGGAATCTGGTTGCTTGACCAGAGATATAACAGAAAGGGACAATCTTCTTACTGTGAGAACAATGAAAACCCTGGCCCCTTGACCTGTTTTTCAGCTTTTTCCCTTATCTTAATTGATTATCCCTCTCTGCAATCTACCTGGGCACCTCCCTTCTGCACTGAGGTGATCAGTGTTACATCAGTAAAAGGGGCGGGAGGGGGGAAACTTCATCATTCAATTACTCTTGAACTACAACTCTGACAGAATTGAAATAACACTCTCCAAGGCCCAAATACTATAATGATTAGAGCTGCTTTTATTATGAAACATTACTATCCCTTTTAAATGTTCTTAACATTAAATGTTAAACATGTTCACAGTCATTAAGAGGTTATTACAATAACACTGGTCTATTTGCCACAGAGGAGCATATAATGCACACAAATAGGGGTCAGTGTGTCAACCATTCATCGGCAGCGCAAAACATGCTTATAGTGGAGGAAAACAAAGAAACCAGGAGAAATGGGACAACTTAGTATCTCATCGCAAAAAATACAATGTACGTTTGTCTGTATTTTATAAGTTGCAAAGTATGGTTTGGTATGCCCCACACACTCTGAAACACACAAGGTCACAGTAACTTTTGAACATACTGAGTGTGGCACATAACAGCTGGATAGCCACTTAATCCATATAATGCAAATAATGGTGCACCACCCCAGCGTATACGGGGTGCCTGAAGTAACTGGGCAAAGGGAATGTGTTAGGCTAATAGTGAATATATCAGGAAAATAAAAGAAATTCTAAATAGCACCAGACCCATACCCCTGAGGAGATAAGAAGTGGGAATATAATCTCATATATTAGAGGCCTTCAAAACATCTGACTCTAGGTCTGTATAATGAAGTGTAAAATATAACTTATTAATTTATATAAAAAGCCTGGCGAATTAAAATTGGTTCCAACGCTTAATCTGCACCCCAGCGCTAGGGTGCAGAATTATAAAATGTCATTGGACTAGAACTGAAACTAATAGCTGTCGTAGATATATTTCTAGTCTTATTGATGTGAAGCTAGGAGGAGTAAAACTGCATTATTCTGTGCTCTGAGGGCTATTAGACAATAAGTATCTTTTCCTGAGCAGTTCTGTGGTAGCGTAAAATCTCACATATATATGTCTAGATGGCGTACCCATACTAGAGCCCGGTATAGTTTATCAATTATCTCTATTTGTGTTTACCATCTCTTTAGTAATCCGTTAGTGAGTTCTTAATCTTAAACAGGTAAAGTGCAAAGGAACTCATATAAGGGAGATTCATTGAAGTCCCAAACGTTATGCTTATTAGGCTGATAGAGATAGATTAAGTATAGGAATAAAAAAAAAAAAAAAAAAAAAAAAAAAAAATCAAGCATACTGCTGGTCGTATGTTATAATATATCTGCACGGAAAGTCTGTGCAGCTTTCCTGCACACTGTTAGTTGTTCATTGGGTGCTAGACCGACTTGAAACAAAGTATTACAGCACCTGCTATAGGCATATAGTACGTTCCTCTTACTCTGCTTAGATAGTACAACGAAGTATACTTTCAGATACATGTATCTATTTCAGTAGACAGATAGCGAGGTCATAACATTTCCACAGTTATAAGTAGATTAGTGTCTAGTATCGCCCACATAAGTAATCACTATGTTGTCAGTAAACGGAATCACGGTTATTCAATCTCATTGCTGAGTGCCTCTAAGTGCAAGTTACGGCGTTTCACAGTCGCCATTACCATGATGACAAGTGCTGTATACTAGAAACAGTAACTCAGTATCTATCGCTTATCGAGGTCAGTCTCTTGTTATGTTTATTAGGCTGGCAGCAGAGATAGATTAAGTACAGATATAAAAAACTACTCAAGTGTACTGCAGGTCATATGTTATAACATATCTGCACCGAAAATCCACACCGCTTTCCTGCACACCATTAGTCGTTAATTGGGTGCTAGACCAACTTGAAACAAAGTATTGCAGTACCCGCTATTGGCATGTAGTACGTTCCTCTCACTCTACTTAGATAGAGCAAAAAAGTATACTTTCAGATACATGTATCTATTGCAGTAGACAGATATCGAGGGCATGATATTTCTACAGTTAAAAATAGACTAGTATTGCCCACATAAGTAATCACTATGTTGTTAGTAAACGGCATCACTGTTATGCAATCTCATTGCTGAGTGCTTGTAAGTGCAAGTTAGGGCGTTTCACAGTCGCCATTACCACAAAGACAAGTGCGGTATGCTAGAAACAGTAACTCAGTGTTTTTCGCTTATCGAGGTCAGTCTCTTGTATTGCGTCCAGCGCAAGAGGTGATCTAATACTTCAATAAGCTACAGCTCACTGTAGGTAAAGAATTTTACAATAATGTGGTACGCTAACACACTAAGCGATCTCTCTTAATATGCTGTGATAGTATAGATCAAGCGGTTCAATGCTTAACTGTCTAAGACTAATTCTTCTTTTACTTCTATATATACACAGAACTCATTTCATCAAACTATAACCCATCCCCCCCCCCCCCACACACACACTATTTCTGTTCATCTACTGAAACATATTCTTTATTTTATACATCAGTATATGACTGCCCCGACGTACGTTTCGCCTAAAAGGGCTTTGTCAATTCTAGTCCAATGACATTTTATAATTCTGCACCCTAGCACTGGGGTGCAGATTAAGTGTTGGAACCAATTTTATATAAATTAATAAAAGTTATATTTTATACTTCATTATACAGACCTAGAGTCAGATGTTTTGAAGGCCTCTAATAAATGAGATTATATTCCCACTTATCGCCTCAGGGGTATCGGTCTGGTGCTGTTTAGGATTTTTTTCTTTTATTTTTCCGATATAGCCAACCACAGAACTGGAGGATGCAGACAAGAGATCCATGTAGTATAAACATGGCAAAGTTAATGGTATGCTCTGTTAGTCCATGTTCATCACAGGTCTCACTTTCCTAACCACTATACTACATATACACATCATCAATAAAAATGGATCTCACAGATATTCTGGAAAGATTACAATACCTGCTTAGCGAAAAAGATTGTGTCAAGCCTAGAGTCTTGCACTACAGATCCGGCTGGTTCTTCTCCTGGCTGCCACTTGAAGAGGAAAATTAAACCTTGTACTGGCCTGTATATGACAATAGATACACAACATTAGTAGATGTACACATTTACATACTCCTATATAACTGGCAGCATTTAGCATCTAGGACCTTATTTGGTGCACTTCTGGAGCAAATCAACTACACTATAGGAGATACAAATATTCTCCAAATTTCCATTAATTAAATTGGCCTTGAATGATAGAGAGAGGTCTTAAATACATTGCATTGTGGTGGGGAACCACTAGCATTCAATAAGTTAAAAGCCCCATATCATATCAATATCATATCATTATATCATAATATCAATGAGAATTCTCATTTCTCCCCTATACTGAAGTTGGTTTGCTCCAAATTTGCACCTCTTATTGAACAAGATTCCTTGTACTCAAGCACTGCTATAAAGGTTTTATAGCAATCCCTCCTCAAAATCAGGAAGGAGAATGTTTTAAAAGAAGAGGATTTTGGTCTTACCTGTTAAATCCTTTTCTCTTAGTCCATACAGGTTACTGGTAACTTTGGGTAGGCGATCTGTCCCTTTAGTAGGCAGGAACAATTCTAGAAATGACTGCAGGGGGTGGAGCCTACCTTCCCTCCTTGGCTGCAGCTAGCCAAACCAGCTCCAGAAAGATTTGAGACACTATGACTAGATAGTGGAAGGAAAAGAACGACTCCTGTGAGCATGACCTGAAGGACCCCCACGGTCTGCCAAAGGAGAGTCAAGCAAGGTAACTTGATAGGGTGGGAGACCAGTAACCTGTATGGACTAAGAGAAAAGGATTTAACAGGTAAGACTAAAATCCTCTTTTCTCTATCGTCCAATACAGGTTACTGGTAACTTTGGGATGTCCAACCATTGAGTTTTCCCAGAGGTGGGAAGTAAGGCAAGGACCAGGCGCAAGGCCCCCAAAGTCACCAGCACATATATGAACCATCAGATCAGAGATAGACCAACAACAGGAAGTGTCAACGGACACTGAACAGGGGTAACACCACCCCAACTGTTACACAGCACACTGAACTAGAGCCAACTGGGCTCAACAGAGAAGAAAGCACCAAGAACCAAAGAAAATCCGAGACGGGCCTCCAGGATTTTTTTCCCAAAGCTGGCATCCGGCGATGCCAGCACCTCAACACGGTAGTGCTTTGAAAAGGTGTGCACAGATGACCAGGTGGCAGCCTTGCACATCTGATCAGCAGAGGCTTGATTCTTGTAAGCCCAAGAAGCCCCAATAGATGGTGTAGAATGTGCTGTGACCCTAAAGGGAACAGGCTTCTTCCTCAGCTCGTAAGCCTTACGAATAGTGGCCTTGCATCCAAAGTGACTGTTGCCTCTTGGATCAAGTCGTCCTGCCCTGGGACCCATAGAAATGACAAACAGACCGTCAGACTGTCAAACAGACTCAGTGCGATGTACATAAAAGCTAAGACAACGCACCACGTCTAACAAGTGGAGATCCCTCTCCTTGCCTTTCAGGAGATTGGAGTGGTCTAGCCACCATGACAAACTCTGTTCCACATGAAGAGGGAGGGATACTGACGTCTGCAGAAGGTCCGGCTGACCCTTGCACACCTGGATCACAAACCTCTGTAGTTCCCTGGTGTGAGCCATGGCAAACGGGACTGCTTCCATTGTGGAGATAAATTTCCCCACCAGAGAGGATAGCTTCTGGGCTGGAACTAGATCTTGAGTTAGAACAGCCGAAATCCTGTGGGCAATCTGGTGAGTCACTTCCTCCATGAGAAACACCATGCTCTGCTGAGCGTCGAAGAGAAGGCCCAGGAAGACCAGACGCTAGGATGGGAAAAGATCCGACTTCCAAGTTGATGATCCACCCATGATGGGTGAGGGTGTGAATGCAGTCCTGAACCTGCGGATGAAGAAGTTCTGCAGAGGCAGCTTTCCGAAGCAGGTCGTCCATATATGGAGTAACTCTGATGCTGTCCCTGTGGAGGACGGAACATCAAGGTTCCCAGGACACGGGTGAATACCTGAGGAGCTGCAGTCAGACCAAAGGGAAGAGCTGAGAACTGAAAATGTCCCCAGTCGCAGACAAATCTGAGATACTGCCGGCTCTCTGGATGAATGGGGATGTGTAAATATGTATCCTGAAGGTCCAGAGAATCAAGGAATCCCCCGGAACCATAGCAGCAATCATAGTCTTCAGTGACTCCTGCTGATGAGATCAGATCACAAAGGAATTGAGATCCTTCAAATCCAAAATTGGACGACAACCGTCATCCTTTTTGGATACCACAAATAGGTTTGAGTAAAAACACATACCTCTGTCCAGAACTGGAACAGGTTCCAGAACATCCTTGTCCAGAAGAGACTGGATAGAACCGTGGAAGAGACAGCGTTTCTCTGCGCCCTGGGGCGTATGAGAGGGGGAAAAAGCGAAAAGGAGGAAGAGAGACAAAGGGATCCTGTATCCTTCCGCCACAACTTGCAAAATCCACGGGTCCACCACAGAATCCTCCCAGATGCTGTGGTAGTGACGTAGATGACCACCCACAGCTGAATGGGGACCCAGGTTCAGCGAGTCATGCCGAAGAAGTCTTGGAAGCCTTGGGTTTGGAGGAGGCCTTGGGCTTCCATTGCTATTTGGGCATGGAGGAGGCACATGGAGCTGAGGGAACCGTCTGGTTCGCCGGATGTGTCTCAGTCTGAAAGGAACGAAAAAACCTGTTGCGCTTGAGAGGAGTTTTCTTCCTGGGGACCAAGGGCAGATGAGTACTCTTACCCCCAGTGGCCTCAATGATCAGATCCTTAAGATTTGGCCCAAATAAGGATGTGCCCTGAAAGGGCAAGGACAGCAAGGCTTTCTTAGAAGCGGTGTCAGCAGCCCAGATCTTGAGCCAAAGGACTCATCTGGCAACCACAGACATGGTGGAAACCCTTGCCATCAGACGGATGGCATCAAATAAGGCCGCAGAAACATAGTGTTGGGCCTCAGAGATGTTGGCAAGAAGGCACAACATATCTGAAGACGAGGCCCCCTGACATACAGCTAGGGTGAGTTGCTCAGTTCAGACCGCAATGGCCCGGTTAACCCATGCCACAGCAATACCGGGCGCATGGCAGTACCAGCAGTGGCAAAGATGGACTTGAGGGACACCTCAAGCTTCTTGTCAGTCCAATCCTTCAGAGCAGAGGCATCAGAGACTGGTAAGGTAGTAGACTTAGATAGCCTGGAGACAGGAGCATCTACCTTGGGGGGGTTGAACCCACTGAGCAAGCACCACCTCAGAAAAGGGGTAAAGCTTAGCAAACTTTTTGGAAACAGAAAGCTTTCTGTCCAGAGATTTCCACTCATCAGCCACTAGGCGGTCCAGAGTGGGGTTAGGTGGAAAACAAGTATGGTGCTTTACAGGCTCCTGAAATATGTCAGACGGATCAGATGAAACCTCCTGAATTGGGGGAATGTTTATCGTGGTTAAGACAGCTCTGATCAGGCCCTCAGCCGAGGGCTCAGGATCAGACTCAAAGGGGTCACCAAAAAATTGAGAGGAACCCACAGCAGAACATTCCTCAACATCTGAATCCACCAACAGTTCCTCCTCAGAGGAATCTGAAACGTCAGGTACTTCTTGCGGTTTAGGCAGGGAAGATATGACTGAGGGGGGGTCTGCCAAGAATGGAAGACCCCCTGCAGGCGGGCGGACGTCGCTATGGCAAGATGTCCGCGTCCGTGCTACTGTCAACCATAGAAGAGAGCAGAAACCTATTAAATAAGGTAATTATTCTGGCGACTAGTGCTACTAAGCAGCTAGTCGCCAGATGGGGACTTAGTTAAGCTAAAGATTTTGTCGGGTGAAGCACAGAAAGCTAATCCTAATAAGTCATAGCATTAAATTGTCACACAACACTGTACTGTTGCAGAATGATAGGTGACAACATGTGACATATGGAGGGCATGGTAGCCTTTGAGTAACAGTTTTGTTCATCAAATTGTGCCACCTATGCTGGACACCCGCCCAAATTACAATTATCACATTAATACTTCATGTTTTAAAGAATTGCACTCTGTAAATCTTAATTTTCATGTATTAGTCAACTGGTGAAAAAAATTAAAGCTGAACTAACACCCCTGCAACATGTAGCCTCAATTAGAGGGCTACAATCCGTGATAACTCGCTGTGTAATTATTTATTTATTTTAAAAACGTGTTATTAAAGAGTAATCCGTTAATTCCAAAAAGTACCTAGTGACGTCTTACCCCCGGAAAAGCCCATTGCGCATGTCAGCATGGAGCCTATCGGCTCTCTTGTAACTCCCCCCCCCAGCTACATGAAAACACCTACGTAATCAGCTTTAGATTCTTGGACCAGCAGGAGACTCTAAAGCTGATGATGCAGGTGTTTTCGGGTAGTCGGGAGACTCCGTGCTGACATGCACAATGCGCTTTTCCAAGGGGGAAGACGTCACCAGGTACTTTTTGGAATTAACCGATTACTCTTTAATAACACGTTTTTAAAATAAAAAAAATAATTACATAGCAAGTTATCAGACTGTAGCCCTCTGATTGAGGCTACATGTTGCAGGGGTGTTAGTTCCGCTTTAAATGAAGTATCTATAAAATCTAGCTACATACAAACACGTTTCACTGAATAACAGGGGGGTATGCACAGAGGTTTGAAAGAGGTGATAAAGAGGAGATCATTTCTCCAGCTTTACAACATTTTTAAGTCCTATGTAATTCTATAGAGCCTATGTAAAAGATGCCTCAAGAGGGAAAATCCTAGTGCATTGGCTCCATAGAATAATGCAGAAAATGGAGACTATCAAACTTGAAAGCAATCTCCCCTTTATCACACCTTAGTGTATCCCCCCCACCACCACCACCAAATTCATTTCACTTGAGTGACTTTTTCCTCTGCATAAATCTAGAAAAAGAATGTGCCAGATAATAGCTTACTGCAAGTCCTCAAAGTGTTCCTGTTCCAAACTCCAGATTTCTTCCACTTGAACTCCTCGGCAGCCTACAGAAGAAAAAGCATGTTACATTGAGTATAAGCAATAAAACACAGCAGAGAATTATTTCACTTAAAAGGTCTTCTACATGTACGCACATGTAGAAGACAGTTTCAGTGAAATAATTCTTTGTCAATAACATGATCGCGGCTCTGCTGCAGAGCTGCCTGATGAAAGTCAGACCGGATATCCCTGCAGTCAGTACAACACTGACTTCAGGGAAAGGGTAGGGAGGGGGAACTTTGCCTTCGGTTATCTCACAAACCATAAAGGTTTGAGAGATGAACCTGGGGGCAATTGAATTCTTTTTGCAAATATCTACAATATGGGGAATAGTAATAATAAAGTATTACTATCCCTTTAATATGTTAAGACCTGTAACTGCATTGTTTTCTACAACTATTGAAATCTTTGCAATGCATTGGCGACGTCTAGCAGTCAAGGTGTTAAAAAGTCCCAATAAACCAACAAAGTGTATGAGATGCTCAGTTGGTTCATGTACCAGCTGTAGAATCTGTTCAAACCACAAGGTCGCAGGTTCTAGTCCCAGCAAGGCCTTTCACCCCTCTGAGGGACATAAAATGAGCCCAGGACATACTTGAAAATGAGAGTCAATCTTTTAAATAAGATTGTGACAATGTTCCCAAAAGTCAGCAAATATAGCCATAATGTGCAAAAGTTTTAGGCAGGTGTAAAAAAAAGCTGTAAAGTAAGAATGCTTTCAAAAACAGACATAATAATAGTTTAGATTCGTCAGTTAACAAAAAGCATAGTGAGTGAACAGACGAAAAAGCTAAATCAAATCAATACTTTGTATGACCACTCTTTGCCTTCAAAGCAGCATCAATTCTTCTAGGTACACATGAATAAAGTCAGGTATTTTTGTACGCATATAGTCAGGTGTGTGATTAAACAATTACACCAAACAGGTGCTACTGATCATCAATTTAATATGTAGGTTGAAACACATTAATTAAATGGAAGGGTGGAAGCACTCATTCTGAATGAGTCTGAAGCTCAGGTGCACAAATACCCCCAAAGAAGATTAATAATAATGAAGAGGGACAGCACCACTTTTTACGTACGTGTGCGCGTACATGTTATGATTCCAACTCAAGTAGGCACGTAGAGGGATATTAAATGTTTCAAAATGAAAGCAGCTCCAATTAATCTTCATAGTATTTGTGCCATTGAGAGTGTTATTTCAATTCTGTCCGAGTTGTAGTTCAAGTGTGATTGAATGATAAAGTATCCCCCTCCCGTCCCTTTTACTGATGTAATACTGCTCACCTCAGAACAGTAAGTTGGTGTCCATTTGGCTTGCAGAGTGGGACAATCTTCAATTAGCATAAGGGGAAAACCTGAAAAACCTGTTAAGGGGGGCAGGGTTTTCATTGTTCTCACAGTAAGAAGACTGTCCATTGCTGCGACCTGTCCAGTCAAGAGACCAGATTCCATATCTGAGGGGAGGTGGCTTACCCTATGTAAAAGGGGTGGGAGGGGGGATATTTTATCCTTCAATTACTCTTGAACAACAACTCTGACAGTACTGAAATAACACTCTCAATGGCCCAAATACTATGAAGATTAATTGGAGATGCTTTTATTTTGAAACATTACTATCCCTTTAAGAAATGTTATTTCACTATTTCCATTATTAACAAGCTACGAATAATGAAATGGGCATAACTTCTGTAAGCATGAAAGTTCTGCTTTAAAAGGATAGTAATGTCAGAAAAAGTATTAAAGTGATAGTAATGTCCAACAAAAATTATGTCTAGTTTGTTTTAGTTTAGTTTTTTAAATAGTATGCCCTTGGTTTGAAAGTTTTTTGTGGTCTCAAATTCTTTAAAATCCTCCTAGAACTCTTCCCCTCCCACCCCTTTCCATCAAGTTACTTGTAAACTGCTTGGAGCTCAGTTGGTGTCCCCCGACATGACGGATCTCAGCGAGGGACAAAATTCAGTAGATGGCCACCCCCTCTGTATTGATGCGAAGCCAGTGCTTAGCCTGCCTTTTTTTTTCCCCCTTTGAGCGCTTCACCCCCTCCCATCGGGTAATTCAGGTAGAGCGCGCTTAGCAGAGATAGAATTCATGGGCGTCCGCTGGATCTTTGAATGTTTAAAGATGGCTGCCGGGCTTCCATTGCCAGTAAACTTTAAAGGTGAAAAGCTAAAAAATGACTGGACGATTTCTAAATTGAATGCTACCAATACACTTTATTGTACATGGAGATTCAGATACAGCATTTTTATATATGGACATTACTAACACTTTAACTATATGGTAGATACAATTAAAAGAGTACTTGCACTTATTCATATCTCTCAAAGCGTTATGGTTTGAGAGATATAGGAAAATAAAGTTATCCGCTCCCTTCCCTTTCTGCTTGACGAGCTGTAAAGCAGTCTCAAACGGTTTGAGAGATACGAATAAGTGCAAGTACTCTTAATTGTATCTACCATATGGTTAATACTTTTTTTCTGACATTACTATCCCTTTAAGAGTTGCCTATGTGAACTAGAAACAACGCAGTAATGACATTTCAGGATCTCCCCTGCCTTTCTATAGTAACTCATGGTTGAAAGCAATGCTGAAGCACAGCCCACACATATCTGACTACTATACAATAGGCTTCTAAAACAATGCTTCTCAAATTCACTCCTCTGGATCCCCAGTGGTGCCAGTTTTGCTGATAACCCTTTGTAAGCTAGAAAGATCTAGAACAATGTTTGAGACCTCACAAGTATCAAAGGGGCTGAAAAAAAGATGTTGCCATACAGAAACAAACAACAACCTGACCCTTTGAGTGCCAGAGGGGCAATGTGTTTGATTTCCCTCAACCACTCAAAAGCTTAAAGGGATAGTAATACTTTGTTTTAACTTTATTTTATTTTGTAGGCATTAAAAAAAAAACATGAAGAATGATATAAGTTATCTCTCAAACCTTTATGGTTTATGAGATATTCACAAGCAGTTTCCCCCTCCTGCCCCTTTTACCTAGTGTAAGCAATCTCTTCTCAGATGTGGAATGCAGTCTATAGACCAGACAGATAACAGAAGGGGACACTCTTATTCCTATGAAAACAATGAAATCCCTGCCCCCCTTGACAAGCTTTTCAGGTTTTTCCCTTATCTTAATTGAAGATTGTCCCTCTCTGCAATCTACCTGGGCACCTCCCTTCTGCTCTAGCTGAACAGTGTGACATCAGTAAAAGGGGCGGGAGGGGGACACTGTCATTGAATTACTCAGGAAATACAACTCTGACAGAATTGAAATAACACTCTCCAAAGTCCAAATACTCTGATGATTACTTAGAGCTTCTTTTATTATGAAACATTACTATCCCTTTAAAGAATAAAAGGTAGGCAATGTAACAAAGCGGTGGGGAATGCAAGCAGGGTGCTGGGTTTATAGCTAGGAGCATTAGTAGCAGAAAAAGGGAAGTGGTCATGCCACTCTACAGATCTCTAGTTAGACCTCACCTAGAGTATTGTGTACAGTACTGGAGACCCCATCCCAGAAGGATAATCAGAGGGGCTACTAAAATGGTGACTGGTTTACAGGAAAATAAATAACAGGATAGACTAAAGATATACTGAACACGTATAGCTTGGAGGAGAGAAGAGAGAGGGGATATGATAGAAACATTCAAATACATGAAGAGATTCAACAAAGTGCAGGAGGAAATTACATTTCAAAGGAATAAAAATGTTAGGACAAGAGACCATACTCTAAAACTAGAGGGACACAGGTTTAGATGTAATGTAAGAAAATTTTACTTGACTGAGAGGGTAGTAGATAAGTGGAATAGCCTACCAGCAGAAGTAGTACAAGTTAATACAGTGACAGAATTTAAAGGGTCAGTAATGTCCCATGAAAAAAGCTTAGAGTTTTGTAGAGGTTTAAAAAAAAAAAACAAAAAAAAAAAAAAAAAAAAAAAAAAAAAAAAAAAAAAAAACTACATGACGCAAATCCTCTCTCTCAAATCGCTATGGTCACTTTCATTAGTTATAGCTACAAATTCTGTCATTGACTTTAGTAAGAACCTTTTTTGGGGTTGTTATAAATGCACTTTTTCCCCAAAAAAAGATTACTAAAGTCAATGACAGAATTTGTAGCTATAACTAGTGAAAGTGACCACTTGAAATGAAATCCACCCAGCTTACTTCTCAAATAAGCATTCTGACCTATATTTGGCACCTTACTGTATCACAAAATCTCTTGAACCAGTGACAAAGAAATAACAGTGGGATTACTTCACAAAAGGACACCAGATACTATAATGAGTCAGGCTGTCTCTTCCTGGTACCAATGTAACGTCTATTCAAACGCATGAGTAAGACAGCAATGAACTGACAGAGGTCTGGTGACTCATATATGGAAGCGTGAAAGATTCTATTTAACCCCTTGAGGGGTGTGAACACATTGTGTGTTTTATTACTCACCCTAAGAATAGTAGCTATTATAATCTTATGTGCTGAATTGCTATCTGGGAATTTTTCAGTGACATTAGTTTATTGCTATTCCATTAGTCTACGTCAGTACTTTTCAAATCCATCATTACAGACTTCTAACAGCCCAGAAGGAGATGCACCAAGGTGAGAAATTCTCCAGTGAGAAACTCTATTCGCCATTATTTTATGGAGCCTATGCAACAAACCATGGTAGGCCTAAATAGGAGGCCCCTAGACAACAGTCTTGGGGCTGCAGTAGAAGCTTCTGTTACAGTCAGAAGAAACGATAATTGCCGTCTCCCTCACCAAACACACCCATACTTCATTTTCCCTCACAAGGCTCCATTTCAACCCCTTGGGTGCACTGCAAAACAATACACTGAAAAACCTTGGGCATCCAAGGGGTTTATCTGCTTTTTCAAAAGCTATTTAGAATTTTAAGAGATGTTGTTCTTAGGGAGACAAAAGGGCCAAATGGGTGGCTCTTGTAATAAAATGTATTATCTAACATAGCACTAATATTTCTGAAACTTTTAAAGGAGGTGCCACAGGAATAATGGGAACTGGAAAGATTTCTCTCACCAGAGAATTCAACTACTCTTTCTTTCACTTTTGTGAAGATCTCCCTGGACTTAAAGGGGATCTATCACCCCATACAAATGCGTGTTAAACGTTCAATTACCTAGCGATTAGGTGGCATTCATGAATATTTTTTTTATCCTAAATTGGGGAAAATAAACGTTTCTAGACTGCACTTCTGGATAGACTGTGGGTACAGTTCTATACCGCAGTCTGTAACTCTGCCTCTGCTCCCCTCCCTCTAGTCAGCCTCCTCCGGTGACGGAGGCTGTCTGTAGGCTGGAGCTCTCTCATTGGCTAGATATTGATCTCTGCCAATGAGATCTCTCTAGCTTACAGACAGAAGCCTCCATCATCAGAGGAGGCTGGATAGAGGGGAGCAGAGGCAGAGTTACACACAGCAGGTATAGAGCTGTACCCCCAGTCTATCCGTAAGTGCAGTCTAGAAACGTTTATTTTCACCAATTTAGGATTTAAAAAAATATATATATATTCATGAATGCCACCTAATCGCTAGGTAATCTAACGGTTAACACACATTTGTACTGGGGTGATAGATCCCCTTTAAAGATATACTAATGGTTAAGTGTCTCTTTGATTTATTGATTTACAGCAAGGAAGCAGGCAAAAATGTCATTAAGTTCTTGGAAGAGAGGATAACTAAACAACTAATTCAGGAGTCAAGGTTCAAGAATGTATTTGTTTATATAAAATGTCTCCTAAACTAAACAGCTAATAAAAATGTAAAGCTATGTTTAACCAACTGGATGTCAACTCCTTAAAGACAAGAAAGGTGTCGCACCCCCTTTATTCTTAAAGGGGAACTATCACCTCAACTAAAGTCCACCTCACCTAATTAGGCATCTAGCAATAAGCTTAACAATCAAACTGTTATGTAGAAATGAAGACAGCGTTCTTCAAAAGCCCCACCTCAGCCGACACTGATGGGCAGGCAACAGCGCAGACATGTTTGCTTACAGACATCTGAACGCCTGCGCTGTCAGTCCCGGTCTACTCTAGGAGGCGTTGCACGAAACCTTAAGGTACCCGTAAGGGACTGACGGCACAGGCGAGCAGATGATTCTATAACGATGTTGTCAGTGTCGGCTGAGGAAGGATTTCTGACTAACACGGGGTCTTTATTCTGCATAACCGTTTGATTGTTAAGCATATTGCCAGATGCCTAATTAAGTTAGTTGAAATTTAGTTAGGGTAATAGTTCCCCTTTAATTGAGTAGTAAACCATTATGAAAATATGTACATTGTAGTACCCCACTGCTGAAAGATGCATATATGCAGAGGTATTACAGTCAGTCTGAACTCATTGTTGACAGTAGCAGTGCCCTCTAGTGGGTATTCCAATATATTATTGTGTTACATGAGAGGAAAGGCACTGAAACAGTTCTCCATAGAATGTGATAGAAACTGTCCAGTCAGCTTTCAGGAAGTAAACATGCTATAATTCACGTACTGATTATTTGAACAACACTACTGACAGAGGTGGTAGTACCCTTGTTTTACTTTTCAAGAAGAGCTCTATAAACAGGTTTTTTTTTAAAAAAAAATCTCTCTCTCTCTCTCCCTGCTTTAGAGGGTTAAACATGTCAATTCTTTGCTTTGAAATTTGTAAGCAGATTGACAGCATTCAAGAGGAGGGGGCATGCACTAAGGCATGATAAAGAGGTGATAAAGTGAAGAAGACTTCTCCAGTAATATCACTTCAAGTCCTGTGTTATTCTATGGAGCCAATGCAATAAGATTACTCAAGTTTTGGAGATCTTGGTACATAGGCTCTATAGAATAACACAGGAACTGGCAAAGTCATCTCAACTTTTCCACCTCTTTATCAAGCTTTAGTGCACAACTCCCAAGGAGTTCAAGAAATAATATAAAATATATAATTATAGTTTCTCACAAAAATGAGTACTCAGTTACATTGTTTTCCAATAAGAACTGTACTGTATCATTTAGCTGTTGATCGTCAAAGGGTTAGTAATACCCGAAAAAAGTTTATTCTATGTGGTAGATTTTACAAAAGTAAAGTATCTGGAGAAAGTCCTATCTCTCAAACCTTTAGGGTCTGAGAGATATCCACCGCTAAAGTTTCCATTCTCCTGATGTCGGCTTGCAAACCAAGCACACTTTGTAGATTTTCCAATTAAGTAATTCTTTTGCAATATCACTATAGCGGCTCTGCTACAGAGCCACCAGCTGGTCCCAGGACCAGGATCTCCTGCTGTCAGCAGAGCGCTGACATCAGGAGAAAGGCTTCAGCGGAGAACAGCTCTCAAAGTGTAAATGCTTGAGAGATGGGACTTTCTCCAGATACTTTATATTTGTAAAACCTACCATATAGAATAAACTTTTTTTCAGGCATTACTAACCCTTTAAACATGAATTAAAATGTTTTCTTCTGTGTACCTCCAAGGCATTTAAATAATGGGAACATCTCCACCCTCCAGCTGGCTTCTTCCAGGGGATGTGGACGTCGCATTCCAGCATGGAACGCATGAATGACCCAGGGCGCATGCGCAGATCATACACTAACCACAAGGAAGCCCTTCTCCATAACTTGTTTTTAGTCCGATGTATCTCCACTTCTCTCCAGAGAACAAAAGAATTTCCGTCATCTGAATCTTTGTTCATATATTTCCAAGGTAAACTCAAAGGAAAAGCAGCATCTAAAGCCTCCATTTCTAGATGGATGAAGGCATGTATTCAAAAATGTTCCACTGAATCGGGGCATGTAGCACCTTCTAACATTAAGGCACATTCCACAAGAGCTATGGCTGCCTCTTGGGCAAAATGGGCACAGGCTTCCCCATTGGACATCTGTAAGGAGGACACATGGTCCTCCATCTCCACTTTCACGAAGCATTATCACCTACATGTACAGGCATCAGCTGATGCCACCTTTGGCAGGAATGTCTTGGAGGTTGTAGTATACCATTAATGGGTAAGAAGGCTTTGTCCCACCCTTTTCTTTTATGGGTAACTGCTTTTAAGTCCCATTATTTAAATGCCTTGGAGGTACACAGAAGAAAAGTACAGATTTACTTACCGATATTAAGTTTTCCTCTGTGTACCTCCATGGCATTCCCACCCTACTAATATCTCTCTCTCTCTCTCTGGTAGTGTCTTATAGCTGAGCCAAAAGGAAACTTAAGGTACATTCTGGATCCACCTTTTTAAACCTTGTTGACTGGTCCTACCCAGCTGGAGGGTGGAGACGTCCCCATTATTTAAATGCTTTGGAGGTACACAGAAGAAAACTAAATATCGGTAAGTAAATTTATATGTTTTATGAAAAATATATATTATAGGAATTTTTATGTCAAGGAAAGAGGGGGTACATAACATGCTGTGAAGCAATGCATTGCAATCCCCTGGTTAACAAAGGGTTAAAATGTAAGGTTCTCTTATGTTCACCAGGAAGATCTGGCTTACCTATAGAGAGCACTAAAACAAAAACAAAAAAATGTTTGATCTGTAATAAATTTTGTATTAATTTTTTTTTCCCCTCGAAGTTTGTTTTACAGAAAATGAAAACCTGCTTGTTATATTGCATGCAAATGGATATCATCATACAGGTAGTTTTAATTCTCTCTCAAAAGGTCCCCTTAATGTATTAACCCCTTGGGCGATGATATCAAGGGTTTTCACAACACTGACATTATGCACATCATCTGCTTCAGAGTAGGTAACCTATTCCTGTCCAGCTGTTGAGTACCACAGCTCCCATCATTCCCATCTAGCTAGTGAATGGTTAGGGATCATGGGGTTGTAGTCCCCAACAGCTGGACAGCTTGCCCCTGTACACTCGCTAAAATAATACATTTATTCTGGCTAGAAGAAAACAAGACTCAAGAGTATACCATAGAAAGCTGGCATCGTGCAGGATTTCTTCTTTTTGCAGGTAAACACAACATTGGATCAGAATAACACATCTAGGACTTTTCTACACCTCCTGCCCACAGACTGCTCTAATCTGGTTTATCCTACTGGAGTGAACTGGGATTGGGCATGTGAGATTAATCGCTCAAAGTCACCTTTTCTTTTAAGATCCCTTAGCTAATGGACACCTGAAACTGATGGACTACGGAAAGGTGGTACAATCCTGCAACAAACCAAATGCACACTACAGAAATCAAATTTACTAGCGATTTAACCCTTTATGTGCCAGAGGTGTACACAACGCATTGCAAAGCGATGTGTTGCACATCCCTCTGGCACGCCTTGTTAATGGCAATTTTTAACCCATTAAATGCTAAAAGCTTCCAAAACTTGGGTAAAGCAATGCATTGGCAATTTTCCCTGCAATACAGAGGTGAAAAGCACCATTTAAATTAATGGGACATTTTGGAAATGTTATTTGTCCCCTTTAGTAGATTGTTTGCTCTACACCTGCACCACTTTTTCATATAACAGCTGCCTGTTTTGTGGACCTGTCACTTTTAGAGGATTCATTTTAAAAAGAATTAACCCTTTGGGTGCCAGAGGGGTACACAGCGCTTTGCATACCCTTCTGGCACCCAAAGCGTTAAAAACTGCCTGTATGTTCTACTAGCCATTTGTTTGCAATATAAATTGTTTTTGAAATATTAACCTTTATTTATGGGTGGCACAGTGTGGCAGTTTATGCTACATAGTTTCCTTGCTGGGCCACCCTCTGTGCTACGAATGAATCTAGGCAGAGCCCATACACAAAGTAACATGAAAGGTCCACTTTAACCCTTTGATACTTACTGGATCCCAAGCTCTGGGATCCACATTGTTCTTCAATGGAGGATCCGTCTCTATATTGTGACTATCACACACATGCACAGGGATATCACAATATTGCTTCTACCACTAGCACCACCAGGGAAGCATGTAGGTAGGAGGTGAGAGGGCAAGATCTCAGGGCCATCTCTCAGTTCCCACTACTCATATATAAACAAGAAAGCCACCTTTGGAAAGGAGATAGCACGGTCGGAAAGGGAAGATTATTTATGTGAGGATTCATGCAGGGTAATCAATAATCCACTATAACACAGTAAAGGAAAAAGGACGCCTCTATCAGAGCCCATATATCTCAACCCTCAAAGGAGCAGTAAACTTTTTTATGAAATCACTTTAAGGGAAAAAAAAAAAGAAAGACAGCAAGAATGGGGTACTAATCTCCAGAGAAATAGACCAGTTTGATACTGTATTAATTCAGCCACTATATAGCAAAAAACTACTACTACCACTAAAACAAATATTTATTGAATATAATTAAACATTTTTTAATTAAAAAACAAATAAAGTTAGTGACCCAACTAAATGTGACTACCCTAAAACCGTCACTAAACTCGTGACTATGAGATCGTCCATATGTGATTGAAAAACTACTGTGTATTAATTACAAGGACGATCTCATAGTCACAAGCTTAGTACCTGTTAAATCCTTTTCTCTTAGTGCATACAGGTTACTGGTAAATTTGGGTAGGCGATCAGCCCCTTTAAAGTAGACACAAACAATTCTGGGAAGTAACTGCTGGGTGGATCCTACCTCCTCTCCTTAGCTTGCAGCTAGCCAATCCCCATCCAGTAAGATTTGCAGACTACCTATTGACTAGGTAGTAAGAAGGTAAAGGAAGACTCCTGCGAGCATGAACCCGAAAGGACCCCCACGTTCTGCCACAGGAGAGGCAAGCAGGGTCCCTTGACAGGGTGGGAGACCAGTAACTTGTACTGACTAAGAGAAAAGGATTTAACAGGTAAGACTAAAATCCTCTTTCCTCTGTCGTCCAATACAGGTTACTGGTAACTTTGGGATAATAATAATAATAATAACTATAATAACTAGTATTTACATAGCTCCTTTCTCCCAGTGGGACTCAAAGCGCTTTGTTGAATGGTGTTATTTAAAAATTGTTGCACCTCAAACTTAAATCCTACAGCGATTTATGGTCAACTGGCCAGAGCTGTCCACATGATAGTGTAGAAATAGCTCCAGTGTAACATTTCAGGCCTTTGAGATACTGCACCTAAAATAGTCACGTCTGAGATGCAATAACTTGTGAATAAAACACCTCTCAGTAAGAGAGTGTCCTTGCTTTACTCAAGAGGATAAGCCCTACAATAAATATTTTTGACATATAAAGTGTTACTACCCCTTTAAAGGGTATGTTGACTATGTGTGGGTGGTTGGAAAGGGTAACAAAAATGGCTGGTGGGAAATGATGGGTGTTGTAGTCTGACACCAGCTGAAGGGTCTCATACTGCCCCATTCCTACCAGAGGGTTTGATACATCCCTGGAAAACAGAGAGTTTGTAATTTGTGAAAAAATCTGGTATAAAACATTGTTAAATGGAGAGACAGCAGGGCCTGGAAATTACGTCATAACCGCAACAATGTCATAATTATCACAAAAAAGCCACCCACAGGAAACACTTTGGTGCACTATGTGCACAATCATGTGGAGGTGGGAGGCCTTCTTCCTGCTTCAGATTGTCACAAAAAAAAAAAAAAGCCTGCACCAGAGGTACAGGGGTCACAAGGAGAGACAGTGACCTCACACAGTGGTGCCTGTGGTCAATCATATATATATCAATACAATATCATCGGCATAGCAGTAGCCTGATCCCGAATCTATCCATGGTTGTCTATATAAACTTAAGATAAGACATCATCCTTTTCTACTCTTTAGTCATTGACCACGTATAATATCTATCAAAGAGGATTGTAGAAATAATTGGATTGCTGGTATTACATATTCCCTATAGCCAGCTGATGGAACAGCTGATACTGCCACTATACTAAGTATAATTAATCCCGGACACCTTTACCGACATCCAACCATGGTTTAACAGGGACTTCTATAATAAGTAAAATTTATTCTTTGTTTTCTTAATTTCTCTCACACGTTATATTACTGTAATTATCTGGAACCTCCAACAGTGCCAACAGATACAATGGTTTCCAATTCACATGGCGTCAAAAGGCATACTGATCAGGGAGGTGCAAGACGCTTAAAAAGATTAGCTGGAGCAGCTCACTCTTGAGAAAGCTTACAGTGAAACCGGAACCGGTTGAGTGAGCACTAGAGAGCCAATATGCTTTCTTTCCTCTCTTTGTAATGTTCAAATTAAGTACTAGTTATGATCTATTATTTTGGGTGATAAGTGGGAATCGGAGGTGATGCTCCGTAGAGGGTTTCTATATTAGTTCAGATTTTAGCATATTGATCTACGAAACTATGACTCATTCATTTAAAAATTAAGAGTTTTAGCCACAGACACTAGCGCAGCAGGGCAGTGATCAAGTAAAGTTACAGGCTAGACTATTAGGACCTGACAACATAACAACTACAAAAGTTTTAGAGTCACTTGCTCGACTGTCTTGTTCCTAGAAAAATGCTCTGATATTATATTTAAATATCGGACATACATCTACATATATGCTGTTGTTACTAAGTCTCCTGGTTATTATTGACAATTGACTACCTGCAAGGCCTCTGCAAATTCTCAGAGGCTTATCTGAACTTTGTGTGTAGTATCTGGAATTTAGTTACTACTTACACTTACCTTTGATACACGAGAGTTAATATGACAATCAATTTATTACAGTAACAATTCATATATACGAACACACCAAAGACTTAAATAACAGCAACTGCACTGGGAAATGAACACACACTAACAGACACCGGTCCTTAAGACTAACTATGAATTCAACTTCAATCAAATCACGGATCCTGACCAAAATAATGCTAAAGAAGTGACACCAAGTAATTGGTACGCAGCTATAGTTAATATCCTCGTCTACTTTGGAAACTGTAGGGTTAATCAGGCATTGCTTTTTGTCTAGGAAACATCAATACGGACAACAGACCTATGTATATACCTCAAGAGTAATCAACAGAAGCTGCACTGACAGATTAGCACACTTACAGGGTTTATTAATAATGATTGCATAGGCAGACTAGTATAATAAAGAGGCATCGATCTCTACCCTAATTGCAATCCAACCCTAACAATTAAATATACGATCATGAATGCTACAGTGTTGAGGAGGCAATGTTAAGTAATCGTGTAGCTGTGGTTAATACCCGCATCTACTCCGGCAGTTCTAGGGTTAACTGAACATTGTTTCATGTCCGAGTAATATAACCACGGGCAATCAATCCAAGAATATATCATTAGGAGTAATCAATAGAGGCAGTATCAACAGACCAAGCACGAATTAATGTAATAGTTATATTCCTTCACAACGGACATTGCCTAAAGGATTAACTCCTGAATTTCTTGAACCCCATACGGAGGCAATGTCTACTAATATGACAAAAGGAACTGATTAGTGATTAACCACACAGACTCAAGATTGAATAATACTTTTGCTCGGAGATACCCATACAATCATCCTTTAAGTTTATTTTACTAGTAATTAAAGGGATAGTAATACTTGAAAATAATTTTATTTTATACTGTAGCCCTTAAAAAAACATTAAAAATTATATAAGTCTTATCTCCCAAACCTTTATGGATTAGGAGATACTCACAAGTAAAATAAAGTTCCCTTTTCCTGGCTGTTTCAGCCAAGTCTGCCATCTAGTGGACAAATTTGGAATCCGGTCCAAAGATCAACCGGCAGTTCTTTAGCAGTGCCGAGTTCACGATCTTTAAAAAGAACTACTTAATTGGAACTGTCAACAAAGTGTGTCTGGCTTGCAAGCACACTTTGTAGACCATTCCAATGAAGAAATTATTTTTAAAGATCGCAATCTCGGCACTGCTGAAAAGCCACAGCCAGTCCAGGGACCGGATTCCAAATCTGAGAGCTAGAACGGTGACACGTGAAACTTTACTTGTGAATATCTCCCAAACCATAAAGGTTTGGGAGATAAGACTTATATAATTTTTCATGTTTTTTTAAGGGCTACAATATAAACTAAAATTATTTCCAAGTATTACTATCAGGGCTCAAAATTTCCACTCACCACTAGCTAATGGCAAGTGAAAATTCATCCCTGGCGAGTAGAAATTCAGCCCTGGTGGGTATGCTATGGCTTGCAGTGGCAAGTAACTTTTCAGGTCTGGCTATTAGCAAAGGACTTCACATTTTTAAGCCCTGTTACTATCCCTTTAAGATGATTTTATTTTGATTGTACCGAGATGATTTGTTTTCTAAGCACACACTCTCCCCCTTCTTCCTGGTTCAGTCTCCTAACTGAATCCAGGAAGTAAGCTCAATATGCTCTAGTGTCTTAAGCGGGGTAACATAACATCACATGACCCCCAACTCTAGCTACACAGCAGCTGCTTCTCTGCTCACACACCTGCAGCTCTACAAAAGCTATGAAGGAAAAATGGGCTTCAGAAAACTAAAACCAGAGGAAAGCAAATAAAGAAAGGTAGATGTGGGAGATCATGCAGGGAGCACAAATAGGGAAAGGGAGATGAAATAAGCTGTGCAGAGCAAGAAAAAGATGAAGAGAAGAAGAAAAGAAAATACAGGGAGCAGAGTAGAGACTGCTGCAGAATAAGCCCTGTGGCACTGTTTATATATCTCTCATTCATAGAAATGTGAGGAAGAAAGGTTACGCTTGCAAAACTCCCAATCTTGCAGGGTCTATAGTTCAACTATAAATTAATTTTCTGTGACATTTGACTAATACGTGTAAAAGTCCAGAATAAACTGCCTGAGACATAAGTATTGGAGATAATATGGGAGTCAGCCAGTGAGGATTCTTAGATAGGAACTAAGAGCCTGGACTTCATGGTATGAACATGGGCAGTGGTTTTCAAGCTTACCCTTGGGGGACCTAACAGGCCATGTATTTAAGATTTCCCAGCTTAAGTACAGGTGACTTAACCAGGGACTCCATCTCATTAACTCACCTATGTACAAGCAGGGAAATCCTAAATGCATAGCCTATTAGGTATCCTGGAGGACAGGGTTGGGAACCACTGGGCTACAGCATAATAGAACACAATTAGTTTTAATATTATATAAAAAATTCTAAGTGGTTTCTGGTTCGCTGTTCACCCCGCCCCAAAGCAGCATGGGGGTGGAGATCAGCTGCTACAGCAAATCAGGTGCCTCAATTTCTACAAGAGTGGGTGGAGTCCCCACACAGTGCTATGAATATTGCTGCAGCGGTCCACTGGCTTTCTGATGTGCACAGAGTGCTCAATCAAACGGGCAACTCAGTGCGCCATTCGCTAGTATATATATTGGTTATTTATCTTTAACTGGGATCTGGGTCCTCCTTAGCTGGTGGACTGTCAGAGACCACTTTCTGGGAATAAGCTACAATGTGATATGTGGGGGCTTGCATGAAGGGATGAGTTTAATCGTATTATTTATACATTTTCACCTTCTCAAATATGGTGGTAATAAAATATTGAGACCATAGGTATGTTCCTCCATAAGCAAGCATATGTGTCTCATAAAATGCCCCCCCGCCGCCCTGGGAAAACATCCCTCCCATTTGTAACCTCAAGCGGGGAATTCTCCCCTATAAAGCATAGTGAATTTCAGACCATGACAAAGTATGGACACAATGTAAGCATACAACTGAGAAATACTTTAGATGAGCAGGGAGAACAGTTGCTGGCTAGGACAAAACAGCACAGCACTGACTGCCCTGTAAGAATTCTCAGTACAGCCAGTTTAGGAACTGTCCTCCCATATTAAATTAATTCAGCTCAATGAACTTTAACCCTTTGGATACTAGAGCACTCTCCTATACATTATTTTGCAAAGCACTGGAATCCCCTTTAGCACTCCAATGAAACATCAGTTTTGGTATTCATCAGAGCCTTAAACTAGGACTGTTTCATTATAAAATAATTTTCAAGTTTGAGCTACAATCACTTTTGAATAATAGATACACTAGCAGTGGGTGAACACTTGTTTTACTCAGCAAGAAGAGCCATATGGCTTTTTTTCCCCTAATAAAAGCATATAGCTCCTTTAACAGAAGGCTTTTGATTGAACTCATGTCAACCTGCCACCTTAACCCTAACCCTCTCAATACTAGAGACTTAGGGCATTTTATGTATACTGATCACGAGACAAATTTTCAGCATTTTGCAATCTGTTTAGATAGGATTTCTCTAAGTAACTTACAAATGGAAAACTATATACTGCGTTTTTCAAAACAAAATTCAGGTCTTTCTTTGTGACTCAAGTGAAGTTTTGCATTGTGTAACATGTCAAATTATATATTTTCTTTTTTTAAAAATGTATTTGTTTTGCCAATATCATACTATACTCCAAAATAATTCATGTTGGTTGTGAAAGTACCCATTATTTTTAACCCTTTGAGTGTCTATTCTGACATTACATATTTTGCAAGTACATAATGTAAAGTTGTCTCTTTGTATTTTAAGTTTCATGTTCATCACATTAAGTGATGCTCCTGTTAAAGTATATGAAAGCAGAGAGACTTTAAAATAGATAGCATAGAGCAGTGTTAGCCCCCAGGGAACACCAGCAGTCCAGTTTATAAAGATAATCCTGCTTAATCACAGGTGAGTGGTCTAACATTGGGGGCTTGTCTCCCACGTCCAATAATGAAGTAGCGCCGTGATGATGCAGAGGCTTGTCCTCCGTGGCCAGTCACGGTTAGCTCTAGATGACTTTAGTAACGGAAGTCTGTCATGCCCTTTAAAGGGATAGTAATACTTCATTTTATCTTTATTTTATTTTGTAGGCATTAAAAAAAACATGAAGAACGCTATATGTCTTATCTCTCAAACCTTTATAGTTTGAGAGATATTCACAAGCAAAGTTTCCCCTCCCGCCCCTTTTACCTAGTGTAAGCCATCTCTCCTCAGATGTGGAATGCAGTCCATAGACCAGACAGATAACAGCAGGGGATAATCTTCTTCCTAAGAGAACAATGAAAGCCCTGCCCCCCTTGACAAGTTTTTCAGGTTTTTCCCTTATCTTAATTGAAGATTGTCCCTTTCTGCAATCTACCTGGGCACCTCCTTTCTGATCTGGCTGAGCAGTATTACATCAGTAAAAGGGGCGGGAGGGGGACACTTTGTCATTGAATTACTCTTGAACTACAACTCTGACAGAATTGAAATAACACTCTCCAAAGTCCAAATACTATGATAATTAATTAGAGCTGCTTTTATTATGAAACATTACTATCCCTTTAACCAATGCTTTGTGTGATGGGGTTATAATGGGAATTTTTGGCAGCTTTGTCGTTTGGCCCATACTTTGAGAAAGCTGTGATTTTACACTGTGAAAAGCTTGTTATACTTTTATTGTCCTACACCTGTTATTTTAAAGTATCGAATACATTATTTTGTATTGCTTTTAGATACAGTATCTCAATAAATCAGTTACCAAGATCTAAGCAGCCTTGTTTTATATGCCAATTAAATGTGACCGGTCAGTGTTCCCTTTAGGAAAAACTGGCACATTGACCACCCAGTGTTACATGGACAATATTAATTCGTTTCACTTTCCTGCTTTGATGGTATACTGATCAGAAACTCTCCAGAAAGCTGTGAATAACATACATCAGCTTTGGCCATAAAAAACAAATATTCATAACAGCCTGCTATTATCAGTGATACCTGCATTTGTAACTCTGGTGATAACATTTTAACTATTTAAAATTTAGAGGACTGTGCAAAGCAATGTGCTGCACCATCTTCTGGCCCTCAAAAGGTTAAACTGGGGAATAAAGACAGCTTATGTGTTTTACAGAAAGATTACAAACATGCATTTGTCCTTGAATTAAAGTAGGCACAATACTGACTGACTTGAAGGAATGGCAAGACTATTCTAACTTTATATATTCTGCAAATGCATATAAGTCATATAGCATCCACTACGGGCAATATGAATTTTAAAAAATGGTGTACATCTGAAGAATGCCAACAGCAAAGGGGGGGGAATTGAAACCCCACCTATTTAAACTGATTTTAACTCCTTGCATGTCAGAGATTACAAGAACCTACTGCAGACCATCCATGTTTTAATCCATGTTTACTACACATGCGGAGACGTCTAGCATCTAAAAGACGTAAGTCATTGATTAACTCAGCTAGACGTCTAAAGTATATTTTCATACTTGTGTCACTAAAGCAAATTAAACATCACTGTATAACTAGGGGTGGGAAACTGATGTGGGTTTCCACTGTCATTGCTGGACTATAATTTCTATCACTGCTAGCCAGCCACTGGCTGGTCCACAATGATGGGATATACAGACCAATAGAACCTGGAAAACCACAGCAATAGCCAAGCCCTGTTATTAAGTGTTACATCAGACTATGCGATATCCATGCCCATGACAGGTATTAAAGTGGACGCACCAAACCCTTTGATGAGCTCGGTGAACACCCCGGGATCGCTCTCCATTAAACACCATTCTCCTGCGCTGCCCGCCATCTCTACTAAGTGCAGCCGCTCTCGCGTCACTTCAAGCGACTACTTGGCTCGCTGTTAGACGTCAGAGCTGAGCGTGTCACAGAATCACTTGCTCGTGTGGCAGCCATGTTTGTCGAGGGAAGCATAGATCTTGATATACGTATTCACATTGATGCTGTCACCCCACTTACACGTATGAAGCGAAACTTGCTTTTGTAGAGTGCGGTTGTAGCACCGACCATTTCATTAGAGAATGTTACTTTCATTTGTTATAAAGTTATATGGGTCGCTATATACGTTGATAAAATATTAGTAACCGATACATCCCAAGTGTCCCTTTTTTAAGAGGTCAGACTGTGTGATATGTACATACCTGGGAACTCTCAGGGTTTGACCCTGAAACTCAGGGTTTGGAACCAAATCTCAGGGTAAAGGGCCAAATTCTCAGGGTGAGCAAATCCAATGTGTCCTCCTATATGATTTACACCAATTTGCTGCTTATTTATTGTCATACCTGGGAACTCTCAGGGTTTGACCCTGAGACTCAGGGTTTAGACCCAAATCTCAGGGTGAAGGGCCAAATTCTCAGGGTGAGAGAGGTCTGTGATACCTACTACAAGATTTGCCACCATTAAATGTTTCCTCAGTATCTAAACTGGTGCCATCTGTACCAGAAAAGCAGCAGGAAATGTCCTGCTGGTCTTATTTGTGTTTAGGCAGTGAGATCTCTAAGTTGTAACCTGTTAAAGGTTCCTTGCGGATCGATTGGAGCACCTCCCGAGTTACAGCAAGCAGGTACGTATTGCATAAAATCTACATTATAGGAAGCTTTAAGGGTTAATATTCCAAAGATCTCAGGGTCAGCTCATTTGGAAAGTTCCCAGGTATGTTTATTGTCCAAATCCATTACATTTCTACCAGAAAGGCAGGAGGACAAGTTCTGCTTGCCTTATGAGTGTATAAGAAGTTATATCTCAGAACTGTAGCATGTGTAAGGTTCCTTAAAAATTGATTGGATTATCTCTGGTTTACTTTCTTAAGGGTGTTAAGGGTTAATATTTCAAATATCTCAGGGTGAGCTCATTTCAAAAGTTCCCAGGTATGGGTATGTATATAAGTGTATCACATTGTTCCACAGCAACAAAACGCACATTTAAGACTATGTAAACTTCAATGTGTTTATAAATTAGTCTGTGCAAATAAAATACTTTGATCTTGCTCTAAATCGGTTATTCAGTTACATAAAGTGGTGTCAATAGGCCATTAAATAATGTACACATTATTGGTAATACCCTGTTCACCAGCCACATCATCTAAAACACAAGTCCCCCTCTTTGACAATGTGAAATGTTGGGAGGTATGATAACCTTTTCAATGTCCGTGGGTTGGACACGTAAAGCAGTACATTGTACGCATACCTGGGAACTTCCAGTTGAGGGCTACCTGGAGTGTAGTCCTCTGTTCAGCTGGGGGTGGCAAAAATGACGCTAATCGCGTCAAAAAGGGGCGGGGCTTGCCGCGAGTGGGGGGGGGGTCTTAACCCTTTGAGTGCCAGAGTGGTACGGAATGCATTGCAAAGCAATGCATTCCGTACCACTCTGGCACTCAGAGGGTTAAAGGTGTCACACAGAAGGCTGGGGACGGAGGAACAGCGGGAGAAAAAGCAGATGTGGCAGAGTTTCAATAGAAACTCCCCACATCCGGAGGAATCTGCCTCTGCCCCGGAGACCCGGTAAATCTCTGTCAGAACCGGAGTCTCCGGGGCAAATCCGGAGAGTTCCCAGGTATGATTGTACGTATATTGACTATAGTTGCTATAGAGCAGTGGTTCTCAATCTTTTTTTTGTTCAGGGTACTCTTAACAGGTAATCTTGAACATTCGGGGCACACCTAACATATTTAATGTACTTTATCAAGGGCATAATGAAGGGACCGAATTTAAATTAAATGAAAAGGGACCCATGGGGCTGTAGAGCACCCTTTCTGTGAGGGGTTTCCTTAAGTAATAATAATACTAATTTGTGATTTTTATAGCGCTTTTCTCCCTGTGAGACTCAAAGCGCTTTACAAATCTATAAACAGACATAAAATTTAAGGGTTCATTATGGTCACATGAGTTGACTGAACGCCTGATAAAAGAGATGGATCTTTAGCATTTTTTTGAAAGTCTGTAATGATGGTGCCTCTCTGATTGAGGACGGTAAAGAGTTCCTGAATGTCGGGGCAGCGTGGCTGAATTCCCGGGAACCTGAGGTTGTCTTTATTCTGGGCACTGACAGGAGGGATCTGTTGGCTGACGGCAGTGAGCGGGATTGAATATAGGGTGTCAGGAGCTCTTTCAGGTACTGTGGGCCTTGATTATTTAAGGCTTTGAAGGTCAGCAGGCCAATTCTAAAATATATTCGCCATTTTATTGGAAGCCAATGCAGGGAGTGGAGAACGGGTGTTATGTGACATGAGCGAGCTTTATTGGTCAGTAGTCTGGCTGCTGCGTTTTGTACTGTTTGTAGGCGATGGAGTTCTTTTTCTGGGAGGCCCAAGTAAAGTGCATTACAGTGATCTAGACAAGAAGACACAAATGCATGGACTAATGTTGGCATATCATCTGGTGGAATTAAGTGTTGTATCCTGAATATGTTTCTCAGATGAAAGAAGGCAGATTTTATTACAGAAGAGATCTGCTGTTTGAATGACAGTCCAGAGTCAATCATCAATCTGAGACTTCGTACCTCTGTTGAACTAATGAGTTCAGAGCCTCCAAGTTCCAGGCCAGTTGGGTGATCCTGAGATATTCTTGTTGCCCGGGGTCCCCTCACCAAGAGTAACTCTGTTTTGTCAGGGTTCACTTTTTAGCCAACTAGTATTCATCACACCTGGGAACTTTTGAAACAGGGCTACCCGGAGGGTAACCCTGTCAGTGCCCAGATGGAGGAAAATGACACGAATCGCGTCATAAAAGGGGTGGGGCTTAGTCACGGGGGGCAGGACAAAAAAAACACAAAAACCCCCTGCTAAATGGATGTAAGAGGGCGGGGAGTGGGAGTGTAACGGTTTTTAAAGACTCTCAGACCAGTGTGTGAAATAAAAACACAATTTATTTAGAGTAAGGTAAGGCAAAGGTCCGCCCTCTAGTGGCGGTTGATATACACCAGCAGTGAAGACTGATAGATACAAATGTAAATGCACAAACGTATTACATGTACAAATACACAGCAGTAGAATGGAATATAACCACAGAGGGTTAAGTCCTTGATAACAGTCAGTCTCAGATGTGGATATTTGGCACGCCCTGGGTGTTATAAGGCTGTGCTGGAGACAAAGTTCACCATAAACTGGATACAGGACTGCCTTGCCACGGTATTCAGTAAAAAGCAGAACAGGAATCCACTTAGCCCCCTCGGGCGTACCTACTGGAACTGCTTCTGCTAGTGCAAGTGAAAATAGCCCCCACGGGCATAACTGGAACCGACCTGCAATGCAAGAGCTGCCAAGCCTCCTCAGACTTAACCGGACATTGGGATATGACGTGCAAGAGCCAATAGCCCCACGGGCGTAGTTACCGGAATTGCTAGCGCTGAAGCCTTTGCCTGCCACCACTCTGTATAATGGAATCGCCCAGTATTGCAATGAGGGGGAGCCTTAGGCGCCCAACCGGCCCAACAGATGTGAATACTCTGCAAGGATGTACAGAGTTGCCAACGGAGAGTGGCCAACTCAGCAGGAGTATCACCGAGAACGAGGCTCGCACTGGAGTAGAGAGAGTGGAACCAAGGCAGCACTGCTAGGGTTAAAAAGCATGTTTACTCGAGGCTTTTCAGCGGTAAAGCAAGGCTCTGCAGTATGAGGGAGGCGTACAAACACACAGCTCTGCACAGGTAGAAACACTGCACTGATCGGGGTAACACCAGGCAAGGCAGTCACACAAAAGACTGGAACAGCAGATAATAATGTTGCGGCGGCGACAACTGGAACGCAGGTCACTGGAACAAGCTGGAAGTCGATCTTTGGAGCAGGAAGTCAGCCAGGCCGGGTCGGAGCACGTAGGAGGTAGTCATACAAGCCAGGTCATACACAAGCAGGAACGTCAGCCAAACCGGGTCAGGATCCAAGGGTGGTAGTCAGACGGGCTGGATCATACACAAGCAGGAACACTGGAGAATAGTCAGGACAAGCCGATTCGGTACACAGGAATCCGGAACACAGGGACACAGCAACAGTACAACTGGCTCAGAAACACCACGAAAGGGCATCTGACAGATGTGATAGCCAGGTATAAAAAGGTCACCAGGGGGCGGGCCAAACCAACTCAGCAAATCAGTGTCTGCCACAGATGAGACTGACAGGAATCACAGGCACTGTGATAGTACCCCCCTCTCAAAGACCCCCTCTCCCTTCCTGAGGCCTGGGTTTCAAAGGATATTTGGAGTGAAAGCTGCGTACTAATCTAGGTGCATGGAGGTCCCCTTGATCAACCCAAGAACGTTCCTCAGGACCATAGCCCTTCCAATGAACTAAATATTGCAGCTTTCCTCTAAATCTCCTAGAATCAATAATACTCTGAACCTCATACTCTTCTTGGCCCTGGACGTCCACCGGCCCAGGAATCACTGGCGTAGTAGTATAACGATTGCACACCAAGGGTTTCAGGAGCGACACATGGTGTGAATGTGCATTGAGGGTGGAAGTTCCAGTGCATAAGAAACCGGATTAATCTTGCGGATAATCTTAAATGGACCGATAAACCGGGGAGCCAGTTTGTTGGAAGGCACTTGTAAATTGAGGTTTCTGGATGACAGCCATACCCTGTCCCCAACTTGAAATGAGACCGCTGGAAGACGTCTACGATTAGCATGCCATTGCTGCTGCCTAAATGACTGACTGAGGGACCTCTGAACCTGTGCCCAAGTGGAACGAAGTTGCGCCAAATGCTCGTCCAGAGCAGGAATCTGCTGCGCCTGAAAAGAGTCCGGGAGCAGACAAGGCTGGAACCCATAATTAACAAGAAACGGAGAGCTCCCGGACGATGAATTAACCACACAGTTTCTGGAAAACTCTGCCCATGGCAACAGGTCAGCCCAATTATCATGATGATCGGTGACAAAGCAGCGTAGGAACTGCTCCAGTCCCTGATTGGCACGCTCAGCGGCCCCATTAGTCTGGGGATGGTAGGCGGAGGAAAATGACAATTGGATGCCCATCTGGCCACAAAATGCCCTCCAAAACCTAGAAACGAACTGACTCCCACGGTCGGAGACAATCACTCTGGGTACTCCGTGCAGGCGGAACACCTCTCTGGAAAAGACTACAGCCAATTCCTGGGCCGATGGAAGGCCAGTCAGAGGCACAAAATGTGCCATCTTGGAGAATATATCGACCACCATAAGAATGAACTTATAACCTCTAGAGGCTGGTAATTCTCCCAAGAAGTCGATGGATATATGAGACCAAGGGCGGTCTCCGTTGGGCACCGGTTGCAGTAAGCCCACGGGGAGATGCCTAGGGGTCTTGGCACAGGCACAGGTGGTACAGGCTGCTGTAAAAGCGGCGCAATCGGCTCTCAGGGTAGGCCACCAAAATAATTGCGAAAGAGACCATACTAGCTGGTCCCTACCAATATGCCCAGCCGCTTTAGAAGCGTGATAAGTTTCCAACAGACGGACACGGAATGGCTCATCTACGAAACACTTCCCCACTGGGGTCTCAGGGGGTGCCCTTGATTGTGATGCCAATATCTCCTCCCCCAGAGGCGAGGTTATGGTGGTACGGATAGTGGCCAGAATGCGATCTGGCTGAATGATAGGTACAGGTTCCTCCTCCTCCCTCTCAGTGTCAGAAGCGAACTGACGAGACAACGCATCAGCCTTAATATTTTTAGAGCCAGGAAGGTAAGACACTAGGAAATTAAATCGAGACAAAAAAAGTGCCCACCTAGCTTGTCGAGAGGACAGTCTTTTGGCTTCGGAGAGATAAGTTAAATTCTTATGGTCAGTAAGGATAAGTACCGGAGTCTGAGTACCTTCCAAAAGGTGACGCCACTCCTTCAATGCTAGGATAATGGCCAACAGTTCCCTGTCACCAATCTCATAATGGCTCTGCGCACTAGACAATTTCTTAGAGAAAAAGCTGCAAGGCCTCAAGGCGCCAACTCCCACAGGATGTTGGGAGAGTACTGCCCCAACCCCAACCTCTGAAGCGTCAACCTCCAACGTAAATGGCAGGGAGGGATTAGGGTGGGACAGTACAGGAGCAGATGCAAAGGCAGATTTCAGGGTAACAAATGCGTTTTCAGCTGCCTCGGACCACTGAGAGGGAGAAGCGCCCTTATGAGTCAAATCTGACAAAGGTTTTACAATCGTGGAAAAGTTCTGGATGAACTTCCTATAATAGTTCGCAAAACCTAAGAATCGTTGGATGGCCTTTAACCCTTTAGGACGAGGCCATTGCAAGACTGCTGCCAACTTCTCCTGATCCATGGCAATGCCATTTTTGGAGATTACGAAACCCAGGAATGGTACTTGAGATGTATGGAATTCGCACTTCTCTAGTTTACAGAATAGTTTGTGCTTACGAAGTCGGAGCAAGACTTCTGAAACATCCTTAATATGTTGGGAGAGGTTGGCAGAGTGAATTAATAGATCATCTAGATATACGACCACACAAGACTGGAGCAGGTCTCGTAAAATATCATTAATAAATTCCTGGAACACTGCAGGTGCATTGCATAAGCCGAATGGCATTACCAGATATTCATAATGCCCTGTTCTGGTATTAAAGGCCGTTTTCCACTCGTCACCTTCTTTAATTCTGACCAGATTATAGGCGGCTCGCAAGTCAAGTTTAGTAAAGATCGAAGAGCCCTTTAATCTGTCAAACAATTCTGTAATAAGTGGAATAGGGTAGGCGTTCTTAGGCATTAGCTTGTTCAGCCCTCGATAGTCAATGCATGGCCTGAGTTCACCACTTTTCTTTTTCACAAAGAAAAATCCGGCACCTGCCGGGGACGTAGATTTACGAATGATACCCCTCTCAAGGGCATCAGTAATATAGTCCTCCATAGCTTTATTCTCCTCACAGGACAGTGGGTAAGTGCGTCCCCTGGGGGGCACCGCACCTGGAGGCAAATCAATGGCGCAATCATATGGCCTATGCTCAGGCAATGCGCTGGCCTCTCCTTTGCTAAACACGTCACTGAATTGCCCATATTCGGTTGGTACAGCCGGAGAGGTACACATAATCTTGACAGGTAGAGAGAGACAATTCTTATTACAGTATTCAGACCAGGAGTTAACCTCACATCTCTGCCAGTCAAATTGAGGATTATGTACCTGTAGCCATGGGAACCCCAAAATAACTGAATGGTGCAGAGAACGAATAATCTGAAACCGTATCTGCTCTCTGTGACAAGCCCCCACAGTCATTGTCACTGGAATTGTCTCAAACGTAATGAATGCAGGCTCCAGGGGTCTGCCATCAATGGTCTCAATTGCCACAGGAGAGTCCTTTTTACATAAAGGAATGCCTTGCAAGTCGGCAAAGGACTGATCCATGAAATAGCCGGCTGCCCCGGAGTCCACCAATGCCAGGACCTCGATTACCTTGTCCGCCCAAGTGAATACCACCTGGATGGTGGGTTTAGTGGTGCTAGGATCTAGGGACTGTTCTACACCACCTAGGGCCTGTCCCCCAAGGTACCCTAGGTGCGTTGGTTTCCCGGCCTAACTGGACAATTGCGTAAAAGGTGCCCTGGTTTGCCACAATATAGGCATAGGCCTTGCCTCCTACGATACAATCTCTCCTCCTTAGAGAGCCTAGTGAACCCTAACTGCATAGGTTCAGAACTATCGACTGGTCGTTCAGGAAGAACGGGTGGTGTGGGTGGTTTAAGGAAACTGGTCTGGCCATAGTTTTTTGCTTTAGCCCTTTTAGCCAACCGTCTCTCTCGAATGCGGGAGTCTATTAGCATGACATAATTGATGTACTCATCCAGATCGCTGGGTACATCACGAGCGGCTATCTCATCCTTAATTTGTTCGGAGAGACCCTGGGTAAAGGCAGCCAGTAAGGCCTCATCGTTCCAGCCCACCTCTGCTGCCAAGGTCCGGAACTCGATAGCATAATCGCCCAGTGTGCGTTCGCCCTGCTGAATTTCCATCAGCCTTTTGGCAGCAGAGGCAGCCCTTCCAGGAACCTCAAACACTCATCTGAACTTCATCACGAATTCTCTAAAGTTCAGTGTGCAGGGTCTGGCATTTTCCCACAACGGATTCGCCCATGCTAAAGCCTTGCCCGTCAACAGAGATATCATAAAACCGACCTTACTACGGTCGTTAGGAAATGCCTGGGGTGCCAATTCCAAAAATATCTCCAGTTGATTAATGAATCCCCTGCAAAGGGAGGGTTCGCCATCATATCTTAACGGTAACGGTGCTGCTGCCGTTAACCCTCTCGAGTTAGCTGAGGGGACTATAGGCGGATTCTCCGGTGTCAGGACTGGGATGACCACCGGATTAGGACTAGGCTTGTCAAAATGTACTGTACGTTCGAGTAACGTCTGTAGAGCCAGTGCCAATTGGTCCATGCGCTGCTCATGGACATCCATTCTCCAATGGATGTTCTGTGTATAACTTTCACCCTTCCTGTCTGAGGTCATGGCCCTTTCGTACTGTAACGGTTTTTAAAGACTCTCAGAACAGTGTGTGAAATAAAAACACAATTTATTTAGAGTAAGGTAAGGCAAAGGTCCGCCCTCTAGTGGCGGTTGATATACACCAGCAGTGAAGACTGATAGATACAAATGTAAATGCACAAACGTATTACATGTACAAATACACAGCAGTAGAATGGAATATAACCACAGAGGGTTAAGTCCTTGATAACAGTCAGTCTCAGATGTGGATGTTTGGCACGCCCTGGGTGTTATAAGGCTGTGCTGGAGACAAAGTTCACCATAAACTGGATACAGGACTGCCTTGCCACGGTATTCAGTAAAAAGCAGAACAGGAATCCACTTAGCCCCCTCTGGCGTACCTACTGGAACTGCTTCTGCTAGTGCAAGTGAAAATAGCCCCCACGGGCGTAACTGGAACCGGCCTGCAATGCAAGAGCTGCCAAGCCTCCTCAGACTTAACCGAACACTGGAATATGACGTGCAAGAGCCAATAGCCCCACGGGCATAGTTACCGGAATTGCTAGCGCTGAAGCCTTTGCCTGCCACCACTCTGTATAACGGAATCGCCCAGTAATGCAATGAGGGGGAGCCTTAGGCGCCCAACCAGCCCCACGGATGTGAATACTCTGCAAGGATGTACAGAGTTGCCGACGGAGAGCGGCCAACTCAGCAGGAGTATCACAGAGAACGAGGCTTGCACTGGAGTAGAGAGAGTGGAACCAAGGCAGCACTGCTAGGGTTAAAAAGCACGTTTACTCGAGGCTTTTCAGCGGTAAAGCAAGGCTCTGCAGTATGAGGGAGGCGTACAAACACACAGCTCTGCACAGGTAGAAACACTGCACTGATCAGGGTAACAACAGGCAAGGCAGTCACACAAAAGACTGGAACAGCAGATAATAATGTCGCGGCGGCGACAACTGGAACGCAGGTCACTGGAACAAGCTGGAAGTCGATCTTCGAAGCAGGAAGTCAGCCAGGCCGGGTCAGAGCACGTAGGAGGTAGTCATACAAGCCGGGTCATACACAAGCAGGAACATCAGCCAAACCGGGTCAGGATCCAAGGGTGGTAGTCAGACGGGCCGGATCATACACAAGCAGGAACACTGGAGAATAGTCAGGACAAGCCGATTCGGTACACAGGAATCCGGAACACAGCAACAGTACAACTGGCTCAGAAACACCACGAAAGGGCATCTGACAGATGTGATAGCCAGGTATAAAAAGGTCACCAGGGGGCGGGCCAAACCAACTCAGCAAATCAGTGTCTGCCACAGATGAGACTGACAGGAATCACAGGCACTGTGATAGAGAGGAACCGGGCGGGATGGAGCACAAGTGGGCAGAGTTTCTACTTAAACTCTGCCCACCTGGTGATTCACACATTGCCCCTGAGACCCGGTAATTCACTTTGAAATCTGGAGTCTCCGGGGCAAAACCGGAGAGTTCCCAGGTATGGTATTCATCCACTCTATGAGGTCTGCTAAGCAACTGTTGATGAGGCATGTTGGGTCTTTAGTATCTGGAGCAAAGGAGAAATAGAGTTGTGTGTCATCTGCGTAACAATGATATATTAGGCCGTGTCTTCTGATGATGTCTCCCCGTGGTAGTAAGTAAACTGCGAATAGCATAGGAGACAAGATGAAACCTTGTGGAACTCCGCAGGCTAATTCTGTTGGTGCCGATAAGCAAGATCCTGATGTTACTTTCTGTGATCTACCAGTGAGGAAAGGTTTAAACCAGTTAAGAACTGTGCCTCCTAAACCACAGATGTGCTGCAAGACCGCTATTAAAATCCCATGGTCAATGGTGTCAAATGCAGCTGAGAGATCCAGGAGGATTAGGATGGAGTAATCGCCTTTGTCTCTCGCCAAAAGGAGATCATTTAGCACTCGGACTAGCGCTGTTTCCGTGCTGTGGCGGCATCTGAAACCTGACTGGAAAGGATCAAATATTTTATAGCTTGATAGATGGGCCTCCAGTTGAGTTGCCACTACTTTTTCAATGATTTTCCCGAGAAATGGAAGGTTGGATACTAGTCTGTAATTTGCTATGCAGTCTGAGTCTAGTGAGGGTTTCTTTAGGAGGGGTTTTACCACTGCTTCTTTTAGAGGATCCGTGAAGATTCCAGTTTTTAGTGAACGGGAACGAAGTGGGTTTATTTTATTAGTTGTAGCTAGGTTTTAGGTGGGTTAATAGCTAGGGTAGGTTTTCAGTAAGCCAGCAACAGGTAGGCTATTTTTAGAACTTAAGTTTCTCGCCCAGAGCTAATATTGGCTGCGAGGTGCTAACTCACGCTAGGGTTGTGCTTTGGGTGGGAAGTTGGGGTATATATACCCCAGTGTCTGCCCCAATAGTTTCACCTTCAGCCTCTTTTCAAACAGATGCCCTACTTTTGGATCTGAGCTCAATAACTCCCAATGGTTGGACACAGACCACCTGAACTGTTTTGTAATATCAGAAAATGTTGTAGTACACAACATTCGATCCATAGTCTTATCACACTCAGAACCTTTGTCCCTATTCTTAAGGAACAACTCCCGTTCCATGCGTGACACTTCCTGTATGTCTCTGTCAATATCAAGCCGTCTATATCTCCTCATCAGGAATTTCTGTCCCATCCTCTCTAACGCTTCACCCGCTGCTTCTGGTTCTGATACTATCCGTTTAACCCTTAATAGCTGTGACTTGGTTAATCCCTTCTTCCAACAAGGTATTTCTATCTGTTGTTTTCACAAATAATGACGTCTGTATCTTAAGAGCTCCCTTTGTCACACAAATGTCTAAATAGCTAACAGCACTCATGCTGTAATCCATGGTGATCCGAATTGGACTATCCAACCTATTCAGATATTGGTGAAACTCTTTCAAAGTATCAACATCACCTGACCAAATAAAGAACAAGTCATCGATAAATCTTACAAAAAAATCTATGTATGACCAATATTTAGATGACATAATATACTGTCGCTCATAAATCCCCCATAAAAGCATTAGCATAAGCCGGTGCCATGGGGGAGCCCATTGCAGTCCAGTCCTTTTGTATATATAGATCCTTTTCAAATTTTAATAAGTTCCTGGTCTTAAAGAAGCCTTGACATGTGATTCTTCTCCATTAGGTTATCATTTGTCGAGTCAAACTAAAGAGAAAATCTGGAAAGGAGAATACTTGGACTTATTGTCTCTTCTCCCAGCGTCTAAGAAATTTCTTACTAAAAAAAGCTGATGAAAAAGGGGAAATTGACAGGCGTAGGCCAATCCCAAGGACTTTTAATAACTGGTTATAAGCCTTTTGTATTTTCTCTGCTGTCATGGATGAGAAGCATCCAGAGCTGTGTTCCAGTTTATTTCAGCATGTGGACATAGTTCTGGAAGCTTTTAAAACTTTTGGTGGATTTGCTTGGTATGCATACAACAAGCAATTCCGCCAAAAGTTGGCTGTTCATGCTTCAGTGTCATGGGGGCAAAGGGACATTGTTTTGTGGGTGTCTCTTATGTCCCAACAGGCTACTGGTCACTTGCAGAGAGCTGATTCTACTAATTTAGGTCAGTTTCACAAAAAGGGTCTGCGTTGGGCCTTTAATGAGACACAATGTAAATTTCCTAATTCTTGCAAATTTCAGCATGAATGCATGATATGTGGAGGTGGCCATCCCAGTTTTCATTGTTTTCACAAACAATTGGCACCTCCATAGTCAGACTTTAGAAGGAGTGTTTTAAAGGGTAACAACCCCAGTGAAATTGGAAAAAATGTTGCACTGGCTAGATCATTACCCAAGCAGGGAGAAAGCTTTCAATGCAGGTTTCAGGCTGCCGGCATACACTGGTAAAACATTTCAGTGGGTTGACAATCTGAGATCTGTAGATGAATTCCAGGACATTGTATGGGAAAAGATTAAAAAAGAAATTCAAGCAGGAAGAGTAGAAGGCCCTTTTCATCCCCTCCCCCCCATTTGAGAATTTTCGCTTGTCACCTTTAGGCATAGTCCCTAAAAAGGAATCTGGTGAATTCAGATTAATCCACCACTTGCCTTTTCCACCAGGGGCTTCCTTAACCCTTTGAGTGCCAAGCGGGTACATTGTACGAGTTTGGACAGCTGTACCCGCTGTGCCAAGCTCGTACAATGTACCCACTAAAATGCGGTCACTGCATGAGCCAGTATAACCGGCATGAAGGCCGCATTTAAAAAAAAAAAAAAAAAAAGCTGGGCAATCGTGGGGGGACATGAGGATCACTCCTCATGCCCCCCCTGTTATTGATCTCCCAGCCGATCGCGCTGGGAGATCAATAAAAGCAGAGGAGAAGCGCAGCAAAAGCGCAGCTTCTCCTCTCCTGTCTCTCCTACCCGAACTGCAGGAGAGCAAGAGCTCTCCTGCCCTTCTCTCCTACCACCGGTAGGAGTGGGCGGGACCGGGGGAAGCCTCCCAACGTCATCGGTGACATGGTCACCGATGACGTTAGGGAAGTTTCCCCGGTCCTGCTCACTCCTACCGGTGGTAGGAGAGAAGGGCAGGAGAGCTCTTGCTCTCCTGCAGTCGCCTCATTGATCTCCCAGCCTATCGGCTGGGAGATCAATGACTGAGGGGACACCAGGAGGGGTCCTGATGTCCCCCACGAGGTCTGAAAAGGTAAAAATAAAAAAAAATAAAAAAAATTAAAAAAATAAAAGTAACCCTGTGAGTGCCACAGGGTCCCCAGCACATTGCTTTGCAATGTGCTGGAGATCCATGTGGCACTCACAGGGTCACTTGCTTTGGGGTTGTTGTTTTTTTCTAAAGACCTCATTGGGGGGATCAGGGGGGGTCCTGATGCCCCTCAATGAGGTCTATAATTAAAAAAAAATATATAAAAAAAATTTAACCCTGTGTGTGCCACACGGGGGTCCAATGCCCCCCCCCCTTCCTGTGGCACACACAGGGCTTTTATCATTACTTTGTTATCAGAGATTGTTGGGGGGTCATCAGGATTGGTCCTAATGGCCCCCCAACAAGCTCTGATTACAAAGTAATGATAAAAAAAAAATTAACCCTCTGAGTGCCACAAGGGTCCAATGCATTGCTTTGCAATGCGCTGGAGACCCCGGTGGCACTCACAGGGACACTTTTTTTGATAACTTTTTTTTTTTTTGGTAAGACCTCATTGGGGGGGGATCAGGGGGGTTTGTATACCCCTCAATGAGGTCTATAATAAAAAAAAGTAAATAAAAAAAAATTAACCCTGTGTGTGCCACCGGGGGGGGGGCAATGCAGCCCCCCTTCTGCGGCACACACAGGGCTTTTATCATTACTTTGTTATCAGAGATTGTTGGGGGGGTCATCAGGATTGGTCCTGATGGCCCCCCAACAAGCTCTGATTACCAAGTAATGATAGAAAAAAATTAACCCTCTGAGTGCCACAAGGATCCAATGCATTGCTTTGCAATGCGCTGGAGACCCCTGTGGCACTCACAGGGTCACTCCGTTTGTGGACATATATTTTTTTTTTTACTAAGACCTCATTGGGGAGGAATCAGGGGGTCCTGATGCCCCTCAATGAGGTATATAATAAAAAAAAATTAAATAAAAAATTAACCCTGTGTGTGCCACTGGGAGGGGGGTTCAATGCAGACCCCCTTCCTGTGGTACACACAGGACTTTTTATCATTACTTTGTGATCAGAGCTTGTTTGGTGGCCATCTGAATACAAAATAACGATAAAAAAATTAACCGTTTGTGTGCTGGGCACCCCTGTCGCACATAAAGGATTTTTTCCCCCTTTATTTTTTATTTAGACCTCATTGTATGGGTTCTGATGCCCCCAACGAGGTCTACACAAAAATATTGGGGGAAAAAGCCCCAAAAAATGCACGTGCAACAGGAAGGGGGTCCAACGCAGTGCTTTGTATGAGGGGACATACAGTGCACAATGGTAGTCAGAGATCTCCCATACACTCTATCAGACACTGCCCCACCATCACCACCATCCTTGCTCCTCTGCTCATACCCACACACACTGCCTAATCCCTCACCCTCTCACACATTTTGTTAGACTTGTAGTCACAGGTCCGCACGTACACCGGCTGACGTCCTAGCTTCTTTCATCTGTTAGCCATAAAATCACACATACACTGTTTGCTTTCCCATTTCTGTTTCACTGGTAGCTACGCTCTTGTAGCGTAAATTGGTATGTCAACCCAGAGCAGTGGGGTACCATTTTTTTTTTGGCTGGCAAGAAGTCCTCCTAGGAAATCCCACGCCATTGAACCATTTTAGTATCTTTGAAGTGACTGATGTGTAAAACAAATGTTTGTTTTTCTTTCCTGTAGCAACACATTCTGGAAATAGTTGTGCCAATTAACTTAGGGGTACAAAGGCAAGTGACCCCTCATTAGATGCGGCAGGTTGTCTTCTTTCCAAAATGGTATGGTTTATCTACCTTTTCTTCAATTCTGAAGGTGTTATAGCCATTTTCGTACAGGCAAGTCAGGTTTGAGAAAATGTTTGAAACATCAGAGTTTGTAGTTGGTGTAGTTTTCTACTTCTAGCACCCCCTAAGGTAGTTCAACTCATACCAATGGGGTGTCGTTTGACTCCTAAGAGCACTAGCAAACAAATGCAGTTGAAAATTCCATGGTTTTCACAGAGCGCCATACATTTGAAGGGGCAGAAATGTAAGAAAATGCCTTTTTTTTTCATTAGCGCCACCTCCTGGAAGCATTTGTGCATACCAGCCTTTGGGTAAAAAGGCAAGTGACCCCTCATTAGATGCGGTAGGTTGTTTTCTTTCCAAAATGCATTGTTTCTCTAACTTTCCTGCATATCTATTATGGTTATAACCATTTTAGCGCAAGCAGATAATTTAAAAAACAAAAGTGTCAGGTTTACGTACGTGTTCCTAGCACCCACATGTTGTATGTTAACCCACACAAATGGGCTACCATTTTTCTCATGTTGGTATCAGGTTCTGAATACAGCAGGAAATGTTATGGTTTTCAAAGATTTTAGTATCTTTGAAGTGGTGGAAATGTAAAAAAAACATGTATTTATTCCCATAGCGCCACCTTTTGGAAATATTTCTGCACTTCAGCCCAGGGGTAGAAAGGCAAGTGACCCCTCACTTGATGCGGGAGAATGTCTACTTTCCAAAAAGGTATACCTTTTATACCTTTCCTTCATGTCTCTAACAGTTATGGACATTTTAGTACAAGCAGCCATTTTCGAAGAAGCAAACAGGTAGGTGTAGTTATGTGCTTCTGGCACCCCTAAGGTAGGTCGACTCATTCCAATTGGGTGTCATTTTTCTCCTAAGGGCACTAGCTAATGAATACAGTTGGAAATTCCATGGTTTTCACAGATTTCCATACAGATGAAGGAGCAGAAATGTAAGAAAATGCCATTTTTTCCTAAAGTGCCACCTTCTGGAAGCATTTGGGCACAACAGGCTTGGGGTAATAAGGAAATTCACCCCTCATTAGATGCGGCAGGTTGTCTTCTTTCCAAAATGGTATAGTTTGTGTAGCCTTTCTTCACTTCTCTAGTTGTTATAACCATTTTTGTACAGACAAGTAATGTTTAAGAAAATGTTAGAAAAATTAGAGGTTGCAATAGGTGTAGTTTTGTACTTGTAGCGCCCCCTGAGGTAGGTGAACTCATACCAATGGGGTGTCATTTGTCTCCTAAGAGCACTAGCTAATGAATACAGTTGGAAATGCCATGGTTTTCACAAATGTCAGTACATTTGAAGGGGCAGAAATGTAAGAAAATGCCTTTTTTTTCCATTAGCGCCACCTTCTGGAGGCATTTGTGCACTCCAGGCTTTGGGTAACAAGGCAAGTCACCCATCATTAGATGCGACAGGGTGTCTTCTTTTCAAAATGGTATGGTTTGTGTACCCTTTCTTCACTTCTGTAGTTGTTATAACCATTTGTGTACAGACAAGTAATGTTTGAGAAAATGTTAGAAAAATTTGAGGTTGTAGTAGGTGTCATTTTGCACTTCTAGCGCCCACTGAGGTAGTTAAACTCATACCAATGGGGTGTCATTTTTCTCCTAAGAGCACTAGCTAATGAATACAGTTGGAAATGCCATGGTTTTCACAAATTTCAGTACATTTGAAGGGGCAGAAATGTAAGAAAATGCCTTTTTTTTTCATTAGCGCCACCTTCTGGAGGCATTTGTGCACTCCAGGCTTGGGGTAACAAGGTAAGTCACCCATCATTAGATGCGGCAGGGTGTCTTCTTTTCAAAATGGTATGGTTTGTGTACCCTTTCTTCACTTCTGTAGTTGTTATAACCATTTGTGTACAGACAAGTAATGTTTGAGAAAATGTTAGAAAAATTAGAGTTTGTAGTAGGTGTCGTTTTGCACTTCTAGCGCCCCCTGAGGTAGTTAAACTCATACCAATGGGGTGTCATTTTTCTCCTAAGAGCACTAGCTAATGAATACAGTTGGAAATGCCATGGTTTTCACAAATTTCAGTACATTTGAAGGGGCAGAAATGTAAGAAAATGCCTTTTTTTTCCATTAGCGCCACCTTCTGGAGGCATTTGTGCACTCCAGGCTTGGGGTAACAAGGCAAGTCACCCATCATTAGATGCGGCAGGGTGTCTTCTTTTCAAAATGGTATGGTTTGTGTACCCTTTCTTCACTTCTGTAGTTGTTATAACCATTTGTGTACAGACAAGTATTGTTTGAGAAAATGTAGAAAAATTAGAGGTTGCAATAGGTGTAGTTTTGTACTTGTAGCACCCCCTGAGGTAGGTGAACTCATACCAATGGGGTGTAATTTTTCTCCTAAGAGCTCTAGCTAATGAATACAGTTGGAAATGCCATGATTTTCCCACATTTTAGTACATTTGAAGGGGCAGAAATGTAAGAAAATGCCTTTTTTTTCATTAGCGCCATCTTCTGGAGGCATTTGTGCACACCAGGCTTGGGGTAACAAGGAAAGTCACCCCTCATTAGATGCAGTAGGGTGTCTACTTTCCAGAAATATATAGTTTTATATAGTTATTCCACTGTTTTAGGGTAGATTTACCACATAAACCCTAGAATGCGCATTTTAGTTTATAAAGTTGAAAATGTCATTTTGCGCTGCTGGTGATTAGGGCTCTACGCTAGCCATGGACGTAGGTAAAACTATACAAATTTGGTATTTTTTTACTCGGGGGACTCGGGGCTTTTTCAAATAATTGAAACTTTTTCAATCAAGGTAAATGTTTTTGATACATAGTATGTGATTTTAGCAAAATGAGTAAATTTTCACTTTTTTTGTCATTATGACATCATAGCTTTTTGCACGATGTAAAATTCTCTTTATGTAAGGTACCACAAGAAAGCTCAATTCGTTCTGAAAAAAACAATATATAGTTTTCCATATTTAACTAAAAATCCCCAGAGGAAATCAAGCCTAAACGGAAGGATAGCAAAAATGTTGAAAAAGTGTCTGGCCTGCAGGGTTCAGAAAATGTCCCGAGCCTCTGGCACTGAAGGGGTTAAAAGATCAAATTAGTGAAGAACTCAGTTCAATGTCCTATACATCGTTTGAGGATGCCTTGCGGTTGGCGAAAAGATGTGGTGTTAGTGCTTTACTGGCGAAGGCTGATATAAAGTCAGCTTTCAGACTCTTGCCAATACATCCTGATAGTTATTCCTCTCTGGTGTTTCAGTTTAGGGGGGGGTTATATTTTGACAAGTGTCTTCCTATGGGATGCTCTTTATCTTGCTCCTATTTTGAAGAATGTGCATGTTTTTTAGAGTGGGTTGTTAAGCTTAAGAGTGGCCATAAAAATGTTATTCATTATCTTGACAATTTTCTTTTTGTGGGCCCAAAGGAGTTAACAACGTGCAAGTCCTTACTGGACATGTTTGTTAAGGTTACTGAGGATTTTGGGGTTCTTTGGCTCATAACAAGACTGTTTTGCCTACTACAGAATTAACATTTTTAGGAATCACAATTGATACAGAAGTTATGGGAGTTGATCTAGGTTCAATGGGTCCATACATTGCTAATTCGGTAACTCCTTCAACGTGGGAAGGATATGTGGCTTCATGGAACAGATGGTTCAGCTGGGCTAAGGAGGTGTCTATAGAGCCATTTAATTTTAAGGGAGATTCTGCTTTGATGTACGTGCAGTCATTGATAAGTAATAATTTGTCATGTCAATCTATTAAAAAACGCATGGCAGGTATTCATTTCATTTTGTGTTTGTTAGGAATAGATAATGTGTCACACAAGTTTTAAAAGGATACAGTAAGAGTAAGGTTGTTTCAGATGACAGGTGTCCAATATCTGGCTTGCTATTAGCAAAGCTAGTTAAAGGGATAGTAGTACTTTGTTTTAACTTTATTTTGTAGGCATTAAAAAACATGAAGAATGATATAAGACTTATCTCTCAAACCTTTATGGCTTGAGAGATATTCACAAGCAAAGTTTCCCCTCCTGCCCCTTTTACCTAGTGTAAGCCATCTCTTCTCAGATGTGGAATGCAGTCCATAGACCAGACAGATAACAGAAGGGGACAATCTTCTTCCTATTAGAACAATGAAAGCCCTTCCCCCCCTTGACAAGCTTTTCAGTGTTTTCCCTTATCTTAATTGAAGATTGTCCCTCTCTGCAGTCTACCTGGGCACCTCCTTTCTGCTCTGGCTGAGCAGTGTTACATCAGTAAAAGGGGCGGGAGGGGGACACTGTCATTGAATTACTTTGGAACTGCAACTCTGACAGAATTGAAATAACACTCTCCAAAGTCCAAATACTATGATGCTTTTATAATGAAACATTACTATCCCTTTAATGTTTGTCTGGATGTTTTTGAAGTTACAATGTTTAAGTCTTTATTTTTATTAGCATTTTTTGGGGCTTTGAGAGTGGGAGAACTTGATTCAAAGAATAAGAATTAACTCAGTTTTTTGTTAATCCAGCATGTGAGCTTTCATGAGGATGTGTTAGCAATATTTATTCAAAGGTCTAAAACAGATCAGTCTGGTAAAGGGAAATGGATTTATTTGAGAAGCATTGAGAGTTCTGAGATTTATCCAGTGGCTGGTTTATAAAGATTTTTACAAATGAGACCAAAATTGCCTTGAAGCTTGTTTATGCATAAAGATGGTGTGTCAGTTTCTAGATTCCAGTTTTACAGGGTTTTCTATCTTTGTACTCAGAAATTAGGCTTATCAGATCAAAGGTTATTATTGCAGTCTTTTAGGATTGGAGGCACTACTGAAGCTTTTAAAGGGATAGTAATGTTTCATAATAAAAGCAGCTCTAATTAATCATCATAGTATTTGGACTTTGGAGAGTGTTATTTCAATACTGTCAGAGTTATAATTCAAGAGTAATAAATGACAAAGTATCCCCCTCCCGCCCCTTTTACTGATGTAACACTGCTCATCCAGATCAGAAGGGAGGTGTCCAGGTAGATTGCAGAGAGGGACAATCTTCAATTAAGATAAGGGAAAAACCTGAAAAACGTGTCAAGGGGGGCAGGGCTTTCAATGTTCTGATAGGAAGAATATTGTCCCTTGCTGTTATCTGTCTGGTCTATGGACTGCATTCCACATCTGACAAGAGATTGCTTACATTAGGTAAAAGGGGCGGGAGGGGGAAATTTTGTTTGTGAATATCTCTCAAACCATAAAGGTTTGAGAGATAAGACTTATATCGTTCTTCGTTTTTTTCTTAATGCCTACAAAATAAAATAAAGATAAAACAAAGAATTACTATCCCTTTAAAGCAGGAGTTTCAGAGAATGCAGTAATGAGGTTGGGTAGATGGCAGTCCAATAGATTCCTGGCTGGTAGGGTGGGGCCTAAGTTTCATTATGGTTTTTGTGGATGACTTATCAGGCTGGTAGGGCTGATAAGGGTTATTATCATTATTATTATTATTAATTCATGTTTGAATTTTACTGGTTAATAAGCTGCGGCCTTTCCACCATTCTCTTTTGTGTTTGTGTATTTATTTTTAAGCATGTAATTTAAGGGTATTGGTGCAGTCATGCTGCCCCATGAAGGGACCAAATTTTAATTAAAAGAAAAGGGACCCATGGGGTTGTAGAGCACCCTTTCTGTGTGGGTTTATTTTATTAGATGTAGCTAGGGTACTTTTTCAGTAAGCCAGCAACAGGTAGGCTATTTTTAGAACTTAAGTTTCCCACCCAGCGTTAGTAATGGCTGCTTGGTGCTACCTTGCGCTAAGGTTGCGCTTTGGGCTGGAAGTTGGGGTATATATAAACCACTGTCTGCCCCAATAGTTTCACCTTCAGCCTCTAGCTCCGGTATTTGTGTCAGCGCACCCACCCTAAATAAAAAAAGTTATTATTTTGTTTGTTTTTATCTATTGTTTTTATTTTTGTAGGTAATAATTATATTACAATTTAACCCCTTAAGGACCATTGACATGCCAGGACCAACAAGGTGATCCGGCACTTAAGGACCAGTGACGGTCCTGGCACGGCATGGAGTTCAGGGCTCCCAGCGCGGCTGCATGCTGCTCTGGAAGCCCTGAACCGTAATTTAGAAAAGAAAAAAAAAAGCCCCGTGGTCCTCAAGTGCCAGCCGTTCGTGCACGCGTTGGTCCTTAAGGGGTTAAATGTCACAATTGTAGTGTATTTTGTATTTGTTGTTGATATTAAAAAAAAAATTAAAACTAAATACTAAAAAATAAATGTATACATAAGTATATTTTTAATTATATAACATGTATGTTGCAGCTGGAAGGTTACTGAGTAAATCAATTTAAGGGTTATGTAATGGGCTCCTGGCTGGTAAAGCGGGGCCTAAGTTTCATTATGGTTTTTGTGGATGGCTTATCAGGCTGGTAAGGGTTATTATCATTATTATTAGTATTAATTCATGTTTTAATTTTACTGGTTAATAAAATAAGCAGCGGCCACTCCACCATTCTCTTTTGTGTTTTTTGTGTATTTATTTTTAAGCATGTCGTTTAAGGGTATTGGTGCGGCCATGCAGCCCCATGAAGGTTCCATACATAAATATACAGTTATTATTTGGTCTTACAATCATAATAACACAATAATAACAATGTACATAACAATTTCTGTACAATCTTTATTTAAAAGTCAATTTTTGTTAGTCTTCATAGAAAACATGGGGCATCCTAAGTTGAAGTCTGTGGCACACCAAAGTGCCACAGCACCCTGGTTGAGACTCACTGATATAGAGTAACGCTTTCATATTCCGTTATTCATTCGCTTACTAATGTACACCTTAAAATATTGTACTTGTCAATTCAGGTGTTACATGTATAGTTATAATACACAATTCGTGTTTTATATTTATTAGCATATTATTCCAGAAATTATGGACCTGTCTACATACCTCCCAACAATTCAAATGGCCAAAGAGGGACACTTATTTTAGGTGGTGTTGTTGCGAGGCTTTGCTGGTGAGCCGCAGGTATTAGAGAAGTTTTAGGCTATTCCAGGTCCTTTTTACACATCTTGATGTAAGTGGATACATGATTTAGAGCAAGACCAAAGTATTTTATTTACGCAGACTAATTTCTAAACATGTATGTTTAAGATTAAACATACATTAACATGCGTTATATTGCTGTGGAACAATGTAATATGCACACCGCATAGTGAGATATCCTAAATAGAGGGACACTTGGAAGGTATGAACATATTTACAGCTACTGTTCGCCCTGCACATCAGAATCTTCTCGCAAACATGACCGTCTTCCGATTTAGAACTTCTCAAAACCAAAGTCGCACAGGACTTCACAGTCCAGTCACAAATATGGCTGAACATGGAAAAAGCTTCCTCAACAAGCATGGCTGCCAGTAACTTTCAATTCCCCTAACTAATATGGCCGCTGGTGACGTTTGATGACAGGCACACCTCTTTCCTTTCCCGGAATGCGGAGGTGGTATCGAAGTTCCTTGTTCGCTCTAATTGATATTTTGTGTGGTGCGCTAGGGAGTCGGACTAGAGGTAGGTAATTAAAAATATAGCGGCGACTCTAATCTTCCGCTGTCAACCTAAAGCAGAGGCTTTTGGTGCATGATGTGCCAGGTGTATCCCTGTTGCAAGTGTTCACCTCGCCCACTGGCGATGCGCACTCTGTGTGGGGCAGAACTTTGCAACATGTGGCTCTCAAGCTGCCTTTGGATTGAACCTTAACCATCGTATTTGGAAATTGTATACCCAGCGACAGTCGGTGATCTACAGTTTGTTGACACTTGGTCTAATGTTTAGGTGATTCTCATTTAGCTTTGGTATTGTTTCTTGAAACTCTTGTGATCAAGGAATTAACCCTTTGAGTGCCCGAGGTATGTAAACGTTGCGTTATCCCTCTGATTCTCAAAGGGTTGAGGCCCAGTCAGTCAGATTTGCTCATTCCCAATTTTGTATTGCTCATATTCTAGGTTTCACTTATGTCTCACTCAGGCCTAAGAAAAGCTAATTTTAACCAAAATATACTAAATATGAGCACCTAAAATTGGGCCTTATGTTCAAATGAAAAGTGGAGGAATTTTAGGGCAAACTGGCTCCACCATAAGGGAGGATTAAACAAAATGCCTTTTAACCCATTGGATGATAGCAGGGTCTACAAATCATAACATATGTGTTGGTGACCTCGTAAATAATCAGGTGGTTAAAAGCCCCTTTTAAATCAATTGGAATTTAGCTAAAAACATTTCACACATATGGTTTGTTTGGTTTGCTATAGAATTCTTTCACTTTTCTTTTGAAAATAATGTTAAGCCAGTGTTTCTCAACCGGGGTGCCGCGGCACTTTCGTGTGCCTCAGAATTTATAGCGTTCACTACACCGCGCTATTGCAGATGGAGTTAGGGTGCAACATTTTATGTTGAAGCTCCGTCAATGCATTTATATCAATGGTACACCCATCAAGGCACTGTGTAGGGTAGGAACCAGCAAGGAAGACAGCCCATTGCTGGAATCGCATCCTGCTTGGGCTGTTGGATGGAGGCAGGACAGCTGTGATTGTATATCACATTCCCGCCTCTATTTTTTGTACTGGTGGCAATTGCCTGTCATCTGAGACACAGTGACACACACACACACACAGCATCGGGGGACAGTGTGGTTTCTGCTTAACAGCTGCAGTTACAAGAAGACCACAGTCAGCAAGCACCCTGCTTTAAACTGGTAGGGTGAATACTTTTACATTTTAATACTCCCCTATTCTTTTAGTTGGCCTTTGTATCCCTCTCACTCAAATGGCCAAATAACTATATTAACTGTGCCCCACTGTTGCCCTTAAAAAGCACATTAGTAACCCAGTGTCCCTATAATGCCCCAAAGGTGTACGTTGAGGCATCAGATGAGCCCAGCCAGTGCACAAATTTTCTTTCCCACCTTACCATTTTCTGAAGGGCCGGAGGGGTACATTTGGACATCAGAGTGGCTCATCTGATGCCCCTGTGTACACCTCTCTGGTATCAGTTACACTTGGAGTCAGTGGGTTACCAATGTGCCACTCATGGATATCAGTGGGGCACAGTCTGTTTCGTATAGTGCCCTTAATCATGAACCAAATGGACTTATGAAATGTAGTATTAAAAAAAAAATCAATAAAAAAGTAACCATGGACTGTTCATTACTGCTCCAGTTCTCACTTGCTCTGATACAAGAAAAACTGGAGATATTTTAATCTAGGGCAAACCAACTGCACCATTGAGGGCAAATACAAATTCCCAAAATTGCAGTTAATTTAAACTGGGCTTTTACCCCTTGAATGCTAAGATGTCTCCAAAGCATTTCTTTGCAATGCTTTGGAGACCTGTGTAGCATTCAATTATTAAAAAGCCCAATTTAAATCAATAGGAGTTTTTTTGTTATATTTATCCCCAATGTATAACTAATTTTTGCTATGCTCAATTATGTTATTCTGAATTTGGGAAGTAAAAGTAACTACTCTTATACATATCTTCTTCATTACACGCTGTTATACAACTTTTGAGAAGTTAGGGGTGCCCCGGGAATTCCGGACAGTGTGTAGGGGGTGCCTTGAATGAAAAAAGGTTGAGAACCACTGTGTTAAGCAATGGTCATTCTTTTATAGCTGTAACTAGTGTAAAAGCCCATGTACACGGGCCAAGGCCTGGGCAATGCTAACCCTTTGAGTGCCAGAGGGGTACGCAACTTATGTACCTCTCTGGCACTCAAAGGGTTAAGAAGCCGCTACCTCACTGCTCCACGCGATTTAGTGTGGTGCCTCACTCACCCGATGCAGTCATGTGCAGTACAGATTCCCAGAACGTGGGCAGTCTCTACTGAGCATGACTGCATTGTGACAAACATCCTAGCAAATTGTTACGTAGGAGGATAAGTCTAAAGCCATGGCATAACTAGTCATTGGAGGGCTCTGGTATTAATGGTCCTTGAGACATGTAATGCAAAACATTCTATTAGGGTTGTAAGTAGAACCTATTGGAACCTGGGGCAGATGGACTCCCTGGTATAAAGCAAACACTTCAGCGTGTATGAGCACACCAGTGTCCAGCATATTGTAGCTTTAATGAATTCCTTCAGGAACACAGTAAAGTTGCAGTCCTATGGGGCCTTGGCAGACCCTTCACATAATCTGAATTGGAAGTTTCAATGCTCATTGCAGCCTCCAATGAATGGCTGACCCAAAGGCACACTAGCCAGTGATATTGACTGGTATTTACATGGACCATCCAGAAGACACCCCTCTACTGTGTTTCATTTGGCAGTGGAACACAGAAAAGAGGTGTGTGGACTTGCATGAGTGACAGAACCATTGCAGGGAACTGTAACAGTTATGTCCCAGTGTGAAAGAGCCATAGACAAATTAGGTTTGTTTACATTGGTTAACCATTTATGGACCAGAGGAGAGCACAATGCATTGTGAAGAAATGCGTATAATACCTCCCTGGTCCTTAAATGGTTTAGTGGAGTCTAGGGAAGAATATAATTACACCTTAAAAATACTTTCAAAGCCAATACAAGGTACTTTACTCAAAGAGCTGGTAATAAAACAAGCAGGCATCAATTAAGATTAGAGGACCGGTGCTATCATCTAATATAAAAGGAGGTGGTCTGTGTTGGCAGATATTGTAGGTACTTTCCAGAATGTATTGCATTCCTTTTTAGCTTGAAAACATAGAGAATTATGACAAATGCTTATAATGCAAAGAGGATGTTGATCTAGGGAGACATTAGATTGTCTTTTGGAGTCAAGGAGAGTGTTTTTGTTTGTTTGGTTTTTTTTAACTAATTTGTAGAATATTTATTTAGTAATGGTTTCAGTGGAGTTGTTTTTCTTTAACTGAATCAACGAAACAGGGTTGATGATGAGCTGATTTGAACCAGAATTACTACTTGTGTTTATGTATTACACTCCAAAGTGCCTTTACTGACTCATACCATAACTAGGTTCTACATTCACTTGTAGCCACAGTTGTACTGAGCAATCTATGTGCTTGGCTATTGCTTACTGATAATTTCCTTGGAGTCCTACTTAAAGCAGCCCTTGGTATTAACTCTTTAAGGACCAGGGGGGTGTACAGTGCCCATCTGTGCCTGGGATAATTCACATACATGCAGTAATCTGTTATTTTAAGAACCTCACAATTACAGAGGACCTATCGCTCCACCTTTTTATGCTTATGGCCCAATTTTACCCACCGCATGTGCGACCTCTGAAACCCTTTTAGTGCCGGCGGCGCCTTGAAGTATTTTACACAATCTCCATCATTCAAGTATTCATGGGTGCTACTCACAGTGAACGTTTATACATCAAGCATGCGAAGCACTCACGGGGCTTATAAAGGTAATTTACTCACGCACAAGGGTATCAACGTTTCCACTTGCAAAAACAGAGGCTGTGTACTCCATTTACACTCACACGCATGATCGGATTAAAGTCCACCAGTCTTCTCTATACCAGGGCTTATAATTTGAAGTCCTTTGCTACTAGCCAGACCTGAAAAGTTACTCGCCACTGCAAGCCAAAACATACCCACCAGGGCTGAATTTCTACTCGCCAGGGCTAAATTTTCACTCGTCATTGGCTAGTGGAGAGTGGAAATTTTTGAGCCCTGCTCTATACCATTTCTTACACAGCATTTCCCCTTTACAAGAACGTGTCTAACAAACGTACATATATATCAAACATGTATAGTTAACTACTTACTGCTCAGACTCAATCACTCCAATATTGATTATTCCTCTTTCACATGAACATCTGCAGCCTACCCACCCCTACATGTATATTTACTGTGTGTGTGTGTGTGTGTGCGCGCGTGCGAGCATATCTGTTGCATGTGTGTTTCTGTATACATGTCTGTATGTGTCTGCCTGTGTGTTGCATATGTTTGTGTGTGTATCAGTGTCTGTATGTTAGTGACACGTACATCCAACAGTCATAAAATGATAGGCAACATCGTCCAACATTGCTGGTTCACATTATTATTCTAACTCAGTCATTTATTCCAGCTCTCTGGTAGAAACTGATTTTTAGCAGTGTAAGAAGGTGGAGATAGATTTTTTTTTTCATGGACATGTGATTAATCAGCTTTATCTGACCAAGTCTGAGAACAAAGTTCTGCTGAGTGTAGCTTCCCCAATTGCTAAATCGAAAATGTCAGTTAACCTGTTCATAAAACAAAAAGCAGTTTCTATAGGCTATTTTAATATATTTAACTAGTTGAAGAGCCCGTTACACCTGCCACAGTGCCACTGCCTGCCAGTCACGGGGCAGTCATGCACAGTAGAGACTGCCCACGCCACGGCCAATACAGAGCTGGAAGCTCCGTCGGAACGCCCCGCTCTGTATCAGCCTTGTCACGGGCAGTCTCTACTGTGCATGACTGCATAGTTACAAACATTGTAGCAAATTATTATATAGGATGAGCCAGAAAGCTGTGTAACGGGTCCACTTTATTTCTTGGAGTAGCAGAGGTGTATGGAGCAATGTATTGCCCCCCAAACAATTTTTAACATAGCATTAAGCATATGTCACGGTTTTGTAAGAACACTCAGACAATTCAGTAAGGTAAAATCTGCTTTATTAAGAATAATAAAGTACACTAAGGTCACCCTTCACAGGTGCAGGTCCAGACAGTACTGTGGCACTTCCCAAATCTGACACAGGTCAGGATGCTAGGAAAAATAGCAAACACTAGTAGGCTTTATCCAATGACTGGAACCAGGAACAGAACCTCAGCAGTACCAAACCTAGGAATCGCACCAAACCGGAGAGGCGGTAGGTACTGCAGGGCAGATTCCCTAGAAGGCTAGGTATAGAATGGCAGCAAGACAGGACACTGGCGAGTGACCTGGACCCTAGAGTACTAGGGATAGCAGAGGTATGGTAATGGACACAGCAAGTGACTGAGTGTCAGCGAACAGATAAACGGAGGCTACAGTACTGAACACAGCAAGTGACCAGGTCCCAGCAAGCTAGGGTATGCGGAGGCAACACAGAGACCAGGCAAGGAATACTCCCTAGCAGGCTAGGGTAAATGGAGGCAACACAGATAAGCCCTGGCGAGGGACTACTCCCTAGCAAGCTAGGGTACCGGAGGCAGCACTGATAGGCACTGAGAAGTGACTAGACCCCAGAAGCTAGGGTGATGGAGGCAACACTGACAGGCACGGAAAAGAGACTAATCGCAAGGACACTAGGGCAAACTGAGGTAATACGGAACAGCACTGGCAAGCAACTGAGCTACTCACTAACAGATACCCCGATGACATGGGTGTACTGGCCAGATAGGCGCCAATAGACAAACGCTGTAGAGTGGGAGCAAGGGGAAGCGGAACACTGGGTACGCACCCAGACGGGTCCAGCCAGTAAGCTGCTGAATCGATAGAAGTGCCCAAATAGTCAGTCAGTCCAGTCAGCAATGGATCGGATAGTCTTCTACAGCCAGATCGGTACACAGAGTGGTAGTTAGCCAGTCCTAGTCAGCAACGGATCGGATAGTCAGCCACAGCCAGGATCGGTACACAGAGCAGTAGTCAGCCAGTCCTAGTCAGCAACGGATCGGATAGTCAGCCACAGCCAGGATCGGTACACAGAGCGTTAGTCAGCCAGTCCTAGTCAGCAACAGAACCATGGAACAGGTGAGGCAGAAGCGAGGTCAGGCAAACCGGGTCATACACAGAGCAGGAACAAACAGCAGTACAAACGCTATGTACAGGAACACCACGAAAGGGCGCCAGAGTAACGACAGGACTGGGGTTAAAAGAGCTAGCACTGGGCGGAGGCAGATCCCAGCAGCCAATAAGAGCCCAGCAGGAACAAAACGGGAAGTAGCAATGTCGCTGGCGATCAAGAGCACCGGCACCGTGATAGCATATCAGTACTTGTATTATCCTTAGTAAGTCTGGCATTATTTACAAATCTAACTTCTTCGGAGGCTCGCTGGCAGACGACAGCACAGACATCTTGCCAAAGAGGCAGGCATCTCTGTGGCTGCGCTGTCCATCCCTGCCTCCTCTATGATTGGAAACGGATATTGCATTGTGCCTTATGGTACAGAAAGGGACGGGGACAGCACAGGTGCGCAGATTCCTCTGCGTCAAGATGCCTGCTGGTGAGTCTCTGAAGAAGTTACATTTCTAAAGAATGCCAGACTTACTAACGATAATAAAAGTATTGATATGCTTAACACTATGTTAAAATTATTTGGGGCACACTTTAATATGAATGATAGTTCCGCTTTAATTTCAGAATAAGAAATAAAAATGGATTGAAGATTTCTTGAGGTGGGACATTCAGATTAAAAGGACTTTAACAGAAATGATAGTTCCCCTTTAACTCTAAAAAAGGAGTCTTCAGGACAGATCCAGAGAGTTCCCAGGTATGGTTGCACAGCCCTCTGCATTCATATGGTTAACATCTGATACATTCCTCCATCTGCAGTTTTGATGATTTGTCTCCATTATTTCACAACCTCTTTAAAGAGAAATTGTTGCAATCCATAGGTCACACTTTCCAGGGTCCAACCCTGATTACTCATGTAGTTTAGAATTTATACAAACCTTTCCCTTCCCTTCTTTTTGTATTGCCATGTCTTCTGTCTGCATTTTCTGTTCAACTTGCTAATATGGTATTTTAAAGAAACATTAACACCTACAAATGAAATTGGGTCATATTTGTTTAAATATTGTTAGTACCATGCTAACCTCAATACCTCACTCTTCACATGTGTCATATTGGACTCCAGGATCCTCAGTGGGTGTCTTAGAAATGATAGTGCATTCTCCCATAGTGTAGAAAAAACAATTTAGCTCAATGGAAATCCCCCACCATCATAATGAGACAGTGGAACAAGCTAGGTGTGGCATGGTGTGTGAGTGTCTACTACTGTCAGTGGAACAAGGCTGGGTGTCAGAAAGTGCATGAGTGGGTCTTAAAGGGATAGTAATACTTCGTTTTAACTTTATTTTATTTTGTAGGCATTAAAAAACATGAAGAACGATATAAGTCTTATCTCTCAAACCTTTATGGTTTAAGAGATATATTCACAAGCAAAGTTTCCCCCTCCCGCCCCTTTTACCTAGTGTAAGCCATCTCTTCTCAGATGTGGAATGCAGTCCGTAGACCAGAGAGATAACAGAAGGGAACACTCTTATTCCTATGAAAACAATGAAATCCCTGCCCCCCTTGACAAGCTTTTCAGGTTTTTCCCTTATCTTAATTGAAGATTGTCCCTCTCTGCAGTCTACCTGGGCACCTCCCTTCTGCTCTAGCTGAACAGTGTGACATCAGTAAAAGGGGCGGGAGGGGGACACTTTGCTTGTGAATATCTCTTAAACCATAAAGGTTTGAGAGATGAGACATATCATTCTTCATGTTTTTGTAATGCCTACAAAATAAAATAAAGTTAAAACGAAGTATTACTATCCCTTTAAGTGCAGTAGGCAGTGGAATATCTTTCCCATCCCCTGCCCCCCCCCCCCCCCCGCAGTGCTGTGCTTCTTTTGATAGTAATACATGATCCAAAACTTTGTTTTATGCTTTATCATAATTGTCTTTTTTTTAAATCTGTTATTAGATTGGTTTTAAATATCACACTATATTTTGGTTCTCTTCTCTCTTTCTTGTCATCTTCTGTCTGAATTCTTGGGAATCTGAGCTGTCACTCTCCATTATGAAGAGACAAGTCATTCAAACTTCTGCTTCTGAAAAGAGTTTTCTGCAGTTCCAGATATTACTGCACTGCCCCTGTGGCCTCCCCTCTTTTTTACTCTTTACACAACTAAAAGGAGAGAAGTGGTTGAGGCAATCTGATAAAGAAAAATATGCAATAAATGTGCAGTAGTGTTAAAGGGATAGTAATGTTTCACAAAAACAGCAGCTCCAATTAATCTTAATAGTATTTGGGGCATGGCGAGTGTTATTTCATTACTATCAGAGTTGTAGTTCAGGAGTAGTTGAATGATAAAGTTTCCCCTCCCGTCCCTTTTACCTAGTGTAAGCCACCTCCCCTCAGATGTGGAATCCAGTCCATAGACCAGACAGCTCACAGCAAGGGACAATCTTCTTCCTATGAGAACAATGAAAGCCCTGCCCCCCTTTGACAAGTTTTTACAGGTTTTTCCCTTATTTTAATTGAAGATTGTCCCCCTCTGCAATCTACCTGGGCACGTCTCTTCTGCTCTGGCTGAGCAGTTACATCAGTAAAAGGGGCGGGAGGGGGATACTTTGTCATTCAATTACTCTTGTACTACAACTCTGACAGGATTGAAATAACACTCTCCATGGCCCAAATGCTATGATGATTAATTAGAGCTGCTTTTATTATGAAATATTACTATCCCTTTAAAGCGGAACTATCACCTGAAATCAAAGTTTTACCACGGGTTTTAGTCTTAACCCAACATTAGAGGTGTGTGTGTGTGTGTGTTTTTTTGTTTTGTTTTTTTTCTTCAAATCGCCTAGTAGTGGAGATATTAGCCCTTCAAAATCGGGCACATCTGCGTTCTGCAGGACTGCACCCGACTGTGTATCACTATGCTCAGTCTTTAAAAGGGAACTATCACCTCTTAAAGTTTTTAGCATCAGTTTAGTTATTCAAGTAGTTTTGGGAAAGGTGTGTGGTTTTTTTATTTATATTTTTTCTTCCCCAAGCTTTATTGAGAAAATTCAAAAATACAAAGTAGAAGCTGAATGAGATCAGCATTTAACCAAATGGAAGAACATAGTATACACATCAGAGGAGAATCAAGGTAGAGAAATGCATAATCAAATATGTTAAATACTTTTAAAGATATTTAATCTTCCAGCTGTGCCAGTCAGCTCTTCTCGCCCCACCTCCCAGAGAAGAAGATTCAGAATGCCCATTATGCGGAAGTGCACAGCGAATGAAATATTTTTAAAAGTATGTAAGTGAGAAAAAAAAACACACCTTTCCTAAAACTACTTGAATAACTAAACCTATGCTAAAAACTTTTTAAGAAGTGAATGTTCCCCTTTAAAGTAGCAGTGAACTTTTATTATTGAAAAATATATATTGTAGGATTAAATAAAACAAAAGCCCTCATACTGCCAGAAGATTCTCTTTCCTAAAGTTTTTACTGTTAAATTTTTTTTGTTTTGTTTTCCTTTCCTATTTTAACCCTTTAGGCGCCAGAGGGGCTCAGTGCCTTGGGTAACACTCTGGTCCGCAAAGGGTTAAGCTGTTAGCAAGAGTGCCACCTGGTGTTCAGACAGTTAATTTACTGCATTCTCTGGAAGAGGTGAGACATATCATATTCAACAGTTCTCCATAGATTGTAGTGGTAACTGCTTCATTGGTTCATAACAGTTATAACTTTTGAATAAAACAATTGCTTGAAATAGGAGGGCCCTTTTTTTGATCTGCAGGAAAATCCCTTAAGGACAGATCCATGACCTGCCAGGATCATCACTGGTCCTTTAGGGAACTTTTCCCATGACGGTCCTGGTACGTCATGGGTCCTTATGGGGTTAAAGTGATAGTAATGTTTCACAAAAACAGCAGCCCCAATTCATCTTCATAGTATTTGAGCCATAGAGAGTGTTATTTCAATATTGTGAGCGTTGTAGTTCAAGAGTAATTGAATGATAAAGTTTCCCCTTCCCGCCCCTTTTACCTAGTGTAACCCACCTCCCCTCAGATGTGGAATCCAGTCCATAGACCAGACAGCTCACATCAAGGGTCAATATTCTTACTGTGAGAACAGTGAAATCCCTGCCCCTTTTGACCGTTGTTTTTTTCCCTTAATTGACGATTGTCCCTCTCTGCAATCTACCTGGACACCACCCTGCTGCTCTGAGGTGAGCAGTGTTACATCAGTAAAAGGGGCGGGAGGGGAATACTTTATCATTCAGTTATTCTTGAACTACAACTCTGACAGAATTGAAATAACACTCCCAAAGGCTCAAATACTATGAAGATTAATTAGAGCTGCTTTTATTACGAAACATTACTATCCCTTTAAATGTGTTTTGTCTTTTTTCTATTTCTCCTCATAAGATACAAGGATACTAGACATATCTACAAAGCATTGCTTTGCAATTCCTTGGCGCTATCTCCAGTATCCAGTGAGTTAATTTGGGCGTAAACAACTTTGTAAAACTTGGTTGTGTCTTATTAAGCACGTAAACTCTTAAAGTGGATTTGTCGCTAAAACAAATATTTCACTGAAAGCTATTTCAAAGTTAAATTTACCCAATTTTATCTAAAACAATAGTTTGATACTTCATGTATTTGTACTTTTATGCAAATTAGACAGTACTGGCTGACAGATGCTAACATTCTGTGCTGCTTCCCTTCCAGCCAGTAGTACCTCATTTGCATAAATGGACAAATATCTCAAAAACTATTGTTTGAAATAAAAAATGTCTAACAAAAATATGTAGTTTTGTTTTGGGGGCTTTTCCCCAGTGTAAAATTCCATTTCTTGGGGAATTTACCAAAATAAACTATGTGGATCTGATTAGATATTACTACTTCTCTCCTAGGTTTTTCAGAAGAATAAAGTATGGAGGCAACAGTGGATCAGACTCAGCCACTGAATGAGAAGCAGGTGCCTAATTCTGAAGGGTGCTATGTGTGGCAGGTGTCCGATATGAACAGGCTGAGGCGGTTCCTGTGCTTCGGCTCAGAAGGAGGGACTTACTACATTGAGGAAAAGAAACTGGGTTATGAGAACACTCAAGCCATCCTTCGATTAATAGAAGAAGGCAAAGGCTGCGAAGTGGTCCAGGAGATCAAGACATTCAGCCAAGAAGGGAGGGCAGCTAAGCAGGAGCCAACTCTTTTTGCTTTGGCTATTTGCTCCCAGTGCTCTGATACAAAGACCAAGCAAGCAGCTTTCAGGGCAGTGCCTGAAGTTTGCCGCATCCCCACACACCTCTTCACCTTCATCCAGTTCAAGAAGGACCTGAAGGAGGGCATGAAGTGTGGCATGTGGGGGCGCGCTCTGAGGAAAGCAGTGTCTGACTGGTATAATACCAAAGACGGCCTTGCTGTGGCAATGGCAGTCACCAAGTATAAGCAACGGAATGGCTGGACCCACAAGGACCTCCTCAGGTTGTCTCATATCAAACCTGCCAATGAAGGTGAGTAGGTCACACACACACACTTTTAACCCTTTGAGTGCGAGGGAGATTAAAAAAAAATGCATTGCTCATCCCTCCGACACTCAAAGGGGTAAAAATATCCAAGGAGCCATGTTCAGGAAGCTGAAGCAATTCTAGAGCAAACCAACTGCACCACAGGATGAAATAAAAATACCCATTCATTAGACTAAGTCTAAAAGGCCCTTTTAAATCAATGGGAATTTGAAATAGTTTTTTTTTTCTTTTATTGCCATTTAGTGTAAAAGACTGTGTACACGGGCCAAGGTGCGGGTAATGTTAACCCTTTGCGTGCCAGACGTTGCATACCCCTCTGGCACTCCAAGGGTTAAGCAGCTGCTACCTCACTGCTCCACGCGATGCAGTCATGCGCAGTAGAGACTGCTTGAATGAGGGCAGTCTCTGCTGTGCATGACGATTTCTGACAAACATCCTAGCGAATTATTAATATATATATATTTATTACAGTTGGTTTGTTCCAGATTACTACTGTCTTGCGTAAGGTGCAAAGTGTACTCAAATCTGGCCCGCAAGGTCCTGTAATATGCCTCTAAATAACCCTAGGATGCCATAGAGCAGAGCTGTACAAGTTCAGTCCTCAAGGGCCACCGACAGGCCAGGATTTAGGGATTTCCCTGATTAAGAAAAGATAAAATAATCAGTGGATCATTCATTGTGACTGACTCATCTGGGAAATCCTTACATCCTGGCCATGTTGGTGCCCCTTGAGGATTGAAGTTGGACAGCCCTTCTGTAGAGAGTTCCAGTGGTTTTCATTGTGCAGTGGATATCCCTAAATGACCATAGCTGGCTATTAAGGTGCTTAATAAAGGACCTGTCTAGGTAGACATCCTACTTAAAGTAGTCAGGTATATCTATTTCCTTTGTTCATTTACATTTTGTTAATAGAATGTGAATTTTTGTAAGTTTTATCACGTTTATTTAATTCTAAAGTGCTGCAGGTAGTGTTTTCTCTATATGACTAAGCTTATTCAGACTGAAAAAGACTATTTTGTTAGGAGGTTTGAACTAACTACCAACTTAAAATGAAGATCAACAAATACAGGCAGATACTATGCAAAATATCTATAAATCAGTTTATATTTAGTAATTCAGTATCATCGGGCAAAATACCCTGTGATTGGAGAAAAGAGGACAAAGGGGCAAGATCTAAACCAATAACTGTAAGCTTGACTTCAGTAGTGTGTAAAATATTAGAAGGATTACTAACTAATAGTATTCGGGAATCTGTGACAACCAACATTATTACTAGGAAACAGCATTGTTTTGTGAAGAATAGATAATTTCAAACTAATTTACTTGCATTTTACAAAGGGATAAGTAGTATTTTGGACAACAGAATTGCTATTTATGTAGTATATTTGGATTTTGCAAAAAACTTTGATTTTGTGGCTCATAAAAGGTTAATGCATAAATTTAAAATGCTTTGGTTTGAGGGAAGATATCTGTGCATGAATAGATAATTGATTAAATGATAGATTGCAGAGTTTTGTAAGTGGGGAGCTACAAACTTCAGTCCTGGGCCCGGTGCTTTTTAACTTGTTTATTAATAATCTAGAAGTGGGTATTGAAAGTAATGTCTCAATCTTTGCTGATAACACTAAGCTGTGTAAGGAAATATATATAAAGCAGGATGATTTTTCTCTGCAGAAAGATTTTTGTTAAACTGAGTGAATAGGCGGAAAAGTTAGCAGATGACATTTAATGTAGATAAATGTAAGTTTATGCATTTGGGCTGTAGAAATAAATATGCTACATATACTCTAGGCTGACCAGACCTCACCTTTAACCGGGGATGCATAGGAGAAATGCATACTGCAGGACTGCACTGATTTCAGTGAAGTACTGCAAAATGGCTATTTCCTATGTGTCCCTGTTTAAAGGTGAGATCTGGTCAGCCTAATATACTCTAAATGGGGAAACTACTTGGGAAGTCTCGTTAGAGAAGGATTTAGGAGTACTGATACACAGTAGCCTTCACAGCAGTCCGCATTGTTACTCAGTTCCAGCAAGAGCAAATATAGTACTATCCCTCATAGAATGAGGTATAGATGCACGGGATGCAAATACAATTCTCAAAGCCTCATTTACATACCTGGGAACGTCTTATTTGGGGCTGCCTGGAGGACAGCCCTCTAGTGCCGATGAGGGTAGAGAAATGACACGATTTGCATCATTAAAAAGGGGCGGGGCTTAATCGAGAGGAAGGGCGGGACTACTAAACATAAAAAAAACATATAGAATGCACTAGGGAAGGGGTAGAAGAGGGCACGGAGTGGGAGGAACAGGGGTGATTGAGCACAAGTGGGCAGGGTTTCCCCACACCAGGAGAATCTGACTCTGCCCTGGAGCCCCGGTAATTCATTGTCAAACCCGGAGTCTGCAGGGCAAAACCGGAGAGTTCCCAGGTTTGCTCATTCAGAATATGCAGTACAGTTATGGGCACAAGTTCTTTAGCAAAGACATTATTGAACTGGAAAAAGTGCAGAGACATGCAACAAAACTGATAAAGGGATTGAGGATCTAACTTTTAAAGAGCGACTAGACTAACTGGGTTTGTTTACATTAAAGAAGAGTCATCTAAGGGGTGATATGATTACCATTTCAAATATATTTGCGGTCAATACAATTAACTTACTTAGGAACTATTTACTCAAAGAGCTGCTCTAAGAAACTAGAGGTGTAGACTAAAACAAAGTAAACAAAAGGGAAATCTGTGCATCTGATCCTGACCTCTACAAATAAATAACATGTGACTTACTATACATAATAAACAGAGGGGTTTAGGAATATAGTTTTGGCCAAAAGCATAAAAAGCTTGCCTGCACCATCAAGGCACCCCAGATTTACGCAAGTGTCTATCTGCCACAAATCTGTGAACATATGTTTAGTGTAATGCAATTAAAAACAGTAATATCACTGTATCACTACTGTGAACAAAACCCTTATGAGGAAATAAGGGAGGTATTGATACCTTCCCTGTCCAGCTATTATCTTATTTTAGGGAGCTACCAACCAAGAGAGGAGGAGCCCAAACCTCCCAAAATACACAAAAAGTATACATATTCCTGGTGTCTCACCAGGAACCTGTATTTTTTTATGTTTTTGTATGTAATTTTTGGAGGTTTCACCCTTTAGATGATTAATTGTAATTGTTTGTATCTATGAAAATTATCTACCATCCAAGGGGGTAACTACATTTGGCATGTAATGGTCATAAGTGTATGTCACATCATGGTGGAGGCTCACATTAGGCACATTTCACAATAACATGCTATTCTGAGCAACACAATTGTTTTTTTGTGTGAAAAGTGATCAAATCAGCTGCTTGATTAGTATTTCATCATTCACTTCCCACAGCTGTACACTGAGGTGTGATTCTCAGTTCAGCGATAAAGCCATCGGTGACAGGCTTTCTGTTCACAGGTGAATCAATAGTTGCCATGAAACAACGTGTTTAGCCTTCTGATAACACAAGGATTAGAAATTATCCTTCAGACACCAATGACTTAATAAATGTGCCCACAATGTCTTATTCCCCAAGATCAGTTAATGTGTAATTCAAATAAACTAACTGCACCACAAGGTGACAAATACAAACTTCCAATATTCTCATTGATGTAAAGTAGAACTAACATTTTTTAAGGTATTAGGTGATTTTGAAAGAGCTTTAAAAATCCCCCTATATTTACAGTTAGGGAAAACATTTTTGCTGATTTTGCACGTTTGTCCACTGACAAAGAAATGATCAGTCTATAATTTTAATGGTAGGTTTATTTGAACAGTGAAAGACAGAATAACAACAAAAAATCCAGAAAAACGCATTTCAAAACAGATCTAAATTGATTTGCATTTTACTGAGTGAAATAAGTATTTGACCCCTTTGCAAAACATGACTTAGTACTTGGTAGCAAAAACCTTGTGGGCAGTCATAGAGGTCAGACGTTTTTTATCTTGGCCACCAGGTTTGCACACATCTCAGGAGGGATTTTGTCCCACTTCTCTTTGCAGATCCTCTCCTCAGGTCATTAAGGTTTCAAGGATGATGTCTGGTAACTCGAACCTTCAGCTCCCTCCACAGATTTTCTATGGGATTAAGGTCTGGAGACTGGCTAGGCCACTCCAGGACCTTACTGTGCTTCTTCTTGAGCCACTCCTTTGTTGCCTTGGCCATGTGTTTTGGGTCATTGTCATGCTGGAATACCCATCCACGACCCATTTTCAGTGCCCTGGCTGAGGGAAGGAGGTTCTCACCCAAGATATGATGATACATGGCCCCATCCATCTTCCCTTTGATGCGGTGAAGTTGTCCTGTCCCCTTAGCAGAAAAATACCCCCAAAGCATAATGTTTCCACCTCCATGTTTGATGGTGGAGATGGTATTCTTGGGGTCATAGGCAGCATTCCTCCTCCTCCAAACACAGCGAATTGAGTTGATGCCAAAGAGCTCGATTTTGGTCTCTTCTGACAATAACATTTTCACCCAGTTCTCCTCTGAATCATTCAGATGTTCATTGGTAAACTTCAGACGGGCCTGTACATGTGCTTTCTTGAGCAGGGGAACCTTGCGGGTGCTGCAGGATTTCAGTCCTTCATGGCATAGTTTTACCAATTGTTTTCTTGGTGACTATGGTCCCAGCTGCCTTGAGATCATTGACAAGATCGTCCCGTGTAGTTCCGGGCTGATTCCTCACCGTTCTCATGGTCATTGAAACTCCACGAGGTGAGATCTTGCATGGAGCTCCAGACCGAGGGAGACTGACAGTTATTTTGAGTTTCTTCTATTTACGAATAATCGCACCAACTGTTGTCACCTTCTCACCAAGTTGCTTGGCGATGGTCTTGTAGCCCATTCCAGCATTGTGTAGGTCTACAGTCTTGTCCCTGACATACTTGGACAGCTCTTTCATCTTGGCCATGGTGGAGAGTTTGTAATTTGATTGACTGATTGATTGCTTCTGTGGACAGGTGTCTTTTATACAGGTAGCAAGCGAGATTAGACGCACTCCCTTTAAGAGAGTGCTCCTAATCTCAGCTTGTTACCTGTATCACAGACACCTGGTAGCCAGAAATCTTGCTGATTGATAGTGGTCAAATACTTATTTTACTCAGTAAAATGCAAATTTATAACTTTTTTTAAATGCGTTTTTCTGGATTTTTTTCTTATTCTGTCTCTCACTGTTCAAATAAACCTACCATTAAAATTATAGACTGATCATTTCTTTGTCAGTGGGCAAAAGTACAAAATCAGCAGGGGATCAAACAATTTTTTTTCCTAACTGTACATTGGCCATTTGTTATTTAGAACTACAGGAGCTACTTAACTTTATTTATTTGTCAGTTTCTGCAAATTCAGCAGTACTGGGTGGCTTGGCCTGGTGTGCCAGATATTAACATTCCACACTCCCTCCCAACTGCTACTTCCTATTAATCAGTGCTACTAATTTGAATAAACTGCCAACATTTAATATATCAAACTATACTTTTAATTAAGACGTTGTGAACGTAAATACAGGTAATTGTTAAAGCCCTTTCAGTATCATCCAATCAAGTTTAAAGTGTCCATTCCACTTTAAATGGGGCTTTTAACCCATTGAATGCTAGTGGTATCCAATGCAACACTTAGGACAGTGTGTTCAAAATAAACATGTTCTGGGGAAGACCATTTGAACTATACAGTAGAACTAAAAATGCCTATTGATTTAAATGGGGATTTTAACCCCTTGAATGCTAGAGAGTTCTCTAACACATTTCTTCACAATGTGTTGTAGACCTCACTAGCATTCAAGGGGTTACAATCCCTATTTAAATCAATGGGCATTTTATTAACTTTTTTTTTTTTTTTTTAATATATCGCCCTTGTGTTAAAGGGGATGTTTACCCCCTTCACAACTTTGCCTAAATCTTTTCCTTATCAATAATAAATAATGGAAAGTGTATCCTTTTAAAAAAAAAAAATCCACCCGTTTTTAGAAATTCAAAGATTAAATATACCTCTTTAACTACTTCCGGCAGACAGTGCTGACCGGATCTGTACCATAGTCTGGGCTTCTCTCCAGCCTCCTCCAATGACGGAGGCTGTCTGTCTCTAAGCTGGAGCGATCTCATTGGCCAGAAATCAATCTCTGCCAATGAGATCGCTCCAGCTTAGAGACAGACAGCCTCCTCAATTTAGGTAGGAGGCTGGAGAGAAGCTCAGACAACGGTACAGATCTGGTCAGCACTGTCTGCCGGAAGTAGTTAAAGAGGTATATTTAATCTTTGAATTTCTCCAAATGGGCGGATTTTTTTTTTTTTTTTTTTTTTTTTTTTTTTTTTTTTTTTTTTTAAAGGATACACTTTCCATTATTTATTATCAATAAGGAAAAGATTTAGGCAATGTTGGGAAGGGGGTAAACATCCCCTTTAAGTCCAGTTTTAATAACTGGGAATTGGTATTTGTGCCATATGGTGCAGCTGGTTTGTCCCAGAATAGCTCCAATTTGCTTATGGACATGTAGTGCTTAGCGCTGAAAAGAAAATGTTCCAGATACAGCCTTCAGCATCATGTGGTAATAACTTACTGTAATCCTTTCAGTGCCATAGATGAGACACTTAGCAGAGACGTGTTGCACACCTTTCTGGTTCTCAAAGAGTTAGGAGATTTCAGCCACATGTTTCCATGCTTCCTCACATTCAGGTTTGACTCTGGTAACCAAATACATCTCCAAGGGTTGGAGCGAGGTCAAGGAGGCCTACAAGGACAAGGAACTGTCCCCTGAGATAGAGAAAGTGCTGAAGTACCTGGAGGCGACAGAGCGAGTGAAGCGCACCAAGGATGAGCTGGAGATCACACACCTGATAGAAGAGTTCAGATTAGTAAGAGAGCACCTGCTCACGGGTCACTTGAAGTCTAAAGAGGTATGTATTAAACACAGCCTACACGTAGGGATGACTAGAGAGAAATTGGTGCTGTTCACTAAAGTTTTGAAGGGTAAATAAATGAATAAAAAAAAAAAAAAAGACATGCTAACCTTTTAAGAGCTAGCATATCCCTCTGGTTCTTAAAGGGTTAAAGCTCAGTCTTGTACAAGTTAAATGCCACTACTACCTTATATAGATGTATAGACCGGACTGCTGAATGAAGGTAGGTACATGTGTTAAATGAAATGCCATGTATTTCCAGGGTATGTGTCGCAGTCTACTTTTTGTCATTAACCCTTTGCATGCCCAAGGAGTACACAGTGAATTGTGAAGCAATGCTTTGCGTTCCTCACCGGCATTCAAAGAATTAAAGTTCTGTGTTTTACTAGTTAATAACCACTTCTCCCACATCTGGGGTAAGCAGCATTTAGCTCTAGTTGTACAAGTCCTCCTCAGTGCTGCAAGTGCTGAAGTTGCCAGTGGCAGCCTTTTCCCTACTGGCTGTGCAGGTAGCTGTGAGGTCACCTCATCGATAAGCAGTTCATCATCTGCCTCTCTGGAGCTCTCCATTCCTGGAGAGAAGAACAGAGGGGGGTCCTGTACACTGAGGGCTGTATGTTTATAATGCTGATAATCAGAGGAGAGAGTAGCAGTGATTAGTAAAAGACTGAAACTTATCACTTGTTGCATTGTTATTTTTTGTGCTAAAAATTATACAGCTGATACAGGTAGCATGAGACCCTCCAACGTTTGAGGAGTACAGTACTCATCATCTCTGGCCAGTTATTGACTATTGCAGCCCCCTATTAATTGATCTTCCCTTTCCGACTGGAGTCACTCAGGTCTACTCTGAATGCTGTTGCCAGACTTGTTCATATCACAAACCACTCTGCTTTTGTTATCCCACTCTGCCAAGCCCTACACTGGCACGCCATAGCCTCCACTATCAAACCTAAAATACTAACACTGACTCAGAAAGTATTTTCCACAACTGCTCTCCTAGATATCCTATATGATTTGCCAAATCACCCTCTACTCTCTGCCATTGATATCATATTCTCCTTCATAACATCCTCTCACCCATTCCTCCAAGACTTGTCAAGGGCTGCACCCTATCTCTGGCGGTTCCATCAGCTCCACGTTCCTCCTCCAAGCCCAAACAACAATGGAAGCCCAAGGTCTTCTCCAAGCCAAAGGCTTCCAAGCCTTCTTCGGCATGACTCGCCGAACCCAGGTCCCCACTCGGCTGTGGGTGGCCATCTGCGTCACTACCACAGCGTCTGGGAGGATTCAGTGGCGAACCCGTGGATTTTGCAGGTGGTGGCAAAAGGGTTTTTCCCCTCTCATACCCCTCAGAGCGTAGAGATACTCCGTCTGTTCAATGGCGCTATCCAGGCCCTTCTGGACAAGGATGTTTTGGAACCTGTTTCTGTTCGGGACAGAGGTATGGATTTTTCTCCTGTGTCCCTCCACGGCGTATAGAAACATATGGGTTTAGTCTCCTCCTCCCAGCTGATCGTAGGACCAATCGAAAAGACTGAAAAGGAACCCTGGGAACATCTCCCTTCAGTCTTTTTGGTCCTACGAGCTGGGAGTAGGAGCTGGAAGGTCTTTCCAGCAGTTTAAGTTTTTGCCGAGTAAAAAAAAAAAAAAAAAAAAAAAAAGAGAAAGAAAGCAAGCGGTTACCTCCGGGAAGGACGGCAGTTAGATGGAGATCTCCCCGGCCGCATTCATTGCGTTCCGGGTATCGGGACACCTCTTTCACTCTGGCGCTGTGTTTCCAGCCGCCAGAAGGAGAGAACGCTGCACGCTGGGACTTCCGGTTACAGAGGAAGGAGGCCACGTGGGAATCAACATGGGTCAGCCGAGGTTGCAGCAGCGAGACCAAGGGTTTTGGTCAGGATCCCTCTGAATTGAACGCCCTGGCTCAACCTGGCTGCAGGGCTTCTGTCCGGGTCTAACTGCATCAAGGAAGTGAAGACAAGGTAGGAAACCTTTTTATCAATAAGATGATGCTTTTTGGCGGGCCTCTGCGTTCCAGCTTGGAACACAAGCCAATTACTACCTTGTGTATATATATAGAGGTTAACCTGAAGCTGAACTGAACAGGGCTTACTGCTGGTGGGAATTGAGGAATTTTATTAGAACTTTTTCTTTATTTAAGACATTGTATATCCTTTTTATTGTAAGTTAGTAAAAGTTAAGTTTTAGCTGCTATTATGTCTACACCAGCGAAATCTTCCTCTAAAGATAAAACTGCCACGGATAACAAGGAGGAAAAGGGCTCTCAGAAAGCCAGGACCTGTGCAGGATGTGAGGTTTCCATTCCTTCTTCTGACACCAACAAATTATGTACGGAGTGTCTAAAGAAGATAGCAGGTCCAGAAGTGCCAAATCAGTTCCAGGATTTCTTAACGTGGATGAAATCCCCAATGCAAGAAACCTTTGCTTCACTACAAGGTCCAAGAAAAAGGCAAAGATTGGAAGATCCAGATGAAGGCACATCATCTAGAATGGATCAGATGGAGTCAGACAGTGTACAGGATATCCTATCAGACTATTCAGAAGAGGAAGGTGAAATAGTTGAAGAGGAAGAAGGAACCTTCAACATGGAAAAGATTGATACTTTTCTCAGAAGCATGAGAAAGACATTAGGATTAACGGAAGAAGTGAAGGAAAAGGGTATCTTGGATAATGCATTTGTGGGTAACAAGAAAGAACTTCCAACCTTTCCAGTACATCAGTCAGTTTCAGATCTGATCAAGTCTGAATGGAGTAAGGGGGATAAAAGAATATCCATGTCCCGAAGATTTCAGAAGATGTACCCCTTCAAGGAAGAGGAGACTGTTAGCTGGAGTTGTCCACCAAAGATTGATGCATCTATTGCACAACTGGCTAGGAGAACCACGATTCCCATGGAGGATGGATCTTCTTTAAAGGATCCTATGGATCAAAAGATGGAGGGCGCCTTAAAGAAACAGTATGCGCTATTGGGTCAGAACATGAAGACGGCTACAGCCTTAGCATGTATCTCAAGAACCATCCGAATCTGGTTGACAGATTTTGAACAGAAGATTGAATCTTCAGTCTCAAGATCCAGACTAATTAAAGAGGTAGCTACAATTAAGGAAGCAGTAGCTTATACTTGTGATGCATCTATGGACGCTATCAGGTTAGCAGCCAGGTCTTCAGCCCTATCTGTCACTTCCAGGAGAGCTCTCTGGCTCAGATCATGGGGGGCAGACCCTTCTTCAAAGTCTAAATTAGTCACCTTACCATATGAGGGCAATCTGCTGTTCGGGGAAAAGCTGGAGGATATAATAAAGAAGGTTACTGGGGGAAAGAGTTCTTTCCTTCCACAGGACAAGAGATCTAGATCATCGCCACTGAGATTATCTTTCAAGGGGCGACGCCAGTCCTTTCGAGACTCAAGACGTTTTCAGCCATCAAGGGGATTTGATCAGCGGAAACAATCCTCTTCTCAGTTCACAAGGGGCTCATTCAGGAAAGAAGGAGCTAGGAAGAATCAATTTAAGAAGGAGTTCCAGTGAAGGTCAGTGGACCCTGCTACCTGCTCCAGTTGGGGGTCGCCTGGGGCAGTTTGTTCATCACTGGATATCCCAGAACATCCAGGACAAGTGGGTCATTCGATCAATTCAAGCAGGGTGCCCGCTAGAGTTCAATCTAAGACCCCATCAAAATTTATTCAGAACCTCAAGAACCCCAAAGGACAACACGAAAGCAAGGGAACTGAGAAGCTCCATTCAAGACCTGAATCTAAACAGAGTAATCCAGCCAGTTCCTCAGGAATTCAGAAGAAGAGGATGGTACTCAGTAATATTTGAGGTAAAAAAATCCACAGGAGGCTTCAGGACTATCCTAGATCTGAAACATCTGAATCCTTATCTGAAGCAAAGGACATTCAAGATGGAAACAGTGTCATCCATAATTCAGGCCCTGAGACCATCATCAGTTCTAACAACAATAGATCTTCGGGAAGCATATTATCATATCCCCATTCTAAAGAGTCACAGGAAATTTCTACGGTTCTCCTTCGAGGGGCAGCATTGGCAATTCAGGGCGCTGCCATTTGGTCTAACTTCAGCACCAAGAATCTTCTCAAAAATTCTAGCAGCAGCTCTGGAACCCTTGAGACAACAGGGAATTACAATCCTGCCCTATCTCGACGACATTTTGATAATATCAGAGTCCTACCATCAAGCACAGGAACAGACGTCCAGAACTCTAGAACATCTTCAGGATCTAGGTTGGATAGTGAACTCAGAAAAGAGTCAGTTACGACCTACACGCAGACTAATATTTCTGGGTATGCTCCTGAACATGGAGGAGAACAAGATATCTCTGTCCTTACCCAGGATAGAATCCATTATCAAGAGAGTGAGATTATTCCAGAGAGCTTCACTCCACATAGCTCAGGATTACATGGAGCTCCTAGGGACTATGACCTCATCAGTTTAAGTAGTTCCTTGGGCCAGATTCCACATGAGACCATTACAAAGTTGGTTCCTAGGTCGATGGAATCGGGATCCTACCAACAGGGCTCAAAGAATTCCTCTTCCTCTAAAGATTCGGAAGGAATTATCCTGGTGGACAAAGAAGAAGAACTTACAGAGGGGAATACCATTGCAAGACATAGAATGGGAAAGAATACAGACAGATGCCAGCCTGACCGGATGGGGAGGATTCTGGAGAAACAGGGCAATTCAAGGAAAGTGGTCTGCCAAGGAAACCAAACTTCACATAAATCACCTAGAACTAAGAGCGATAGCCCTCTGCCTAAAGAAACTAAAAGCGGAGTTAAAGAACGAGCCAGTAAAGATAATATCAGACAGCATGGTCGCAGTCCTGTACATAAGAAACCAGGGGGGAACAAGAAGCAGATCCCTAAGTCTCGAATCAGGAAAGATCCTAAGCTGGGCGGAGAGGAATCTAGCACGTCTGTCAGCCATTCACATTCCAGGCAGTGTCAATCTTCAAGCAGACTTTCTCAGCCGCAACAAATTAGACCCAGGCGAGTGGTCCCTGAATCTGAAAGTCTTCAGGCTAATCGTAGAAAAGTGGGGACTTCCAGTTGTAGATCTAATGGCATCCAGTGTAAACAGGAAGGTTCAGACTTTCTTCTCCAGAAATCCTCATCCTCAGGCATTGGGCTCAGATGCCCTGAGTCACAGGTGGAACTTCAGTCTGGCATATCTGTTCCCTCCGTTTCCTATGATACCAATAGTTCTCAGAAAAATCAGACAGGACCAAGCAGAAGTCATTCTGATTGCTCCAAATTGGCCCAGAAGGGTGTGGTTCTCAGAGCTAATAAGACTTTCATCAGCCCATCCATTGCCTCTGCCGGACCTCCTATCTCAGGGTCCGATTCTTCACCCAAATCCGGGGTTTTTGAAGCTAACGGCCTGGAGGTTGAAAGGGCTTCCTTAAGATTAAGAGGACTTGAGGATCCAGTTATTAATACTATCTTAGCAGGCAGGAAGTCTTCAACCTCCAAGGTATACTACAGAATCTGGGAATCTTTCGCTAACTGGTGCAGCAGCAGAGGTATACAAAGATCCTCAATTACATCTTCCCATGTCCTGAGTTTCCTACAGAAGGGGTTCGAGTTAGGACTTCGTCCAGCGTCTCTGAAGGTACAGCTTTCAGCCATCTCAGCCTGTTTGGCTAGACAATTTGCAGACGAAGACATAGTTAAGAAATATCTAAGGGCAACTGATAAATCAAGACCTAGGATCAAGTGTATAGTTCCTCCCTGGGATCTAAATATTGTGTTAGACCAATTATCCCGGTCTAAGCTGTTTGAACCTCTGGATCAAATACAGATTAAACACCTAACCTTGAAGATAGTATTTCTAACAGCTATCACATCGGCCAAGAGAGTAAGTGAGCTTCAGGCCTTGTCAGCAGGAAAGCCTTATATTATTTTTCATCAAGACAAGGTGGTGCTTCGAACAAAGCCCGAATTTAGCTCTAAGGTGGTGTCTTCCTTCCATTTGAACCAGAATATAGTATTACCTTCATTTTTTCCAAATCCAAAGAATCAGGAGGAGAGCCGTCTACATACCTTGGACTTGGTGAGAGGTATGTCAGTTTATTTGGAAAGATCAAAGCCTTTCAGAAAGTCAGACTCCTTGTTCGTTCACTTTCAAGGAAAATTTAAGGGTATGCCCGCTTCCAAAGCCTCCATCGCGAGATGGATCACAGAATGTATTAAATTGACGTATTTAGAAGCAGGAAGAGATCCTCCAAAGATCCTAAGAGCGCATTCGACTAGGTCTATGGCAACCTCATGGGCCGCAAAGGCTTCAGTAACAGCAGAAGAATTGTGCAGGGCAGCAACTTGGTCATCTATTTCTACCTTTATTAAACATTATCATGTGGATCTTCAAGCTGCTGCAGAAGCAGATTTCGGGAGAAAGATCCTCAAAGCAGCTGCCTCTTCAGGCCGGTAAGACCTCTCCTGTTTATATTTATTAGTAAATTGCTTAAGACTGGTAGATCTGTTTTTCCCAACCCCTGAGTATTGCTTTGTTACATCCCATATGTTTCTATACGCCGTGGAGGGACACAGGAGAAATGGAGAAATTTATCTTACCGACATTTCCTTTTCTCCTGTGTCCCTCCACGGCGCTCCCAACCCACTAATAAGCTTCTTTTTTGGATATGTTCTAGCTCTGACAAAAGTTGACTGAAGGGAGATGTTCCCAGGGTTCCTTTTCAGTCTTTTCGATTGGTCCTACGATCAGCTGGGAGGAGGAGACTAAACCCATATGTTTCTATACACCGTGGAGGGACACAGGAGAAAAGGAAATGTCGGTAAGATAAATTTCTCCATTTACTCAGAACTCTTTGTGGTCTCCAAGAAGGACGGCGGCTGTCGTCCCATTTTGGATTTGAAGGATCTCCATTCCTTTGTGATCAAGACTCATTATCACCCTAAGGACGGTGATTGCTGCTATGTCCCCGTGGTAATTCCTTGCCTCTCTGGATCTTCAGGACGCATATCTACACATCGCCATTCATCCAGAGAGTCGGCAGTATCTCATATTTGCCTGCGACCAAGGGCATTTTCAGATCTCAGCTCTTCCCTTTGGTCTGACTACAGCTTCTCAAGTCTTCAACTTTGTCCTGGGAGCCTTAGTATCCGTCTTCCATCGGGATGGCATCAGAGTTATTCAATACATGGACAGTCTGCTTTTGAAAGCCCCTTCTGCAGAACTTCTTCTTCAGCCAGTTCAGGACTGCATTCATGCTCTCACCCATCACGGGTGAATCATCAACAAGGACAAGTCAGATCTTGTCCCATCCCAGTGTCTGGTCTTCCTGGGCCTTCTCTTTGACACTCAGCAGAGCATGGTGTTTCTCACGGACGAGGTGGATCACCAGATCGTCCACAGGGTCTCTGCTGTTCTGGCTCACAATCCAGTTCCAGCCAAGAAGCTGTCCTCTCTAGTGGGGAAGTTCATCTCCACCATAGAAGTGGTCCCGTTTGCCATGGCTCACACCAGGGAACTCCAGAGGTTTGTGATTCAGGTGTGCAGGGGTCAGCCGGACCTTCTGAAGATGTCAGTATCCCTCCCTCTTCATGTGGAACTGAGTTTGTTGTGGTGGCTCGACCTCTCCAATCTGCTGAAGGGCAAGTCCTTCTGGACCACGGTGATGACGGATGCTAGCCTTTCTGGCTGAGGAGCGGTCCTGAGTCGCCTGAGAGCTCAAGGTCGTTGGTCTCCAGAGGAGTCTCTCCTTCCCATCAACGTGTTGGAGCTTCGGGTGATATTTCATGTCCTTTGCCATTGGACACCCCAGCTGGAAGAATGCCCAGTCCGGGTCCAATCCGACAACGCCATGCCTTGGCTTACATCAACAAGCAGGGCGGAACAAGAAGTCTTGCCGCTTGGTTAGAGATCAAGGCTATTTTGTCCTGGGCAGAAAAACATGTCCCTGCCATATCCGCACTGCACATTCCTGGCGTAGACAACGTCATGGCAGACTTCATCAGTCGACACACTGTGGACAGCGGAGAGTGGGAAATGCACCCGGAGGTGTTCGCCCTTATTGTTCAGAAGTGGGGTCTTCCTTGCATCGACCTGATGGCGACGACACAACCGGAAGGTTCCGAGGTTCTGCTGTCACTGGAGGGATCCTCTAGCTCTAGCGGTGGATGCCATGTCCATTCCTTGGTTATTTCATCTGGCTTACATCTTTCCTCCCCTCCCCATGTTGCACAGGGTGTTATGGAAATTGAGACTGGAGCACTGTCCAGTCATTCTAATTGCTCCGTACTGGCCTCGACAGGCTTTGTTTCCGGAGCTACTGGATCTGTCAGTGGAGGAGCCATTCCGGCTCCCTTGCCATCCGTATCTTCTTCTACAGGGTTCCCTGTGGAAGGAGGATGTTCATCGTCTAGCTTTGACTGCTTGGAAATTGAATCCTCAATATTGAAGAAGAGATTTTTCTTCTGGGGTGGTGGCTACTGTGCTCAGTGCCCGCAAACCTGTTTCTTCCAAGATCTATCATAGTGTCTGGTCGACCTTTCTCTCTCGGTGTGCTGATAGGGACCTTTCTCAGGATTTTGATCTGCCTACAGTCCTGGCTTTCTTGCAGGACGGTGTGAATAAGGGTCTCAGTTTCAGACTTCTGCTCTCTCTGTTTTCTTTCAGAGGCGCATTGCTATTCTTCCTGATGTCAAGGTTTTCTTCCAGGGCGTTGCTCATACTCGTCCTGTTTTCAAGACTCCCGCTTCTCAGTGGGACCTTAATGTGGTCTTGGGCGCCCTTCAACGTCCTCCCTTTGAGTCCTTGGCTACTATTACTCTACACTTGCTGATGTGGAAAATGGCCTTTCTCCTGGCGATCGTGTCTGTTCGCCATGTCACGGAGTTGCATGCTCTGTCTTGTAGACCACCATTTTTGGTGGTTCACAAAGACCAGGTGGTGTGTTGCACTTCTCTGGAGTTTCTCGAGAAGGTGGTCTCTGACTTCTGCATTAATCAGGAGATCGTGGTGCATTCTTTATGCCCTGACCCTACCTCTGACAAGGAGAGGGATCGCCACTTGTTAGATGTGGTGCGTTGTCTCAAGTTTTATGTACATTTCACTGAGTCCATTAGACAATCTGACGCACAGTTCCTCGTTCCTGAGGGCCCCAGGGCAGGGAGATCTGGGGCCCTCAGGAATGACGAACAGTGCGTCAGATGCAGGAGACCTGCATCCAAAGTGACTATTGCGTCTTGGATCAAGTCCACTATTTGTCAGGCTTACGAGGTAAGGAATACACCTGTTCCCTTTCGGGTCATGGCTCATTCTGCTAGATCTATTGGGGCTTCTTATGCTTACAAGAATCAGGCCTCCGCTGATCATTTTTGCAAGGCTGCCACTTGGTCGTCTGTGTACACCTTTTCTAAGCACTACCGTGTTGATGTGCTGGCATCGGCTGACGCCAGTTTTGGGAGGAAGATTCCGGAGGCAGTCTTGCCTATCTAGGATCTTCTTCGGTTCTTTGGTGCTTCCTTCACTTTTTAGGCCTGTTGGCTCTAGTTTAGTGTGCTGTGTGACAGTTCCTGGGGTGTTGTTACCCCTGTTCCGTGTCCATTGACACTTCATTTGCTTTGTTGGGCTATCTCTGATCTGATGGTTCATATCTGCTCTGGTGACTTTGGGGGCATTGCGCCTGGTCCGTGCCTTACTTCTCGCCTCTGGGGAAACGCAACGGTTGGACATCCCAAAGTTACCAGTAACCTGTATTGGACAACAGAGAAAAGAGGATTTTAGTCTTACCTGTTAAATCCTTTTCTCTTAGGCCACACAGGTTACTGGTTTCCCACCCTGTCAAGCGACCATGCTTGGCTCTCCTGTGGCACACCGTGGGGGTCCTTCGGGGTCATGCTTACAGGAGTCTTCTTTCCCTTCTATTATCTAGTCAATAGCTAGTGTCTCAAATCTTACTGGAGCTGATTGGCTAGCTGCAGCCAAGGAGGGAAGGTAGGCTCCACCCCCTGCATTCACTTCTAGAATTGTTCTGCCTACTTAAAGGGGCGGATCACCTAACCAAAGTTACCAGTAACCTGTATGGACTAAGAGAAAAGGATTTAACAGGTAAGACTAAAATCCTCTCTTTCACTATCCTCTCTTTTTATTATTGCTGTTGTCCTGATTTACATATTGGTTGAAAGACAACCACCGAGACATTTACATCCATATTCTTTTCCAGTTCAGTATGTGTTGGTTCGTATGAACTATTTGCTCTTTTATACAGTCGTGGCAATTTATGTAAATGTTCATTATTTTTTTTTTTGTATTTGTTCTTGGTATACTGTAATGTGATAACAATGTCCAATTTGATATTCTCACCTGTTTTTGGTGCCTTTTTGCTAGGAGTGTTTATCCGGTGGTATTCAAACACTTTGTGCTTGTTTTGAGAAATGTGAGCGTGATCAATGAAATGAAACATTTAACTTTGACACCCCATGCTTGTTTCACTGGTAGACAGCCATAAATACCCTTTAAGACACCCCGGTCTTGTCTCACTGTTCACTGGTATCCACAGCCTCACACATACACTGTCTGACACCCTGGCCTTGTTGCATCGTTATCAACACATACACAATCTGACATCTTAGCCTTGTCCGACATCTTCTAATCTTAGTTCTCTTTCTGCATCTCCACCCATGTATCTGTCACTTCTTTATCCCTCCATAGGTCTCTTCCTCATGACACACACAGTCTCCCTTTCTCCATCTCTCAAGACCTTTGCCTCTCTCTCAGCTTCATATCTCCCTCCCTTCCCCTGCCCTCACAAAACAACAATAATTTAAGGGATAGTAATACTTAATATGTAAAGAAAAGATACATTGTAGTGTTTATCCCCTTAAGTAAAACACTGTAGAAAGGTGTTAAATTCAAAAGTTAATACAGCTCAAACTTTCTTTTTTTTAGGTGCAGTATCACAGTGGCCTGAAATTGTACAGTGGTGCTGTTGTTACACCATCCTATGAAGATTTATGGTCAAGTGACCAGAGAGCTGTCTATAGTATGGTGTAGTAACAGTGCCACTATACAATTTCAGGCTACTGTGATACTGCACCTAAAAAAAAAAATCCAAATTTGTGCTGAAACTCCTTTCAGCGGTGGGAGTACCCTTGTTTTACTCAGGGGGATAAAGCCTATAACAGATTTGTTTTTTAACATTTTAAGTATTACTTAACCAACAGATCTCAACCCCCAACATACAGCTGACCATCCTTCCAGCCCCGACCACAGACTCACATTACAAGGGGTGGCACCATATAGTGTACTGAAAATGGAGCAATTTGGGGATAAATCAATTATATCATAGGGATAAATTAAAATTCCCATTCATTTAAAGTGGACTTATCACCTTGAACATATTAGAAAACTTTGTTCAAAACTACCTATGTGTCATGTTAACCGAATTTCCAGCAGATATATAGTTAAGGAGATATTAACGCTTTTATTTCTGGGGGAAATGAAACTGAACATTTCCTGGTACATCACAGAGCATCATTAGCTTATGAAACCTCACTGAAACCTTCATTAGCATATGACACGGCAATGGATATGCTTCATTAGCATACAAAACATCACCGGTACCGCAATTATCATACATTAATATATGGTAACAAGTGTGACTATCTCCTTAACTGTACCTTTGCTGGTCTTTTGGAACATTTTTTTATACAGTTGTCAAATTTAAACTGAGTGAATGCTCCACTTTAAGCAGCTATTTAATATCTGGAAAGTGCAACGTAGATGGAATCACAAGAGAAAATAAATCTTTAAGTGTAGTAGTTTAATAAAAACAATCATAAAATGGTACATCCAAGTACACGCTCACATTTGACATTCTTTGGCTTAATGCATCTCGGGGTCCTACCCCCTTAGCACCTCAGTGCTGTATCCTTTTCACTTATTCCCTCTTTTGCACAGTCTCTCTGCTATTCCTCTTGCATCCAAAGTCATTCTTATATTAAGTCTCTGTTACCAACCAAATTGTAATCTTTGGGAAAGGACTAAGAACAGGGAACCAGATGTAATAATACACTGTGAGGGGGCAAGGGGGAGAATGTCTCACAGGGGGCACTAGGTAGGACTATTTCTAGAACAAAGTTTGAGTAATACCATTATACGTATATGCAGACTCCTGTCCTTTTCGTCATGGGTTTATTAATTTGGAGAGGACACAATTTAGAAAATTTTTATCAACTTCTGATTCTATTTATCATATCTGCATAAATATATTAATGATTCAGATTAGGAAGCTTCTGGGATTAGCGGGTGCCAAATAATGGAACTTAACATAAACAGTCTTTTCCATTATGGGGCTTTCACATTCCTGTATATTTATATGGAGCCCTCTGGCCTTTTTATTTTTATGAGCACTTTCATAAAGAAAATCTTTTAGATGGGATATCTGGTCCAGGTTGGACATTCTTATACAGACATCAGATTAAACCTGTGTGATAGACAATGTAATACATTAACCCATGTTACATTTACCTTTTTCAGGTCTGGAAGGCACTGCTGCAGGAAATGCCTATGACGGCCATGTTAAGGAATTTGGGCAAGATGACTACCGAGTCTGTGCTTGTACCAGGAAGTTCTGAAGTCGCAGTTGTATGTGAGAGGCTGACCAATGACAAACTGCTAAAGAAGGTATTTCCATATGTGACTGTACAATACCACTAGTACCTCCTGTCACTGATGCTGTGCTATACACATGGCTGGAAACTTTCACTAGTTTGCGAGACTGATATACTAAGAAAAATGGTGCAATTCTGATGCAAACTAAGTGCACAATAAGGGAAGATAAAAATTCCTAAAGGTCCCGTTCATTTAAATAGGGCTTTTAAACTCTTGTATTCCTGGCAGGTCTCCAACACATTGCAAAGCAATGCACTGGACCAGACTTCTCTAGTATTCCAGGGTTTAAAAGCCCTATTTAAAGGGATAGTAATGTTTCACAAAAAAAGCAGCTCAGATCAATCTTCATAGTATTTGGGCCATGGAGTGTGTTTATTTCAGTACTGTCTGAGTTGTAGTTCAAGAGTAACTGAATGATAAAGAATCCCCCTCCCGCCCCTTTTTCCTAGTGTAAGCTGCCTCCCCACAGATGTGGAATCTGGTCTCTTGACTGGACAGGTCGCAGCAAGGGACAATCTTCTTACTGTGAGAACAAGGGAAAACCCTGCCCCCCTTGACAGTTTTTTTTTTCTTAGGTTAATTGAAGATTGTCCTTCTCTGAGATCCATCCGGACAGTCTTGCTGCTCTGAGGTGAGCAGTTAGTTAGGAAACTATTGCTGTGTTGCACTGTACTACAACACTGAACAATATCAGTAATCAGACAATCAAGTTATTTCATTCTGCTTTACGCAAAAACTACAAAACACAGGAAAAAAATACCAACAGTAGTAGTAGATGTTTAAGCATGTTTGTTAACTCTTTGAGTGCCAGTGGGGTGTCCAATGAATTGCGACACCTCTGGCACTCAAAAGGTTAAAATAAAACTTCTTTCTTGATTTACATTTTCCCCTTTAACACTGGATGGGCAAATAACTTTTTTCCTTCTAACTAGTAAAATATATATACTAGTTGAAGAGCCCGTTACACAGGCCACAGTGCCACTGCCAGCCGGTCGCGGGGCAGTCATGAACAGTAGAGACTGCCTGCGTTGTGACTGATAGCTCTGTATCAGCCGGGGCACAGGCAGCCTCTACTGTGCATGACTGCGTCGTTACACATGTTTTATCGAATTATTATATAGGATTATTTTTATTTATTTATTTTTCTTAGTCCAGCTGGTGAGCCTCACTGATATTTTTACAGCTTTGACTTTAACCCCTTAATGTCCAATGCCATGCCAAGACCGTCACGGCTGTCCTGCACTTAAGGACCAGTGACGGTCCTGGAACGTCATAGAATTCAAGGATCCCCACGCTGCTGCACACCACTCAGGGAGCTCTGAATCGGATTTAAAAAAAAAATGCCCTGTGGTCTTTAAGTGCCAGCCACACATGCGCTCAACGGTTACTTAAGGGGTTAATCATTACAAAGAACAGGAAAAAACATTGGCCTTCTGTGTACCACCCAGTTGTACATGCTCTTCATCGAAGGCAAGGCCTGTCTACATGTCCTATACCTTATTTACTCCATTTTATAGAGGGGCTTTCAGTAAGTGAGAGATCTCCATAGAGTGTCCTAGACATTAGAGAGAGATCTCATTAAAGAGAGTTTTCTCCCTTTAGTGCCCATATAGCAATAATAACAATAATTGAAATGCAAAACAATTACAAAATTATCAATCCACATGAATACAGAAGACATGTTTTGATGAAATTAGACTGGAACAGTCAGGTAACATTGAACAAAATTCATATACTCTTTGGCACTCATAGGGTTAAGAGACTGATTACTTAGGTGTCATGAAACACTAGTATTACATTCCACTGAAAGTGGAAAGCTTGCATTTTCGGGGGTTCTAATACTTCCTTGGCATGAAAATGTACAGCGGTTCTGTTGGCAGTGTCATTTGACTTGTCTGGTCTTCTAGGATGATTCACACACACTTCATATATCTGGTGTGGTCAGAACTCTCTCAGTCCACTGGGAGTTAAGGAAGGTGGGGGAACATGCTTAACTGCAAGGTATTTAAAAAGTTTACCTCTATGGAGGGCTGCAAATTAGCAGGCAAGGAGCTGCCTGCAGTTGGCATATTTGGCATGTCTGATCTAATTCAGATTCATCAGAGCAGTTCTGGAGTCTTCAGTTATCTAAGAGACTAACATATATTTTAAATGTAAAAAGAAATTTTCAGCAGTTTTCCACACGTGAACATCTAATTTGGATTGTTTAGGATAATTGGAGATATCTTGCTAGGAAACTGATGTCTAAACAATTTGAAATTATGTATCTGTTCACACAAGATAATCTGGATCTTTGGGAGTTAAACTGCCTTAGCTATTGCTGATGCTGCGAGATACAAAGATCCCACTAACAGGAGATTAGATACCTTATGAAAAGGTGTTCTCACCTTCTGGGGAATCCTTGCGGCCGAATTTTGCTGGGTATGCTGTGCAATTGATGTGTGGTGTGATTGCCTATTGTAGGCTATCAGCGAGGATGCACCTAGAGAGAAGTTAGCAGAAATAGCCTCATAAATTCAAGAGGGAAATTTATGTATGTGTGATGCAGTGCTTGACTGCAAAACTTATTGCTAAGACATCAACAGTTTTGGTAGTGGCAAGATGAACTTTGTGGGTGAATATTTGGATGACTAACATTTCATCCAAGCACACTCTATTTTGAATTGGGAAAAAAAATTATAGAGACTGTGGCATGTAGGAATACCTTAGTGCCACAAACAAGAAGAAATACAGATTTTCATTGTAAGTCTAATTTTTTTCAATCTTTACGAAACTATGTGAAACAGCATGGAAGATCATGGTACATCCTCCAACAATACCTGTTTTCAATGTATTACCCAATTTCACAGTCCTCTCGGTCAAACAAAAAGCCTCACCAGAAAACCACAGGGGAGAAAAATCAATCTGCATGATTCCAAAAGAGTAGTTAATAAAGGGGAAGAATGCAGAAATTCCAGGACAAATGGCAAAATTCTGTTTCAGACCAATTGGTCATTTGTGTAATTTCCATGGGATGAAGAATTTGATGCTCAGCTACTCTTCATTGTTCTTTGTTTCTAAGGTTCCAAATAAACGTTGATTAAAGTCAAAAGCATTCAGCGATTCAATAATTTCTCTGCTTCGAACAGGAGTAATTGTACCAGTACCACAGGACCAAAAATTAAGGCCTTTTTACTCAAATCTGTTGTTATATAAAAAAATAATGTCAGTTATCAACCGGTTCTAGATCTCAAAACCCTAGACAAATCCATATGTACTCCCAGATACAAAATGGAACTGGTGTGTTTGGTCATTGTGGCTTCATTGCCTTCCCTCTCCCCTTCTTTGTCTCTGTCCTCCTCACATCATCTCTTTCCAAACCCCCCTCACTTTATCCATACCCCAACCCCTTAGAACAGTAGCATCTTTTGTAGCATTTATATATATAAAATAAAATGTCAGAAGACTGCATTCCATGTGAACAAAAGCATAAGCTCATTTATATTTGCTGTGCAGGTGGCTGTAAAATCATAGTAGCCCATAGGAGTCCTCAGTTGCCACACTAGAGCTCTCGGCACCAACTCTATTGAGGAGGAGCACAGGATGGACCTTGGAAACCAAAGGAGTCTCTGTGCATCAAATTCTGACCTTTACAAATAAACAACCTATGACTTACTACAAATAAAACAGTGGGGTTTTAGTTTCATGTTTTGGCCAAAGGCATGCAATGCTTTCCTGCCTCGTCAAGGCACCCCAGATTCAGGCAAGTCCCTATCTGCTTACAATCTGTGAACATGTATTCAATATAATACAATGAAAAAGCAATGATTCTACCTTATGTCTACTGTGAGCAAAACCCTTGTGAGAGCTACTAACCAAGAGTGGAGGAGCCAAAACCTCACAAAATACATACAAAATATACAGGTTCCGGTGAGCTCAAAATAGCTTTTATTTGTAGTGTTCAATTAGTTACATATGTGTATAGTCAAGAGAGCAGCAAGGACTACATTTTGGCTACATATACAAGGTAACAAAAGGAGAACTGAACACTAAGGGTTGTAAGTATTTATAAGGCTGCTACTGCCAGGTTTCGGAATAGCAGTAATTAACTCTTTAAATGTTTATTTTATAGTATATGTATTTTTTCATGGTAAGGGAGATGCTTCATTTAAATGAGATTGTACTTCAAGTGTATTTCACATATTTATTTACTTTTTTATTTATTAAACTGAGCTTTTAAGGTGGTTCTTATCACTTACTATGAACTCAAGCTTCCCCCACAGAGTGCATCCTATATAATAATTCGCTAAAACGTGTGTGACGACAAAGTCACGCGCAGTAGAGTCTGCTGCACGTGATGCAGTCATGCTCAGTAGAGACTGCCCGTGCCGCGGCTGATACAGAGTTGGATGCTCCAGCGTCCAGCTCAGTATCAGCCACGGAGCGGGCAGTCTCTAATGTGCATGACTGTGACCGGCTGGCAGTGGCACTGTGGCCCATGTAACAGGCTCTTCAACTAGTTTTAAAATAAATAAATAAGTAAAAGTTGTCCTTTTGGGCACCAGTTGGGCTGTTGTTACCAGTTTGATTTAGAAAAAAAGCTAGATTTGTAAAAAGCTGTGAAAGAAAATACTCCCAGTAATGGAAGTACTCCAATTTTACCTGTCAGGTACAATATATACTTTTTCATTAAAAAAAAAAAGTACTTCTCCTTTAAGAAATAATTATTTTGCAATTAAAAAAAACAAAAAACCTACAAATAAAATTCAACTTGTCTTCCATTTGAAGGTCAAAGTTATTTTAGAGAGTGTGATGTATGAGGCCAAGTAGCAGTTTATATAAGATTTTCTTTTCTTTCAAAGGCCCGCATTCATCCATTCCACATTTTGGTCGCTTTGGAAACGTACAAAAAAGGTCGCGGAAATAAAGGAAAACTTAAGTGGGTTCCTGACAGCTCCATTGTGGAAGCTCTTGACAAAGCTTTTTACAAGACGTTTAAGGTAATTCTCAGTGCAGGTGGTTTACTGTTGTGGTGTCCTGGGAAGAAACCAAAATATCAGTAAATAAAGAAGACAGGAAAGAAATTGGCATAAAGCCAATGATAGAGTAAGACTAGTTTGTGGTTTCATTCACATCTCTGTTTGTCCTGTGAAGAAACCGCGGTTTGGAAAAAAGTGGGAATATGTAATAAAACAAGAGTGCAGCAATTCAGGGGCAAACCCACAGCGCCATAGAAAACAAATTAAATCCCCCTTTTGATTGAAATCAGGATTTTAACCCCTAGAATGAGGTGACGTCTCCTACACATTGCTTTCTAATGCAATGGCTACCTCTAGCATTCAAGGGGTTAAAGCCTCATTTCAGTCATTGAAAATGTTATTTATGCCTTTTTGGCACAGTTGGTTTGCCCAGAATTGCTCTACTGTACCCTTTTTTTGACCCTTTAAGGACCAGAGGGGAGTTTCTTCTGAATGCTTTACACATTCCTCTGATCCTTAAAGGGTTATAGAATAATAAGCCTTTATAATGAAAAAAGAAGCATAATGTAGTGTTGCAGGGCTTTCCCTGCTGAGCATATCAAAGCTCCTCCCCGAATGGTGTGTTGTTGGGTTTTTTTTATATTGTTAGTGACAGTGCCACCTGGGGGTTATGTACTAAGATAGTGGAGACAACTTCTTCAGTGATATCACTTCTCCAATTCCTACGGTATTCTGTGGAGCCTATGCACTAAGATATCTCATGTTGAAGATATCTTAGTGCATTGGCTTCATAGCATAATTGGAGACGTGATATCACTGAAGAAGTTGTCTCCACTATCTTAGTGCATAACCCCCAGGTGGCACTGTCACTAACAATATAAAAAAAAACCCAACAACACGACACTGGAAAAAAACATTTCCATTCGGGGAGGAGCTTTGATATGCTCAGCAGGGAAAGCCCTGCAACACTACATTATGCTTCTTGGTGAGTTTTTCACAATGGAGAAGTCATCTCCACTTTATCACCTCTTTATCACACCTTAGTGCATCTCCCATATCATTGGGCATTCCTCTTCTGAGAGACTGAAGGTGATTACTTAGAAGTTGACTCTAGCCCCTCTGCCAAGTAGCTTATTAAGGCAATCCTGGAGATGCTTCATGTCTCAGAGGCCTTGGATTTCAGTTCCTGACATTTTAAGGAGGTTCCTATCTTTCCTCCTCCCCATACCTTGGACCAGGTTATCCTGGAGGAATGGAAGATTCCTGACAGGAGCCTCTTCATTAATCAGAGCATTTCTAATATGTACAGTTAAACCTGCTCTTCATCCAGAGGATTATTTGTATATCTATGATGTTGGCTTTATTGAATTGCATATACACCAGGATACGTTGAACTGTGAATGGATCAGACAGCTTCCTTTTGACGATATTGATTGTTTCCTCCCTGCCAAACATGCAAGTGTTGATCCCTGTTTTATAGTTCCCCCCCAAAAAATGGCAGATGCTGTCCCATTTTGGACCTAAAGTGCCTAAATCGTTTTGTGCTGGTCCATGGTTCAAGATGGAGTCTTTGCACTCTTTCATCATGACTGTGTGTCCAGGGGAGTTTCTAGCCTCCTTAGATTTGCAGGATGCTTATCTGCACGTCACGATCCATTCCGAACATCAGCGATTCCTGCACTTTGAGTTTCAGGCAGTCACTTCCAGTCAACTGCCCTTCCATTTGGTCTAACTTCAGCTTTGGGGGGGTCTTCACAAAGAGCATGTCAGCCTTGACGTCTCACAACCTCACTCAGGGGATCTCTTTGATCCCAAACTAGATGACATTTTACTTAAGGCTCCTTCAGAAGTAATCTTGCACACTCCGATTCAGGAGTGCATCTCCATTCTGGAGCAGTATGGTTGGATACTCCGTGTCAAAAAAATCTTCTCCGGTTCCATTCCAGGTTCTTCATTTTCTCTGCATGTTATTCAATATCCTTCAAGGGAAGGGGTTTCTTCCAGATGACAAGATTCAGTGTTTGTCACTTCAGGTGTCCCAGGCAATATTCTGGCCATTTGCAACAATGCAGTAGTACATGAAGGTGCTGGGTTACCTGGTCTCTGCTCTGGAGGCAGTTCCATTTATTCAGTTCCACACAAGAGAATTGCAACTAGACATTCTCAGGACTGGTCCAGGCATTAGTCTGAGCAGTCTTGCGTCATGTCGCTGTCCCTCTGGACGAAGGAGGAGCTTTGCTGATGGCTTCAGCTTTCCCATCTGACGCTTGGACTTCCGTATGTCATTCCCAGCTGTTTCATGGTCACTACGAGTGCTAGCATGTTCGGCTGGGGTGCTGTCCTTTGTCCCCTGAAGACCCAGGGCCTTTGGACCAGAGAGGAGAGCTTTCTGGCCATCAGTGTTTTAGAGCTGCGGTCAATACCCCTTGCACTGTGTCAATTAACTCTACCCCTGCAGGGGTCCTCTATGCAGATTCAGTCCACCAGTGCAATGGCTGTGGCTTATATCAGCCACCAAGGACTGACCAAACGCAAAACAGCTTGGGCAGGGGTCCCTAAGATTCTTTTGTGGGCTGAGGCCCACGTACTGGCCCTATCTGTAGCTCACATTGTAAGTGCAGATTTTCTCTGTCGCCAGCACCTGTATCCTGGAAATTGGGAGCTCAATCAGAGCATGTTCAAATAGATTGTCTACTGTTGTGGGTTCTTGATGATGAATCTCATGGCCTTCTGTCTGAACTGCAAGGCTCTTTAGTTCTGCTCCAGGTCCTGAGATCCTTTGGCTCCCACAGTGGATGCAATGACCATCCCATGGAATTTTCCCCAGGCTTATGTGTTTCCTCCAGCTCCCCTAATGCTCAGGGTGTTGAAAAAAATCTGGAAGGAGCAGGCTCATGTCATCCTGATTGCTTTGTTCCTGCCCCTTCAGGCGTGGTTTTGGGATGTCCTCAATATGTCCATGGCGGAGCCTTTTCATCTTCCCTTGTGTCCAGATTTTCTGTTGCTGGCCCGTTGTGTCACCCTCAGATGGAGAAGCTAGCTTTGACGACTTGTCTCTTGAAGCCAACATCCTGCAGATAAAGGGGCTTTCAGACTTTGTTAATTCTACTATGCCTCAGGCTAGAAAGCCGGTTTCTTCCAAGGCCTATCATAGGGTTTGGTCCCACTTCTATAAGTGGTGATCCCACTGGGGTTCCTGATGTGACTTTTTCAGCTTCCAGTAGTTTTGGCTTTTCTTCTGGATGGTGTTCATGAAGGGCTTAGTCTTGGTTCCATCACAGGTCAGATATCAGCTCTTTCTGTTCTTTCCAAATGGCGTATCACCTTGTTTTTTGATGTACAAACTTTTCTCCAAGGGGTGGCTCATGTCTATCCTGACTTTCAAGATCCCACCCCTCTATGGGATTTCAACCTGTTAGTAGGAGCATTCCAGAAGTCCCATCGTGAACCACAGTCTTCAGTTTCTCTTTGTCTTTTGGTGCTCAAGGCAGTTTTTTTCTGGCTACTATGTCTGTTTAGCTGGTAGCTGAACTTCTCTTTGTCTTATTAGCCTCATTTTCTGTTACATCTGGATTGTCTGGATTTTGCAGACATCCCTATGTTGTTGTTTTTTTTTGTTTTGTTTTTGGGGGGGCCAGGGTTGTTTTGGATTTTCACATCAACCAGGAAACTTCCCTTCCTTCATTTTTTGTGGCTCCTTCTAATACTTAGGAGCAGGAACTTGCATTTTTGGATGTCTTCAAGTGCTTGAAATACTTTGTTTATTGCATGCAGCCTTTTCAAAACTCTGATTTAATTTTGTAATTCCTGAGGGCCCACTTGCGGGCCAGACTATGTCGAATGTTAGTGGAGCTTCAGAAATTATGATGACCCTTCGCCAGGAGTATGTCATAAGAAAGAATCCTGAAACCTTCCAGGTAATGGTGAGTTCCACCAGGTCGGTGGGAACACCTTGGGCCTACAAGAATCAGGCCACTGCTGAGCAAGCAGTTGTGTAAGGTGGCAACGTGGACAACTTTACACACCTTTGTGTAACACTGCCATGTGAATGTGCTGGCTTTGGCCGAAGCCAGTTTTGGTTGCAAGGGTGTGGTGCCTGTGTAGATGTCCTACCTGCTTTTTGTGAGATCCGAATCCTGTTGGTTTCCTGTTAGTTTCTTGTTATTTGGTTAGCGAGTTTGGTGGCCATTGACACCTGAAGTTCATTTTTTACCGGTTTAGTCCTCTGGACACTGGTCTGTGATGGAGGAGTTTTTTCTCTTTTCCTCCCTGGAATCTTGGTGGATACTTTGGTGTATACCATGGTTCCTGTGTTCCACAGTGGACAACAGAGAAAAATTGTTTTTGTGTACTTACTGTTAAACCTTTTCTCATACTCCATGTGGAACACAGGAATTGCTTTTGGAGAAAAAGACCCTTGGGTTGTGTCCCTGGGCAGGGGTGTCCTTTTGGATCTCTATTCAGGAAATACTTTTTTGATCTTTCCCTTCTGTTTTGCTTTTCTCTTGGCTTTACTATATATTAAACCTAATCATAGCAGGTGGGGCTAAAGTGGAAGGTAGCATAGAATCTCTGCCTCAGAGACCTTTTTTTGTATTGCCCTACTCTCCTGGAGGAGGAAACTTTACCCCATTGTTCCTGTGTTCCATATGGACTAAGAGAAAATCATTTAACAGTAAGTACATTTAAAATTCTCTTATACAGTAATGTGAAAAAATCCTGTAAAGAAAGAATGCTTTCAAAAATAGACATGTTAATAGTTTATATTTATCAATTAACAAAATGCATAGTGAATAAACATAAGAAAAATCTAAATCAATTCAGTATTGGGTGTGACCACCCTTTGCTTTTCAAACCGCATCCATTCTTCTACATACACTTGCAGAAAGTCAGGGATTTTGTAGGCATATAGTTATATGTATGATTGAAAAATTATACTAAAAAGGTGCCAATGAACATCAATTTAAAATGATATTTTGAAAAACAATCATTAACTGAAACAGAAACAGGCAGATATTTTGAGGGAGACTGAGGGGGGGGGAGGGTCCAGATGTACTGTCCAAGCTCTTTTGACGAAGCACAAAAAAAAAGGCCAGTGTTGAAGCCCGTCAACACAGTGGTCAGCCAAGGAAACTTAGTGCCGCAGATGAAAGACACATCATGCTTACTCCCCTTCGCAATTGGAAGATGTCCAGCAGTACCAACAGCTCAGAATTGGCAGAAAACAGTGGGACCCTGGTACACCCATCTATTGTCTGGAAAAGTCTGGTCAGAAGTGGTCTTCATGGTAGACTTGCGGCCAAAAAGCCATACCTCCGACGTGGAAGCAAGGCCAAGCGACTCAACTATGCATGAAAACACAGGTACTGGCGTGCAGAAAAATGGCAGCAGGTGCTGTGGACTGATGAGTCAAAATTTGAAATATTTGGCTGTAGCAGAAGGCAGTTTGTTCCCAAAGAGCTGGAGACTGGTACAAGAATGAGTGTCTTAAGGCAACAGTGAAGCATGATGGAGGTTCCTTGCAAACTTGGGGCTACATTTCTGCAAATGGTTTTGTGGATTTGGTCAGAATTAATGGTATCCTCAATGCTGAGAAGAACAGATAGATATTTCTCCATCATGCAGTACCATCAGGGAGGCATCTGACGGGCCTCAAAAGTATTCTGCAGCATGACAATGATCCCAAACATACAGCCAAAGTCATTAAGAACTATTTTCAGTGTAAATAAGAACAAGGAGTCCTGGAAGTGATGGTATGGCCCCCACAGAGCCCTGATCTTAACATCGAGTCTGTCTGGGATTACATGAAGAGCGAGAAGCAACTGAGGCTGCCTAAGTCCACAGAACCCCAAGATGTTTGGAACAGCCTACCTGCCGAGTTCCTTAAAAATTTGTGTGCAATTGTACCTAGAAGAATTGCTGTGGTTTTGAAGGCAAAGTGTGGTCACACCAATTATTGATTTTAGATTTTTCTTCTGTTCCTTCACTATGCATTTTGTTAATTGATAAACATCTATATTTTTAAAGCATTCTTACTTTACAGCATTTTTTCACGTCTGCCTAAAACGTTTGCACATTACTGTATATATATTCAGTTTACAATATATGAGCCTTCTACACAAAGAAAAGTAGGAGAAATTATTTGGCAGACCACCGAGGGGACAAATAAAAAATTATGTAAATGGGACTTCTAACCACTTCAATTTCAGAGAGGTTTCTAATGCTTTGCTCCACATATTTTTGGACACAACTCTGGCATTCAACTGGTTAAAAGGTTAATTAAAATCAGTAGAATTTTCTCAGTTTACCAAACTGTTTTTTGAACAGATGGTGAAAGATATGCTAGATAGATTGGACTGCACCAGTGATCAGCTTTTTGCACCATTTTGAGCAATGTTTTCTCCTATTTAGATGGTGGAACCAACAGGAAAACGTTTTCTGCTGGCTATCGACGTCAGTGGATCCATGGAACAGCAAGTTTTGGGCAGCATTCTCAATGCAAGCACTGTAGCTGCAGCAATGTGCATGGTGAGCAGATTAACATGGTGCACTGTACTTACTGGTAATAGTTATCATCATTTTAATTTATTTAGCTGTGATAAACTTTATTTGAACAAAAGGAGAAGTCCAGTGGAGAGACACATGAATTCCTCTGTTTATTCTATTGGAAAATATACAGTAAGCTCTCTCCCACTTGAAAAAGAGGCTCCATAGAATAATGTGGAGATTGAAAAATGTATCTCACTGGAGAGTTTCTCCCCTTAGCGCATAAGCCACCTCTAAGGATTGTTTCCTTAGTGCTAGAATTGTGTGTCTACCAAAGACATCATGCAGAGGTTCAATTAACCGTAATTTGTAAATGTTGTTAGCTGTGAACTTGTGACTTATAAAGCCATTGAGTGTGGCTAAAGTCTCAAGGTATTTTTGGGGTTTTGAGGAGGAGGTCTGTTCTGTATCCAGCTGGGTCCCACATTGGATTGTGTACCCCCATTCTGTGATGTCATTGCACATTGCAAGAAGGGGACAAACAGTAGATCCACTTTTAACTTTTTTTCAGCCAGGGGACACATCGGAATACATACATCAGTGCAACTCCACATACATACATACATACATATATATATGAGCACATACCCTTTAAACTTAAAAATGGCATTGTTGGAAAGGAAAGAGTCTCCCTTTTCCAGTGATGGCCGTGATGTCTGTGTTCTTTCTGGGTAATATATCAGTAATCTTCATCATGAATGTTAATGGAACCATGAGGAATAGATGGGCACAGCTGGAGCCTCAATATCAAACCACATTCCTCTTACAAACTTACATGTATCATTGTTGGAAAGGGGCGTGTGTGTGTGTGTGTGTGTGTGTTTTCACACATGCTCTGGTTTTTGGTCCGTACCAAACTAAATTTCCTTGTATATTGGCACCTTAAAGGGATAGTAATACTTTGTTTTAACTTTATTTTATTTTGTAGGCATTAAAAAAACATGAAGAATGATATAAGTCTTATCTCTCAATCCTTTTACCTAGTGTAAGCCATCTCTTCTCAGATGTGGATTAGGTTGTATGACCAGACAGATAACAGAAGGGGACAATTTTCTTTGTATGAAAACAATGAAAGCCCTTCCCCCTTGACAAGTTTTTCAGCTTTTTCCCTTATCTTAATTGAAGATTGTCCCTCTCTGCAGTCTACCTGGGCACCTCCCTTCTGATCTGGTTGAACAGGGGGGGGATACTTTGTTTGTGAATATCTCTTAAACCATAAAGGTTTGAGAGATAAGACATATATCATTCTTCATGTTTTTTTAATGCCTACAAAATAAAGTTAAAACGAAGTATTACTATCCCTTTAAGATGAGTCAATTTGTTTGTTTGTTTGTTTTTTTGGTTTTTAAAACTACCTGTATCTAGTGCTAGCCATTCGGTTGTAATTGGTTATTTAGAAATTAACCTGTACTTGTTGGTGGCAACTTATGCTAATTAGTTTGTGATATTCTAATATTGCCATGCAGTGCAATGAATTAATTCGGGCCGAGCCCATACGGTGCTAGAACACCATAATAGACATGTACAAAAAGCAAAACTAAGTGCACAAATCATGAGTTGCAGGAAGGAATAAGGGGACTGCCATAATGCCCAAACCAAAAAAAAAAAAAAAAACAAGCAAAGAGAAGACAATCTGTGCCACTTCATATTACTTATCCACAAATTATCTTATTTCAAGATTAGGTTTTGTTGCATTGTTTGGCTAAACTTTGTTGAAGCTTGCATGCTGTGCCAAGGGGTTTACTTTGAAAATGTTGCCCACTATTGGGCGACCAACTAAATGGCGCATTAACCATGGTGCCAGGATAAAAAGGGAGACATGAGAATCTCAACCGCATCAAAAGGACGAGATTCTCATGAGGCATCCTTAAGCGTCACTCATTTGAGTACCTGCATCAAAAGAGTGAGAATGTCACAAACATACCTTGCTGATATGTGTGTCTTCAAAGGGGGAGTATAGAAATGTTGCCATCAAGGCAATACAGTTCTGTGAGTACTTTTGCTTTTTCTTCATATCAGTGTCTGCGGCTCATAATACAATATGTGCACGTTTTGAAGCACTTCTATACTTCCCCTATGAAGACACACATATCCAGGTATTTTTATGACACTCTGGCCCCCTTTTGATGTGGGCGCTCAAATGAGCAGTGCATAAGGCCGTGACATGAGAATCTCATCCTTTTGATGCGGGCGAGATTCTCATGTCTCTCTTTTCATCCCGGGTTAATGCGTCGTTTGGTTGGTCACCCAATAGTGTGCGATATTTGAGATGGATACTGTGCCAAGGCACCCCAACCTATCTATTATATCTATCACTTCATATGGCTTACAGTAAATATGTAAGCCATATGCATGAAAAGCTCTGTCTAATGCCTTTATAACTTAACTGGCCAGCCTTCAGAAGGGATTGCAAGCAGCAAATGGACAGAGACCTCAAAACCTGCAATGGGTCCACACTCCATTTTATGGAGATCTGCTCCACTCAATTCTATTAACTGCATAGATTCTTAACCTCTGAGTGCCAGAGGGGTATCCAGCACATTGTTTCACAATGCCTTGGTTCCCCCTTTGGCACTCGAAGGGTTAACAAAGCAACTTACCAGTATTTACTCAGTTTTTTTGTTTTTTCTTTTTCATTTACTCCAATCTCTTGGCGTGATTCTAGGCTAACATGGGCCAAAGGAACTGATTAAAATAATGCCATGTACTATATCTTTACAAACCTCATCTGCTGTGATCAGCAGTTGTGCATATTTAAAAACTCCTCTTAGTGCACTCCTTGTATACCGACATTGTTATTTATAACAGGTAAATGTAATGAGACATGGTGAAAATACTTCTAGAATGAGGAGACCTTTGTAAGGAGAGGGGAAAAAAAATCAACCTCAAAGCGGTAGGACGCCATAACGTACATATGCTAAAAGGACATTAAGGGCATTTCTAATAGTTTGTAGAGAGATAAGTATGGCCTTGAACATAACTAATTAGGATACTTTTTCAGGGAATTATCATAAAGTGCCACCAAAAAGAGAGAGGTTAATTTCTCAACAATGATTTACTCTTACAGAAAAATGGCTAGTACGACATATGGAAGGTTTTATTGCACTGAGTTTTAGTGGTTCATAACATTGGTGACTCCATAACCCTGGTAATTCACACATGTAGCTGCCTTTGATGACAATATCCTGGTCTACAGGTACTATGTGTAGAAGCAGTTCAGGTTTGTAAGACTTGTTTAATGGAAGAGGATGACACCTGAGCAAGGTATGTATGTTTGTTAGCAGAGCTACCTCATACACTGTAAATATAGCCTCTTCACACTAGCATCAATCTGTTTCCCACAGCTTGTCGCTCGCACAGAGAAGGACTCTCACATGGTGGCTTTTTCAGATGAGATTGTTCCGTGTCCGGTGACTGTGGATATGCCCTTACCTGAAGTACTAGAGAAATTTAGTGATGTAAGTAACCTTGACACATGCTTCTCAAAGGCATTGTTTTGTAAGCTACAATGTAAAACTAATTCAGTGGGAGGAGGTATTGAGACAAAGTAAATGAGTGCAAATTGTTATTGCAGTCAGTTATATCTGTACACATTTTTCTCTTACATCGTATGTGGAACTCAGGAACCATGGGGTGAAGTCCCGTCCTTGAGGAGGGCAAGGGCTTTTGCAAAAATATCTCTCTGAAGCGGAGACTCCCATCCTACACTGCTTCATACAGCCCAGGCAAGCAGTTTGAAGTGTCCTTACAGTAGGAGGAGGACGCAAGGGAAAAGCTATCTTAGACTTCCTTTTTTATTTTTCTGCAGTAGGATAGGCAGTTGTATATTCCCACTTTAGGTGGATTCCTACAACTGGCTTCCTTTACCAGTGCATATAATTTTCAGGACTGGTTCTGTGAAGATGGCTTATATTCATAGCCAGTTTTCCTCTTAGCTTCTATGGAGCGTCACTATTTACAATGGGAGTCTGACTGAAGGCAGGATTGCTACTGAGTGCACAGGTCCTGTATCTCCATATTTATTTATCAGACAGACAACTTTTTTATGTGTTGTTAGCATGTAATATGCTCTATTGCTGACTTTCTTAGAAACATCACATCTATATCTTGTGTAACACTTCTGTGTTCCTAATGTAGCACTTATGGGGTTTTAACCCCTACTTTGCCTTCATATTGGCATCCCTTTCTTTGGGGACTTCTCTCGTTTTTGAGGTAATTTCTCTTGTTTGCATTGATGGTTTTTATACGTGTTTCTGACTTGATCACCTTTATTACTGTCATTAAACTCTTAACCTTTAAGAACGGGATTTCACAGCAGCCATATTGCTGGAAGCATAGAATGCTATGCCATTTTGTCATTACATCTTATTGCCTTCACACTCTCTCACATACCTTCCCCTGCCTTCCCCCTAAAACATCTTTCCTAACTAGGAACCTACACTCTGTCAAACTACCAGACTTGGCACTATGCAAACTTCCCTCTCTTCTCTCTGGCCTGGTGTTACATTGACTCTCTTGTCCAGGAATATAGAACGTCATTCATTTTTTGTTGAACCTGCATGCTCCTGTCCAACTTCAACACTCCCGTCCCAGGAATCCCAGACCCTGGCTAATTCAACAACCTGCATGCTACACACCTGTTGTCAAGCTTCAGAACGTCTCTGGTGAAAGTCTCATTCTGTTGCCGACTTCCACCATTATAAATTCACTTTAACTTGTTTCAATACAACTCTTTCCCAGGCCAAACACTACTTCTCTAACCTTATAACTACTCACAAATCTAACTCACGTGGCCATTTTAAAATCTTTAATTCTCTACTGATACGCCCAGCTTTAATCCGCTCCCCCTTCTCCAACACTCCACTGGTCTTCGCTGACTTTTTTAAAAATAAGGTGCAGTCCATTCACCAAACCATACCCTCCATATCCATTCCTCCAGTTCCCCTCATTCTTAGTTCACCTCAAGAAACCCTCGGCTCGTTCACCCCTATTACAGAGGAGGCTGTATCTCTCTTACTATGCTCCTTTCCACCTACTACGTGCCCCCTGGATACCATGCTCTCTCACCTTATCAAGGTTCTTGCGGCCACTCTAGTTCCTAGCGTTACTAATATCTTTACAGGGATAGTATTACTTCAAAATTACTATCCCTTATATTGTAGTCCTTAATAAACTGAGTTAAATTACACCAGTGGCATCTCTCAAACCTTTATGGTTTAAGAGATAGCCGCTTTCAAAGTTTCCTCTCCCCTGCTGTCAGCGTTCTGCTGCCAGCAGGAGAATCCGGTCCCGGGACATGTGGAGGCTCTTAAACAGAGCCGATATCTCGTTATGGAAGGAAAAATTATTAATTGAAACAGTCTTCTACGTGTGCTTGGTTACCAGTTAGGCCTATCAATAGGGCTATGACTGTCTAGAGGGGCTAGCTTCTGGATTCAAACATTACCGTGTTAATATGTTGGTTTTGGTGAAGTCTGCTTTGGTCTGAAGGTCCTCTAAGTAGTGCTGTCTATGTAGGTGGCCTTCCTGATTCCTTTTGACCGATATCATGGCGATTCTTATTCTTTGGTTTGTAGCGTTAGTATCCTTTGACACCTGAACTTCATTGTATGCCAGTTAATTTCCATTACACTGGTTTATGTTTTGAGGGGTTTGTTTCCTTCCCTCCCTGGAATGTTGGTGGATGCTTTGGTATAGTCCTTTGTTTGCTGTGTTCCTCATAGGACGTAGGAGAAAAGGGGATTTCTATTTTCTCCTAGTCCATGTGGAACACAGAAATTCGTCCAGTGGAAAAATTACCAGTTCGAGTCCTGGGCAGAGGGGCCCTCTTGTGTTCTCTCTTGTTACACTTCTGTTTCTTTTCTTTCTTTTGGGTTTGCTATATGTCAAACTGTCAGACAAAGAATGTGACGAACACCCACTGAGTACGAACAAAATAAAGTGTTTTGTTCTTAGGCATAGTGGCCCCTCAGTGGTGCTCAAGTCAGGCTTTTTATTCCCATGTGCCATTGCAGAGAGGAAATTTCCATGTCCATATATGCAGAATCCCACCCACAGGCAGTCCAGCTCTGAAATGTCAGGTAAATCCTATCCGCATGAGAGAAACAGCACAACCACAGATGCACGTTTCAGCCTATGTGGGCATCGGCGGTGTGGTGCAGGTGATTCCCTCCAGACACATGGAGAGCAAGGGTCCATGCCTAGAATGTAATGAGCACCCATAGGTCGAAACGTACATCTTTGTGGTTGTGCTGATTCTCTCGTGCCGAGAGGAATTGCCTAGCATTTCTGGGCTGGAGTACCTGTGAGTAGGACAAGCCTGATATGGATATGGAAAGTTCCTCTCTGCAGTGGTACATGTGGCTTGTAGCACCACTGAGAGGCCACCATAACTGAGAAAATTACACTTTATCTTGTTCGTTCTCGATGGGTGCTTGTTACAATATTTGTTTCTATATGTCAAACTGTGCTTGTCTGGGTTGGATGAAGTGGTGCAGGATGGGTGTCTCCACCTCACAGAGCTGTTTTTGCAAGTGCCCTGCCCTCCTCAAGGAGTAGACATTACCTAATGGTTCCAGTGTTCCACGTGGACTAAGAGAAAAGGATTTGAAGCATGCAAGTCAACAACATGTAAAGCATGATCCTATCCTGGCTTAGTAGAACACCTTTTTAAAATATTGCCATTACCACTATGAAAATTGCATTCCAATAGCTCCCTCTCCATTACCCCTGCAGATCACTGAGATCTTCGGTTCTGGGTAATGTCAGTGTCTCACTTAACACCTATTGGAGAGGAAACAAGATTGCTCACTTTCCCATAGAGGTCCCATTTTTAATGAATTTGCCATAAATCGGCTTCTCTGAAGAGGATAAAAGTTTCCTGTAAGCCAAGAATGAGGTGCTGATGTCACCCAGCACTGTAGGGTAATGGGGAGAGAGAATTAATGAGTTTTAAGCCTTAGGAACTACTGCAGCTTTAACTCAGTCTAAATTTGGATAAATGTATTCAAATTCCAAAACATAAATTCAAGTTCCCTAATCCAGTATGAATGATAGATAACATTACACAGGCAGTTGTCCTATACAGCACTCATAATCTTGAAAATCAGAAGGTTGTGCAACATCTATTTAATCCATTGGATGCTCAAGCTGCTTTTGAGCTTCCAAGTGACTTAAAGGGGAACTATCACCCCTATACAAGTTTGGCTCATAGTGAATTTAATATAGCAATAACCTGTAATATTAGTTTTATTTTGTTAAGCAATGCGTCCTATGGTGTGAAATGTAAAGTTTTAAAACTATGTGTGTGCCTTACTTCCAGACAGACTGCTTTTACATCACTGCACTGCAGTCTGTCAGTCTTCGTCTGTTCCCAGTCTTTTTTGTGGGACCCCCACCAGCATCGTTTAATTTTCAGGAATGTTCTGTGTTTCAAAAATACTTGTTAGGTCACTGCTGTCATTTTGACATGTCATTTTTAGGAATAATGTCAATGTGTATGTACTGCTGAATGAAGTTGATGAAGTAGACATGGCATTACACACCTTGCTTGCATGCAAAGGGTTAATATGGAAATCCATGAGTGTTCTAACTTCTCTTGTTTCTACAGATTCCAATGGGTAGCACTGACTGTGCCCTACCAATGCTTTGGGCAGTGGAAAACAACACAGCCGTTGATGTCTTTATAGTATTCACAGACTGCGAGACCAACGTTGAGGATGTTCATCCAGCAACAGCCCTGAGGCAATATAGAGAGGTAAACCATTGTCTTAGTTACAGATACCAGTATAAAGGTTCATTTCAGACCTGTGATTAAAATTATATGCTTAATAATATGTTACTATTAATAATGTAATAACTATATGCTTAATCATATGTTACTATTGCCAATGTCTTTTAGGAAGTATACCAGTGATTAAAGACTAGTTTCATCCTAGGGGTTGCATTTCTGGCCCCCAAGCTTTCAAAAGAGGGACATACCCAGTTTAAACTATTGAATAGAAGAGCTATCTCTAACACATTGCTTCTTTCAGTGCAGTGGGGATGTCCCTAGCAAATAGTTACTTTTTGTTTAAACCAACAAGCAGCAGAGTTAAAGGGCAACTGTCATGTTTCACTTTGTGCACCTGTGGGATTAGACGTCTTAAAAACCCTGGGACTGTCCTGTGCAGACCTACAACATTTTCTGTCACCTACTTGGAGGGGCAGTCAGAAGATTTTCAATGAGCTGGAACAAAACCAAGAAGTGAGTTAGGTACCATTGACTTGCAATTTAGAATAGACTTGTTAACTTGTTTCAGAATTAATGCAAAATTTAAAGAAAATAGTGTACACTATGTGCACAATTATTGGGCAAGTTGTATTTTTGAAGATTAATTTCATTATTGAACAACTACAGTGCTCTCCGTCAATCCAAAATGTTAAGAAACCTTAAACCTGAATATGTAAGAAAGTATAGGTGAGGTTTTGGCTTTCTTAGGAGAATATCTATGTGTGGACAATTATTGGGCAACTATTAGTGTCCAGAATTATTTTGCAACTAAATGAAAAAACGAAAATTTTACCATCTTACATGTTTATTTTCATCTATTAAAGTGAGAATACTAAACAAACAACTCAAAATTTACAAATAAACATTTGTGACATTTCCAAAAAAAATCAATGACCAATATAGCCACCCTTCTTTACAATAACCGCTATAAGCCTTCCATTCATTGAGTTTCTTGATCTGTTGACGATCAACATTTTGTGCAGCAGCAACCATAGCCTCCCAGACACTGTTCAGAGAGGGGTACTGTTTTCCTTCAGTGTAAATCTGCTGTTTAAGAAGGGCCCACAGGTTCTCAATAGGGTTTAGGTCAGGTGAGGAAGGGGGCCATGTCATTATTTTATCATCTTTAAGGCCTTTACTAGCTAGCCACACAGTGGAGTACTTCGTTGCATGCGATGGAGCATTGTCCTGCATAAAAATCATGGTCTTCTTGAAAGATGCAGACTATTTCTTGTAACACTGTTTGAAGAAAGTGTCTTCTAAAACTGAGCATGTCAGATGGGGGTAAAGTAGAGTAGGGAAGGGTGAGTCTCCACTTCCAGAGAGCCTTTTTGGGCAAGTGCCATGCCCTCCTGACTGGAGGATACTTTATCCCATGGTTCCTGTGTTTCACATGGACTAAGAGAAAATTATTTATTGATAAGTAACAAAGATCAATGATGATTTTTATTTGTCCCCTATGGTGCAATGTTTAAATGACAAAACTGATGATAACTTCTTGCTAAAAGGATCTGGAAAACACTGTGCATGATTCTTCTCACTGTCAACTAGTAACCACTTAGTGATCTATGGGTAGATTGCAATCTAACTGTTGGGCACCCCTCATCTGAAGGAAAAAATGTGAAAAATCTTGGAGATCTAGAAGACCCACCATTGAATAGCATGACTTACATTACAACATCTCCTAGTAATATAACTTGCATTATGACTTTTGCCCTTATGCCTTTATACAAGAGAAAACATCTTCAGTAAGCACTGGATGTTGTTTCCATGGAGGCAGACATGACCGTTGCTAGCCTGCTCACTGCATGTGGTAATTTGCACATAGTTACACAGCCATCTGGTCCTTAAAACGTTCAGTAAGTTAATGGACTGTTTGCTTCAGTTTGGGAAAACCGCCAGCAGCAGTTATGTCTGCCTTCATGGACTTGTCATCATGGACTCCCTGAAGATGTTATTTCTTGATCATAAGCACAGGGGAAAAATCCATAGTGGCCATGAGGATTTTATGGCCATAGTACAGTAAGTGTGTGTGTATTAATAGGAGGTGTTAGTTGTCCTTTAATGTCATTGTGGCCAAATGGCTAGAAGTAAATTGCAGTACAAGTGCAGGAATTAATTTGTGTATTAATCTATATGTTTATCCCATACCTTTCCTAGAAAATGGGCATCACTGCCAAGCTGATAGTCTGTGCAATGACTTCCAACGGATTTACCATAGCTGACCCAGATGACAGAGGGATGCTGGATATCTGTGGCTTTGACACTGCAGCTCTGGACGTGATCCGAAACTTCACCCTGGACTTAATTTAATCACCCCAAAGGAGACCAGAGCAGTGTGAAAAGAACCCACCATCTTGCTTCCTAACACAATTTCCTAGTTTGTAATGTAGGTGAAAGCACCCAGACTGCTAAAATGAGCTTTTCTTAAGCACAGTTGTGCAGTTAAAAGCTTGCTGAATTACATACATTGAGATTGATGTATTTAAGAAGAACTGGAATAATTTGCCAGCAAACCAACTGCACCACAGGTGATAAATGCAAATTCTCAAAATTCTTATTGAGTTATATAAAGCATTAACCATTTGAATGCTAGAGAGATCTCCAGCATTCAAAAGTAATGCAATGCAGACAGTGCGTTATAAGCATCATTTAAATCAGTGATTTATTTGTTCCCTGTGGTGCAGGTGATTTGCTTCCGAATGAGTCCAGTTCTACTTAGTACATCAGCCTCAGTAAGTCCAGCTGCACTGTTTCTTTCCTAGCATTACTGGGTTTGAGCCCTTTTTAGTTCTTAACATAAAGGAGATATATCACCCCTATACAAGATTATCCTAAAAGTTAGATTATATAGCGAGTATGTGGAATACTGTGTTAATTTATTTTTTAAAATCTCTATTCGGCTGAAATTTAATGAGTAAAGATTACCCTGCACACTGCTTCCGGACAGACTGCGGTTACCAGCTCTCTACCGCAGTCTGCCACTCTTCCACTGCTCCCTTCCCTCTAACCAGCCACCTCCAATGATGAAGGCTTTCTGCCTGTAAGCTGGAGCAGTCACTGGCCAATGAGACTGCTCCAGCTTACAGGCAGAAAGCCTTCATCATCGGAGGAGGCTGGATAGAGGGAGAGGATCAGAGGAAGAGTGGAAGACTGCAGTACAGATCTGATAACCGCAGTCTGTCCAGAAGTAGGGCGCTGGGCAATATTTACTTGTTTAATCTCAGCAAAATAGCGATTTTAAAAAATAAATTAATAAAGTAGTCCACAAATTCGCTATATAACCTAACTTTTAGGGTAAACGTGTATAGGGGTGATATATCCCCTTTAAGCTGTTGAAGCTTCTTCAAGCATCAAACCAGTTGCAAGTAAAGTGAAAAACAATGAAATAGGCTGTTGCCTATCATGTAGATTATGGCCTATCTGCAGTCCTGTGACCACACCTATCCGTGAGGCCAGGGCTGCAATGTGAGTCCTGGCAGAAAAGAGACCTCCATTACACCCTCATTGGTCCTCTGAGAAGACCGCATAGTCTCTAGTGAAGTATTTACAAAGTCAAAGCTTGTTGAAGAGAGTTGTATACCTCACTGGCATGCAGATTGTTAAAAGAACACCAGAACACTGTGCAACACAATGCTTAGCCAAGCCTTTCAGCTATTGGGGTAAAATACAGACCTACCCTTACCTACCAGACAGAAAACATCGTAATGACCTGTATTACTATAATCTGGTTAACCTGATTGTATCCTGAAATATGGGCCATACACACAAACAATGGAATGTTTCCTGGGCAAGCCAACTGCACAACTAATACAAATCTGATTGGGGCTTTTAATCCTTTTGTATGTAACAGAGATCTCAAATGTATTGCAGAACGGTGCATTGGAGAGATCTCTAGCAATCAAGGGGTTAAAAGAACCACTATATCAATGGAAATATCTATTTATCCACTATGGTGCAGTTGGTTTGCCCCAGAATTGCTCCTGTTTTAATTTGTACACATGGCCCTAAGAACGCCAGTATTATATTATCCCATTACATTTTGGAATGTGAGTTCTGTCTGTAGATTTTCTTTCCTGGGGCCATGATGGTGCCAGAACATAGCATGTCTTTGTTGTGCACTATGAAGTGATTCCCGGTTGTTTCAGTCAGACACAAAATACTGTATTTTTAGGTCTAACCAAGTAAATTGAATGAAACATGTTACTGCAGATACTCCAGCTTCTTTTTTGTGTTCAGAGATTATGGCCATTCTGTGCACTGGTCTTCTCTGCAATATGGTGCCTTTAGTAAGAAAAGGGTTAATAAAATCTATGACCTACGTTTGTTATTACAAATTCCACATTACTTCCTGCAAGTTAATGTTTTCCTTTTATGTATCTTTGTAGTGCAAAATCGGTATGTAATGCTCCTCGGGCAGTATACAGGTAGATAAAGAGGAGCAAACCAATTGCACCATGGGGGACAAATCCCATTGATTTAAATGGTGCTGTTAACCATTTGAATAATAGATAGGTCTCTAATGCATTGCTTCACAATACTTTGGAGACTTCTCTAGCAATCAAATGGCTAAAAGCCCCATTTAAATCAATCGGAAGATTTATTTGTCGCTTATGGTGCAGGTGGTGTGTCCCAGCTTTCTAAATAGCACCTGGGGGGAGATGTACTAAGGAGTGATGTTATCTAGTGAGAGAAACTCCAGTTTCTATATCACTTTCTATGACCTGAATAAGATATTCAGTGCAGTAACATAGAAAGAGTGTGTGCACGCGTGTTTGATTACCAATGAAACAAGGATGGACTGTCAGAGTAATGTGCGGTTCTGTGCTTACCAGTGGAACCATTTGGGGGGCTGGGAGTCAGTGGAGCCAGGCTAGAGACTCACTCAGTGTATGTGGAGATCTGTGGCTGCCAGTGGGCATGGGAACAAGGCTTGGGGGGTTAGATAGTGTATCTTGGGATCTGTGCCTGCTGGTGGACAAGGGAACAAGGCGGGGGGGGGAGGTCAGATGGTGTACATGGGAATCTGTGGCCTCCGGTGGGCAAGGGAACAAGTCCGGGGGGGGGAGGTTCAAACAGCATAAATGGGGATCTGTGGCCACCAGTGTGCAAGGGAACGGGGGGGGGGGGGGGGGTGTCAGACAGTGTACGTGGGGATCAGTGGCAAGGGAACAAGGCTGGAGATGATGGAGATTTGTGGTCTACGGACCAGAGCTGTCCATTGAATGGTGTAATAACAGCACCAGTGTACAATTTCAAGCCACTGTGATATTGCACCTAAAAATTTCAACTTTGAGCTGTAATAACTTTTGAATAAAACACCTTTCAGCAGAGAGATTACCCTTTTTTTTTTACTCAGGGGATAAACACTACAATATAATTTTTTTTTTTACATATTAAGTATTACTATCCCTTTAAATAAAAAAAAATATATATGGGAGGGATAAAAGCAAGCTGCTATCCTATCTAGCCCAGTGTGATAAGTCAGTGAAGAAAAAAATCTACAATAAAATAGTATAGGAGAGAGCTAGTGTAATAGGCAAAAGGTGTAAAACCCTACAAAGGGAGAGCAATGAGGTGGTAATAGATATATATAATTAATACAATGTTTATTAAAATAAAATATTCTAGTGAATAGGCGATCAATTGTAGAGGCGCATCAGAAGGGATCCAGATGCCCCACACACAGTGCAGGAACAGGAGATCCAGCATTATGTGCATTTTCTTTTTTTATTCTGTGTACTCCACAGCACTTTGAATTAATGGTTTCTGTCTCATCCCTCCAGCTGGTAGGACTGATCCAACTAAAGGTATAGCCACCCCTCTTCTCCTCAGTTCTTTTTGGTCCTACCAGCTGGACGGTGGAGGAGAGTAGCCCCCATCATTTTATCTAAGATTATTAAGTCACTTATGTATGCCTCAAAGTCTGGGAGAGAAGCAATATATTTGTGGCAGTCAAATCACAGCATCAGTCCTAATATTAGGATGGCAACATGGCACTCTACTAAGAACTTGTCCTCCTTCCTCAACTCAAATTGGTGGACAGGAGCTGCATATAATGCCCCACATATTCCCAACTCCCCACCCTGTTGGGCAGGGGAAGAAACAAGTACTTCAGATCCATGTGTATAGACTATTTTGGTGTGCGTTCAGGCATGAAACGCACACTCCAATGATGCGCCTGTCTTTGAGTCGGAATTGGAAGGGAAGCCCAAATGTTACCTAGTTAGATTTTTATGCAGATGTGTGTATTCCGCTCTTGGAACGCACATTGAATAAAAGATGAAGAAGACCTGCTAAAAGGTAGGATGACCTATTTATAAGGTGATAGCATTTTCTTGTATTATTATTTGAGAGAGTACCATATCTGTTTCTTCAAAAGGAGGACCTGTAAAGGATTAGACTTCTGACAATGCCCCCTCTAAAGATGAAAAAGCTGAAAAGCTTATAACATTTTTAAGTTGTGATAAGAAGATTCCAGTATCAGAAGTTTCTTAGTTGTGATAAGACTGTCTTAAAAAAGCTGCTGCTCAGGAGATGCATGGTGAGTTTCAGGATTTCCTTTCCTGCATGAAGTTCTCCCTGCAGGAAACTTTTTCTGCTATGCAGGAGACAGTTATCTCTAGAAAGAGGCAGAGATGAAACAATCTTGGATAAGGGACATAATCATCCAGAGAATTAGACTCCGAGGATGTAGTTAGCCTACAAGAAGCAGTATTTGAATATTCGTCAGAGGAAGAAGAAATCCTTGCAGAATCAGGATCTTTAGGTGTGGATAAGGTTAACAGTCTTTTAAAAGGTCTTAGGAAAACCTTGGTCTTGGTAGATGAGCAAAAAGAATGGGGCATAATGGATGCAGCATTCCCAGGGAACAAAAAAGTATCCCCAGGTTTTCTTGGACAACACTATATTACTTATATGATGAAAGCAGAATGGCAAAGAGCAGATAAGAGATCAGTAATAACTAAAAGAGTCTCAAAAAGTATGCTTTTGAAGATAATGATGTTAATTCTTGCATCTGGCTGCCAAGAGTTGATGTGGCAGAATCCAATGGAAAAGCAAATGGAATCCATATTAGAGGCAATATTCTCTTATTGGACACAATGTAAAGGTAGCTACAGCACTTGCACGTGTCACCAAAACAATGCTCATCTGGCTTACCATTTTAGAAGAGAGAATTGAATCAGGGGTCTCTAGATCCAAGATACTTAAGTGGCTATGATCAAAGAAGTTATTAGTTTTGTGTATGATGCCTTCTTAGATTCTATTAGATTAGCCTCAAAATTGTCAGCCTTATTTTACATCTAGAAGAGCATTTTAGTTAAAGCCTTGGGGATCTGACGTTTCTTCAAAGAATAAGTTGGTAACTTTACCATTTAATGGAGAATATGTTGTTCGGCGAACAGTTAGAGGATATAATAAAGAATATGTCAGGTGGAAGAAGCATGTTTCATCCACAGGAGAGAAGATCTAAAACCTCTCCATGACCTTCAAACTAGACACTAGAAGATTCTAGGGGATACAATTTGATCAGAAGAAAGTCTTCATCTCAACTGGCTAGAGGGGGATACAGGAGAGAGTATCCTAGGAAGCCTCAGTTTAAGAAAGAATTCTGAAGAACAGCAGATCCATCTCCAGTACAGGTAGGGGGTCGCCTGCATTATTTCGGAACACCTGGAAAACATTCTACAAGTGGATTAATAAAATATTGGAGATGGAGATCTCACAGATTCAGAAATTCACAAAAATCCAAGATTCCATCAAATAGCAAGAAGGTGAGGGGTCTCAGGCTTGCAGTGGGTCAGCTGATTAAGAAAGAAGACCGAATCGGTTCCTCAGTCACAGAAATTCTTGGGGATCTATATCATTTTATTTGCAGTTCCAAAACAATTGGGACCTACAGGACAATCCTAGATTTAAAGTGGCTCTACATGGTCCATTTCAAGATTGAAACAGTGAAGACCATTATCAGTTCAGTGTTCCCAAACAGTTTCCAAAAATAGATTTACAGAATGCATATAACCACATCCATGTGAGACCAAGTTTCTCAGATTTGCCCTGGTGTCACGGTGCCCGTGATTGCTGCATTTCTATGTCTATTACCTGTAGGGGGCTCCCATTGGCTGTCTTCCTTTAGCCCGCCTCACATTGCCTATTTAAACTGACTCTGGGGACCCTCTGGTTGCCCTTTCGTAGTGTCTCTGACTGCATCCACTTCCACTATGCTACAGAAGCTTATTGGGCCTTTTGCTGTGTTCTTCGGTTCCTGACTTCATCCTGTTCCTGAGCCTCCTGTCTGCAGTGCTGGTTCCAGTGCCTGTTCCAGTTGAGTCTTCAAAGGTTGCTGTTTCCTGCTGCCAGTCTTCGTTGCCGTTCCTGATCTGGTTGATCGTCCTTGCTGGTTCCTGTTCGTCTCCAGTGTCCGGTTCCTGCGTCTGTGGCGATTTCTTCGGTCTTTCGGCGGCCTTCTCTGTTGGTTACCAGCGTGCGGACTCTGGTTCTCTCCACAAGCCTCGCGGCTATACTATACTGTCTGTTGGTTCCCAGTGTGCGGACACTGGTACGCTCCACAAGCCTCGCGGCTATACTATACTGTCTGTTGGTTCCCAGCGTGCGGACGCTGGTTCGCTCCACAAGCCTTGCGGCTATACTATACTGTCTGTTGGTTCCCAGTGTGCGGATGCTGGTTCGCTCCACTAGCCTGGCGGCTATACTATACTGTCTGTTGGTTTCCAGCGTGTGGACGCTGGTTCACTCCACAAGCCTTGCGGCTATACTATACCATCTGTTGGTTCCCAGCGTGCGGATGCTGGATCGCTCCATAAGCCTTGTGGCTATACTATACTGCCTGTTGGTTCCCAGCATGCGGATGCTGGTTCGCTTCACAAGCCTTGCGGCTATACTATACTGTCTGTTGGTTCCCAGCGTGCGGACGCTGGTTCGCTCTACAAGCCTTGCGGCTATACTATACTGTCTGTTGGTTCCCAGCGTGTGGACGCTGGTTCGCTTCTTGGCCTTACAGCTATATACAAAGCTCTGTTGGTTCCCAGCTTGCGGGCGCTGGTTAGCTCCCTTGCCTCACAGCATTATACACTGATATCTGTTGGTTTCCAGTGTGTGGACGCTGGTTCGCTCCACAGCTTTGTAGCTATCACTATAGCTTGTAGGATACCAGTGCGCGGGCGTTGGTTCGCTTCATGACCTGTGTGTTAATCTATATCCTGCTTGATGGTTCCCAACGTGAGGGCGATGGTTTACTTCCTTGTCTCTTTACGCATGTAGTCCTAGACAGCTAGTTATTCCTACAGTACATGGGTACTGCCAGGGCTTATAATTTTAAGTCTTTTGCTACTAGCCAGACCTGAAAAGTTACTCGCCACTGCAAGCCATAACATACCCACCAGGGCTGAATTTCTACTCACCAGGGCTAAATTTTCACTCTCCATTGGCTAGTGGCGAGTGGAAATTTTGAGCCCTGGGTACTGCAGTGTGCAGACTACAAGGTGATACCACTGGACCTTGCAGCCTACCGTTTACAGCTAGACTGTCATTGCCATCTGACAGCTATTAAGGTCACTGTGGTTGACACCTGCTCTTTTGGGCTGCCTTGCCCGGTATATTGGTAAGGCCGGTAGAACCTTACGTTATTCCATTCTGAGGTTGCCTTACCCGGTATTGGCAAGGCCGGTAGAGCCTACTACTTTGAGTTTCCGTTAGGCTGCCTTGCCCGGTACATTGGCAAGGCCGGTAGAGCCTACTACATTGGGTTTCCGTTAGGCTGCCTTGCCCGGTATATTGGCAGGGCCAGTAGAGCCATCTATTCCTTACTCGCCCAGGCTGTCTTGCCCGGTATATTGGCAAGGCCGATAGAGTCTGTATTGCTATTGTCCTTCTATCTGCCATTTCTTGTATTATATGTATGTGTTTAAAATCCTATGGGATTATCTTAATCTTTTCAATAAAGTTGTGTTTTTACCTAACCTTGCGTCTGAGAGTCTTAACAAACCGTGACACCTGGGTAATAATCATCACCCATTCAGGGCTACTCCCTTCAGTCTATAAACAGCACCAAGGGTATTTACAACTATTTTAGCATCAGCCATAGAACCCCTCAGAGAAAGAGGGATACCTATCATTCTGAAGGCTGCATATAAATGTACTGTAAATCAGAGCAGTGAGAAATAATCTGCTTCTCTTTCACAAACTACTAAAAAGAAAATGGTTCACATTGGCTCAGGCAACAGAAATACAGTCCTATATAAAAAAAATCAAGGAGGAACAAAGAGCGTAACCTTAACCCCTTAGGGACCCTTGACGTACCAGGACCGTCAAGGGTAAACTTTCTTGAAAGACCCTTGACGGTCCTGGTACGTCACGTACATTTTACTTACAGCGATCTACCGGGAGCGCTGTAAGTAAAAATGGGGCATGAAATAGACCGCTCCAAGATCGGAGCGCTCTATTTCAAGCCCCATAATGACGCGCCGATACACGTGACAGGTCACGTGTACCGGCCCGTCAACGTGCCCCTATGCGGACGTTATGGGACGGAAATGTCCCATAATGTCCGGTCCTTAAGGGGTTAAACAAGGAAGTAGCAAATATATTTCAGTGGACAGAGATGAATTCAGCCTCGCACATCTCTGGAATTCAGAACAGTAAGGCAGATTTTCTGAGCAGAACAAGGTTAGACCTGGGAGAATGGTCCCTAGTCCAGGAGGTATATCAACAGATCATAGGACTATGGGGGACTCCAGTAATAGACCTCATAGCAAGCTCTCACAACAACAAATGCAAGAAGTTCTACTCCGGATGGAAAGCACAACAGCCTTGGGTCAGGATGCCCAGAATAATTCCTGGGACTTCTCTCTGGCATATGTCTTCCCTTGCCTCAAACTGAAGTCTGCGAATAATGGCACTTCCTGCTTGGTGAATAATGTCCCACGAAAAGTGCAGTTTTTCCACTTTTTTCATCTAGCTCATTCCATTGGGGAAGTCTGGGGAATGAATCAGTTGAACAGGGATTTGGTTTGAGGGGGTTTCTTGACTGGTATTGGGGGGGACAGTTAATATAACAAAAAGAGAGAGAAATTAGTATATGAAGTGATATAGACAGGAACCCCCTGACATAAGCTGCCACTGGGGTGGACTGATACTTGACTTGAGTATTTTGTAGAGGATAATGTGTTAGATTTGTTGTTCGAGGCACAAGCCCTGAAGAAATATTGATTTGTAGGACTTGAGCCTATCTGGCACAAGCCCTAAGGCTTGATTTGTAGGACTATGTTTTTTTTTATTATTTTGTATTTTTATTTATTTTTTTTTTTTTAAGCACTAGCCCTGAGGAAAAAAAAATGCCTTACTGGCCTAGTGCCAGCAGGTCATGTTGGCCAGAGGCCACTGGCCTTTGTCAAATATCGTCCTCCTGAGTCCAAGTCCATAATTGCGGAATTTGCAGCTGCTGTTCTTGCTGCGAAGTTGTTTAAGCAACAGGATAATTAGGCAGCTGAAAGGGAATGGGTGTAACTGTTTTGTAAGACACTCAGACCAGGAGGTTAGAATAAAACAGTTTTATTGAAAAACAAGGAACACTGCCCACTACAGGCTAAATTGGCAATGACAGGTAAATGGATATAGATTTATGGATGCCTTCTCAGGCCCAGTATGGAGTAAGAACATATACTGTCACAGGACAGGCATAATATGAAACAGTAGTGGCACAAGGGTTAAAGTCCTAGGTAGGTAATCAGTCTCTGTTGTGGTGTGTTTAAACAACGTCCAGTAGATGGTAAAAGCAGCAAGAGACTGTGGTGCAAGGTGTGGAAGCACCTTAGCAGTGAGGCAGAACTGACACACTCCCAGGACAGGCAATGAACGAGATACCCAACATTCTGCAAGAGCTGAATGGAACCAGAACCAATAGCACCCCTCCGGTGCTGCAACAGTGGCTCAACACTGCCAGAGCTAAATAGTACCAGAGCCAATAGCACCCTTCCGATGCAGTAACGGAGTCTCAACACTGCCAGAGCTGAATAGTACCAGAGCCAATAGCACCCTTCCGATGCAGTAACGGAGTCTCAACACTGCCAGAGCTGAATAGTACCAGAGCCAATAGCACCCTTCCGGTGCAGTCACGGAACCCTGTACACTGCTAGAGCAGAAGGAATCGCCCAACAGCACCACTCAGTGCGATAACTGATATATTGTGCAAGTAAGGTGTAAAGCGGAAGCACAGTTTAACGGAGGCCACAATGCTCTGCAAGTGTAACCAGGAGGCTCGGTACAGCGGAAGCTGCAATGCGCTACAAGTGTAACGGAAGACTCGGTATAACGGAGGCAACAGTGCTCAGCAAGTGTTAACGGACAGGCTCAGTAACGGAGGCAACAGTGCTCAGCAAGTGTTAACGGACAGGCTCCGTAACGGAGGCAACAGTGCTCAGCAAGTGTTAACGGACAGGCTCAGTAACGGAGGCAACAGTGCTCAGCAAGTGTTAACGGACAGGCTCCGTAACGGAGGCAACAGTGCTCAGCAGGTGTTAACGGACAGGCTTAGTATAACGGAGGCAACAGTGCTCAGCAAGTGTTAACGGACAGGCTCAGTATATGGAGGCACAAGCTCTGCAAGAGTTAACTGAATGCTCAGTCTGCACAACACTGCACACAAAAGTTCAAAATGTCGCCAGGCGACATAGAGTCGGGATCTTCAGCAGGAACACTCTCAGGATGACAGGATAGCCGGAATCAGGTCACGGAGCAGGATCGTCAGCCAAGCCGGGTCAATCACGGAGCAGGAACGTCAGCCAACCCGGGTCAATCACGGGTCAGGAACGTCAGCCAAGCCGGGTCAATCACGGAGCAGGAACCAATAAGAATAGTCAGACGGGCCAAATCGGTACGCAGAAACACAGCAACGGTAGCACTGGTACAGGAACACCACGAAAGGGCATCTGACATGTGCCAGAGGCCCGGTATATGAAGGCCACACTGGGGGGGCCAAACAATCTCAGCCAATGGGAGCACACCACAGCAGAGAGTGACAGAGAGATCACGGGAACCGTGATAATGTGATCAACAATAGCAGTCCGATGCGGGATGGATGATGACGGTTCCACTTGCCACGACTAGCTCCAGTGATGTGCCTAAGGCAGTAGCAGCACAATAAGTAGCCCCCACTATATGTGGAGAAAAGAAGTTTGCCAATAATTCTTCTCCACCTGTCCCTCCTCCAAAATCATGGATGTGTTGTTATTAAAATATATATTTTTCCCTTGAAAGCAGGAAATGTGCCTCTCCTCAGCAACTGCAATGCTCACAGTGTGTGTGTGGTAAATAACACCTGGAGGCACAACCAAATAGCATGACACCAGAACTCAAATCCTGCCGTTGTCACTATACCCCTTGACCAGAACCCGGTAAGGACACATGGCAACTTGCTGACAGTTTAATAGTAATGATGAACCCTCCCTGCCAGCATCTTAGTATATTCTGCGGGACGGAATCTCCTTAGATTCCGCTTGATGCCCTGCTTGGAATTCTCCTCCACCATACTGTCATGTGTGGTCAATGCACCACACAGTGTGCAATGGGTAGAGAAGAAATGCCACATACTAAGATCAACAGAGTGGCTATCATTTGGCGGGGGAGGCAATGATGAACGAGGTGGATTGGCAGAAGATGAAGTTACCCTAGTTTCACTCGTCATGATACTTTCAGTCTCTGCCTGGGTTTCTCTAATCTTCCTCCTCTTTGAACTCAGGTCAGTTGTGCCAAGGTGCCCTACTTTCCTCTACTCTCTGAATTGTCACAAATTGTGCACAGTGACGTTGGTGATGACTGCACCAAGCAAAAAATGACTTCAGGGGATAGGGAACAGGTGGAGAAAAATGGCTTCTTTCCTCTTGTCCTCCACATTCACCTTCACTGTCTGTGCTGGCAGCAGATGATGTTGCTGCCGCAGGCAAATGGAACCTGTCCTACTCCCGCATCACTTGTTGACCCCATTCCTACTGTGTCCACGGTGGTCTATTGCACACTAGTTTGCTCCTCAGCATCCTGCTACCCTTGCAACTCAACAGCAGCAGGAATTGGAGCAGTTGCAAATTCCAGAAGCTCACTGCTGGTGGTGATGCCCATCCTCACCCTTGTCTCACTTTCCTTCTCGGTTTCTGCTAAAAAGGCCATCAATGTCTCTTTCACCCCATCTTCTCCACTATCTCCAACACCAATAGTCTTTACGTGCTGCTGCTCTATTACAGGCCTCTCACTGCTCCTTGGCGGAGGTGACGAGCAATGTGACAGAGGGTCCCCTAATGTCACACTTGCCATTTCTTAGTGACGTGAAGAAGGTAGGTAGACTGGCAGCAGTAGCAGCAGGTGCAAACAGCTGATCTTTGCTCTTACTGGTGGTGGTAAAAAATGTGCCTGCTCTCCCCCAACAGTTCTAGCCTCTTCAGGATCATGTTCCACTTAGACACTGTAGAGAAGGGAATGATCCACCCAGGACTAGAGGAATAGTGTGGGCTCCCTTGATCACTAATCTGGATTCTCCCTCCCACTCCCCTAACACTAGTCCCACCGGCTGCTTCACCATTACTGTTACTACTATGAATGCCAACCATATCAATTCAGCCCCAGAGTCTTCCTCCTCACAGTCACTATTAATATGAGGATATTGATTATCCCCCTCCTTCACTCCTAATGTTAACAAGCTGCTAGTCCTTAGTAGTAGTACTAGCAATGGCGAGACTGCTTGGGGATGGCAAGTGTGACTTAGGGTCCCCCTGTTGTCACACTTGGTATAATCTTCTCCTTCCACCACTCCTGAGTATTACAAACACACTAGCAGTTGGTTCAGCACTGGTGACAGCAGGTTCAGCACTGGCAGCATGCACAGAACTGGTTGCAGCAGAGGCAGCACATCTGACAGCAAGCACAGTATTGGTGGCAATAGGTTCAGCGGTGGAAGCAGGCACAGCACTGGTTGCAGCAGGGGCAGCATGTCTGACAGCAGGCACAGCACCAGTGGCAGCAGGGGCAGCACGTGTGGCAGCTGACCTGTTCTACTCTCACTACTACCCTTTTCTTCCTCCCTTCCCATTAAATTCCCCAAGATCCCTAGGGATGATTGTCACAGTTACCTTATATCCAGTGCCGCCACTTCAGCTGACGCTGGAGAAGTATGGCTCTGAATGACGCTTTGGAGTCATCCCACGCAGTGCTTTGGAATCTGGGACTGGGCGCTTCTTGCGTCCTTAACGGCCGGCCGTTTCCTCTTGCTAGGTGGTTCTGTGTCTCCCATTGACGCAGGTTTGATGCAGGTGTTGGATGCATCACGGTGAGATGCATCACTTTCTGGGCACGAGGCTGCATATTGATGCAGGCCTCAACGTTATACCTGGTAGCTTGGTCTGTCTCCTTCCATCTACTTCCATGTATTTAAGGGAACTGAATCTGGATTCAGTTACCCTTACATTGTTGTTCTGTGCAGTTCTAGTTCCTGTTGTTGCTGTATCCTGTGTATGACTTGGCTTGTCTGACCATCCATTCTGGTGCTGACCTGTGTCTGTCTGACCATTCTCTCTGTGCGCTTCTTTGGCCTAGGACATCCAATCTGGTGCAGACATGTGGCTTTGGCTGATTACCCACTCCATGTATGACCTTGGCTTGTCTGACTATCCAATCTGGTGCTGACCTGGGGCTCTGTCCAACTATCCTCCCAGTGTTTCCTACTCCTAGTGGACATCCTATCTGATGCAGACCTGTGGCTCTGGCTGACTAACCGCTCGGTGTATGACCCTGGCTTGTCTGACTATCCTAGCTGGTGCTGACCTGTGGCTCTGTCTGTTCACTCCTGCATACCCGTTCCACAGACATCCATCTTGGTGCAGACCTAGGGCTCTGGCAGAGGCTGGCCTTACAGATTGCAGGCATGAGTCGGTAGTCTCCATTATTTGCCATCCATATGGGAGAGGAGAGCATTCCAACTGATGGCAGGTGTGAGTCAGTGGTCTCTCTTGTGGTGTGCCCCAACTGTGGGAGACCGTGGGTCTATTCTATGTTCTGCTTGCACTAATTTGAGACTACCAGTTGGTTCCGGCCTATTCTCCAGCAGTTAGAGGTTGAACCATTGGCGGCTCCTATTGCTGATAGTTTTTAGCCTCTCGTTCACCCTCTGCTTGTATTATTATGTAATTCTCTATATTATTCTAATAGGTGAATTTAACTATACCGTCTGACTCCTTGTCTTGCTTGCAACCATAACAGTGATTTAGGGGGGCTGGACAGCATTGGTTCTGTAATGCTCACTTCCTCCTCAGACTCAGGGGACACATAAGGGTCCTTCAAATTCCTCCTTTTATAGCAGTCACTATGACCCTCTCCTGCCTCAATTTTTCTATAAATACATAGCACATGTACCTCACGCTGTAGCTGCTTCTATTGTGTTTCACTTCCTGGTATAAGTCACATTTTTATAGAGAAAAGGTGAAAAATATGTAAATCAAATAATAAAAGCAGCTCTAATTAATCATTGTAGTATTTGGACTTTGGAGAGTGTAATTTCAATTCTGTCAGAGTTGTAGTTCAAGAGTAATTCAATGACAAAGTCTCCCCCTCCCTCCCCTTTTACTGATGTAACACTGCTCAGCCAGAGCAGAAGGGAGGTGCCCAGGTAGACTGCAGAGAGGGACAATCTTCAATTAAGATAAGGGAAAAACCTGAAAAACTTGTCAATGGGGGGCAGGATTTTCATTCTTTCTCATAGAAAGAAGAATGTCCCCTTCTGTTATCTGTCTGGTCTATGGACTGCATTCCAAATCTGAGAAGAAATTGCTTACACTAGGTAAAAGGGGCGGGAGGGGGAACTTTGCTTGTGAATATCTCCCAAACCATAAAGGTTTGAGAAATAAGACTTATATCGTTCTTTGTGTTTTTTTAATGCCTACAAAATAAAATAAAGATAAAACGAAGTATTACTATCCCTTTAAGTCCTGCATCTCTTAAGGTTCAAATCTCCGCTCTTTCCACGGTTTTTGTTAAACATCTGGCAGATGACTACATAATCAAACATTTCATTAGATCCATAGAAAAGGCTAGACCCAGAATTAGAGAAGTCGTGCCTACCTGGTTATTAGATTTAGTTTTAAATCAAATGGCAGATTCCAATATATTCAAATCATTTACTCAAGCCTCTATTCGCAACTTGACTTGGAAAACTATATTCTTGGCAGCCATTACCTTTTATGACTGAAGCTCTAATGCAGTTGGCTTGTCCCCCTGCAGTTGACCCCCTATCTTTCATTTGGTGAAGAACACTGCCCTTCCCTTGTTTGATGCTGCGGGGTCAAGGAACAGGTCACTCCTAACACAAGGCCAATTTTGTGGCCACTGGTCCGGTGGTGAGGCCTTCCTTATGGGTCAATGGCACCATTGTCGTCTGGGGTGAACAGCTGTCAGATGCTATGCATGCTGACATGCTTACAGAAGACATGCTGATTTTGGTAGCCATCATGGAAGTGAATGCCTCCATCACTGAGGCATTGTTTCATGTGGCTAGATTTTGGGCAGAATCCTCAGCTTTTAACATTTCTGCTCTCCATATTTTGCGGCTCAAGATTTGGACTATGGACCAGACTTCTAAGAAGTCTACTGTCCTTGCCTTATCAGGGCAGGGCTATCTCCTTGATACTGACCTGAAACAGATGTGATGCTACTGGTGGTAAAAGCACTTTGTTGCCTCAGCTTTGCAGTAAGTGTTCCTTTCTTGGGGGGGGGGGGTAGAGGGTGCAAACCCCTAAGATATCTCAACAGTGCCATACCACAAAGTCCAGACAGTTCTGGCAGCCCAAGAGTTCACCTGCACTAGAGTGGCAGTCAGATACGGTCAAGAACTACACAAGTGTCCTGGTTCAGTTAGTGTCCGCCCTGGAGCTGGTTCCTTACTCACAGTTCCACACAAGGGAGCTTCCACCCCAGCTGCTCCATCATCACCCTCATCACCACCACCCTTATCACCACCACCAGCCCCTCATTGCTGCTGCTCTATGAGAGTTGCACTAGTTTGCAATGATGACAAATGTGGCAGAGGGTCTTATACTGTCACTCTTGCCATCTCTTGAGGGGAAGAAGGCAGACTGTCAGCACTAGCAGCAGGCACAGGCAGCTGATCTGTGCTGATGAGAATACTGCTATCCAATTCTGCCACCTTCAACATCATGTCACAGAGGCACAATGCTGGAGGAAGGGGAATCACAGGGTCAGGGGGATGTTGTGGGCTCCCTTGACAGATACTCTAGCTGCTTGTCCTAATCACTTCCTCTTCCACCTCAGGAGGAGGATCAACAGTCACACTAGTCCTACCACCAGCTGCTTCCTCACAATTATCATCACCTTCACCACCACCCCCTCCCATAACCCAAACACACTCTAGCTGCTGCATGGTAGTAGTGGGACTGCTTGTGGATGACAAGCGTGACTTAGGGTTCCCTGCTGTCACACTTGCTATCATCTCCTCCTATCAGAAGGCACGCTAGCAGTAGCAGGCACAGGCAGCAGACCTGTGCTGCTTACACAGCTACGTAGTTCTGCCTTGCTCACAAATTTCCCCCAGATCCCAAGGGACGACGATGTCAGGGGACTGGGCATCATTGGATCTGGAGAATCAGGGAGCCCAGACTCTTCCGCACTGGTGGTGGTTACCTCTGACTCAATGGATGTGTCACCATCCTTCCAGCTCCTCTTTTCTTTTCAAGATTGCTTCTCATACTGTTAGCCAACAGTCTGAGCCTCTGCTACCTAAATTTCACTAAATAAATAGCTTCAAAATCACCAAGCAACATCTGCTTAATTTTCTGTTTAACCTCCTGGAAAAGTGATGTTTTTGGCATGAAAATGTGAAGTACCTGTAAGTAAACAGAGGAGAAGTTTGGAGCCATTGAACAAATAGTGCAAATTTTGGAGTACATGAAAATACGAAAATTTTAAGATGTTTATTTTCAAGAGAAAAAGCGGAGAACCATGTGGTTTTCACTGAATTTCTCATGGAAACACATAGTTACAAACCTACCCCACCCATACTCAGGACATGGTCCAGGAGCACGCCTCGCCTCAGATGACCCTGTCTCCAGAAGCTAGGGAGAACCTTCAGTGGTGGCTTCATCAGTCACACCTGGTGAGAGGGAGACCCTTTGCCATTCCTGAGTGGACCTTGGTGATGACGGACGCAAGCCTGAAAGTTTGGGGTATGGTCCTGGGGCATTTGGATTCCCAGGGCAGATGGACAGGGTAGGAAAGGCTACTATCCATCAGCATTCTGGATCTCAGAGCGATTCATCTGGCTCTCTTTCATTGGTCCCAGGTTCTCAAGTGGATCCTGGTTAGAGTGCATTTGGACAACGCCACGGCTGTGACGTACATCAGTCTCCAAGAGAGAACCTGCAGTGAGATAGCATGGAGGGGGATGATGGGTCTCCTCAGTTGGGCAGAAGCTCACGTTCCTGCCATCTCAGCAGTTCACTTTCCAGGTGTAGAAAACGTATCGGCAGACTTTGTCATCAGGATTATTATTATTATACCGGAGTGGGGGTGATCACCACATGTCACCCTGCTGTTCTGGGGAGTGACCCTGAGTCCTCTGACTGACTGTCTCTGGATCAGAGAAGAAAGTTTTCTTACAATGAATGTCCTGGAGATACAAGTTATTCACTTGGCTCTTTGCCATTGGTCCCATATCCTGACAGAGGCTCCATTGTGGGTTCAGTTAGACATTTCAGCAGTGGTTGTATGCATCTCTCACCAGCGACGAGCAAGAAGCCAGCTTGAACAGAAGTTAGGGAGATCCTCCAGTTGGCTGAGACCCATTTTCTGGCTGTCTCTGCAGTTCATGTCCCTGGTGGGGAAAATGTGGTTTTGAAAAATAAACTCTAGCTTAACCCCTCGAATACCAGAAGAGTATACAAATCCATCAATTTAGGTTATGGTAAGCAAAAATATGAGAAATATCCCTGCAACTTACAGAGTACAGTATATGGTTTTGGAATCTAAAAATCTGTGTCCTTTCATTTGCATGTTGCTGCATGGAATTCTGGGGATGCAAAGGATTTCTGACCTGGAGAGTGGTTTTCTGATCTGCTTCAGACATGTCCGTGTACACGCATGTTATATAGGTACTCATTATTTATTGCATACATTACTTAGCTTTTTAGCCCCTTGAATGCTAAAGCTGTTGCCAATGCATTTCCTAGTATCCAAGGGTTTAATCCAGTTCATTAATTGTGAAACGCCACCACTAACCCGAACTTGATCTCTAAGTAGTAACCATTGTTTACTTACACACATGAGAAACTATGTAGCACTTCTGACATATTCTTGCAACATGAATGAGTCAATTAAAATGTATTGAAAAGCAGATGTTAAGAAGAGTAGAATTGTAGACTTTCTTTTCACAGAACTTTTGGCTTTCACATTTATGGATTTACTTTGCTGCCAGCTAGCAGGGTGATTTCCATCACTGTTCATCTTCTCCCCAGGTAACCTCTCTAATCTGAAAAAATCACTTGAGTTTGTTAGGCAATACAACACAGACCTAAGGAACTGTAGGGCAGTATGAAACCGCTTTATTGTGCCCAACCTTAAGCCAACTTTGTTAATGGCTATATGGTGCATTCACAAGATGAGTCATTTCTTTATACATTCGGAGCTGTGGCGGACAATCTGCTTGTCCTTAACTCAAAGGTCATATGCACAACAATATATGGAGTAATTCTGGGGCAAGCCAGCCTCACTGCAGAGGACAAATCAAAATGTGTATTGATATAAATGGGGCTTTGATCGCTGTGAATGATAGCAAGGTTTCCCAAAGAAATGTGAAGCAAGACATTGGAGACCTCTAAATCATTGGGGATTTGTATTTAACCTATATGGTTTAGTTGATTTTGCCTCAAAATTACTCAAAATTTTTTTGTGCATATGACTCTTTGAGTTGAGGACAAGCAGATTGTCTGCCACAGCGCCGAATGTATAAAGAAATGACTGAGCATGACTGCACCGCGACCGGCTGGCACTGTATCTGTCGTGGCGTGGGCAGTCTCTACTGTGCATGACTGCCCCGCGACCGGCTGCCAGAAGCACTGTGGCCTGTGTAACAGACTCTTCAACTAGTTCAGTTATAAAGACTGTATAAGCTGTCCCAACAATTCATAATTATATATTTTTCACCTAATTTTTTTTTTTTTTTTTTTTTTTCTTTTTTTTTTTTTTTTTAAATAAGCTTTTACTTTGATTTTGACCAGTCTGCCAGGGCAGAGTTTCTCATCTATACCCATAGAAACAGATTTTTGACTGCTGCAAAGAACCATCTGATGCATCCAGTCTGCCCCTTTCTCCTATATAATAAAACACACAGTCTTTCATAAGTCTCAGAATAGACCTATGTGTGTCCCAGGCATTTTTTTAAAATTATCTAACAGAATTTATCCCTACCCCCTCTGCTGGAAGGCTGTTCCATGAGCCTATCACCTTCACTGTAAAGTATTACTTACACAAATTACTTCTGAGTTTTACATTCAACTGTAGGTGTTGACCTCTAGTATTCCTTCCCTATTTTTTTTCTTCTCACAAATGCTTCCCTCCTGAATTATATTAATTATCTTAATATCTTTTCACAAGTCTGGGAGGAAGAATTGGCTAACCTCCTCTCCCTCCACTACATGTACACTTGATCCACTCCCCTCTCACCTCATCCAGCCCCTCTCCCCCACACTCACCCCTATCCTATTACACATCTTTAACTCCTCCTTTGCCACTGCTACATTTCCTGACGACTTCAAACATGCCATAGAAACACCTGTCCTCAAGAACAACTCCACTGACAGTACCACATCCTCTAGCTATCGACCGATTTCTCTCCTGCCATTTGCTTCTAAGCTCTTGGAACGCCTAACCTACTCCCGCCTGCTTGACTTCCTTAACATGCACAACCTGCTTGACCCGCTACAATCTGGCTTTCGCACTGCTCACTCCACTGAAACCGCTCTCACAAGAGTGGTTAATGATCTACACATTGCCAAATCACAAGGTCACTATTGTATACTTATCCTTCTTGATCTCTCAGCTGCTTTTGACACTGTTGATCATGCACTTCTCCTCCAAATTCTTCACTCCTTAGGAATCCGTAACCTAGCACTGGACTGGCTATCCTCATACCTAACTAACCGATCCTTCAGTGTCTCCTCTGCCACCTCATCATCATCTCCTGTCCACCTCTCTGTTGGTGTTCCTCAAGGCTCTGTTCTAGGACCACTTCTGTTTTCTCTTTACACAATAACACTTGGCGATCTTATTAACTCCTTTGGTCTCAAATATCACCTCTATGCAGATGACACCCAGATTTATTTATCTGCACCTCAACTGACTTCTGATATTCAATCTAAAGTCACAGATTGCCTCTTGGTCATCTCAGACTGGATGGCTCATAGATACCTCAAGCTCAATATGTCTAAAACAGAGCTATTACTCATCCCACCCAGGTCTGGCCCACTAGTGCCCTTCCAGGTGACTGTGAATGGCACTACCATAAATCTGGTATCAGAAGCACGGTGCCTAGGGGTGATAATTGGTACATCTCTCTCATTCTCTCCTCATGTTAACGCCATTGCTAAATCTTGCCGCTTTCACTTGTGTAACATTGCTAAAATCCGTCCCTTCCTTTGCTTCTCCACAGCCAAAATTCTCACACAAGCACTCATCATTTCCCGCATGGACTACTGTAACCTTCTTGTCTCTGGCCTACCTGCATCCCATCTCCATCCTCTTCAATCCATACAGAATGCTGCAGCATGAATTATCCTATTATCACCTAGGTTTTTTCCTGCCCCTCTCCTCCTCAAATCTCTCCAGTGGCTGCCTATAAAACTTCAGATCTCTTACAAAATTCTGATTCTCTCATTCAAAACTCTTCTCACCTCTACCCCTTCCTACATTTCCACCCTAATTTCCCGCTATACCCCATCCCGCCACTTACAATCAGCCAATAACAATCTTCTCTCAGCTCCTTTTGTGTCTACAGCCCTCTCACATATCAAACCTTTTTCTCTCACTGCTCCTTATCTGTGGAATGCTCTATGTCCCACCCTGCACCACTGCACCTCTCTGATGGTCTTCAAATCACGATTGAAACTACACTTTCTTAACAAAACTTAAACATGTTACATGGCACTCACTTTGTATATTACTTAATTTATGTCCCCTATCCTAATTGGAACTATGGCACTGTATACAGCACTTGACCCTCATGTACTCTGTATGTCTCCCATTACCACTTTAGATTGTAAGCTTTTGGGCAGGGACCTCACTTCCAGTGTTTCACTTTGCACAGCACTTATAACCCTGTATTGTCTAAACCCTTAAATTGTAAAGAGCTGCATACACTTGTGGCGCTATATAAATAAACATATTCATTCATTCATATTTAACACTGTGAGAGGTATCCTGCACATTGCATTGCAATGTTTTTGATACCTCTCTAGCATGCAAAAGGTAAAAGGGTTCAATCATATCACGCCTCTCCCTCCTTTCTTCCAAGCTGTATGTCTTAAGTTCCTTGAGTCTACTCTATTAGACTTGACTACTGTATTTTGGTGTCTCTTCTTTGAGCTGCCTCCAATTTATTAATGTCATTGTGAACATGTGTTGTCCAGAACTGTACATAGTACTCCAGGTAAGGCCTTACTAGTGATCTACACAGTGGCATTAGTGCATCTTCCTATACAACAACGTACCTGGTTTGCTTTTCCTTCTGCTTTAATGTATTCCATGCATACCTTCAACTCATCAGAAACAATGACTCTCAAGTCCCTTTCCTCTGATGGGTTTTGTCCACACCGTACAGTTAAGCCTGTATTCCACCTTTGGGTTTCGGTATCGTAAATGCATTATCATGCACTATTCAACATTAAATTTTATATCCTATAGCTTTGTCCATTCCTCCAGTTTTTCTAAATCCTCATGCACTGGGTTTATCCCTCCTTCCAAGTCAAACCTGTTTCTGCGTCATAGGCAAAAAGGCACAACCTACCTTGAATACCATAACAATATCACTAATGAAGATACTGAAGGGAACAGACCCTAGCACTGACACCTGCAGCACTTCACTAGTAATCCATCCTTCCTTCCTCTGAATAAATACCACACCCACTCTGTATGAAATGTTGTGGGTCAGACTATGACACAGACCTAACAGAGGCTTGTACCAGTTCTGCTTCGCCACTGTCAGAATGTTCAGTAAAACAGCAACAGGAAGTTTTATAGTAGGAGCCAGAATCCATGAAATGTCAGAATACAAATGTGTGTTTTTTTTAGTTAGTCAATGCATACATGATCAACTAGATTTTACAGAATTATTTAAAAAAATTATATACTCTTATAAAGTGGCAGTTTTAACAAAGTTTTAGGGAACATGTTAAATTTACTAGACCATATGACATAATGCACATGCAACATGTTACTTGCAATGCACTGAACACCCCTCTGGTACTCACTGGATTAAAAAGAGGATTTTAGGACTTAATTGTTAAATTCGTTTATCTTCAGTCTATAGGAACACAGGAGCCTTGGGGTTCAGCTCCTTCAGGAGGGCAGGGCACATCACAAAAGACAGAGGCCTCATTCAACTCAACTACCCACCCACCAGATTTATGTGTGATGAGTACTACAGACAAAAAACCTAAGTGGGTAAGAATAAAAGGAAGCTCCTAAAACTAAGATTCCAAGAGGACTACTCTGACCAGGGAAGGAACTCAGTCTTTGTTTTTCTCATAGCGAGAGTCCTGTGTTCCATATTGACGAAAAAGAAAAGGCTTTAACAGGTGACACCAATATGGTAGACAGGAACCATGGGGACATAGAGCATCCCAAAGATTCTTGGGAGGGAAAAAAGGATGAAAAACCTCACTCTTCTCCAATGATACCAGTGTTTCCTAAGACCAAGCTGGATCAATATAACTGTAGGTGTCAATGACACTGAACTAGCACAGCACAGCAAACAAGAGCCAACAGGGCTCAAATTACTGAAAAACAAACTGGGCAATAGAAGAAAAGTAAAAAAAAAAAAAAAAAAAAAAAAAGATAGTCCTCAGAGGGCCAAAACTGACTGAAGAACCTTCCTGAATAGACCAAGACATTGAGGACCATGTTGCAGGCTTGCATAGCTGCTCTGCTGAGGCCTGGTTCTTCTAGGCCCAGGAAGCACCCACAGATCTGGTGGAGTGCACTGTGATCTTGAAAGGAACAGGCTTCTTCATGAACATGTACACCTGGCATATGGTAGCCTTGGATGCAGCCTGACCCACCATAGGGTATAACAAAAAAAGAGTCAGCCTTACAGAAAGGCTAGGTATGATGCACACAGTACATAAAACAATGCAGCAGATGGAGATCCCTCTCATATGTAGATGAAGGGTCAGAACGAAAGGAAGGCAAAACAGTTTCCTGATTGATGTGAAAGTCAGAGACAACTTTGGGCAGGATCTCCTGTGATGTACAAAGTACCACTTTGTCCTGGAGAAATGCCAGAAATGGAGGTTTGCAAGACAAAGCTTGGAACTCATTCACCTTCCAGACAGAGAGAACTGGCAAAATGAAAGCCATCTTTAATGTCACCTGAGTCAGAGGCTCAAAAGGAGACCTCTGGAGGACACCTATGACCAAATTGAGACTAAATTGAGATAGCACAGAGGCGTGGGATGGCAAATGGAAGGGAAAGCATGAGACACTTCACTTCCAGCATCTCTGAAAAAGAAGAGCGAGAGTTGAGATCTGTTCCTTAAGGAACTGAAACTTACATCATTGCTGACTCCATCCTGAAGGAAGGAGTACCATGGGAAGATCAAACGACTGAGCAGACACAGTCTTGTCAGTACAGACTGAAAATGGACCAGACCCTATTTTACACCTTAGAGACCGGCTTCCTAGCATGGATCATGGTGGAGATGACATCACCATAGAATCCCTTCCATCTCAGAATGGTGGCCTCAAAAGCCATGTCATCAAGGGCAGTTTCTCCACATGCTTGTACTACAAAGGTCCGTGAAGCAGAATGTCCACTGTCAGCGGCAGGTGGAGTGGTGCCTGAATAGATCTGCCAACCAAGCCTGCTTGGGCCAGATGGGACAATTTGGATGACTAACGCCTTCTCCATCCTGATCTTTCAACCTGGCAATGAGAGGATTTAGGGGAAACACATAGGACAGGTGAAAGTTCCATGGAATGTCCATGCTCAGAACGAAGACACTTTCCTGTTCTCCCTGGCTGCCATCAGGACTATTGATGGAGCACCCAGCATTGAACGATCAGGTAGAACACCTCAGGGTGCAGCCCCCAGTTTCCTGATTACTTTTTCTACCCCTGGAATGTGGATGGCCGAGATGGCCAGGACATGGGCCTCCGCCTACAGTAGGAGATCCTTCACCTCCACCCAGCAAGTTTCCCCTTGACAGTTGATGTTTTCAATCAGCGATTAGTTGTCTGATTGAGCCCTCACCGTAGTCCCCGCAAGTATCTGGGATTAGTGTAGGAGAGCTAGATGAACAGCTCAGAGTCCCAGAATGTCCATGGAAAGGAGAATCTCCTCCACTTCCACCTGCCCTGTGCCCCAGGCTGCACCCCAGCCTCTCAGGCTGGCATCCGTTGTAACCAGGTTCCATTCCAGGATCACAAAGGATTTCCCTTGCAGCGAGAGAGTTATCTGATGAGTGAGATGCATCGGTCATTGGGACCACATTATGAGTATGTCCCATTGAAGTTCCCTCATGTGAGCACAAGAGAGACATGCATTGAAAAGACATGTATCACGGTGCCCGTGATTGCTGCAGTTCCTTGTCTGTCACCAGTAGGGGGCTTCTATTGGCTGTCTGCAGATAGCCCGCCTCTTATTGCCTATTTAAACCTGGATTGGGCACCCTTTGAGTGCCCTTTCGTGTTGTTTCTGACCTTCTTGCTATCACTATGCCAGTGATAGCTGGGCCTCTGTTCCAGTGTTCCTGAGTTCCTGATCTCATGTGTTCCTGAGTTCCTGATCTCTGCTGTTCCAGTGTTTCCTGCATGCTGAGTACTTCCAGTCCTGGTTCCGGCCTAGTCTCTGGTGTTGCAGTTCCAGCTGAACTTCTTCTCTGCTGTTTCCTGACCTGACTGATCATTGCTGGTTCCTGTGTTCTCATCGCCTGTCTTCTGTATCCTGGCGACCTCCTGCCTGGTCGCGTCGGCGACATTGCTGCATCGAATTGCAGCCTGGGGCAGTACCTCCGAAAGGACGCACTTATCCATTATCTTGTGAGGAAAATAAGGCTATGGAGGATTACATTTCTGATGCCCTTGCTAGAGGGATCATACGAAAATCTACCTCTCCAGCTGGGGCTGGGTTCTTTTTTGTAAAAAAGAAAAATGGCGAATTAAGACCATGCATTGACTACCGGGGCTTGAATAAACTAATGGCAAAAAACGCATACCCAATACCACTCATCACCGAGCTTTTTGACAGGCTTAAGGGCGCTTCGATTTTTACCAAATTGGACCTACGGGCCGCTTACAATCTGGTGCGCATTCGAGCAGGTGATGAGTGGAAAACTGCCTTTAATACTCGAGCTGGGCACTACGAGTATCTTGTAATACCATTTGGGCTATGTAATGCCCCCGCAGTTTTCCAGGAACTGATAAACGATGTGCTGAGAGATATGTTACAGACATGTGTTGTGGTTTATCTGGACGATATATTGATTTACTCTCAAGACATGGCACAGCACATCAAAGATGTATCCGCAGTATTGCTACGACTCCGTGAGAACAAATTATTTTGTAAACTGGAAAAATGTGACTTTCATAGAACCAGTGTGCCATTCTTGGGGTTCATAATTGGCAATGATGGCATTGCCATGGACAAGGATAAGTTGTCAGCTGTCTTACAATGGCCAAAACCCAAGGGGCTTAAAGCCATACAGCGTTTCCTGGGTTTCGCTAATTATTATAGGCGGTTTATTAAGAACTTTTCTTCCATTGTTAAACCTTTGTCCGATCTTACGCACAAGGGCGCTAATCCTTCTTGTTGGCCGGTATCTGCTGAGAATGCCTTTGAGAATTTGAAGCTGGCATTTGCTGCGGCTCCTGTGTTATCCCACCCCAATCCTCTACTTCCATTTACGTTAGAGGTGGATGCCTCAGATATTGGGGTTGGGGCAGTACTTTCGCAACGACACGAGAAAGGTGGTACTCTCAGACCTTGTGGGTTTTTCTCTAAGAAGTTGACTGTCACTCAAGGCCACTATGAGATAGGTGACAAAGAATTATTGGCCATTATCCTCGCTCTTAAGGAGTGGCGTCATTTGCTTGAAGGTACCAAGACTCCCGTATTAATCCTAACAGATCATAAAAATCTGACTTATCTCTCGGAGGCCAAGAGATTGTCCTCCCGTCAGGCCAGGTGGGCACTGTTCCTGTCTCGATTTAATTTCATTGTATCATACTTACCGGGGTGAAAGAATATCAGGGCGGATGCACTGTCAAGACAATTTGAGGCCGACAGTGACAGAGTGGAAGCACCAGCACCCATCATCCAACCTGATAGAATACTGGCTACTATACGCACGAGTATCACTTCTCCTTTAGGGGAGGAGATCCTGGCCTCTCAGGGGTCCGCTCCCCATGAAACTCCAGTGGGCAAATGTTTTGTCGATGAACCATTTCGTACTAGGCTGCTTGAAACCTACCATTCCTCTAAGGCTGCGGGACATATTGGTAGAGACCAATTGTTATGGTCCCTTTCTCAGTTATTTTGGTGGCCCTCCATGAGAAACGATTGTGCCGAATTTACGAATGCCTGTGCCACCTGTGCCCACGCTAAGACCCCGAGACATCTCCCTGTGGGCTTGCTTCAACCGGTGCCTAATGCCGAACGCCCCTGGTCTCATGTTTCCATTGATTTTATGGGAGAGTTGCCTATGTCAAAGGGGTACTCCTTTATATTCATGGTGGTGGACAGGTTTTCTAAAATGGCTCATTTCGTGCCCCTCCGTGGTCTTCCTTCAGCGAAGGAATTGGCAATGGTGTTTGCCAGAGAAGTATTCCGGTTGCATGGAGTGCCTAGGGTACTGGTGTCTGACAGGGGGAGCCAGTTTGTGTCTAGATTTTGGTGGGCATTTTGCCAACAGATGGGCATACAGCTGTCCTTCTCCTCTGCCTACCATCCCCAGACCAATGGAGCCGCTGAACGAGCTAATCAGGGCTTGGAACAATTTCTCCGTTGTTTCGTTACTGACCATCATGATAATTGGTCCGACTTGTTGCCTTGGGCAGAGTTCGCCAGGAACTGTGCGGTCAATTCTTCATCTGGGAGCTCTCCATTTCTGATTAATTATGGGTTCCAGCCCTGTTTGCTTCCAGACTCATTTCAGACACAACAGATTCCAGCTCTGGATGAGCATATTGAGCAACTCCGTTCCACATGGGCACAAGTGCAGAGGGCACTTGGTCAGTCATTTCAGCGTCATCAGCGCCATGCTAATCGCAGAAGGCTTCCAGCGGTTTCCTTTCAGGTTGGGGATAGAGTATGGCTTTCCTCCAGAAATCTCAAGCTGCAGGTTCCGTCTAATAAGTTGGCTCCTCGGTTTATTGGTCCATACAGAGTTATTTGCAAAATTAACCCTGTCTCTTATGCACTAGACCTACCTGCATCCATGCGTATCCATAATGTGTTCCATGTGTCCCTTCTTAAGCCTCTGGTTTGCAATCGCTATACTACCACACCTGTGGTGCCAGGACCTGTTGAGGTCGAGGGCCAGGAGGAGTACGAGGTTCAGAGCATTATTGATTCCCGTAGGCTTAGAGGAAGGGTACAGTACCTGGTACATTGGAAAGGGTATGGTCCTGAGGATCGATCATGGGTGGATAGTATGGACCTTCATGCACCTAGGCTAACTAGGGCCTTTCATGCCAATTACCCACAGAAACCTAGACCCTATTCTAGGAGAGGGGGTCTTTGAAGGGGGGGTACTATCACGGTGCCCGTGATTGCTGCAGTTCCTTGTCTGTCACCAGTAGGGGGCTTCTATTGGCTGTCTGCAGATAGCCCGCCTCTTATTGCCTATTTAAACCTGGATTGGGCACCCTTTGAGTGCCCTTTCGTGTTGTTTCTGACCTTCTTGCTATCACTATGCCAGTGATAGCTGGGCCTCTGTTCCAGTGTTCCTGAGTTCCTGATCTCTGCTGTTCCAGTGTTTCCTGCATGCTGAGTACTTCCAGTCCTGGTTCCGGCCTAGTCTCTGGTGTTGCAGTTCCAGCTGAACTTCTTCTCTGCTGTTTCCTGACCTGACTGATCATTCCTGGTTCCTGTGTTCTCATCGCCTGTCTCCTGTATCCTGGCGACCTCCTGCCTGGTCGCGTCGGCGACATTGCTTGTTACACCAGCGTGCGGACGCTGGTTTGCTCCTAAGCCTTGCGCCTATACAAACTTGCTTGTTACACCAGTGTGCGGTCACTGGTTTGCTCCCAAGCCTATCGGCTATACAATCCTGTGTTGATCCCAGCGTGCGGACGCTGGTTTGCTCCTAAGCCTTGCGGCTATACAAACTTGCTTGTTACACCAGTGTGCGGTCACTGGTTTTCTCCCAAGCCTATCGGCTATACAATCCTGTGTTGATCCCAGCGTGCGGACGCTGGTTTGCTCCTAAGCCTTGCGGCTATACAAACTTGCTTGTTACACCAGTGTGCGGTCACTGGTTTGCTCCAAAGCCTATCAGCTATACAATCCTGTGTTGATCCCAGCGTGCGGACACTGGTTTGCTCCTAAGCTTTGCGGCTATACAAACTTGCTTGTTACACCAGTGTGCGGTCACTGGTTTGCTCCAAAGCCTATCGGCTATACAATCCTGTGTTGGTCCCAGCGTGCGGACGCTGGTTTGCTCCTAAGCCTTGCGGCTATACAAACTTGCTTGTTACACCAGTGTGCGGTCACTGGTTTGCTCCAAAGCCTATCGGCTATACAATCCTGTGTTGGTCCCAGCGTGCGGACGCTGGTTTGCTCCAAAGCCTTGCGGCTATACAAACTCGCTTGTTACACCAGTGTGCGGTCACTGGTTTGCTCCAAAGCCTATCGGCTATACAATTCAGTGTTGGTCCCAGCGTGCGGATGCTGGTTTGCTCCAAAGCCTTGCAGCTTTACGATTCCCCTGTTAGTCTCAGTGTGTGTACACTGGGTTGCTTACGATCCTGTCAATTTGCCATTACCATCTGACTGCTGCTACTATCTCTGGGCTGCCCTGCCCGGTACTGGTAAGGCCGGTAGAACCTTTTGCCACATTCCATCTGAGGTTGCCTTACCCGGTATTGGCAGGGCCGGTAGAGCCTACATTATGAATCTATTGAGGCTGCCTTGCCCGGTAATTTGGTAAGGCCGGTAGAACCGTTGTGTGATTCCATCTGCAGGTTGCCTTACCCGGTATTGGCAAGGCCGGTAGAGCCTAACATTCTATTACTTCAGACTGTCCTGTCCGGTATATTGACAGGACCGGTAGAGTCTGCCTTCTGTTGTTATATTCTGAATATATCTGTATGTATGTGATTGCCATCCTACGTTATCAATTTATTATTTCAATAAAATTGATTTTTACCTAAAACTTGTGTCTGAGAGTCATAATAAACTGTGACAACATGCTTTTTCTGCGTTCTGAGGAAACTTTGACTAAAAGAAGTAATTTGGAGGAAAGGATTTGAAATCTATGTGGTACCCTTCTTATACCACCCACAAAACCTGGGGCAATAACTTGCTCTTTTCACCAGTAGCATTGCTAAGGATCTGCTTCATGTCAGGCCCAAACAGGGCCTTGCCCTGAAATGCCAAGTACACAAGTGACTTCTTAGATGATTGGTAAACAGGCCAACTCTTGAGCCACAAGGTGCAGCACATGAAAACAGAAAACGTTGAAGATTTTCCTGAACATCTGGCCACATCAAGCAGTGCTTCAGTTAAATAGCCATTAGCTTCAATAATGTTAGCTAGCAAAATTAACATGTCCTTTCTAGGAACATCAGAATGCATAGTTTCAGATAGTTGTTCTCCCAACACATATATAGGGTTATTGACCCATGCAGAGGCAAAAATAGGCCTCGATGCTGCCTCAGTTTCTGCAAGGTTGACCATAACCCCTTAAGGACCAGAGGTCCCGGGGTGTCTGGCCCTTTAAGGACCAGATAGGCGAGTTCGACGTGCCACCCCACGTGACTGATCACGTGTGCCGTCACATCGAACAAGGGCCTGAAAGAGATTGCTCCGGTCTTGGAGCAATCAACTTCAGTCCCTGGTATTACTCACCATGCTCCTGCAGGAGCGCGATGAGTAAAAGTACGTGACATACCAGGACAATCATTGGTCTTTAAGTGCCGGACCAGCGTGACAGTCCGAGTACGTCGCCGGATGCAAAGGGGTTAAGCAAAAATAATCAAGCCGCTTATCAGTCTGATCCTTGAGTTCTGCAGCATCTGTGAGGAGAAAGGCAGTTTTTTTTTGTTTGTTTTTTTTTTGCAAAGTTACAGATAGTGGGGTTATGAGCGGTGGGACCCACTGCACCAGAGCCTCAACTGTCAAAGGGTACAGTTTTGAGAATCTTTTATTAAGGAAAAGCCTCTTATCTGGAGTTTTAATTCTTCCAGAAAGATGCCAAGACAGAGTGTTATTGGGAGGAAAGATAGGAAAGTCTTTCTTGCACCTTTGGAAAATATCCAGAGAAGCAAACCCCTCAATAGGGTCTCCAACACCTCTCTGATGAGCCCCTCAACAATGGGGACAGGGTCAGCCTAATAGGGATCACCAAAAGGAGAAGAAAGAGTCCATATCTTCCTCATCCTCTGAGTCCATATCCTCCTGAGAAGATACCCCAGTAACCAGAGTATGACCCTTAAAAACAGGTTCAACCTTTTAAAAGGTGGGTAAAGGTTAACAAGAATGGAGAACCCCCAGAATATTCTCTTGGAAGCCCAGCATGGCATTATGAATAGTGAGAGAGGGAAGGGAAGGCGTTGAATCCATAGTCTTGGACTTAGGGTCCAGGATGAAGACTTAACCGGCATGCAAAGGGTTAAACTGGAGGGGTAAGCAGAAGAATCAGCATCTGCATAAGATAAATGTAATAATGCATGAGGAGAGGAGACAATAAGAAAGGGCCCTCTCTGACTGTTCTAGCCCAAAAGGTTGTCCCATAGAAGTTTCTCCCATTCAAATCAATGGAACAAAGATGGCCGTGGGCGGGTTCTTAAAGGAGCCAAGCTATTAAAATCGGACTAAAAGTTAAAATCAATAAAAAGTCACCAGGGAGGATGAGATAAAGAATATTAAAGGGATAGTAATGTTTCAAAATAAAAGCAGCTCCAATTAATCTTCATGGTATTTGGGTCATGGAGAGTGTTATTTCAATACTGTCAGAGTTGTAGTTCAAGAGTAATTGAATGATAAAGTATCCCCCTCCCGCCCCTTTTTTTCTAGTGTAAGCCACCTCCCCTAAGATGTGGGATCTGGTCCTGGGACCAGGCAGCTCACAGCAAGGGACAATCTTCTTACTGTGAGAACAAAAAAAGCCCTGCCCCCCTTGAAAGGTTTTTTCCCTTATGTTAATTGAAGATTGTCTGTCTCTGCAATCCACTTGGACACCACCCTGCTGATCTCAGGTGAGCATTGTTACATCAGTAAAAGGGGTGGGAGGGGATATTTTATCATTCAATTACTCTTGAATGAACTACAGTTCTGACAGTATTGAAACAACACTCTCCATGGCCCAAATACAATGAAGATTAATTGGAGCTGCTTTTATTGTGAAACATTACTATTAGTGTTGAGCGAGCATGCTCGGCCGAAGCTCGGTTCGGCTCGAGCATCGCTCTGCTCGGCACATGGCGGTACTCGTACGAGTACCGCATGTGCTCGCCCGCCATGTTCGGGTCTCCTCCCCGCACGTTTCGCGGCTGCTGCGCAGCCAATAAACGTGCAGGGAGGCTCTGACATCAGTGTAATGCCAGCAGCCATGTTGGCTGCTGGCATTACACTGATTGGCTGGCCAGAACCCGTGATCGGGTGCTGTATAGCACCTGACCAGCGAGTTCGGCTCAGTCTTAGCCAGGGAGAGATGAGGATAGGAAGGGAAAGTCAGTGTAGGGAGAAGAAAAGCAAATTTGTAAAAAAAAAAAGACCCAAAAGTCCTTTTTAGGACTACTGTGTGTGGGGGCAGCAGTTTATTTTGTGTGGGGGGAAAAAAAACAAAAAAAAAAAAACTTCATATATTCTGTTTAGTGTGCAAAGTTGCAGATTAGAGCACATTCTGTTTAGTGTGCAAAGTTGCAGATTAGAGCACATTCTGTTCAGTGTGCAAAGTTGCAGATTAGCAGCACATTCTTTTTAGTGTGCAAAGTTGCAGATTAGAGCACATTCTGTTTAGTGTGCAAAGTTGCAGATTAGAGCACATTCTGTTCAGTGTGCAAAGTTGCAGATTAGCAGCACATTCTTTTTAGTGTGCAAAGTTGCAGATTAGAGCACATTCTGTTTAGTGTGCAAAATTGCAGATTAGAGCACATTCTGTTTAGTGTGCAAAGTTGCAGATTAGAGCACATTCTGTTAAGTCTTCAAACTGTAAAATATCAAAGTCACATATTCCATTCACTGTGCGTCGCTGCAGTTAAGAAGCAAATTCTGTGTACTGTGCACAGTTTCAGAATAGGAAAAAATTCTGTTAAGTCTTCAAACTGTAAAATATCAAAGTCACATATTCCATTCACTGTGCGTAGCCGCAGTTAAGAAGCAAATTCTGTGTACTGTGCACAGTTTCAGAATAGGAAAAAATTCTGTTAAGTCTTCAAACTGTAAAATATCAAAGTCACATATTCCATTCACTGTGCGTCGCCGCAGTTAAGAAGCAAATTCTGTGTACTGTGCACAGTTTCAGAATAGGAAAAAATTCTGTTAAGTCTTCAAACTGTAAAATATCAAAGTCACATATTCCATTCACTGTGCGTCCCCGCAGTTAAGAAGCAAATTCTGTGTACTGTGCACAGTTTCAGAATAGGAAAAAATTCTGTTAAGTCTTCAAACTGTAAAATATCAAAGTCACATATTCCATTCACTGTGCGTAGCCGCAGTTAAGAAGCAAATTCTGTGTACTGTGCACAGTTTCAGAATAGGAAAAAATTCTGTTAAGTCTTCAAACTGTAAAATATCAAAGTCACATATTCCATTCACTGTGCGTAGCCGCAGTTAAGAAGCAAATTCTGTGTACTGTGCACAGTTTCAGAATAGGAAAAAATTCTGTTAAGTCTTCAAACTGTAAAATATCAGTCACATATTCCATTCACTGTGCGTCGCCGCAGTTAAGAAGCAAATTCTGTGTACTGTGCACAGTTTCAGAATAGGAAAAAATTCTGTTAAGTCTTCAAACTGTAAAATATCAAAGTCACATATTCCATTTACTGTGCGTCGCCGCAGTTAAGAAGCAAATTCTGTGTACTGTGCACAGTTTCAGAATAGGAAAAAATTCTGTTAAGTCTTCAAACTGTAAAATATCAAAGTCACATATTCCATTCACTGTGCGTAGCCGCAGTTAAGAAGCAAATTCTGTGTACTGTGCAAAGTTGCAGATTTGCAGCACATATTCCGTGTAATATGAAGAAGGCGGGTAAAAAGGGACGGGGAAGTGGACGTGATCCTGATAGTTCAGGGCGCGGGTCAGGACGCGTAGAAACTGCGCCTGGTGCCAGAGCACAAGACAGAAAGACATCCACCATACCTAGCTTCATGTCTCATTTTACAGTGCGTCGCAGGACATCACTCTCGAGGTCCGACCACTGCGAACAGGTGGTCGGTTGGATGTCAGCTGATACTGCTTCCAGTCGGTTAAGCACCACCCTGTCTTCCACCAAGTCCACTCTCAGTAGCCAAGAGTCTGGTCAACATAATCCTCACTCTGATCATCCTTCCTCCCACCATAGAGGATCTGGTCAAAGAAGTGATCCCACACTGGGATATAGTGAGGAGCTCGTGTCATCACCAATCCTTAATTCGAACCTCTCTCCAAGCACGCTTGCAGAGGAACATGACATCTTGTGCCCTGATTCACAACCTCTAGAGGGTACCCAATCACAAGAAGATGACAGAGGTGAACGGCATTTAAGGTCAAAGGAAGTGGATGATGATGATGATGAGACACAGTTGCCATTACATCAACCACTATTACTGTCTCAAGACCTTGATGAGGAGGATGATATACAGTTGTCAATGACTGAGTATGTGGTGGGATCAAGACATGAGGAGGATGATCAGAGTGAGGAAGTGGAGGAGGACTTGGTGGACGATGAGGTGACTGACCCCACCTGGGAAGGTGTAGAGCCGAGCGATGACAGCAGTCCTGAGGGTGAGCCATCTGCAGCACCGCAACAGGCTGGAAGAGGCAGTGGTGTGGCTACAGAAAGAAGGCGGACCGCACCAAACCGGCCCGCAAATGTTCCACGGAGCACCCCCTTGCGTAAATCTCCCTTGCCAAGGGGTAGGTGTTCCGCGGTATGGCGTTTTTTTAAGGAAAGTGCGGACGACAAAAGAATTGTAGTTTGCAACCTGTGCCACACCAGAATGAGCCGAGGCATGAACACTAGAAACCTCACCACCACCAGCATGATCCGACACATGGCATCCAAGCACCGTAATAAGTGGGAGGAACGCCTGGATCGCCCATCTGTGTCTGCAGGCCACACCACTGCCTCCTCTTCCCCTGTTTTCGGTGCCGGTCAATCGCCTGTCGAAGGCGCAGGCCCGCATACCTCCCGCCCTGCACCTGTACCATCTGAAGCACCATCAGCGACCACATCCACTTCCCTGTCCCAGCACAGAGTCCAAATGTCGTTACCCCAGGCATTTGAGCGCAAGCGAAAATACCCAGCCACCCACCCACAGGCCATAGCACTAACCTCACACCTTTCCAAATTACTGGCCATCGAAATGCTGCCATTTAGGCTTGTGGAGACTGAGTCCTTCCGCAGCCTGATGGCAGCAGCTGTCCCTCGGTACGCGGTCCCCAGCCGCCACTACTTTTCCCGGTGTGCCATCCCCGCATTACACCACCATGTGTCCCGTAACATCACCCGTGCCCTGACCAACGCAGTTACTGGGAAGGTCCACTTAACGACTGACACATGGACAAGTGCTTGTGGCCAGGGACGCTACATTTCCCTGACGGCACACTGGGTGAATGTCGTGGAGGCTGGGAGCGACTCGGACCCTGGGATGGCACAGGTGCTACCCACGCCGAGGATTGCGGGCCCTACCTCCATCAGGGTTTCCGCCAGCACCTACGTTATTGGCTCCTCCTCCTCCGTTTCCACCTCCGAATTCTCTGCGCGCAGCGCCACTCACCCATCAGCCGGTAGCTGGAAGCAGTGTAGCACTGCAGTGGGGAAGAGTCAACAGGCCGTGCTGAAGCTGATCTGCCTTGGGGACAAACAGCACACGGCCTCAGAGCTGTTGCTCTGCAACCAGGCATGGTTGTGTGTGATAATGGGCGTAACTTGGTGGCGGCTTTGGAGCTCGGCAAGCTCACACACGTACCATGCCTAGCGCATGTATTTAATTTAGTGGTTCAGCGATTTCTAAAAACCTACCCCAATGTGCATGATCTCTTGACCAAGGTGCGCTGCGTGTGTGCACATTTCCGTAAGTCATCTACAGCTTCAGCCGGCCTGTTGAAGCTGCAGCAGCGCTTACAATTGCCAGCTCACCGGCTGCTGTGTGACATGAGCACGCGCTGGAACTCCACCTTCCACATGTTGGCCCGGCTTTGTGAGCAGCAGAGGGCAGTAGTGGAGTACCAGCTGTTACACGGTCGTCGCCTCTCCGTTCAACTTCCTGTAATCAGAAGTGAGGAGTGGGAATGGATGTCAGACCTCTGTGAGGTTTTACGCAATTTTGAGGAATCGATACAGATGGTGAGTGGCGATAACGCTATTATCAGTGTAACCATCCCACTTCTGTGTCTACTGAAACGCTCGCTGCTCACAATTAAAACTGACGCTTTGCATGTGGAAGAGGTGGAAATGCGGGAGGAAGAGCTTACACAAGGTGATAGCCAGAGCACCCTCACTTCGTCTTCTCAGCGACAATTGGAGGAGGCGGAGGAGGAGGAGGAGGAAGACACGGTTGCCTCCGCTACAGAGGGTAGCCATGGAACTTTAGTTCCATCTCTTCAGCGTGGGTGGGCAGAAGAGGAGGAAGAGGATGAGGAGATTGAGAGTCATCCTCCTGGTGAGGACAGCGAAATCTTGCCTGTTGGTACTCTGGCACACATGGCTGACTTTATGTTAGGCTGCCTTTCCCGTGACCCACGCGTTACACGCATTTTAGACAACACGGATTACTGGGTGTTCACCCTTCTGGACCCCCGCTACAAAGAGAATTTCTCATCTCTCATTCCTCCGGTGGAGAGGACAAGCAAAATGGTGCAATACCAGAAGGTTCTTGTTGAAAAATTGCTCCAAAATTTTCCATCTGACAACGCTGGCGGCAGAGTACGTGCTACCTTGGCCAGCCGAGAAGGGGAGAAAAGGGGAGCACACAGCAGTTCCGACAAAGGCAGGGCAACACTCTCCAAGGCGTGGGACACCTTCATGACACCCCGCCAGCACCCTCACCCTGATGCGCAGCCTAGTGTCACAAGGAGGGAAAAGTTTTGGAAGATGGTGAAGGAGTACGTAGCAGACCGTGTCAGCGTCCTCAATGATCCCTCTGTGCCTTACAACTACTGGGTGTCCAAGCTGGACACGTGGTATGAACTGGCACTCTACGCCTTGGAGGTGCTGGCCTGCCCTGCTGCCAGCGTTCTGTCTGAGCGGGTATTTAGTGCTGCTGGTGGCATCATAACAGATAAGCGTATCCGCCTTTCCACCGACAATGCTGATAGGTTGACACTTATAAAAATGAACAAGGCCTGGATTTCCCCTGACTTCTCCACTCCACTGGAGGAAAGCCCCGGGGGAACATAAACTCACTTTATATATGTTATTTACAATGATGGGAATACTCTGTATTCCCATTCACCCCTTCCACCCAAAAAATGGGTATATGGTTGACTCTCTTCCATATACCCTGGGATATAATTTTTATATAGGGCCAGCTCACCAGCGGGCCCTGTGATATAATTTTTATATAGGGCCAGCTCACCAGCGGGCGCAGTTTGACAATTTTTGTATAGGTCAGCTCACCAGTGGGCCTTCTCATATAATGTTTTATTGGGTCAGCTCTCTAGCGGGCCCTCTCATATAATGTTTTATAGCGTCAGCTCACTAGCGGGCCTTCGCATATAATGTTTAGGATGGTCAGCTCCGCAGCAGACCCTCACCCATAATGTTTTGGATGGTCGGCTCAGCGCACGTTTCCCTCTTAATCATGGCCCCAGTTCAGAAAAATCGAGGAAATTTTTGGGAGAATTTGCCTTTGCGCACGTTTCCCTCTTAATCATGGCCTCAGTTCAGAAAAATCGAGGAAATTTTTGGGAGAATTTGCCTTTGCGCACGTTTCCCTCTTAATCATGGCCTCAGTTCAGAAAAATCAAGGAAATTTTTGGGAGAATTTGCCTCTGCGCACGTTTCCCTCTTAATCATGGCCTCAGTTCAGAAAAATCGAGGAAATTTTTGGGAGAATTTGCAGATGATATACAAGTAAATATACAGCAAATACTGTTTGGTAACAATTTTTCGCCTAAAGTCGTTTTTATCTGCCTTTTTGTGTGTTTTACGGTCAGTCTGTAAAAATGGCGTACTACGGGCGAAAGATCGTTCCCAGCAGCGACGTTGGAGTCCAAGATGCATCCAGACATCCTCCCTATGCTGTCCCTGAACCATTTCTGTGGTGTTTCCATCATTTTCTGCCCTTTTCCTATGGACCAGGCACCCTCCCCTCATCAGAGCAGGGGGTGCCTGGTGTAATGCTCGAGTCCTCCCATTGACTTCAATGGGGCTCGGGTGCTCGGCCGAGCACTCGAGCCTCCGGGGGTGCTCGGTCAGAGCACCCGAACACCCGAGCATTGGGGTGCTCGCTCATCACTAATTACTATCCCTTTAAAGTGGTAAGGGAGCAGAAATAAACCCACCAAAGCACCATAAATCATACATTATACCACAATAACTAAATACACTACAGAACAGCAGGGAAAGGGTTAACCTACAACTTTACACTGCAGCCATCTGTACCCCAGACCAAAGAGAAACCAAGAGCTATACATGAGTGCATAATATATAAATGCACAGACTGTGTGAGGAAGCTAACTATGGACATACAGTTGACCAAGACACTCAAAGGACTATTCCCCAATCTTTTGTCTTCAGTCTCACATCTTAGAATGGGCAGAATCTCTAGGAGACTCAGCCATGAGGAAGAGACTTGCCATAAAGTCAACCTCCACAGGGAACAGGATACACAAAATACCTCTGAACTGGACATTCCTACTCCAAGGAAGCCATTGATGGGAGTCTGCCTAATGGGGGGATAATACAGCCCCATATCTAAAGATAAAACAATAAACCCTCTCCCCCCCAAAAAAAAGTTAAGAGGATGCCCACTGCACTATTTTCTGCTTTGCAAAACACATGAATCTGGTGCTGGTGGGGGTTGAGCTGGAAGAAGAGGAGGAGCTCATCCCCATGGTTCCTGTGTTCCATATTGGACATAAGAGAGTTCCTAAATTCCCATGCATTTGAATAGAGATTTTTTTTTTTTTTATAAACTTTTTATTAAATTTTCAAATGTAAACAGAGTTACAAGGAAAGAGCACATGAGACATCATGAAATAAAATAACATGAAAGGGAATCCAACACCAGCATGTGGGATATAAAGCATAGGTGTATCTTCCCATAATTGAACATTATGTCATACATAGACTGGAACAATGAGTCTGAAAAGATAATAGGGAACGGAATATGGCAGGAACAAATGGCAAACAGTGAGTGTGAAATGTCGCAAACCCATGGTAGCGAGCATATCATTCATATAGTCTGCATCTCAAGTAGAAATAGCAACCATAGAAACAATATAGAACATAAAACAAAAGACAAAGGACAAACGCACACCGCCAGAGGGGCCCAGGCACCCCACTCCATCCTCCGCAGCTAGGAAAGAAAAATTAAGAAGGCAAAGAAGCAGTAGACACCCCCGGGCTCCCTCCTCCACGTCTAGACAAGGAAACAAAGAATTATTCCTCTCTTCTACAATCACCAGCAACCGTTCCAAGACATTATCTGTCAAGAGTCTCTCCTCCATCCATGATGTATACTTAAAGCAGCAATAAAATTCCCTCTGACGGGCAACAGGCAAAGATAGAATGAGGGGTTCCCAAAGAGAAACAAAACGAGCAGCCAGCACTTCTTTATCCAAAAGGGCAAGCGTCCAATTCAGTCTGGTGAACCAAAACAATTTAAGCTTCCAATGACGAAGTAGGGGGTTTGAGGTGATAACCAAAGTGCCAGAATACACTTTTTCACTACCATAACAGAAAAATTAGTTAATTTAGTTTGGCATGTTGTTAACTGAGAAGAAGAATCATATACCCCAAGGAGAAAGGCTGGAGAGGCAAAAGCAATGGGAATCCCAAGTTTCATCGTGATATAAAAAAATACCTTGGTCCAAAAGGAATATACCTGCGGGCATGAGTACATCATGTGGAGTAAAGTCGCTTCAATGTACCGACACTTAGGACAAGAGGGGGACTGAGGTAAGGCCAATTCGATGTACTACAAGGGGAGTCACATAGACCCTATGCAGTAATTTATAAGAAAGGTCATGAAAATATGCAGATGGGGAGCAACACAATCTATGCAAAAAGCTGGATTCCAACATATCTACCATCAGTGTGGGTATATCCACCAACCAACCGGATAAGCTTAAGGGATTCTTATCTCTATGAGCCATGGAGAAAATAGTTTTATAAATACGGGAAGTTTTAAAAGATGCCGCTGGAAGTTTTTTTAGTAAGCAATCTGTCACGGTTTATTATGACTCTCAGACACAAGTTTAGGTAAAAAAAAATCAATTTTATTGAAATAATAAATGATAACTTAGGATGGCAATAACATACATATATATATATACAGAATATAGCACAGACAGAAGGCAGACTCTACCGGTCCTGTCAATATACCGGACAGGACAGTCTTTAGGCTCTACCGGCCTTGCCAATACCGGGTAAGGCAACCTGCAGATGGAATAGCATAACGGTTTTACCGGCCTTACCAAATTACCGGGCAAGGCAGCCTCAATAGATACACAATGTAGGCTCTACCGGCCCTGCCAATACCGGGTAAGGCAACCTCAGATGGAATGTGGTAAAAGGTTCTACCGGCCTTACCAATACCGGGCAGGGCAGCCCAGAGATAATAGCAGCAGTCAGATGGAACTGGCAAATTAGCAGAATCGTTAAGCAGCAAGGCTTTGGAGCAAACCAGCGTCCGCACGCTGGAAACAACACTGAATAGTATAGCCGTAGGCTTAGCGAGCAAACCAGTGACCGCACACTGGAGTAACAAGTGAGTAGTATAGCCGCAAGGCTAGGAGCAAACCAGCGTCCGCACGCTGGGACCAACACAGATTAGTATAGCTGATAGGCTTTGGAGCAAACCAGTGACCGCACACTGGTGTAACAAGCGAGTTTGTATAGCCGCAAGGCTTAGGAGCAAACCAGCGTCCGCACGCTGGGACCAACACAGATTTGTATAGCTGAAAGGCTTTGGAGCAAACCAGTGACCGCACACTGGTGTAACAAGTGAGTTTGTATAGCCGCAAGGCTTAGGAGCAAACCAGCGTCCGCACGCTGGGACCAACACAGAATTGTATAGCTGATAGGCTTTGGAGCAAACCAGTGACCGCACACTGGTGTAACAAGCGAGTTTGTATAGCCGCAAGGCTTAGGAGCAAACCAGCGTCCGCACGCTGGGACCAACACAGATTTGTATAGCTGATAGGCTTTGGAGCAAACCAGTGACCGCACACTGGTGTAACAAGCGAGTTTGTATAGCCGCAAGGCTTAGGAGCAAACCAGCGTCCGCACGCTGGGACCAACACAGATTTGTATAGCTGAAAGGCTTTGGAGCAAACCAGTGACCGCACACTGGTGTAACAAGTGAGTTTGTATAGCCGCAAGGCTTAGGAGCAAACCAGCGTCCGTACGCTGGGACCAACACAGATTTGTATAGCTGATAGGCTTTGGAGCAAACCAGTGACCGCACACTGGTGTAACAAGCGAGTTAGTATAGCCGCAAGGCTTAGGAGCAAACCAGCGTCCGCACGCTGGGACCAACACGGAATTGTAGCAATGTCACCAACGCGACCAGGCAGAAGGTCGCCAGGATACTGAAGACAGGTGATGAGATGACAGGAACCAGCAACGATCAGTCAGGTCAGAAAACAGCAGAGAAGTTCAGCAGGAACTGCAACACCAGAGACTAGGCCGGAACCAGGACTGGAAGTACTTCAGCATGCAGGAAACACTGGAACAGTAGAGATCAGGAACTCAGGAACACATGAGATCAGGAACTCAGGAACACTGGAACAGAGGCCCAGCTATCACTAGCATAGTGATAGCAAGAAGGTCAGAAACAACACGAAAGGGCACTCAAAGGGTGCCCAATCCAGGTTTAAATAGTCAATAAGAGGCGGGCTATCTGCAGACAGCCAATAGAAGCCCCCTACTGGTGACAGACAAGTAACTGCAGCAAATCACGGGCACCGTGATAGTACCCCCCTTTCAAAGACCCCCTCTCCTAGAATAGGGTTTAGGTTTCTGCGGGTAATTGGCATGAAAGGCCCTAGTTAACCTAGGTGCATGAAGGTCCGTACTATCCACCCATGACCGATCCTCAGGACCATACCCTTTCCAATGTACCAGGTACTGTACCCTTCCTCTAAGCCTACGGGAATCAATAATGCTCTGAACCTCGTACTCCTCCTGGCCCTCGACCTCAACAGGTCCTGGCACCACAGGTGTGGTAGTATAGCGATTGCAAACCAGAGGCTTAAGAAGGGACACATGGAACACATTATGGATACGCATGGATGCAGGTAGGTCTAGTGCATAGGAGACAGGGTTAATTTTGCGAATAACTCTGTATGGACCAATAAACCGAGGAGCCAACTTATTAGACGGAACCTGCAGCTTGAGATTTCTGGAGGAAAGCCATACTCTATCCCCAACCTGAAAGGAAACCGCTGGAAACCTTCTGCGATTAGCATGGCGCTGATGACGCTGAAATGACTGACCAAGTGCCCTCTGAACTTGTGCCCATGTGGAACGGAGTTGCTCGATATGCTCATCCAGAGCTGGAATCTGTTGCGTCTGAAATGAGTCTGGAAGCAAACAGGGCTGGAACCCATAATTAATCAGAAATGGAGAGCTCCCAGATGAAGAATTGACCGCACAGTTCCTGGCGAACTCTGCCCAAGGCAACAAGTCGGACCAATTATCATGATGGTCAGTAACGAAACAACGGAGAAATTGTTCCAAGCCCTGATTAGCTCGTTCAGCGGCTCCATTGGTCTGGGGATGGTAGGCAGAGGAGAAGGACAGCTGTATGCCCATCTGTTGGCAAAATGCCCTCCAAAATCTAGACACAAACTGGCTCCCCCTGTCAGACACCAGTACCCTAGGCACTCCATGCAACCGGAATACTTCTCTGGCGAACACCATTGCCAATTCCTTCGCTGAAGGAAGACCACGGAGGGGCACGAAATGAGCCATTTTAGAAAACCTGTCCACCACCATGAATATAAAGGAGTACCCCTTCGACATAGGCAACTCTCCCATAAAATCAATGGAAACATGAGACCAGGGGCGTTCGCCATTAGGCACCGGTTGAAGCAAGCCCACAGGGAGATGTCTCGGGGTCTTAGCGCGGGCGCAGGTGGCACAGGCATTCGTAAATTCGGCACAATCGTTTCTCATGGAAGGCCACCAAAATAACTGAGAAAGGGACCATAACAATTGGTCTCTACCAATATGTCCCGCAGCCTTAGAGGAATGGTAGGTTTCGAGCAGCCTAGTACGAAATGATTCAGCGACAAAACATTTGCCCACTGGGGTTTCATGGGGAGCGGACCCCTGAGAGGCCAGGATCTCCTCCCCTAGAGGAGAAGTGATACTCGTGCGTATAGTAGCCAGTATTCTATCAGGTTGGATGATAGGAGCTGGTGCTTCCACTCTGTCACTGTCGGCCTCAAATTGTCTTGACAGTGCATCAGCCCTGATATTTTTTGACCCTGGCAAATATGATACAATGAAATTAAATCGAGACAGGAACAGTGCCCACCTGGCCTGACGAGAGGACAATCTCTTGGCCTCCGAGAGATAGGTCAGATTCTTATGATCTGTCAGGATTAAGACAGGATTCTTAGTACCTTCAAGCAAATGACGCCATTCCTTAAGAGCAAGGATAATGGCCAATAATTCTCTGTCACCTATCTCATAGTGGCTTTGAGTGACAGTCAACTTTTTAGAGAAAAACCCACAAGGTCTGAGAGTTCCACCTTTCTCGTGTCGCTGCGAAAGTACTGCCCCGACCCCAATATCTGAGGCATCAACCTCTAACGTAAATGGAAGTAAAGGATTGGGGTGGGATAACACAGGAGCCGCAGCAAATGCCAGCTTCAAATTCTCAAAGGCTTTCTCAGCAGATACCGGCCAACAAGAAGGATTAGCACCCTTGTGCGTAAGATCGGACAGAGGTTTGACAATGGAAGAAAAGTTCTTAATAAACCTCCTATAATAATTAGCGAAACCCAGGAAACGCTGTATGGCTTTAAGACCCTTGGGTTTTGGCCATTGTAGGACAGCTGACAACTTTTCTTTGTCCATGGCAATGCCATCATTGCCAATTATGAACCCCAAGAATGGTACACTGGTTCTATGAAACTCACATTTTTCCATTTTACAAAATAATTTGTTCTCACGGAGTCGTAGCAATACTGCGGATACATCTTTGATGTGCTGTGCCATGTTTTGGGGGTAAATCAGTATATCGTCGAGGTACACCACAACACATGTCTGTAACATATCTCTCAGAACATCATTTATCAGTTCCTGGAAAACTGCGGGTGCATTACACAGCCCAAAAGGCATTACTAGATACTCGTAGTGCCCAGCTCGAGTATTAAAGGCAGTTTTCCACTCATCACCTGCTCGAATGCGAACCAGATTGTAAGCGGCCCGTAGGTCCAACTTGGTAAATATCGAAGCGCCCTTAAGCCTGTCAAAAAGCTCGGTGATGAGTGGTATTGGGTATGCGTTTTTTGCCATTAGTTTATTCAAGCCCCGGTAGTCAATGCATGGTCTTAATTCGCCATTTTTCTTTTTTACAAAAAAGAACCCAGCCCCAGCTGGAGAGGTAGATTTACGTATGATCCCTCTAGCAAGGGCATCAGAAATGTAATCCTCCATAGCCTTATTTTCATCACAAGATAATGGATAAGTGCGTCCTTTCGGAGGTACTGCACCAGGCTGCAATTCAATGCAACAATCATAAGGTCTATGCTGGGGTAGCATACTAGCCTCTCCTTTGCTAAAAACATCGCCAAACTGTTGGTACACATCCGGCATAGCAGAGGAGGTGCACATGACCTTAATAGGCTGGATGACGCACTTGTCCATACAAAACTGGGACCAAGCAGCAATTTCACACTTTTTCCAATCGAATTGTGGGTTATGTAACTGTAACCACGGAAATCCCAATATCACCGCATGGTGCGGGGAATTAATCAGTTGAAACTGCTGCTCTTCTCTGTGAAGTGCCCCAATAGTCATAGACAATGGCATAGTTTCAAATATAACCTGAGGCGGTTCTAAGGGTCTACCATCAATCGCTTCAATAGTCAAGGGGTTTTCTCTTTCAATGCGTGGAACTCCGTGCAATTCAGCAAAGGTATTATCCATAAAATACCCTGCTGCACCGGAGTCAACCAAGGCCAAAACCTCCACAGAGCGTTGTGCCCAAGACAATACCACCTGTATGGTGGGTTTCATTATGCCCGACACTGGGGACGATTGTACACCACCTAGGGCCTGTCCCCCAAGATACCCTAGGTGTGTGCGTTTCCCAGACGTACCGGACAGGAATTTAGCAAGTGCCCTTTTTTACCGCAGTATAAACATAACCCTTGTTTTTTGCGATATAGTCTCTCTGCCTTGGATAGTCTAGTGAAGCCTATTTCCATAGGTTCACTTGTTTCCCATACTGGTTCACTAGACTTCAATGCCAAGGGAGGGATGGCTGGGCAAAACATGCTACTAGGCTCATTATTTTTTGACCGTAACTTACGATCTCTGGCAATTGATCTCTCACGTATTCTGGAGTCAATTATCATAACATACTCAATGTAATCATCTAGATCAATAGGTAGATCTTTAGCAGCGATTTCGTCTTTAATGTGGTCATTCAGGCCTTGAGAGAAGGCTGCCAATAATGCCTCGTTATTCCAACCTACCTCTGCTGCCAATGTGCGGAATTCGATGGCATAGTCGCCCACTGTACGCCTGCCCTGTTGTATCTCCATAAGGCGTTTGGCAGCAGAGGTGGTTCTACCAGGAGGCTCAAACACTCTTCGAAAGGAACGCACAAATTCACTAAAGTTCTTAGTACAAGGTTTAGCATTCTCCCACAAGGGGTTAGCCCAGGCCAATGCTCTGCCAGTGAGCAGTGATATCGTGAACCCCACTTTACTACGATCATTGGGAAATGCGTGTGCCGTCAATTCCATAAAGATTTCGAGTTGATTGACGAACCCTCTGCAGAGACTAGGGTCACCATCATATCTTAGCGGCAAGGGTGCAGAAGCCGTTAACCCTTTAACAGTACCCCCTAGGGGTCTGGTATCACTTTCCGGTGTCTGACTTGGCGAGACCACCGGGCTAGAGCTAGATTGGTCAGCAGGTACCGTGCGTTCAAGGATCGTTTGAATTGCAACTGCCAACTGATCCAAACGTTGCTCGAGCACATCCATCCTCCAATGGATATTCTGTGCGTTACCTTGACCCTTGCTGTCTGAGGTCATGGCCCTTTCGTACTGTCACGGTTTATTATGACTCTCAGACACAAGTTTAGGTAAAAAAAAATCAATTTTATTGAAATAATAAATGATAACTTAGGATGGCAATAACATACATATATATATATACAGAATATAGCACAGACAGAAGGCAGACTCTACCGGTCCTGTCAATATACCGGACAGGACAGTCTTTAGGCTCTACCGGCCTTGCCAATACCGGGTAAGGCAACCTGCAGATGGAATAGCATAACGGTTTTACCGGCCTTACCAAATTACCGGGCAAGGCAGCCTCAATAGATACACAATGTAGGCTCTACCGGCCCTGCCAATACCGGGTAAGGCAACCTCAGATGGAATGTGGTAAAAGGTTCTACCGGCCTTACCAATACCGGGCAGGGCAGCCCAGAGATAATAGCAGCAGTCAGATGGAACTGGCAAATTAGCAGAATCGTTAAGCAGCAAGGCTTTGGAGCAAACCAGCGTCCGCACGCTGGAAACAACACTGAATAGTATAGCCGTAGGCTTAGCGAGCAAACCAGTGACCGCACACTGGAGTAACAAGCGAGTAGTATAGCCGCAAGGCTAGGAGCAAACCAGCCTCCGCACGCTGGGACCAACACAGATTAGTATAGCTGATAGGCTTTGGAGCAAACCAGTGACCGCACACTGGTGTAACAAGCGAGTTTGTATAGCCGCAAGGCTTAGGAGCAAACCAGCGTCCGCACGCTGGGACCAACACAGATTTGTATAGCTGAAAGGCTTTGGAGCAAACCAGTGACCGCACACTGGTGTAACAAGTGAGTTTGTATAGCCGCAAGGCTTAGGAGCAAACCAGCGTCCGCACGCTGGGACCAACACAGAATTGTATAGCTGATAGGCTTTGGAGCAAACCAGTGACCGCACACTGGTGTAACAAGCGAGTTTGTATAGCCGCAAGGCTTAGGAGCAAACCAGCGTCCGCACGCTGGGACCAACACAGATTTGTATAGCTGATAGGCTTTGGAGCAAACCAGTGACCGCACACTGGTGTAACAAGCGAGTTTGTATAGCCGCAAGGCTTAGGAGCAAACCAGCGTCCGCACGCTGGGACCAACACAGATTTGTATAGCTGAAAGGCTTTGGAGCAAACCAGTGACCGCACACTGGTGTAACAAGTGAGTTTGTATAGCCGCAAGGCTTAGGAGCAAACCAGCGTCCGTACGCTGGGACCAACACAGATTTGTATAGCTGATAGGCTTTGGAGCAAACCAGTGACCGCACACTGGTGTAACAAGCGAGTTAGTATAGCCGCAAGGCTTAGGAGCAAACCAGCGTCCGCACGCTGGGACCAACACGGAATTGTAGCAATGTCACCAACGCGACCAGGCAGAAGGTCGCCAGGATACTGAAGACAGGTGATGAGATGACAGGAACCAGCAACGATCAGTCAGGTCAGAAAACAGCAGAGAAGTTCAGCAGGAACTGCAACACCAGAGACTAGGCCGGAACCAGGACTGGAAGTACTTCAGCATGCAGGAAACACTGGAACAGTAGAGATCAGGAACTCAGGAACACATGAGATCAGGAACTCAGGAACACTGGAACAGAGGCGCAGCTATCACTAGCATAGTGATAGCAAGAAGGTCAGAAACAACACGAAAGGGCACTCAAAGGGTGCCCAATCCAGGTTTAAATAGTCAATAAGAGGCGGGCTATCTGCAGACAGCCAATAGAAGCCCCCTACTGGTGACAGACAAGTAACTGCAGCAAATCACGGGCACCGTGATACAATCTAACGGATTATCAGTAAGCCGTTGGGATAGTACCAGTAAAAGAGACTGAATATAGTATTTAGCCTGCAAGAAAGCAAAGAGATGGTGCGACGGCAGAGAATATTTGGATTTCAAATCTGGAAATGAGTATATCAGGTGAGTTAAAGGATCTAACAAGTGACCCACTGACATTATACCCCGGGAGGCCCAATGAAGAAATCGAGCATCCGCCAACCCACCCTGGAAAGAAGAATTGCGAAGGAGGGGAAGAAAAACCGAAACAGAGCGTGATTTGAAAAGATGATATCTAATGTATTGCCAGCCCTTCACAGTTGACGCCAACAATGGATTAGCTACACAAGAAGGGGGAAGAGCGGACAGAGAGGCATGTAAGATATAGGGTAGACTAAGTGATGGACAAAAACATTGATCTCTATTCGAATCCGTGTAAACTGAAGTGTCATCCAACCAATCCTTTGCATACCGAAGAAGGCATACTACATTATAAAATTGTAAATGTGGAAAATTAAAACCCCAGACTTTTTAGGTTGGGTCAACTTGGTCAAGCTCAGTCTGGGACATCCACCTCCCCAGATAAACCCTTGGAAGCGACGGTTAAGTCACTGAATGTCCAGTGCGGATAAATACAATGGGAGCATATGCAATATATATAAAATGCATGGAAAGACTATCATTTTAATCAAATTAATGTGACCAATGAATGATAGAGGTAAAGCCCTCCAAGCAAGAAAGTCAGAAGATAACTTGGTCAACAAGGACCAAAATTAGCCTGATGAAGCATAGAAATATCCTGTGGTAAAAGGATACCCAGAAATTTAAGATGGTGAGTGGACCACTGAAACGGACAAGAAAAGGGCAAGGGAGGGGGAGGCTGCAAAGATAGCCACATTGCCTCAGACTTACCAAAATTGATCGCAAAACCCTCTATTCTGTGGAAATTCTCAAAACCCTGCATGACGGATGGAATGAATAGAGCTTTTTAACCCACTGAATGCTAGAGAGGTATCCAATGCAAGACACCTCACTAGCATTCAAGGGGTTAAAAGCTCAATTTAATTTAACAGGAATGTTTATTTGTCCCCCCCTATGGTGCAGTTGGTTTACTCCAGAAAAAACTACCAAAGAGCCTTAACTCAGGAAGCTAAAGAAGAAAAATTCTGGAGCAAACAAACTGTCCCATAGGGCACAACTAAAAATTCTAATTGAACTAAAAACAGCTTTCCAACCTTGAACTCTAGAGAAGTCTCCAATGCATTGAAAAACAATAGGCTCGAAACCTCTCTGGCATTTAATAGCATAAAAGCCGCATTTAAATCAATGGGATTTTTTTGTGGTTGTTATTTGCCCCTATTATTCAATTGGTTAGACCCAGAAATGTTCATCTTTAGCTTCTTGAATACAGTAGAGGTCAAATTGTTTCTACAAGCATCTAATGTCATTTTCAATGTCATGTCCCACACAACCAAATGGTTGCATTTATATGCCGTAGCCTCCTGTGTAAGGATGAATGAAAAGTTCTGTCTCTGAAAAAAAGCACATTTTCCATGGGAATTTCTACCCATAGACAAACACACAGATTTTCCACTGTTTCGCTGATACTACAGGTCTTCCCATGGGAAAGGTTCCATTTTCTGCTTATGTTTTCAATTGGAGGTAGAACATCTCACCCCATACAATAAAATCCCAGAACATCCCAATATGTAGTGTGGTGTAGAATAGCAGAGTGTAAGTAGATGGAGAGAAATTAAAATAAAAATAACGTTGTTTGGAGTGCTGGCTAAAACTATGAGCAGCAAGAGGCATGGCTCATGTTGCTGATACAGAGTGTTGGTGGAATTCAGCAACACTGGTATTAAAGGAAGCCCACAATGCTCTGACCAAATGGTCTCCAGTCCCTCAATATCATCCCTGGGGTCACTGGGAGCAGTGTGAGCAGAATAGGTCAGCTGCATGTACCTGCTGCTACTGCTGTCAGTGTACCTCCTGAGTTAATAGCAAGTGTGACAGCAGGGTACTCTTTGTCACAAAGAGACTGGTGGTCATGATGAGAATGAGAGTGTTGGAGCAGCTGGTGTGGAAGAGTGTATGAGGGCGTTTTTAGATTGCTTGCTGTATGGCAAAAGGTTTCAGCAGCTTACATAGGTTACGCATTATTTGCCATTGATCAGGTGACAAAGACGCTTCCTCCAAAGCCTTCCAGTTTTGCATTGTACACAAACAAAACTCCATTTTCCCCTAGTGATGGGACAGATTGCTGGGGATGGGACAAGTTATTAGGCTCTTATATGTAATATAAAGCATTGCCAGCACTGTAGGAGAGTCTAAAATGGGCCCTCTGCCTACTCCTCCATGCCCCCTGACAGCAAACCAGAATTGTGTATATATACAGTCGTGTGAAAAAGAATGTACACCCGCTTTGAATTCTATGGTTTTACATATCAGAACATAATCTGTTCCTTAGCAGGTCTAAAAATTAGGTAAATACAACCTCAGATGAACAATAACACATGACATATTACACCGTGTCATGATTTATTTAACAAAAATAAAGCCGAAATGGAGAAGCCATGTGTGAAAAACACCTTATGATTCAATAGCTTGTAGAACCACCTTTAGCAGCAATAACTTGTCCCTCACATCGTTGTGGAGGAATTTTGGCCCACTCTTCTTTACAATGTTGCTTCAGTTCATTGAGGTTTGCGGGCATTTGTTTACACACAGCTCTCTTAAGGTCCCTCAACAGCATTTCAATTGGGTTGAATTCTGGACTTTGACTGGGCCATTGCAACACCTTGATTCTTTACTTTTTCAACCATTATGTTGTAGATTTGCTGGTGTGCTTGGGATCTTTGACTCTAGAACACTTTGGTATACAGAGGAGTTAATGGTCAACTCAATGACTGCAAGGTTCCCAGGTCCTGTGGCTGCAAAACAAGCCCAAATTATCACCCCTTCACCACCGTGCTTGACAGTTGGTATGAGGTTTTTGTGCTGATATGCTGTGTTTGGCGATGTGCATTATGGCCAATTATCTCCACTTTGGTCTCATCTGTCCAAAGGACATTGTTCCACAAGTCTTCTGGTTTGTTGAGATGCAACTTTGTAAACCTAAGCCATGTTGCCATGCTCTTTTTAGAGAGAAAATGCATTCTCCTGGCAATCCTTCCAAACAAACCATACTTGTTCAGTCTTTTTCTAATTGTACTGTTGAGAACTTTAACATTTAACATGCTAACTGAGGCCTGTAGAGTCTGAGACTGGGTTTTTTACATTTTCTCAGAGCATTGCATGGTCTGACCTTGGGGTGAATTTGCTGGGACGTCCAACTCCTGGGAAGATTGGCCACTGTCTTGAATGTTTTCCACTTTTGAATAATCTTTCTCACTGTAGACTGTTGGACTTTAAATTGTTTGGAAATGGCCTTATAACCCTTCCCAGACTGATGGGCAGCAACAGTTGCTTCTCTAAGATCATTGCTGATGTCTCCTCCTTGGCATTGTGTTAACACACACCTGAATGCTCCAGACCAGCAAACTGCTAAAACTTTGGCTTTTATAAAGGTGGTCACACTTGCTGATGATCAATTAATCAAGGGCATTTGATTAGCATCACATGTCTGTTATTTAGCATTTTAATTCCTCTGGAAGCAGTACGGGTGTAGTTAGTTTTTCACACATGGCTTCTACATTTTGGCTTTATTTTTGTTAAATAAATCATGATACAATGTAATATGTTATGTTTTGTTGTTCATCTAATTTTTAAACCTGCTAAGGAGCAGATGATTGTTATTATGTCCTGATTAAAACCATAGAGGGTGTACTTTCTTTTTCACATAACTGTATATATATTTAATGAGACTAGCTTGTGTAAGATTTTCTAATGTTTGTATCCTAGTGAACAATGCCAAGCAGCAGCAGCAAAGGAAAACAAAATTGTATTGTTTGGGTGAACCTAATGCCGATCATGCATTTACAAAATTTGGCCCTGCACAGCTGCTCACACATAAATTGCCAAACACCAAAGTGATTGCACTGCCGTTCTTATAATTTGTATGTGACACGTATATGTTACATGTCAATTTTCAATACCTCAGTAGCTTAGTATTTGCTCATAAAAAGACTGAACTATATATTATAACGTGGAAACCCTTCTTAGCTGGTCATTTCTAGACATCAAACAGCTTTGCAAGTAATTATAACTCATACTTTTATTTATTTCGCAGAATAACATCACAAGGTTTCTTAAACGTGCTATGTGCTTATATAAATGAATACACAACTAACTAATAAAATAACTCACTGTTGGACATATATTGAGATCATGACGTTTAGGTACAAAGAATGTATTTAGATGGTGGATAACACATTTGTTTTCTTTGAACTATCAGATTAAAAAGTCATTTGACATGTGTTTAACCCTATAAGATCCACAGGGGAAAGTAATACTTTGGTCACCACTGATACTTAAAGGGTTAAACCACAATTTTTATTAGTTAATTGCTGCAACTCCTACCTCTGGGTATAATAGCACTGTAATCAGGCAGCCCTCAGTTCCTAGGTGCCACCTTATGCTTCAAACTCTGGAAAGGCAGTTGTTGATTCCTGTTGGATACTGTGGTATTTCCCACCTGTACATCAAGAGGAATTAGGCTGCAAGTGGGAGCTTCAGCTCTTGCAGGAGGTAGGAATTAGATGCTTGAAGGGGATCTTTACAATGAGGGTTGTACATTTATAACACTACTAATTTCACAGGGGGGAGCTGAAAAAGAAAACTAACAGCTACTAATAATAAACCATTTACCTTAGTGTGAGAAAATTGTAATGGCTACTATGTGTCATTTCTGAGTGGCTTGTTTTCCCAAAATTAATCTTTAAATAATACCGGATATAATGTCCACAGAGGTGGAACTGATGCTTAGTTCACATAATGCTAGGAATAGCAGGAGTTTGTGGTCCTGGAGTCCAGCCTCATAAAATCATGCAGACCTTTTTGAGTGCCAGAGGGGTACGCAATGCATAACTCCGCAATGTATTGCATAACCCTCTGTCACTGAAAGGGTTAACGTAAGTGGAGAATTATTATTAGGTGTTCTTTTATCTACTAAACAGCTGAGCTTTAAAATATGTTAATGCTCCAATACACTACAATAGTTCTCTTTGGCACCCAAGTAGTAAAACATTTTTTTCCAGATATTTTTCAACGTACAAAATTACAATCCACTATTACAGGATTTCAAAATAAATAAATAAATAGAAATGGTTAACTTTTTTTATATTAACGCATAGCAAAATATTTAAGTGTGACTTGTGTCAAAACTCTTTAATACCCATGAATTTAAAGTTATTAATTGTTTAATATCAGCTTCCCACCCTTTTACCTCATATAATTTCCTTTTCCAAGAAAGGAACCAAATAGTTGGCTGGCCCAGTGTTATTTAATGCTGACTAAAGTGCTGACTAAAGCTCAGTCAGAGTTCAGGACACTTGAAAATTGTTCATATGGAAACAAATGTCTTTGTGTGTGAGCACCAGGTAGGTTGCCATGGTGACTGCTCAGTCTACTGGGTCAGCCACCTCAATTGGAGAAGTGGCTATTATGAGAACAAGGGTTATGATGGGGGTATATTAAACAATGAATAACTTTTACACCAGTGAGTGTAAAAAGAATATGACTGGTATCAAACTCATTTTTAAAACTTTGCAAAGCATTAAAAGAAAAAGAAAACAATCTGAACCATTACTCTTTATATACTCAAATGTCCATGTTTAACAAGCAGAGTTGTGCCTGAAAGAAGCTTTTCATCCATGGCTGCTTGAGACTCTGTCACATTAGGAAGTGATGTATTGGAAATTTCTCTAGGATACAAGGGCTTATGCAATTTATAACAATTAACCAAAAAGATCCAAAGTTACAATCTAAAGAGTGAAACTAAAACTAGAGTAGCACTCAAGTAATATAACTCTGAAAATGCCATGTTTCTCACACTGTCCACTTATTGCTTTTCAGCATCAGTTGGACTACATCTGCCATCACCCTCAGCAGACCTGCAGCTGAAAGGTTGCAGGTTGCCTACACAATACTTATGATTGCAATGGGCTATTGGCCTTATAATAATAATAATAATAATAATAATAATAATAATAAAAGAGCATTTCTGGAGCCAACTGATTGCACCATAGGGTACAGATAATAATTTCAATTGATTTAAATGGGGCTTTTACTGTATACACTGAGAGAAAGGAACATTGGGATAAAAAAAAAATAATCTTGTTACACCATCACAGTAAAGACACTATAACTGTCCCATGTCTTTCGATGCAACAAGCCAAGGTACTAAAAGGTCTCCTTTGGGAACATAGCATTATAGTATGATTTGGGTTGTCTTCAATACATATTGATTACTATAATATCACAGTCTCCTTACACAACTCCAAAATACTGACAATTTCAGGGTGTGCTATAAAGCAAGGTTATAAAGAATCCACCTCATTCTTTATTTTTGGCTAAAAGTTGTCCTCCCACAAAAGGCAGGAGGGCTGATGCACTTCGGGAGCAAACCAACTGCACCATAGGGGTCAAATACAATTCCCCATTGCTTTCACTGAGGCATTTAAACCCTTGACCGCTAGAGAGGTCTTCACTGAAAACTAAGCAAAGAGTTGGCAACATCTCTAGCATCCAAGGGGTTCAAATCCACTACTGAATTATGGTGCAGTTGGCTTGCTTCAGAACTGAGCACCTTGAGGTCAAAATTTATAAGCCCTGCAGGGTGCCCTACAGTTGCCCCCCCCCCATTTACTCCTTACTGTATTGTGTTTAAATTAGAGTTCATGGGGAATAATTACTTTTTAATGCCTTGAGTGTGTTGGAGACCATTCTAGCATTCAAGAAGTTAAAAGAACCATTTAAAGTAGAACTATCACCCCAAATAGTCATATAGCGATAAGCTTACAAATTGTACTCAACATAAATACAGCATTATTAAGAAATCCTACTTCTTCTGAGACTCAGAGCCAGGCTTCTTGGTTTAGAGGTATCTGCACACCTGTACCGTCAGTCCCTTCCTGTTACCTCAAGGTACAATGCAACGCCTACTAGAGGAGACCAGGAAAGACAGTGCAGACGCACAGATGTCTCTAAGCCTGGTCGACAGTCTCAGATGAAGTAGGATTTATTAATAACACTGTACTTATGCTGGATAATAGTACTATTTGTAAGCTTATGGCTATATGATTAATTATTGGGGGGACTTTATTTGGGGTGATAGTTCCACTTTAAATCAATGACAATGTATATTTGATGCCTGAGGTGTAGGTTGTTTGCCCCAGAATTGCTCCACATTTGGATTCATACATACGGCCTATTGAAACTATCTAAAAACATTGCAATCTTGAGTTTATTCCACATGCTCATCCCTGCACAATAGTAAAACTCATAACAAATACAAACACCTGGGAACAGCTGCCAGCTATTTCAGTCCATAACATATTGAGGCTGATGTACTAGAAGAACTGGGACAATTGCTCCATGGGGACAAATACAAAAGCCCAAGTTCTTTTTGCTTGAAATGGGGATTGTAACCCCTTGACTACTTCAGAGGTCTCCACTTTCTAGCATTTAATGTATTAAAAACTCAATTTAGATTAATGGAAATGTTTATCTCTTATTGTGCCACTCTGCCACAATTGCTTCAGTTCTTTTTAGCATATCAGCCTTACTGGAACGTTCCTTTTACTCATGAGACTCACATAAACATTAACATAAATCTGTTAATAAAGACACAGCCAATACACCTTCAGTTGTCTGGGTATTGTCTTCAGACCTGCAAAAGGATCACAGAAGTGCTCATTAGAATGGTGACAATGTTGTTTTTCTGTGGTTGTTCATCATATAGCAGTTCAGTATTTCTAAGGTAATGTGACTAGACCTCTCATTTAATGCATGATATTTATGAAAAATAATGAATGAAGGGTTTTCCAGTTTAAAGGGCATTTATGTTTCACAATGGGTGCAGATTTTGTAAAACAACTCCTATCAGCAGTTCAGGGGGTTGGGTCAGAAAACAGACCTCTTGGCTGGAACACAATGTACAATTATGTGGCTTTCAGCTCAGAACTTATGGCTTACATCTGCAGTGACCATAGACTCTGCTTTCTAGCACAATACAGAGGGTCTATGTCCCAAACCAAGTCTCTGGGTTTTCTGAGTTAATTACCATGTCTCTGGGACAGGGGGTGATGTTTCGGGTAAGTGAGTTTCTTGCTATCCCTGTCCACTCCCCCACCCATTTTGGTCATTCCCCATCCCATTCTGCTTCTTTTCAAGACAAACCCTGCCTTTCCGCAATCCAGTCCTGCCCTCTGGCGTTAAGCCGTCCATACTTTATGATGTGAATCTCATCATTTGGACACTCCCACCCCCAGCTCCAGTTGTGACTTCGGGGATAATGGACATCAAGGTTCCTAGCTATGGCTCTGTGGAGACTTTTATTATGCAGGACATGAAACTGTCCTGTGCAATGCAACATCAATAAACAAGGGGAGATGTGTCTCTTACACCCCCCTCCCAATGCTCCTCCGTTGGTCCACCGGGGCTTACAATATTGCATCCAGCTTAATCCGCAGGTGTATTCCTAGGAGTACAATCTAACGATAGGGATCTATCTGATGATAGCTGCTCCTTAAATGGGAGGTCTGGTCACCTTAATCTAATGTGACAAGAACATGTCTTTAAGGGAGTAAGTCATGAAAGTGCCTGTATGTCTTGCTGGCCATTTGCGTGTAATTACATTTTGGAGAAATTAACCCGTAATTGTTTGTGGCACAGTGTGGTACTTTGTGATAAATAGTTTATATGCTGGACCAATATTATCACACACACTGAGCCATGAATGAATGTTGGAGGGAGTGCTTGATATCGCAGCAAGCAATGTGTTTAGGCCTTGAACTTAACTAATTAGTATACCACACAGGGAATTAGCATAAAGTGCCACACTGTGCAACAAAAAAAAAAGATTTTCCCCAAAAATTATTAATTTTACAGAAAATGGCTAGTACAACATATAAGAGGATTTTAGTCTTACCTGTTCAATCCTTTTCTCTTAGTCCATACAGTTAACTGGTAACTTTGGGGAGGCCATCCACCCCTTTAAGTAGGCCTTAACAATTCTAGAAATGAATGCAGGGGGTGGAGCCTACCTTCCCTCCTTGGCTGCAGCTAGCCAACCAGCTCCAGAAAGATTTGAGACATTAACTATGACTAGATATTGGAAGGAAAGAAGACTGCTGTGAGCGTGACCCCCACTGTCTGCCACAAGACAGCCAAGCATGGTCTCTTGACAGGGTGGGAGACCAGTAACCTGTATGGACTAAGAGAAAAGGATTTATCAGGTAAGACTAAAATCCTCTTTTCTCTGCCGTCCAATACAGGTTACTGGTAACTTTGAGATGTCCAACCACTGAGTTTCCCAGAGGTGGGAAGTAATGCAAGGACCAGGCGCAAGGCCCCCAAAATCACCAGCACGTATATGAACCATCAGATCAGAGATAGCCCAACAACAATAAAGTGTCAACGGACACTGAACAGGGGTAACAACACTCCAAACTGTTACACAGCACACTGAACTAGAGCCAACAGGGCTCAAAAGAGAAAGAAGCACCAAGAACCGAAGAAGATCTTAGGCAGGCAAAAATGACTCCAGGATTTTCCTCCCAAAGCTGGCATTAGCCGATGCCAACACATCAACACGGTAGTGCTTCGAAAAGGTGTGCACAGATGACCAGGTGGCAGCCTTGCACAACTGATCAGCAGAGGCCTGATTCTTGTAAGCCCAAGAGGCCCCAATAGATCAAGTAGAATGAGCCGTGACCCTGAAAGGGACAGGCTTCTTCCTCAGCTCATAAGCCTTACGAATAGTAGACTTGATCCAAGAAGCAATAGTCACTTTGGATGCAGGTCTTCTTGCCCTGGGACCCTCAGGAATGATGAACAGCGCGTCTGATTGCCTGATAGACTCAGTGCGATGTATATAAAACTTGAGACAACGCACCACTTCTAACAAGTGGAGATCCCTCTCCTTATCAGAGGCAGGGTCAGGGCAGAAAGAGGGCACTACAATCTCCTGATTGATGTGGAACTCCGAAACCACCTTGGGAAGGAACTCCTGAGAGGTGCGAAGCACCTCCTTGTCCTTGTGAAACACCAAAACTGGTGGTCTACAGGACAGAGCATGCAACTCCGCGACACAGTGAACAGACACGATCGCCAGGAGAAAGGCCATTTTCCACGTCAGAAGACATAGAAGAATAATAGCCAAGGACTCAAAGGGAGGGCGCTGAAGGACACCTAGAACCAGATTAAGATCCCACTGAGAAGCAGGATCCTTAAAGGCAAGGCGAGTATGAGCAACGCCCTGGAAAAACACATTGACATCAGGAAGGATAGCAATGCGCCTCTGAAAGAAAATAGAGAGAGCAGAAGTCTGAACCTTAAGGGAACTCAAACTGAGGCCCTTATCCACACCGTCCTGCAAGAAGCCCAAGACCGAGGGTAGATCAAATTCCTGAGACAAGTCCCTATCGGCACACCAAGATAGGAAGGTCGACCAGATACGATGGTAAGCCTTTGAGGAAACTGGCTTGCGAGCACTAAGCATGGTAGCCACCACACCGGAAGAAAAACCTTTCTTCATCAATGACGAGGATTCAATTTCCAAGCCGTCACAGCTATGATGAACGTCTTCTTTCCACAGGTAACCGCCACTGACAGATCCAGAAGCTCCAGAAACCAAACTTGTCGAGGCCAGTACAGAGAAACCAGAATGACTGGACAATGCTCCAGTCGCAGTTTCCGTAACACACTGTGCAACATAGGAAGGGGAGGGAAGATGTAAGAAATTATGTTTTAAGCGGCTCCAAAAGTGTATGAATACAATTTTTAGTTGTTTTGCAAACTGCTACAAACAGACATATCACAGCATGTGCCCGCTGGACAAAAAGACCTCCCTTGGTCTAATTAAAGATACAGTTACACCGCAGTCTGCTGCACTATGACTCGATACATCCATAGAGTAAAACATAAAAACCATATTTATTCCATCAATTAAAAGCATAATAATACTCAGTCATTATGATTAAGCGGTGAATACGCGAAACACGTTGATGTCTCCATACCTCCGGCCATCTGGGGTGATATGTTAGTACGAATCTTAGGATTTGATAAGTATTATTATGCTTTTAATTGATGGAATAAATATATTTTTTATGTTTTACTATATGGATGTATCGAGTCATAGTGCAGCGGACTACAGTGTGAAGGAAAGATGTAAGCCAGGGGAAATAACCAAGGAATGGACATGGCATCCACCGTTAGAGCTAGAGGATACCTCCAGCAAGAGCAGAACATCAGAACCTTCCGGTTGTGCCTTGTCGCCATCAGGTCCATGCAAGGAAGACCCCACTTCTGAACAATGAGGGCGAACACCTCTGGGTGCAGTTCCCACTCTCCGCTATCCACCGTGTGTCGAACGAGGAAGTCTGCCATGACGTTGTCTACACCAGGAATGTGCACTGAGGATATGGCCGGAACATGTTCTTCTGCCCAGGACAAAATAGCCTTGACATCTAACCAAGCGGCGAGACTTCTTGTTCTGCCCTGTTTGTTGATGTAAGCCACAGCCGTGGAGTTGTCGGACTGAACCCGGACTGGGCATTCTTCCAGCTGGGGCGTCCAGTGATGAAGGGCATGAAATATTGCCCGAAGTTCCAATTCATTGATGGGAAGGAGAGATTCCTCCGGAGACCACCGTCCCTGAGCACTCGGGTGACCCAGGACCGCTCCCCAGCTGGAGAGGCTGGCATCCGTCATCACCATGGTCCAGAAGAATATCAGGAAGGACTTGCTCTTCAGGAGACTGGAGAGGTCGAGCCACCACGACAAACTCAGTTCCACATGAAGAGGGAGGGATACTGACGTCTGCAGAAGGTCCAGCTGACCCTTGCATACCTGGATCACAAACCGCTGGAGATCCCTGCTGTGAGCCATGGCAAAGGGGACTGCTTCCATGGTGGAGATGAATTTCCCCACCAGAGAGGATAGCTTCTTGGCTGGAACTGGATCTTGAGCTAGAAAAGCCGAAACCCTGTGTGCGATCTGGTGAGCCACTTCCTCCGTGAGAAACACCATGCTCTGCTGAGTGTCGAAGGGAAGGCCCAGGAAGACCAGACGATGGGACGGGACAAGATCCAACTTGTCCAAGTTGATGGGTTAGAGCGTGAATGCAGTCCTGAACCTGCTGACGAAGAACTTCTGCAGAGGGGGATTTCAGAAGCAGGTCGTCCATGTATGGAGAAACTCTGATGCCGTCCCGGTGGAGAACGGACACTGAGGCTCCCAGGACATGGTTGAAGACCTGAGGCTCTGTAGTCAGACCAAAGGGAAGAGCTGGGAACTGAAAATGCCCTTGGTCGCAGGCAAATCTGAGATACTGACAGCTCTCTGGATGAATGGTGATATGTAAATACGCATCCTGAAGGTCCTGAGAAGCTAGAAATTCCCCAGGAATCATAGCAGCAATCACCGTCCTCAGGTACTTCTGGTGATAATGAGACAGGATCACAAAGGAATTGAGATCCTTAAAGTTCAAAACTGGACGACAACCGCCATCCTTCTTGGACACTACGAAGAGGTTTGAGTACAAACCCGTACCTCTGTCCTGAACTGGAATGGGTTCCAAAACATCCTTGTCCAGAAGAGACTGGATAGCGCTGTTGAAGAGACAACGTTTTTCCACTCCCTGGGCCGTATGAGAGGGGAAAAACGAAAAGAAGGAAGAGAGCTGAAAGGCATCCTATACCTTTCTGCCACTACTTGTAAAACCCAATGGTCCACCACTGAACCCTCCCAAATGCTGTGATAGTGACGAAGACGACCACCCACAGCTGAATGGGGACCCGGGTTCGGCGAATCATGCCGGAGAAGTCTTGGAAGCCTTGGGCTTGGAGGAGATCTTGGGCTTCCATTGCTGTTTGGGCTTGGAGGAGGCACATGGAGCTGAGGGAACCGCCTGGTTCGCCAGACGTTTCTCAGTCTGAAAGGGACAAAAAAAACCTGTTACGCTTAAGAGGAGTTTTCCTCCTGGGGACCAAGGGCAGATGAGTACTCTTACCTCCAGTGGCCTCACTGATTAGATCCTTAAGATCTGGCCCAAATAAGGATGTACCCTGAAAGGGCAAGGACAAGATCTTGAGCCAAAGAGCTCGCCTGGCAACCACAGACATGGTGGAAATCCTTGCCACCAGACGGATAGCATCAAATAAGGCAGCAGAAACATAGTGCTGGGCCTCAGATATGTTGGCAAGAAGCCGCAACATATCAGAAGATGAATCACCCCGACGTACAGCTAGGGTGAGTTTTTCAGTCCAGACCGCAATGGCCCGGTTAACCCATGCTGCAGCGAATGCTGAAAGCATGGCAGTACCAGCAGTGGCAAAAATGGACTTGAGGGAAACCTCAAGCTTCTTGTCATTCCAGTCCTTCAGAGAGGACGCATCAGAAACTGGTAAGGCTGTAGACTTAGATAGCCTTGAGACAGGAGCATCCACCTTAGTGGGATGAACCCATTGAGCAAGTGCCACCTCAGAAAAGGGGTAAAGCTTAGCAAACTTCTTGGAGACAGAAGGCTTTCTGTCCGGAGATTTTCACTCATCAGCCACTAGGCGGTCCAGAGTGGGGTTAGGTGGAAAACCAGTATGAGTCTTTATAGGCTCCTGGAATACATCAGAGGGATCTGAGGAAACCTTCTGAACTGGGGGAATGTTTAGCGTGGATCAGGCCCTCGGATGAGGGTTCTGGATCAACCTCAAAAGGATCCCCAAAAAATTGAGAGGAGCCCACAGCAGAACATTCCTCAACATCTGAATCCACCAACAGTTCCTCTTCAGAGCAAATCTGAAACATCAGGTACTCCTTGCGGTTTGGGCAGGGAAGATCTGACTGAGGAAGGGGTCTGCCAGGAATGGAAGACCCCCTGTAACTGGGATGGAAAGAGTTGCAGCCTAGACCTGAGGTCACTGGTAGCAGCGTTGAACTCTTGCACCCAAAATGGCTCTAATGCATGGCTGGAGGTCCCTGGGATAGACTCAGGGACATCAAAACATGCTGGGCATAAATAACCTGAGAATCCTCTAGGCAACCCTGTATGACATGAGGAACAATGCGCAATGGGGGATACAGAGACCCCAGCATCCTTCGTCTTAGGCCTGGTCTCAAGCTCCAACAGACATTCTCACAGTGTCAACAAAGTTCAGAATAATTAATCACCCAATTTACAGTGGGTAAGATTAAAATTTCACCCCAGAAATTGCTAAAATACACTGGCAGATGAAGGGTTAATCTGAAAAGGAGAGAAGGAGAGTCCAAGCACTGCGTAGGATACTCATTCTGTAAAGCTCACAAGATGGCTGCCGCGTCAGGAGCCAATCAGAAACGAGCGCTCGAAGCAATCGCTCATGGGAAATGTAGTTTTACCCAGAACAAGTACCCCAACAGTGCCCAAAGCCCCCTGAGCCCCCCAACACATTTGCAATGTTAAACGGATGATAGAGCAAGGTCAGACAGTTAAAATGAGCCATCTCTGTAGTCGCTGGGTTGAGCAGTTGCAGAGATATGCCCCAAACTGTACAGTCCCATAGAAGTGAATAGAGCAATGGCGTCTATGCGGTAATGCGCTCCCACTCAATTTTGTCAAAGTTATAACTGAGATTTAAAAATACATGAAACATCACTAGAACATGTAATCAGACCCAGAAAACACTGAACCCAGGAGGGAAAGTGCCAATAACCACCCCAAAAGATGCCAGCCAGCAGTTAAAGGGTTAATTTACCACATAAAGTTGCTCCAAACACTGCCTGAAATAACAGAAAGACCCAGTTAGTGCAGGAGTGTGCAATATGAACTCCTAGGAATAACCCCTGTTCGGAGGGGCACTGTGGGACAAGTGGACCTGCAGCACTCAAAGGGTTGCTCACCTTTCCTGCAGATCTTCTGTCTTCAGATTACCATGTAGTAAGAAGTAACCTCAGTGAGTAACTCCTGGGGAAGCACATGGAATCAAGATTTTCCCCCTCAGGGCTTAAGGTCCACAAAAAGCACCTGGATACTGAGCTAGCCACATCTAAGGGCATTGTCAGTTATGGTAATCCGCCTAATGGTGAAAAAATAAAAAATGTTTCTAAAACTATAGCAGAACTGTTCTCTTGCCTGTGTTATCTTCACCAAAGAACAAATCTTTCTGGAGATGGTTGGCTAGCTGCAGCCAAGAAGGGAAGGTAGGCTCCAAACCCTGCAGTCATTTCTAGAATTGTTCCTCCTACGTAAAGGGGCAGATCACCTACCCAAAGATACCAGTACCCTGTATTGGACGACAGAGAAAGGTATTTTGTAAATGCCCTATAAAACAAACTAAACGTATTGTGATAGCTTCCCTATAACCCTTCAGCATGCAATGCACACACATCATCCTTAAATGGTTAAGAGAGATTGTCATCATATTATGAACTAATAGTGACCCCTTATAGACCACAATAAATTAGCAATGCAAAAAAAAAAAAGGACAAAAACAAAAAAACCTATAGACTTCTATTAGGCAACCAGAGGCCTCGTGCAGCCCTCAAATCCTTTTCAGGCAGCTGATAATTATTTTCTCTGGTACAATAAAAACACTGTACATAATTGTATTTACTAGTGTTGAGCGAGCGTGCTCGGCCGATGCTCGGATCGGCTCGAGCATCGCTCTGCTCGGCACATGGCGGTACTCGTACGAGTACCGCCATGTGCTCGCCCGACATGTTCGGGTGAAGAGGATCTGTGCCGGAAGAGGCACAGATCCGAAGACGCTCCGCTGGACCACCAGGGAATGGAGGTACGGGGGCATTGCGGAGATGAAGGGGGCATTGCGGAGATGAAGGGGGACATTGTGGAAGAGGGGCATAGACTCTATGCCCCTCTTCCACAATGTCCCCCTTCATCTCCGCTATGCCCGTCTTCCACAATGTGCCCCTTCATCTCCGCTATGCCCCTCTTCCACAATGTCCCCCTTCATCTCCTATGCCATAGAGGAGATGAAGGGGGACATTGTGGAAGAGGGGCATAGCGGAGATGAAGGGGGACATTGTGGAAGAGGGGCATAGACTCTATGCCCCTCTTCCACAATGTCCCCCTTCATCTCCGCTATGCCCCTCTTCCACAATGTCCCCCTTCATCTCCGCTATGGCATAGGAGATGAAGGGGGACATTGTGGAAGAGGGGCATAGCGGAGATGAAGGGGGACATTGACCAGGCACCCTCCGCTCATCAGAGCAGGGGGCGCCTGGTTTAATGCTCGAGTGCTCCCATTCATTTGAATGGGGCTCAGGTGCTCGGCCGAGCACTCGAGCATCAGGGGGTGCTCGGTCAGAGCACCCGAGCACCCGAGCATCGGGGTGCTCGCTCATCCCTAGTATTTACCTTTTCTTTCTAAAATAAAATACTGTCTCATGTTTTACTTACAACATTCTTCTTTATACTCCTGCCTAACTCTTAATTCTGTTCATACTCCTACTTTACTCTTAACCCTTTGAATGCCAGAGGGGTATGCACTCTGGCACTCAAAGGGTTAATTATGTTGGTCATTCTGGAGCAAACCAACTGCTGCACAGAGAACAAATGAAAATTCCTAATGTACATCATTGGTCATTTTTGCAATGCATTGAAGACCAGTTAAATGGCTCACTGTGAATTTGGGGGATTTCAATTTGTTCCTTTTTTGGTGCAGCTTATTTTCCTTAGAATTGGTCTACTTTTAGTTTTGAACATATGGCCCTACCTCCTATTCCCAATAAGAATTCCAACCCTTTGTGGATCTAAGCAATGGTGTGCACTAAAATGGTTTATGCTCTTTGACCACATGTGGTGATCCTTGTCTTCTGTGGTATGATGTTGAAGTTTATCTGGTCTCCGTCACACTACATTTTAGCTGCCGAAGACCTCAGCACATTCTTGTGATTACCTTGTGCCAGTTCCATTTTATCCTTATGTTTATGTATAAACTTGAACTAAAATCATATAATAATATAATATACCTTACCATGATCAGAAAATCCTGAAAGCCCCATGAATTCTGCCCTCTGTTGAAGACATAAGTGTCATGACAGTTCCTAGCAGAACTAGAGGACCTCAGACTCTGCTCACAGCACATGGTAATGTTAACCCTTTAAGAACCACAGATGTGTGCAATGCATTGCTTCGTGATGAGTAGTACACCTCTTTGATCCTTAACCCTTTGAGTGCCAAAGGGGTATGCAACGCATTGCAAAGCAATGCATTGAGTACCCCTCTGGCACTCAAAGGGTTAAATAGGCTTGAACAAATAGGCTTGAAGAAAAGATGCAATAGTAAGGGGGGGGCTAGTGCTGTGAGATGTTAGTAGTCCTATAAGGACCAATGGGGGGAGGGGTAATACACTGCAAAACAATGTGGTGCATCTGGTCCTTTAAAATTAAACAGAGGCAGTTTGAGGTTGAATATGTAGTCCTCAAGGTGAAACTTGCAGCTACTACTCTTCATAAATATAGATTATATACATAAGACATATATAAAAGCTGTATGAAGGAACCATACTTGTGTAAGTCCTTCTGTTAAAAAATTAAAGGAGCAACAGAATGTTACTATGAAAAAAAATACATACTGTAGGAGTTTCCCTGCTGAATAAAATATGGGTATGTCTATTGATAGAAGATTTTCATTCACAAGTTATTACAGAACCAAAACCTTCTTCTAATCAGACTGACAGAAACATGACTAACTGGTGTTTAGAAGGCAGTGTGTAAAAAACAGGGTTTAACTTATATATGACCAATCTTGTTTATATATGTTCACATTAGGTGGCTGGGGAGACAAGGGGTTAGTTATTTTTTTTATATCAAATGGCTGCTAACCCCCTCAATTGCTGATGCAGCAAAGTTGCTGTGATCTGGCAGAGGAGAGGATAATCACGGGTGTGTGCGGGTAGGGAGGCTGTGAATATAGGGAGTTAGGCAGGGGACGGGGCAGGCTATTGGCCCCCCCGTTTCCCCTGCCTGATCTAGTCCAAAGTCCTAGTGAAAAGCAACGTGTTGGAGGCACTCTAGTACTTGAGGGGTAAAAAGCCCAGTTTAAATCACCAGGACTTTTTATTTGTCCCATATGGTGCAGCTGGTAGTATGTTGGAAAAATGCCTCACCAAAGTATTTACTCCTTGGATTCAGCATTCAAGGGGGTTAACCCAGAAATAATAATTCACCAGAAATGTTAAATATAAAGGAAAAATGTAAACCTCTTCTGTCTGCTTCTCTAATGTTTCTCTGACTTTCTCTGGGAGTGTAGTATAGATTTCCTCTTCAACCAAAAGCTGACTCCTTCTGAGAAAAGGACAGTTGCCTATTTCAGCAGGAAGAATCTCATACTTATTCTCAAATAATTCCAGGTGCCGGAGCTGCATTAAGTTTCCAATCGCTGGTGGGATGAGGTCTATATTGTTGTGTGATACAATAAGCACACGTAAATTAGTACAGGCAAAAAGTTCTTCTGGTAATTCTGATAGTTGGTTGTGGTCAATTGTAAAGACTTGGAGATTATGCAGTTTGGCAATGTTTTTGGGAATGCTTGAAATGTGGTTGTATGAAAGAGCAAGATGTCTCAGCCTGGTAAGCTGAAATAACTTGGGTGGTAGGTCAGTGAGCTTGTTATTGTTTAAGTTGAGCAATTCTAGGAATGTCACCTTTGCAATATGAGGAGAAATAACTGATATTGCATTGTAATGAAGCTGTAGGGATGTTAATTTTTTGAGATTATGAAAAAGCATAACTTCATTCATATTAGATAAATTATTGTCTTTAAGATTCAGATCTTGGAGGTTGTGGAGGCTCAGAACTTCAGATGGAATTCTTTCTAGTTCACACTGAACAAGTTTTAGGCTACTCAAGCCACAGAGCTTTTTCATGTTTGTCAGGTCCTTTAATCTGTTTTTCTGGTTGTGTATACTAAGATGGTGAAGGTGATTTGCAATATCTAATAGAACAATAGGAACCTTAGTAAAATTTGATTTAAAATGAAGAGACCTGAGGTTTTCAAGTTCACGAAATGACTGCAGAGCAGTTTTGCTGTCTAATTGAAGACTACCTTCAAAAAAAAGCTCCCTCATTTTTTTTAAATTATAAATCCAAAGGGGTATCTGATTGGGACTATCAAATCTGATGTGGACCACTTGCAGGTTATGTTTTAGAAATTGCAGTGCTTTTGAGTCTACCTTCACAGTGCTGTTTAAAATCCATATTTCTCTTAATGATGCAAGCTTTGAAACAATTGGTTCAATGTTTGCATCAAAGATCATTTCAAGCTTGAGGACATCTAAATTAGGCAGGTCGTACACTGTTGAAGGAATTGCCGGCAATGCTAAGAGATGAAGTTCATACTTGTTATTGGCATTGATAACTGTATGCTGTAACAGTTTATTTTCAGTCCACTCAAAGTTCAGATTTATCTGGAGCAGCTTACTTTCACTAACATCAGACAGAAAGATGGCAAAATGTTTGGCGTATAAACGGTCATATTGATCTATCAAATGCAACAAAAATGCAAAATCATTTTTCACATCTGGAATATCCTTAATATTTGTCTCCTCTCGAACATTTTCAAACGAATATTCTTTCAACTTGAAAAAGAAGATCCAATATAATGTGTACAAACAGGTGAAACTGTATAATATGAGTATTGCTATATAAGAAAATGATAACATTCTAAACATATGGAACAATCCATGAATACAGAAGAAATCAGTGCATCCAGTTGGTTGAGAGTCATGAACACAGTGAATGATATAGTTCATGCGAGGTGCTAAAACTGTAACATAAGATAAGATGCAAAGTGTTTGAAAAAAGCGGAAGATGGTTTGTCGAATGTACATCTTATAAAGAATATCTCCATCTTCTGTATGAAGTCTGAACTTTTTCACTTTCTCAAATAAAGCTTTAGCCTGCTCTGCTTCCTTCTTATCAAGGAGGTGCTTTTTTATATCACTAGGCTCTGGTGTGTGTGTAACCGAAACATTTTCTAATGGTAATAAATCTTTAGCTTCAGAAAGTTTCTCAGTAGATGATTTTGTTTCCTGAGGCAGAGAACTGTCAGTGGCAGTGGTGATATCTGATATTGATGAAAATGTCTTCTTTGTGGTTAAGTTGGTTAAGTATTTTTGGTCAGGATGATTATAAACTGCATCAGATAATGTCTTGGTTGTCCAGGGAGAATCTATACATTTCAAAAGAACAGACACAAAATGTTCAATTTTGGAACTGGTTCCAGGAAACTTAAACCAGAAGTTTGCACATGCCATGAAAACTAGTGAGTGTAGAAGAACCATGAATGGAAAATATTTTGAGTACCATAAGGTTGCCATGTCATAACACCATTGATCCATTGTAACGTATTGTTGTCTGTCCATAAAAACACGTATATCTAATTTTTGCTCAGAAAAAGCTTCTAGGATTGTTGTATTCCATTTTAATGTCTTCATATCAAATCCATGTGGAGCTGGGATACAAAGTATTTTTGATGCAGAAGACATCTAGAAAAATATAAAATGAATGTATGAGTATACAAGGATTTAAGCACAGTTTACACAATACACATTTTCACAAACATTGCTAGAAACGTATACTTTTTACTTGAAATGCATGTGTATCCATTAATACAGATAGATATCTCAGAGAACTTAAAATTAGGGCTAATCAGTTTTCCTCTGAAGACAAGAATATGTGATGTAAAACAAGGACGTAAATGAGGTGCCCAATAGTGCCATGAAAATAAAAAGCACAGCTATTCAGGAGGGTTAAGTATTTTGCCCATGTTTCAATAGCTATCTGAAGCATATGCTGTACAGAATCACAAGAAATGCTAGCTCAATCAATGGCTCACTGAAAATGAAGAGAGGGGAAAGTATGAGTGTTTTTGTCCTGTCCTAGCTCTGGCTGCACCACTAATCTACAAAGACAGATGCTAAGGACAGGATGAAACTATTCAAACTTTCCTTTTCTTCAGTTTCAGTGAACCATGAGCATATCTGTCCTGCAGAGCATGACATCCTCATATCAGGCAGCTGGACTGGAGAGTCTAACGGTATATCTGATACCTATGCTTGAGCTGGGGCTGGAAAGCAGTTGAAGGGAGGTACAAATCCATGCAAAAACTAATGAATGGAAGACCTTGAATGGAGATACAGCTACTTACCATGTGTATCCACACAGGGACAGGTCCAGGAGTCCAAGGAAGCAGTAGGCTTAGTGCAGAAGAACTGGGACAGGAAGACAGGAATGGCTGAATATCCATTCCATATCATTAAGTTTAGCCTCTGCTTCATTTGATTCAGAAACTATAAGTTTAACCCAAATTACTTCTGAAGTGGGCAGACCCTTTTCCAAAGCTTTGGGATGCTGACTCCATGCATGTAAGATTGTGTTTCTCTCCGTATACTTCACATACTATGTGGTTTGTGTCCATACTCCTACCTTACATATCAATACATCCAAATAGTTAATCTCACCAATACTGAAATTGATGGTTAATTTGATTGGTGGTTCAAGATTATTCAGAGAATTAAAAGACTCTATCAATTTCAATTCTCTACCAGTCCATACCATAAACAAGTTGTCAGTAGACCTGACATAAAACTTAATATGTTGCAAATACTCAGACTTCATGATATGGATCTGTTCATAGTGCCACATGTATGCATTGGCATACAGTGGCACTATGGACGACCCAATCGCAGTTCTTGTCAATTGGATGCATATATATCGTCCTCAAATTTAAAGTAATTCCTGGTAAGGATCAAATCCTCATGTCCAACCACATAGTCAATTTCTTCTGCTATATAATTTCGACTATCTGCTAGTAACCGGAATACAGCCTCCTTTCCCCCATCATGAGGGATACATATGTATAGACTTGTGATGTCCATGGTTACAAGCATAAAGTCACCACAGTCCCAGGTTAATCCATTCAATTTATTCAGGAATCTGTGGTGTCCTTAACAAATGTAGGGATACTTTGGTTAAATATAAAATCAATATACTGAGCCACCAGGTATGTCAAATACCCCCTTGCTGACACTATGGGTCTCCCAGGTGGGTTCTGTAGCTTTTTATTAATTTTTGGCAAACAGTACCGTACGGGGTAACTGGATTTCTCACTCTTAGAAAAAAGAGCGCTAGATATGTACATCAATAAAGGATGGAATATTGACTTCAAAATGAGGTGCATATCTAAGAGGGTATGCCAATAATTTCCTGTGGAACTACGTCAGGTTTATTGATGACTTGTTTATGGTATGGACTGATGGAGAAGTGAAATTGATAGAGATTTTTTAATTCTTTGAATAGCAGTAGATGAACTATTTGGATGTATGGATACGTAATCAATTAATGTGGGTTACACATATAGTTTACAAATCAAATAAAGCAGAAATTAGTTGAGAAAGGGTCACAATAAGGAGGATATCTTAAGATGCACTCAAACAGTGGCGGAGATGGATAGGTATACATTATTAACAAATTCACGCCAGAAAGATAGTGAGTGATAGAATGATAATCACTACCACATGATTGTTACAGATACCTAGTTCCAGCGCCGCTGTCGATGATGACTCAGGAGGCTTCGATATGTTGCATCGTTTCCTCCCAGACATCATTGATGGTGCCAGGTTTGGGAGTGCTTGGCGGCACTATCGGGCGTCCGTGTCCTCTTGCCAGCTGGGTTTGGTGCTTGATTTGACGCAGGTGCAGGCCACTGGTTTGAAGCATCACGATGCATCATTCATGGGCATGAAGCGGCAGAATGACGCAGGCTCTTCTTTTATGCTGTATCGGCTGATATCTCCTCCCATCTACTTCCTGGGCTGGGCTTTAAAAGGGAACTGAGACAATTCCCAGTTGCCCTTGCATTGTTGTTCAACACTGTTCTTTTCCCTTGGGCTCTGTGTATGACCCAGCTTGTCTGACCATCCATCCTGGTGCTGACTTGTGGCTCTGTCTGTCTATTCTCCTGCCTACTCCTTAAGTATAGCAGACACCCAATCTGGTGCAGATCTGTGGCTCTGGCTGACTACCTGTACTGTGTATGACCCGGCTTGTCTGACCATCCATCCTGGTGCTGACCTGTGACTCTGTCTGACTATTCACCTGCCTTCTCACTGTTTATAGTAGACACCCAATCTGGTGCGAACCTGTGGCTCTGGTTAAGATCTACATTTTGTATTCACGGATTGAGACTGGGTTCTCTCCCCGTTGCATTCCCTATGGGAGTTTTCCTTATTCAGACTGACGGCAGTCTTGCGTTAGTATTATCTCCCTATCAGTTACCACCTTTGGGAGATTCCTCAGCCTTCCCACTGACTTAAAGCATGAGTCAGGTTGTCTCTTGCTGTGTTCCAGCTTGACTTCCCGTAAACAGAGACTACAGGGGCGTGTGCCTGTCTCTGGTAAAGGCTCCCTCATTTATGCAGACTCCTATTCCTGATAGAGATGCTAACCTCTATTGCAACCTCTAATGTTTCTCAGTGATTATTGCCTGTTGTTATTCCTTGTTACTGTTATTACTCTTATTGAATTATTTAATAAATTGTTACTTTTACTATACCGTTCTGACTCCTAAATTATTCTTGGGAAACCGTGACAATGATGTTGCTAAAAGATTTAAACATACCACGCTAAACAATTGGGGCCTATTATCCAGTGATCCAGAAATTGGTCATATGTTTACTAAGCCTCCCATGTTTGGCTGCAGAAGGGGAATGAGTATATGAGATGAACTGGTTCGCTCGGACCCAAGAGACAAATATGTGGACATGTGTAACAAAACTCTAGTGAATAAAGGGGTAAACAAATGTCAGGGCTGTGTCACATTTCTACATATGTTGACCGGTATAGAATGAATGGTCCCATTGGTTAACTACAGAATTGAAGTAAGAGATAATATCACATTTACTACAGCATTTGTGATTTGTTTACCAACATGCCCAAGCAATCTGTGTTATGTGCGGAAAACTAGTAGGCCCTTTGGGGAACATATGTAGGAACACAGATCTTTAAATATTAGATGTTTGAATAGCACACTAAAGGAACAACAGCTCAGGAGAGGCTAGACCAATGGTTCTCAAAGGATTTTTTCTGGTGGCCGCCAATGCGGCCACAACAATGTTCTGGTGGCCTCCAATGCGGCCACAGCCATACCATGAAGGCTGTACTGTGACATTACATGCGCAAATGGTATAAGGGGATTAAGACATACAAAAATTGCATTAAAATATGTGCCACAACAATAACATTACATCATATTACAATTTAAACATTCCAGAAACCACAATGTATTAAAAACTACCCAATAAAAGGTTCTTACAACTTACTAATTACTGGAGATATATATTTCAGAGACAGTAATTTTCTTTTCCAGTCCTAAAGACTACTGCTTCACAGTTAGCAGCTCACAAATAAAAACAACCTTCATATAAAGTTATCTAATATTAGACACCATTATATGAAGATTGTTTTTATTTGTGATTATAGCATATTTATATTTATTTTCATTTTAATATATATATATATATATATATATATATATATATTTTTTTTTTTTTTTTTTTTTTTTTTTTTTTTTAAGGAAGGGTAGAGATATTTTCACGTTAAGGCAATAAATATATATATATATATATATATATATATATATATATATATATATATATATATATATATATATATACTAGCAATATGTGATGGTGTTGCCCCTCATTGTAGTAGGGTATGTGTTATGTAGCATTTTTTGTTTGAAATGTTGTAGGTGGTATGTTGAAGGTATTTGGTATATTATTACGGTCTTGTAAGTGCCAGAGGGGTAGGCAAGGCATTGCTTATTGTGTTGCTTAATCCTCTGGCACTGAAAGGGTTAACCAGCTGTCCCAGTATGTAGCGAGAGTCATGGAGTCCACAGTCCCTGAAGTGGACTCTGTACACATACATACTCAGAGGCTGCCAGATAGCCACCGGCCCGGCTCCCTGGCCAGGAAGACACCTCCTGCCCCAGGCCTCGGCCAAGAGCGTTACTAGGGACGCAGCCTGGACACCGAGAGCGGGAACTGAGGAGGGATGGTGTGTGTGGTTGGAGCAGGGATGGTGTGTGTTGTTGGAGCAGCTATAGTGCGGCATATATATTTTTTGTGCTAGGGTACTTACACAATGCAGGTGTTTGACAGCGGGCAGAGAGCGGCAGTGAAGAAGCTTGTGTGTAAGAGTGTGTACTACAGAGTGGCCCCAACATGGTCTGTCTCCAGTCCCTCAGCCACGGGTAATAGCAGCATCCAGCTGCTGCTTGTAGAGAGCTCCTTGAAGGGCCGCATGACCGGGCTGTTGCGGGGTGGAGTGTTGTGCTTCATGAAGGGGGACCATGAAGGATTTGGTACTGGGCCTGCCTGCCTCCGAGCTACATAAAGCAGCTGGGCTTCCTGCAGCAGAAGCACATTGTGCACCAGGAGCCGAAAGCATTGATGTGTTGCGGATACCAGAAATGAAGGAACACTGGAGCCGATCCCGCCCTCTCTTTGTTGGATCAGCTCATTGTGTGCATCAGGTTGGTGGAGGGACCCCTGGGGACTGTGTGTGGCTTTTGTGTGTGTGTGGCTTTTGTGTGTGTGTGTGTGTGGCTTGTGTGTGAGTCTGTGATGAAGGAGCAAGTGGTAGCCATTTTGTTTTTTCAGTCACTTGGATAATGGTGGGCGGGCTGGATAGTGGGGGCAGGCCAACTCCCTGAATGATTTAAATCACTCCTCCATTGAATCACCCAATGGGAACAGTAACCCCTTACTTAAGCTGAGGTAACATAGCAATATAACACACAGTGGCTCTTCAGTTGAGGCAACGTAGCAATATGCTGAGGGATAAAATAGAAAGTGGTGTTTGAGGCTTGCCCTCTGTAACATACAGCAAAGCATCTCTCGCCCTTTAAGGAGAAAGAGCGGGAATCAGGAAGCAGGAAGTAGAGGAGTGACAGTTGAAAACAGACAGTGAGGTGACTGAAGAGATGAAAAGAGTTAACCCTTTGAGTGCCAGAGGGGTAAGCAACGCATTGCAAAGCAATGCGTTGCGTACTCCTCTGACACTGAAAAGGTTAAATAAAAGAGTTGCTATTAAGTTTATCCCTGAGTTTGTATTTTATGGAAACATTACACCCTTGTACTGAAACAGAGTGTATGGAGGGTTACAATTATCTGTGGGAGGTGATACAGAGTGTGTATGGAGGGTTACAGTTATCTGTGGGAGGTGACACAGAGTGTATGGGGGGTTACAGTTATCTGTGGGAGGTGACACAGTGCGTTTGTGGGGTCATGATCCTGAGTGAGAGTGTGTGTGGACCAGGAGAAGTTATTGATATCCCCTACTTCAGGAGCAAGTGGCAGCTATATTTTTTTGTCAGTTGGATAGTGGTGGGAGGGCTGGAGGGGGCGGGTCAACTCCCTGTATGATAAACACACCCCACTGAATCACCCAATGGGAGCAGTAATGTCCCCATTGAATCACCCAATGGGAGTTGTGTCTCCTAATGAGACATGCATTATGTAATGAGGCATTCTGTTCAATGTGTGTTTGTTTTCTGAGGAGACATAAATTATGTTCTGTGTGTGAGGTACAATAAATTATGCAGTGAGGCTTATTCATATATATATATATATATATATATATATATATATATATATATGTATAGATCTAGTTCCACTTAATGATAAAATGTTCTGATATAAAAGAATATACTGGGGGCAGTGGGGAATGCAGTTTCATTGCACTTTTCTCTTCCTGATCAGGAACTTAAATGTTCTGTTTAGGAATTAAAAGGAAGTGAAAAGTGTAAGGAATTCTCTATTTTCTAGACATTCTGCTAGGGAAAAAAACAATCTATGGATGTCTTAAGCTTGATCTAAATGTTAGCATTTTTTGTACATTAAGCTGTAATTTTGTATTCTACTCACTAGATGGTGCTGTTCCTATAAATTACTATGGAGAGCCATAATGAATAACTCAAACTCTCCCACTAAAGATCTGTCATCCTAGGACAAATTTAGTTTTTCCAGCCAAATCTAGCATCTTGAGATGCAAAAGTTGACTTTGTAAAACTTTGTAAACGAGTGAACAGATGAACAATTATCAGCTTTGCACAGCTGGTCAATAGTATCTTAGTTCTTCAATGAAGTACTATAATGGGCCTGTGATTCTAAAAGGCGCTGGCACAGATTTTAGTCTGTAAGCTTGTTGATAACCTGTTTGACCAATGAGGCAATGGTTGTCTTGGATGTTGGCCTGACCTTCTTAGGGCCTTCTGAAATCACAAACAAGGTGTTTGATGACCTAAGGATTGCATGACTTGGACATAATGTCTCACTACATCTACAGTATAAGCAGCTTTCTATTTAGAGTTAGATGGATTGGAACACAAGGAATGGAGTACCACTTCTTGGTTTATTTGGAAACCAGAAACTATTTTAGGTTGAAACTCTGGAACAGTCCTTAAAACCGCTTTCTCTTGATGAAACATAAGATGTGATGAAATACAAGAAACTCTTCCTGCAGGAAAATACAAGAAACTCTTTGTGCAGGTACAACTGCAGTGAGGAAGATTGTTTTCAATGTGAGCTCTAACACAGAAGCTGATGACAAAGAGTCAAATGGAGATGACTGAAGAGCCTCTAACAATAAATTCAAATTCCATGATGGAATGGGATGTCTATATGGGCAAACAATCCTGTTGACCCCTGATGGAAAGTTTGAATTTCTGGAATAAAAGCAATCCTTCTCTGAACAGAGAGAGCAGAAACCTGGACTTTCAGGGATATAACCCTTAGACCTTTGTCTAGGCCTATTAGCAGGAACCCTAGAATAGATGGAAGACTGAAAGAAGAGGAATCTAGATCTTTGTTAGGACAGAAAGAAAAATAGATTCTCCAATATCTGTGATATATTTTAGCTGCCACCGGTTTGTGAGCCCCATGAATGGTTTGAATAACTGGAGATCTGAAGCCTTTATTCTTCAAGATTTGGGTCTCAAGTTCCATGCCATCAAAGTGAGGTTGAGTAAGTTGTGGAGGAGAACTGGTCCTTGAGAGATAAGGTCTGGTATCTGAGGTACTCACTAATTTCCCATCTATTTACTGTTTGAACCAGGCTAATTTTATTCCACCCCATAAACAAACCTAAATCAACCTGTTAGAAATAAAAAATAACTTTTAATCATTCCAGATTTAAAATAACGTGAAAATCATAAAGCAGAAAAAGAAAAATAAAGAAGAATATAAAAAGTCCCTAAAGAACTAATATTAATTCCTCATTCCTACATAGCGATTGTGAGTTACTCAAATAGGTAAAGGGAAGAGAAGGGGGAATAAATGAATCAAGGGCCGGTCTCTTCACAAATGTGTATTAACTCTCATTGCTAAAGATTAGTCCATTCAGGAACTAATTCCACAATACATACGTGTTGATAATTAAATGGGTGGGATGTATATTATTTGATCGGATGATGCAGTAAGGAATCATCAAAATGATTTCCTATATGACCCTATTCATGACCGGTGTCCCTACTGGATCAATCCTGTACCTACAGGTAACAAACACACCCAATCAGATATCATATAGTCAACACTACCATTCACCAGATTGTCAAAAAGTAATCTCTTAGAATAATAACAACCCAAAGGACCCTATAAATGACCCTTGCTCCACTGATGTCAATCTAACAGATGAAAAAGGAAATATTTGATTAATAGTTAATAGAATAATCTTCTAATGGAGACAAGCAGAATGGATTTTTAATTTAAACTGCTTATCCCCACACGGGATGAATGAGAACTTATAGTTTGGAATATTCGTATTAGAGGAATAGGATGTCCCTAAAGTTAGTTTTGCAAATGTAGGATTGTGGGAATATATTCATAGTGGCTCGACTTAATTGCGACCCGATTTATATTATATCTTGTGTCTTGGAGTATATGGAATGTGTTTTCTACTGTATTGGTATTACTGTTAATGAATACTTTTATATTTGGGATGTATTAAAATGAGAACTTTAAAAGATCAGATTTTGGATACTCATATCGATAAACACATGGAGAGATTTTGATTGAATCCGCTTTTCTTTTGAGAGCAGCTGTCAATCACATTACGTTATTATGAAAATACCTACCCTAATTAAGTGATTGGCGTGTTTGAATAGAGAGGAGGAGTGTAGAAAGATATAAAAACCAGCAGTTTGTTTGACTGCCGATGTTTGCCTCTGATGAAGCCCTAATTGTGGGAGAAACGCATTAGGCATATTTTTATATGCACTTTTTATAAAGTACAATTTCCTCTGTAAAATCCCCTTAATATCAGTCAGTTTTGCTTTGGTCGTAAGACTACCATCAGCAGACAAAGCCTAAATCTGTCAGTTTGCTCAGATACCTCTGATTTCTTAGGCATTAGATCTATCATTGAATGTGAGTTATTCTGAGAGTTTAACAGATGACCTAGTAAGCTATAGGAACTACATCCATGCTCTTTCTAACTGACTGATCGATAGCAAGATATGTGAGTTAATGGGAATTGAATGTTGAGGGGGAACGTATGATTTGGAGTGGTAATGTCCATGTGTGCTCTCTAGAAGATTATCTAATTAACTATTAATCAAAAATTTCCTTTTTCATCTGGTAGATTGACATCAGTGGAGTAAGAGTCATTTATAGGGTCCTTTGAATTGTTATCGTAATAGATTCCTTTTTTTCCCTTTTACCTAGCAATTTGGTGAATGGTAGTGTTGACTATATGATATCTGATTGGGTAGGTTTGTTACCTGTAGGTACAGGATTGATCCAATAGGAACACCAGTCATGAATAGGGTCATACAGGAAATCATTTTGATGATTCCTTACTGCCGCTGTCACCCTATCAAATAATATACATCCCACCCCTTTAATTATCAACACGTATGTATTGTGGTATAAGTTCCTGAATGGACGAATCTTTAGCAATGAGAGTTAATAAACATTTGTGAAGTGACTCACCCTTGATTCATTTATTCCCCCCTTCTCTTCCCTTTATCTATTTGAGTAACTCCTTTACAATCGTTATGTGGGAATAAGGAATTAGTATTGGTCCTTTAGGGACTTTTTATATTCCCTTTATTCATTTTTCTGCTTTATAATCTTTACATTAGTTTGGGATTTTAAAGGGATAGTAATACTTCATTTTAACTTTATTTTATTTTGTAGGCATTAAAAAAACATGAAGAATGATATAAGTCTTATCTCTCAAACCTTTATGGTTTAAGAGATATTCACAAGCAAAGTTTCCCCCTCCCGCCCCTTTTTCCTAGTGTAAGCCATCTCTTCTCAGATGTGAATGTGGTTGTAAGACCAGACAGATAACAGCAGGGGACAATCTTCTTTGTATGAAAAGAATGAAAGCCATTCCCCCCTTGACAAGTTTTTCAGCTTTTTCCCTTATCTTAATTGAAGATTGTCCCTCTCTGCAGTCTACCTGGGCACCTCCCTTCTGATGTGGCTGAACAGGGGGGGGGGATACTTTGCTTGTGAATATCTCTTAAACTATAAAGGTTTGAGAGATAAGACATATCGTTCTTCATTTTTTTAATGCCTACAAAATAAAATAAAGATAAAATGAAGTATTACTGTCCCTTTAAATCTGGAATAAAAAAAAGTTATTTTTTATTTTTTAATAGGTTGATTTAGGTTTGTTTATGGGGTGGAATGAAATTAGCCTGGTTCAAACCATAAATAGATGGGAAATTAGTGAGTGCTTTATCGGTAGTTTTCTTTCCTTTTTTATTTTTTATTATCTTTACTACTTGGCACCCTCACCTCTTTTTGGAGGTGCTTTTCCTTATTAGATGAGATTTCCAGGTGAGTGGTGCAGTGATTTTTCCCTACATTCTTTTAGTTATCTGGTATCTGAATTAGACTACATGGCTCTCTCAATGACAGGTGGTGAAACCAAGACCTCCTGGGCCAAAATAGAGCTATGAGAATGGTGTGCACCTTCTCCTCCTTTATTTTGCAGAGTATTCTGGGAATCTTAGCTAGTGGAGGGAAGACATACATGAGACTGTAATTCCATAGAATTGTTAGGGCATCCACTGATATTTCTTATGGATTCCTTGCTCTTGAACAGAATGTTGGTAGTTTTCTGTTTCTTCTTGACTCTATCATATCTATGTATGGAACTCTCCATCGGTGATTTAGGTTAAGGAATATTTCCTGCTTTGGTTCCCATTCCCCTTGGTCTATGGTTTGACGGCTGAGGTAATTTCCTCCCAATTCGCCACTCCTGGAATGTAAATGTCTGCCAATACTGAAAAATGGTTCTCTGCCCAAAGAAGAATTTTTCTTCTTCCATCCAAGCAGCTTTGCTTTTTTGTTCCTCCTTGATAGTTTATGTATGCCACTGCTGTGGCACTGTCTGACTGAATCCAAACAGGAAGTTTCTTCAGAATTGAAGTCCATGCCAATAGAGCATTGTAAATTGCACGTAACTCCAAATTGTTTATGGGAAGAAAGGATTCCTTTGGAGTCCATTGACCTTGAATGGAGCGATGCTTGTACGTTGCTCCCCATCCAAACAGCCTGCCATCTGTTGTGACTATCTCCCACTCTGTTAGAGAGGAACGTTTCCCTGTGAGTAGATTTGAACTTATGAAGATGGCTTGGATTTTTGGACCAGTTGCGGATTAGATCCAGTTGAAGAAGCCTCAAGTGAAATAGAGCAAAAGGGACTGTTTTTATTGTGGTTACCTTTTTCCCCACAATTTTCAAGCAATGCCTGACAGAAACTTCTGGTAGGAAGAGAAAGGATTGGACACTGTCCTAAAGATCCAAAATTTCATCTTGAAGTAATAACACCTTTTGAAGGTTGGTATTGAATATGAGACCTAGAAACAGGATCTGCTGAGATGGTACTAGCTGAGACTTGCTTAGGTTGATGATCCAGCTGGGATTCTTCATAGTTAACAGTGTAAGAAGATTTTGTTGAATTAGTTCCTGAGATGGAGCATTTAGCAACAGATTGTCCAGGTAAGGAGTCAGGTTTACTCCCATAGATCTGAGGTGAGCCATAAGTGGAGCCATCACCTTGGAGAAAACTCTCTGAGCTATGGCTAGGCCGAGACACAGAGCCATAAATTGAAAGTGTTGGTTTTTAGTACGCAAACTGGAGATATTTCCAGTGTTTGGGCCATATAGGGATTTGTAGGATGTGTGAAATTCGTCTGGTACCATGGCTGCTATCACTGATTTAATAGACTCCATCTTGAACCTCGGAACTTTGAGAAACTGTGTTTCATTTTTTCAGGTCCAGGATAGGAAAGAAACCTCTGTCTTTTTTGGGTACCATAAAAAGGTTGGAATAAAAGCATTTGAACTTTTGTTCTTTTGGTACTGGGATTGTCACCCCATTGTCTAGAAACTGAAGGATTGACTGATGAAAGTCTTCCTGTAACATCACTTCTTTTGGTACCATGGACATGGAAAAACAACAAGGTGGTAGGGTTGTGAAAAATATCCTGTACCCTTCTTGAATGATTTGAAGTACCCACTCTTCGAAATTGACATCCTCTATTGATGAATGAACTGTCAGAGCCTTCCCCCTAGAGGAAGATTTGTGGAAGACTGCATACTCCAGACTTCATGCTGTGGTGGGTTTGGAATCTGATGCCTTGGGTACATTTTTCTGTTGTGCACAAGTAGGTTTTGCTCTATTAAAATGAAAGGAACCTCCAGATAAACATTTCTAGAAACACAATATATTCTAGAAATATCAACTATTACATTAACAAGGATGCATAGATCTCACTGCTATCAACTATTTTACTCTTATCTGGCAAAATATGACAATTTACCGATCAATTCTACTTAATTCCAGAATCCCTACAGCCAATATGGCTTATTATATTTTCAAAAAATGGGTGGCCAGTCCGCTAAGAAAAATTCTAAGAAAATTATGTTTCTTCAAATGTAGAAGAAATATGTATTTGATTCTGAAATTTTGCAGAGTTAAAATACGGAAAGATATAGTTACCAGTCAATAAGTGTTTCTCAGGATCTCTTTAGCAGCCAGCCAAGTTAAGATGATCAGAATCAGGAAACCAAGAGACTGAACTGCCTTAGGCCTTCCTATTTTACCAGGTAAAATTACTCTTAACTGTCATGATTGGGTCCTGTTTTTAATATGTATATTTATACATATTATTTTTTCCATGCCCCTGGAGGTCATGACCTGGAGGTCCTGACCTGGTCACTCACTGGGCACTTTCCCTTTTTATATCCCTAATGCCACGTTTACACGTGGCTTGATTATTGAGCCTTGATTCCTGAGCATTCCTGTTACCTGATTCTTGACTTCGTTGTGACCGGTCCTTCTCCTGACATCTTCCTTGGTTGCTGACTTGGCCGTTCCGCTTGGTATTCTTCCCTGCCTGTGCATCCTGCGATCCCCTGGGTCTCTTGGATCTCGGTGCGTTCCTGTATTCTCCTCTGGACTCCCGTTTGGCTCCCTGTTATCCGCTCCTGTCATCCGGTCTGGTCTCCTCCTTGCGACCCCTCTAGTGTCTCCCCGGCATCTCCAGCTCTTCTCCTGGATTTTCAGCCTGCTTCTGTCTGCTGCTCCGGGTCTCCGGCACATTCTGACGCATTAGAGTGTGCCGAGGCAGCAGTCAGTATCCTCCAATTGCTCCCACTCGCTGTACTGGCGCCCCTCTGGTCGCTTGCTCCAGGACTCCAACTGTTCGCTGTAAAGGAATCCTGTGTACTTACTAAGGCTCCCTCTGCTGGCATTGTATGGTATTACCGCTCCAGCCGTTGTTCTGAGTACCAGACCTGTATTGAGCTGCTCCCTCTGCTGACATTGTCTGGTATTACCGCTCCATCAGTTTGCTCTGAGCACCAGACCTGTATTGAACTGCTCCCTCTGCTGACATTATCTGGTATTACCGCTCCTTCAGTTGCTCTGAGTACCAGACCTGTCTGCCCTTCTTGGGCCAGCTCTACTGTGGACCCTGGAGGCCTGGTCTTCTGCAAGGGCAAGCACCCCGCGTTCCCAGTTACTTGAAGAAAGACCTACCATCACCCACTGGACTTCGAGCCCAAGTTTGGTACTCCCTCAGCTGTCGGCTGACGAGATTGGGTGGAGTGATCTGGGACACACAATACAGTCAAGATTGGTGGAGCTTGGTGAGTGTGACAGAATAATCAAGCCCTAAGAATGGACCCAGCAGAATTTTCCAGAATGCAGGTTCGCCAAGATCAACAGGAGCAGGTCCTTGCCTCTCATGAGGTTCATCTCCAGAGCCTTGAGAGAAAATTGGATGCTATTCTTGACATTATCAGAGGACAGACAGGTCTTTCATAGATCACAGAAGCAGCAGCTCCTGTGTCAGTGACCCCAGCTGTTCAAACAACACAACAGACAGTTACCCTTGTTAAACCTCCAAAGATTCCGTTACCAGAAAAATATTCAGGAAAACCCTCAGAGTGTAGGGGGTTCTTGACTCAATGCTCCCTTCACTTCAAGACCTTCCCACAAACCTTTGCTTCAGAATCAGCCAAGGTAACGTTCATTATCTCTCTCCTAAAAGACGAGGCTTTAGCCTGGGCATCTCCATTGGTGGAACAGGATTCCCTTATTTTACAGGACGCTGACCATTTCATTAGAACTTTCAGAGCTATTTTTGATACTCCTGGCAGAAGGGCAGCAGCTGAATCAACACTACTGGAACTATAACAAGGAGCCAGACCCCTTAGCCAATATGCTATTGAATTCAGAACAATGGCATATGAGACTGATTGGAATTCAGGGGCACTCAAGGCAGCATTCAGAAGAGGATTGAATGAACAATTAAAAGATGCCTTGACCTGCAGACCAATCCCTGAGGACCTTGAAGGACTTATTTCGTTATGCTTTGACCTTGATCAGAGGATTCATGAGAGACAGGTGGAGAAGGACAAGAGCAGACGCTTCAGGAACTCGGCCTGGGCTAGCAAACCAAACACCACTACGGACACAGTGGAACCCATGGAGATAGGAATGGTCAACAAGACAAAACTCTCCAAGGAAGAAAAGGATCGAAGATGCTCATTGGGTCTCTGTCTCTATTGTGGCATTAAGGGGCATTTTGTTCGCCAATGCCCAGTGAAACCGGGAAACTCCCAGGCTTAAGGGTTAAGAGGGAGGAACCCATTAAGCCAGCCTTTGTTTTGCCCTCCTCACCCTCCCCATCTCGCATCCTGATACCAATTCTTCTGGTCTGGACAGAGCAGTCATCCAGGATTCCTGCTTTTGTTGACTCGGGGCAGCAGGTATGTTCATGGATGAAGAGTGGGCTAAGAACCAAAGAATTCCCTTTCACGCTAAAATTCCCCCCCTCCGCGTCTCCTCTATCGATGGTTCCCCACTGGGCAAAGGCATTGTATGTCTTGAGACCCAACCCATCCAGATGACAATTGGATCCTCACACGATGAAGTCATTTCTTTTGATATAATTCGATCTCCCATGAACCCAGTCATCCTTGGGTTGCCCTGGCTAAGGCGTCACAACCCAGTGATCGATTGGGCGTTGGGACAAATAATCTCCTGGAGTCAGCATTGCCTAGAGACTTGTACCAAGCATCACAGTGAGCAAGTACTGGGTGGATCAGCAGTAACTGACTCCCTTGATACTAGGATTACCAATATTCCTCCTCAATACTTGGAATTTGTGGACGTTTTTTCCAAATCTAAAACTGAGGTTCTCCCTCCTCACCGACCTTGGGACTGTTCTATCAAATTATTACCAGGTACTATGCCTCCTCGTACTAAGACCTACCTTCTGTCGCCAGCCGAGACGCGTGCCATGTCTGCTTACATTGAGGAAAACCTGAAGAAAGGATTTATTAGACCATCCTCGTCTCCAGCAGGTGCTGGATTCTTTTTTGTTAAAAAGAAAGACGGCTCTCTACGTCCTTGTATTGATTATCAGGGACTAAATAAAATAACAGTTAAGAACTACTACCCGATTCCATTAATCACAGAATTATTTGAACTTCTTCGTGGGGCCACGATATTCACAAAATTAGGTTTAAGGGGAGCCTACAATCTAATCCGAATTAAAAAAGGAGACAAATGGAAGATGGCTTTTAACACCCGGGATGGACATTACGAATACCTGGTAATGCCTTTTGGACTTTGCAATGGCATAGGAGATGAAGGGGCACATTGTGGAAGACGGGCATAGCGGAGATGAAGGGGGACATTGTGGAAGAGGGGCATAGAGTCTATGCCCCTCTTCCACAATGTCCCCCTTCATCTCCGCAATGCCCCCTTCATCTCCGCAATGCCCCCGTACCTCCATTCCCTGGTGGTCCAGCGGAGCGTCTTCGGATCTGTGCCTCTTCCGGCACAGATCCTCTTCACCCGAACATGTCGGGCGAGCACATGGCGGTACTCGTACGAGTACCGCCATGTGCCGAGCAGAGCGATGCTCGAGCCGATCCAAGCATCGGCCGAGCACGCTCGCTCAACACTATCTCCTATATCTGGACACCCAGGCGTCAAGAAAATTATGGAACTGATTTCCCGACAACATTGGTGGCCATCTATTCATCAAGAAGTACAAGATTTTGTCGCTGCCTGTTCTTCCTGTGCCAGAACCAAGGTTAGCCATCAACCTCCGGCAGGACTCCTCCTTCCTTTACCAGTACCTTCTCTTCCATGGACTCACATAACTATGGATTTTATTGTGGAACTTCTTCATTCTCAATCCTGTACAGTTATTTTTGTAGTGGTAGATAGATCTTCTAAACAAGCAAATTTTATTCCACCCAAAAAACTTCCATCTGTGACAGAACTCTCCTTAATATTTATTCGGGAGATTTTTCGTCTGCATGGCTACCCACTTCACATTGTATCGGACAGAGGATCCCAATTTATTTTGAAATTTTGGAAAGCCTTTTGCAATAGACTAGGGCTCAATCTTCATTTTTCATCTGCCTACCATCCACAGTCTAACGGGCAGACTGAAAGAACAAATCAGACACTCAAATCATTTTTAACGACACTTCATCTCTGACAAACATGATAACTGGGTAGAATTATTGCCATTTGCTGAATCCGCCTACAATAATAATTACCATGAATCCTCTCAAAGTTCCCCATTTTTTACTTTCTATGGCCTACATCCCTGAGTCATCCCAGTAACCACGTCTTCAGGGAATCCAGCAGCTGACGACCTAGTTAACCAACGAGTGCAAATCAGCCTCCAGACATAAAAAACAAGCAGACAGATATCATCGCCAGGGTCCCAGATATCGTTGCCAAGGTCTGGAGATATGGTATGGCTATCCACCAAACATCTTAACATTTTTCAACCTTCCACTAAACTTGGACCACGTTTTGCAGGACCCTTCCAGGCCTTACACCACATTAATCCTGTAACTGTCGCCCTGAAACTGCCAGAGACATGGAAAATTTCAAACTCATTTCATACTTCATTATTGAAACCAGCAGTTACTAATAGCCCATATGTCAAAGATTCCAGACCACCCCCAGTCCTCCGTGATGGTCATCAGGAATTTGAAGTCCAAAAGATTTTGGACTCTTGTTGGTTTAGATGTTCTTTGCAATATCTTATTGACTGGAAGGGTTATGGCCCTGAAGAAAGATCTTGCATTCTGGCCACCCGAGTACATGCTCCTGCTCTAGTCCGAGCCTTCCATAGACAATTCCCGGAGAAACATGGACCCCGGAGGGCTCCCATTTAAAGGGGGGTACTGTCATGATTGGGTCCTGTATTTAATATGTATATTTGTACATATTATTTTTTCCATGCCACTGGAGGTGTAACGGTTTTTCAGACACTCAGACAGAGGATTAAGATAAAACACGGTTTTATTAAAGGGATAGTAATGTTTCATAATAAAAGCAGCTCTAATTAATCATCATAGTATTTGGACTTTGGAGAGTGTTATTTCAGTTCTGTCAGAGTTGTAGTTCCAGAGTAATTCAATGACAAAGTATCCCCCTCCCGCCCCTTTTACTGATGTCACACTGTTCAGCCACAACAGAAGGGAGGTGCCCAGGTAGACTGCAGAGAGGGACAATCTTCAATTAAGATAAGGGAAAAACCTGAAAAGCTTGTCAAGGGAGGCAGGGATTTCATTGTTTTCATAGGAATAAGAGTGTCCCCTTCTGTTATCTGTCTGGTCTATAGACTGCATTCCACATCTGAGAAGAAATGGCTTACACTAGGTAAAAGGGGCGGGAGGAGGAAACGTTGCTTGTGAATATCTCATAAACCATAAAGGTTTGAGCGATAAGACTTATATCATTCTTCATGTTTTTTTTAATGCCTACAAAATAAAATAAAGTTAAAACGAAGTATTACTATCCCTTTAAAAAAAAAACAATAACAAGATTGCCCTCTACAGGCAGTACTGTGAATAGCAGAATATAGGCTACATAGGCCTTCTTAAGACCAGGATACAGAACAGGGATAATATATATTGTAGTACAGTCACAGAATAGGCAAAACAGCGACTGGCAATGAATGGTTAAGTACAAAGGATAATCAGTCTCAAATGTGGTGTAGGCACGCCCTAGGTGAACAAAGGCAACAATAGGTGCTAGATTACAAAACACCTTAAAGGGATAGTAATACTTAAAATGTAAAAAAAAATATGTTGTAGGGTTTATCCCACTGAGTAAAACAAGAGTACTCCCACTGCTGAAAGGTGTTTCATTCAAAAGTTATTAATTTTCAAAGTTGAATTTTTTAGGTGCAATATCACAGTGGCCTGAAATTGTACAGTGGCGCTGTTGCTACACGATCCTATGGACAGCTCTGGTCAGTTGACTATAAATCTCCATAGGATGGTGTAGCAACAGCGCCACTGCACAATTTCAGGCCACTGTGATATTGCACCTAAAAAATTCAACTTTGAAAATTAATAACTTTTGAATTAAACACCTTTCAGCAGTGAGAGTGCCCTTGTTTTACTCAGGGGGATAAACTCTACAACATATATTTTTTTACATTTTAAGTATTACTATCCCTTTAAGTCCATAATTGTGTAGAGCTGCTGAAAGAGCTGCGACAGAGACTGAAGCTGCAGGGTAGTTGTTTGATATCCCCCACGGGCGTATAACGGAGACCAACAGTATTGGGATCGCTTGAGCCAATAGCCCCCAGGGGCGTAACGGACGAACAGTATCGGGATTGCTTGAGCCAATAGCCCCCACAGGCGTAACGGAGACCAAGAGTATTGGAATTGCTTGAGCCAATAGCCCCCACGGGCGTAACAGAGACCAACAGTATTGGGATTGCTTGAGCCAATAGCCCCCCTGGTCGTAACGGAGACCAACAGTATCGTGATAGCTTGATTCAATAGCCCCCACGGGCGTATACCGGAGACCAACAGTATTGGAATGGCTTGAGCCAATAGCCCCCACGGGTGTAACGGAGACCACCGGTTGCTGCACTGCTTGAGCCAATAGCACCTCCCACGGGCACGTAACGCAGAACTAGTGCTCTGCAGATTACAATTGAGCTGCCGACAACAGAGGCCCACAACGTGGCCGACTCAGCAGAAGCAGTGTATATGGGAACGGCTCAGCAAGGGTTAACAGTGGCAGCGAGGTAGAAGGAAGCACACAAGTGATCGGAGGCTCGTAGAGTAGCGATACAGCACAGCAAGTGCCAATGAGACTCAGCTATACTTGATACAATGCACAGAGAACTGAAGGCTCAGCTCAGGAGACGCGGCTCAGCAGGAGTTAATACAGCAATCTCGAAAGGCTCAGACCCACACGCTGCAGCGATCAGAATGTCGCCAAGGTGACACCAGGAGCTGTAGACTGGAGCAGTAGAAATCCGGAACAGGTCCAGGAGCAGGGAGTCAGCCAGGCCGGGTCAGATCACGGAGGAGATTCGCAGACAAGCTAGATCAGCAACGAGCAGGAACGTCAGCCAGGCCGGGTCGGATCACGGGACAGGAACACAGGAGCGTAGTCAGTACAGGCCAAATCGGTACACAGGAGATCAGGAACACTGGAACACAGCAACAGCAGCACTGGCTCTGGAACACCACGAAAGGGCACTTGACAGGTGCCAATGGCCAGAATAAAGAGGTCACCAGGGGCGGGCCAACACAGCTCAACCAATAAGGGAGCAGCACAAGTGAGAGTGACAGAGAGATCATGGGAACCGTGATAGGAGGTCATGACCTGGAGGTCCTTACCTGGTCACTCATTGGTCACTTTCCCTTTTCATGCCTAATGCCACGTTTACTCGTGGCTTGATTATTGAGCCTTGATTCCTGAGCATTCCTGTTACCTGATTCTTGACTTCGTTGTGACCGGTCCTTCTCATGACATCTTCCTTGGTTGCTGACTTGGCCTTTCCGCTTGGTATTCTTCCCTGCCTGTGCATCCTGCGATCCCCTGGGTCTCTTGGATCTCGGCACATTTCTGTATTCTCCTCTGGACTCCCGTTTGGCTCCCTGTTATCCTCTCCTTTCATCAGGTCTGGTCTCCTCCTTGCGACCCCTCTGGTGTCTCCCCGGCATCTCCAGCTCTTCTCCCGGATTTTCAGCCTGCTTCTGCCTGCTGCTCCGGGTCTCCGGCACATTCCGACGCATTGGAGTGTGCCGAGGCAGCAGTCAGTATCCTCCAATTGCTCCCACTCGCTGTACTGGTGCCCCCTCTGGTTGCTTGCTCCAGGACTCCTACTGTTCGCTGTAAAGGAATCTTCAGTGACAGCTACCAGTGTCCCAGTTCCTGTGTAATTACTACGGCTCCCTCTGCTGACATTGTATGGTATTACCGCTCCAGCCGTTGCTCTGAGTACCAGACCTGTATTGAGCTGCTCCCTCTGCTGACATTGTCTGGTATTACCACTCCATCAGTTTGCTATGAGCACCAGACCTGTGTGCCCTTCTTGGGCCAGCTCTACTGTGGACCCTGGAGGCCTGGTCTTGGTCATTTTCTTCTTCTGCAAGGGCAAGCACCCTGCCTTCCCAGTTACTTGAAGGAAGACCTACCATCACCCACTGGACTTCGAGCCCAAGTTTGGTACGTCCTCAGCTGTCGGCTGACGAAATTAGGTGGAGTGATCTGGGACACACAATACAGTCAAGATTGGTGGAGCTCGGTGAGTGTGACATTATCAGAAAACTCCACCAATCCCCTCTTATTGGATAAAGAGCAATCTCATTATGCAGTGACATCATCAGTACTATCTAATTGGACAGTCTAAATACCAAATTTTACTATGATGTCATGAATATTATGATATAATTCCAAACTCTAGTAATAATGCTATGTAACCTGGAGATGGGCCTCTTACTCTACATTAAAATTCACACCTAAAATGACACCATCTCAAAAGCCAGGAATTGGGCGTTATCATACGTCACATAAACTTGTCATCCTACCAGACTTTCATACAAGTTATGAACCTAAATCCCAGACGTTTTTATCTTCCCCCGTAGCCATCAGACTGTGGTTGTCTGCAATTCACCCATAATTTATCATTAAAGTCACCCAGATATTTCCCCCCTCCATTGAGGAAAAGAGGCTCATTGTCTCTGTTACATGAGGTAATTTAAACACATTTTAAAACAGAATTTCAAAGAATTTGTCTTTTTAAGTCTCTACTCCACCAGGACAAAGTCTCTGATATACTTTTATTTATTATATTATTTTATTTTGTTTTGGTATTTGTATTTCTTTAACATGCACGTGATCATTCAGAGTCATTGAGATACCTGGAGGGGGGATATAGGTTTATAGGGACAGTCAGGTAGGTGTCCGTTATTCTATTTTGTATCTCCCTGAGGAAGAGTGGCTATAGGAGTTGCAGCTAAATTGAATTTCATATTATATTAACTCTGATATTAGTTTGGTGAAAAGATTGAAGCAGATGCTACAAAGAAACGCCATTATTGGCACGTCGCCAAATACAAGTTCTGGACACTGAGCGGTGTTATACACATTGCAATAGTCACAGAAGGGGGATTCGAGAAGTTTTGTGTTGACGCCCAAGTGAGTCTGGCATGAGAGAGACCGGTGGGAAGGATGAAACTGTAATATACCGGTGAGAACGATTCATTTTACACATATTTTTGAGCCAGTGAAAAGCTCTGTTTGTCCATCACATTATAATCCCAATGCGACATTGCATGTGGATTTGTATGAAGATTGGATGTATATGCAATAAGAAATATTGTAGCAAGCTGTGTGAACTGTAACAGAGTATACATCGATGTTTTGAATGCTGACATTCTAGCATTTTGGAAAGCTCTTATAATAAGAACAATGGGACATTATACTCCTAAGGCCACTATTATAAATATTATTGTCAGAGCATATGTTTTATGCCAATTTTTTTAACGATTGATCATTTAGATAGTGCTAGTTTTATGAGGTATAGAGAGAGAGTAGGTTGTGATATTATATAATATTGGATTGTAGGTTGTATTAGATAACACCAGATTATACATTTATACATATACCTGTGCCTGGCTTTATACCTGTAATATGCATAAAGCAGGTCTCATGCATTGAGCGGAAGTAATAGAGCAAATTTTGGGAATATATTCCGGGTATCCTCATCTGATTTGTAGATTGGGAACTTCACATTTGCTATTGGAAAACACAATCACATGATTAATAGGAATTTTGTAGGAGGATTATTCCTCTGATTGTGTGTGAAAATAGTTTTCTGGGAATTTTTTCTTTTAATCCTGTACAACTGTTGAATTGCTCAGAAAATCTAGGTATATATATGTTATATGTCACCCTGAAATAAATATCTTATTTTATGAGATTGCGTCTCTTTTCTTGGACAGATCGTTTTGTTCGCCATTTATGTGCCAGACCATAGAGCAATATTTGTAATTTTTTTGGGATTGGGTGAGTGGAATCCAGGTCAGGCAGCGAGGTGGTGGATTGTTTTCCCAATTCTTCCATTGTTTGCACCACTTATAAGTATCACTATATTTTAAATACTATTATTGAACCCTCAAATATGACTCCCCACCACAACTAAAAAGTCTGATTACCTGCATAGATATACCGAAGACTGCTACCATTAGCATAAGAACGGTAAGATATTCGGTAAAAACATCCCACCATGGTTTCAGAATTTTGAAGTTTGTCTGCTGATCACCAAAATATTTCAGTTCAGTAACAGAGGCCATACCTAATGAGAAAGAAATGTAACATAAGATTTTACAACTTTTTTACAAAATAGAATACACATAACTGCCACTTGGGCTACAGTATATCCCATTAAACGCCAGGGGACTGTCCAGAGCATTGCAGATTAATCTGTCTTGCTCAAAAGGTGCATGGCATATTTTAGCAATGTAAACATTGCTAAAATCCATCCCTTCCTTTGTTCCTCCACAGCTAAAAATCTTATGCACGCAATCATCCTCTCCCGCATGGACTGTTGTAACATTCATCTGTCTGGCATTCTTGCTTCCCATCTCCATCCACTTCAATCTATACAGAATGCTGCAGCACAAATTACTCTTCTGTCTCATTGGTTTGTCCATACCCAGCTCCTCCTCAAAACTCTCCAATGGCTGCCCATCAAACTCCAGACATCTTATTTCTCTCTTTCAAGACACTTCTCCTTCTTACATTTCCACTCTGACTTCCTGCTATACCACATCCCACCACTTACGTTCAGCCAATGACTGTTTTCTCTCTGCTCCTTTTGTGTCTACAGCCCTGTCACGTATCAAACCTTTTTCTCTCATTGCTCCATATCTATGGAACGCTCTACCATCCAACCTGCGCCACTGCACCTCTCTGATGACCTTCAACTCTCACTTGAAAATGCCCATCATGGATAAAATCTCAACATGCTAGAAAGGCACTGATGTTGCACAAAGAACACTCTTATAAATGATTTACTTTACTGATGTCCTCTGTCATCATCAGAACTAGCACTGTATTCATCACTTGACCCTTATATTCTATGTATGTCTCCCATTACCACTTTAGATTGTAAGCTTTCGGGAAGGGACCTCGCAAACAATGTTTCAGTCTCCAAAGCACCTGTAACCCTATATTGTTTAAACCCTTAAACTGGAAAGCGCTGCGTACACTTGTGGAGCTATATAAATAAACATATTCATTCATTCATTCAGTATCTCCAGTTGTAAGTAAATGGTTAAATTATTGTCACGGGAAGTCCTGAAATGTTGTCCCTTATTTTCTTTAAAGAATGAGTAAACTTCTTATATGGGAAAAAAACAATTATATTACAAAGGTATACCCCCTGCTGGGACATTTGTTTTCTGGGTTTACAGCCCCAATATCATTAACCTGAGGTTGGCGATGTTGGGATTTTCCTATAGTTTACTATGGAGAGTCACCACACAAGTATGCTATATAACCTCTGTGTATTAAATAGGAATGAACATCTTCTAATAAAAACAACCTACTACTTACAGTACTTTACTATAGAAAGTAAATCCTAATGAATTCTGCCCTTGTGCATTTACTAAAGAAATAACATCTTCAGTGAGTCCTATATGTCATGTCCAGGTGAGGCAGGTGTGGCAGATGCCAGCAGTTTTTTCAAACTGAAGCAGGCAGTGCCTAAGTAACCTGGTTCATACCCAGTTAAGGTGCTACATTCCCAAAAGATCAGGATGTTCTCTCTAAATGACCAGAGCTAAGGCCAGACTAATGCATCATTAATGCACTATGCAGTCCAGTTTCACCATTACTTTAAGGGAGACTGAAAACATTACCTGCTCCAAGCTGGCAACTAAACCCAGAGCTTTAGCTCTAAGACAGTACCCAGCATTACCCCTGATCATACCCTATTTTTTTTCACAAAACACTCCCCCCACCAACAGCAGACATTTCCCCAGCATATCACCTTTCATCTCTGTTGCTTTCACAATAGTTGGTGGCTGCAAATGCCTATGGGTGACATAACTTGGATTTATCCATCTCTAATTTGGTCAGCCAAGCCCACAATTTTACTCCACGCTGAATGCAATGACCATTGTCTGATGTGTGCTTTGTGATCACACTGCTGCCCCTGTGTTACAGATTACCTTGGTTCCAGCGCCGCAGCTTCAGGCGACGCTCGAAATGAAGCTTCAGCATCAGAGGCCGTCCATGCCACACAAATGTCGCCAGAATGACGCATGGATGGACGCATCAAAGCTAGATACGTCATCTGCAGGCGTGAGGCTTCAAGCAGGCCTCTGTTTTATGTGTTTGCTTCCTGTAGTCTCCTCCTTCTTACTTCCTCCCTCTGAGCTGCTCCTCCTACATACTTCCTGAGGAGCGGTTTAAAGGGCAGACTGAGTCCTGACTTAATTGCCCTTGCGTTGTTGTACAATACAGTTTCCCTTGGGCTCTGTGTATGACCTGGCTAGTTTGACCATTCATTCTGGTGCTGACCTGGGGCTCTGTCTGACTACTCTTTTGCCTGCTCCCATTGTGTAGTGGACACCCAATCTGGTTGAGGCTGAGTCAGTGCTAGTCCTTTGGGCATTCTGAATTAACTTGAAGCTCCAGTGGGATGAGGCCTAGTTGCATACCCCTCTGGTACCCAAAGGGTTAAATTCTCCGATAAGACTGTAATAGTGATAGAGTGCAATATTGTCAGATATTATGTGGAATAATGCACCCCTAACTGTACAATATAATATCATTATGCAAGTCTGAGCTAAACTAACTATACCATGGGGACAAAGAAAAATTCCCCAAATTTCCATCGATATTTAACCGTCTGAATGAGATGTTCTCAGTGTATTTTAAAGCAATGAGATACAGGCCTCTCTAAAGGGTTTTTGATTTAAATGGGGCATGTATCGCCTTGAACATTATTTTTTGACTTCAGGTGAAGGTGGCTTGCCCCAAAACTGCTCAGCTTTTCTTTTGTGGATAAAGCTCTAAGAATATACATGTTTCATGTCCAAATAGTGTCATAAGGCCAAGTACCTTTATATGGCCACAGAATGTCGCCATTATGACTTAGTTATGTACAGCTGGGGCGTCGTATTCCTCATAATGTAAGGAATATTGATATCTCATGCAATGTGTTATAAACAGAGGATTTTTGTGCTAATTACTGATCAATAATTTTCTCTTAAAACTGGGGGACTGGACACAGGGAACATGGGGGTAGATTATAAAAACTGGAGTTAAATGGATAGTCATTTTTAACAATAAAAGCAGCTCTAATTAATCATCATAATATTTGGGCCTTGTTATTTCAATACTGTCAGAGTTGTAGTTCAAGAGTAATTGAATGATAAAGTATCCCCCTCCCACCCCTTTTACTGATGTACCACTGCTCAGCTTAGAGCAGCAGGGTGTGTCCAGGTAGATTGCAGAGAGGGACAATCTTCAATTAAGATAATGGAAAAAGCTGAAAAACATGTTAAGGGGGGCAGGGCTTTCATTGTTCTCTCAGTAAGAAGATTGTTCCTTGCTGTGAGCTGTCTGGTCTATGGACCTGATTCCACATCTGAGGTGAGCAGTGTTACACTAATTAAAAGGGGCAGGAGGGGGGAAATTTATCATTCAATTACTCTTGAACTACAACTCTGACAGTATTGAAATAACACTCTCTATGGCTCAAATACTATGAAGATTAATTGGAGCTGCTGTTTTTGTGAAACATTACTATCACTTTAAGAGAATAATGTCTGTAATCTGTGCTAACACTTAAAGTGATAGTAATACATGAAATAAAATACATTTTATTCAGTAGATATTTAAAAAATAATTAATTGCGCAGTTTCCGATCTCCCAAACCTTTATGGTTTGGGAGATATCAGTCTGCAAAGTTCCCCCTTTCCTCCCCTTGCGTTGACGTCAGCTTTCAAAGTTACAGACTGAGACTGCAGGCCATAGACTGTCCTGCGGCTCTTCAGCAGAGTCAAAATCATACTAGAAAGAAATACTTCATTTGAATGGTCTACAACATGTGCCTAGTTTGCAAGCACACGTTGTAGACCATTCAAATTAAGTATTTATTTGTAACTAGCACGATTTCAGCTCTGCTGAAGAGCCGCAGGACAGTCTATGGACTGGGATCTCCGACTGTAAGTTAGAAAGCTGACGTCAGCGCAAGGGAGGGAAGGGGGAACTTTGCAGACTGATATCTCCCAAACCAGAAAGGTCTGGGAGATCAGAAACAGAGAGATTAATTTATTTTTTAAATGTATTTAATTTCATGTCTTATTACCCCTTTAAAGGGATAGTAATACCTTTAAAAAAATGCAGCTTCGATTGATCCTCCTATAAAGAGGCCAGGTAACCTTGTGTTTCAATATTTTCCATTTAGTTCAAGAGTAATTCAATGCTAAAGGATCCCCCTTCCTCCCCTTTCACCGACATCATTCTGCCTCTTACCCGGCCAGAGGAATACAGAGAGGAACAATCTTTATTGAGCATAAGGAAAATTCTGTTCTCTTTCATCAAGGGGGAGGAGGGTTTTCATTATACTCAGAATATGAAGACAGTCACTCACTGCACACTGTCCAGTCTCAGGATCGGATTCCACATCCTAGGCAGAGTACAGGAGGTAAAGGGGACGGGAGGGGAAAATTTTAGCATTGAATTACTGTTAAACTACTAAAAGAAAAACATTGAAACACAGCGTTAGAATGAGCACATAATAGGAGGGTCAATCAGGGCTGCATTTTTTTCTTTTTTTAAGTATTTTATCCCTTTAAGTTTGGCATATGGAAAAATGTCCAACTCCAGTTTTGCAAGTCATAATGACCTCTAGTAGAGTTTTTGTAGAACTGATGTTAGACAAGAAAAAACATATGGGGCCATTTATCAAGAAATGCTGCAAAATGCAATAATTTTTGTGAAAGAATTTTCACCAGGATTTTAATGCCAGGTATAATCTGTTCTTTAAAAAAAAAAAGTGTCAGAAATGTATTGATGGAATAGTGATTTATAGTATATGACTGAAAATAAACAAAGATTGCTGCAGTTGCTATAGTATAATATTAAACAAATATTCTCACCCGGGCCTCCTTAGTGTGTGTGTGTATATATATATATATATATATATATATATATATATATATATATATATATATATATATATATATATATATATATATATATATACATACACACACACACACACACACCTTTTAAACATATATGATAGTGCCCTGTTGGCTGTTGGAGCGGTGGGCACTGATGTTGTCTGTTCTCTCCTACTAAATCTTTCTCTAACAAGGATTCCCCAAGTAGTTTCCAATTAATTTCTTTGTAGCATCCTTGTCTCTGCAACCCAAACACATAACCTTATGTTTTTATATATTAAACTTCATCTGCCACTTTTAGCCCATTTACTCAGCCAAATCTTCCTGCAGAGAGAAAACATCCTATTCTATTTCCATTGTGTAATCAGCAATGATTGAAACACTACTCTCAATAACCACTTCAAGATCATTAATCCTATAACAAAATCCTAGAATGAATCTCTCACTGTGTGCATAACCGCACATGCGCAGTAATGACTCGCAGAACAGGCTGATCCGGAGAGGAGAGCTCCGGAAGGCTGACAGCCTGTCTGTGCTCCCGGCTCTGGGGCAGCAGCGGAGGCAGCTGAGTGAAAAACTGTTACCCAGCACCTCCGCTTCTGCCCTGGAGCCGGGAGCACAGACAGGCTGTCAGCCATCCTGAGCTCCCTGCTCCGGATCAGCCCGTGTATACGGGCTTTGTAACTAGTAAACAAATAAAAAAAAAAACATTGGGCACAGGATTGAATCCTCAGGCACTCTACTTAAAGCTTCAGGCCACATTGAAACAGTTCCATTTACAGCATCTCACTACATTCTATCATTTAACCAGTTCTTGATCCATGTACAGATAGCATGTCTCAAGCAAAAACCTTTTAATTTATGCAGTCCCATTTGTGAGGCAAAATCCAAGTATACTACATCAACAGCAGCAGTTACCACTTACCCTTTTATAGAATGCAAGTAAATTAGGTTGACAAGATCTATTCTTCATAAAACCATACCATCTCTTACTAATAATAGTATAATATCCGTTATTAATCCTATTATCTTGCCAACTTTAGAAGTCAAACTCAGAGGTATAAAATTTCCCAATTTAGATTGTGCACCTTTTTTCATTTGATGGTACTACATCTGTTTTCCTCCAATCACAGGGAACTATGCCTGATGAGAGTAAGTCAATAAACAAGAAGTATAATGGACTAGGTATTACTGAACTAATCTCCTTAAATAATCGTTGGTGTATGCTATCAGATCCACAAAGAGATTTTCGCTTTCTTTGTGTTTACAGAAGAAAATATAATTAAGATATCAGCCTTTTTCTTGCTCTCTTTTGCAATATATTTCTTAAATTTTAGATGGTTTAATTACTTACTTGTATATTCTATTGCATTCTTTAGATTTTTTTTTACATTTATATCTGATCCTTCTGACTTAAATAATTTAAAAAATTGCTTCTTAGTCCTCAAGTCCCTGGAAAGCTTTTTGTTAAGCCACACTGGTCTTAATATACTCCTCTTGTATTTATTTAAAATGGTATATATTGGCATGTATATTTATACAAAGTCATTCTGAATGAATTCCATCTTTCTTGCTCATTTTTATCTTGATGACTACATCACATTGAATGTTCACTAACACTGCATTTAGTATTGTAAAGTTAGCCTTTATATAGAGAAATGTTTTGATTGAACCCTTGTTAAAGGGTTTCTCATAACATATTTCAAAGAATATCATATTCATTTCACTGTTGCCCAAATGCTCCCTTTATGTGTATTCTGTAAACCATTTCAGAATTGTCTGAAATCACTACTTTCAGCAAAGCATACTTTTTAGTTGGTTTCTCTACCAGTTGGTCTATTTCAGGGTACTTAGAATCATCCATTATACTTACTCTTTCTGATTGGAGAAGCCGTTTTCATTTACTGTAGCGGAGGAATTTCTTCAAACGTCGCAATATTAGGTGACTTTTAATGCACCACTTGTAAAATCTGTCCAAACCTCAGGGTTGTGGGTTGTAGCCCTGCCAGGTTCAACTCACCCTTTCATCCGTATGAGGTAGATAAAATGAGTACTGCTAAACTGGGCAATAACAACATCTGTAGCCCAGGACATACTTGAAAACAAAATCTCAATGTATCCATCCTAGTAAAATACTTTGATATTATTATTATATATACACCCAGTGTATATATCAACCCATAGGGACATACCTATCAATTCTTTTATTTACCCAATCCTTCCTAAAAAGTGAATTTCCCTCTAGATTGACTGTCTAGTTATGTGCATCATCCAACCAGGCTTCAGTAATATCTAGAATGTTCATCCTCAGACTCAATGTCAACTTGTCCCTCTTCAAGAGTCAAATCTTTCCAGGATCAATCATCTTCCTCTCTGGATGACATAGTTCTTTTTTCCGGAAGACAAGTCTTTAGAAAGTTTATGTAACACTTTCTCACGGGATGAAGATAGAGTAGCTAGAACTTGTAGCCAGACAACTCAGAAATGCATCCATGTTGATTCTGTTATAGCCCTTCAGAACTGAAGAAAGTAACTGAATCCCCTTGCAAATGCAGGCAGTATCAGAATGCCTTGAAGGAAGCTTGGGCTTGTAAACTCTACACAAACAGGTACTACATCCTGGGAAGTTAAAGGGATAGTAATACTTCATTTTAACTTTATTTTATTTTGTAGGCATTAAAAAAACATGAAGAATGATATAAGTCTTATCTCTCAAACCTTTATGGTTTAAGAGATATTCACAAGCAAAGTGTCCCCCTCCCGCCCCTTTTACTGATGTAACACTTTTCAGCCAGGGCAGAAGGGAGCTGCCCAGGTAGACTGCAGAGAGGGACAATCTTCAATTAAGATAAGGGAAAAACCTGAAAAGCTTGTCAAGGGGGGCAGGGATTTCATTGTTTTCATAGGAATAAGAGTGTCCCCTTCTGTTATCTGTCCAGTCTATGGACTGCATTCCACATCTGAGAAGAGATGGCTTACACTAGGTAAAAGGGGCGGGAGGGGGAAACTTTGCTTGTGAATATCTCATAAACCGTAAAGGTTTGAGAGATAAGACTTATATCATTCTTCATGTTTTTTTAATGCCTACAAAATAAAATAAAGTTAAAACGAAGTATTACTATCCCTTTAATGGACCAGTAGGTTTGCCCCATTTTGCCATGTGTGCACCGCACATGACTGACATGGAGAATTTGTTAAAAGAACAAAAAACGTTTTCCAAAATCTGACAACTGCCGTGAGAGTAGAGATGAGGGAAACATCTTCCGACCTCGCAAGATCAACTATTTACACTAAATAAGTGAAATTCTTCCCTTTCCCTGAGTCAGGATTGACCAAATAACAGTAAAGGCATTTTCTAAACTCACTTCTATTTATGCTAAGCAATGTGAGGAGGAAAGGTTGCCAGAGATCACATACTTCTAAGTAACCCAGTGGCCGTAGTTCACTACATAATGACTCAGACATGGTTTATATGCCTATAGGCCTCCTATCAGTGCCTAGGTCACCATCAAAAGATAACTCCATCCATGGTGTCCTCATGATGCTCTGGTAGAGCAACCTTCGCAAATAAAGCCATTTTAAACCCCACTTTAATATGGCTGGATTTCCTTTCCATGCAGAAATGAATGCTCAATGAGCATTTTCCAGTTCCGAAGACATTTGTAGCTGGTTAATTTTGCAGTCATATTCTGACTGAAGGTCAGATTGCAATATATTGTTTTATTACACAAAAATGCTTCTTTGGTATCATTTTGGAGAGCTGAAAATGCTCCAAAACATCCCCAAATGAATTTGAAGATCATTCTCTTTTCTTGGGCTGGAACAGGTAGGGGAAATCAGGAAGACAATAGAATATTGTCCCTACAGTCTTTTGAATGATCCACCATGGGTAACCAGTCACACCATATTACTTTTTAGTTTAGGAATGTGTTAAATTAATATGGGGACTGAAGCCCCCATATTTGTTTAACAAACCTGGAAAGAGTCCCACTCTTCCAATTCAGTCGTCCTCATGGTGTGTATTTACAAAATATGTACTCACCTTGGTGTCAGAGTTGTAGCGGCATCCTCAATGCCTGGGTATTCCATAACAAAAGAGGAAAAACTTAAACCCTGTTACTAACAGAGATAATTTTCAGCTAGGTCAATGACCCTATACCTGTTGTCGGAGCAATAATTGCGCATTTTTTGTTACTTTGTCTGCCAAGCATGAAGGAAAGTTTACTTTTCTTTTTAGGAAAAAATTTAGTCCTTCCTCAATCCTGCCTGGGCTACTTCAGGACCACTAATCAAAAACAAAACAAAGAGCAATTTACACTCTTATATAGCCAATCCCAGTTTAATCCCCCTCATGCTGTGACTGCCTGTGAGGTAGGGTTACACGGGACACAGAACATGCCCTGGAGTAACCTTACCTCTCAGGCAATCAGGAATTAGGAGATGAGGTCATGCATGCACAATACACAAGCCCTTCCTTAATTCAGTCACAGAAGAGGGTGGTATATTATGCATGTGGGACCCTTTCTCCTCCTCCCTGATTGGCCAGAAGGAAAGGTTATGCCAGTGCTTGTTGTGTACCCCCTGGGAAACCCTGCATTCCAACCAATCAGAGATTGGAAAAATATGTAAACAGGGATAGGCTATATAAAAGCCAATCCCTGTTTTTGTTTTTTTGTTTTTTTAATCTTGGTGTGCAGCAGTAGCCCAGACAGGAATGTGGCAGCAGGATTTTAAGGATTTTTTATTCCACTTTTCTTTTCTTCTGGTGATTGATGGGAAAGACCAGAGCATCAAGAACACCGCTGGACCTCCAACATCAAAGTGAGTATATGTTTTGTACACACACCGGGACTGAATAGAGAGATCCCAGGGGCCCAATGAGTGTTTTGTTTTTGTTATCCCCATTGTCCCTATAGCCTCACATAATGAAATCTAGACATTGGATTATGGCCATATTTCAGGGGTAAGACTGAGGGGGTAGGGAATTGTTGTAAACTCATACCAGCTCCACTTCAGCTAAACACCCTCAGGAAGGTTATCTGGTGCCGATTCCCCTTATCTTCTCAAAAAGCCTAGAGAGAAAGAAGAGGGATAATATGACCATAGTCTCCTGTTTTCATGTTTCTTGGTAAATACAAAAAAAAAAAAAGTTCTGCACAGAGACTGACCTGTTACTCCTTGTGGTTGTAACTACAAGGGGGTTAAGTGGGGCGGATAGGGGGGCTGCTTCCTAAAAAAGGAACCCTAACCATATGGTCCCTGGGTCTTCATGGGATGAAAAAAATTTTCTACACATAATAGTATTTATGTGTATATGTGCATGTTATTTGACTAATACTTACACATGGCATCACTATCAATTATATGTATTGTTAGTAATGTACTATCTTATAAAGCATGCCTATATTAACATTTCTTAGATTAACCCCTTGGATGTTATAGACCTCTCCAACCAACTGCTACTCATTGCTTTATATCTCTATCATCCTGTAATTTGTGTATAATATTTATTTTGAAAACTGTATAATGAAATAATTTACAAAGAGAATTAAATATATTTGTGGAAATAAGAAACATTGAGACTTTCCATCTGATGTTAACCCATTTGGGTCATAGGAAGAAACCAGTGGACCACATCTGGAGCAAACAAAGTGCAGCACAGGGTACAAATAAAATGCTAGTGGATTAAAATGGGCTTTTTAACCACTTGAATGCTAGAGATGTCACTCCAATGTATTGCTTCACAATTCTTTGGTGACCTTTCTAGCATTCAAGGGACTGAAAACCCCACTGACATCAATTGCTGCTCTCTTAGGGCGTTATTTATCAAGCTAAAAAGTGAAATGTTTGGAATAAAGCACCTGGAGTGTAATTAATATTCTGCATATCTCCATTGATTTAAATTGAGTTTGTAACCCCTTGAATGCTAAAATGGTCTCCAATACTTTGTGAAGTAATGTGTTGAGACCTATCCAGCATTCAAGGGGTTAAAATATCGATTTAAAATAATTTGGATTTTCATTTCCATCAAATGATGCAACTGTTTTTCCTTCAGAATTGTACATTTTAGCTTGATGAATACAGAGGTAAATTTCTGAATATAGCCCTGATCAGCCCACTGGCCCTTGAATGAGGTAAAACACTAACCAGTGCCAAAGAAAAACAGAATACCCCCCATTTCATGTCTGTCAGTGCCAAGTCCTTCCCACAAATAATAGACATGTCCTCTCACCCCTGGCTCTTTTCCCTGCTACTGATTCACTGTTAACAACAATCTGAGACTTTGGTTACCAGGGCAACACCTGCACTCATCCAATCCTAGTGTACACAGCTGGGCCTGTGCTTGAGTGAAAGTTACTGACAACCAATGGGATATCATTTTGAGGTAGGCAACTAATGTACCTACAGTTATTTTTGAACTACCACACTTTGCACAAATATTAGCTCAGTGAGACTGGTTCAGAAAGGAGTGATAACTTACTATATTAACTAAATAATATGGAAAGGGGAATCTCTGCCTATAGCAGTGGTGGGGAATCTGAAGCCCTCCAGCTATTCAGGACTACAATTCTTACTGTCTACTTATTATCCAACAGCTGGCTGGAGATTATGGTTACTGTGGTCCTGAACAGTGGAGGCCTCAAGCCAGCCATCATTTATCTATAAACAATGTGAAATAAGGCTAATGCCAACCAACTACACCACAGAGGGCAAAAAAGTCCTTGGTGGTTATGCACTAAGCTTTGATAATGATGTGATAAAGCTGAGATTATGGCTCCAGTGATATCACTCTGTAGAGTCTATGCACTAAGATCCCCAAAGTCGGAGAAATTTTAGTGCATTGGCACCACAGAATAACCTAGGACTTGGAGAAGTGATATCACTGGAGAAGTCGTCTCCACTTTATCACCTCTTTATCATGCCTTAGTGCATCCCACATCTTCAGTTGGAGCTTTTGACTCTTTAAACATTACAGGACACATTGGAGACTTATTTAGCCCTGATGGGGATACAAGCTCAGGTGCAGTTGCTTTGCTCCAGAATTAATCTTCTTCCTTTGTGCATAAGGCCGTGTGTGTGTGTGTTGGTAAGCTCCTTTGCTACAGCCTGTTCTAAAGGGCTTGCATTCGTTGTTGGGTCCTGCAGCTGTACACAACATGCTTGTCATGGTTTGCATATTTAACAGACAAACTACCCTGAAGAGTTTTTAGGGCATTCTGTAAATTTCAAGTCATAAAGCCAGTACTTTGGGACCCCTGGACCCAGAGTTTGTACCATCCTTTCTTAGGCTAACGGGGAAACTAGAAGGGTTTTTGTTTGGGATTTTTAGGCAATATAATGTTACATGTCATTTAATATGAATAAAGAAGTGATGAAACACTTTCTCTTAAAAAAGCAAAAAAAAATAAAAATAATTGAGAGTTTCAATTTTTTTAAATAAACATTTTTGCATTGCATGGCTTTACCTGCTGGAAGAGGCTTATTTCAAAGTTATTACATCTAATTTTTTTTAAATTAAGTTGTTAGCAACAGTGCCACATTGTATTAATTTTTTTGTTGTTGCATTTGATGATATAGGGGAGACTTAGACTACAGTTCTCTGTAGAATGAAATACTTATGGTTCTGTCGCTTCATGACTGTTCTTGAATGAGTAGTCTTCAAGCAGATGAAGTACTCTTGTTTTACTCTGCAGAAAAAGCTTTTTTTTCTCTCTCTCTCATAATAATTATTTCTAATCAATGTAGGAATCTTACAATGGTAAAAGACTGCTCTGTCTTATTGTGTAGCTTTACCTATCATATGAGAAACTGCCATGCACAGTATAGTTCAAGTCTATATTGATTACTAAAGCTGTGTTGTTTAATATTTATATACTGATTGATGATTGAGACATAGAAACATATTTTGATCTCCAAAAATAACCATCTGTCCTTTCCAGCCTGCCCAGTTCCTGATAAAATAAAATGTTTAAATTCCCTAACAGTATTTGTCTCTACCACATCTACTGGGAGGCTGGTCCATGAGTCTATCACCCTTTTCTGTAAAGTAGCACTTACACAATTTACTACAGAATTTTCCACCCTCTAACTTTACTGTCATGAGTTATTCTTTTTTCTGAACTATATTAAATATCTTAATATAACTAAAGGTTTCTATCATATTACCCATCTCCCTCCTTTCTTCCAAGAAGTACATATTAATTTCTGTGAGCCTATTCTGGTACCCTTTGTCATGAAGACCCTGCACTCTTTTGGTAGCTTTTCTTTGAAATTCCTTCATTGTATTAATGTCCTTCTGGACATGTGGTGTCCAGAAGTGTACATAGTACTCCATGGGTGAGATGCACTAAAGTGTGGTGGAGATGACTTTTCTGGTGTGAAACTCTCCACGTCCAATGTTATTCTATGGAGCCAATTTCTCCAATTTAAGATATCTTCTTGCATAGGCTACTGTGAGGCTTTGGGGACTAAAGAATGGTCTCTTGACCTTGCAGTTACCTTTAGGTTCTTTTGTTGGTTAGTATAGGCTCCATAGAGTAACACAGAAACCAGAGAGTTTATCACATTGAAGAAGTCATCTATACTTTAACGCCACTTTATTATCCATTACTTCATACCCCCCCCCCCAGTGAGGCCTTCGTAGCGATCTATAGTTGGACATTAGTACCTTTCTCTTCCTGCTACTAATGCCTCCGTCTATACAACCAAGAACCCAGTTTCCTTTTTCCACTGCATTACTGCATGGCTTGCCTACCTTCATGCAAACTGAAACACCCCAGACCCTTTCCTCTGATATTTTTGCCAGTACAGTACCGTTAGGCCTGTATTCCACCTCTGAGTTTTTGTGTTCTTCAACTTTTCAGCATTACGTTTTAGATCCCATAACTGTCCATTCCTCCAGTTTGTCTAAATCCTCATGCTTTTGGTTTATCCCTCCTGGAGTGTCAACCCCTTTGAAGATTTTTGTATCATCTGTAAAAAAAACAAAACAAAAAACTTACCTTGAATTCCACCAGTAATGCCACTAATGGAGATATTGAAGAGCCAAGAAAACTCAAAGCGCCCCTATATAGTGCTACAGCCATATAATATTTGAAGTCCAATGTTCATTTTCTTCCATATGAATGTCTCACATGCCCAGCTTCCAGATGCTGCACCTTTGTTAGTAGTGCCCTTAGCTACACCTTTCACAATCTGAATAGTAAACAAGAAGGAGAAACAAGCGCAATTAATCTAAGAGTAGCAATAGTGTGAGACTGATGGATAATCAGACGTGAATATACTCACAAGATTTATTCTATGGCATCTATTTTATACATCGCATGAAGCTATAGGCATATGGGCCTTCTGTACAAGAATAATTCTTGTGAGTATATTCACTTCTGATTATCCATCAGTCTCACACTACGGCTACTCTTAGATTGGTTGCTCTTGTTTCTCCTTCTCGAGATATTGACGAGAACAAGCCCTAGAACTGTCCCCTGTAGCGCTCCACTAATAATCCATCTTTTCTCTGAATAAATACCTGTCCCCTGTCCTTCCCCCAATTATTTATACATTCCGCTTCCTTTGAGTTCAGTTCCCAAATATGCATCTTATGAATCCGTTTCCTATTTCATACAGTATTAAAAGCTTTGCTAAAACCAAGATATACTACATCTACTGATCCACCCATTTTCTATCACTTGAGTAACAATCAAAATATTAAACCACATTTGTTTGGCATGATTTTCCTGTTTGCATGTCATTAGACTTCAGATTTGAAAGAATTCTTCCTTTCAACATACTTTTCATTCATTTACCGACTACAGATGTCAGAATGATGGGCCTGTAATTGCTAGAGTGCTCCCTACTGCCTTTTTGTGTAGTGGCACTACATTGGCAATTCTCCAGTTATCTGGAACCACTCCTGTCAACAGAGGTGGGTTAAAAAAGCTCAGCTAGAGGTATTGCCAGCACAGACCTAAGCTCTTAATACTCTTGGGTGAATATCTGCCTCAACTGATTTATACACTTTAACTTTTGATAATATCAGTAACAGCTCATTCTCTGTAAACAGACTAGTGTTCACTGGTTTAAACAAACCTTTTTCCTTTGTTAATGGTGGTCCCCTTCTTCCCAGCCATCTGTAAAGATTGAGCTGAAATCTTTTGACAGCTATTTCCTTATCACTCTCCATATATCTAGCATTTTCTGACTTTAATGTTATGTCTCCTTTACTTTTTCTCCTTTTGCCAATATACCTAAAATGTAGAACTGTATTATACTTACCGAAATTCTGTTTTCCTGGACCTAACCATGGCTGCATTCACCAGATGGGATAGCTCCTCCCCTTTCAGCTGACAGGACAGAGAACCAGTCAAACTAAATTAAAACAGTATAAGTGACTCCACAAGTTGTCTTAGTCCCAAATCTATAAGCTAAACAAGGGATGGGAAATTGGTGAATTCTGCCATGGCTATGCCCAGGAAGAGAGTATTTTGGTAAATATAACTCTTCATTCACCAGATCGGAGCATACCCAAGCTGTGAGAAAGGGAGGGACCAAAACATATATGAAGAAAAGATTTCTCAAAGCATAGAATAAAAACAGAGGACCAACAATAATCTTCCAACTAATTAATTAAAGGCTTGGCCTTACAATTATTCCTGGAAAGAGATCTCTAAAAGAGGGGATCCCTCTCTGATCATAAAGAACAGCTTCCACTACCTTCACTCCTCTGTGGATATCTAGTATTGCTATTAGCCTTCATTCTCCAGATAAAGGATTGTTCAGAATTGGTCATCATTCACCAACAGCGGAAGGAACTAAGAATGGAAAACATCACATTCTTCCAGTGAGAAATGTATTCCTCTGGATGGCAATGTTAGTCAGTCTAGTAGTGTTTCTCTCAACTTCTGACCAAGGGCCAGATTCTATTGCAGGAGATAAATGTTACCTCCAGTTTTTTCAAATATTTTCCTATTGAAGTCTAAGTGGAAACCTGGAGATAAAAGCAATGATAAAATTAGTACATGTAATAGAATCTAGCCCCAACTATGGTGATTGGAATCTATTTATATGTCTGAGCAACAGAAGTTCTGGAATCATAAGGCAGATAATCTCAATAAGGAAGCAAGATCTTTTGGCTTGACTTGAAAATACTTTTAAACTTTTGTTTGGAGAAGACATCATACTAAAAACCCTGGCCCACTTAAAGGGAAGTGGACACCAAGAACACTAACAACCTAGAAGGGTTGCCTGTGGAACATCTCCTGCCAAGCAACATAAACCCAGTAACTGGGTAAAAAAGAAACAGATCATAACTTGCAACAAAAATCATAACCTCTCAAAGAACATGACAAAAGTGCCCACATGACTACCACTGCTCCCAAGAGCACAAAATACAGAAAGTACATTGCCCAAAGCAAGCCCTAAAATACATAAACCCCATTGAAACGGTATCCTATTGAAATGTCTCCTCTATTTGGTGACCATCAGAAGGGAGAGATAATAATGTTGCCTGCATCAAAAGGGCGACATCAGAATGTTGCCACTATCAGAAGGGTGACATTGTGATGTCGTCCATTTAAGGGTCGCCAAATAGAGGGCGACATCCGTGCTGCTTAATGCTCAGTTTAGAGTGTGGGCCAGAACAGTGCTAGTGTCATCCATTTGACTAGTGTAACTTGCAAATAGAGGGCAACATCTATACTGCTTAACGTTCAGCATGCCACTCTGCTCGGGTCTCTATATCTCGCAGACAATCTTCTCTGTCTCCCCTCTCAGGTCTCTTTCTCCCCACAGATGTGTTTCCCTACACATCCATTTCTACCAATTCAACCCAATATTCTCCCTCTTTCCACCCACACATAGGTCTCTTTGCCCTCTCTTCCTTCTCCATGTTTCCTTTTAACCCCTCCTCCACTTACACATGCTAATTCCACAGGTGTCTCTCTCCACTGCCCAGGTCTCTATCACTACCCCTTGGTACACACACTTATACTATGTTATTGAAAACAGGAGAGAACAGTGTCCGAGCAGAGTGGCACTCACGTATTATTATAAAATCTGGAACATGGGATCAAAAATTGTCAATGCAGGCCTGCATCAGCCCAGCCACCAAATCAAACTAGTATTAAGTGCTGTGATTGAGTGAACGTGAAACCTCACTGTCCCCACCAAACAAAGAATAGCAATTACATTATTTAAATGGAGGACGCTGCCAAAATGTCCTGGCCCGCACTCTGAACTGAGCATTAAACAGCACGGATGTCTCTGGTCAGTAAGCAGCATGGATGTCACCCTCTATTTGGCAAACCTTAATGGTACAACATCAGAACTGAGCATTAAGCAGCACGGATGTCGCTGGTCAGTAAGTAGCACGGATATTGCCCTTTATTTGCAAGTTACATGATTTAAATAGATGACACTAGCACTGTCCCGTTCCGCACTCTGAACCAGCATTAAGTTGCACAGATGTTGCTGGTCAGCAGCATGGATGTCGCCCTCTATCTGGCGACTCTTAAGTGTGCAAAATCAAAATGTCGCCCTTTTGATGCAGGCGACATTATGATCTATCCTTTTTGATTGTCACCAAATAGAAGGTGACATTTCAGTAGTAAACCACTGAAACACCTGGTCAGGATGAAATGGCTTCAGCAGGGCTCCTTCACAGGTGAATATAATTAATCAATTAAAACACATGGGACTACACCCAACAGCAGCATTCGGAGACTCTGAGAGGAAACAAGCCATACTAGAAACAGGACCCTAGAAGGGAGGAAAGCAAACTTATACCAGAGGGTAAGTAAAACTCTATATGTACAGTTGTCCTGACTACAGGTAGTTTATGGCAACCATTTGCAGGTGTGAGCTGTCTATGCCATCTGCTCATACACCTCCAGGAAATCCAAATCAGCAAAGGTGGTTATTTTTAAGATAAGCCCACATTTGCATGTACTCACTGCAAGCATCTACATAATGTTACTGGAAGAAACAGCATTCCCAGCACTCCCTCTTTTAAATCTGCGACCATAAGGATTTATGCAGTAATATTCTGGACACTACAGAGTCTCCAACCCACCAACCCAGGAAGGGAGAGGTTAAGTCAGAGACAGGAGGAGAACTCCAACTTTAAAAGGACAGAGGATGCTGCCTGATGAGCCTCAAAAAAGACAGTCAGCAACTCAACTCCTTCCCGCTCAGGTGACAGAGAAAAAGACAAATCGGTGAAGGGTGAGGGGGTCTTTGATTTTTGTTTGACTTGTTCTCTGTCCTATCAGCTGAAAAAGGAAGCTCTAACCCATCTGGTGAATGCTGTCATGAAGCGCTTAGCTTACCTCTGATTAACCTTGTAAGCTTTTTTTTTTTTTTTCTCTTCCTCTAAGTCTACCTGTATTTCCTGTATGCAAATGTTATCCTTTACAATACCAGAAACCCTTCTAGAGAACCTGACTGGTTTTCTTTATCTATTACCTTTGTCTACAGGCCTAATGCAGAATTCAGTTGCAGATAAAATTTATTTTTTTAGTTAATTCCATTCTCCCTGCAAACACAGTAAGGCAATCTCCTCTCTGCTAAGGAATTACATACATATAGGGTTGTGGCGCTCAGAGGGTTAAGGCATAGATGCAAACTGGCTCTAAATAAAGTCTCCAACAAAAAATTGATATGGAAGTATGATCCACGGCTTTCACAGTTTTGGGTAGCAGTTCGCTTTGGAATCTGCCAAGGAATGGAATCGTAACACTTTCTGGTCATTTGTCAAGAACCCTTTGAGTGCCGGAGGTGACTGCAATGCATTGTAATGTGTTGATGACCCTTCTGGCACTCAAAGGGTTAAGAAACAGATGAAGGTTACTAGACACTTAAGCCTGCAACATCAGCATGTCGTCCTTTTGGCGCAGGCGACATTCTCATGTTGCCCTTTTGGCGCAGGAGACATTTTTAATGCAGCATGTTGTTGGTTGCCAAATAGAGGCCGACATTTCAATAGGACACCCCTGAGCCCCTCCAAGTGTTCAGGACTACAATTCCAATCATTAGTTTTAGAAATACAAGCCAGTAGGTGGCTGGGGATGGGGAATGGGGGCCTCTGGTTTCCCATCCCTGGTTTTAAGTTTCAAGCAATATGTACTGCAAATTCACAAGTACAAATAATTACAATTTCTGGCATTCATTTCTTATTTGCATTTTATTTCTGCGATACAAACATGTCATATAAATGAGACTATTTTAACAAAATAAGCAAATTATTTTAACAAAATAAAGACATTACCAAAATTCTTCATGCAAATATGGAAAAAATACATACATTGGAGAGATTATAAAAATGGGAATGTTATAAAAAACAAAAAAAGTAACACTGGATTATGTACAGTGAATGTAGCAACATTAAGAGACTTAATTGATACACCTTTGTTAGGCCCTCTCCACAAATAATTTAGTTCGGTAGCTGTAGATCATGCAAAAATGGGTTAAGATTTGTAAATATGAAAAATATTAATCCTTCTGCAAAATAGTGTCCTGGTATCAAAATGTAGTCAGAAAAACATGACTCTACGTTATATGGTAGACAGGTCCTGTTGCACAAATATGCCAATAAAAATACAAAAAGCAAATAATGTAACCAAATAGTTTTACAGCTGCATCTCTGTTTGGAAGCACATATTTTCCACTAAAACACAATTTAACTGTAGCAACTTCGTTTTTTTGTTAGCTGTTTTAATCTTTACACTGGTTGCAATGATGGGTCATGTAAAAATGTCAACCTATACAATTTGGCTTGCCTTTACAATTGCCACTTCTATACGATCATGTTACAATGTACAGACTGCACAAAAAATGGGAGAGATGCCAGTGAAAAATGCCAGGGAAAGAGATCATAACTTCTTGTTTGCAGTATTACAACTTCTCTAGCTGGCCGAATAGAATTATAATTTTTGAACCCACAATAGATCTAGGTATGAAAAAAATAGAAACACAAACAGCAATATGCTAAAACAAAGTTGTCTTTTTTTACTGAGCATTATATAACCACTATTAAATATTCAAATGTTATTAATTCTCCAAAACAGCAATTTTGGTTTCTTTTGTCTGAAACCTCCTATTAATGTCATAGACCTTTTAACCAATTATAATCAAAGTTCACGGGGGGGACACAAATGCATATAACAAGGCACTGTTTAACCCACCCGTGCCTACTTATTTATGATGATCTACGATTCTCTGGACATAAACTCACTGGGTAGGTTAGGCAGGATTCTGACAAATGGCTGGCCCTCTTTGGTGTCAGTCATATACGACTGGCCAGTCACTGTACGTTACAAAAAGCAATACACCTCCAAAGTCACTTGTTTGAATGACACGTCAGCCCCATATACCGCCATGCAGATCTCTGTAACAGGCTGATCATGCAAGGTGGTAGCTGCCCAAGAGGACATCCTGACAGTGTCAGCGTGTTATATTTTACACTTGTGACACTGTGAATAAATATCTCTACACTGATATTGAGCATAGTCTTATACACAGCTATGCAATGACGTTTTACTATTGAAAGATAAAATTTCCCAGTGAATCCAAATATGAAAATAACAATTAACATATAAAAGAAGAATGCATTTGTTGTTAATAGCCCAAAAATTGGACATGTAGTCAGTAGATATAAGAGGAATAACAACATGAAATTGGAGTATCAGTTACACTAGATAACCACTGCTCAGAAAGAAGTAAATATTGTTCTTTAGGAAGGTGTTGCTGGTTTTTCCATGGAGCTATGTTGTGCAAATAAAAGACTCATGATGACATCTTAACCAATAATCAAGAAACTGTAAGATCAGTCTTTACATACACTCTTCATAGTAGAAACACATCACAGGCTGCTTTGCGCAGACCAGAGGCACTTCCTGTACTCAGCATGCCTGCGGATTTTTTTGTTATTTTTATTGCATGCATTTATTTCATTATTGAGTGCAGATTTCTATTTTAAAATGATCGCCTTAGCTGGATAGATGTACCTTGACATAACAAATAGATGTAGCAACATAGTAAGTAGATTTGTGTCAAGTTGTAATTTTCCTGTACATTTTATCAGATAAAGTTATTATCTAACCTCAGACACATTTTGCTGAGTTAAAGGAACACTAATACCTCCTAACATATCCCCACTTACATTAACCCTTAAATGGACCAGAGGTGAGTGCAATGCATTGTGAAGTAATGTGTTGAATACCCCTCTGTTCTTTAAATTGTTAATCCATACAGAAATTACTAAAGGCCACTGCAAATGAATTCTAACTGGATAACATGTCCATGATGATGTACACCAGAGGTGAGCCTAGTGAGTAAAGGCCCTGATGCAAAATACGTTTTATTCTACCAATTTACTGGAAACTACTAAAAAAAAAATTTTTATTTTAAGCATTTGTTTGGGCCCTAAACTTGGGTAGGGCCCTGTCATTGATTTGTATAGGCTTTCTGCTTTCTTAAAGGGAAAGTAATACTTCTATTAAAGTGCAGCTCCAAGTGTTCTTTATTTTTTGTAGCGCAAAATTTAATTACTTAGTTTTGTCATTCAAGAACTCTTCAAGATGAAAGGATCCCCATCCTATGCCTTTCCCTGCAACACTCTGCCTCTGTCTGGCCTGGATGGAGCACAGCAAGGGACAATCTTCAGTAAGCAAAAGGAAAATCCTGCCCTCCTTTGTCACGGGGTCCAGGGTTTTCCTTATACTTACTGTGTGAACATTGTCCCTCGCTGAACGTATTCCAGATCTGATGGAGGGCAGCCAGATGGGGAGGGAGAGGGATCTTTTCAGCTTGAATAGCGCTTTAATTACAAAACTGTAAATAATGAAATATAGCGGTACATGTAAAAAAATAAAATAAAAACTAAAGAAGACTCTGAGCTGCACTTTAACAGAAGTATTACTATCCCTTGAAACCGAGATAGGACACACACATCTCACCCCTCCATACATATTTTATCCAGTCATTTATTCCACAGCATATACCCCTTTGGTTAAAAACACAGAAGCAATGCAAATTTCTAACATTTAAAATGATAAAAGAAAGTGGAAATTATGATTAATGGAGAAAAATCAAGCTGGAAAGAGGTGCCTATATGAGAGCCGAAATAGAAAAACCAAAGAGGTAGAGACATTCAATCTGTTGCCCTACGGCTTCTTGGACTAGGCTTTGGTACTCATTTGCTTAAATAGTATTTCAGCCACTAGTGGACATGATTTTTTTATGTAACCATATTCATAAACCCAAAACTCCTCCAACCCAAGTCTTCCCAGGAAGAAAGTAAGAAGAGTTTGTGCACTCCTGTGAACAAGTACTAATTAAAGATTGGTTTTAGGAAAAACAAGTCAGTCTGTATCAATTCTGAGTGGCCAATAGGATTTTCTGATCATAGCACGGTAAGTGGGTTTTATTCTTAGGAGGTGTTAATGTTCATTTATGTTTAATTGAATTTAATTTGCTGTGCAGTTAGATAAGCATGTGAACAAATTTCTTACAGACGTCTTTACAAATTTAAATCAATATACACAAATAAAAATATACATCAACAGTTAAAAAAATGAAGATTGTCAAAATCATTTTGATTTTTTTTTTAAGTTAAAAAAATGTATAAAAGTGCAGTTTATGGTTGGAAAACCATTGCATATTGAAACGTTACATGCTTAGTTAACCCCTTGAATGATGGAGATGTTTACAACGCATTGCTAAGCATATAAGGGTTTATAGGAATTTTAAGGTACGAAATGCCATGAAAGAAAAATCAAGTTTATGGGACATCCCCAAATAAGCTAAAACAAATACAGTAATTTACATCCAGTTCTCAGAATGAGTGTTAGGAGTTCAGAATTATAGTATGGCAGGAAGATCTTTAATAATAATAAAAGGTTACAAGAGAAGACATCACATCAGGTTTTACTCCGAGCGGATTAGTGCAGTTCTAGTACATAAACAAAAGTAGAAATGGGCTCCTAAATTATACCAGAACCTTTTACAATATTATGTATATGGAATATAGGCCTAGATTATCAAGCACTAACAGGGCTCTCAAATCATTCAAGGGATAGTAATAGATTGTTTGCAACTCAGCTCAGTTTGTTCAACATAAGGAATAGTACTGCCTGTTGATGTTCTTATTCTTCACAACTGTTCAGTTACGATGTTATTTTATGCTAAAGTTTACCCTTCCCCTCCCCTTTTCCGTTCTGTTGCTGTCTCCCCTCAGATCTGAAGTCTGGTCGCTTGAACAGACAAATCACATAGAGGGACAATCTTCCCTCAGTCAGTATAAGGAAAATCCTGCCTTCCTTGTCGAAGGAGGGCAGGCTTTTCCTAATACTAACTGAAGATTGTCCCTCATTGTGGTCAGCCGTCGAATCTCCAATTAAACTGCTGATGTCGGGAAAAGTAGAGGGAGGGGTAAATTTCAGCATAAAATAACATCATAACTGTACAGTTATGGACAATAAGAGCATCAGACTGCAGTACTACTCCTTATGGTTAACAAGCTGAGCTACGTTGCAAACAATCGATTACTATCCCTTTAACCCCTTGAGTGCCAGCGGGGTACATAACGCCTTTCGAAGCAAGGACAGTGGTACAGTAAAAAACAGGTTAAACACTCACGCAAATTATGTTAAAATCATATTCCAATAATCTGCATGCATGTTTAACCTGTCATGTACTGTGTATTCAGCTTTCATTCTTATGATGCCTGAAGGAGAGACCTAAGTTGCATTGTAAGCTTGCATCCTAGAGCACTCAGTTATCCAATAAAGGCATCACTTTTACTCTACATGTGTCCAACTAGAAAGTGGAGATAGGCATGTGATCATTGATCAGTCCTTTGTATTTATTCTGCTCAGAGTGCTGCAGTGTTAAAGCACAGACATAAAAATTTCAGCTACAAAACTATTTAACCCTTTAAGCATCAGAGGGTTGTTCAGCATGAAGGGTTTGATATGGGATCAATCATCTTATGCAAAAGAACCCTAAGGAAATATTTTGGACAAATTGCTTTTGTTATATTGAATGCATCCTATACATTTTGTGCTTAATCAACCGCTTGGTTGACAGAGTTCTCTAACACATTAGGAAGAAATATGCTGGAGATCTCTCTATCATCCATGGGGTTAATAAATATTGTTTATAGCAGGACTGTCCAAGTTCAGCACTCAAGGGCCACCAACAGGAAAGGATTAAATATTGGCCCTTGAGGACTGAATTTGATCAGCCCTGATGTATAGTATGAAAGAAAAAAATTGCAATGGAGGAATAAAACTGGGATTCCACCCCCCCACCCAGGTATTAAAAACATTTACACATATATATATATATATATATATATATATATATATATATATATATATATTTATTCAGGACTTAAAAGTTGAAGTCCTTTGCTACTAGTCAGACCTGAAAAGATACTCGCCACTGCAAGCCATAACATACCAACCACGGCTGAATTTCTACTCGCCAGGCCTAAATTTTCACTCGCCATTGGCTAGTGGCGAGTGGAAATTTTGAGCCATATATTATATATATTTGCACTTCTGCAGTGGCAATATGTTGCAAAATACATTATAAAATTGTCTATACAAGACTTATTCAGGCCAGCTAGGATAATGTAATAGTGTTAAATAGGGATGTGACCACGGAACTAACTAGAAACAACTTACACAAACTCAATGGGTTTCACTAGATGTACCACAAAAACTAGCCTGGAAGAAATGAGTGGTAATAACTTTTCACTGCGTACAATTTAAAGTTTTATTTTATTCCTAATCTCGTAAATGTCATTATTTTGTTAGACCCGTCACCTTGCTTATTTGAAAACTTCATTAAAACTGCCTATGTGTCATGTTAGCCAAAAAAACAAGAAATGTACAGTTAAGGAGATTTTCATACTTGGTACTATATGTTAATGTGGTTTCATATGCTAATTAAGCTTTTCAGTAATGTTTTATATGCTAATTAAGCCTTTTCAATTACTTTAACTTTAACAATTTCTTCTGCTACACCAGGATACTCTCACTTTTCCCAGAAATAAATTTGGGAATATTTCCTAAACTATACATTTTCTGCACTTTTGGTTAACATGACACATATGTAGTTTTGAATTAAGTTTTCAAATATGTAAAAAAAATCCATGTTGACAGGTCCACTTTAAGGCTGGATCCCTTTCTGTTTTGGGAAAAATAATACTTATGTCCATTTAATCAAGATCTGCACTGTAGTACACTGACCAATGATGTGTATAGCAGGTATGAAGAGGAGAAAATCCCATTATGTACCATTTTTTTGTTTTTCCTTTAGGTGAAATGTATTTTGCACCATGATGAATAAAAAGGAGCTAGTGAGGATGATACAAGGAGAAGAAATAGAGGAATTCTACGGAAAAAGACATGTTGTTTTTTTTCAACCTCATAAACAACATCACTTTTGATTGAAGTGATATTCTGATGTAGACCTTTTGATTGAGGCAATATTTTAAACTTGCCTTTTTATATGTAGCCCAATAGATGGCGACATTTCGATAGTGATGGGTATTCTATATGTTGCAAATAAAATGAACCACAGGGCAAAAATACAATATTTTGTGTGGACTATGATTTTAATGGGGCCTTTAACCCCTGAAATGCTAGGGAGATTTTCAAGTGGGTTAAAAGTCATATTTAAATATATGAGCATTGAGTGTCCCTTATAATGTAGCTGGTTTTCTAAGGAATTCCACCAGTTCTTAAAGGGATAGTAATGTTTCCTTTGACAAACCACTCAGATCGTCATCATAGTTAATAGTACCGATGTCTGATGCTCTTACTGTTCAAAACTAGATAGTTACTCTGTAATTATATGATGAAGTGTATCCCTCCCGTTCCTTTTCCCGATCGCAAGCCACCTCCCCATAAATCTGAAAACCGGTCATCAGACAGGACAGATCATAATTCCCTTTGTGAGTATAAGGAAACCTCTGCTCTCTTTGACCATGGAGGGCAGGTTTTTCCTAATACTGACTGACTATTGTCCCTCGTGGTGATCCACTGTCAGATCAGAGGCAGAAACACGGATATAGGGAAAAGGGGCAGGAGGGATAAACTTCATCATAAAATTACAGCATTACAAGCAAATTTTGAACAATTAGCAAATCAGACATCAGTACTATTAACTATGATGTATGATCTGAGCTGCTTGTCAAAGGAAACTTTACTAAATCTAATACACCAGCCTCACTTTCCATCTGACTCTGAAATCAGAGTAACTATGTATTTCTTCCAAAATTCACAATAATAGCCACATGTAACAGTCAAAAAAGCAAGCAGAGGCCAAACACTCAAATTCTAATAGGTTCTCAAAATCAATCCTCAAGCCTCTCCACAATGAAGGTTTTAACCCTTCGAGTGCCAGAGGAGTACGGAACGCATTGCAGAGCAATGCATTCTGTATTACTCTGGCACTCAAAGGGTTAAGGATCAATTCACTAGAGCTCAAGTGAACCAATCAGGGGTTCATTCTGACACATCCACTTATGTTCACGTGAGCAGATCCAGAAATTCTGCACTGCTGATAACGTTCAAGGATCAAGGTTTACGAACTCATGGTCCACAGAATAAGAATACATTAAACTTACTTAAAAAAGGTCAGATTTGTGAATAAAAGGCACAAACCGAACTTAATCATTTGGTCCCAGATAGAATATATGTAATGTTTATAAATTCAGTGGTACTGTACAGTTACACTCAAAAGACTGCAGATTAAAATCAAATCATGAAGTTGACACACTGACCCTTGGTCTTATGCAGAAAGCTAAAGAGATGCAATTCTAGAACAAACCAGTTGGATCATAATTATCATTGATTTATAATGGTCCTTTAAAGGGATTGTAATGTCTTAATTACATAAAAAGTCATATTGTACAGCATAAACTAAGAAATCCATCGGTGCTATTCCTATCACTCAAACCTTTATCGTCTGATAGATATACCGTTACAAACTTCCCCTTTCCCTCCCCTTCTACTGACGTCAGCTGTAAGCTGACAGCAGGAATTCCTGGTCCAGGGACCAACAGGCGGCTCTTCAGCAGAGCTGCAATAGCACGATTTAAAAAGAAATTCTTCACTGGAACGGTCTACAAAGTGTGCTTGGTTTGCAAGCACACGTTTTAGCCTGTTCCAAAGAAGCGGCTTCCAAAGAAGTGGCATATTGCAGCAATGCTGAAGAGCCTCCTCATGTCGGCCGACATGGATCTCATTCTGTCAGCTTTACAGCTGACATCAGGGAGGGGGGAACTTTAGATACGAATACCTCTCAAACTAAAGGTTTGAGAGATAGGAATAGCACCAATGGATTTCTTATTTTATGCTGTACAATATGACTTGCGTAATTAAGACATTACTAACCCTTTAAGCTCTTCAATGGTAGTGAGATCTCCAGTGCATTGCTTTACAATGCATGGCAGACTTCTCTAGAATTCAAGGGCTTAAAATCTCAATTTAATTCTATCAGAAGTTTTGTCTTCTGTGGTTCATTTACACCTCTACCTTTTCACATAGTGTCCTGTGTGTCAACTAACTAGTTGCTTTTCATCTAAGAGCACTTTGTTTTGAGTCAAACTGTATAGTAACTTTAACTCTTGGGAGCGCTTTGTCACCCAATACATTGGCCTACATTTGTGTGCTTAAGTAAAACATTGACACAGATTTTCTGTAAATATTTCTTCTAAGAAGAAATTAATCTTAAAGGCTTCATTTGAGTGAAACCAGAAAAGTTTCCCCGGACAAAACCAGATACCCGATCCCAATATATAGATTTTTATATGCACATATATACACATCCCTTGTAAGTGGGATAGAGAGATGCCACAACCCCCATGGTCCAGCACTCCATGAGTACAAGTCATATTTTCTCTTCCATACAGCTACTGGAATGGAAAATCATCTTAATTGTTATAAATTACTGTCTAAGCTAAAATGTGGCCTGCAATCTATTTAGAAGGAGTTCATTTAAAAACTTGACTAAAAGTTTGTGCTTCATCCTTTTTAAGGCCAGAGGGCTGCCCAACACATTGCAGATACAACAGTTCAGTCCTTGCGCCTTAATCCTAAGGACGTTGGAGAGTTCTCCAACACATTGCTAAGCAATGCATTGGAGACCTTTTGTTTATCCAAGAGTGCTACACCTACATATACAGAAATAAAAGGACTACAATTTTGTGGACAAACCAGATATAGAAGAATATATCATAGGCCCTTTGTTTAGATGAAAGCATACGTAAAAAATACATATATTATATATATAAAAACTCATATTGTTTGGTGAAATGATTACAACACTTGAACGTGGTATAAACAGAATTGGTTTGGCAATTTCAGCTGCATGGAAAGGAAATTAACTTGTAGACAGTCACAATAAAGGTAATATCTTTTAAAAGTCTTCATTTTCCTCCTGCAACAACCTTCATTTGTTCACGTCTTGTTAAATTGCACTATGTCCAAAATATATACATCTTCAGGCATAGACCTGCATGCCGTTGTGTGGTTGTTCTGAGATGTGTGTGGCAGGCATTCTTTGATTTCCATTAGGGGTTGGACTTGTGGTTACATCAGACCAATCAGAAGCAGAGTTTGGTGAGGAGCTGGACCACTGGTCTGGAGACTCCGGTGAAGGTGTTAGATAGGGATGCTCTCCTGGTAAAGGTCCATTGTGATTTGGCGTTTTGTCGGTGGAGGCATAGCTGTGTTGTGATGGTGGAGTAGGGTACTTGCCCATTGGGTTTTGAAGCTGATGATAAGATGTGAGCATGGTTTGAGATAACTGTCCATCATGCTGATGCATCATTGTTATGGGTACTGAAGAACTAGTTATACGAGTTATATCTGGAATCTGATACACGCCGGTCACATTTGGAGCCTGGTTTGCCTGCTGCACTATTGTCTGGATGTTAGACTGCTGAATCATACCACTTTTTGGGATAAGCTGAAAAGTCATAATTGGTGGGAGAGGGTCCCTAGCCACTCCCATATGCAGTGTAGGCTTAATATCTGCTTGAATCATACCATTTTGTTGGGGAATACATGGGTGATTGTTTGTTTGTTGGTGAACTATACCAAACATTTCATTATACTGGGAGTTGTTCCTTTCCATGCGACTCAACCATTCAGATGACAAATTGATTTGTCTTTGTCCACCAAGAACATTACTTTGTGCCGTATTAGACAAAAGTTGGCCAACAGAAGGTAGCAAATTGTTGACTCCACAAGTAACAGGCTGAACATTAGACAAACACATTGTGTGCTGTGGCTGCAAAGTAGACGTTGCAAGCATCTGACCAGGTGATGGATGAAGGACTCCAGGAGATGTTATGGTAGGAGAAGAAGTAGCATGGGGGGATTCAAGTGAATCCACAGGTGATAAGGTTACTGAACTTTCAGAAAGTTGACCTTTACCTTCAGTTTCTGATTTTTTCCTTCTCCTATTTTTGGCATCTTTAGGTTCTTTGGTTAAGTTCGGAAGGCTCCGTGGTACTACACTTTTGGCACTTGGCCTTCTGGCCTTCTTGGCTTGTGCAGCATGTTTAAGATTGAGAAAAGATCTGTTGGGACCGCAGACAGCTGGTGAAATAGAGTTTGAAAGCACTGCAGTAGATTGTCCTTGTGGGCTGTGGACCAAGTTGTACTCATCCAGCAGACGCACAATGTCATGATGCATTCTTTCCTTGGCAATATCACGAGGAAGTCTGTCCATGTGGTCAGTGATTTCACGATTTGCAAAGTAATCCAGAAGCATTTTAGCTGCCTCAAAACTTCCCTCTCTTGCTGCAAGAAACAATGGAGTCTCTTCCTAAAAGTATAAGAACATGATGTCAGAAATGTATTAGATAAGAAAAGCAGTTAATGTGATCCTATTACCTAAAACAAACGATTTTGAAAAATCTTTCAGAATTACACATGTTGTATTAGAAATGTTTTATTTAGTAAAATAGTTTTGAGTTCTTTAAATGGGATGCAAGTCCAGCCCTGGCAAAAGAATAACTATATGGGTTGCCAGAAGAACTGGTTGGACAATAGATGGCACTGTTGCATCATTTCAAAGTTATTACAGTTAAAAAAACATTTTTCATACATTAACAGTGTCCTCTTGTGTCCAGTAAGTTTACCTGGTGTTCTTACAGTTATTCTAATGCATTCTATGAGAGAGAGGTGAGTCACCGACTGCATTTATCCGTAGAATCTATTGGAAGTGCTGTAAGTAAAAACAGGGTCTGAAATTGACCGCTCCAAGAACTTAGCTGTCTCTCTCAAACCCCAACTAGGACCGCCGGTACACGTAATAGGTCACAAGTACCAGCGGCATCAGCAAGGATGAAAGCGTTCCTTAAGGGAAGGTAGCTTACCTGGACCGCTGGCCCTTAAGGGGTTAAACCATTATAACTATTGAGTAAAACAAATGTCAACACAAAATATAACACAGGTTTTCAATGAAAAATGTTTACTGCTTCTTTAACTCAGTCGTGATTTTACGTTTTGGTATATAATATTTGTACAGCCCATTAGCACTTGCTGATGAAACACAAATTTTACTTTTAATTATTGTTTTAGTAAGATGACCACAATTTCATATAATAATTTCATATAATCCTCAGAGACCACATCATTTTATTATACAACAAACAGACTTGTACATTGCAGATGTCATACCTTATTGTCTTGCATGTCCCGATTTGCTCCATTCTTCAGCAGAACCATCGTAGCTTCAACATTGTTTACTGCAGCAGCCCAGTGTAGAGCTGATTTGCCTGGAGCAGAGAGATAAATATCATGAATCGCACACTTCAGTCTACAGAAGGGCTAGTCAATTTTGTAACTCAAGGGAATCACAACTCCCATCTACTGCAACTAGCCTATGGATGTTTGGGGACAACTCAAGCTATAATCCCCAATGGCTGGAGGATGGACAATGGCTGGAGGTTCAACAACTGAATACCCTAACCTACAGTCTGAAAACTGTTCTGCTCAGCAATTAGATCATCATTTCTCAACTTCGCACACAGTCTGTTTTTACAAGTCATTTGTCAATACTATATAATAATTTGCTAGGATGTTTGTCACGATGCAGTCATGCACAGTAGATTGCATCGCGTGAGTGAGGTGTTGAGTACCCCTCTGGCACTCAAAGGGTTAACATTATCCAGACCTTGGCCCGAGTATGCGGGTTTATACACTAGTTAGTAATAAGGACTCAAATATCCTATATAATAAATAGGATGTTTGTCACGATGCAGTCATGCACAGTAGACTGCATGATTGCATTGCGTGAGTGAGGCAACGCAATGCATTCAGTACCTCTCTGGCACTCAGAGGGTTAACATTACCCAGACCATGGCCCGTGTATACGGGCTTATACACTAGTTCGTAATAAGGAGTCAAATACTTATATATATAGTTATTTTTAGGTCTCCACAATCAGAATAACAAAAACAAACATATTACGAACAACATTTATCTTAATTATACATTTGAAAATCAAAATTCACAGTTTTGTCAAGGTCTTTATAGAAAAGAATAGGCAGCATACCAACTGTCACAGCACCCTGGTTGACAATCATTAAATTAGATTGTGTGTGTTTTGCTATATGTGAGGGAAACATGGAATAAATCTGGCTGTCCCAAACACATAGCCCCATAAAACAAATGGCTTTTTTTCTCTTGAGAACACACACAGCTATCTGATCAAGTTTCTTAAACTAATCCATGGAGCCCACTCACACACCAATAAACATGCAATCTAATCACTTAGCAAATCCAGTTATGTCTTCTTGAGACTGTCGATATGTGAGCTTTATTGAGAAATGACTATCTGCTTAAGTTTTTCAAAAGCAGTTGATTTTTGAAAGTGAACTACAAAATAACACACCCTTATTTCAGTAAAACCTTTAGTCATCATGTAAGTAAAAGGGAAAGAACCCCTAGAGATTGGTGTTTATAAATCCAATAATGTTGCACAGTGCCCAGAAACAACAGCAGAGAATGACACCAAGGGACATATTCAAGAAGATAAAGAAGAACAATTGTGGATCAAAACAACTGCACCACAGAGGACAATTAAATTCCCCAGAGATATAAATTACATTTTCAACAACTTGAATGCAAGCATGCACTGGAAAACTCTCTAGCATTCATAGATTTAAAAAACACATTTAAATCAATGGGATTTGGGGGAATTTTTATGAACCTTTTGTGGTGCAGATGGTTTACCCAAGACCTACTTCCTCTTTAGTTTCCCAAATATGATCCTATGTTTCTTCCTGACATCAAAAGGCAAGAACTGGGTCCATGTCTTTCCACTCCTCTTCCTACCCTTGATTCAAAATGCCTTGGAAATCCCTCAAGGACACAAAGTGCTTAAAGGAGCAGTAAACCTTTTGATGAAAAAATATATTGTATGGTGTTTCATGCTGAGTAAAAATAAGGGTACTCCCACTGATGAAAGATTCATATTTCCAGAGTTATTACTGTTAAAACCTGTGATTTTTTTTTTTTTTTTTTACATTAGCAGAATTAGCAGTGCCCTCTAGCTGTCAAATTCTAATTAATTTTTCTGTTACATTCAAATGGAGAGGAAAGTCAGTGACTTACAGTTCTACATAGAATGTGACAGAAACTGCTGAGTCATTTCCTGTCAGTTAGAACTATCAGGAAGTAAACACAGTAAATTCACTTCCTGGTTATTTGAACTGTTATGATGTTTGAATAAAACAACTGACAGCAGCGGGCAATACCTTGTTTTACTCCGCAGGAAAGGTCCTATAACATGGGTTTTCATAAAAAAAAGTTTACTGCTCCTTTAATATTCGCTGCATCTTAGAAAACCCCATGTAATGAGAGAATTAAACAGTTCCAAGGTAAAAAGTAATATTTTTCAGACCTTTTTTGGGTGTTGTAATTGAAATAGAAAGAAAAAGTGAAATTCCCTTACCATGGTCATCCACCGTGTTAACATCAGCCTGGCAATTTATTAAATCCGCCACCATCCCCTCCACAGCAAGCCGAGCAGCCAAAATAAGAGGTGTTGTGCCATCATTCATTCTTGAATCAAGATCCGTCACTCGGTTACGGATTAGAATCTAACAAAAAAAGATTTGAATTAATTGTAAGAAGAGAAAGAAGACACCACTGCAAGAATAATGAGCATTTAATGCAGAAGAAAATCAATCTATTGAATCTTCATAGACGTTTCTATGTCAAGTATATTTTAGAACATGGGTCACTGGTCAAACTTTCTGAACTGTAAATTGCTTGTAAACAAATCAGGAAAAATGCTATTGTCAGAGACACCAAGGGAACTTGCTAAATGGTCGCATGGAGATATCACACCTCTTGCCAGAAAAGCCTTTGAAAAAGAACAGCATGTTCAAGTAAACGCTCAGTGAATGTTAATTATTGGAAACAATGCTCCAGTTGTACAATACTGTAGTAATGGGAATTAAGTCACATTACTGTCACTGACTACCATTTCTTTAAGTCAGTGTTTCACAAACTTGGTTCAGCTTGCAGAAATACAAGGGTGCCACATTGAGAATAGAATGGCTGAGAGGTGGAACAAGGTTATAGAGTCAGATATAGTACAAGTGGTTCTGTGACTGCCAGTGCATAGTGAATAATGGCTGAGGTGCCAGGCAGTGTACATTTAATTTTGACTGCCAGTGGAATAAGTCTTGGTTGTCAGGCAGTATATGTGTGGTTCTGTGACTACCGAAGACAGTGAACATAGCTGGGATGTCTCACAATATATGTGTGGTTTTGTGACTAGCAGGCCCTGAACAAGGCTGGGGGACCAGTAATTCTTGGGTGCTATAGAGGTCTTCAATGCATGGAAAAGCCATGTGTTGAAGACCTCTTGCTAGATCCAACAGGTTACAGTGGTTGGTTGTTAGGGTTCTATGGGGATTTAATTTGAAACAATATTTTCTGCCACGGCTTGAAAACCACAGCCTTAAACTGAAAAATAGGAACCCTCTGCTACTGTCTAGAACCATGTCCAGTACCAAAAGTCATCTGCTATTGGATAGCTAAAGGGACCAAGCCCAAGCACACTACACACCAATTTGAATTGTAATAACTTTGAAATTTAGCAGCTCCCAGCAGTGGGAGCAATATTGTTTTACTTAACAGGAAAAGCGTACGATATTTTTTTTGGAATATATGTTTGCGACTCCTTTAATACTTCCTAATGTATCTTTGTTCCTTTGATTTAGTAAAATACCTGGAAGACCCCCTGAGCATCAGCAGACACTGCTGCATGAAGAGGCGTCCGTCCCATGCTGTCTTGAGAATTTGCATCAGCGCCAGCATCTAACAAGCGCTTAGCAGCATCAGCCCGAGAGTACCGAGCTGCCAGGTGCAAAGCTGTTTCTCCTGTGCGATCAGTCTGTGCTTGCAAACAGGCTCCTTGATAAATCAGGTCTGTTATAACATTAGCAGATGGATCCTCAATTTCGTCATCATCTTCAAGAATCTGAGAGCTTCCCACTCGTAGGGACGCCAGCATCAATGGTGTACAACCATCTGCAATACAGAAAATGAGCAGTTGGGGCATCGCAAAACAGTGGATCTGTGTGTGGAGGGAAGAATCAGTGTAGTTCTGAAAGTCCACTTAAAGGGATAGTATTACTTCAAAATTACTATCCCTCATATTGTAGCCCTTAATAAACTGAGTTAAATGACACCAGTGGCATCTCTCACACCTTTATGGTTTAAGAGATAGCCGCTGTCAAAGTTTCCTCTCCCCTGCTGTCAGCGTTCTGCTGCCAGCAGGAGAATCCGGTCTCTGAATCAAGAGGAGGCTCTTCAGCAGAGCCAATATCTCGTTATGGAAGGAAAAATGATTAATTGAAACAGTCTTCTAAGTGTGCTTGGTAACCAAGCACACATATAAGACTGTTTCAATGAATCATTTTTCCTTCCATAACGAGATATCGGCTCTGTTTAAGAGCCTCCGCCTGTCCCGGGACCAGATTCCCCTGCTGGCAGCAGAACGCTGACAGCAGGGGAGAGGAAACTTTGAAAGTGGCTATCTTTTAAACCATAAAGGTTTGAGAGATGCCGCTGGTGTCATTTAACTCAGTTTATTAAGTGCTACAATATGAGGGATAGTAATTTTGAAGTAATACTATCCCTTTAACCTCCTTTTTTGACCTTATATATTCTGTGCGTGCATAATATGTAGTCAAATTCACTATGCTTTTTATTTCTGTACTTAAAATAAATGTGTATATATATATATATATATATATATATATATATATATATATATATGGAAACAAATTCAGTGAGTTATCAGGGACATAAAAGTATAAAAATATAAATTAAGATGAAAAAATAAAAAAAGTTATAGACTATGTGCCTTTACAAGTCATGCACTTGCATAATACATAAATTCAAAACAGGGCATGACTGTCCCTTTAAAGTGTTAGTAGTGTCCCAGAACAAATAGTTATCATTGTGTAGAGCTTAAAAACTTGAGATAAAGGCAAAAAAACCTATCTCTCAAACAGATATGGTTTGAGAGATATTCCCTGTCAAAGTTTCATGTTTCCTGCTGTCAGCTGTAAAGCTGACAGTAGGAGATCCATGCCAGCAATTGCATTATTTAAAACGAATTACTTCATTGGGATGGTCTACAAAGTGTGCTTGCAAACCAGGCACACTTTGTAGACCTTTTCAATGAATTCATTCTTTTTAAAAAATGCAATTGCGGCTCTGCTGCAGAGCCGCCAGTTGGTCCCCGGAAAGGACTCCCCTGCCGTCAGCACAGTGCTGACCTCAGGGAAAGGGGAAAGGAAACTTTGAATAGGAGTATCTCTCAAACTATAGCAATTTGAGAGATAGGGTTTTTGTTTTTGCATTTAGCTCAAGTTTTTAAGAACTACAAAATGATAACCATTTGTTCTGGGATGTTACTGTCCCTTTAAAATGTGCCATTCATTGAGGTATGAAAGTAGGTAGGTGAGATACATAGCATTTCATGTCTTATTGGAAAAATATCTGGTTGAAATTACAAATACACTGACTTCAGAGGGATTTTCTTCAGGAAGAAATAAATGAGAGCATTCAAGATGGTTCGTAAATATGCCATGGAAAGATTATTACTGATCCAGATTATAAATATTCATTGTTCAGTTTAAAAACTTAAATTTCATAGGTTCCAGCCATCAAGCTAAAGAGATGCAGTTGTGGAGCAAACTAATGGCAGCAAATGGGAAAATAAAAATGGCCATTGATTTAAATTGGACTATTTTTAACCCCTTGAATGCTATAGATGTCTCCAACACATTGCAATGTATTGGATACATCTATAGCATTCAAGGGGTTAAAGATGACCCCATTTAAATAAATGGAAATTTGCAAAATTTTAATTTCAAATGTATAGTATGGTTGGTCTGCTCTTGAATGACGTCTTTACATATAGATCCCATGTTCTTGCAGCAATGCAGCAAACTTTTGTCCATGATGTAAAGATTTTATGATGCAACAGATAAGATGTTATCTTGTGCTATACTGCAACATAATCATAAAGAAGAACACCTGAAATCCAACTTTACTCAAAAACAAAATATCAGATTTTACTGTGATACGAATAGTTGTGTGGAAAGCTATTGTTTACTAACCTGGCCCTCGTACATTGACATCTATAACATCCACATCTTGTTCTGCCTGAGGTGGTGTGAGTGCCAACGATGGCGTCAAACGTATGTCAGCAGCCACCAGATGCTGCTGTGTCCACTGACGACTGTCAATTTGATCGTCTCCTCCAGAGAGAAGTGCCTGACCTTCAGACTGAACAGAAGACAACAAGGTGAGGAAGACTAGATGCAAACCAAAATCATGACCAGTAGCAGCTATAATTCCTCCTTCTCAAAATGAAACAAGACACACAAAAATATTGTCTGAATCCTATTTCACCATTTTAAAGGGCAATAAATATGTAGAAATATAAATAAATACATGTCATTATTTTACTAGTTATTAATGGATACACTTACTCTCATCAGTCTTCTCATTTCCAGAACCGATGTGAGCTCCTGAGAGGCAACTATCCTATTGACTGTAGCTAATCTTATTGACTGTAAACCAGCAAATGAGGATTCCTAATGACTGTGGTGATGATGCGCAGCCAATAGGAATGAGTCTGCCAAGATGCTTGGGGAGGAGGAACCCATCCTATAATATAAGAGGCCAGATGTATGTTTGTCTGATGCAGTCACGCGCAGTAGAGACTGCCCGAAAGCACAGAATGCTGGGCCCGTGTACACAGGCTTTTACACTAGTATAGAGATTTATATACTTATAATTTTGTTACTCCTGGACGTGGGAGTAATGTTGATCAACCATTTCCACATCTTTTGTTGACTATTAACCCAATGAGTGCCAGAGAGGCATACAATGCATTACAATGCAGAGGGTTAAAACAAAACCCTTACCAATTGGATTCCTGAGAGTTTGCCATAACATTGTGGAGCCATGTGTTGGGTAATTTACTGTTATTAACTCCTTGAGGACCAGGGATTGTGTAATGGAGTGCAAAGCAATGCATAGCACACCTCCCTGGTATACAATGGCTTATCAAGCTTGGATGAAATAAGACAGAGCCTTTTTTAATCTAATATTATTTAATTACCTAATTTGAGTATTATTCTGACAAAAATTATTATTATTGACAGTAACATGCTTAGTTTTTTGCTCTACCCTCAACCTTATTTTTACATTGTTGCTACTGAGTTCCAGGGACTCAGCAGTGTCTTGATTAGTATTAAAGGGATAGTAACGTTTCACAAAATAAGCAGCTCCGATTAATCTTCATAGTATTTGGGCCATGGAGAGTTATTTCTATACTGTCAGTTGTAGTATAGTATCTCCCTCTGCCCCTTTTACTGATGTAACACTGCTCACCTCAGAGCAGCAAGACTGTCCAGATGGATTGCAGAGACGTACAATCTTCAGTAAGCATAAGAAAAAAAAAAACGGAAAAACCTGTCAAAGGGGGGAAGGGTTTTCATTGTTCTCACAGCAAGAAGATTGTCCCTTACTGTGAGCTGTCTGGTCTCAAGACCAGATTCCACATCTGAGGGGAGGTGGCTTACCCTAGGTAAAAGGGGCAGAAGGGGGATACTTTATCATTCAATTACTCTTGAACTACACATTTGACAGTACTAAAATAACACTCTCCATGGCCCAAATACTATGAAGGTTAATCGGAGCTGTTTTTATTTATTTATTTATTTTTAAACATTACTATCCCTTTTAAACATTTCACATATTTCCATATTACCTTGGACTTCTTTGCTTGGGGTCCCCTATCATCGGACCAGTGGTTATTTTGATTTGGATCCACTAAGTTCCCATCCACTACAGGTACTGACAGATTTCTGTGAGAGAAGCATACAATTGCAAATGAAGTCTCGATAGCCAGCATAGTCACCACACGCCAACTTTTGATCTCTGTTCATCTAATATATCGGATTTGTCTGAACATTCTTAGACATAATCTTACAGGGAGTAGATGGAACAATCTATTCTTGTATGCACACTATTTCTGAATCATCATATTAACCCTTTGAGTGCCAGAAAGGTATCCAATGCATTGATTTTGCAATGCGTTGGATACCTCGCAGGCACTCAGAGGGTTAACCCACCAGATGCAAGAGACACTGCCAATGTATTTACAAAGTATAAGAGATATCCTAGCATCTCAGAGGTTAACATTACAACAAAAATATAATTTAATGCTTCTAAAAAAAAAAAAATCTTTCAATGAATGACGCTGACGTACTAAGTAGTGGTTTCATTCTGGAGTAAACCAATTGCTTCAAAGCAATGCAGTGCATACCCCTCTGGCACCTAAAGGGTTAATATGGAAGAATTACAAATTCTGATTGATTTAAATTGAGCCATTAACTCCTTGAATGCTAGTGAGATCTCTATCACATTGCTTCAAAATGCTCTCTAACATTCAAGTTATTAGAAGCCCCATTTAAAGGAGCAGAAAGCTTTTTTTATGAAAAAACATTTATTGTAGGCCATTTCCTGGGTGCTCCCACTGCTGACAGATGCATATTTCCAGAGTTATTACAGTTTAAACATGTTTATTTACATTAGCAGTGCCCTCTAGTGGTCAAATTCCAATTAGCTTTTCTGTTGCATTCTAATGGAGTTTACTGCTCCTTTAAAGCTAGATGCATTTTGGGTAATGTTTATTTATTATCTATGGTATAGCTGGTTTGCTCCAGAATTGAGTCTCTTTTCTTAGTACATCAGTCTCAGTGAATAAATTGAATTTTTTTATAGGTACCAATATTATTTATAAAGCTCAGACATATTCCCCCAGATTGTTCAATGAAAGGACATGTATAACAAATTATACAACCATCAATCATTTTTAATCAATCAAAAAAATGCCACAATTGGCTCTGAGGCATAGGGTCCTTTACAATACGGTAAAAACGTCATCTCACAATGTCTTCCATTAATTCTAATATTGCTTTACATCTTGCAGTGAGGAATCAGTAGTTCAAGACAAATCAAAATATGGTATCCTTTTCAAATGTCACCCACTATTGGGCGATTAACAAAACGGTGCATTAAACATGACACTGCCATGAAAAAGGCGACATGAGAATCTCGCCCATATCAAGTGTGAAATTCTCATGTCTCCGACTTAAGCATTGCTTTGAGCACCTGCATCAAAAGGGCTACATTCTTATTCTGAACAGTTGTCTGAGGATATTATACCTGCTCTCCTTCCCCTCAGTGTCTGTGGCTCATAATAATAATAAAAATAAAAAAAATAATTGTGGTGTTGAACTTCTGGCTTCTCGGATATACATAGTATAGTGGTGAGCCTTTGTGATATGTTCAACTCCACAATATTTTTTTTTTTTATTATTATTATTAAGAGCATAACATAAATTCAACTTTAACTTACTTCATGCCAACAGCATCCTGACCAACAGGTTCTCGGCGCTTCTGGTTACTAGAGTCTCTGCGGAGGGTGAATCCTTCAGGGAACCAAAGAGTTCCATATTTACGCTTCTTTCTGGCCAATACGACAACCAGAAGTAGAAAAGCGATAATAATAACCAGTGCTATAGGCAATATGTACATCAGTGGTTGGGTAGGTGGCCTCTCCTTTTCAACTGCAATTGAAAGAGACAATATTTAAATGACTGGGACGGTTGAGAGGATAGAAGCTAAAGGGGAACAGATCTGTTAATGGGAAACCATTTCCTAGGAATAAGATGCTCCTAATTTGTTCAACAGAATTGAATTGCAAACAAAAAATGTAAATAGGAAAAAAAAGACTGTTGTTTGGAGGTCTACTTAGATAAGCCCTTGCAATCAACAAATTAAGTAATTTACTCTTAGGGTACAGTTTTCCTTTAACATAATTCCAGTCCCATTTATCTAGTCTCTAAACAGAAAATATATACACAGTACTTACTATCAGAATATATTCTTGATTTAAAGCTTGCTTATTTACATGACAAATCATACCGTTTTAGAACGGTCAGTCAGGAGGTAACTTATATGTAAAATGTCTAAAAATTGATTCCAGGTATGTAGTTTTTAAAGGTTCCTTTAAAATATTTCTCAATCAAATCAGTGGCTCTCAACCAAGGTACCCATTTTTTTCTCTGAAGACTGACAGGAACCAAGTGCAAATGAATTCACAGTTTCATTTCTTAGCAACTCATATGAGGAATTCCATTGGTAAAACTTGACGAGCAGGTGTGCCTCTGCTTGAAGACAGCCAATCAATGACTAGTAATGTTAAAACTATGCATTTTGTATATAGGCAGTGGAGTAATTCTGGGGCAAATCAACTGCAGCACAGGGAACAAAAGAAAATTATGAAATGTGCACGGATTTAAATGGAACTGTTAATCTGTTTGATGCTAGAGAGATTTTCAATGCATTACTTTGCAGTGATTTGAAAACCTCTCTAGCATTCAGTACATTAAAAGTCTCATTTAAATGAACTGCAATTTTTAATTTGTCCTTTATCGTGCTGATGGTTTGCTCCAGAAATGATCTACTTTACGGCTTTATACCCTTAATGCTGCTTTTGCCAAGGGGATGACAAAGAGGCAGTCTGTTGTTGTTTTGTGGCATTTCCTTAAACAGCATCAAGATCTAAGCTATGCATTACTATGGAGGAGACAAGCTGGTTCCAGTGACTGCTAATTTCCCTGATTATGCAGGGCTTGTTGACATTACAGTCTAATGCATCTCTGGTATACAATATAGCAATCATATACTGTAGCGCATAACCTTTGGTGCAACCGCTGGGGACAGAGGCTTTACCATGTGGCTGCACTGGTGTATTCATACACATACCCCACTATTTATATATATCTCCCCTAAATTACAGGAAAATTACCTGTAAGAGGAAAAGGAGCCCTGGAAATTCCTGACATGTGGCTCAAAAAGAAAAAGTGAGAGAACCACTAAGTTACGGTCTTATGAACATGAAAAGAAGATTTTAGTCTTACCTGTTAAATCCTTTTTCCTTAGTCCATACAGGTTACTGATAACTTTGGGTAGGTGATCTGCCCCTTTAACTAGGCAGGAACATTTCTAGAAGTGAATGCAGGGGGTGGAGTCTAGCTTCCCTCCTTGGCTGCAGCTAGCCAATCAGCTCCAGTAAGATTTGAGACACTAGCTATCGACTAGATAGTAGAAGGGAAAGAAGAGTCCTGTGAGCATGACCTTGAAGGACACCCACGGTCTGCCACAGGAAAGCCAAGCATGGTCCCTTGACAGGATGGGAGACCAGTAACCTGTATGGACTAAGAGAAAAGGATTTAACAGGTAAGACTAAAATCCTCTTTTCTCTGCCGTCCAATACAGGTTACTGGTAACTCTGGGATGTCCAACCATTGAGTTTCCCAGAGGCGGGAAGTAAGGCAAGGACCAGGCGCAAGGCCCCCAAAGTCACCAGAGCAGATATGAACCATCAAATCAGAGATAGCCCAACAAAACAAATGAAGTGTCAATGGACACAGAACAGGGGTAACAACACCCCAGGAACTGTTACACAGCACACTGAACTAGAGCCAACATGGCTCGAAAGTGAAGGTGAAGGAAGCACCAAAGAAGAACCTAGACAAGCAAGACTGCCTCCAGGATATTCCTCCCAAAACTGGCATCAGCCGAAGACAGCACATCAACATGTTAGTGCTTCAAAAAGACGACCAAGTGGCAGCCTTGCACAACTGATCAGCAGAGGCCTGATTCTTGTAAGCCCAAGAAGCCTCAATAGATCTAGTAGAATGAGCTGTTACCCGAAAGGGAACAGGCTTATTCCTTAGCTCGTAATCCTTACGAATAGTGGACTTGATCCAAGATGCAATAGTCACTTTGGATGCAGGTCTTCCTGCCCTGGGGCCCTCAGGAATGACGAACAGCGCGTCAGACTGTCTAATGGACTCAGTGCGATGTACATAAAACTTGAGACAACGCACCACATCTAACAAGTGGAGATCCATCTCCTTGTCAGAAGTATGGTCAGGGCAGAAAGAAGGCACCACAATCTCCTGATTAATGTGGAACTCAGAGACCACCTTCAGGAGAAACTCCTGAGAAGTGCGAAACACCGCCTTGTCTTTGTGAAACACCAAAAAGGGTGGTCTACAAGACAGAGCATGTAACTCTGCGACACGGCGAACAGACGCGATTGGCAGGAAAAACGCAACTTTCACACGTCAGCAGGCGTAAAGAAATAGTAGCCAAGGACTCAAAGGGAGGGCGCTGAAGGACGCCCAAAACCAAATTAAGATCCCACTGTGGAGCGGAAGTCTTGAAAACAGGATGAATATGAGCAACGCCCTGGAAGAAAACCTTGACATCAGGAAGAATAGCAATGTGCCTCTGAAAGAAAACAGAGAGAGCAGAAGTCTGAATCTTAATGGAGCTCAAACTGAGACCCTTATCCACACCGTCTTGAAAGAAAGCCAGGACCGTAGGCAGATCAAAATCCTGAGAAAGGTCCCTTTCAGCACACCAAGATAGAAAGGTCGACCAGACACGATGGTAGGCCTTAGAAAAAACAGGTTTGCGGGCACCAAGCATAGTAGCCACCATACCAGAAGAAAAACCTTTCTTCTTCAGTATTGAGGATTCAATTTCCAAGCTGTCAAAGCTAGACGATGAACATCCTCCTTCCACATGTAACCCTGTAGAAGAAGATCCAGACAGCAAGGGAACCAGAATGGCTCTGCCACTGACAGATCCAGAAGCTCCGGAAACCAAGCCTGTCGAGGCCAGTATGGAGCAACCAGAATGACTGGACAGCGCTCCAGTCTCAATTGCCGTAACACCCTGTGCAACATGGGGAAGGGAGGAAAGATGTAAGCCAGGGGAAATAACCAAGAAATGGACATGGCCTCCACCGCTAGAGCTAGAGGATCCCTCCAGCGAGAGCAGAACCTCGGAACCTTCCAGTTGTGTCTTGTCGCCATCAGGTCGATGCAAGGAAGACCCCACTTCTAAACAATGAGGGCGAACACCTCTGGGTGCAGCTCCCACTCTCCGCTATCCACCGTGTGTCGACCGAGGAAGTCTGCCATACGTTGTTTATGCCAGGAATGTGCACTGTGGATATGGCAGGAACATGTTCTTCTGCCCAGGACAAAATAGTCTTGACCTCTAACCAAGCGGTGAGACTTCTTGTTCCACCCTGCTTGTTGATGTAAGCCACGGCCGTGGCGTTGGACTGGACCATGACTGGGCATTCTGCCAGCTGGGGTGTCCAATGGCGAAGGGCATGAAATATCACCTGAAGCTCAAACACATTGATGGGAAGGAGAGATTCCTCTGGAGACCACCGACCCTGAGCACTCCGCTGACCCAGGACCGCTCCCCAGCCAGAGAGGCTGGCATCCGTTGTCACCGTGGTCCAGAAGGATACCAGGAAGGACTTGCCCTTCAGCAGATTGGAGAGGTCGAGCCACCATGACAAACTCAGTTCCACATGAAGACGAAGGGATACTGACATCTTCAGAATGTCCGGCTGACCCCTGCACACCTGGATCAGAAACCTCTGGAGTTAACTGGTGTGAGCCATGGCAAATGGGACCTCTTCTATGGTGGAGATGAATTTCCCCACTAGAGAGGACAGCTTCTTGACTGGAACTGGATCGTGAGCCAGAAAAGCAGAAACCTTATGGGCGATCTGGTGAGCCACCTCGTCCGTGAGAAACACCATGCTCTGCTGAGTGTCGAAGAGAAGGCCCAGGAAGACCAGATGATGGGATGGGTCAAGATCTGAAAGAAGAGCTGAAAACTGAAAGTGCCCTTGGTCACACGCAAATCTGAGATACTGCTGACTCTCTGGATGAACGGCAATGTGTAGATACGCGTCCTGAAGATCCAGAGAGGAAAGGTATTCCCCCGGGGACATAGCAGAAATCACCAGACTTAGGGACTTATGGTGATAATGAATCTTGATCACAAAGTAATTGAGATCCTTCAAATCCAAAATGGGACGACAGCCGCCTTCCTTCTTGGAGACCACAAAGAGGTTTGAGTAAAAACCCATACCTCTGTCCCGAACTGGAACAGGCTCCAGAACATCCTTGTCTAGAAGGGCCTGGATAGCGCCAGTGAACAGACGGCGTTTCTCTGCGCCCTGGGGAGTATGAGAGGGGAAAAACCAAAAGGAAGGAAGAGAGACGAAAGGAATCCTGTACCCTTCCGCCACCACCTGTAAAACCCACAGGTCCGCCACAGAATCCTTCTAGACATTGTGGTAGTGATACAGACGGCCATCACAGCCGAGTGGGGACCCAGGCTCAGCGAGTCATGCCGAAGGAGGCTTGGAGGAGACTTTGGGCTTCCATTGCTGTTTGGGCTTGGAGGAGGAACGCAGAGCTGAGGGAACCGCCTGGGTCGGCAGACGTGTCCCAGTCTGGAAGGAACGAAGAAGCCAATTATGCTTGAGAGGCGTCTTCTTCCTGGGGACCATAGACAGAAGGGTACTCTTGCCCACTGTGGCCTCACTAATCAGGTCCTTAAGATCTGGCCCAAAGAGGTGCCTTGAAAAGGCAATGAGAGCAAAGCTTTCTTGGAAGCAGTGTCAGCATACCTGATCTTGAGCCAAAGAGCTCGTCTGGCAACCACAGACATGGTGGAAACCCTTGCCACCAAACGGATGGCATCAAATAAGGCAGCAGAAACATAATGCTGGGCTTCATAAATGTTGGCAAGAAGCTGCAACATATCTGAAGTAGGAGCACCCTGACGGACAGCCAAGGGTTTCAAGTTTCTTGTCAGTCCAGTGTTTCAGAGTGGACGCATCAGCAACTGGCAAGGCAGTGGACTTAGATAGCCTGGAGATAGGAGCATCCACTGTGGGGGGATGAAAACCACTGAGCAAGCGCTGCCTCAGAGAAGGGGTAAAGATTGGCAAATTTATTGGTAACAGAAGGTTGCCTGTCCGGAGACTTCCACTCATCAGACACAAGGTGGTCAAGAGTGGGGTTAGGTGGAAAACAAGTATAGGGCTTTTTAGGCTCCTGAAATACATCATAGGGATCCGAAGAAACCTCCTGAACTAACGGAATGTTTAGGGTAGTTAAGATGGCTCTGATCAAGCCCTCAGCTGAGTTATCAGCCTAAAAGGGGTCCCCAAAAAACTGGGAGAAGCCCACAGCAGAACATTCCTCAACACCCAACAGTTCTACCTCAGAGGAATCTGATACCTCAGGTACTCCCTGCGGTTTTAGCAGGGAAGATCTGAAGGAAGAAGTGGTCTGCCAGGAGTGGAAGACCCCCTGTAACTGGGATGGAAAGAGTTGCAATGTAGACCGGAGGTCTCTAGTAGCAGCCTTGAACTCTTGCACCCAAATGGACTCTAATGCATGGCTGGAGGTCCCTGGAAAAAAAGACTCAGGGACATCAGAACATGCTGGTCATAAATTACCTGAGAATTCTCTAGGTAACCCTGAATGACATGAGTAGCAATGCGCAATAGGGGATAAAGATACCCCAGCCTCCTTAGTCTTAGGCCTGGCTCTAAGCTTTAACAGATTAGACATTCTCACAGTGTCAAAGCATTTAAAGTGTGTAAGATTAAAATTTCACCCCAGAAATCGCTAAAATGCACTTATCTGGCAGGCAAAGGTTTAATCTGCAGAGGAGAGAAGGAGAGTCCAAGCCCTGTGTAAGACACGCTTTCAAGAAAAGGCACAAAATGGTTGCCGTGGTGGGAGCCAATCAGAAACAAGTTCGCGAAGCAAGCACTCATAAAACGTTAACCGGATAACAGAGAAAGGGTAGACAATTAAAATGAGCGGTTGCAGAGATATGTCCCAAACTGTACAGTCCCATAGAAGTGAATGGAGCAATGGCGTCTATGTGGTAAAGCGCGACTGAACACAAATTTTGCAAAGTTGAAACGGAGTTAAAATTACATGAAACATCACTAGAACATGTTAGCAAACCCAAAAAACACTGAACCCAGTAAGGAAAGTGCCAATAAACCCCCAGAAGATGCAAAACCAGCAGCTAAAGGTTTAAGTTACCACAGAAACTTGCTCCAAAACATCCAACAGACATACAGATAAACCCAATCTGTGCAGGAGTGTGCAATAGGAGCTCCAAAGGAAAACCCCTGTGCGGAGGGGCACTGTGGGACATGTGGACCTGCAGCACTCAAAGGGTTGCTCACCTTTCCTGCAGATCTTCTGTCTTCAGTTTACCATGTATTAAGAAGAAGCCTCAGTGGACAACTCCTGAGGAAAGAACTTGAACCCAAGATCCCCCCTCCAAGGCTTAAGGTCCACAAAAAGCACCTGGATACTGAGCTAGCCACATCTAAGGGCATTGTCAGTTATGGTAATCCGCCTAATGGTGGTATTCCATATCTAACAGAAAAATAAAAAAATTAGCTAAAACTATAGCAGAAGTGTTCTCTTGCCTGTGTCTTCACCAAGGAACAAATCTTACTGGAGATGATTGGCTAGCTGCAGCCAAGGAGGGAAGGTAGGCTCCACCCCCTGCATTCACATCTAGAATTGTTCCTTCCTAGTTAAAGGGGCGGATTGCCTACCCAAAGTTACCAGTACCCTGTATTGGACGACAGAGAAATTATATTTGCGTGTCTCATTAAGTAGGGTGAATTTATAAATCTGACATGTTAAGAAAATATGGCAAAGTTGGCAGTAGGAGTCAAACAGAAAAATTATTTCAGCTGGAATTTAAAAGATAACTTACTCTCCACAGAGACCAGGGGATAATTAAGTGTGCCCTGCACAGCATGTGCAGCCAGCAGGGCGGCGGCAGAGTCCATACTTTTAAAACACTGATCTGAATCCTGAACACACTGCTGGTTGTCAATCTCCAGAGAAACTCTTGAGCTGTGGAAGAAAGCACATACACTGCATTAGATGGTAGAAATTAATCATCACAGTAGAAGGCTCGATGAGGCTGAAAAAAAGATGTGTCCATCAACTTTATTCCTTTGTCAATTTCTATAGACTACTTTGATCCAGCTGCAATAAAAAGTATTTTACCAAATTTCAGTTTTAAGTAGGAAAAAAATCCTTCCTAACTCCAAAGGTCAAATCAGGTATCATCATGGATTAATATTCTGTCTGCAATGAAACCAACTGTTATATTTCTCAGTAATGGTCTAAATTAAAAGTGTATCCAGTACCTTACTGCACTTCCTGTATATAAATAAAAAAACTCTACTTTTTGTTTTAATATAAAGTACCTTTTCTCTATTGGATGGCCCCTTGTTTTCTGCTCAGAGCTTTGAATAAATAGTTCCCCAGACAGTTATATTTGCATAGGCTATTCATTTCTTAAAGGGATAGTAAATCCCCAAAAAACTGAAAGCCAAATGATAGGAATAATAAAAACATACTTAACACCCTTATTCCCATCTCTCAAACCGTTATGGTTTGAGAGATGTAAGAAAATAAAGACCTCCACTCCATCCCCCTTCTCATGCGTCCACTGTACGGGATGGGAATGAAGGCGTTAAGTATGTTTTTATTATTCCTATAACTTGGCTTTCAGTTTTCTTGGGGTTTACTATCCCTTTAAAGCCAATTTACCCTCCAAATAGAATGCAAGAAATTGATTGCCTAACTGTTCTCTATACAAGGAAATGGAGAGGTTCTAATTTTCACTCCTTTCACCTGCTGCTAGTATTGTAAAACATTTCTGTTGTCCATTTGCAATGGAGTGAATACGCAATAAGATATGCCTCATGCATGTTGTCCTACTTAAACCAGTTTCTCAATTATTTTTGTGTGAGTTCTAATCTGTGTATAGTACAGTTCTTATTTTTCACTAAATGCAAGATTTCTATGAGGCCACTTGGAGCATTAAGTCATAAAAATAGTCAAGAGTAATTGTGAGATTTGATGAAAGAACTACATATTAGCAGGCTTCATCATACCTTTTTTTGCACCCAAATCACATTACAGTATTATGTACAGGTCTCATTGCACTATGCACAATGAGTGTCTAGATCTGTGCACGTTGTGCATGTAATTGGCAGCATGCAAGCTGAACTACACCCAGCTGGTTGGTTCAGGATTATAAGAGTTATAGTCCAAAGACTGACTACCTCACGTACAGCATTCTCTGATTGCTATTATTTAAGGACCTTCTGAAAAAGCCTACAGGGCGAAACAATCATTAGTGTCTCTGAGCACAGACTGTGAGTCTCGCATATTATGCAATCCTAAACACTATTACTGTTACACTAAATACTCTTTTGATTATCTCTCTCCTTTATTTTTTGGCCTTACCAAATCACTTGCCCAGCGGGTCCTGTCCCCAGTGATTTTTATGGACTCAACTGCTGGGGATTATGGAGCGAATGTCTAGCTTTTTTGAGTGATTAACATTTGCGGCCACTCTCTTCTTTCTTGAAATGGTTCAGTACAGGCAGGCAGGTAGAGTTTCACCGGTAAACCTGTTCTGGCTGTTACAGGGTAGCAACATTTATTCATCTACGGACCGATTTAAGGTAGATGGATACAGACATTTATTAATAGCAATATTGCTATTATACCATTACACAGGATCAAAGACGTTCTTTGTATCTTGCAGGCACTAAAACTGAGAGCTTGCATTTGTAACATAGTAGGACTTAAGGTGAATGAGAGAAACGCCATGAGGTTAATGGTGTTTAGATTAGGCTCTGTATACGGACCTCTATAACAGATCTTTAGGATTGCTGTTTGGTTTTAATTCACTTGTTTTTTTAAGGGGGCACTAATAAAAGTTCAATTTTTATTTATTTTAAACTGTTTTTTCCTCCACTGACCTCATACGTAACTGATCCCATTGGTACCCTTTAATCTCAAGCACAGTCCCCTTAATCTTGGAATAACCTATTGTTACCATAATATCAGGAGTGCTTCTAACATATCTTGGACTTAAAAACAACATTGATGGCCCCTAAATGGGTAGAACTTAGTAAAGGATAACTAACACTTCCTAATAGCAACTTCCCACTTTCCTTACAATGTCCCTTTGGATTTTGCCACATTGCTTTTGTTCAAGAGATCTTCAATCTGCTCTGAATGTCATGTGCGTGACCAGTTGGTCTCTTTTTTGAAAGTGAACAGGCATGAGCCTACCTATTCCTTTAGGGGGTATACAGCAATACATTATACCCCCAACTCCCCAGTCCTTAAAGAGTTAAGATTAACATGTGCAGTGAGCAGAGGGTTTGAGGTTCTGTTAGCGACTGTGACGTCTGCCTCCAGGGACATCTCATCTTCAGTCCTGGATGTCATCTTTTGAACCCAGGAGTAAGGGAAGAATGCATGGGACATTAGGATATCCCAGCCACCGTAAGATAAGTGGGGGAAGGGGAGTTAATAGGTGATGTTAATTCATTTTCAGCAAGTCTGTCTAACACTATCTACATGATGAATTGAATTTTATCTAAAATCTCACTCACAGAAGGCTTTAGAACTGTGATATTACTACTGTATGTTAGGCTAGGAAAATGTACCAACCCAATTGGATGCTGCTCAAGCTCTCGAGCTATACGAATCTGTTGAAGTGACCTCCTTGATCGCTGTTCATATGACTTTTCTCCATAATAAGGGAACACCATTGGGCTCCCATCAGCTTTCTTCTTGATCCTGAGGTTGGTGCGAAGGATGCTGCCCAGGACCCTGAGGAAATTGCGGGAGTTCTTTAGCAGTTCCTCTGGGGGCATCAGTACTACAATAACAAGGGTGCCCTCAGCAAGATTCTCTGGTTTATCAGTTGAACAATCAAGTCCATCCCAGCCACATTCCTTCGTGTTACAGCTTTTATCACAGTGACCGTTTGCATAGTGATCTTCACAGTACTTATCATACCTGTAGATTAGAAGATTTGGGAAAGGATAAGTAATAAGCCACTTTGTCAGACTAGAACACCAGTCATACACATCTGGATGTTAGCCAGCTGAGGATGAGAATGGTTGCAGTCCAACAACAGCAGGACAATATCAGTTGTCTACTCCTGGAATAAGTGTCCTCCATATCCATTTTAAAAATACAGTAATTACATAAAAAGAAATGTTTTGCTGAAGACCTATTTAATTTAAAAAAATAGTAGGCCTTGGAAGAATATATTTTCTCATATAACAATAATACAATATATTATGATTAACACACAGGAGAGAGTGATATCCAATGCAATGCAGATGTTTCTGATACAGCATATATAAGAAGCTCTTCCGCTCATTACAAGACAAGGGGCCTTATGCAGAAAGAAAAAGATGCACCATTTTGGAGCAAACCAAATGCACCGTAGGGTACAAATAAAAATGCCAACTTCCCACTGATTTAAATGGGGCTCTAACTCTCTTGAATGCTATAGAGGTCTCCAACCCAACTGCAACAGTCAAGGAAGTAAATACCCCATTTAAATGATATGGCATTTTTATTTACCCCCCCCCCCCCCAATGGTGCAGTTGGTTTGCTTTAGAATTGCTCATCTTATGTTTTCTGCATAACGCTCTGGATGTTTTCCAACTGAAAGTGACAATTCTAGTGGAAGGTATGTGGCGGGGGTAGTTCTACCCCATGATGGAAGTTTTGGGTTGCTTTTAGAAGGAGAAGGAGGCTATTAACATAGGAATGTTGTACACAGCAAGAATTGCAGAGTTCTGCTGTTTGTACTTTTACCTTAAAAAAATATTAATTATCACTAAAACTTCAACCAGTTCACAGTATTAGGATATACAATGAAACACGCTTACTTGCAGGTTGGTCCACTTTCTTGACATTCAAAATTATCATAGAGGCACTCTGGTGTGTTGCATAGCTCATCGCATCTGCCATTAAAATAATTCCAGCATTTCAAAGAGGAGGAACAGTTCGCCCATGGGTCTCCCATGTTCAAAGAGCAATCTCCGCCATCCCAAAGGCACTCATGCGTGTTGCACTCTCTATCACAGTACCTATCTTTTGCTTTCTCAGCACACTGAGAGATGGGACAACCCTGAGGTGGCAGTAGCACAGGGTTCAGGATTTCACACTGGACTCCCACAAACTCCTTTGGACAATCACACTTATAATAGGGTGGGTGATCCTTTTTCTGGCAAATTCCATTGTTTTTACAGGGCCGGCTGGCACAACCTGTGTTAGTTTGACATGCCTGCCCAGCTTGTCCAGGGGGACAGTAGCATCGGGGCCCAGAAGGAGTCTGGATACAATGTTCACCAGTTCTGCACCTATAATGCCCACACGTGTTGTTACTATGCTGGCATTTTGAACCAGAAAATCCCTGCAAAAATATAAAGAAAACCATTTGAAAGGTGCAATGCTGTTAAAACCATTTTACAACCCAAATGATTATTAATGAAACATTACTGGAAATCATAACCATAGACGGGTTAGACAAGCCATTGATTAGACACCTCCATACGCCTCCACTTATAATTTTATACTTTTTCAGTTAGTAATACCACTCTGATATTGGAATTTCACTAATTTGTGGGTCAAGTCTACACCCGCTTACAGGCTGAAAAAAGAAGAACGATGAGCAATTCTGGGGCAAAACAAGCAGCTCCACAGGAGAATAATAAACATTTCTCAAATTCTCTTGGGATCTTTAAACCCTTCAAAGGTAGAGAGGTCTCCAAAGCTTCTCAAAGCCATGTGGAGACCTCTTTTGTATTCAATGTATTAAAGTCCTCATTAACATCAATGTGATTTTTTTTTTTAATTTGTCTACTATGGTGGTTTGGTTACTCTAGAATTGCTCTTATTGTTTTTGTGCTTACAGTGATAGTAACGTTTCATAATAAAATCAGCTCCAATTAATCTTCATAGTATTTGGGTCATGGAGAGTGTTATTTCAGTACTGTCAGAGTTGTAGTTCAAGTGTAATTGAATGATAAAGTATCCCCCTTCCACCCCTTTTACTGATGTAACACTGCTCAACTCAGAACAGCAGGGTGGTATCCAAGTGGATTGCAGAGAGGGACAATCTTCAATTAACATAAGGGAAAAACCTGAAAAACCTGTCAATGGGGGCAGGGCTTTCATTGTTCTCACATTAAGAAGATTGTCCTCTTACTGTGAGCTGTCTGGTCTGTTGACCAGATTCCACATCTGAAGGGAGGTGGCTTACAATAGATAAAAGGGGCTGGAGCGGGAAATTTTATCGTTCAATTACTCTTGAACTACAACTCTGACAGTACAGAAAGAACACTCTCTATAGCCCAAATACTATGAAGATTAATTGGAGCTGCTGTTTTTGTGAAACATTACTATCCCTCTAAGGCCATTGGGGGATATTTATAAGAAGTGTTCTTGTTCGTTTTTGCAAACAGATCTTTAAAATGTCCTTTTTTGGTATTTATAAAGCATTATAGCTACATTCATGTATGTGGAGACAGCAAAAATAAGAACAGACAAAATTCTGTCTCTAAATTGTTGCAAATAGGGGCATTTCTTTAATAAATGAGCTGCACCACTTTTTACAAACTTCTTTACTCCATTATATATATTAAAAAAAAAAAAAAAGTACTAACCAGCATTATATCCTCCTAACCTGTCATTAATACTTTTATAGCAACCAGTGGCAATCTTCTTTAACCATTTTAACACTTCTTTTCCATTAAGGATCATATTTATTCAAGTCATTGTTTTTGGGTTAACACAAGCTCATTATCAGACAGTGCTGTACATCCTACTGATAAAAGGGGGGGGGGTCAAGTTAACCCCAGAGAGTTAATGTGAATCAACACAACTTTGTTTTGTCTGCAATTACAGTGACACATTATTATCCTGTAATGATTCAGATCTCCACCATGCTGTCTTGTAAGGTGAGGACGGGTAAGCGGCCCAGCTCTTCATCTATCAGCAGCCCAAAGGCTAATTGCTACCTAAATCCAAATACTGGGGTGCATGTGACTTTTAATATTCTGACTACGCAGTTTCAAAGTAATATCATGTATGTCTTGAAGAACAACTCAACAGTATTAGTTTACTCACAGGTGGACACTGACAAGTGAATCCCTCAGGCATATTGACGGCAACTGCACACGTACCACCATTCAGACAAGGTCTGCTTGGACACATATCCAGTATAGTCTCACAGTGACGACCTAGACATCAAACAAAAGCAACAGTTATTTTCCATTATCTTTTGCGCAATTAACACATTTCTCTACAAATACATTGTGACACAGTTCTTATTTGGACAAGATCATTTCTACTCCACTTTTCAAAAAAAGTCAACTGACTGGAGTTGGCACTTAGCAGAAATGTCTCTAAACATTTATACATATCCTTATGTAGATTTGCAACAATTTTACAAAAGCTTTCTTTATAACTCCAGTTTCATAAATCTCCCCCAGTGTTTCATCCATGTCCCCACAGAGTTTACAAAAGAGATTTAAAAGAAGTGTTCTTATTGTTGGTTTAGTCTACAGCTAACATGGTATCACACTAACATGGTACCATACTTTACCCATACTTAGTTTAGCACAGTTAATAATATAGGTAGGTGTCCTTGACCAATTGATATCTCGGCATGCATAGCTAGCAGTTTCTGTTTACAATCTGATAAAGCCTTTTAACAGCCATCAGGTCAATTGATGTCCACTGACTTTTGTGAGGAGATGTGACCTAGAGGCAGGCTAGACATCACTATAAACAGGTACCTGCATATGAAATGCAAAAAAAAAACAAAAAACGCATAGCTATAGTTGAATGCTGTATAAAGGATACCTACCTAAGTAAGGTAATCTGTTAAACAAAATTAAGAGACACTTATTTCTAGGGTATACTTTCCCTTTAATGTGAATAAATGTATTGTTTCAGACCGTCACATCCAGAACTAACCTGTAAATCCAGTCCTACACTTGCACATGTAGTTGTTAGCCATCTGAATACAATCCAAGCTGCCCTTCATGTCACATGGATCAGAAAGACATTCATTCACATCGCCCTCACACCTCTCTCCTGCAAACCCGGGTAGACATTCACAGCTGAACCCTCCAATCCGATCTATGCACCTTCCCCCATTGAAACAGTGCGGACCCTCAGAGTTTGGAGCACAGTCATTGATATTTTCCTCACAAAGAGGACCTGATTAAAAGAAACAAGTAAACAGTTATGGGTTAATTCTTTGGCAAGAAAACATACTGATTTCAAAAAAGAAAAAACAAACAAAAGCACTTATTTTATTTGAGGAGCTAAGGCAGGGTTGAGCAACCTGAGGCCTTCCAGATGTTGAGGACTACATAACCAGTCTGACAGATAATGGGAGTTTTGGTCCTTAGTAGCTGGATGGACTCAGGTTGTCCATCAATGAACTGAGGGCCTCATGCAGAAAACAGAAGATGAACAATTCTGAAGAAAACCAATTGCACCACAGAGGACAAATAAAAACTGTTCAAATTCCCAAAGAATGGAGGTTTAAACACTTTGTAATGGCAGGGCTTGGCGTTCAAGGGGCTAAAAGCCCTATTTAAATCAATGGGTATTTTTATTTGTTCTCAGTGGTTTTCCCCTGATATTCATCACTTGAGATGTATACAAAAGGCAATTTGTTTCCATTTCGGTAACTCTGCACACTAACCTCGTGTTCCTGGAGGGCAGGAACATCGGAAATCATTCACCAGGTCCACGCAAGTCCCACCATTCAGACACGGCTGGGGCTGGCACTCATCTATTTCGTTCTCACAGTTCACACCTTCGTAACCGGCCAAACACTGTAAAGACAAAATAAAAGTAAATCATTTAGGGTATGTGGGCAATTCAAAATCAATCTCACTGAAATGTCAGCTGTTACAGAAGAAAGGAAACTGTGTAGTTTAGCAGGTGTAACCACAAGAAATAGCTTCTAATCCAGGTGTCCCTGGCACAGAAAGAGTTACTCTACAAAGTCTTTGCAAAAGAAGACATGGGTGAATGTACTAATAACTCCAGTTCAGCCACACAGCCATTATTTCCTAATGATAATGGCTGCACTTAACAGGTTGAGTGCCAGAGGGTTACGCAACGCATTTCAAAGTGTTTCATACCCCTCTGGCACTCAAAGGGTTAATAGAATGCATTATAGAGTACTATAGCTATAATGCATACCAGCAGACACACACTGTCATCATTGATGTTTAATGCCAGCAAGCTGTGCACACCATCCCTATAACATATACAGGGAAATGACGTCCACAAGTCCCATTCCCGCTACACTGTGCTTATTGCATTGACATAAGGAAGGCATAGAGGAAAGGACCACCCTGAAATGTCCACAGGCTGCCTCTTTGTCCTCCCCTTGGTGTAAGAAGTGTTAAGGGAAACACTGAGTGTACATAGCTTAGTAAATTGACTTAAAGGGATAGTAATTTTTCAAACTAAGAGGAGCTCCAATTAATCTTCATAGTATTTGGGTCATGGAAACCGTTATTTCAACACTGTCAGAGTTGTAGTACAAGGGTAATTGAATGATAAAGTATCTCCCTCCCACCCCTTTTACTGATGTAACACTGCTCACCTCAGAGCAGTAAGACTGTCTGGATGGATCTCAGAGAGGAACAATCTTCAGGGAGCATAAGGAAAAACCTGTCAAGGGGGGCAGGGTTTCCTTATGCTCACAGTAAGAAGATTGTCCCTTGCTGTGAGATGTCCGGTCAAGGGACCAGATTCCACATCTGAAAGGAGGTGGCTAACACTAGATAAAAGGGGCGGGAGGGGGATACTTTATCATTCAATTATTCTTGAACTACAACTCTGACAGCATTGAAATAACACTCTCCATGGCCCAAATACCATGAAGATTAATCAGAGCTGCTGTTTTTGTGAAACATTACTATCCCTTTAAGCAGGAGAAATGACAGAACACCAGTCCCATAGCCTGTTATTACACAGAATTGGTTTGATACATACACCCCACGCAGAGCCTGATGTACCAAGTAGAAATGGAGCAATTCATGGCAAACAACTTCACCAAAAAGGATAAATAAAAATTATTTGATTTAACCCCCTGAATGAACTCTCCAACGTACCTGCAATGCACTGGAGATCTCTCTAACATTTAAGGAGTTAAAATGAGACATTACACCCCACCCAGACTTTTAGAGAGGCCTCCAAGGCATTGCTTCATAATGCAATGGAGTGATTTCTAGCATTCAAGGAGCAGCAAAAACTCAGTCGAAATAAATGGGAATTAATATGTATCTGAAACGGTGCTGATGGTGTGCTTCAGAATTATGCATCTTTTTCTTTCTACATATGGCCTTCAGCTCAGTGATGGACAACCTGAGACCCTACAGTCGTTGAGAACTGCACACTCTCCCATTATGCCCAGCCAACATGTGGCCTTCCAGCTATTAAGGACTACAACTCCTATCATCCTATTGTCCTCTATTCCTCTTTGTTGCAGATGGTTGGGTCCCCAAATTACCCCACTCTGCTTTTATACATTCAAACTAATGGGCTCCAGAATGACTCCAGTTTTTCTCTTCCTCAGAGGTTCTAAGATCTGAACTCCAGATATAATTTACTAAGGATTTTGTACATTAAAGGAAAGATAATATACTCAGTGGTATATGAATCAATATTGTCCATTTTGAGCGAAGCAGAAGCTTCCATATGTGCCACTGCAGTTTACCTTGCATTCGTATCCTCCATGCCGGTCCACACAGGAGGCGCTGTTCTGGCACGGATTAGATGCACACTCATCCAGTTCTTGCTCACAGTAACTGCCGGTGTAGCCTTGCTTGCATTGGCAATGGTGACTGTTCCCAGCATTGATGCAATTACCAGCATGCTGACACAAGGCTTGCACTTTTACACCTAGGATAAAATAATTACAAAAAAAAAATAAATTCCATGTCTTCATTTATATGGCTGAATGTATAATGGAATGGCACCTCTCTGTATCTAAAGCAGGGGTGGGTGGATAGCCTGTGGCTCTCTTGGAGTTGTTGTACTACAGTTCTCACTGTCCAACTGATAATGAAAACTTGTAACGCAACAATCGCTAGAGATCCACAGGTTGCCTGCCTCGTCTAAAGGCCACATCCATGTGTTCATGCTTTAAATTCCAGAGTGGCCTTTAAAGAGTTAATATTGGTGATATTTTCCATTTCACCATGATAGAGGGGGAACATGCTTTTGTGTCACACTAGACTAGCAATAAGGATAAGAACAGAAAGTACCTCTTCGAGATGCTGCCACCTCACATGAGACATCTGGGATATCACAGTAAATCCCGGCCCAGCCAGTCGTACAGATACACCGGGATTCTGTCCTCACTTGCTTACAGATCCCATTGTTTTTACATGGAAAGCCACTACATAGGTCAACGAGAACCTATGATGAGGATAAATAAAAGGAGACAGACAGTAATTAAGGATACTGCTATGCTGGTACTCACATATTGCTTCAATAATGTATATCTGCAGTAAATACTGTATTAATTTCATGTATAGAATGCAGTAGTAGACAACATGTATGTTTTCAGTTGCTGTTGAATTCAAACTCCCATCATCCTTAGCTAGCCTCTGGCCAGCTGAGGATCATAGGAACTGTAGCCCAACAACCTCTTTTTAGAAACTCAGACTGTGTGGTGTGTATATAAGTGTATCACATTGCTCTAAAGCAATAAAACTCACATTATTGTCTGTTTAACACCTTAACGACAAAGGACGTACATGTACGTAATGGGTGGTTGTCCCTAAAGGACCCATAACATACATGTACGTCATCGATTTCAGGGCTCCCTATGAGGCTGCATACCGTTCAGGTAGCCCTGAACAGGATAAAAAAAAAAAAAAAAGTACAGCTCACCTCACAGTTTTTGCCTCTATAACCCATGGGGCAAATGCACTGATATGTCCCCATCCCATCTACACAGGTTCCTCCATTGACACATGGCTGCGACCCGCACTCATTTATCTCAAACAGGCAGAATGATCCTGTAAATCCCTGAGGGCACTGGCAGGTGAAGGAGTTTATCCCATCAACACAGGTGGCACCATTAAAGCAGGAACTGAAACCAATAGTAGAAATTATAATAAGAAACATGTAGTCAAATATTATATTTATCTAGCATATGCATATTTCAACAAGATAAACACGTGGAGTTGCCTTTTAATACACTTTTAACCCTTTGAGTGCCAGAGAGGTACCCAATCATTCAATACCTCTCTGGCACTCAAAGGGTTAATGCTACAGATCACTGGGTTTGCAGCACATTGTGTTGCTTAGAAGGGGGAAAGCAGTTTCAGGAACACAACCTGAAAGTTGCTCTCAGCCACAAACTTCTGTGTTATGTGGGTGTTCCCCATAGCAGACCCTCTAAGTCAGGCTTTGAAACCAATACTGAGGGTCTATAAAGAGACTGCAGACAGTGGGACAGGAAATTGAACTGAGACTTCAAGTGGAAATGACACTTTATAACAACTTAGCTGATTTTGAAAGGACGTTCAAAATAATCTATATGTGTATTAGACATTTTATTTAACCCTTTGTGTGCCAGATAGGTGTGTAATACACTCAAATGGTTAAAACTATAGTTTAAGAGATATTTAGCTTTATTATTTATTACTTCCTTCCAAGAAGTATTGTATAATTTGCATAAACATACAAATAAACAAAGCTAAATATCTCAAAAGCTATAGTCTAAGATAAAGAATAGCCAACATAACTACAGGTGATTCTAAAAGCTCTTTCAACCCCTCTAAGTCATTCTTGCAGTTTGGTTCTCCTCTCATTAGAGAAAGATTTAGGAGTACTGATAGTAGATAGACTTCACACCAATGTGCAGAGTCACTCAGCTGCTGCAAGAGCAAATAGGGTACTAGCCTGCATAAAAAGAGGTGTAGATGCAAGGGATGCTAATATCATCCTACCTCTGTACGAATCCTTGGTTAGGCCTCATCTAGAATAAGGAGTACAATTTTGGGTGTCATTTCTAAAAATACATTGTTGAACTGGAAAAGGTGCAGAGACGTGCAACAAAACCGATAAAGGAATTGGAGGATCTGAGTTATAAAGAGAGACTAGCCAAACTGGGTTTGTTTACATTAGAGAAGAGACGTCTAAAGGGTGATATGATTACTATTTACAAATACATTCAAGATCAATACAAAGTACTACCCAATGAATTATTTACCCGAAGAGCTGAGCTAAGAACAAGAGGTCATCCATTAAGACTAGAGGAAAGGCGCTTTTGACTAAAACAAAGGCAGGGATTTTTTTTACACTAAGCGTGATAAAGCTATGGAATTAATTGCCTCGGGATGTTGTACTTACAGATAATGTAACTGCTTTCAAAAAAGCAATGACTGCCTATCTAGCACAGAATAATATTGAAAATTATGACAGATGGCTTTCATGCAGATAGGTTATTGATCCAGGGAACTTTCTGATTGCCATTTGGAGTCAGTTAGGTTTTTTTTAACCACTTGGATCTAAATTGGAAATGGCTTCAGATGGTTTTTTTTTGCCTTCCTCTGGATCAACAAGGTTGTTTTTGGCATGGGCTGGACTTGATGGACATGTCTTTTTTCAGCCTCGTCAACTATGTTGCTTTGGGCCCAACAAAAGTGCAGTGGGTGGATCTCTTGCCAGACCCCTGCTCTACTTCCTCATTGGTCACAACACAGTCCCTGCTTTATGAGCAAGTCTGTTCCTGGAGGAGCAAAGATGCCAAAAGGGCACTGTCAGAGTGGTAGTTGTACTTCAAGACAAGTGTTCTAGGACACAAATGGTCTTAACCCCCCAAGGGGCTTTTTTTTCCCCCTGCAACTGATTCAGGGGTACCAGGGCCGCGTGGGGACCCTCGAATTCCATGATAAGCCAGGACCATCACTAGTCCTTAAGTGCGAACCGCTGTGATGGTCCTTGCACATCATTAGTCCTTAAGAGGTTAAGTACAAAAGAAGAGTTGCAATTCAGGAGCAAACCAACTGCACTATATGAGTGAAATACAAACTCCCCAATTCTCTCTCATTTAAATGGGACTTTTAACCCTCTGGATGCTAGAGGTGGAGACCTCTCTCGCATTAAAGGGCTTAAAAAGGCCCTATGAAATCAAAAGGCATTTATATTTCTTCCCTATGGTGCAGTAGATTGACTCCTTTTCTTTTGTACATAAGGCCCATATGTAATAAGATAATAAAGACTACTGTATATCATCCATAGTTACGCTAACTAGTTCCTTTACATTTTCTTACATACATTTAAATAAAGCATTAACTCTTTGAATGCCAGACAGGTGAACAATGTGTTGCACACCCTCCTGGCACTCATAAGGTTAAATGCTTGCCTCACTTCTAAAGATTAGGTAAGGATGATTGTTATTGTATCACAGCAGACCATATTAACCCCTGAGCAGACTGAATTATGTGCCCCAGTTCACAGGGAAGAGGGAAGTCCATGGGGTTGCAAACTGTGTTGTGCGACAGTTGCTCAGTGACTGTGGTGGGCTCATCCACTAATGGCCTATGGGGCTGCTGACCACTTATGCATATTGTTATGGTCCTGCATGAGAGATACACACCCATTGGAGACACTGAGTCAAACTGTCAGTTCATAACAATGGGAAAAAATAGATGCATGAGAAAAACCCAAGAGATCAAGGGATCAATATAAAGAGAATCAATTTGGGAGAAACCCAATGCAAAATATAGGGAGAAATTAAATTGTCCATGGATTTAAAATGAAGCTTTTAACTCCTGGAATTCCAGAGAGGTCTCCAATGCATTGGGAAGCAATTCAAGGGGTTAAAAACACAATTAAAATCAGTGTGAATTTGCAGGATTGTTATTTCATACCTACTGTGCAGTTGGTTTGCTCCAGAATTGCAATTCTTAAAGGGATAGTAATACTTCCTTTTAACTTTATTTTATTTTGTAGGCATTAAAAAAACATGAAGAATGATATAAGTCTTTTCTCTCAAACCTTTATGGTTTAAGAGATATTCACAAGCAAAGTGTCCCCGTCCCGCCCCTTTTACTGATGTAACTCTTCTCAGCCAGGGCAGAAGGGAGCTGCCCAGGTAGACTGCAGAGACGGACAATCTTCAATTAAGATAAGGTAAAAACCTGAAAAGCTTGTCAAGGGGGCAGGGATTTCATTGTTTTCATAGGAATAAGAGTGTCCCCTTCTGTTATCTGTCCAGTCTATGGACTGCATTCCACATCTGAGAAGAGATTGTTTACACTAGGTAAAAGGGGCGGGAGGGGGAAACTTTGAGATTTGAGGTTTGAGAGATAAGACTTATATCATTCTTCATGTTTTTTTAATGCCTACAAAATAAAATAAAGTTAAAACGAAGTATTACTATCCCTTTAAGCTTCATAAATAAGACGCAAAATGTTGCCCTAAAGGTATATGTTGCTTACGTGTCTGTGCATTCATCAATATTATTTTCACAGTGGATTCCATCAAATCCAGGAGGACATTTGCACGTGTAGCTATTGACATAATCAGTGCAGGACCCGCCGTTTTTGCACGGATTGCTCACACACTCATCCACATCCCTCTGACATTTGTCTCCATGGAAACCCGGCAAGCAGGTACAGGAGAAAGTGTGGATTCCATCCACACAGGAGGCTCCATTTTGGCATGGGTCTGCAACATAAACATATGTGGAAGGTCACGGGTACTGTTAATTATTTTTATCATACATTATTTAAAGGGAAAGTATCAAATAATATGGGAAATGTACATAATGCAGGGTTGATCCTGCTGAGTAAAACAAGGGTACTCCTGTTGAAGAGAGATGTTTTATTTTAAAGTTATTACAGCTAAAACGTGCATGTTTGGGTGCAATACTTCCATGGCCTGAAATGTTATAAGAGTACTGTTGATAAAGAGTTTTATGCTGAATTATAGTCAATGACAAAGCTGTAGATAGACTGATGTGTAAACAGCCCCACCGTAACATTTCATTCCATGTAAGTACTGCATAAATGCATAAAAAGCAGTTTATTTCAACACAATATTCTGCATAGCAGCAGTAAACTTGTTTTAATGAACAGGATAAACTCTGCAATATAAATATTATTTTGATATCATGCTATAATTTCACTTTAATGAGCACCAACATACTCCACAGCAGTGTCCAAAAAGGAGGAGAGAGGAGTGTACAATGGCATACAGACCAAAGCAAATGGTAGTGAAGGGCCTGCTGGCAAGACTTTACAATATAGATAATTGTGGGCCTTATTCATCAAGATAAAGATGTGCAATTCTGGAGCAGACCAATTGCTCCATAGGGTTAAAATGAAAATTTCAATGCATTGCTGCGCACCACTATGATAGAAGGGGTTGAAATCCCCATTAACTCATTGAGTGCCAGAGGGCATGCAAAGCATTGCGTATCCCTCTGGCAGTCCAAGGGTTAAAGTTATCGGGAATTTGTACTTGTCCCCTACAGCCCAGTTGGTTTGCTCTAGAACTGCACCCCTTTAGCTTGATGAATAAGGCCCTGTGTGTGTTATTCACAACATCTCCTGTAGAGCTGGTGAACCACTGGCAGACATGACATTTTGATGCAGAGCCTATGAGTGAATTACAGAAGAACAGGAGGGGATATTAGGCTATAGAGGACTTATGGGTAGTATGTATGTAGACAAGGAGAACCCAAAAAGGGAGAAACGTTAGCTGCTACTTTATGTACCATGGATGTTAATGAATATTTTTTATTGTACTCACTAGAAAGACAGTCATCGATATTGTTTTCACAGTTTATTCCATTAAAACCTTCGAGACAGTGACATATGTATCCACCTTTGGTATTATGACAGAGACCATGATTCTTGCAGGGGTTGTTCAGACACTCATTGATATCGACAGTGCACTTCTGGCCTGGAATGGAAATCATTGCACCACATTGTTCAACTTTATTAAACAGCACAATGCCTTCTGTAACTATGTTATAAGCTAAATGGTCAGCTGGAACTATTACAGAGGGGAAATGTAATCCCATTAATACTAAAGTGGTCTCCAAACATAATGCTTTGCAATGCACAGACTACATCTCCATCTTCCAAGAGGTTAATAAGAACATTTCCTAGTTCATGCTATTTATGATCAGAATTACATGCCAAGAAAGGTGCCATTTTGCTCATATTTTACTCATGTCTCAAATATATAACCCCCACTCACCAATTAGAAAATTGTATCTACAGGCCTGGAGTGAATAGAGGAAATACAAAACAAAGGTACTTTTTTCACATATTTCCTCATTGACACCAGTCGGGTTATGCATTAAGGCGTGATAAAGAGGTGATAAAGTGGAGATGACTTCTCCAGTGATATCCTATTGTACAGCGCTGCAGAATTAGTTGGCGCTGTATAAATAAAGAATAATAATAATATCACTTCTCAAGTTTCTATGTTATTCTATGGAGCCTATGCAGGAAGATTTCCAAATCTTAAAGGGATAGTAAAACTTGCAAATTACTAATCCCCATATTGTAACTTTGTTAAAAAGAAACTTATTGCCCCCAGTGTCATCTCTCAAACCCTTACGGTTTGAGAGATGATAGCGCTCAAAATTCCCCCCTCCCTTCCTCTTCCCTGACTGAACGCTGACTGCAGGGGAAGCTGTCGTACAACAGTCTTATGTGCATCAGGCGGCTCTGCAGCTGAGCTGAGATCACGTTTATAAAAAATAATTATTTCAATGAAATGGTCTTCTACGTGTGCTTGGTATGCAATCACACGTGGAAGACTTCTCTAGTTTATTACTTCTCCAGTTCCTATGTTATTCTGTGGAGCTTATCCACTAGGATTTCTTCAACTGTGGAGATATTAGTGCATAGGCTCTATAGAGTAATATAGGAACTGGAGAGGTCATCTCCACTTTATCACCGCTTAGTGAATCTCCCCCAAAATGTATTTCTTTACTCTCAGCTTTCTCATTGCTTAACACAATACCTTGCCATCCAGTCTTGCACAAACAAGTGAAGCTCTTGAAATCCTCAGATTCCTGACAAATCCCACTGTTCTGACATGGTTCAGGAGTGCAGGGAGTCAGGATGTCCTGACAGTTTATTCCTAGGTGAAAATATGTACATTAACATACAGCTCGCTTGAAATCAAGTAAAAAGAAAAAAAATATATATATATATATGTGTGATGTATGGAAAGTTTCTCAAATCTTTATAGTACTCCACATTTCATAAACTATACTCTGACCTTTTCCAACAAGCTGACCGCTTTCTTTATTATACATAAACTTCTGGGTTTACTCGCTGACTGAACTTTTAAGCTTACTACATAGTATCTCCTTATCAGCTATTTAGTTATAAAACGTGTTCATAGCAACAACAGACAGACATCAACCCTGTGTATTAAGACCATAAACGTCCTTTTCATTGCATAGGACTGAGATCACTCGGTGGAGTCTGGGTGCAGTGTTACTGAGGTACAGAGGAAGTACTGATAGTGGGATAAAGTAAACAGAGCATCTAATCCCACAAAGAGAAGTTAGAAAAAGTAAAGTTCTGTGAGTTCGATGCGTCTGTTCTTAATAAAGCTCTCTCTTTTACATGAGTAAATGCAAAGTGTTGCACACTCCTCACCCCTCTTATGGTTAACCCTTTGAGTGCCACAGGGGGACGCAACGCGTTGTAAAGCAATGCGTTGCGTACCCCTCTGGCACTCACAGGGTAAAAGGGTTAAGCATTGCTGGCTATTTTAGCCTTTGAGTGCCGGAGAGGTGTCCAAAGCATTGTAAAGGTTAACCCTTTCAGTGCCAGCAGGGTGTCCCATGCATTGGACAACCCTCTGGCACTGAAATGGTTAAAAGTCCCTATTCATATATACAAGTAACTGCATTAGATGCCAAAATTATATTTCATATTAATATAAAATCGCACTTTTATTTTGCAAAGATGCTAGCTATGCAATGTGATTCAACCCTTAAGGTTGCACACGTATTTGATCCTAAAAAATTAAGTGGAATACGTCAGTCACATTGGGAGTGTGAGATTGGGATTACCTGTCTTTTTTCTGCACACATCATCCATCCAAAAAAAATGCAGCAATAAGGGAACACATGCCAAGTTAATAACAATTAGACAGTTGCTTAATCAGCAGGAAGAAAACAAGCTCAGTAGGTTTTCATTTTACGTCCTATCAATGGCTTTATTTGCATGTCCAAACTACCCAAAATTCAGAAAGGGCAAACCAAAGGAGGAGGGGGTCCAGTGGGCCAAAAAACACCTCCCCTCTTTGCAAAGTTCTTAAAAACCCTGGGGGGAGATACAATAAGGTGTGATACATCCTATATAATAATTCACTAAATGTTTGTCAGAAGCTGTCATGCGCAGTACAGTCCGCTGCACGCGATGCAGTCATGCTCAGTAGAGACTGCCCGCTCCGTGGCTGATAACAGAGCAGGGTGCTCCAAATTCAGACCATAGTCCTCTCTGCGCACCACCGAAGGTGCACAGAGAGAACTACAGTCTAAATTCAGAGCGCCCCGCTCCATTATCAGTCACGGTGCGGGCAGTCTACCGTCGCGGACGTTGCTGCCTGGTACTGTGGCCTGTGTACACGGGCTGTTTAGCTAGTGTATGTATATATATATAAATCTAAGTGAATCTGGTTACTGTCAGGGAGTGTGGCTGGGAAGCGCTGATTGGTTCAGACCTCCCTACCTCCTTAACCAACCTCTGCTGCCAAATGTCCCTCAGTGTCTTAGGAGGGGGTGGGGTGCGAAGCATACTGATCTCCCAGCGGTTTCAGCTGGGAAATCAATAGAGGCAGCGCAGGGGAGCAAGAGAGCTCCCCTGCTTCCAATCTACCCGTAGTCGGGTAAGAGTGGGCAGGACTGGGGGAAGGCTGTCCCTTATTGACGTGAGAGTGTTTGCTGATCCTGGCCACGCCTATCCGGGTTCTTCGGGTAGAATGGATCATGACAGATCTCTTGCTCCCCTGCATCACTTCTACTGATAGCCCAGCAGAATCCTGATGCCCCACCATGAGGTCTGACTTTTAATGCAATTTAACCCTTTCAGTGCCACAGATGTATCCAACGTATTGCATTGCAAATTGCAATGCATTGGATTGCTCTCTGGCACTCAAAGGGTTAGAAAAAACACAACCAAGGTTAGCCGCACAGGCAAAGCCATACCACACACATGCTAGTAGGTAAAAATAGTGGAGATTAATTCTTCAGTTTGCTAAACTCTCCAAGTTCTATGTTATGCTTTAGAGCCAATGCACTGTAATTTCTCCATCTTGAGAAATCTTATTGCACAGGTTCCATAGAATAATAATACTTGGAGAGTTTATAACAGTGGATAAATCATTTCTACTATATCACCTATTTATCACACCTTACTGTATAAACCCCCTGCAGTTCAGGGCAACATAATTCATTATCATTGCCCTGTGCAACCCAATTGCACCACTACTAATAGGAAGAGCATCATTACCTGCACCAAGCTGTAAACAAGAACGATCAGCTGACCGCGGGTACTTTTACCCTTAAGGACCGCATAGACTACATTCAGGTACCCGGTACAGGTGAGCTGAAACGGACTGCTCTGGTCTTGGAACAGTCAATTTTAGAGTCCCCACATGATCACAGCACGCCCGTAGGAGCACTGTGATCAAGAAAGTACTGACGTGCCAGGACCATCACCAGTCCTAAAGCACGGACACTCGTGATGGTCCTGGCATTTCACTGGTCCTTAAAGAGATAGTAATGTTTCACAAAAACAGCAGATCCAATTAATTATCATAGTATTTGAGCCATAGAGATAGTTATTTCAATACTGTCACAGTTGTAGTTCAAGAGTAATTGAATGATAAAGTATACCCCTCCCGCCCGTTTTACCTAGTGTAAGCCACCTCCCCTCAGATGTGGAATCTGGTCTTAAGATCAGAGAGCTCACAGCAAGGGACAATCTTCTTACTGTGAGAACAATGAAAACCCTGCCCCCTTGACAGGATTTTCAGGTTTTTCCCTTTGACTAATTGAAGATTGTCCCTCTCTGTGATCCATCCGGAGAGTTTTGCTGCTCTGAGATGAGCACTTTTACATTAGTAAAAGGGGCAGGAGGGGGATACTCTATCATTCAATTACTCTGGAACTATAACTCTGACAGTATTGAAATAACACTCTCCATGGTCCAAATACTATGAAGATTAATTGGAGCTGCTTGTATTGTGAAACATTACTATCACTTTAAACCTCAAACTTATTTATTTGTAATTAATCTATTAAAAACAGTGTCCAAAAGGGAAGTTTGAGTCATAGACCACAGCTTTCTGTAATAAGTGTTTATATCTCCACCTAGTGTGACCACAATATAAATTACAGCTTAATATGAAAAACAAAAAGTAATTTTAACCCTTTGACTACCAGAGGGGTTTGCATCTCATTGCAAAGCAATGTGTTGCAGACCCCTCTGGCACTCAAAAGGTTAGATGAAAAATCCCCCAACAGTAGAAACACCCTTATTTTAGGTAGCTGGAAAATAATTGCAATATATTATTCATAAAAATGTGTTAACTCTTTGGTACTCAGAGGGTTATGGAACAGTGAAAGGCACACTGCTTTACCCTTGCCCCAGTAACAGACTACAACTAAACTTGCCAACACAATCAGTATGAGAGTTACACAGTATGTAATGATGCTACATGTTGTCAAGCATTGCCAGCTCCTGGGGATTTTTTTCCCAAAGAAAGATGCGGGGGGAGGAGCCAGTTTATCAGTGTAGTTTGATCCTTTATACCTCCATAGCATAGGTAGCTGGAGACCTTTGTTCATCACAGAGTCCAAAAAATGTAAAGTCTACTGGTAAAGAAACTCTTAATGCGGAACTATCACCTCCACTAAAGTCACCCTGCAATACTTATGCAGGTGGCGACTAGCTTTGTAATCAGGGCCGGATCTGCTATAAGGCAAAGTAGGCACCTGCCTACAGGCACATGCCAGCGAGGGGCGCCTGCTGCTGCGCCGGCGCCCACTCCATGTCACCCTCACATTGCCCCCCTGTTTATTTCCTACCTCCCTGGCAGGACAGGTCTGTGCCTCCTTTGGCACAGTCCTGTACGTGCTGCGCTTCCTCGTCGGCTCTTTAGGAATGCAGAGCGCTGGGAGATGACATAATCTCCCGGCGCTTTGCATTCCTGAATAGGAGACCGCGCAGGAGCTCCAGCACTTACAGGACTGTGCCAAAGGAGGCACAAACGACAGATCTCCTGCCAGGGAGGTAGGAAACGGACAATGGGGGGAGGTAAGAAACGGACAACGGGGGGAGGCAATGTGAGGGCAACATGGAGATGGTGGGGGCAAGTTGGAGCCGAAGGGGGGCAATGTGAGGGCAACAAGGAAAAGGTGGGGGCAATGTGCAGCTGGTGGGGGGCAATTTGTAGATGGTGGGGGCAATGTGGAGCTGATGGGGGGCAATTTGGAGATGGTGGGGGCAATGTGAGGGTAACATGGAGCTGATGGGGGGCAAGTTGGAGCTGATGGGGGCAATGTGAAGACAATATAGAGATGGTGGGGGAAATGTGGAGCTGATGGGGGCAAGTTGGAGATGGTAGGGGTAATGTGGAGCTGATGAGGGGCAAGTTGGAGCTGATGGGGCAATGTGAGGGCAATATGGAGATGATGGGGGCAATGTGGAGATTAGGAGCACTGTGGAGGTGTCCAGTGGAGGTGGCCAATGGGGGGGGGGCGCTTCAGATTTCTGTGCCTACAGGCTCCTGAGATGTAAATCCAGCCCTGTTTGTAATCATTATTTTACCTCTCAAAAGTGCCCACAAATAAAGTTATCCTTAAGCTTCCGAGACCAGAAGGCAGGCAGCAGCACAGACATCTTGAATGTGCGCATGCACTGTCAGTCCTCTTCACCCTTCACAGGCATTGCACTGGCCTAGACAGGTCCTGAAGAGACTGACGGCGCAGGTGCACAGGCTGAAGTAACATGTCCATCAGTCTTGGAAGCTTAAGGATAACTTTATTTGTGAGCACTTTTGAGAGGTAAAATAATTATTATAAAGCTAGTCGCCACCTGCATAAGTATTGCAGGGCCTCTTTAGTGGAGGTGGTAGCTCTGCTTTAAAAAGCACAGCTAACAAGATGCAAATTACTATTTTTCTACATTAGATCAATAGTAACCCTTTATTTTCACTTCACATTGCCTACGATTTTTTTGTATCTTCCCTTTTTTTTTTTGTTTGTAAACTTTTATGTCACAGACAAAAGCAGAATAGTGATACAGTGGAGTTTATGCACCAAACTTAGGAATCATAGTGCATAGGTTCCATAGAATAACATAGGAACTAAAGAAGTATTGGCAATTTGATTTTGCATACTATGCACATGCAGTATGAGTAAAGTCAATATAAAGGGTTACTATATCTTTATGCTGCAGCTTCAAATGACAGATTATTGTTGCCCAGCTTCCCAGCAACAACCCTGTAGGCCTAGAACCTTGTCAGCCCTGCTACCCAGCGACAACCCCATCAGCCCTGCTACACAGCGACAACCCCGCTACCCAGCGACAACCCCGTCAGCCCTGCTACCAAGCGACAACCCCGTCAGCCCTGCTACCAAGCGACAACCCTGTCAGCCCTGCTACCCAGCCCGGCTACCCAGCAGCAACCCCTTCATCCCTGCTACCCAGCGACAACCCCTTCGGCCCTGCTACCCAGCGACAACCCCGTCGGCCCTGCTACCCAGCGACAACCCCGTCGGCCCTGCTACCTAGCAACAATGAGTCAGCTCTGCTTTCCAATGACAGCTGTCCACCGCTGCTTATATTTTTCTTACTACAATCAGAGACCTTAACCAAGGTATTGATGAAGGTCTCTTTTTGCAGACAGAAACGTTGATATAATAATGCAAGCTTCTATTTTTAACATCATATTACAATATGTAACTACAATCCAGCTATCTATGCTATTCGATCCAGTGTATCAACTCTTTTTGAAATAGATGATGCAGTGCAATTATAAACGTGAATTATTTAAAAAAAAAATAATTCCAAAAAAAGTTTAGAATAGTTCAGAACAAAAAAAAAAGGCTGATGCTCAACATATATCATATTTATAATAAGGCAATGGCAATTCTGGGGCACACAAACTGTTCGATAGGGTACCAAAAAATTCCCATTGTTTTAAAGGATGTTTTAACCTCCTGAATTCTAGGTAGGTTTACAACGTGTTGCTGTGCAATGTGATGAGACCTCTGTAGCATTCATGGGGTTAAAAGACCAATTTAGATCAATGAAAATTTGGGGAAGATTTAGTTGTCTCCTATACAGCAGTTGGCTTGTACCCTGATGCCTTTAGAGATCAGACCTATTTTCGTTTAAAGGAAAACTATCACCTCTTAAAGTTTTTAGCATAGGTTTAGTTATAAAAGTAGGTTTAGGAAATGTGATTTTTTTACTTATGTACTTTTAAAGATATTGCATCTTCAAGCTGTGCCGGTCAGCATAATGCAGCACGCCGATTCTTCGGCACAGCGCTTCTGAACTGCCTAAAAAAAACATTATACTGAGGTTGCAACCACAGTATAATGCTAACCGGAGCTTGATGAAACGAAAGAAGCCATTCGCACCTCATCGAAGGGAAGCGTGAACGTACTCCCTGAGGCAGCTAGGAGGGAGTTGGGAGGAGAAGAAGAGCTGTGCTGAAGATTCAGAGTGCCCATTATGCGGAAGTGCACAGCAGATAAGATTAAATAACTTTAAAAGTACATAAGTGGAAAAAAAAAAAAAAAACTATTTCCTAAAACTATTGTAATAACTAAACCTATACTAAAAACATTTTAAGAGGTGAATGTTCCCCTTTAAGTTTGCTTTTACTCTGGAACTTGTTTTTTTGTTGAATGCACTATGCACTCCTAGGAAATTTGAGGGAAACTGTTGGCAAGTTAGCAGATAGCGTGACAGGCTTTACATCTGCAGATGAGGACACTAGTTGTGAAATTCTGGACTGACAAAATGAAGGAAGTATGTCTGTACAGAGAACACAGCCATGGCCTGGGTGAGTCACTCCGGAAAGCAGAAGCCAGCTCTAATCAGCCCCCTGGTTCCTCTGCAGAGCTGCAACTGGTGGCATGCTGGCTAGTCCAGGAAGCTGCACGTGACATCTTCTGGAGGTGGGTGTTATTTGAAGTATTTTATATATTCAGGTTAGAAACCATTATTATTGTATTGTTTACAATTCTCTGTTAAGTGCCAACAGGGTCTGCAGCACTATACAAATGTTATCAAGATAATGGAATAATGTTCAATATAGGGTGACCACATTTCCATTCTGACATTCAGGGACACTGTGGAGAGGAAAGCAGCAGAGTACTAGTCCTTGGCACCAGCATAGCTATGTGGGAAGGGTCACCAGTACACCACAGTGTTTGCCCTTTGACTCTGAGGTCTTCGTTCCGGGACTTTGTATTGTCCCAGAAGGGGGCTGCCAGGGACAAGGGACACACATTTAAAATCAGGGACTGTGATGGGCAGTCAGGGACATGTGGTCACCCTAGTTCAGTAGGGTACATATACAATATTTACAATCAACATTATGAAAAGACACTGGAAACAAAAAGGGTAAGAAGGCCTTGCTCCCAAAAACCAACAATCTACATATAGGCATGTCTAATATTAACCTGCATAACATTCAGCTTAAAGGGATAGTAATACTTAAAATGTAAAAAAATATATATGTTGTATGGTTTATCCCCCTGAGTAAAACAAGGGTACTCGCACTGCTGAGTGATATTTTATTAAAAAATTATAACAGCTCAAACTTGAATTTATTAGGTGCAATATCACAGTGGCCTGAAAATTTACAGTGGCGCTGTTGATACATCATCCTATGGAGATTTATGGTCTACGGCCAGAGCAGTCCATAAACCCTTCAACATATAGTTTTTACATCTTAAGTATTACTATCCCTTTAACTCCTTATACACCAGCAAAACGTTGCCCTCTGCGGGCACCATCACCCATATTTATTAAAACAGGAGTTATTCTGGAGTAAATCAACTGCACCATAGGGGTCAAATAGCAATTCCCAACTTCCCACACACTTGAATAGAGCTTTTTAACCCCTTGTGTGGGTACAGAGGTCTCCTCTGTAGCATTCAAGGGGTGAAAAGCCCAATTTAAAGGGGAATTCTTACCTCTGTTAAATTACTTCTTATATTAAAGTGATATCCGATTTAGTCTTCCATCCTATTTTTTTAATGTAATGTAGTATAGCCCAAGATTTTACCTTTTAAAAATAAGCCAGTAATGTCAGTTAAGGGCAGGCTGTGGTACAGCTCTGTACCGCAGCCTATCTTCTCCTCCCCTGTAATGCCTCATTACCACCTCCAACTCTGGTGGAGGATTCCTCCATGTGAGCTGGAGCGCTGTCATTGGCTAGAGAGTGCTCCAGCTCACATGCTGGAATCCTCCGTCATTGGAGGAGGTGGTAACGAGGCACTACAGGGGAGGGGAAGAGGCGAAGATTGACAGGCTGCAGTATAGAGCTTTACCACAGCCTGCCCTTAACCAACGTCACTGGCTTATTTTTAAAAGGTAAAATCTCAGGCTATATTGCATTACATAAAAAAAACAAACAAACAAAAAACCCACCAAGGATGGAAGATTAAATTGGACAGCAATTTAATATAAGAAGTACTTTAACAGAGGTGAGAGTTCCCCTTTAATTTAACAGGACTTTTCTTGTTCCTTAGGTGCAGTTGGATTACTCCAGAATAACTCCAGTTCACTTTTATACATATGGGCCTATGTTCCAAAGAAAAGTTGAATTCTGGGATAAACCAACTACACCGAAGGGAATAAACACTAATTCCCAGTGATTTAAGTGCAAAACAAGGTGTAGGAAGCCTCACTACAGTTCAAGGGGTTAAACTACTCATTTAAAATCAATCTCTATTTAATAGAATACACAATCAGCCTATGTCTGTCCAGGTATTTTTGATATCCCTAACAGTATTTGTGCCTACCACCTCTGCTGGGAAGCTGTTCCATGAGTCTATCACTCCTTTCTGTAAAGTAGTACTTACATAAAGCCTGAATTTTCCACCCTCTAAGTTCAGCTCATGGCCTCTTCTAAGTTCTATGGTGCAGTTGGTTTGCTTTAGCTTGATGAATAAGACCCATAGTCCCTTTCTCTCTCATAAATCACATCTGGGAGGAAGGTAGTTGAGTGCACACTTACCTGTGTATGGCAGAGTGCACTGACAGGTGTAGCCATTTACACCATCGCTGCAGGTGCCCAGATTTAGACATGGATTTGAAGCACACTCATCGATGTTAATCTGACAGTTGTAACCTACACGAAGAAGGGGAAGGTAACATCTGTGTGAGGGGAAGCCAATTCTAACAGTTCACCATGTAATGCTCTTCTCTTTCCTGGAGGCTTGTGTTTAGACTCTACCTTCAACCCTTTCAGTGCCAGAGGGGTACGCTTTACAATGCGTTGCATACCTCTCTGGCACTCAAAGAGTTAACGCCTCAGATGCATTGTGAAGCAAAGAGAGCTCTCCTGCATCCAAGGAGTTAACGCCTCTATAATATCAAATCATCAAGTTGTAATCTGCATGGATCAAATCTTTTTGCTATCCCAAAAGTCCCATGTACACTCCAGTGGACTGGACAACTCTGCTCTATTCTTTCCTTTCAGTTAACCAGGGACAGATTTTCCTTTAGGCAGGAGCTTCAGCACCTCAGCTTTGCTGGTCACACTCACATTCTGTGAGATTAATCCCAATAAACTTGCACCAGACACCAGCTCCAGTTTAATTTGCCATTTACAGTTTATAATTTAAAGGGACACTATTGTGCCATAAACATGTTTTGTTGTTTCATAGAGTAAAAAAATAAATAAATAAATGATGTGGCGCAAATCTTGTCACTCAAACCTTTACGGTTTGAAAGATATTTGGTGCTAAAGTTCCCCCCTCCCCTTCACCTGATGACAGCACTCTGCTGACAGCAGGAGATCCTGGTCCTGGGACCAGCCGGCAGCTCTTCAGCAGAGCCGCAATATCGATATAAAAATAATTACTTCATTGGAAATAATTCTTTTCCAATAATGCTATTGCGGCTGTGCTGAAGAGCTGCCTCATGTCAGCAAACACGGATCTCCTGCTGTCAGCTTCACAGCTGACATCAGGGAGCAGGGAAGTTTTGATGCAAATATCTCTCGAACCATAAAGGTTTGAGAGATAGGATTTGCACCACATCATTTATTTATTTATTTTTTTTTTACTCTACGAAACAACAAAACATGTTTATGGAACATTACTGTTCCTTTAAATCTACCCCCATGGATTCTAGAGAGGTGAAACAATTCATTAATTACCTCTCTAGCACCCAAGACCATGTATACATGTATATTTAAAGGCATTTGTATATGTTATAGGCTACAGCTATGTTCGCACTGGTGGCATTAGTACAGAATTTTAATTGAGCTAATGGACCAAAAATATAATTGGCTAAATCCCCAATGGTACTACTAATATGGGCAATTCTCCCTGAGAAGAATGCGCCCAAACACGGCATACTGCAACTTGGATGCATTCTGTGATCGCCAAATCCCAGATGTAGCATGTCTGATCTGCAAGGTGGTCTACTGACCTCTGTAGATCATTCATACTGGCGGCACCAGAAGTTGTAATGATCATCACAACCTCTAATAACTGGCAGACACACATGGGTCTCATCCAATAATATATGGCCAATGCCCACATAGGCGGATCATCTTTCAGACCTCCTCCATGCCCCCCATAAAAGGATGTCCAGGATCACAAATATAGTAAAAACCCAGCTGGCTAGTGCTGAGCTAAAACAGCACTCAGCCAAATTACCCATGTGAGCATAGGCTAAGGGTGTTGTCTTTTCCTGACAACAGTGGAAGGGCCTGGGGTCAGGATCATGTAAAGAGTGCAGGGGCATAACTAAACCCTCCTGAGCCCTGGTGCTGATAGGCTCCATTGGATATTGGGACCTGTCACAACTCCACCCCCTGCAGTTACTCCCCTGATATCCAGGACTTCAATTTACTCCCTATTACACATTTAAATAACTAAATTCATATTATCTTACATTAATCCCTCCATTTAATTGTACTCTCATACCTTTAAATCCTTTCTTGCAGGAACATCTGTATCCATTCACCAGATTGTCACAGGTGCCACCATTTTGGCAGGGGTTTGACATGCACTCATTATTATCCACTTCACACTTCTTGCCAGTCCACCCTGGTTCACAAAGGCATTTAAATCTGATAAGAAAAAAAAAACACATCCAGATGTTAGATTTAACTCTTCAAAGTCCAAAGGGCTGCTCAATGCATTATGAAGCATTGTGTTACACACCCTTCTGGACCTTTAAGGGTGAAGCAGGTGGTAAGGTACATCAAATCTGTAGTAGATTAACCTCTTGGATTCTAGAGGAGGTCTGAAAAGCATTGGGAAACAAGGGGCTGGAAAGCACATGACCCCAACGGGATTTGAACACGCAACCTTCTGATCTGGAGTCAGACGTGCTACCGTTGCACCACAAGGTCAACTCTCTATAGCACCCAAGAGATTAAGGTGAAGCTCTGATGTGTGAAAAGAGGTTGTCTGTATGCCTGTGTGCGTGTAGGTAGAGGGAACTTCTCTCATCTTCACAATATACCCGAGAACACACTAGTGACAGAAGGAAAAGTCCCAAGGGTGGTCTGTTGCCCACTATACTTTAACAGACAAAATGGTTCTGTAGAAGGGTTGTTTGTAGATTGCAGCTGGATATGTATTGCTGGGGAAATATTGATGCACATGTACAATAAATCTGACCCACCCATTGACATCATTTGTACAGTTGCCATGTATACATGGGTTGTGGATACACTCATCCACCTGCGAGAAACAGCTGGGCTGCCGGAATCCTTCTGGACAGATACAGCTGTATCCGTTCTGTTTATTTACGCATGTTCCTCCATTATGACAAGGATTTGACATACACTCATCAATATCATCTTTACACTGAGGTCCTAAAAAAAACAGAAGACAAACATTACCTTATGATAAATGGAGCAGTATTTCATAGTAGAAAATACCTGGCGGAGGGCAGTAATGCGCTTATGGAGATGATTTGCTGATTGCTAAATGCTGTGATTTATAACTCAAAGTAGAATGGCTGATCTATTTAGGCTGATCTATATAGGATTGCAAGGATTTCCAACACAAGACATGTTGGGAATGTGATTTACCCTTTCAAGGTCACAGGGGTGTACCACGTATTGCACAGTAATGTGTGTTGGAAACCTCACTAGCATTCAAGGGCTTTAAAGCTACATTTAACACTCTGAGTGCCAGAGAGGTATCTAATTCATTGCAAAGCAATGCTTTGGATACTCCTCTTGCACTCAAAAAGTTAAATCAATGGAGATGTTTATTTTTCTGGTATGGTGTAGCTACTTTGCTCTAGAATTATTAAAATGAACTGTCTCTTTGAAAACAAACAGGCAATATTGAACAAGCTACCAAAAATACTTCTATTTAACAGGCCATTTTTTTTTCCTCAAATCAATAATGTGAGATGTTTAACTTTAATTAGTCGTCAGTTTAGGCAAATTTGACAGTACTGTCAGGAATGCCTCCCAGATACTAGCACTCCAACACATTTCGATCCCTCCCACCTGCTTACTCCCTGACACCCAGAACTAGTTCATTTGAATAAACTGACAATTAAATAAAGCAAAATATCTTAACTATTGTTAGAATTTAAAAAGGGCTGACAAATATAAGTGATATTGAAATCTCTTTCAATATCACCTGTTACTTCACTTGGTAATTCTTGACCAGAAGATGAATCATGTTGCCACTAGAGGTCTCTCCTTTACTAAACTGTAAGTTTCTTCTATGAATGCCTTAGGCAGTTTCAATTATATCGATGTGTTTGTGAGAGTATTGTAGGGCTAGACAACTAAAGTTCCCAAGAATCATTAACAGCACATGTTTTATCCCCCTCTGGCACGCAAAGGGTTAAGAATATGCCTGCTTGGTCATAAGAGGATCAATCAGTGGCTCACTCCTTTCACATGATTAACCACTAATGAAGCAAGAATATGCTGAAGATTTCACCTGCTAGGAGCTTGAGAACCAGAGTTGCCCAATGCTATTCTAGATTGTTCCATTCCCCCAACATGCACTTGGGTGAACAAGTTTCCAAAATGCAATTTTTGCACCTTCACGTAACGCAACAGTGGATGGAGTTTATCGAGTAATTCTGCATAAACACACAATGGAAGCTATTATATATATATATATATATATATATATATATATATATACACATATATATATATATAAAAAAACACTCACTTAACAAATAGATCCTTCTTGAATATTTTATTTAAATCCAAAATCCCTGGGTGGTTCGGCAATATGGTTTACTTTGGCATAACAAAAGATTATGTCAATGCAATTTCATAACCACTTTTCTGCCAGAGGGTCCAGGAACACCTTGATCTGCACAGCTGGCATGTACAGTGTTTAACCCTTTGGATGCCAATGGGGTTAAGCAGAAAACTTTGCTGGCGTCCAACAGACTGAATAATACTACTAAAATCCTCACCGCAATCTGTATGAATTTTAGGTAACGTGGCCCTCTAATTGTCATTGACCTACAGATGCATCCAGAGGAGGATGATGGGAATGTAACCCATCAACAGCCGGAGAAACACATGTTTTTCAACCCCCCTCCCCCTCCCAAGGAAGTGATCATATCATTGGTTTGGAATCCTGTAAGAAAAAACAATGTTTTTTCATGGCATGGACAACAAACTCACAAGCCTGATCGACAGGCATTGGTTTATTACATGTTGGGACACATTTTATATATATGCAGCTACAACAGTGTAAAGTTCTCTTACATATGTCTTTTGAGTAAATGTAAATGTTGCAAACATGGCTCTTGGTAAGAAGAAGCCAAACTTGTGAATGTGGGAACCACAATCCCTAAAATAAAATGGTTCGTCCAACACTGGCTCTCATCTGCCCTCCATTTCTATGATTCTATATAATATTCATTGAGGGAGGGGGCATCTTCAAAAAATAAAAATGAATGATAGTCCATGAGGTAACTCCCTGAGATTGGAGGCTGAAAGATTAATGGTCAACAACAATAAGTTTCACACAGAAATGGTGGTGGATGTATGTTGTCTCTCTCCTCATGGTAGATGGGTTAAGGACAATTCTGGACATCCGACATCAAGGTAAATGTTAAACCTGTTGTGAATGTTTGTAAGAGTGGGAGTATGACTGTGAATGAACGAATAAATGAATGAATGTGCATGAAAGTGCCGAGTGTGTCATTCGTGCTTCTGATATTGCATGTTCCATGTAATTTGGTTCTTAATTAAATCCAAATGTCACAAAACATGTAATTTTCATTCAATTTTGCAGTTGTCCTGAAACAAATGCACAAGTCTAATAACTATATATTTGAAGTCTAACAATTCACATTTTCTAAAAATCTTCATAGAAAAATGGGGCATCTTAAACTGATATCTGGAGAACACCAAAGTGCCACAGTACTCTGGTTGAGAATCACTGACATTATATTGTATTTATTTCATATAAAATGGTTCACCTGTAAAGCCAGGAGAGCAGACACAGTCATATCGATTTAGTCCATCCTTACAGATTCCATAAGTGCAGGGGTTACTGGCGCAGTCATCAAAGTTTATTTCACATCTTTCTCCTGAACGGCAAAAATAGGAATCAAGACTTTACCGAAGTAGAAGATAATAAAGTTTACCCAAGTGTCTCAGATTCCTTGGAGATGCTGGAGATGCCTCTAGCATTTCAAGGAATAAGATGGACCACAGTGTTAACCCTTTAAAGTCCAGAAGGGTGCAAAATACATTGCTATAGCTGGGAACTCTCCAGATTTGCCCCAGAGACTCTGGGGACAGAGGCTAATTCTCTGGCGGCGGGGAGTTTCTTACGAAACGCTGCCCACTTCTGCTTGTTCCCAGCCTGTTCCTCCAACTATCCCACCCACTTCTCCTCCTTCCCTACCCTGTTCTGCCCACTTCTCACCCACATTATTAGGTAGCCTGTTAAGCCCCACTCCTTTGTGGCACAAATTGCATAATTTATATCCTCCCCCCAGCACCACTTGAGTCCTTTCCGTGGGCTCTAGAAGAAAAAGTTCCCAGGTACGTACATTGCTAAGCAATGCACTGTACCCCCCCACTCCCTTTGATCCTGAAACTGGACCGGTCACCTCAAGAGAAATGTATCTAATATTCTAGAAATCTAAAATCTTCCTGTGTTGTACTAATCTTATTTCTATAAATAAAATAGCTTTTCATAAATTAGCCTTTGTGTTTTGGTGTCACATCGTGGCACTTTATGCTAATTGGCTCAGTCTGATGTCAATCTGATCACTTCCTGTGCTAGTAGAAATATTGCCTACATTCAGAGCAAAATGGGGGAAAATATTAGCTCATCACATTAGCTTAAAATGCCAGACTCTGCCACCAATAAATAAAGGTTCATTTTACAGAGCCCAATTATTTTCATCACAATCAAATGATTACAAAATGTAGGCAGTTTTTAATCCTTTTTTAAAATTAACTAAATTTCCAGGTCCTCTTTAACGCTTTGAGTGTCAGCGAGGCATTGCAACGCAATGAGTTGGATACCTCTCTGGTGCTCAAAGGGTTAAACCGTTTGACTGCCAGAGTGGTGTGCATGGCTCTGCATTCCACGGCACTCAAAGGGTTAAGAATTGAAGAAAAAAAAAAAAACCTGAGTGCAATTCAAGGCGTTTCGAGGTGCAATTTTGGAGCAAACCAACTGCCCCATAGGGGACAAACAAACATTTGCCAAATTCCTTTTGATTCAAATGGGGCTTTTAACCTCTTGAATACTAGAGGGAGGTCTCCAATACATTACGAATCCATACACTGATGACCTTCCTGGCACTTAAGGGGTTAAAAGTCCTATTTCAACCAATGGGTATTTTCATTCCTTTCCTGTGATACAGTTGGTTTGCTCCTGAACTGCACCTCTCTCTATTTACTGAATTGCCCCTTGGTTGTGCATACAAGTGAAGGTATATTGTGCTTCCAAACCCAGACAAACGCTTTGAGTTAACTGTCTGAGTACCAGAGAGGTGCCCAAGGTGTCCAATACATAGCTCTGATACACAAAGGGTTAAGTGTGTTTTATTTTCTTAAATTTGTTTCAGCAAGAAGAGCATTGTTAGATGATCCCAAGACAACACACAGTCAGCTCCACTGCCATGGAGATGAAGTCATGAAGTAAAGAAGAGTGGGGATCTAGTTCCCTCCACACTAATGTATCAGTGGATATTTTATTGTTCTAAGTCAGTCCAAGGGAAGCTACATTGTGATAAAAATGTCTGCTGTCTTATCTCTGCCTCTTTGTGAACACAGACACGGTCACTTTCACAGGCGATAATCTTATGGAGGTTTGTCATCATCTACCCTACAGGGCTTGGAAAAACTGGAAACTGAGAACTGAAAGAGTTACTTAAAGGAGCAGTAACACCAAAATACAACCTGCATAGAAATGAATGCTGAGAGAGTGAAAAAAATAAATATTAAATGTTTTTCTTATGAGGCATTCCACAGCACGCACAATATTATCAATCCTAGAGCATACCCATGGCATGACAGGGGTGGGGGGATGACTACACCAAAAAAACAAAAGAGCTAATAGTCCTTTAACCCTTTGAGTGCCAGAGGCAAAAGCAAATCAATGCATTGCGTACCCCTCTGGCACTCAAAGGCTTAAGTGCCAGAGCAGCATACAACACAATACTTCACAATGTGTAGCTTACGCCTCTGTCATTCAAAGGATTAATTAAATGGCTATTTTAACCCTAAGCAATCCGTTGTATACCTCCTGGCACTCAAAGGGTTAATACCTTGAGCGCAAGAGAGGTCTCCCATCATAATTCTTTGCAACACATTAGACCTCTATAGCACTCAAAGGATTAAAAGAGCAGCTTAAAGGACAATACCACCTAAAAATGGCGAGTTGCTATACCTCTACCATTTGAGTGTCAGAGGGGTACGCAACACATTGGGTCTGCAATGCAGTGCATATCCCTCTGACATTCAAAGGATTAAAATATCACATACTTGCAACAAGCATCTTTAAAAAGTTATTTTATGTTAGATCTCCAAAATATAATCTTAAACTTTTTTGGGAATGTTTATTTCTCCCCTGTGGCACAGTTGGTTTGCCCCAGAATTACTCCAGTTTGCTTTTATACACAGTCGCTATCTGCATTTACCTGAAGTTCCTGTTTCACAGATGCACTGGTAACTGTTGACAAGGTCAATGCAGCGGCCATTATTGAGACATGGGTCGCTCAGACACTCATTCACTTGTTCGCTGCATATGGCACCCATGTACCCAGGATTGCAAACGCATGTATAGGAATCAATTCCATCTTGGCATGTTCCATAGTGACAGGGGTCTGGTTCACAGTTGTTGACATTCTCTTCACACAAACGACCAATGAAACCTGCAACAGCAAATCAGAGCAAAGCATCTGTTAGAAAGAAAGATTGTGGTGAGATGTAGGTCAGACATGAGTCTTTCTGTACCTGTATTTTATATCCCTTGCATGCATCTACCTACTCTGTGACCCCACCACAGGCAAAGGTTCAATCTGCAAGTTAAGGCAACAATGTGCTATCTTTGGGATCAGGCTAGTACAAATGAAGGGCCTTATTCAGAAGTTCTGTAGAGCAATTCTGGAGTAAACCAACTGCACCAGAGGGAACATACAAAGTTTTCAAATTCCCATTGATTTAAATCGGAACATTAACTCTTTGAATGCTAGAAAAATTTCCAACTCATTGCAAAGCAACGCTTTGGGAGACCTCTTTAGCATTACATGGGTTAAAACCTGATTTAAATGTGTGGAAATTTTAATTTCTCCCCTATGGTGCAATTGGGTTGCTTTAGAATTGCACCTTTAACCCACTGAGTGCCAGAGAGGTATTCAATGCATTGCAACACAATGCAATGAGTTAAATACCTCTCTGACATGCAAAGGGTTATGGAGATATAAACTCCAGGACAAGCAAAGGGTGGAGTGGATGTCAAAGGACTGGCTTAGGGGCTTGCAATCTGATAAAGTCTGCAGACTGCCCTAAAACATTTTTAACTAACAAGCTGAAAGGACAGTGTAGGGTCAATACCCTTTAAACAGATTGCACTTGTCCTCTGAGCTATGGGACCAGACCTGGGTGATGTCCGTGCCATTGTTGGTGATCATGGGAACTTTTTCCTGTCTCCATAGAAACCCAATTGAAGTCCCGTGTCAGCAAATCTGCTGTGAGTGGGCTTCCCCATGAGCTCCAAGAAAGGTGCTGACATCACCAGCTGTGCTAATATAGGTGCTCTGCACAGCAAACTGGCAGGGAACAGGTGGGTTATAAGCTATGGGAACTCTATTCTCATACCTCTAAGGGCATTGGTAATGAGTAAAAGGGGTCTTGTAATGAACCTACATTGTTCCTTTAACAAAATAAATTCTACATACTGCTATTGCACGTTTTTTATTTTTTTCAGAAAACCTTCTCTTGAATTCCTGCGTTTGCCTCTGTGATCCTACTGAAATGTTAATCTGACCCTGATTAGTTTAGAAGGGTGTGATAAATAAGGGAGAGTAATGCTCGTATTCCAGGCTCCATTACACGACTGTATGACTTCTGGGAAAGATACAATAGTTGCCATGAATGTGCCATTTACTGTATGAATCTAAATGAAACATAAATATCACTAGCATCGTTCCCTATCGGCAGGTCTGTTCTCCTAGGATGATGCAAAGAAGCCAAAGAATAACAGGGGTCTGAAGAGAGACCCTCAGTGCTCTCATCTGTGCCTTAAGAGTGACCGAACTGCGACATACTAAAGCCACACAGTTCAGTCTTGTTGGGGTTTGTTCACAGCTTCCACAGACTCCAATGATGGGTCTCCAAGCAGAGAGTACAGTGGTATAGTCTGTTTCAATGGAAGCAGATTTGTTTTAATGATCATTGCCCTTTAAGAACTCTTGCAAAATACGGCTACTCTAAAGACTGAATAAGTCTCGGCTTTTTAAATAGACAGAGAAATGGTCAGACTAGATGGCCCATTTGGTTCTTATCTTCTGTCAAAGTCTATGTTGCGGTTACCATGTCATTGGTGGGACTTACCAGTAGCACACACACATTCGTACCCAGCTGGGTGGTCAACACATCTGGCTCCATTAAGACATGGAGTACTAGCACAATCATCAATGTCAATCTGACACACTGGTCCAGTGAAACCTGGAGAGGGGACAATGAAGAAAATTTAGGAAAAGGTACCGGCTCCCAAATCTGTGGCAACAGGCATGCAAAAATTTTCAGATTTACCACTATATGGAGGAGAAAATGTATTTATTTAGAAAATGATTCATCAGGAAGAATACACGGAGATCCCTCTCATTTTCAAGTATGTCCTGGAGTAGTATTAAAGGGATAGTAATACTTCATTTTAACTTTATTTTATTTTGTAGGCATTAAAAAAACATGAAGAATGATATAAGTCTTATCTCTGAAACCTTTATGGTTTAAGAGATATTCACAAACAAAGTATCCCCCCCCTGTTCAACCAGATAAGAAGGGAGATGCCCAGGTAGACTGCAGAGAGGGACAATCTTCAATTAAGATAATGGAAAAAGCTGAAAAACTTTTCAAGGGGGGAAGGGCTTTCATTGTTTTCATACAAAGAAAATTGTCCCCTTCTGTTATCTGTACTGTCATACAACCTGATCCACATCTGAGAAGAGATGGCTTACACTAGGAAAAAGGGGCGGGGAGGGGAACTTTGCTTGTGAATATCTCATAAACCATAAAGGTTTGAGAGATAAGACTTATATCATTCTTCATGTTTTTTTAATGCCTACAAAATAAAATAAAGTTAAAACGAAGTGTTACTATCCCTTTAAGTGTCAAGTGTATCAAAGTCAATAAAAATGCATCATAGGGAACAAAAAATATTCCCATGGCTTTAAATGGGGCTTATAAAAGCATAATTGCTAGAGAGGTATCTCTTGTACTGCACTCAGTACACCAGCTTCCCTAGATTCACTTTTAATACCAGTTGAGTTTATTTCTCTTTTGTCTATGTTTAGCAATCATCCAATCTGTTGGAGACCTCTTTGAAGGTCGAGGGTTTAAAAGCCTCATATAAATAAATGCAAACATTTATTTTTCCCTTATGGTGCAGTTGGTGTACCCAAGAACTGCTCCATGTTTCTAAATGCATATGGCACATAGCACCTTAGCACACACATGGAAAGTAAACGTACATCTGCAGCCACAAATGGCTCAGTGTGGTCACATCTGGAAACATACTGTGCCAACAAATATATTATTTTAATCACTGGTTTAATTTCCTAGAAGTATAGTTTCTAGGATTCCTGTAATTCTTCTGATATGCATAACCTGTGATATTGCACATTTAGATCTCCTATCCTTATCACATCTATTGGGAGGCAAATACAGTTACCCGCTGCAGCCTTGATGTAGTTTTCCCTTAGTTCTAACATGGGATTCCTCTTTAGATTTTGCTTGGTTAATTTAATTTAAACAAGAATTATTAAGCACAAGCAGGGATGTAGTGAATCCAGGATTCCATTTAGTGTTTACAACAAATCTTAGTGTTTTTGGTAAGATTAGGTTTGGAATAAATTTGAATCCATAGCCAAGTACACATGAGCAACTTCAACATGCAGCATTCCCCAGCAATATCATGATTATGTGGGTGTGTCAAATGGTCCGGTGATGGATGGATCAATGACAGCTATACATGACTGGTAAACAATAAGGACATTTGTCATGCAGAAAACATCACTTCTCTAACTTCTCTGCATTGTACATCTGAATACAGGTTGCAGCACAACAGCTGGCTATTTCATGCACAGATGATATCCATCCATTTAATAAAAAAAAAAAAAGTTTATACACATTTTGGCTTTAGACAATCCTTAGAGGTTGTGATAATCATCAAAATCTCTAATGTCGTCCGTGTAAATGAGCTGCATAGAGACAACATAAGCTGCTGTGCAGATCATTCCTGCTGTAACTTCCAGGCATTCTGAATTCAGCAAAGGGAATATGCAGCATTTTGCATTGGGCTACTTCATACACAATGAAACCCATCTGTGTGACAGCCCAATACAACAAAATGTAATGTTCTGCACAGGTGAAATTATGCAGATATAAGAAATACGAAATAAGCCTAATTACAAAAAGACAAACAAAAAAAACACAAACAACAAAAACAGCCAATTAGCACTGCAAAGAAAGATGCTACCAGTGCTAAAAAAATTCAGTTGAATTAGACATTTTAACCATTTCAGTGCCAGAGTAGTGTGCAATGCATTGCTTTGCAATGAGTTGTGCACCCCTCTGGCACTCAAGGGTTACATCAAGTTTTACATTTAATATGATCCGTTTACTTATTCAGCTAAATATTTTGCCAGTATTTTGTATCTGTCCTAACCCTAAAATGTTTCATTCTGAGGTTTCACTATCAAAATGTTACCCTCAAATTGGAGACCAACCCAGGTGCGCATTAAATAGGACATAAGAATCTAGGCCACATGACAAGGGCAACATGCCAAAGAAAGAAAGCGTGCTGAATGAGTGAACAAGCTTTAAATACAGCAGAAGCAGAGGAGCAAGAGTGACTGTGATGCCCCATCTGTGCGATTGCAGGAGCTGTGATACAACACTCAAAAGGTTAATGTACGGGAATAGAATTAACTTACACTTGCACCATCCATTAACCCTTTGTGCACCGCATCACAGCCCCAGCAATCATTCGGCTCAGCTTGGTAGACTCCCTCCCGCTTTCTTTCTTAGGCATGTCGCCCTTGTCATGCGGGCGAGATTCTTATATTGTTATTTTCAACCTGGTAATACCGATTGTGAGCATCCCATGAGGACAATGAACAACCCCTAACAAAAATCCGCTAATTTACCTTGATATAGGAAGAAAATACTAATGGCTTCATTGAATTCTGCCCTTGTTCCTTTAAGTTAACATCTTTAACCCTCTGAGTGCCAGAGATGTATCCAGTGCAATGCTTTGGATACCTCTTTGGCACTCAGTGGTTTCATCAGTCTTGGATGACCTGTCCATGGAGGTAGGCATGACAATTTCTAGCCATGCCTGGGAACTTTTTCTTCTGGAGTCCATGGAGAGGGGACTCATGTGGTGCTGGTGGGAGGATATAAATGATGCAATTTGCATCAGAAAGGGGTGGGGCTTAATTGTGGGTGGGGGCTTAACAGGCTGCCTAATACAGTGGGTGGGAAGTGGGCAGAACAGGGTGAGGAAGGAGGAGAAATGGGAGGAAAAGGCTTGGAAGAAGCAGAAGCAGCCTATCTCCCCAGAAACCTGTTAATGCAGTGCAAAAATCAGAGACTCTGGGGCAAATCCAGAGAGTTCCCAGCTATGTTTCTAGCAATGCCACAGGTACACAAACTGCACATGGCCATAGTTCCCCCTCAATGACCAGAAGAATGCGCAACATGTTGCTTTGCAATATGTTGTGACCTCTATGGTCCTTATATAATTAATTAGACCCATACACGCTTCCTGATTCAGTGTGAAACAACTGCCAACAACTGTTAGGTCTGCCTCATCCAGAACAGATTAAATATGTTCTCTCTTGATCAAAGACACAATAGTTACAGTCATAGGTGCTGTTAGGATTTTCTGGCCATAGTAAGGTAAATGGGTTGTTATAATTAGATGGTGTTCATTCTCCTTTAACATTAACAATGTAAATGTGATTCATCTTGCAGCCTTGCCCCTAGAACAGCTGCCTAAAATAGTGAACATTCCTCCTCAGCCACAGGTCTCTGTGCCTACAGAAAGTTGGTTTAATTGGTTCAGGAGTGCACATCTAGAGTCATGTTCTGTTTATGAGTTCTTCCAGCCAACAATCACAAAAATCTACACATCACAGGTTTATTAGAGTTGAATAAATAGAAAAGTTTGGCGTGGCGCTTTCTATTGTTATTGTAAGTAGGGGCACCAGCAGTTCCAGTTCAGGGAGAGTCCTATGGGGTGTGGGTAATCGCTGCACTGAGTTTCTCACAATACATACTTGGAAATAAGAGAGATTCAGCTCTAATAGTAATGTAGTTGTACCATAAAAGTAAAGCTGGATTTACCCTCTGTCATTTTAGGATATTATTCCAGAGCTAACCGATATGATTAATACCCTCCCACTTATATTACTAATAGTCTCTACACATGGTTACAAAAAACTAATATCTGCAACCAGCCTTGGATGTGATATCCATGGAGACCAACATGACAGTTGCTAGTAGGATCAGAGGACCCGCAATCTCTGCACAGTTAAGGACCAGAGGAGTGTGCAATGTATTGCACTCACCTCAGGCTCATCAACTGTACCTGCTTTAGGCTGAGAAAAACTCATAGCAGTTGTCATGTCTGCCTCTGTGGACATGACACCCAGGACTGACTGAAGGGCAAAATTTACAGAGTCCAGTTTGTAGCCAAAGTGAGGTAGGTGGCAGGTTATTATTAGAAAGTACTCATTCTCCTTTAACCCTTTGGGTAACACATTGTTTTGCAATACATTGCGTGCCCCTCTGGCACTCAAAAGGTCAAGAGGAAGACACCCTTTTCTCAGATTTCTCCAGCAGAGAGCAGACATTTTCACAGGGGTAGAATGTGGTAACATATTTGCGGTATTGAATAGATCTCAGAGATGTGCATCACAAAGACTAAATTGACCATGTAAACAATCAGCGCAGCATTACAATTGGCTAATGTGCATACCCTCCTCTGCTGCAACCTCCAACAAAGGGAAACTGCAGCATGCCACATTTTACTGCATTATGTAAGTCAAAAGTCACCTGAATGAACAGCTGTACAGCAGACTGTTCTATTCATTTAAAGGGGGAGGCTTTGTATCTTTAAATATAGATATTTGATCTTAATTACAAAAAAGCTCTATCATCCGAATTTACACGTGGCTTGAGTGGGCCGGCACTGCAGATTTGTAATAGGTGTGACAGAAATTATGACTGGAATGCACTTAACCACTGGCAGAGATGAGATAAGAACCACCATGTGAGGTAGGAAAAGCTTCTAACTTAATCTATATGTTTTCCCAATAAAATGTATCATGTTACATTTTAAATCTATCTAGTTACATTACTTCAAGAAATGGGTTATGAATTTCTGGGCTAAACATACCAGCCTTTGAGCCGCTTTAGGAGTGAAAAAGTAAAGGGAAAAGAAAATGCAGTGCTGGTGGTGGGGTGGGGGCCAAATGAGTGAAGTGGGATAACTGAGGGCAGAAGGGAGGCAGACACTGCACAGAACAGCCCAATGTACATGCTACTCCATTTATTTGTGCCTTACTTGGCCATAACCTCTCTTTGGCCTTAAATCAGGGGCATAACTACAGGGTGTGCAGAGCGTGCAGTTGTGACCACACCCAGCATCCAAGCAAGTTCATCAGCCCCAGGGCCCAACAGGTCCTATTTACATAGAAAGGAAATATTTCTGTTTGGGAGTCCATAAGGATTGTTTGCATTGGGGCCCTCCAATGATTGCCCTATGTCCAGCTCCAATCATAGCTATATACCCTCCTTTCTTTAAAGATTAACTGCTTACATTTGAATGTATTTACTGTAGCCTCAAAACAAATGATCAGAAAAAAATGGTTAAACTTTTTGAGTGCCAGGAGTGCCCAGCATCACTACTCTGGCATTCAAACAGTTAAAGAAGCAGTAAACTTTTTTTTTTATGAAAAAAAGATATATTGTAGGGATTTTCCTATTGAGTAAAATAAGGGTACTCCCACTGCTGAGAGATTTATATTTCCAGAGTTATTACAGTTTAAACATATGTTTTTTTTATATTAGCAGTGTTCTCTAGTGGTCAAATTCTAATTAGTTTTTCTGGAAGATTTTAATGGAGAGGAAAGTCAGAGACATACAGTTCTCCATAGAATGTGATAGAAACTGCCTGTCACTTCGAACGATCAGGAAGTAAAGCACAGTACATTCACTTTCTGATTATTTGAACTGCTATACATTTTTAATAAAACATCTGATAGCAGTGGGAGTTACCTTGTTTTATTTAGCAGGAAATGCTCTATAAAATGTGTTTTCATTAAAAAAAAAGTTTATTGCGCCTTTAAAGTGATAGCAACTACTACAGGAAAACAGACATTTTCGTAATGAAGTCCACACTAGTGAGCTTATTCATGATTCTCCTAAGTGGACACACACAGGCCTTAATTTACAGATTACAATTTACACTTAACTGCCCGTTTCTTCCCCTAAACCCAGGGATGCCAGCTGTTGAAACTAACTCATCATCCCCAAACAAACAAAACACACAGATCTTTTATTGCCTTCCCATTAATTCTACTGTAATCTCACTTGTGTCTAAGAGGCACAGCCCATTTAACATCATTTTTTTTTAGTTCTCTAAACCACAGAAATAATACTGGCTGGGACTGTATCATATTTAAAAAAGTATTAGACACAATTTCCCTTTCTGGGTGTCAGTTTTCTTTTAAATCAGCTGTTCTTCCAGGGACTATAAAGATAACACATCTGCAAAGCAAGGACTGAAATGGCCCCAGGATATAAGAGCTGTCAGTATTAAATGCTTATCATCTCAGGAAGATAGCAATCAGCAGTGGCTGACATCCTGAAAGGAAGAGAAGCTTGTTTTTTTAACATCATCACAAGGCATTTTTTTGAGCATTTAAGGTGCTAGGACCCCTTTAGTAACCACGGGATCAAAGAAGGAATTGTCAGAATAATACCACTGCAATAGGAAACTTATGGAATCAGAACTGGGCCAGATTTACAACTCAGGTATCCCTAGGTAAAGCAACCTAGGCACCCTTAGACCCCATGACAACACCCCCATTCCCCACATTACCTGAACACAGCCCTAAACATCCATAGTACTTAGCACAGAAAATAACCTTAGTTTATGTCATGCAGCCATAAAATGCTCTTAATCCCTGGACTGTGAGAGAGATTTTCATTGCAATGCTTTGAAATACATTGGAAACCTCTCTAGCATCTAGGTGACTTAACCCTTCAAGTGCCAGAGGGGTATCCAATGCATTGCTTTACAATGTGTTGCATACCCCCTCTGGCACTCAAAAAGTTAACAGCAGGTAAATGGGAACGCAAGTACTTAAATAAACCAGCAGCTAAAAACCTAGCGTGAGTGTCTGGTGTAAGAGGCTTTCAGATTAGGGTGATCACAAGTCCTGGATTGCCCAGGACAGTCTTGTATTTTAAAAGAGCAGTAAGCTTTTTTTTTATTCACTGCCATTCACTGCTGAGTAAAATAAGGGTACTCCCACTGCTGAGATATGCATATTTCCAGAGTTATTACTGTTTAAACCTGTGTTTTTTTTTACATTAGCAGTGCCCTCTAGTGGTCAAATTCCAAATAGTCAGTGACTTACAGTTCTACATAGAATGTGATAGGAACTGCCGAGTCACTTCCTATCAGAACAATCAGTAGATAAAATAATCAAGGAGTGAAGTTACTGTGTTTAACAGTTATAAAGTTTGAATTAAACAACTGACAACACTGGGAGTGACCTTGTTTTATTTAGCAAGAAAAGCTCTACAACATATATGTTTTCATTAAAAAGTTTACTGCTCCTTTAAATGTGTGCCCTCTCTCCCAGGCAGTCACCTTCCAGGACACGCCACAGTCCCAGAACCGCCCATGGACTGTTGTGACAGAAAGTGACAACTGTGCTAGGCTACAAGAGCCTTAGTGTAACCTCATGATAGAGGAATAATGGTCCAATGTTTATAAAAACTGGCGTTATTCTGGAGTAAATCAACTGTACCACAGGGGACAAATATATTTCCCAAAATTCCCATGCAGTTGTTTCACAATGCATTGGAGACCTCTCTAGCATTCAAGAGGTTAAAGCTTAATTTACTTTAACAGGAATTTGTATCTGTCCCTTATAGCACAGTTGGTTTACTCTAGAATAACTTTTATAAGTTATGGGGCCATTGTCTCTGCAGTTGTTATCTGGCATCAGTAACTGAGGCTCAATTCCCCCTCTAGTAGGCCACTCTCCCTCTAGTAGGCCATTCTCCCTCTAGTAGGCCATTCTCCCTCTAATGCAGTTTTGCTCAGAAGAAATTCTCTGCTACTCTTTGCAGTGTACCTGAGTCACAGGTTAGTCACACAATACAAGCTGAGGATGATGGTAGTTATTGTTCAGCTGGACAGACATGCTGAAAATCTCTACATTACTGTATCATCACTATCATAAATTAGCAGCAAGTAGAAATATCCTAAGCAACAATTCAAAGGAACATGTACATTAATACCGGTTTAAGTGCTAAAGAGCATGACTCTACAATGCACTGGCCATGACTTGGCACTCAAAGGGTTACGTGTCCTTAGGTTACACATAAACAGTCACCTGAAGCTCTGATTGCTTGTCACTCACCTGGTGGGCAAATGCACTCAAAGCGGTTCACTTTGTCAACACACTTGCCATTGTTCACACAGGGGTTACTAAGGCATTCATTGATCTCAATTTCACAGTGTACTCCCTTGTAGCCTGTGGGTGGTAACAAAACACCAGACATGTCAGAAATAATATTAACAACTAAGGGGACAAGACAAAAATTCTGGAGCAAAGCAACTAGACCAAAGGGGATAAATAAGTATTCCCCGAATTTGCCAATAATTTAATTGGGGCTTTTAATTAGCATCAATGGGATAACGGAGTATCAGTGGGGTGTGCAACACATTGTTTTACCCATGGTCATTTTCATTCCCCCCTTATGGTGCAGATGGTTTGTTCTAGGATCTCATCTCTTTTGAATCCAGCTCTAAAGTCTTATTGAGCAAGGTAAAGAGGCTCAGTACTGGGTCAAACCAACTGCACCATTGGGGAAAAGTACACATTGATTTAGAGGGGATTTTTGATGTGATTTGTTATTAGATTGCCATAGAGTAACAACACAATACAGTGCAAGTATTTGTGCAAGGAGAAGGAGAGGGTGGAGTTATGAGATATGAGTGGGGAAAGGGGCAGAGTTATCAGTGGGATAGGGGAGTTATGAGAGGAAAATGGGGGCATTATGAGAGGGAAAAGGGTGGTTATGACAGGGGAAATGGAGGAATTATGACAGGGGAAATGGAGGAATTATGAGAGGGGAAATGGAGGAATTATGAGAGGGGAAATGGAGGAATTATGAAAGGGAAAGGGGTGGTTATAAGAGGGGAAATTTGACAATTATGAAAGGGAAAGGGGTGGTTATAAGAGGGCAAATGGGGGAATTATGAGAGGAAAATGGGGGCATTATGAGAGGGAAAAGGGTGGTTATGAGAGGGGAAATGGGGGAATTATGAGAGGGAAAGGGGTGGTTATAAGAAGGGAAATGGGGGAATTATGAAAGGGAAAGGGGTGGTTATAAGAGGGGAAATGGGGGAATTATGAAAGGGAAAGGGGTGGTTATAAGAGGGCAAATGGGGGAATTATGAAAGGGATGGTTATAAGAGGGGAAATGGGGGAATCATGAGAGGGAAAGGGGTGTTTATAAGAGGGGAAATGGGGGAATTATGAAAGGGAAAGGGGTGGTTATAAGAGGGCAAATGGGGGAATTATGAAAGGGAAAGGGGTGTTTATAAGAGGGGAAATGGGGGAAGTATGAGAGGGGAAATGGGGGAATTTTGAGAGGGGAAGAGCGGGGGCACCTTATAAACCAGACCCAGGTGACAGCGGGTAACTCAATTTGAAGGGGTGTTCATGGATTGGCTGGATTAGCAGCCAGTCTGTATTCTGTACATGGCTGCCATATTCTATGGAAGTGTCAGCTGATACCACACATATGTACTACAATATTTGGGTTTTTGTTAAATCTTGTCACTGCATTCAGTAGTGACAGGTTTGGTTTGAGCTAGCAGCCTAGTTGGAGCACACACAGGCAGTAAACAAGGTATATGCTTTTTCTGGTAAGGACAAGGCCAGTGGACAATCGCTCCCTCATGTTCCTGCACTCGAGGGGTTAGAATACTCTTAATATTTCTGACTGTGGAGATGTGTTTTATGAAACCTCCTTTCTTCACAAATAAGTAGAAGAAAGGAAGGAAGAGAATGACGAAGCGGTAGCTGGGAGGGAGAGCAATGTGGAATGTTATTATTTGGCACATGACTGAACCAACCAGTATTGACTAACAAACCGATAAACAAATAAATATCTAAATATCTCACAAATAGTATTTTAACCCTGTGAGTGTCAGAAATGTATCCAATGCATTGCGTTGCAATGCATTGTATACCTCTCTGGTGCTCAAAGGGTTAAATAAAAGTAGTTCTTGTAGCATGTTATTTTGAAACCTCTTTCAAATGGACCTAGGTTGTCGTAAAGTGTTACTTCCACGAAATCATAGCTGAAGTTCGGGCAGCCATTTTACAAACACCTACCTGGCATACACAGGCATGTAAAGTCTCCTATTTTGTCCAGGCAAGTAGCATCATTTTGGCATGGCTCAGATAGGCACTCATTGATGTCCATTTCACAACGGGGTCCACTGAAGCCCTTGGAACACTCACAATGAAAGGAGCCCTCAGTGTTCACACACCTTCCTGCATGTTCACAAGGGTTGCTGTTCACTGGGCGAGAGGAAAGTCAGAAGGAACATTATTAAAGATTTTAAGAAACATCCTAATCAACTTTTTCCACCGAACATACTGCAACAAGAAGAAACCCTTAAGTCTATGTAGGTACAAAATAAATATTTTTATGCCAGCTTTACTTTGCAATGCTTAGTGCATGCTTGGGTGCTTATCGTGTTAATGGTATATTGGTACTGTGGCATACAAGCCACACAGAACTCTCTCTGTTTTACTCTGACCAATGACACATAGTTCGAGGAACAAATTCAGATCAAAATATTTGTCTGATGAAATTTCTATAGCCTGTAATGCTGGGGAACCAGGCTGTTATGCAAGTCCACTCAAAAATGCACTACTCCTTATAGGCCATCATTTAGAGAAACAAATTTACATGGCTATTCATGCAATTTTGCATGCAGATAGGCTACAAAAAAACCTCATGATTACAATAAAAAAGTTCAGCATATTTTAATGATTATTGGACATTTATTTAAAAGAGGATTTTAGTCTTACCTGTTAAATCATTTTCTCTTAGTCCATACAGGTTACTGGTAACTCTGGGTAGGCAATCCACCCCTTTAAGTAGGCAGGAACAATTCTAGAATTGTATGCAGGGGGTGGAGCCTACCATCCCTCCTTGGCTGCAGCTAGCCAACCAGCTCCAGTAAGATTTGAGACACTCACTATTGACTAGATAGTAGAACGGAAAGAAGACTCCTGTGAGCTTGACCCCGAAGGACCCCCACGGTCTGCCACAGGAAAGCCAAGCATGGTCCCGTGACAGGGTGGGAGACCAGTAACCTGTATGGACTAAGAGAAAAGGATTTTACAGGTAAGACTAAAATCCTCTTTTTCTCTGTCGTCCAATACAGGTTACTGGTAACTCTGGGATGTCCAACCATTGAGTTTCCCAGAGGCGGGAAGTAAGGCAAGGACCAGGCGCAAGGCCCCCAAAGTTACCAGAGCAGACATGAAACATCAGAACAGATCTAGCCCAACAACAAGGGAGTGTCAACGGACACTGAACAGTGGTACAACACCCCAATTGTTACACAGCACACTAAACTAGAGCCAACAGGGCTCGAAAGTGAAGGAAGAACCAAAGAACCGAAGAAGAACCTAGACAGGCAAGACTGCCTCCAGGATCTTCCTCCCAAAGCTGGCGTCAGCTGATGCCAGCACATCAACACGGTAATGCTTTGAAAAGGTATGCACAGACGACCAAGTGGTAGCCTTGCACAACTGATCAGCGGAGGCCTGATTCTTGTAAGCCCAAGAAGCCCCAATAGATCTAGTAGAATGAGCCGTGACCCGAAAGGGAACAGGCTTCTTCCTGGTTCTTCTTCCTGGCTCATCTACCTGGTTTTCTTCCTGGGGACAAAAGGCAGAAGTGCCCTTTTATCCCCTGTGGTCTCACTGATCAGATCCTTAAGATCTGGCCCAAACAATGACGTGCCTTGAAAAGGCAAGGAGAGCTAGGCTTTCTTAGAAGTGGTGTCAGCAGACTAGATCTTGAACCAAAGAGCTCGTCTGGCAACCACAGACATGGTGGAAACCCTAGCTACCAAACAGATGGCATCAAATAAGGCAGCAGAAACATAGTGCTGGGCCTCAGAAATGTTGGCAAGAAGGCGCAACATATTCAAAGTAGGAGCACCCTAACGGACAGCCAGGGTGAGTTGTTCAGTCCAGACCGCAATGGCCCGGTTAACCCATACCGCAGCGAACGCTGGACGCACGGCAGTACCAATAGTGGCAAAAATGGACTTGAGGGAAACCTCAAGTTTCTTGTCAGTCCAGTCTTTCAGAGCGGAGGTGTCAGAAACTGATCAGGCAGTAGACTTGGATAGATAAACTTAATCTTCTGAGACCGGAAGCCAGGCATCAGCGTAGACATCTTGTCTGCGTGCCTGCGCTGTCAGTCTCAGTCTCCATTAAAATACATTGCACTGGCCCGAAAGGCACCGGTAGGGACTGACGATGTTGGCGTGCAGACTGCACTAACCTGGCTGTCAGTCTCGGAAAATTAAGGATTTCTGTAGAATCGTGTCATTCTGAGAGGTAATAAAACTATTATTAAGCTAGTCGCTAGTCTAATTATTGCAGGACTACTTTACCTATGGTGGTAGTTCCGCTTTAACCCTTTTAATGCTTCGCAATGCATTGTGTACCCTTCTAGCACTCAATAAGGCTCATTTCCAGTAGAAAAATTTTGTTAAATTTTGTTTAGCTCATAGATTTTTTTTGTGTGAAAAGAAAACCAATGTTTATCCTAAAATGAAAAACAGTACAACTATGAGTATGTATTGAGGATTTCTCTCTAGCAAAAAGCAAATAAATCTTAACCTTTTAAGGACCAGAGGGGTATAGAACAACCCTCTGACCCCTAAAGAACTATAAATTCCCTAGGTGGGAGGAGGAGAGAGATCAACCCTTTAAGTGCTTCGCAATACGTCGCGCACCCCTCTGGCAAAGTGTTAAGAGAAGACAGAGGGGGGCTGATCAGAGAAGATTAAAGAAATTGGGAGAGAACGAGCATAAAATGTAAAAGAACAGTTCATAAAGGATAGTTGAATTATCCATGTGGATGCATGAGAGGCCTCCAATGCATTGTAGAGACGCATCTGGCCAGGGCCGGATTTCCCAATAGGCAAAGTGGCCACTGTCTAGAACTCCAGATTGTGAGTGGTGGTGCCTAAACTGTGCTAGCCACATTAATATTCTGAATTGTGGGTGTGGCCAGAGCAATATTTATGTCCATCCACCAGTTTTATACTTATTTGTAGAATATTATTTAACCCCTTAGATGCCAGAGAGATCTCAACGCATTGTGGAACAGCGCGTCGGGGATCTCTCTAGCAACCATGCAGTTTTTTCCATTCTTACTTGTTATAGGCCAAGGGTTTTTTCTGTGTCATGAAACAGTGTAGGGGATTAGGGGTGGGCTCATGTGAGGAATGGAAGTGTGGTCATGGGCGGAGCTATGAGCACCTACAGTGCCTTGCCTAGGGGAGCCTGGGATGTAAATCCAGCCCTGCATCTAGCAACCGAGGGGTTAAAAGTCCAACACAATACTTAAACCTACTTTGGCAATGCCCTTGTCTTTCACCTTCATGGTTAGTCATCATCTGCAAAGTTCACTAAGTTTATAAAAGAAAGACTCAACAAAGTCTTTGTTTTTCTAGAACCGGCAGTCATTAGTAATATAATCTTCCTATTAACAATCTTGCTTAACTGCTCAGAAATAACAAGCATTGCGTCTTTTTTTCCTAGAGCTTGCTGCGTTTGCCAGGCTGGTCACTTTCACCTGATTTCCTTTCCTGATGTTATCACAAGGTCTGCTAAACTCGGCAAAGAAAAATGCTGTGGATTAACTGGATCTAGCAGGAAGAGCTATGGCGATCACTACATTCCACAAAAGGCAATAACCTCAGGTTAACCATCCAACTCAAATAAACCTGGGCCAACACGGCTCTTTTTCCAATATTACTTTTATTGGAAGCGATTATATGGTCTGCTTATGAAAGGTATGATTAAATGTCTTGGAGTCTAGCACTATACTTCTGCTTTGTGTATAATCCAAACCTGACCTCATGGGCAGTGTGCAGAATGCTAAAAAGGAGCCATTTTGTTGTAAACAGACTGATCCATAAGGGAAACACAAAAAGTTCTGTTGAGTTCAAAGGGGCTTTAAACCCTCCAAGGCATTGGAGACTGATCTAGTTTTCATCAGTTAAATATCTAATGTAATGATCATTTTTATTTCCCATTTTGTTGTTTTGGCCTAGAATAGCTTTCCTTCAGTTTCCAGCCTATCCTGCTGTTAGAGCCAGTCCCAGGCAAGAGACAGCGCTTGGCGAGAAATATGGGGCGTATGCGCAAATTTAACCCTTGAGTGCTAGAGGGGTATGCAACGATACTCCTCTGGCACTCAAAGGGTTAAATAGAAACAATTCTGGACTCTACCAACTACACCATAGGAAACAAAAAATATTTTGCCAAAAATTGTCATTTTTTTAACCCATTAAGTGCCAGAGCCATGTGCAATGCATTGCAAAGCAATGCATTGCTTACCCCCTCTGGCACCCAAAGGGTTAAATGGGGCTTTTAACCCCGTAACCATTACGGAAGTCTCCAACACAATGCTTTGCGATGGGGTGGAGATTTCACTAGCATTCCCTCCCCATGGTGCAGTAGGTTTTCTCCAGAATTGCTGCACACGACTCAATGAGTTTAACCCTTTGAGTGCCAGAGGGGTACGGAATACATTGCTCTGCAATGAATTCTGTACCCCTCTGGCACTCAAAGGGTTAACACAATGTGGCATAGACATTGCACACACTATATTTACAGGATTACAGGCTAGTACAATGTACAGGCAGATTTTAACCCCTTAAAATCCAGGAAGTGTGCAACGCATCACGAAGCACCGTGTTGCACAGCACTCTGGTCCTGAAGGGGGAAATTCTTTGTAACACAAATTAAAGTTGTGTTACAGTGAGCGCCAGGGGGGTGACCAGTACATTACTCCTCAATGCTACTGACGCAACCAACATTTAAAAGGTTATGGAGTCTTTACAAATTCTACAAAACTAATTATGTTTATTTTATTTGAAGAATAATGGTATTTGAAACCGGAACAAAAGGCAGGGGTTCCTCCTTCCTTTAGAAATGGAGTTGCCCAGCACATTTGCAGTACGTTGCATAGCAAACCAGCACTCCATGGGTTAACAGGAGGACACAAAAATAGAAGCTATGGTAGCAGTTTTTGCACAGCATTTTAAGTGCGAGAGAAGTGTCCTACTCATTGAAAAGCACCAATTCAGACACCACTCAACGCTTTAGCAAGGCCAGGCAGTAAATTTCTGTATTTTGCATTTTTATATTTTATTCATTGTAATGAACTTTTATTAAACTCACCCAAAGAACACTCATCTATGTCCTCGTTACAGGCTGTTCCTTTGTATCCATTGGGACAAGTGCAAATAGCTTGCCCAGTCAGAGGGTTGGTGTCACATAACGCACCCTTGTGGCAAGGATTATTAATGCAGGCATCATTTCTGTGACACAGGAGACCTAGATTGTGATAAAATAAGCAATAATTAAAAAAATCTCTCTGCAGATCTATCACAGCCATTCTGCTACTAAAGTTGTTCCTTATAACAATCTGGATGCTACAGATGTCTCCAAAGAACTGAAAATTAATTCACTGGATACATGTCTAACATTGAAGGGGGTTAAACCCCCACTGAATGTCAGAGATATCCAACTACAAGAAAGGGGTTACACAGAAACAGTGAACATTGAGAGTGCTGGCTGAAGATGATTGGAGTTGTAATCCAAGTGACTGTTTGCCCACCCCTGCTCTACACAGGGTAAAGTTAACATTGCTTCCTGGAACTTGGCTGAACCGAAACAGTGATCAGTGCTCTTACCAATCTTCCCTTGTGGACAGATGCACACAAAGGATGCAACTCTGTCAATGCATGTGGATCCGTTGGCACAAGCTGCAGTGGCACAGTCGTCAATATTTTCACTGCAGTCATCCCCGCTCCATCCATTGACACAGACACAGTTGTACCCTCCATTGTTGTTCGTACAAGTGCCACCATTCTGGCAAGCGTTGGGCTGAAGTTGGCATTCATCCACATCTTCTGTGCAGAACTGGCCTGGAACAAAGAGAAGGAAATAAGGAAATCAGCGAACATCTCTATATTTAACAAATCAAGATTGAAAAGGATAGGAATATATTCTAAAAGGCTATATATTTTAGAGGATATTTTCACTGCTGCGAGAGGCCTCTTTCATACAATCATAAAAACTGGAGTTTTATAAGAGGATGGGTGCAATATTTTTCATTGCCTTAGCATTTTTGCTGGCGCTGTTGCAATTGCCATCTGTGGTCACTGGCCAAACCTCTCCATAGAAAACAACAGTGCCACCAAAACCTGAAAAGGTCACAATTATTAATGAATTCATTCTCTCACAAAAAGGCTTCTAAATGAAACATGTTCCATATTAACCAAGAGGATACTACAGACATATTCAATATATATATATACATATACACACACACATTATATATATATATATAATATTATATATATATATATATAGTAAAGAGTATTGGTAATTTGACTTTACCTATTCTGAAACTTTCATTATTTGTAAAGTCAAAAAGAAGGCTGACTACAAATTTCTTATTTTGAAGCAGAGTTTTCATTTTAAAGGTATAGAAAAGAGTAAATACAATTATGTGTTAAACAATTTGGGGGAAAACATATGGCTGATCTGGGTAAGGTACATTTTTAATTTTGTATTTTTTAACCCTTTTTGTATGCTAGAGATTTATCCAGCACATTGCTTTCGATGTGCTGTATTAACAGTGCAAAGGTTAATATGCACCACTTTACAACATGCACAGCAGTGTACATATAGCATTTTCCATGAATGAAATAAGGAACAGTTTTTGTATTCCGTAGTTCCCTATGGATCAAGTGGGAATTCAGGTGTGCTAAATGTTAGAATTAAACCCACAAAAATGTGTCACTTGGCAAGACAAACCTACAGTCCACTGCTGCTGCTAAGAGTATTAGACCCTAACAATGCATAATGTTTACTTCCAGGCAGCCATGCTGTGCTAAGGATTCTGGGACACAAAGCTTCTATAATGGTCAACTGAACAGCATTTACATAACACCCCAGTACTGTAACAACATACTTTCTCTTCCAGTCCACACAGGGAAAAAAAACTTACAGGGTTACAGACTTTGGATTCTTGTACCAGCTCATTTCATCATAGTTCCATGCCCCCTGGATCTTACCTGTCCATTGAGGAGGGCATCTACAATTGTACGTGTTGACCCCATCTACACAGGTTCCTCCATTCTGACACTTGTTATCTGGACAATCATCTATATTAACATCACAGTTTTTCCCATCAAATCCTGTAACATAAACAGAAAAGAGATAATTTAATAGCCATTCAGCCCATGCAATATTATATCGTACAATCTTCCAAGGTATGAAAACTTTTACATTAATTTTTTTTCAGTGTTACAGGATGATTTTTATAAAACAGGAACTTGTTTTTTAGCATCAATTTCCTTTAACCCTTTGAGTGCCAGAGGGGTACGCAACTCATTGCAAATCAAAGCATTGCGTTCCTCTCTGGTAATTAAAGGGTTGAAGCCCTTGGATGCCAAATGCATCTCCATCGAGAAGTCTCTAGCATATAAGGGGTTAATTCAAGGTTAGTCAGTTGCTGGATTACAACTCCCATCATCCCCAATCAGCCAATAGCTGACAAACCCTGAAGTCTATCCATAAAATGGAGTGAAAAACGATTTCCGGTGTGTATATTTGATTTCCTTGTTGCTGAAACTTTCCATTACAATGTGCTTCAGACAGGCAGAGAGCCGCTGCAGTGATATTTATGAGTATTGTATCACATTGTGTGACAATAGGTTTCCTATCCTCTATCCCACATTATAATAGGTTTCCTGTCTGACTGATAATCTAGTCATATAGACTTCAGATTCCTGGATAAACACTTCCTTCATTGATTTCCTCCATTCGCTGCTGGATACCAGCTGTCAAATACTTCCCCTATAGAGAAGGGAACTTCTTTGATGGTTTTGAAAAAAAAAGTCTGTCAGGCAATACATGTACTGAATGGTAAATAGGGACAGCACTTTGCTAAATAACCTCTCTTTCAATTACCTATTATTAAAAAGAAAAGAAAAAAGTGTTGTGCATGCACATCTGTCTGCTATAGGACACAGACTGCTTTTCACATTACATATATTTCTTAAATATCTCCTAGATTTTAGTTTTCAGTATTAATCTTTTCCTTAAATTTCCATTCAAAAGTTGGCAGAGGCTAAGGAATGAGGGCAGAAAATCCAGCAGGGCCATCTTTCTCGTCCTCCTTTTCCTACATTCATAATCACCTATACGCACCTTTTCTGTCCAACATATTTCCTTTCCATTTTCGATAACGTTAAAGGGATAGTAATATTTCACAATAAAAGCTGCTCCAATGAATCTTCATAGTATTTGGGCCATGGAGAGTGTTATTTCATTACTGAGTAATTTGCAAGAATTATTGAATGATAAAGTATCCCCCTCCTGCCCCTTTTACTGATGTAACACGAGCAGCAAGACTGTTCGGATGGATCGCAGAGAGGGACAATCTTCAGTGATCATAAGGAAAAACCTGAAAAGTCTGACAAGGTTGGTAGGGTTTTCCTAATGTTCACAGTAAGAAGATTGTCTCTGGCTGTGAGCTGTCTGGTCTCAAGACCAGATTCCACATCTGAGGGGAGGTGGCTTACACTAAGTAGAAGGAAAAGGAGGGGGATATTTTACCATTCAATTACACTTTAAGGTTCAGGTGTGCACAGAGTTCCGTTTCTCTATAACTCAGCTCTCCCATGGAGTGCAATGTGACGGTCCTGCCACGTCAATGGTCCTTAAGGGGTTAATAGTTGTGGAGTCTAATAGCAGAGCTTTGTTCTCAGGTCTGTCTGATATAGCCTGCATCACTCCAGAAAATCGCCACTCTCCACCTTCTTAGGCTGCTAAATCCTAGTAGTTTCCACCAGAGGGGTGGAATAAATTAATGTGAAGTCATAATCTTGCAAATCTTTTTAAGATAGAGGCTCCCACTGAGGGGAGGATTTAAAAAGGCGACAGGTTCTCTTTACATTGAAATGAGAGGCAGCAGCTATTAAAGATGGTTAGTTTTAGAACTATGGTTTGTCAAGTTCTTTACAGCCGTCTGCGCCTAGAAGAGGCCGGGACGGACAACGCAGGCGCACAGACGTCTCTAAGACAAGATGTCTGCATGCATGCCTGGCCGCTGGTCTCAGAACAAGGAGGATTACTTCAGATTGTGTTACTTCTGCATGATAATATCACTGTTAAGAAGATACTCGCAATATGCGTAATGATTGGGGGGGACTTGATACATGGTGAAAGTTCCGCTTTAAGTGCTACTGAAGCTTTTTTGGCCTCCAACGTTATGGATCAGGCAGTCGTTAAGGGGTTAAATAGGAATTTTATCCCCTTGAATGCTTTGCAATGTGTTGGAGATCTCTCTGGCATCCAAGTGGTTAAAAGTCAAATTTAATTCAATGGGAATATTTGTTCCCTACGGTGCAACTGGTTTGCCCCAAATCTGCTCCACCTTTAACCATTTGAGTGCCAGAGAGAGGTATCCAATGCATTGGATACTTCTCTGAGACTCAAAAGGTTAATCAGCAAATGATCATCATTATTAATTTATAGGTTATTGCGTGCAGAGCACATAAACAAGATCATGTGATGAGTGAGGGTGTGGCCATGGGAGGGGCTAAGAGCATCTGGAACGCAACTGTTCGGAGAGACTGATATGTAAATATGGCCCTACAAATGGGTTTATTTTCCCATAAAATAGTTTGAAGGAATCAGAAAGCTTTATGTGGGATAGTTCAAGTACGGAGCACAGTTCAAAAGAGTACAGTTACCTGGAAGGCAGTTGCACTCATAGGAATAATCACCAGTCTGACGACAAGTGCCACCGTTCATGCAAGGTGAAGGAGAACAAGGGACGAATGGACTCTCGCACTGTTGCCCAGTATAACCCAGCTGGCAATGACACACGTAAGACCCAGGAAAATTCTCACAAGTTCCTCCATTTTTGCACAGTCCTGGTGTGGCACACTCATTAACATCTACTTCACACTTGAGGCCAGTGTACCCAGTCTGGCAGCTGCAGGAATACTGGTTTTCATTGGGGAGGCAAGTACTTCCATTGGCACATGGCTGTGAGGCACAACCATCTATCCATTTGCAGTCATTTCCTGTGAAAGGGACACAACAGAACACTTATGAGATTGTATCCATTAAGCTAAAGAGCATATTGTGGCACAAACTAAGTGTAATATAAGGGACAAACAGAAATTCCCATAGAACGTAAATGTGCCTTTATCACGCCTTGAAGGCTACAGAGCTCACCAAAACATTGCTTTACAATGCACTGGAGACCTCTCTAGCATTCAATGTGTTAAAAGATCACAAAAAACATTTTCCTTACTGATGATCGACTGTCTCTGTCCATTAAAAGCAACAGTAACAGCTCCACCAAGTGGTGGCTTTTCATAAATGCATTATTTTTAATTGTACAAGTCTGGCTGTAACAACGGTTTAATTCAGCAGAAAAAAAAACAAAAATGTAGGTTTGTTTTCCATAATAAAACACTTAACCCTTTGAGTGCCAGAGGAGTACCCCTCTGGCACTCAATTTAAATTTAAATACATTTAAAAAAAAAATGAATAATTTGTTAAGCAATGCTTTGGATATCAGTCTGGATCTTATAGACTTATACCAGCATTCTAAATGTTCAAGAGACTGTAATTATATTCAAAGATTGTGTTTAGTAGAAAGTGCTACGAAATAGCAATCATACAGCAGGATAGTCATTGAACACAACATGAAGAGCCATATGCAAAATGCAAAAGGTGAGCAATTGTGAAGCAAGCAATCTGCACCACAGGTGGCCAAAAAAGAAATTCCTATTGATTGAAATGGGGTTTTTATACCCTTACATGCTAGAAAGGTCTTCAACACATTGCATCCCAAAATGCTATGGATACCTCTCTATCACAGACGGTTAAAAGCCCTATAGGGGCTCCTAGTGTGAGTTTTTATCTTACCCCTGTAGTGCAGTTGGTTTGCCCCAGAATTGTTCATCCATCGTTATCCGAATAAGGAGACAATATTATTAGACCTGTGATTACCCATAAGTATGTGGAGGGGGGGAAATTCTCTTAAGCTGCTGCACCAGACTTTCTATAATATTATTGGCCTCTCTCCACCGCACGTACTATGCCAGTGATTGTCAGACTTTTCTACGGTGGTAAAACCCGCATATGGAATAAAATCCCAGTGGAGCCCAAGCAATCAAATCCTTTAATCAAGTATTATTTGAGAATGTTTTCAGCTGCAAAATTTAGGCCTTGCTGACATGAGTGACTAGGCCAAGCTTCATTTTAGTGCACACCAAGCTGCCTAATTTACTTACCTTCAATGGCCTGCATCCCCCACAGCGTTTCTCTGACATAAGTGGAATGGTGGCATTGTGCCAGAAGGCCAGAACAAGGGAGTATCGGAATATATTACCACCATACCTGGGAACTCTCCAGATCTGAGCCACAGAGTCCAAGCCTATACTTAATTATTGGATCTCAGAGGACAGGGGCTGAGTCTTATGTTCTGTGAGATCACCTTTAACTCTGTACATTTCTCTGCCGGTTCTGGTTACTCTCCATCCTGTTTTTCCCATTCTCTGCCCATTTAAGGGAAAACCCCTCCTCCTCTCTGCCCAATCCCACATACTTCAATCAAGCCCCACCCACTTTATGAAGTAAATAGGGTCAATTGTAAACTCCCACCTCTAGACCTTAGTGGACCTCCGGACAAAAAGATTCCCAGTTATGATTATTACCCAGGGCTGGTGCAAGGATTTTTGCCACCCTAGGCAAAACCTAATTTTGCCACCCCTTGGCTCCACCCCTTGTGCCCTACCCATTTATGCCCCGCCTCTGTATATATAGCATGCCAAGTTATTTGCCCTGAAAATCACCCATTGGGGCAATTTGTTTCACAAGGGTGCAATTAGAACAATGTTAAAGACACTGTGCTAAGTCTCACATGTGACCAATGCCCTGGTCTGGAAATTTCTATCTAATACCCCAAAACACAAAGAAGTTACATTCTGAAAAGCAACAACACGAAACTGTGTGAAACCTTGATAATAGGCAGGGAGTCTTTTGCAAAGTAGATCAGTGACATAACATGAAAATAACCTCAGTTTAGAAATATGAATTGCCCATTCTGCCCACTTCTCGTCCATATTCGGGGCAAAACCTGCCTTCCCTTATTTCAATTCAGCTCACCCCAAATACGCCCTTTTCCTCAACTCCCAAACATTCTTGGTACTGCTGGGATGGGGAACAAGAAGGGTCCCAGTTATCCATATGCCCCATAGATCATGTAACTGCAAAGTAAGCCTTGTACCTCTCCATCCAAATGGGCAGATACATTCATAGGTTTCCAGAGTGAGTAGACGGCATGTCCCACCATTCAAGCAAGGCTGATTGAAAGAGCAGATGTTTGCCACAAGCTGACTGCAGTGTTCCCCGGTGAATCCAGGAGCACAAGTGCACACTGCTCTAGAAAGGTCTGCACCGACCTGACAGGTTCCTCCATTCTGGCATATAGTTTCTTTGCATGGATTTTGCTGTTGGCAGAACTCTCCCACAAATGCATCTGTGCATCTAAAAGACAAAAGAAAAATAAAAGTATGTCATTCAAACAGTCTGTAACAGTGGTTCCTATCCCCTGTCCTCAGGGACACATAACAATCCATGTTGTTAGGGTTTCTCTGCCTTTCCATAGATTACATGATTAAGTTTCTGATTAACTCACCTGTAATCAAGCAGGGAAATCCTAAAGACATGGCCTGTTAGGCACCCTTGAGGAAAGGATTAGGAACCAGAGGTCTATAATAAGTGTCAAATAATCTCTGCTCTGTACAATTACATTATAAATACACATAAATAAAGCGTACGAGTGGACAGATATCCTTCTCAAACTGGATATGAGCCAGGCATTAACCAATTAACAACTGGTAGAGCACTTCAAATGACCCTGTGGGACTTTGTGCTGGATTAGGAGACAAACTAGGTAAGCATTAACCACTAGGCTACCAAGTTAGTTTAGTGGTAGTAAGGGACACATTGCCAAACTTTTTAGTTAGATCAGAAGTAGAGTTTACTGTTCCTTTAATAAATCCTGGGGTTTGTAGTTCTGATTTACTCTGCACTGCTCTATTTCCTAGCATCCACAGTAGTAAAACCTACAAGTTCTAGTAAACAGCAAAGAGAGAGTTTCTGCCACTTGGCTCAATGTATCAGATACAAATCATTCAGCCTGCTGGAGTTCACAGATGGTATAACACCAGCATCTATACTGTGCACAGACTACTGCCTTTGCCTAAAATGAGACAGTCACAGCAAGAGACACATTGCGAGTGTGAGAGACAAACACAAGGGTGAGAGACAGCATGAGTGAGTGAATGGGACAGTTGAAAGAACGAAAGGAACTGAGCAAGTTATTAGGAGAAATTAGAGGAAGAATAGGAGACTGAGTCAGACAGAGGAAGAGAAAAAGCAAGGATGCATAAGGCCTAGTTTACACTGGTGAATTTGTTGCAATGACTTTGGTGCAACAGGTTTCACAGAACAGATAATATGGTTTTCTATGGGACAAGTAACATGGGTGTGACTTTTTCAGCCATAATCATTTTCAAATGCACTCTTGTGTCACTGAAACATCTTGCAACAAACTTGCTGCAACAAAATCGTCAGTGTGAACTAAACCTAAAACAGACTGAGGCAGACTGAGGAAGATTTGACGAACACTATGGTGTATCTGTGTGTAATATCTGCATGTTGCACACTGTAGAGAATGTACAGAGAATTATCATAGAGCGAAGGTGTGGAAGAGTCCAAGAAGGCTTGGAGCCAGGGCTCCTACAATTTTACTGCTGGCTCCTAATTTTTTTGGAGAGTGTTATATACATCTGTGTACAAGCACCACTCCATTGGCTCCTACCACTTGTACTGAGCTATATGTACAAAGTCAAAAGTTGTGCAGCCTGGTGAGAACAAACTGCACCACAGGGGACAAATAAATCTTCTCAAAACTCCCTCTGATTTAAATTGTACTTTTTAACCCCCTGGATGAAGAGACGTCCCCAAAGCATGGAGACCTCTCTAGCATTCAAGGGTTAAAATCAGCATTTATCTCAGAGAATTTTATTGTCTGCAGCTGGTTTGCCCCAGATTGCGCAACTTTGGTCTTTGTACAAATGACCCAATGTTGTAACGTCTCATTGAATCATTCTCCGAACAGGCACTCACAAAACTGCTTTGTAAGTAGAAGGGGCAGATGTTGGTTTACTCAGACAATGTTCCTGGCCTTACTTCAGCCTTCTATGGGGAAATAAGACAAGAATGTTGCCTGGATAAACCAACATCTCTCTTTCACCTACAAAGGAGTCCTGAGAGTGTCTTTCAACATTTTGTATATTTTTACAAGGTCACCCATAATCTTCATACACACAAATCCATTTTTCTTTATTTTTACACCACTGGCCTGACACAAGTGTGATTATTTAATGTCACTGCATTCCTGGGACAGTGTAAACAGCCGTGTAGGAATCTGTCGGAATCTTCATTGATGTCACTGGAATGTATAAGTCCTCAACTGAGCAGCTTTCTTCATCCTCATTACTATCAGGGAAGAGTCACCTTCTCTATTTATTGCCACAAACACCTCTCTGGCTGGTAACATATCAGTGAAGATAGTGTAAATTATACAAAAAAGGATAATAAAATGAAAAACATAAAAGAATATAGTACTCCTTTTACCATTTACAGACCAGAGGGGTATGCAATGCATTGCTTTATAATAGTTTGCTCATCCATCAGATCCTTAAAAGGTTAACCCTTTGAGTGCTGGCAATCAAAAGGTTAAATTGACCTATCATCTTTAAAAAAAAAAAAAAAAAAAAAATGGCAATGTTATGTTGTGATAGCCATGTTTTAAGGTATGCCATGCAGTCACTTCCTGTCTAAGTTTTACATTACCTCCCCCACTCACTGACACTGCTCAGCTATGAACTGCCCAATTCCCGAGCACTGTAATGGGTAAGCTTCAGTGAAGAGAAGGGGATGTAGGGCTAAGGCAAGAAGTCCCAGTATGGCATGCCTTAATTGCCCATCTATAAATAAATGAAAAACTAGTTTTCTAAATAAAAAAAGTCAAATGAAATATGTAGGCGATTTACAAAGCTCTTCATAAATCACAAAAGTAGTTTTTAGGTCACAGAGTCATTTAAAGGGATAGTAATGTTTCATAAAAACAGCAGCTCCAATTAATCTTCATAGTATTTGGGCCATGGAGAGTGTTATTTCAATACTGTCAACGTTGTAGTTCAAGAGTAATTGAATGATAAAGTATCCCCCTCCCGCCCCTTTTACCTAATGTAAGCCCCCACTCCTCAGATGTGGAATCTGGTCCACAGACCAGACAGTTCACAGCAAGGGACAATCTTTTTACTGTGAGAACAATGAAAACCCTGCCACCATTAACAGGTTTTTCAGGTTTTCCTTTATGTTAATTGAAGATGATCTCTCTGCAATCCACTTGGACACCACCCCGCTGCTCTGAGCTGAGCAGTGTTACATCAGTAAAAGTGGAGGGAGGGGGATACTTTATCATTCAATTACTCTTGAACTACAACTCTGACAGAAATGAAATAACACTCTCCAAGGCCCAAATACTATGATGATTAATTGAAGCTGCTTTTATTATGAAACATTACTATCCCTTTAACAAGGAAGGAATTATATTTCCTGTTAGTATGAAATAAAAAGATAAGTGTTTTATATATCATATCAGAGGTGGGCAACCTGAGACCCTTCCTCTAAGCCATTTTTGTGCATTGTATTCTTGTACAAACTGGCATGCCTAAAACTGCCCAAACCTAGATTAAAAGAAATCTGGTATATAGAGGACTGGAGACACTGACACCATTACATAGAAGATTGACGGCAGAAAAAGACCACCTGGTCCATCTAGTCTGCCCTTTAGTATTCCTTTATTGTTATCTTAGGATAGATACATGTTTATCCCAGGCATGTTTAAACTGTGTTACTGTGGATTTATCAACCACCTCTGCTGGAAGTTTGTTCCAAGTTTCTACTACTCTTTCAGTGAAATAATATTTTCTAATGTTTTTCTTGATTTTTCCTCCAACTAGCCTCAGATTGTGCCCCCTTGTTCTTGTATTCAGATTCTTATTAATCACACTTCCCTCCTGAACCTTGTTCAGTCCTTTAACATATTTAAAGGTTTCAATCATGTCCCCCCTTTCTCTTCTTTCCTCCAGACTATACATATTTAGATCTCTGAGTCGTTCTTGATAAGTTCTATGCTTTAGACCTTCCACCATTTTTGTAGCTCTTCTTTGAACCCGCTCAATTTTAGTTATATCCTTTTGCAGATGAGGCCTCCAGAACTGTACGCAGTATTCCAGATGTGGTCTCACTAGAGCTCTATACAGAGGGATCACAATCTCCCTCTTCCTGCTTGTTATACCTCTAGCTATGCAGCCAAGCATACGATTTGCTTTCCCCACCGCCTGGTTGCATTGGTTACTCATCTTGAGGCTGTCAGAGATGACCACCCCCAAATCCTTCTCTTCTGAAGTCTTTGCTACCACAGAACTGCCAATACGATAGTCAGATTGAGGGTTTCTTTTCCCCAAGTGCATTATTTTACATTTGGAAACATTGAACTGAAGTTTCCATTGTTTTGACCACTTATCTAATAGTGCCAAATCATTCTCCATATTACAGACACCTCCTGGAACATCAACCCTATTACACACTTTTGTGTCATCAGCAAACAAGCAAACCTTCCCTGCCAAGCCTTCCCTTATGTCACTTACAAATATATTGAACAGAACAGGGCCCAGAACAGATCCTTGTGGCACTCCACTTGTAACCAGTCTCTGCTCAGAATACACTCCATTAACAACAACCCTCTGGTTTCTGTCCTTCAGCCAACTGCAGATCCACTGAACTATCCAAGGGTTAAGTCCAATTCTTGATAATTTATCTATCAGCTCTTTATGGGGAACTGTATCGAAAGCTTTACTGAAATCCAGGTAGGCGATATCCACAGCACCACCTTCATCCAGCACTTTAGTTACATAGTCAAAGAAATCAATGAGATTAGTCTGACAGGATCGGCCCTCAGTGAAGCCATGCTGGTTTGGGTCCATCAGGTTGTTTTTTGTTAGATGGTCAATTATCTTCTTCTTTAGAAGAGTCTCCATCATTTTTACCACTACAGATGTCAGGCTGACTGGCCTGTAGTTACTAGCTTCTTCTTTACTACCCTTCTTGTGAATGGGTACAACATTGGCCATTCTCCAATCATCAGGAACTTCTCCCGTAAGAAGGGACTGGTTATACAGATTAGTCAGGGGGCCAACTATGACAGATCGGAGTTCTTTAAGAACTCTAGGGTGGATTCCATCCGGACCCATCGCTTTATTTGACTTTAGCCGGACAAGTTCCTCTAGAACATCGGCCTCTGAAAACACTGGGGCTAAAATTATACAACTAGAGGCAATGCTGTGTTCAGCCATTTTCTGATTATGAGGGCCGCTGTCTGAAAAAACTGAGCAGAAGTAGTTATTCAGATGGTCAGCGACCGCCTTTTCCTCTTCTATATACTGATTTTTTCCGTTGTTAATTTTTGTAATCCCGCAGTTTTTCTTCTTCCTGTCACTGATATATCTGAAGAAGGTTTTATTCCCCTTCTTAACAGATTTGGCCATTTCTTCCTCTTTTGAGGCTTTAGCAGCATTTATCATCTGTTTAGTCTTCTTCTGTATAGTTTTATACCCTTCTCTGTCCACTTCACTTCCAGTCTCTTTATATCTCTTATAGGCAGACTTTTTATCTTTCACTATAGCTCTTACCTCTCTAGTAAACCATAGTGGATTTCTCTTTCTTTTCCTCTTGCTAATTTGTCTAACATGTAATCTTGTTGCCTTTAAGAGGACTTCTTTGAGTGTCTTCCACTGAGTACTCACTCTCGGTGTTTTATCCCACCCTTTTAATTCTTTCTTTACATATTCTCCCATATCCTCAAACTTCGTCTTCCTAAAGTCCAATACTTTGGTTGCAGAATGGGATTTCTCGTAGTCAGTCTGGATTCCGAACCACAAACATTGGTGGTCACTGGAACCTAGATTTTCTCCCACCTTCACCTCAGATACCAGGTCTCCATTTGTGAATACTAAGTCTAGGATATTGTCCCCTCTAGTTGGCGCCTTCACCAGCTGTTTTAGGGACATCCCCGTCAGGGCTTCTACGATGCTCCTACTTCTACATGTGGACGCACAAGGGATATTCCAATCAACATCAGGCATGTTGAAGTCTCCCATAACTACTATATCTCCCTTTACTGCCATTTGGGTAATCTCGTCCACTAGCATGTTGTCTTGCTCTTCAGATTGCCCCGGAGGCCTGTAGACTGCACCTATTCTTGTAACTGATCCCTTTTTATTCTGCAGACAGATCCAGAGAGTCTCCAACTCTTTACATGAATTCTGGATCGCTGTGGATTTTATGCTATCTTTAACATAAATGGCTACCCCACCCCCTCTTCTCTCAGCCCTATCTTTCCTATACAACGTGTATCCCGGAATGGCTATTTCCAAGTCATTACAGTCCCTGAACCATGGATTACAGATAACGAAAACATACATTAACCCTTTGAGTGCCAGCGGGGTATGCAACGCATTGCAAAGCCACGTGTTGCGTACCCCTCTGGAACTCAAAGGGTTACATGGTGTCCCAGACGGAGCAAGAATGATTGGACATTACCAAATAGTTAGAGATTGATCCCAAAATCTACAATAGATTCTATTTAAACAAAGAACAAAAACGTATTGTAAAAACCTGGAACGTTGAACCCAAAATAATATATATATATCTATATATATATATATTTTTTTTTACAATGCATCTATTTGTGGCTCTTACAGATAAGTGATACACAATCACAAAATGATTCAACCTCAAGAGGGAGACTCATCTCTAGGATGGCAAACCAAGCAAAACTAAAACGGATATACACCAAAACCACACAACTTGTCACATCTAATTACGGTAACTGTAACTAATTCTAAGAAATAATGCCATGTTCTCCTAAATAGAATGATGGCAAGTGAAATAAAGACTTATTTTGGGGAAAGAAAAAAAAATAATTCAGGACTCAAAGTGTATAGGTGTCTGTTGTCAGTATGCACCAAGAAAACAACGGCCAAACAATAGCACTGACTGACAGGTGCATATGATGGACCAAGTTCATGGTTGGGTAGCTTGTGGCTCTCCAGCTTTTTGGATGATAAATTTCCATCACCCTCCGGAACCGTGCATCTGGAGGGCCAGTCATGATTCTAGTTTATATTGATGTAATATTGTATTAAGATGGACCACTATGTATTTCAGCCCTCTTCCTAAACCCTTTGCACATCAGAGAGGTGTGCAATGCTACCTCTGTGGCACTTAAAGGGTTAAAGCAGATTTCTCATAGGAGCAAAATGAATTTGCAAGAGCTGTATAAATCCTGCATGCCCTTTCATATATACTCTTATCAGGGCTTAAAATGTTAAGCCCTTTGCTACTAGCCAGACCTGAAAAGTTACTCGCCACTGCCAGCTATAACATACCCACCAGGGCTGAATTTCTGCTCGCCAGGGCTAAATTTTCACTCGCCATTGGCTAGTGGAAATTTTGAGCCCTGCTCTTATAATTAAACTCTCACTTTTTCTAACAAATGAAAAAGCCAGGTCAACTCCTCTCTGTCCCTGGACCACCAAAATGCCCGCTTTATGCCATCCAGCCTCTCTCACACACCCACATCGATCGATCCTTTAAGTGCCAGAGGGGTATCCAATGCATTGCCCACTGACACTCAAAGGGGTAAAACTGGTCTCCTCTGTGAAACAGAAGACAACTCTGATGACACTGAAGGGCACTGACATTTACATTCATGTAGCTACAGTCCTTGGGGCGGGATTTTAAAATATACCAAAATCAGCAAGATTTTGAAAGCTCCAAATCAGTAGATTTTTTTTGTGGTTTGTTTTGTTTGTTTGTTTTTTTAGGAACCAGCTGTGCGTTTTAGGAGTCAGTAAGCGGGTATAGATGTATCATTATTATCCTTTATTTATGCAGTGTCAGCTTATTCCACAAAGCTGTACAATAGGCAAGAGACAAACAGACATTAAAGGGATAGTAATGGATCAATTTAAAGTGTTAGTAATGTCTAGCGGTTTGAGAGATATGTTTTTTTGCATTTAGATCAGCTTTTTAAGCTCTTCTAAATGCAAAAAACTTTTTTTTAGACATTACTAACACTTTACGTAAACTGAATATCGTAGCTATAAATAAATAAATAAATAAAATAATTGAGGCCATTCCGATCTCTCAAACCTTTATGGTTTGACAGATAGACGATTATAAAGTTCCTCCCCTTTCACAGATATCACGCTCTATCTTACAGCAGGAGATCCTGGTCCTGGGACCATCCTTCAACAGAGCCGAAATAGCGAGATCTAAAAACAAATACTTCATTGGAACGGTCTAGAAAGACTACAAAGTGCACTCCACTTTACTTATATATAAAGGGCCGATGGATCATGTGACAGCTGGTGCTCCCTGAACAGAAACTCGACCATTTCTCACAGTAGGCCACACATTTCCTGTCTGTCCTTTTACATCTAAAATCAAACATCTCCCTTAGAACCTGAAGATCTGCATTTCCCACTAGGCAGAGTGGGCAAAAGCATAAAGCAGGGCATCATTTGCTGGACTTCCAGATGCTGTGGACTAAAACTCTCATCATCAACTATCCCCCGGCTTGTTGGGGATGATGGGAGTTGTAATCTCCACCAGCTAGAGGCCTAATAATGGACTACCCCTGGCCGAGAGTAACAGAGTTTTAGGGGTACCTCTGGTATGATGGCCACACCCACCATTCTCAGTTGTGGTCGTGTCCAGTGCAATCACAAGAACCCTGCACCAAACTCCAGGCACCAGATATATTTTCCAACTTAGATATTTCTTTACAGGCTGTTCTTACTCCCCTTGGATGCTGGAGAGGTCTGCAGCGCATTATGAAGCAACCAAGTGGTTAACAGTTTTATTGTGCTAAAAAAGTGTAATCCTGGAATATCCAAACTGCACCACAGGGGTCAAATACAATTCCCCAAAATCCCCAATAATTTAAATGGGGATTTTAACCACTTGAATGCTGGGGAGTTTTCCATTGGACTGGAGACCTTTCTTGCATTCATATGGTTAAAATTCCATTTAACATTATTAGTGCAGACTTTTACTTCCCCTGTGGTGCAGTTGGTTAGCTTTCTGCATACGGCCCTGTCTGTAACAGCCAGCAGTGTCTGAGCGGTGTAGTCATGTTGAAAGGGGTGTGGCCATGGGTGGGGCTAAAACCACAGGATGCTTTTACTTAAGGGCACCTCAGCTGGAAATCTGACCCCAATAACTTGTGTGTGTCCTTTCCCTTTATACAGGTTTTATCAATTTTTTTTTAATGAAATCCATCTTCTCTCTTTTTTCTTGTCTTGTATCTGGTAACACTCAGAGCAGTGGGAAGGGTACATTTCTACCCCTTTGCATCACACAAGTGTATATTTTTTGTATAGTCTTTTCTAACTAGTACATACCGCACCCAGTACAAACCAGAGTTTCAAAAGGGCTGTGCAGTGAATGCGGTGAGGAGGAAGAGAGGGGGAAATGAATCGTCTTTTATGCATTCTTTTATCATGTGGGCACATTTATTCAGACAGCTGTTTCTTATTAGGATTTCTCTTTCAAACAGGCCGATTTTGAGAAGAAAAATCAAAAACCTAAAAACAAAAAGCTTTTACATGATCAGCTGGCAGATATGGAGTTAACATTTCAATTCACAGTAATAAAATGAAGCAACGGTATTTGAGCTACAAAACAACCCTCACATTTTTATAGAGTTTAACCCCTTGAGTATCAGAGGGGTGAGCAAAACGTGATGATAAGATTTTAAGGAACACACGTGATAAAATGAACAATGGTCATATATGAAAAAGTAGAAATATCACAAACCTAAAATAAAGCGTGGTACGAGGTCCTAACATGGCTGCACATGCTTAGCTGGCAGCCAAATGGTTAACATTTCAATTCACAGTAATTAAAAGGATTAACGTTTTCAGTGTCTGAGGGGTACGCAACGGTACCCCTCTGACACTAAAGGGGTTAAGCTTAATATGAAGGAAAGGTATTGTATCTGATCTCCAAAAATGTATTTACTTTTAGAGCGTGGAACCCTTTAAGTGCCACATGATCTATCTTAGAACAGCAATTTGTATTTCTGATTTAGAGTCTATTTCTTCATAAATACAATAGCAGGGATAGTCAACAACTCCATCTGTTGGGGACTACAATTCCCATTACAACTGTGAGTGCCAAAAGTTGCTCACCACTGTACTATAACAATGGGATGAGATCAAAGGAAGTGGGCTTGTTGGGGCCTTATGAGGTTTTCATGCTTGGTTTCGGTTTGTGGGATATCCACAGTCTTCTAAGATCTCACGTGTCACTGGGGGAGTAAATACCACCAGACTGGAAGAGAGAGAGAGAATTTCCTCACTCATCCCCCATCACGCTCACTAATGAACATTTGGCACTTGTATTTCAAAATCTAAGTTCATCATCATTTCTCTCATAATCTCTGGGGCTGAATTAAGTCACACTTGGGAACTGGGTAGTGAACCTCCTCAACACATTGGATGCTAGAGTGCAACCAAGAGGTTAGTATCCAAATCCTATATTTCATCAACCTTTGGCTGCCAAATACTACTACAAACATCTCAAAAAAGAGACCAAACTACAGTAGTGACACCAATCTTCAAGTCTCAACAGCCCTCTGACTGTTTCGTACAGGAGAACTAACTCCTTCTAATTACAATCTCCCCACACACACTAACTTTATTATTGCCTGATAATTGCAATGATGATACCATCTTTAGTCATAGAAGCAGACATGACAGTTGCCATTAGTTTTTTTTTTTTCTTCAAACTCTCATTTGAAAAAGCATGAGCCTAGTTAACATTTTAAGTACCAAAAGGGGTATGCATTTAACTTTGAAACAATGCACTTCACATTCAGGGTTAACTCTTGAGTGCCAGAGAGGTATGCAATGCACTGTATTGCTCTTGCATTTAAAGATTAAGATTAAAACATGCAGTGGGCAGAGCTTGAGATCCTCTGTTCCCACCTGCAAATGTCATGTTGGTCTCCATTGACAATATTCAGGACATGTTATCGCTTGCAAAAAAGGCAAAATTCATAGGGATCAATAGGAGTTTCAGACCACAGGAAGGTCAGTTGTGTGGTGTATGATTAGTAGTTGTTTGTTATCCTTTAACACTTTGAGTGCCATTGAGGTATCCAACATGTTGGATATGCATACCTGGGAACTTTTACTTGTGGTGCCGCTGGGGGGGAGAAAAATGATGCGATTTGAGTCAAAATGGGTGGGGTTTAATCACAAATGGGGGTGGAGCTTAACATACATGACCAGAGTAGGAGGAATAGGCTGGGGAAGCAGGAGAAGTGGGCTGGGAGTGGGAGGAACAGACTGGGAAGGCGCAGAAGTGGGCAGAGTTTGATTACAAACTCCCCACATCCAGAGAATCAGCCTCTGCCCCAGTAATCAGAAGCAAAAACCACAAGGGCAAATCTGTAGAGTTCCCAGCTATGTGGATACGCCTCTGTCACTTAAAGGGTTAACCTGCCTTCTACTTGTTTTTTAACTGGGGTATAAATTAGATATCTCTAAATTGAAATCCAAGCGGTAAGAAAAAACTAGAATTGGCAACAGCATTCAAAATGAAACAATAGTCAGTACACAACAGCAAAACAAATATAAATTTATAGCTTAGAGAGGTGTAGCTCAAATCATCTATGGAAGATCAACTTAGTATCTAAATACAAAAAGAACACAACACAATCCAAATCATAAGTGCCAAGTCTCTATTTACACAGATACTAAAACAGCACTGCTGGCTGGAGTCTATGAAAGGGGGTCAACATCTCAGCCCAGCTGGGAAAGCAGATGTGACTGGACTTCACCAGGTCACAGAATATGAAGGGAGGAGAGAAGACACACACACTTAGGTCAGTCTGATGGGCAGCAGACCACAGAGGAAAATGAATCTGGGCTCAGCCAATCACAGATCCTTATAGAGGACTGGCTCCACACAGCTGGATGTGCACAAAAAAGAAGAGCAATTGTGGAGCAAGCTAACGGCACCATATGGACAATTAACCCTTTCAGTGCCAGAGGGGTATGCAACACCTCTGGTACTCAAAGGGTTAAAAATGTGCATGGATCTAAATTGTGCTTTTAAACCCTTTGCATGATGGAGACCTCTAGGATTCAAGGGGTTATAACTCCATATAAATAAATGGAAATATTTGTTTCCTATGGTGCAGCCGCTTTGCCCTTAGTACATGAGCCTCACTCTTATGTCATTCTGATGGGCCAGTGAACCACAGGCATACCTCCCAAGTGTCCCTCTTTAGAAGGGACAGTCCCTCTTTTTGACCCAAATCCCTCTGTCCTTCTTTCCCACACTGATGTCCCTCTTTTTAGGAAACCAGATTGAGTGGTGTTTATATAAAAGGTATCACATTGCTCCACAGCAATAAAACTCACATTAATGTTTGTTTAACCCCTTAATGACCAGCGGTCGCGGGGCGTGTGGTTCTTTAAGGACCAGATAGGGAATTTCGGCGTGCCACCCTACGTGACTGATCACGTGGGGCAGCACGCCGAACGGAGGGACTGAAAGAGATCGCTACGGTCTTGGATCGATCAAATTCAGTCCCCAGTAGGAGCGCGGTGAGTAATAGTACGTGACGTACCAGGACCGTCACTGGTCCTTAAGTGCCGGACCAGCGTGACGGTCCGGGTACGTCACCAGACGCGAAGGGGTTAAACATCAGTATATATGTTTATAAATTAGTCTGTGTACATAAAATACTTTGGTCTTGTTAGAAGTAATTTATTAGGTTACACAAGGTGGTGTCAATAGGTCATGAAACAGGCTAAAAATTCTCACTAATGCCCCTCCCACCAGCCACACCTCCAGCCACTTCCCATAAAACACAAGTGTCCCTCTTTGGCAATTTGAAATGTTGGGAGGTATGCACAGGTGAAAACAGTTCTGGGTTCAGTCAGCCAATCACAATTGGATATGCATATCTGAGAACATAAACAAGATGAGCTGACACAGAGTTGTTTGAAATATTAACCCTTAAAACTTCCCATAATGTAGATTTTATGCAATATGTACCTCCTTACTCAAACCCAGGGGTCAGTCCTCAAGTAACCCTCAGCATGCTACAAGTTAGAGATCTCACTGTCGAAACACAAACAGGACATCTCCCCCTGTCTTTCTGGTTCAAATGGAACCAATTTAGAACAATTAATTAGGGCAGATAATATAGTAGGTAACATAGAACTCTCTTATCCTGAGGTTTTGGCCCTTCGCTCCAAGATTTGGGTCAAAACCCAGAGAGTTCCCAGGTAGGTGGATATGCACATAATAAATGAAAAACAATTGCAACAAAAGCAGCTGCACCATAGGCACACAAACAATGCATAATGTTGCAAGGGTTTAACCCTTTGAGTGCCAGGGGGTTGAACAACGTAATGCTTCGCAGTACGTTGCTCATAACTTTGGCACTCAAAGGGTTAAAAGGACCATTTAAATCAATGGGAATTTTGTGGAATGTTTATTTGTTCACTATGATACAGTGGCTTGCACCAAAATGGGTTCACTTTACGGTGTGCATATGGCCCTGAGTGGAAGAGGGGACCAAGTGCCAGAGTGGTGTAGAACACATTGCTTCGCAATGTGTTGTGTATCCATCAAGCATCTGAAGGGTTAAGGAGGAATTATACAAAAGTATATATCCGTCACGTTTGCCTTTGCAAAGAATACAGTCTTTTGTACCACGGATTTCTGGAAACACACAGTTGCAATTTTTAAAGCAAAAAAGCATAAAAAAGGGAAGAGGTGGGGGCAGCTGTTTTCTTCACAAACAAAACCTCAACTGCAAATGTGGATTAAAACATCTAATCCAATTAAAATGTACTGCACAGCACGCTAAATAGAACTATAAAGTATTACAAAAGAGTGGAAAGAAAAAACCCACAATAAAGGAAATGGGGGGGGGGTGTTTAAATTTCTTCAAAATATAAGTTATTTTCATTTTTATTTTTTTTTGACTGAAAGAGATGGAGAGAGAGAGAGAGAGAGAGAGAGAGAGAGAAAGAGAGAGAGTGTGTGTACACGTGTATAAATGTGCGTGCATGCAAGGGTGCCTGTGTGTGTATATTATATTATATTATATATATATATATATATATATATATATATATACACACATACAAACACACACACACACATGCAAATCAGTCAAACTTAATATTAAGAGGTCAGCCATCCTAAAACATATTTTATGTTATATATGAGAACCTGTCCACGGTTTCCTGTATAAATTAATTGCTGTCTCTGGTTACTGCAGAAGACTTCCAGAGAACACATCTCATTGCCCAGTCTCTAACATTGCACATTCACAGTTTCCCATAGGAAAATGAACAGTGAAAGGAACATGATGCTCCCTGGTATTTTTAGAAGCAAACTCTACCTTCTGTTGGAGTTAAATTTTTACTGCTCCATATCCTGAGCAGAATCTTTATTAAATCACGGAGCAGAAAGTCACAAGAAACCAGCAACAAGCTTAACGTAATGAGCTTCTCCATGCCAGCGGTTCAGCTTAAAGGAACATTAAAACCTTAATTATGAAATGAGATTGTATACACTCAAGTCCCTGTACTATATGCTAGCATCTGTATACATTTTCAATTTATTTTCTAAGGATTAAAATCTATTCTTACATAAGCTCTGAGGGAGCAGACATTCCTGCCTTTTCCAGGGGTCCCATTGATAGCACAGAATTATCTGTAAATAGGTTGATATAAGATAACAGCCTTTTATGAATAAAAGAGCAATTGGCACTAGCCACAATCAACTGAATAATTTATCTTTAAAAAGTTTAGGACTGTATATTAGGGATGTCACATAAATTATTGCTTTGCATATCCTACATGCAAGCATGCGATAATTAAAGTTACAGCAACCTATTTCAGTTTTTGGTCTTAGCGTTCATTGAGAAGAGTCGCTGTTCATATAACAGGCCCTTATTTATGACTGTATGCAGAATGAGCCATTCCGGAGAAAAACATTTGGCATCATCATAGTAAAGAACATTTCCTGCTGATTACTTTGCTCACCCCTCTGGAACTTAAAGAGTTAATCACTGGCCTATAGATAATCAATCACACTTATGGCTGTTTGACTACAGAAGGTCTCTTAACAGCTAAAGGGTAAAATGTGAATGACTTTCTGTAACATTAGATGTGATACAATACATTCTAGAAGTAAAGGTTTATTACAGTGGTTATTAAGTTATAATAAAGTAGTTCAGAGTTGTAAAAATGTGTTCTGCTTGCTTTGTTTTTCTAACCAGACACACACACACACAAGCACAAGGGAATTCTCAATAATGGAAGATGTTTCATTCAAAAGTTATTACAGCCCAAATGTTTTTTATTAGATAGCATGAATACCCAAAAGGGATAAAGGAAATCCCTGAATAAGAACCCATTAACGAGGTATACAACCCAGTAACTAATACGATCCAAAATTGAAAAAATCTTTATTATAGATGCACATTAAAAGGAGACAGATTAAAACATACTTAAAATACAATATACCACAATAATAGAGGGGGATCATCAATATTACAGAGAAAAGAGACAAATATGATTGTCAAATGATACAATAATCCAGTCTTAAAATAAACAAATATTACAAACTAGTTGAACAGCCCGTTACACGGGCCACAGTGCCTCTGGCAGCCGGTCGCGGGACAGTCACGTGCAGCAGAGACTGCCCGCTCCACTGCTGATACAGAGCCGGACGCTCCTTCGGAGCGCCCGGTTCTGTATCAGCTGCGGCGCGGGCAGTCTGTACTGCGCATGACTGCCGCACACGCAGCAGTGTCTACTGCGCATGTCCGGAGTTACACACAACTTAGCAAATTATTATATAGGATAAGGTGCTACTGATACACAATATCAATAAAGTGTAAATGCATATAAAATGAAATAGATCAATTATGAAAATACGAGTAGAAGAGTCCGTTACACGGGCCACAGTGCCACTGCCAGCCGGTCGCAGGGCAGTCATGCACAGTAGAGACTGCCCACGCCACCGCTAATACAGTGCCAGCCAGTCACAGTGCAGTCATGCTCAGAGACTGCCCGCGCTGCGGCTGATACAGAGCTGCTGCTCTGTATCAGCCTTGTCACGGGCAGTCTCTACCGCGCATGACTGCGTCATTACAAACTTTCTAGCTAATTATTATATATGATACTTAGCAACCCAAATCGCATCCTAAAAACCAGAAGACAGGAGGAAGAAGTTAACGTCACTAAAGCCAGAGATAAGTGGTCACCCCTCTAAGAGCCATAATCCTAACGTATATCGCTCAAAGGCTTCGTCAGGGGTTTATTTTAATGGATTGCAACAGCACAAGCTGGTGTTCAGAGAACTGGTTCTTCTATTGCTCTCTATTGCAGAGTCCATGGAGTGTCCATGGGTTAAGGACAAAGAAATGTATACATATTGAAACATTTAGGGGAAAAAGAAAAACTATACTACACTATTTACCCTACTATGGACCAAATGAGTGCTCAACACATTGCTGTGCAAATTTCTGCATACCCCTCCGGGTATTTTAATGCATACAGGATTATAGCAATAGGCAACCCTGAGCAGATACCTATTCCCCAGGTTCCATTAAATGTGAGGACAAACACGGTTCCTACCTGGTACAGCATTTGAATAATATGTAAACAGAAAATTCCTGCGTTTCAAAACTGTCATATATGTGGCTATTATTCACCCACTGTATGTTTAAAGAACAATGGGGAGAATAGTTGTATAGAACAATCCCTTTTACTTGACAAACAGGTATGTCAAAGGTAAAAAGCTTGTCAGGTAGAATAGACAGGCCAATGGTATTCATATTTTGGCATACCATAGCCCTTCCAGTGTTCATGACCATAGAGCTGTGGACTGGGGAACTGCCACAGCAAATTAATGGTAATCATGTTGTTGGTTTTTCAATAAGGAATAACTTTTTATAGAATAGAGGTTTTCAAACGTTTTGTCACAGTGGAATTATTTTGTTTTTATTCAAATACCCACGGAACCCCAACAATCCAAAGCTTTAACCTCTTTGATAAATGGAACTGTAGTCCAACAATAACTGTAAAGCTACATCTTTGCCATCATTGCTACTGAATGTAAGTGCTAGAAAACAAAGCCCATTCAACATCAGTCTCAACCTGTAGGACTAAAAGAATCAGCAAAGTTTTAGCATGAATGTATATGTTGTATGTTTTTTGTCCAAGAGTAAAACAATAATACTTCCAATAATAATGCTTTATTCAAAATAATTATAATAGTTCAGTCTATCATAGTACTGAAGCCGTTACTTTCACATTCTATGGAGTAACTGTAACCTGAGGTTTTCCTCTGACATGGAATGTAATATAGAAACTCTTGACACCAAGCGGCACGGATGCTGACAGTTTAATACGTAACCCTTTGAGTGCCAGACAAGAATGTAACGCTTTGCTGTGCAATGCATTGGGAACCCATCTGGCACTCAAAGGGTTAAAAATAAAACAAGCTGTTACAAACTGTGGAATGAAGCATTTCTCAGCAGTGTGAGTTCCACAATGTTTTTTTTCTTCCATAATAAAAGTTTACTGCTCCTTTAACCCTCTGAGAGCCAGTGAGATATCCAACACATTGAGGGTTATGCACCAAGGCGTGATAAAGAGGTGATAAAGTGGAGATTACTTCTCCAGTTCCTATGTTACATACCTCCTGTGTCCCTCTTTTAGACCCAAATCCCACTGTCCCTGTTTCCCACCCTAATGTCCCTCTTTTTAGGAGATCAGATTGTATGGTGTTTGTACAAGTGTATCACATTGCTCCACAGCAATAAAACTCACATTATTGTTTCTTTAAATGTCAGTATATGTGTTTATAAATTAGAGTGCTTAAAAAAAATACTTTGGTCTTGTTATACGTCATTTATTAGGTAACACAAGGTGGTGTCAATAGGTCATGAAACAGACTGAAAATTCTCATTAATGCCCCGCCCACCGGTCACACCCCCAGCCACACCCCCTAAAACACAATTGTCCCTCTTTGGCAATTTGAAATGTTGGGAGGTATGATGTTATTCTATAGAAGATATGCACTGAGATCTCCAAACTTAATATTTTCATGCATTGGCTCTATAGAATAACATAGGAACTGGAGAAGTGATATCACTGGAAAAGTCATCTCCGCTTTATCACCTCATTATCACACTTTAGTGCAATTCCCCCCATTGTGTTGCAATGCATTGGATACCTCTCTCTCACTCAGAAGGTTAAATATAAATACTTAACACTCCTTTTCAGTGCACAACCGTGAAACATGTCACTGCTTTATAAACTAATAATAATAATAAAACACAAAACAGTAATTTCAGAAGCCCTTAACCCTTTGAGTGCCAGAGGGGTACGCAATACACTGCAAAGCAATGTGTTGCGTACCCCTCTGGCACTCAAAGGGTTAAGTCCTACTGCTTATACTGCTAACACACTCAGGTCCAGATTTCCATCCCAGGCTCCCTTAGCACCGCTCTTGGCCACATGACCTCACTCAGAGTCCCATTCTTTGTTCCCTGGCAGAGAAAATATACTTGGCAATTTACTGGAGACCTTTCTAGCATCTAAGGGGTTATATAATAGCCAATAAAAATGGTGGTATATTAACTGGTGCAGGGACAAGGATACTGCGCTGGCCACAAACACAATTTAGAATGTGGGTGTGGCCAACACAGCTGAGGCTCCCCTCAAAGTTTGGCACTCTAAGCAGTTGCTTACTTTGCTTATTGGGAAATCTGGCCCGGAACACACTCAGTTCTAGTAACGGAGATTGTTCTCCATTGTGTATCTGCCCCTGACTCATTATTTGCCTTTATCGGGGTGACTACTTCAAGAACTACCTTATCCCAGAACGTTTTGCTTTCTCGCCTTTTCTAATCTGTTCTTGATCTGCAGTTTTTTTACCTACATTGGAGGTTAGCATGCCAAGATTTTACACTTTCCAGATGTTTCATTGAATATATGAGTAGGGGAATTTTTCCTCAGTCCCTGTTTGCACGTTGCCAAATTCTTGTGAAATCAGATCTCTATGTGACTTATTATTTTTTGAAACTGATTCAACCAAAATGAAAAATAGAAGGAAAGGCAGAAACACTATTAAACTGATGATTTGAATTATAACACATGCTTTTGTTAATTGCAATGATAAAACACAACATTTACAGTACTTTCATAAAAATGCTAGTACTCATCTGGAATACCCAACAACTGTCTCAATCGACAGTGCCCAATTTCAGTTCCCTGTCTCAGAATCCTACTATCCTAACTAATACCCCACGTTTACATTTGAATATTAATCCCATACCCAATGTGGCCAGTCCTCTGTAACAGCACACTGTTAAGCTGATGCACCAAGAACATAGCAACAGTAACATAATTGATGAGGATGAAAAAAAGACATGCCCCACACCTCTGGGGCCACTGCACTTCTTCCTTCCAACTCCCCTTTCCTCCCCATCTCTCCTTCTCCCTATTTTGCCTGACTTCATTTCTTCTCCTCCCTTTTTCTCTAGTGTCCTCTTTCTGTTAAAACCAGGACTCTTTCCTAGACCTTCTCTCTCCTCCTTCTAGCTCTGTCATCTTACACTGGAACCTTTCTGGTTCTCTTAAAATTTCCCTTGTACTAATTGCATACAATTTGAGTCTGTGATATATTGAAATATGCTTTATATTCTGTTAATTGACTGTTATTCATCAACATGATCCTAATTGGCTGTTACACTCATTTGCTGCACTTAATTCCGTTGTTGATCATTGTGTACCAACATGTATGTACGGTTTTGATTTTCCAATAAAGTTTATTTCGGAAAAAAAAAAAAAAAATAAGACGTGTCCATCAAGTCCAGCCCATTCCATACCACCTCTATTTATCCAGAGGAAGGCAACAACAGAAAAAAAAACAACTGAAGCAATTTCTAGTTAAGCCCCAACTGAATAAAAAATCCTCCTCACTCCAAATGGCAGCCAGATAGTTACATGGATCAACATCTTATCTATTTTGAAGTCAACGGTCATAATTTTCAATATTGTTCTGTGCTAGACAGGCATCTATTACTTTTTTTGAAACCAGTTACAATATTTGCAAGCACAGCACCCCAAGTCAAATAATCCCATAACTTTACTGCCCTTACTGTAAAAAAACCCTGCCTTTGTTTTAGTCAAAACCACCTTTCACCTAGTCTTAATGGATGACCTCTTATTCTTCGCTCAGTTCTTTGAGTAAATAGCCACTTCAGGAGTTTTTTGTATTGACCTTGAATATATTTTTAAATGATAATCATATCACCCCTTAAACCCATTTTATCTAATGTAAACAAACCCAGTTTGGTTAGTTTCTCTTTATAACTCAGATCCTCCAATCCATTTATCAGTTTGTTGCATGTTTCTGCACTATTTCCAGTTTAATAATGTATTTTTAAGAACTGGTGCCCAAACCATTATTCCATATTCTAGATGAGGCCTTACAAAGATTTACGTAGATGCAGAATTATATTCCCATCCAGTGCCTCTATAACTTTTTGTGCAGGATAGTACCCTATTTGCTCTTGCAGCAGCTGAGCTACTGGACACTGCTGTGAAGTTTATCAGTACTCCTAAATCTTTTCCACAGTGGTTTCCCATTTAGGGTATAGAAGAACTGGAGAAATTCTGAAACACACCAACCACGCCACAGACAATAAAAAGATTATCAAACTTCTCATGGATTTAAATGGGGCTTTAAATGCTTGAATGCTAGAGGTCTTCGTTATTTCTCTCTGAATCTCAGAAGCAGTTTACCCCCAGATGTACCTTATGGGTCTCTTGGGCATCATTGGTGAAGTATGTCTGTTGTCTCTAGACACCTGTGAGTAGGGGATCCACATCTGGATTCCCCTTTAACCTTTAGGGAGATCAAGTCCAGGGGGTCATTTGAATATGCAAACAAGGTTCAGATATATTAAACACACATACATTGCCATTTTTCTGAAGGTTTGAACCCTTGTTGACTCTAATACCTTGGAAGTCAGTTTCAATGTTCTCAGATTTCAGTCTCATTATAAAAATATATACTGTTTTTGTGTTTGTGGAGGCCACAATAACACAAGTCCTTGAATATTCCTAAAGGCTTTGATCAGGGGTACACAAGCTTCAAGACACCAGCTTTTCATGGACTACAACTCACATCATCCTCAGTCACCCATTGGCTGGATAAGGATAGTGGGAGATGGCATCCACCAACACCTGGTGCCAAATAGTTTGTCAGACCCCTGAACTAATGTCTGTTGCAGGGGACATAGAATTAGTCATGCAACAGCAGTCATCTGGCTCTGAATCAATAACTGTGTGAAGATGATCCAGACACATCTTCAGTTTTATCCATCGTAAGAACATTATTCAGTCACCAACAAGCGAGAATACCAGTTTAGTACTGAATGATAAACATATTACTGACAGACTCAGCTGGAAGGAATGTTTGTTCTTTTATTACAATTTGAACCAATATTCTATTTTTCTAAAGTGTGACTAAAGGAGAAAATGTATCCAAAGTGTTTAATGTTTGGGGAAAAAAAATGTTAATACAAAACCAAACCATACACTTTAAGCTTTGCAATGCGTTGGACGCCCCTCTGGCACTCATAGGGTTAAAGCAAATTAAGATAGATAGAATTCAGTTACATTTAAATCCTTGGGAATCAGAATGGTCTCACTACTTTGAGTCTATATCATTGGAAATTTCAACTTTGTTTTTAGTGTGTAATAAAGAGATAGTATTAATTTCTCCTTGCACGCCTGTTTTGTCTGAAGAGACTGTACTGTGTGTCCCAGTCACAGCAGGAAGAGAGGAATGGAAGGAAGAGTTCTTACCCCCCAACCCCAGTCTGTTATAACAACCATTAAAAAAAATATATATTACATTTTATCAAGGTTTGCCTTTGTGGTTCTTTACACAATACGTTGCATACCTCTCTGGCACTCAAAGGATTAAAGGGGTCCCTCAGAGCTGTGCAGAACACGTACTTTGAGGCTGTCTGACAAAGTCATTGTGTAAATACTGTACAACTTAGTACATTTAGAAGAAGCAGAAACCACAAATTAATGACATTTCTAATTCATTTTTGTTGGATTTTTACAGGCTTTTTGATCATATTAATTTCAGATAAGCAAATGTGTCAATCATATAATGCATTTCAGAGATGAAGTATCATTCCTTCTTACACACCCAAAGAATCTATATATCTCTCATATATATATATATATATATATATATATATATATATATATATATATATATATAAAAGAAGAATTTGTGCCTGCCAAAACACACCCAGGGGCGGCACTAAGGAGGAGTTATTGCTCCCATTGGGTGATTCAATGGGGACGACGTGAAAATCATGCAGGGAGTTGGCCCGCCCACCACTATCCAACAAAACTTCCAAAAAAAACAAAATGGTTGCCACTCGCTCCTACATCAAAGACACACACACAAGCCCCACACAACTTTGCCCTCACTTTATTCACAAGCCCCACACATCCACACACAAGCCACTCGAACCTACACACACACACCTCCCTCCTGATGCACCCATCTCTCTCCCCATCATTCTCTGCTCCATAGTGCCTCCGCTATTAACCCCTCAGCTGCCTGCCTTCAACTCCACATGTGTCTTCATCGCACCACAAAACACAGAGCACTCTGTACTTTTGTAACCTGACCTGAGGGAAAAACTGCACTCCTTGAACCGGGACACCCCCAACGACACTGCCAGCATGAAGACTGTCTGTATTATACATCTCCGCACTCTATGCGGCCACTCCCACCCCCTGTCACCGGCTCCTGTCCTGAGTGAATGAACTACATCTCACAGGCTCCTTCCTGTCACCGGCTCCTGTCAACTCCAAACTTACAGCAACCACCTTTGCAGGTTCGGAGGTGACAGGAAGGAGCCTGGGAAATATACTTCATTCACTGAGGACAAGAGCCAGTGACAGGGGGTGGGAGTCGCAGCACTGAGGAGCCTGGCTTCCACTACCTCCAACTACAAGGGCCTTGATGGCCTCGGGTGACGTGTACATACCTGGAGGCCACCAACATGCAAACAAAACTACTGTGTGTGGTGTCCCAGCAGAGAGACACAAGTATGGCAGGGAAACAAGCAGACCCCCAGGGACGCCTGCTGTGTGAACTTCGTTGGGCTCTATCCTCATCGAAATTACATTTATTGCACTGATGTATCATCCGACCAGAATGCTCAATATCCAGAGTGCTGCTCCGGCCTCTCTCTACCCTTCTATGCATGGAGCACGCAGACAAGGGGGAGAGAGAGGCCGGAGCAGCACTCTGGATATTGAGCATTCTAGTCGGATGACACTCAGTGCAATAAATGTAATTTAGGTCACTAATGGTTCTCAAGTGGGGCACAAAATTGTTTAATACATGAAAACATATGCAACGCCACCACTGAATGAGAAGGCCAACAATACAGGCTGCTGGGGCTCACATCATGTGGAACTCCACATTGCTGCCACACAATTGGAAGCTGCCGCATCTTGGGGAGCCTATGTTGCAGCCAAAGGCACCAAATGTCTTCTGTCCTTTGCCCCCTTACACTGCTCTCCTCATCCTTCCTTTATCCAAACTATATCAACCCCCCAGCTGCTCCCACTGTGGTCTGTAGGTATATATGTATGTATCTACCTATGTATGTGTGCTTCTCTATGTATAATGATATGTACTGTATATGTGTGTGTATGCATCTCTATATGTGTATGATAATATTTAAGTGTGTATGTGTGCGTCACTATCTATGTATGATGATGTGTATATATGTGTGTGCGTGTGTGTCTCTGCATGTATGTAAGTGTACACTCTGTATAATTACACACTCTACACATTTCTATCCACAAATTCAACCTAACTGAATATAAGGGGGTATAAAATGACGGGCAATGCCGTCCCATACTGCTAGTTCTGAATAAAATCAAGGCAATTATTTTTAACAGGCCCAAAGCCTGCAGTAGAGCGTTTGCAAGGCAAATGCAGTAGTGCATTCCCAATAACTTCACTTCAGCACAGTAACAGAAAGGCTATTTTTGCCATTATCAGTTAAATCAAGTAAGAATAACTGCAAGCTCATCCTTTTAAAAGGATTTGTGATGCCTTATTATGAAAACATATTATAGTAATTGTTCTGTTTGTTTGTAAAACAAAGGTACCATTGCTGTGAGATTCTTCATTCAGGTTCAAACTGCATTGAAGTGGCATAGCAGTTATAACCGCATTCTTTTTCACTCCCTGGAGGGATGTCCTGTGGTGCTGCTGGGGGAGATAAATGATGCAATTTGCATAAAAAAGGAGGGGCTTAATTGTGAATGTGGGGTGGGGCTTAACAAACTTAGAAAAAGAAGGAGGAATAGGTTGGGGAAGGAGCAAAAGTGGATGGGGAGTGGGAGGAACAGACTGGGAAGGAGCAGAAGTGGGCAGAGTTTTAGAAGAAACTCTCCACATCCGGAGAATCAGCCTCTGCCCTGGAGATCCGGTAATCAGCAGTAAAAACCGGAGTGTCCGGGGCAAATCCGGAGAGTTGCCAGCTATGAGCATTCTATGTGAAACTATAGTCTAAGCAGGGCTGGATTTATATATCAGGAGCCTGTAGGCACAGATATCTGAAGCGCCCCCCCCCCCGTCATCTCCACAATGCTCCATATCTCCATATTGCCCTCACATAGCCCCCCATCAGCTCCACATTGCCTTCCATCAGCTCCACATTGCCCCATCATCTCAACTTTCCCTCACATTGACCCCCATCAGCTCCACACTGACCCCATCACCTCCACATTGACTTCACATTGCCCCCCCATCAGCACATCGTTTGCCCCCCATGATCATCCCCATAATGACCTCACATTGCTCCCATTATCTCCAAATTAACCCTTTGAGTGCCAGAGTAGTACACAACGCATTGCTTTGCAATGCGTTGTGTACCACTCTGGCACTCAAAGGGTTAAGCCTCATTCTCTCCCCCACATCCATTTCCTATGTCCCTGGTGGTCCAGCGGCTGGAGAGATCTGTGCTTGTGCACAGACATGGAGCTGCTGGAGCTCCCGCGCGGCTTTCCCTTTAGTAATGCAGAGCGCTGGGAGATTTTATCTCCCAGCGCTCTGCATTGCTAAAGAGCCGGGAGAGCTCACAGCTTGCAATGCGGCGGCTGGCGGCTCGGAGCGGCATGTCAAGCCGCGCAAAAAAAAAAAAAAAAAAAAATCAGTTGTAGTGGCAGGCGCCCCTCTGTAGGGTGCTCCTGTAGGCAGATGCCTACTCTGCCTTACGGAAAATCCGGCCCTGAGTCTAAGACTCATATCTCTCAAAGAATGCAATAGAAAATGTGTCTGTACAACAGGTGGCACTGTTGCTAACAGCTTAATATACATAACGGTTTGGGCTATAACAACTCAGTGGCTGCATCTTGTTTTACTCAGCAGGAAATTCCCTATAATATACACATTTTCCCCCATAGTAAAAGTTTACGGCTCCTTTAATACAAACAGCTTATATAAGATACATACTGCAGCAGAATCGATGTGCACTAAATCAGGGGTGGAAAAGCTTTGATTCTCAAGTTGTTGTTGGACTACAACCAACATCATATTCAGCCAGCCAATGTCCGCCTGAAGAGGATGGAAACAGTAGTAGAACAGTATTTGGAAGACCCCATTTGCCCGCCCCGCTTAACCTTTTGAGAACCAGAAAGGTGTCCAATGCATTGTAAGGCACTGGATACCTCTCTGGCACCCAAAGGGTTAAGCAGTGTAATGTTCAGATTCTGCCCTGTATTATGCATATTTCTCAAGCAGTCTGTATTAAGTGGCAGTCCAAACTGCAAGTATAAAGAACAGGTGATTTTAATATAACCAATGCACATAGAAACTCAGACTATATTCAGACGCCTACAATTTTAAAAATAGCAAACATAGGTCGATGAAGATGCCCAGCATTTTATTTCTATACTTTAATTGTACGTATTTTACCAGTAAGAATACATTGACCTTGTCTCTCATTTTCAAGTATGTCTTGGGTATTCCAACTGATTTAAAGGAAAACATCTCCTCATATCCCCATTACCTTACTACGACTCGAAAAACTTAATGATCCCTATAGATTTGCCCTTGCGCCTTTTGTTCAAGAGATATCTTCAATCATTCCTGGAGGCAGATATAACAAGTTGCTAGCAGGACTACAGGACATCAAACTCTGCTCAATGCATATGGCAATCTTAACCACATAAAGACCAGACGTGTGAACGATGCATTAAGTAGGTTTGTGCACTCTGTCTGCCTCAGTTTGAAAAAACTGCCTGCAACTGTCATGTTGGCCTCCACGGACATGAAACAGAGGACTGAATGAAGACGTTATCGCTTGAACAAAGGCACGTGGGCACAATTCATAGAGGCCAACCAAGCACACGTAGACAACTGTTTCAGTGAAGAATTTCTTTTTATTAACGTGATCTCGGCTCTGCTGCTGAGCCGACGGGTGGTCGTACGACAGGATTCCCCTGCAGTCAGCTAGAACGATGACTTCAGGGAAAGGGTTGGGAGGGGGAACTTTGCGAACAATTATCTCTCAAACAATACGGGTTTGAGAGAGGACACTGGGGGCAATTCATTTTTTTTATGCCTACAATATGGGGATTAGTAAATTTTAAGTATTACTATGCCTTTAAGGTTTCTTCATGATCTAATAAGTAAGTGATTTAGAAGAAGAGTAAATTATTTTTATCTATGCAGACTAATTTAATTTATCAAGGCAAATACTGACGTTTAACCTTTTAAATGCCAGAGAGATATCCAAAGCATTGCAACCCAATGCGTTGGATTCCTCTCCAGCACTCAAAGGGTTATAAAGGTATGAATGTTTTATAGCAGAGGAGCAATGCAATATACTTGTATACACAATGAACAATCTGAACTGCTAAAAAGGGGGACACAGGGCAAGAAAGAGGGAAAGGGGAAATTTGGCTCTAAGAGTGTGATTGTCCTGCCCAAAAATACTCACTTGAAATGTTAAATTCTTCTCTTTGTGTACCAGAAAGGTGTAAGATGTCTTGCTTGGCAATGTGTTGCATACCAGTCTGGGATTCAAAAGGTTAAATGGGGCTTTGAATTAGGTCTCCAGCACATTGCAAGGCATTACTTTAGATATCTCTGTAGTATTCAAGGTGTTAAAAGCCCTATTTAATTCACTGGTAATTTCCAAGTGTAACCTATGGGGCAGTTGGCTAGCTATAGGATTGCTTATCTATAGTGTCCAAATCAGTTTACCTCAGAACTGCCCCACTTTTTTTTTTTTTTTCACATTTTCCATATCTAACACTTAGCGACTAACCCACATGGAAGGCATGAAACACAAGGTAGGCTTAGCATTTGATTAAATAAACATCGTGTCCTATGTCACTCTAAAACCTCATTCCTCTAAATGACCCCAATGACCTGCAGGTCAGTAGAGACTAAACTCAGATAATCCTGTTTTTGTTACTGCCAACAAGATTACAAGACCAGGCTTGTTAAGGGGAAAGACCCACGATCCTCACACAAAAAGAATCAAGGATTTGTTTTTAGTTCAGAAAAAAGGGGCTTTAACAAGTCAATACCTAAATTATTTACACATGACTTCTTTTTCAAACAAGTACATCAAATTACTTCATATAAATTTAAAAATATATACTGGTTTATATAGCTATATATACTTATGGTTTGAGATGAGATTGAAACATTAGAGTCTTATGCAGCCAACAGGCTGTTAATTGAGTCTCTTGTAATATGCATGGAAGTCTATTTATTCCTCATTATTATTATTTTTATATTCCTCATTATATATGTGTATCCTTAATTGTTTGAATGCCATTGCACACCTCTCTGGCACTCAAAGGGTAAAAAAAAAATTCAAAGCAGCTTTTGACACCAATTTAGCATGCAAAAAGTCAGAGATGGATTCTTACTTGCATGGAATTGTTTTTACCAAGGTTTGAAACTAGTCTTTTCAAAGGGAATAGTAACCCTTTTCATATTACAGCAGTGCATAATATATAAAATAAAATTGCCTATGCTTTTTGTTAGGTTCTGTATGTTTGGACTTCTTTAATATCTTCAGCATTTATTTTTACACTTTCATGTCCTGAATATTAACTCTTTGAGTGCCAGAGGTGTACGCATATACCTCTGGCACTCAAAGGGTTAAACTGCCTGGATCTCTGTTTCCGGCATTTTCTAGTTAGTAGATGATCAAAGCAGGAGAGCGATAAACTGTCCCTGTGCTCTGTATGTTATCTTTTTTACACTGTATCAGTATACCTGTTTACAGTCCCTGATAGAAAGCTCTCTGTAAACAGATATTCAGGGAAATAAAAGTACAACAAAAAAAAAATAAATTAGGCAGAGAGGAAAAAAGTAATACAAAGCATAGGTAGTACGACTATATATTCTGCACATGCAAAATGGGTAAAAAGCCAAAATACAATTTCCCATTCACTTGCAGAAGGCATAACGTATGAGAAAGGAAACACCAACACCTTAATGGGTATGAACAGAGCACTTATCAGTAGTAGACAACCTGAGGCCTACCAGCTGTTCAGGACTACAAAGTCAGCAAGTGGCTGGCTAGGAATGATGGGAGTTGTAGTCCTAAACAGCTGAATGGCCTCAGGCTGCCCACTCATGCTTTCAATACATACACACACCACTAAGGTCCTTATGTTCAAAATGTATGTTGAGGCGTTCTGGGGCAAACCAACAACCCCAGGGGAGTATTAAAGCCCCCACAAATTCCCATAGATTTAAATGGGTTCTTTTAACCCCTTGAATGCTAGATGCCTCCAACTCATTGCAAATCATTGTTTAACCCTTTGAGTTAAAGCCCCATTTAAATCAATAGAAATATTTATTTCTCCCCTATAGTGCAACTGGTTTACCTCAGAACGGCACCATTTTTGTTTTGAACATAATGCCCATTTATCACAGTAAAACGCACCCCTCTGGCACTCAAAATGTTAATATCAAATTCCCTACTATTTTCTTTCCGTGGTAATCCAGAGGAGCAAGGGAAAGGCAGCTCTGATTAGGAGTCAATGTGAAATGAAGAGAGCTGGCAGTAATTACAGTGTTTAGACATTTTGACTAGCTGATTAAAGCTTCGTGGCAGGGTCAGGCAGGAGTCCCTGGCAGGCCTCAGATGCAGAGGAGGTCAGAGTGTGTAGGAGGGTAACATTCTTCTGCTCCTCTTTGATAGAAAGCGGAGACTTGGATGCACCCCAGAGCCTTTCATCATAAAAGAGCAAGCACTGGGAGTGGCAAAGCATCTCCCCCTCATAACTTGGGGGGCTCAGTTAACCATTTCATGTATAGAGTTGTAATCTCCAGTAGCTGGATGCCACAAGTTGTCTATACCTGCTATACAGCATTTACCAATGGAATGCCCTTATCAATAAAGGTCAGTGTCTTCTATCCCTATATTAACCCTTTAAGTGCTAGGGGTCATGCAATCTATTTCTCTGACATGTGTTTCCTATCCCTCTGGCACACAAAGGCTTAAAGCGGAACAAACACTGCTAACAAAGGTTGTCTTTAATAATTCCCTATCTGGCGACTAGCTGCTTAGTAGCGCTAGTCGCCAGAATTATTACCTCTTCATGGAGAAATATGAAGTGATCCTCAGCTGACAGGCAGAACAGAGCGCAGACATCTTGCCTTAGTAACGTCCGCGCGCCTGCGCCGTCAGTCCCAGACAGCTGTAGGAGGCGTTGCTAGGAGCCATTTGACTCCGGAAGGGACTGACAGAGCAGGCACGCGGACGTCACTAGGGCAAGATGTCTGCGCTCTGTCCTGCCTGTCAGCCGAGGATCACTTCAAATTTCTCCATGAAGAGGTAATAATTCTGGCGACTAGCGCTACTAAGCAGCTAGTCGCCAGATAGGGAGTTATTAAAGACAACGTTTGTTAGCAGTGTTAGTTCCACTTTAAACATTTAATTTTCGCTCAACCTACCTATATTTAACACCTAGGCTGCTAGAGAGAAATATCCAAAGCATGCAATGCTTTGAGGACTTCTAAGGCATCCATGGGGTTAATGGAAACCACAGCAACAAATTTGCTCTTAAAGAGGAGCCGTACCCCAGGAATAAGTGGATTTTAATTTGCTTAGCTTACCTAGGAATATGTCCTTTATACAGTAGGCAATTAGTAGAGGACTACAATGCAGATCAAATGCACACAAATAAAATGATGTAGATGTTTCTGACTAATGCACAAAGGACACTTGCCTAAGCAGATAGCCATGTTATAAAAATGAGCCATTTACTCCTAGAGTATAGATCCTTTTCGTCTGTTTAAAATGTAAATGTCCTCAGGTAGAAAAACTACATGTAGCTGTCTGGAATATCCATTTGATTTTGTTTGTTGAAGTCTGCAGTTGTCCATATCTACAATTGCTTATATCTAAAAACTTCCACACACTCCACAATACACATTAACATTTTTATTGAGAATCTCAAAAGTAACTTGCAATCAAAAGTCACTCCCTAGACTGAACCCACATTGTTCTGCAGAACAATGTGAAGGGAGGATCAGATTGTCAGTCAGGGGTCACAGATATAAATTTCAGAAGATTCCCAAAAGTAGAGTGTAAATATACTGGAGTAGTTTATACACCGCTACCTACTTGAAGTCTTTATGTAAAAAATATAAATTCACATATTCCACTAAAACCGTACTAAGTGGGCACCTCACAAACAGCTGAAAATAATTACCATTCATGTCATACCCATTAAGACGACAAAGATCTGGCAGAAACAACAAAATGCCAATTTCTTTTCATTTGCTATTCCACTTAATGAATTCCAGCATTGCACTCCCCAACCTTATTTGTGGTTATTCAGAAAGATAAGAAGATAAACTGTTCAGTGCATGTGTTTCATTCCTCCAAGAAATGCAGCCTGAGGCCCAAATTCAGGGGTCAATTAACCCACACATGCAATCACTGGATGGTAAGTGGAGGACCTTGGGTCTCCAATTCCAGCTGTGCACCCTGGGGTAAAAGAGCAGATATGTACAGCTTAACCTAAACCAGCCCTGACAGATGTTTATCTTACCTGCTTGGACAAATCTCCAGTGGCCGAGAATTCAGATTAAAAAGAGATTTAGGGCCATAACCAAAAAAGTAGAGGACCAATGCTGGATCTAAACAGTTGCAGCATAGGGGACAAATAATCCCAATTATATAAATGCTGTTCCTTCACCTTGAAGGATATAGAGATCTCCATCTCACTACCAAGACCTTCCCAGCATTCACAGTGTTAAAAGCCCCATTTACAATAATTAATATTGTAGGACACTAATGTAGAGAAAAGTTTAACCACTGGAGTGTCATATTGTTTAATGGAAATGATGCATTATATTACCAGCGTTATTAATATCAGATATTGTGTTCATTTTACATAATACTGCATTGCTTAGCAACACAACTTAAGTACAATGTCAGATGGGGTATTTAGGGTCCAACATGAAAGCAGGTTTTCAGGGACCATTTCCCCTTGTGGAGTGTGTGGTGTGTGTGTGTGTGTGTGTAAGTTATGTTGTGTGTTATATGTGTGTTATAGATGTGCGTTAAGTGTGTGATGTGCGTGTGGGTTATTTGTGGGGCGTGCATGAGCGATGCGTGAAGAGTGATGGCATGCCTGTGTGACAGAGAGTGATGTGCGTGAGAGTCGTGTGTGTGTGTGAGAGAGATAGGTTTGTGAGAGAGAGTGAGAGAGGTGTATGAGAGAGAGAGGGAGAGTGATTGTGTGAGAAAGAGTGTGAGAGTTTGAGAGTGTGAGTGTGTGTGTGTGTATGTGAAAGAGTGAGAAAGAAGGTAGAAAGAGGGAAGGAGTACTGAGGGAGAAGGCGGAAGGGTGAGCTGGAAAGAAAAACAGAGAAGGAGTAGCTGGAACACAGGGAAAAGGAGGAAAGTGGGAGAAGAAGTAAGGCAGGAGGGAGGATCTGGGAAGAAGGAGGGACGGAGAGAAGGAGGAGATTAAAATGGGGAGAGATCATGGGAGACGAAAGCTAGAAAGAGGGTTGGAGATGCTGGAAAGATGAAGGAGAGGAAAAAGCATGAACTCTAGGTACTAAAAGAGCTGAGCAACATATTGTTCTGTAATGTGTTGCACCACCTCCATTTGGCATGCAAAGGGTTAAATAAAAGACTTGCTTACTTTGTCCTTTCTAACCTCTTTTCTTGGTACATTTTACTTCCACAGAGCGAGAGTACCAAGGCATTCATTCCCACAAGTTAGAGAGCTTCCCAGTCACTCTATCTACCCATTACAAATAGGCATATGGTAAATAAAGACAGACTGATTTACCCTCTCCTTTGCACCACCGATGTATTTTAGAACGTTTTTGTTTTGCTTTTTAGTTTGTTTGTTTGTTTGTTTTTTTGGGGTGGGGGGCAAAAGCTTTATAAAGTAGAAATATATTCAGAATAAAAAGCTGTCAACACATAGAATTCTGGGAGATCCTGTCTACCAAGCAGAATCTCTAATTTATCACCTAGAATGCCACTCTGCAAAACAAAGTACTTGTATAGCTATCAGGACAACATATCAACTCAATGCTGCTCAACAGATAATAGTAGGTAAAATCAAATTAAATTCCCCAAAGCTTCATTTTTCTATATTTCTAAGGTACAGGTGTCAGGTGTGTAGGTTGCAGATTATATCATTTATCATTATCATACAGCTGTAACTCATTCAGTATGTCACTTCCTAAAGTGTGTTGTTATTCTAGAGGGATTAACAGACGATGGTTATTCCAAACGCCTAAACTTCACTTTAAAAAAAAAAAAAAAGTAATCCTTGTTCTTCCAGAAATAAAAGTACAATACAATGCAATCACCTATCATTAACCCTTTAAGTGCCAGAGGGGTACCTCTGGCACTCAATGGGTTAAAAAGATTTAAAGTAAAGAGGTTAAACTGAGCCTCTCCAGCCATAACGGAAATACAACTCTGCACTATATTGGATATTTAAACTGCAACACTCACCATAGCTTGCTATAGGACATTATGATCTAAAGAAAATTGGACTTATTCTGAGCAAACCAACAGCATCACAGGATACAAATTCTCCAAATCTCCAATCTCTTTTAACCCCCTTGAAGACTAGATAGTTCTCCAGCACATTGTAAAGCCTTAAAGAGGTTAAAAGACCCAATTTAAATCAATAGTAATTTTCATTTCTTCACTATAGTTCAGCTGGTTTGTCCCAGAATGACTAGTTTCTTTTGAATATATTCCTGCTTACATATAGTTAGTGCCATCTGGAAGAGGAGTTCATAATCTGGATCCGGAAAGGACTTCAAATAACACTTATCTGAGCGTGTCTACAAACAAAACCTCAGCATTGTATTCCGCTAGTACCCACGCCCACGGAGATCTGTGGCGGATAACAAATCAATAAATCAAACGTGGCCAGTCACTTTAGACTAGATATTTAACTGTTTAGATAAAATCCATTAAGGTCAAAAGCAAATATACAATCTGGCTGCTCAGAATGCGATTGTGTGCGAGTGTGTATGATTGAGTGTGAGATTGATTGAGTCTGTGATTGTGTATGTGTGTGATTGTGCATGTGTGTACAGCTATTGTCTGGCTATACTACAGAATGGGTGCCTCCTCTTTTGTGTTTGTATTTCAAAATTATTAATGAAAATCCTCTCTGGCAGTAAAAGGGTTAAAGAAGTCCAAAGTTCTTTTCATGGAGGTGCAATTAATCCTTTTTTAGTGCCAGGCAGGGACAATGTGTTGAATATCTCTCTGGCATTAAAAGGGTTAAACTGAATGGGATCCATTGAGCCAACACACAAGCAATATGAGACATACTTGTGGCCAGTGATTCAGTTGTACTTTCAGTAGGATGGAAACCGGCTGGAGTCTTCATAAACTGATCAAAATATCCACTTATAAGGAGAAAGCTAAAGGAAATGCAGTGATACTGCAGGCCTTTAACCCTTTGAGTGTCTGATACATTGGCAATGTATTGATTCCCAATATGTTGCACCCCCATTCTGGCACTCTAAGGGTTAACAGAGCCAATTTATATGCATATGAAGCCTTGCAAGTCTATTTTTTTTCTTCTTCAAAATTGTCACGCATTTTGGACATATAAAACTTTTTTTTTTTTTTTTTTTCATAAGCGGCATTATTCAACAAAGCACTGTAAACTATATGCTTTGAGGAGCTGTAGAGAAATCAGGGAAATGATACCCTGTCCTTCAGCCCATCCAACAGTGTACATGTTTAAGATCTCCTCTACTGATCACAAGTGGATCAGTTACTCAGTAATTCTGAAGCAGGCCTGTCCAAGTTCAGTCCTCAAAGGCCACCAACAGGACAGGATTTAGGGATTTCCCTGATTAAGCACAGGTGAGTTAATCAGTGGCTCAATCATTTTGATTGGCCCACCTGTGCTTAATCAGGGAAACCATTATCCCTTTCGGTGCCAGAGGGGTAGTGCGTTGCCCACACTGGCACTTACAGGGTTAAATCCTGCAATGTTGTTGGCCCTTGAGAACTGAACTTGGACAGTCCTGTAATCTGAAGGATAAACCAAAGAGGTTCATTCAGTCATCCAGTACACTTTCCTATCTAGATAAGCCCCAGGTCACATGGGCAACTTTGCTGCAAAATTTAGCATGAACACAAAGTTTACATTTAATGACTGCAACTGTAATATTCACCCATGTAAACTACTCCAAAGGAAAAAATATCTATTCTGTAAAAAGGGTTGTTGCAACAAAAACTAAACTAAACTTAGGCTAGGTTCATGAGGCAATGTTATTTGTGTGATATAAAACCGAACCCCCTCCCCACCCCCCAAAAAAAAAAAAAAGAAATGGGCATCATTGTGTCCTATGGGCATGTTAACCTGGCCACAGCTATCAATGTGATAGCTGCAGATCAACATAGCTTGGTGCATCTTTTTTCTGACAGTGCATTAACGCTCCTACAAATCTGTAATATGTGATTCAATGAGCTTGGAATTGAATTGCGCAAATATCACAGCTCTTTGTATTTTCAGTGTAACTTTGTCACAGCTGTTTATACTGAGTGAAAAGGATGCTGAAAGAAAAAACAAGAGTACACGTTACTATAAAAGTCTGCTGCAAATTGCAAGTAAAAACATTTTATTTCCAATATGATTTCATTGCAACTACAAAGTTGCCACGTGAATCTAGCCTTTAAATGTCCAATCTTGCGTAGTTCTCAGAACAGACATGTCTGTCTCAGGCAGTTCTGAATTGCCTCACACCAGTCACTAGTAACTCTGTCAGACAGGTTGACTGACATACACATTATCTTTAGATCCTGCCCTCTTTTTTTTTTTTAGTATTTCTCTTTTTTTCCCCTGGAAAAAATACTGTCATCCCGAATTATATTAAATCCCTAACTGCTTTAAAGAGGGGTGTGCTACAAATTGAGACACAATTCATTGCGCACCTCTGGTTCTTAATATAGTCACTTGTGCTACACAGGGGATATCTATCCCCTTAAAACACGGAGCTTTTGTAGTTCCAAGGGCCAATGGCTAAGTACTGCTGAAGTAGTGGTTCACAAACCCGTCCTTATGGAACATTATCAAGTCAGAATATATGGCATTCCTTTGATGCCAATTAATCAGCGGTTCAGTCATTTTGATTGACTCATTTGTGCTCAAGTAGGGGAATCCATATGTCTTGAAGATTATTTATATATCTCTCGCTCGCACACACTCCACACTTGCACATACCCTCCCTATATAAATCTAAACTTTAAACCCTTTGAGTGCCAGAGAGGTAGGTAACACAACCCTCTGGCACTCAGTGGGTTAAGACGTTAAAAGTCCCATTTTCTTCAATGGGAATTTGGGCCATTTTATTTGGTTCCTAAGGCACGCTTGGATTTTGCCAGGTATTACTGCCCCAACCCTAATATTTGCTACCACAGGCCACTGTTTCCTTTGAATTGGCCATAACCCTACCTCTGGGTGAAATAATAAATAAATACTATAGAGAGAACTGCTGATTACAGGGATAAAAGTCCTTACCCTGTTTAATTCATTACCTCTTTCTCTTTGAAAAGAGTCACAGGCAGCCTGCTGTGAGTAAGGCATAGACCACATTTTTCATCATGAACTTATAAGCCATAGCAATGGGATTCAAGTTGTTCAGCCGTTTCCTATGAGATTTCCATTATGTTCATTAGCATAAGAATGATAGGCTCTGGTTATGAGATGGTGCACAGCAATACCCTGCATAATGCAACCATTCTTTCTCAGTCTTAATTCCCTTTAAAGCTGCTCTTTGAGTAGATGGAAACTGCTTCATGAAAGTCAGCAGTAAACTTGCTGCTGAAGTTTAAATTCTTTATATGGTCAGCATCTTTACACAGAGAGGCCTTTGTGTGCTAAAATAGAGAGGCAATACATCAAACGGTTTACTGCCCCAACGTGACCTCAAGAAGCCCCTTCCTTGCTATCAGTTATAAAAATTTATACATAAAATGGCAACTTATCCCACAGAAAATAAAACAAAAAAAATTAGAGTTGCATGAAATTGCATTGAAAGACAAATCATTGTTTAAAAGGCTTATTCCTACGGTCGTAATCATAAGAATTAGCCGTAGGCCGCAGAGATCAACAATGGCAATCTGTCAAAGGATGAATTTGATGGACTGATCTTTTTTTCAACTTCATCAATTAAATAACCATTTGCAACTCCAAAGCAATTTCTATCATCCATTTATGGGGTCAATAACTTGACCCCCAAAGCAGCCGTTTCAGAAACAGGGATAAATAAAGCAAGTGTAGTTATTCACTTGTGACAATACTGCTCCTATGGATACTAATCATACCCCGGAGTTCTCTGGATGTGCCCTGGAGTCTCAAGTTTTCAGAATGAATTACCAAGTCTCCATTGACAGAACTGCCGGATGTGTGTGTCCAGTCCAGTTGGGAACTTTCCGGATTTGCCCCGTAGACTCCAATTTTCACTTTGGGGCAGAGGCTAATTCTCCAGATGTGGGGCAGTTCTATTTAAGCTCTGCCCACTTCTGCTCCTTCCCACCCAGTTCCTCCCTTCCACTTCTCCTCCTTCCCCAGCCTATTCTACCTATTTTTTTACTAGTTTCTCAATCTACACCCCCCACTCACAATTTAGCCCCACCCCGTTTTGACACAAATTGCATCATTTCTGTCCCCCAAGCACACCACAGGGCTCCCCCTCCGAGGAGTCCAGAAGAAAAAGCTCCCAGGTATACCAGTCATCCATTTTCTCATTCATGGATTCTATTGCAGACTGATAAATGTTATGACTGGTTTTATCTCACAAATTCCTAAAAAAAGTCTAGGGGAGATATGTAGACAAAACCAGTAATAAAGATCCAATAAAGATGCAATGAGATCCAGCCCTCAGCCTGTTACTGTCCATAAAAGCAGCATCTGCAGCAATAAATGAGGGATACTCAATTGCTGGACCACCAACTATAAGGGATACAACTCCCATCAAGTCACACCAACGGCCGGCTGGGGGAGGGTGGCAGTTGTACTCCCCAAAAACTGGAGGTCCAATAACTGATTAGCCCCCTAGTAAATAATAAACATTAACTGGTGGAAATATATGCACCATTCAACAATTCCAGTTTATTAATTGCATTTCACCCATGTTAACCCCTTTAAGCACCAGTGGGGTGTTTAGCGGTCTACAAGAATTTTTTTATGAACAGTTTGAGTGCTACAAAGGTCAGTAATGTGATGGAGACCTAATGTTAGTTTTGGAAAAACATGGATATGTTTGGTACATATTATTTTGGATATGATTCATGACCATCTGTTTGTTGAAGAATTTAGTAAAGTAAACGTTCTTTCTTGAATAATTATGAAGCAGAAATTGCAAGATCAGACCTGGAGAACAGCAAGCTGGTTGTGACTTGGCACGCATCATAGGGGGGGGATATAACAAAATCATTAATAAAAGATTGTTGAAAAAATTGCAGTAAAGAATCACAAGTGGAACAAGGATATTTCCTACCTATGAAGGATTAACCGTTTGATTGCCAGGGAGGTGCACTGGGTACCTGTCTGGCACTCAAAGGTTAAAGACATGTGTCTGTAAATATGTGGGCTCTGTTGTTAACTTCTGCTTTGCTTTAAGAACAGCTTAGACTAGACATTAAGATTTTGGCTGAAATTCTGTCTTTAAAATTGTTTTTATTAGTGATAGTTTTTATACTCTAGCTGCACCAAAGTATTTTCAAAAAGGCAATCTCATGGAGATAGTTAGCGAACTGATGTTCGTTTTTGCCTAGCAACATTATTAAATCCAGTTTTTCCATAACTCTTTGTTTATACACCAACCCCCCCATTAACCTCTGTGGACACATTCACACACATACTCACTCTAACGCAGACACACACAAATGGAAGCCACATTTTCTCCAGGTCATGTGAATCAATCCACAAAATAAATCACTGTTGTGTTGCTCATCCATAGACATGTGTAGTAGGTATCTAGTGAGGCCAATCTAATTATGTCTGAGGCCTTGCTGCTTCCTACTGCACAATACAATGCATTTCCTGCCAGGCCCTCTACCTTCTCCCTGCCTGCACTGAGGAGCAGATACAGGCTGGGCGTTTAACATTCATTAACCCTTTGAGGGCCAGAGGGGTGAGAAACGCATTATGGAGCAATGCATACCCCTCTGGCACTCAAAGGGTTAATCCTTGAGGATATATTCACTCATTCACGTTATGTAAGCAAAACACATCTATACTGAGGACAGGTTCTCCTTTGGGGAAGTATCCCTTGCCTGTGTCCCAATTACTGGGTCCACAGGTTGTGATACACTACTCTCCAGCATTCAAAGGTTAAAATCCCCAATTAAAAAAACATTTGGAGAATTTTTAATTCGTTAATTAATTGGTCCAGAATTACTTCTTTTTATCTTAATGAATATGGCCCATTGTCCTTTAGTTTGGCCATATAATTGAGCAGCAAAAGGAACAATTCTGGAGCAAACCAACTAAACCATAGAGGAACATAACGGTCAACATTTTCATTGATTTAAATCGGAACTTTCAACCTCATAACATTGCCCCCAAATTCATTACTAATATAGTGATAGGTAAACCCACACTTATATTACACTCAATAGGTCTGCGGTATTCAGGAAAATAAAACTTCTTTTGCAGCCACCAGCGGACAACAACGCAGACGTCTTAGAGGTAAGGTACCTCTGCGTCTGTGCTGCGTGTCCCCTGCATTGGCCAGATTGGTGGTGACTTACTTCCGTTACCTTAAAGGGATAGTAATACTTTGTTTTATCTTTATTTTATTTTGTAGGCCTTAAAAAAACATGAAGAATGATATAAGTCTTATCTCTCAAACCTTTATGGTTTAAGAGATATTCACAAGCAAAGTATCCCCCCCCTCTGTTCAGTCAGATCAGAAGGGAGGTGCCCAGGTAGACTGCAGAGAGGGACAATCTTCAATTAAGATAAGGGAAAAAGCTGAAAAACTTGTCAAGGGGGGAAGGGCTTTCATTGTTTTCATTGTAAAAAGATTGTCCCCTTCTGTTATCTGTCTGGTCTTACAACCAGATTCACATCTGAGAAGAGATGGCTTACACTAGGAAAAAGGGGCAGGAGGGGGGGACTTTACTTGTGAATATCTCTTAAACCATAAAGGTTTAATGCCTACAAAATAATATAAAGTTAAAACGAAGTATTATTATCATCCCTTTAAGGTAAGTGAAGTTGCTGATAGAGCAGGCGCACAGAGCTGCTCTGTGCAGTGGATGCCTGCAGATAAAGGTTATTTTCTTGAATATCGCGGACGTATTGAGCATAATATAATTATGGCTTTACCTATCACTATATTAGTAATGGATTCGGGGACAACGTTATGAGGGAAAAAGTTCTGCTTTAAATGGAGCTTATAACCCTTTGAATGCGCTCCAGTGAATTGCTTTGAAGTATGTTGAGGCCTCTCTAGCAGTTAAAGGATTAAAAGCCACATTGTAATCAATGCAAAATTTCCATTTGTCCCTTATGGTGCAGTTGGTTTCCTCCAGAATTGTTCCTCTAGCTCGTGAATGTGAACTTTTGAGAGCAAACCTTGTGGATACATTCCACTTACAAAGTAACTTTCCACTTCTTAACGTACCTATTCACTTGTGAAAGCCGCTACACTCCCTCCATATTGTTCAAGCTCTGTACACATGTAACATTTTCCTACTCATACATTTGTGAACAGGTGAATTATACAGAGCCGTTAGGTACCACAAGTCATAATATATTAGCAGGAGTGATTTATTTTCCTCAGAAGAAACGTACGCGGTAAACTTTCTTGGCTGTCGTAGTGTCCGACTGGTAGCATGTAATGATTATATTGCCTTCCTGGTCGCATGTATTGCAAGGTAAGAAAGGTACAGGGACATAGAAATGGCAGAAATCAGTGGCATAACTATAGGGGTAGCAGTGGTCGCATCTGCGACCGGGCCCGTGCACTCCAGGGGCCTGGTCTCCCCCTGCGACCCCTCTGCCTGGCGCCCGCAATCTCCTGCCGGCGCTTTAGTAATGCAGAGTGCTGGGAGATGACATCATCTTCCAGTACTTTGTATTACTAAGAGGACCGCACGGGAGCTCCCCGTAGGAGATGGGGGCATTGTGGAGGGGGGCCTGTGGCCTTCTTATACCAGGGCCCGGAGGCTTCTAGGTACGCCTCTGCTGAAAATCATCCCTGGCCACTTGTCTGCCTTTGATGAATAACAGAATTAGACATCTCTCACTGCTAAAACAGAAAAATACAAAAATATATCACATCAGGGATAATCAATTGATGGGACTCCCATGGGGGTTTATAAAGGAGGTATCTCCTGTTTGATAAACTAACAAATTGCTATGGAGCCTATGTACCAAGCTATGGATGGGCACCTAGAGATCAGCCAGCTGTTCAGAACTTCAATTTTTAGAATCGTTAGCTAGCTGTTGGCTGGAGATGATAGGAAATGTAGTCCTAAACAGCTGGAGGGCTTTAGGTTTCCCATCTCTGTAGTCTCAGACTTGAGGGATCTTAGTGAATAAGTTACACAGACAAACATAAGAATTGGAAAGTGCATCAGAGTGGAGAATTATCGCCTCTTTCACACTTTAGCGCATCTCCCTCTGGCTGTTGGGGTCTAGAGCTTCCATCATACCAATAACTGACTACAACATGATTAGCCATCAGTAAAGTAAGGGAAATTTTTAAAAATTAAGAAAAGTTATTTTTAAAATACTTTACTGTATTTAAAAGGCACATTTTTTTCATGATTGAGTGTAAACACCAATCCATTTGCTGGAGGGGGATGATGGAAGTCGTAGTCTGGCAACAGCTGGAAGGCCTCATGTTGCCTACCTCTGCTCTACAGCAAAAGGAATAAACATAAAATCACTTACTTGCAGTATGCAGAGCCGTTATCACTTATGACACATTTCCCTTCATTTAAACATGGTTCACTTGCACCTCGACACTGAAAGCCTGGGGGGGAAAAAAATGCGGATTAGTATCTAATTAGACACGTTGGTGGATTATAATATGTTTATGCGAAGCAAATACACATCCTGCTAATTTATATATTTAACTATAATTAGAGGAGCACAGGTAGATAGGTTGTTTATTTTACAATTTCTTAGGAAATCTGCGGGTGCATATGAATTAAATATTACTGAAAAAGTATATAGGAGTGATGCTGTGTACATAGCATTTCCATTGTGCTTATATCTCCAATTTCCATGTTATTGTATAAAGGCTTTGCAAGATGGCGAGATCATAGTACATAGGGTTCACCTTGAATGTTAGAGATGCGTCCAACTTATATTTTCCCAGTGGAGAGTTTTTGCTCTACTACTGAGATAAGAGAAACAGAATAACTTACCTCAACTCTTGTGTGGTTGGGTAAGCGGGCTCATGTGACATCAGTGACATTGTCCAGAGCTTAAATACTATAAGGAAAACTGCATCCCTGTCTGGTGTTAAGGAGTAGGGCTCTGTTCCAACACTACTGTTAACAACTCTGGTGCATAAGCAGTTTTCTTGTACACCAGTCAGTCATTTTCAATAGGCAGTTCTGCCTCTAAGATTTAGAATCTTGTGCTCTTCATTTCAGGACTTTGTACCACATACTGGGACACGTACATAAAATAAATAAATAATGGACTGTCCTGGGCAATCCAGGACACATGGTGACCTTAGTGGCCCAGGTGACTCTTAACTTAAGTTGACTATACCTGCCCTTTAACTGGGAGTACACATGAAATATACATATATCAGATCTGCGTTTAAAATCAAAGCAGTCGTAAATAATTATTTTATGTGTGTCTCTAGTAAAAGTCAAAATCTGTCAGCCTACAACTCTGCTTCCACTGAAGGCTTCCTCTAAAACAAATTCAATGGGAGTCTTGCAAAAGAGAATCAGGTCTGCCTCAGTGGATATAACCATAACTAAAGATACATTTTAGAAAACAAATACACAGAGAAATGATCCTTCATGGCAATTAGTATTTTCTGCCCAGATTAAAGGGATAGTAATGTTTCGCAATAAAAGCAGCTCCAGTTAATTGTCACAGTATTTTGGCTATGGAGTGTTATTTCAATACTGTCAGAGTTGTAGTTCAAGAATAATTGAATGATAAAGTATCCCCCTTCCATCCCTTTTACTGATGTAACACTGCTCACCTCAGAGCAGCACGGTGGTATTCAAGTGGATCTCAGAGAGGGACAATCTTCAGTGAGCATAAGGAAAAACCTGAAAAAAACCTGTCATGGGGGTCAGGGTTTTCATTGTTCTCACAGTAAGAAGATTGTCTCTTGCTTCAACCTGTCTGGTCAAGAGACCAGATTCCACATCTGAGGGGAGCAGTGATACACTAGGTAAAAGGGGCAGGAGGGGGATACTTTATCATTCAGTTACTCTTGAACTACAACTCTGACAGTATTGAAATACCACTCTCCAAGGCCCATATACTATGAAGATTAATTGGAGCTGCTTTTATTGTGAAACATTACTATCCCTTTAAGGTAAATTTCACATTATTATTATTAGAAGGGTTTCACTTTCTTTTAACCCTTTGAATACCCCTCTGACACTCAAAAGGTTAAGAGGGACAAAACATAGCTGACCTGAGCTGTTACAAAAAGTATTTCTTCTATGAATATTTCATATAAACTAACTGCAAAACAGGGTACAGCTGAAACTACCCATTGATTTAAATGTAGCATTTAACCAAGTGAATGTTAACATAGGTCTCCGTGTGGCACAGCAAACACTCAAGAGGTTAAAAGCCAAATTTAAATCAACAGGCAATTTTTATTTTGCCCCTATGATGCAGTTGGCTTAGTCCAGAATTGCTTCTCTTTAGCTTCTGCATACAGCTCTTAGAACCTTATTTTGAGGCACATTTAATAAGATGGATATTAGCAATTCTGGTGCAAAACACCTGTACTATAGGAGACAAAATAATTCAAATAATTTAAATGTTTTAACCTCTCGAATGCTAGCGAGTTCTCTCTCTAGCATTCAAGAGGTTAAAAGTTCCATTTAAATCTACAACACCCCCTACAGTGTTGTTGGTTTGCCCCATATTATTAAATCAGCCTCTACAGATCTCCAGAAGACAATCATGCAGATTGCTGAGGCAGCTACTGACCAATGGGTCACCCTGCGGCTTCAGACCACACACAAGCCCAGCACACTTCTAACACCCCGCACATTCCTCAGACAAAGCCCCATGAATAACAAGCGGAGGAAGCATAAGCAAGAAGGGGAATTTGTAACAGAGGCAACAGCCATGAGCCTGGATCAAATGCTAGTCACAAAATGTGAAGCTATTCCTTAGTGCCAAATGCATTATTCATGCCAGTCTGTAACGGGTACACAGTGTGCCAATCCAAATGAAATTACAGGGAAGATCTTTAGCATGTTACAGTACTGAACCAGTTCAGCTACGCAAAAATGTAACCCTTGGATGAGGAAGTCATTGCAGAGAGCCCTCTTATTGCTGAAAGTATTAGTAGAACAGACAATTCAGTAAACACAAAAGGTAAGAGTGCACAGATGAGCAACCCAAGCATGAAGGTGTTAAGGAACGACTTTAGAAGGGTTACAGTGGAATAACCAGGACACCATGCAGCCCTTCCTTGTTTTAACCCTTTGAGTGCCATAGGGGTATACAATGCATTGCAAAGCGTGAATACCATTCTGACATTCATGGGGTTTATTACACTTAACTCTTTCAGGGCTGGGTTACTCACTCCTGCTCCCCTATGAAGGAAACACTAAGGCCAATACACCAAGAATCAGGGCATTTGTGGGGCAAACTAAAAATTCTCATTAACAAAAATGAAGCCTTTAACTCCTTGAATGCTAGTAAGGTTTCCCAGTGCGATGGAGACCACTACCATTCAAGGGGTTAAAAAAACTCATTTAAATTAATGGGAGTTGTTGGAACTGCTATTTGTCCCTTAGGATACCAGAAATGCACCTGTTCTTAATACATCAGCGTCACCAAGGGAAAAGCAAAAGATGTGTTAGAGATCAGTCAAGCATTCTGGGGAATTAAAGGGCAACTATCACGTGGATAGTGCGCAATCAGCAGTAGGTCTCTCCTTGGAGCAGGCCTGCCCATTAATCTAGTGCAGTTCTGTTGAATCAATGGGGGAGCACTAAAGGGGACACCGGTGCAACCTCCAGCAGCAAGAGAGTGAACAACAAAACTGGATGTCTCGCAGCTCAATTTCCTGTCCTGAGTGACAAAGGACTCTCTATGGGGTTTGCAAGTCTGATATAGGGGGTCTTTGGGACTGTGCATGCATGCAAGGTGTTTGTGGATGAGGGTCAGAGACTCCCAGGTTGTGCAGTTTCCTAACCCCCCCCCCCCCACACACACACACACACCCCCTTGAATGGCTGACAGCCATTTTGGGGATGTACACTGCATCTCCAGGCTTTTTAAAGTATCTTCCCTTAAAAGCAGACTTCATAAAACGTGATATATTTGCACATAAAAAATGAAGTCAATGGGAATTTTTATTTGTCCTTTAAAGAGCAGCTGGTTTGCACCACAAATGCTCCATTCTGTCTTTACACAAACTCATATCACTCCATCCTCAATCTTGCTGCATTAATCAGAGAAAGACTAAGTTAGAAGGCAACCTGTGGCTCTGCAGTTGTTTGTGGAGAAAAATGCCATTCATCCTATGCTAGTTAACACCATGAGCTGAGGGCCACAAGTCATCTCCTTGGTGTGAGCCACTTACTGCAGAGAGTAATCTTATCTACTGTATCTGCACCAATATTTAACCCTTTGAGTGACAGAGGGGTAGGCAATGCACTGCAGATGGTTAATCAATTTAACCCCACGAGGACCAGAGGTGTGCACAATGTATTGTGCACCCCTATTGTCCCCAATGGGTTTAATGGTTACCATGGTAAATTGCCTCATATGTTCCTCTATCTTTATTCAGTGCTGCGGAATAAGTTGGCACTATATAGAGCTGCTTGCATGGTTGGCCATACATATATTTATAATATGATGCAGTGCAATGTCACATTGCTATTCCTGTGCCTTTCCTGCAACATTAGGATGACCTTACATCTGTTGACATAAAATGTTGACATATGTTGCTGTAAAATGTTTAAAATTTTGAAATTGCATTAATATTGCACAATTAAAAACATGGGGAAACAATGTTTCCTCTCATTCATTTTAATTATACATATATACAACAAGGCCATTAAAAGGAACAGATTCAGACAACTAAACTAAACTTTTCAAATAAAAGTGTCAGAAAGCAAAAACGTACGATTAAATGCTATGTTGTATAACAAAACATGTTCTGCCAGTTCTAATGGGTTGTACTGTTGAAATTTAAAGTGTCCTCAATTTAGGCTGACCAGACCTCACCTTTAACAGGGGACGCATAGGAGAAATGCATACTGCAGGACTGCATTGATTTCACTGAAGTACTGCAAAATGGCTATTTCCTATGTGTCCCCAGTTAAAGGTGAGATCTGGTCAGCCTACCTCAATTTGATGCGTATGTGTTCTTACTGTTCTGCCACAACCAAAGGCCCATCAACTATATGCCTAACATTAGATATTATCAGAGAGACACACACACATTCCCTTCTCACCATTCCAGTACAACTGAAAAACAGCTGTTTATTCAAAAGAGGTGAGGAACAGACAAAAATCCATTATCAAAAGTGCATTTGGAAACTAACAAATTATTCTTAACCAGTATTTCCCAAACATGCCCTTAAGTACTTTGAACAGGCCAGGACATGAGGATTAACCTGTCCATCACATGTGAGATAATCAAGATTTCTTTCCCCTGTGCCCAAGCAAGGAACTTCTGAAGTCATGGTCTGTTGGTGATGCCTTGGGACATGTCTGGGAAACACACAAATCAGCACACAATGCGTTGTGTACCCCTCTGGCACTCAAAGGGTTAAAAAGTCAACCGGCCTGCAATATGTACAAAGTGAATACCTGTCTCTGATTTAAAGGGGAAGTAAACAAACACATATTTTGATTTTCCCCAATTATCCTCTTCAGCAACACCTCACAATAAGTTATATTTATTTTTTTCAACATTTGTTGTTCAACAAAAACACCTTTGTCATATGGTTAACCCCTTAGATGTTAGAGACATGTCCAGCCACCCATGGCCCACCCCTAATCCCATCCACGATTTCCTGGTACATAAAATACCCTCGGCCTTTATGAAGCAAGGATGGAAAAAGGTTTAACCTTTTGGTTACAAGAATGATCTCCAAAGAGTTGCTCAGCAATGTATTTGAGATCTGTCTAGCATCCAAGGAGTTAAACAATAGCCTGTAAAAGGGTCTGAAACTGGTGAAGGGACATTGAAATTGCTCTGGCCACACCCTCAATTCAAATATGGGTGTGGCCAGCCCACCTGAGAAACCCCTCAAAGTCTGGAGCTCTAGCCATTGAGAAATCCAGCCCTGCCAGCACCTAAGGTGTTAATACTATTAATACTATCTGACCACTCTATATTATTTTTTGAGGTGGAACTAAACTCTATAAAATATTCCAAATCAATAGTGTGGCCTGAGGTGCACATGGAGTGAGTCAATAACACTGTGACATTTGGTTTAGCAATCAGTGTGTGCTTTTCCCCTGCTCATCCCTTGCACATATTCCTGAGCTAATGATTAATGACCACTTTTACCAGGTGAATACATTCACCTTGATCTCTTTCTTTGGGAGTCAAATATATTCCCTGCAGCCACTTTGAATTTCTAATTATATATTTTGTTTTTCTTACTAGGAGACAAAAAGCAAGGTGACTGGGCTATTGCTTTCGGAAATTTTTCACTCTATGGAACACACATTTTGTTTAATCACTTAACCCTTTGAGAGCCAGAGGTATGCGACGCATTGCAACACAATGTGTTGATACCTCTCTGACCCACAAAGCGTTAAAGCGAAACTATCACTCAAATTAAAGTGCCCCCCAAATAATTATTCATATAGCGATATGCACACAGATACTTGTATGATCCTGAATAAGTCCAGCATTATTGAGAAATCCATCTTTTTCGGAGACTCACGAGCAGGCATCAGCGCAGCCATCTTGCAGAAGAGGCATCTGCACTGTCCGTCCCGGTCTCCTCTAGGATTGGTGAGGGGGAACTGCATTGTAGCTTAAGGTACAAGAAGGGACTGATGGAGCAGGTGCACAGATGCCACTCCAAAAGGGACTGACAGCGCAGGCGCACGGATGTCACTATGGCAAGATGTCCGTGCTTCCTGCTACTGTCAGCCTCCGAATAAATTGTAAATCTTTTAAAACAGGTAATATTTCTGGCGACTAGCGCTACTAAGCAGCTAGTCGCCAGATGAAGACTTAATCAAGATAACGTTTTTGCGGGGTGGTAGTTCCCCTTTACATTTACTGATCCTGATCAACTCACCTGTGCTCATGGAAGGAAATCCTAAAGACACAAACATAGAATCTGACGGCAGAGAAGAACCATTCAGCCCATCTAGTCTGCCCAAGACATGGCCTGTTATTAATCTCTGGGAATAGGGTTGAGAACCAGTGTATTCAAGAATGGCTAAGACACTGATTCACATGTCTGGGAATGTTCAGAGAATCTGGTACTTACCATTCAGTACTGGGTTTCTTGGTAAAAAGTCTCTCTGCTTCTTCAGAGAGTATCACTGTCTACTCTCCTACACAATCCCCATTCTGATAAACGTCTCATCCACTCTCCATGTCTTCCCCCCTCCCCCAAGTAATTTGGATACACCCACTCCAGAAATGTTTGCTCCTTCAGGAGCACTGAACCCACAAATTTTCAGGTATGTCCACCTGAGCTTATGAAAGGAGATCCTGAAAACCTGCCTGGTAGTGGGAATTGATTGATTCCCTATGCTTTACATTAATAGGCTGCAATGCCAAGTGATCATTTATATACAGCTTGTACAGTCTGGGTCACAATCAGAGGGGTCATGCCCGAAAACACCAAATAATGCACAGTAGAGTACAATATGACAAGACAACAGTTCTCCACCTCCTCATTTCACAAGCCAGCTTTGGAGAGGAGATAGTAGAGTAGGTCAGCGAGGTGGAGTTACATCCTACTTTCTCTTCTTCTACATTCCAGTAATTCTCTTTTCAGTATGATTAGAGATTATGAAACATGTACTCAGCTTCTGAATATGTTTTATAAGACATAACTTTCCAGTCTAGGCATGGAACACCTTAAGGACCATCTCCTCTCCCCCATCAAAACGCATACCTATCTGCTGCCTGTCTGTTCCTTGTGCCCAGAGACATGAGGGGGGCAGGGGAGTGAAGCATTATGAAACGTTTTGCCTTCCAGAGGTTACTGTTACTAGGGAGAACAAGCCTAACATACAGGTGGTCCTCCCTCATAGGAGAAGAGCAATGGACAGCTATCACAATTAACTTCTGTTAGCACTAATATCTCAATACAAATAACACATTCAACAATCAATCTCCAAACAGAACAGTTTACACATGCATTAAAATGCAAGCGGAGTTATATTTTAGGGATTAACATATAAATAACTAATCTGAGCATGTTTGCTGTAACTTCGTGATAGTTAACGTTATATCTACCTTTATTGTGTTGGTTTTCTTTTAAAGGGGACCTATCACCCCTATACAAGTGTCTGTTAAATGTTAAGTTATATAGCGACTAGGTGGATATCCTTATTATTATTTTTTTTTTAACCCTATTTGGCCGAAAATTAATGTTTAAAAAATGCATTTCCAGAGAGACTGCAGTTACCTGCTCAGTACTGCAGTCTGTCACTCTTCCTCTGCTCCCCTCCCTCAATCCAGCTTCCTCCGATGACAGAGGCTTCTGTCTGTAACCTTGAGCGATCTCATTAGCCGAGATCGATATCTAGCCAATGAGATTGCTCCAGGTTACAGACAGAAAGCCTTTGTCATCGGAGGAAGAGTGACAGACTGCGGGTAAAGAGCAGGTAACCATAGTCTGTCCGGAAGTGCACTCTTTAAACATTAATTTTCAGTCAAATAGGGTTAAAAAAATAATAATAATAATATAGATTTCCACCTAGTCGCTATATAACCTAACATTTAACACACACTTGTATAGGGTTGATAGATCCCCTTTAAAAAAAGATTTAAATACATTGGCATTCTCATGTTGTTTATTTGTTCCCATGGTGCACCAGAACTGCACTTCTTTAGCTTACTAAATATGACCCAAAATGTCTAAAGGTGGTCACACCTTGGGGGTTATGCACGAAGGCATGATGAAGTGGTGATAAAGTGGAGATGCCTTCTCCAGTGATTTCACTTCTCCAGTTCCTATGTTATTCTATGGAGCCAATGCACTAAGATTTTATCAACTCTGGAGACCTTAGTTCATAGGCTGTACAGAATAACACAGGAATTTTAGAAGTGATATTCCAGGAGAAGTCATCTCTGCTTTATCACCTCTTTATCACGCCTTAGTGCATAACCCCCTCCCACCATGAGTCTATGAATATGACTTGTTTGTACCATCTTAATTATCCTTAAAGAGGGTGTCATGGGAATGGACGTATTCTCGGCACTTATTTAGATGTTTTCTGCACCTGCAAGATGTATCTCCTTCAATGACCTTGAAAAGTGCAACATAGAAAAATAACACATCTGCATTTTTCTCACTCAACAAAGAGCCGTGCAACAATTTATTAATTTTTATAGACTTGGCTAATGATTTAAAGGTAAAGGTGTAGACATTTACATAAAAAAATGACATGGGTTATAGGGTTTTGGTGATGAATAAAACAATGGTCCTCCCACTGCTGGAAGACTTTTAATTAAAGGGTTAGTAATGGCTAACATTAACTAACCCTAACATTGAAGGTATTCAAAATATAATCTTAATGTGCCAAGATGGATCTCTCAAACCTTAATGGTTTGAGAGATATAAGTGCTTAAAGTTCCCCACTCCTGCTGATCAGCTGTAAAGCTGGATAAGAGTCGTGCGACTCTGCGGCTCTTCAGCAGAACTGAAGGAGCGCTATCAAAAAACAGATACATCGCTGGAACGGTCTACAGTGTCACTTTGCAGACCATTCAGCTGAAGTATTTGTTTTTCGATAGTGCTCATTGAGCTCCGCTGAAGAGCCGCCAGCTGGTCTGGGACCAGCCGGCTCCAAAAGGGACTGACAGCACAGGTGCACGCACGTCACTACTGCAAGATGTCCGTGCTTCCTGCTACAGTCAGCCTCCGAATAAGTAGAAAATCTTTGAAACCAGGTAATATTTCTGGCGACTAGCACTACTAAGCAGCTAGTCGCCAGATTAAGACTTAATTAACATACAGTTTTTGCGGGGTGGTAGTTCCCCTTTAAATTGGTATTCAAAGGGTTAAAATGCCTTTTTAAATCAATGAAGTCTTATTTGCCTCTATGATGTAGTACACTGCCTCTTCGTCTTCTTCTTGCTGATAGATTTTATCCATCAGCAGTGATTTTTGGATACTGAGGCTTGAGCCTCACTACTCCATCTTCCCGGGTTTGGATTCTTCTTGGTCTGTGTTGACTTGTCACAGTAGGGCTGGTTTCACAGGGTCTTCGCTGTGATGGGCCGCGGGTAGAGGTCGAAGGGGTTTTCAGTGGTGGCAGTGAGTCTTCTGATCAGAGGGTTCGGGTTCTGATCCAGTCCTTGGCAGAAGTTCTTACTCAGCTTTGCTAGGTGTTCGCCCAACATCTCGATGTCCAGTTCCCTGTGAAGGTCAGCTATCCTTACGAAGCTTGGAGCTGCAGACGATATCCGCAGGGCCTTGTTCTGGACTATCTAAAGACTCTTCCTGTGTCGCTCATGGCAGGTGATCCATGCTGGGGAGGCATACATCAGGGTAGGTCTGATGATCACCTTGTAGACGTTGATCTTTGTCCGGAGCGGCATGAACTGTAGTACACGGTTTCTCAATGTTAGTTCTTGGGGCATAACAGTCGTTCAGGTAATTGAGAGAACCCCTGCTTAATCAAAGTTGAATAAATAGGGAGATCATTGTTACTGAGCTGCTTCTGCTTAAATAGAAATATCCTGAAAATAATGACCTATTAGTATGTCCAGAGGTCTGAAGCGGAGAATCAGTGATGTAGGTGGTTTTCCCCAGAATTTTACCCATTCTTAATGGGGTCTATTTAAAGCGGAACTATCACGCAAAATTAAAGTTAGCCCAAATAATTATGCACATAACGATAAGCATATCCATACTAGTATTATCCGGAATAAGTCAAGTGTTATTGACAAATCCAACTCGTTCTGAGACGGCCAGGCAAGCAGCCTGCTGTACAGGCATCTGTGCTCCTGTGCTGTCAGTCCCTTTCTGTACCTTAAAGGGATAGTAATACTTCGTTTTAACTTTATTTTATTTTGTAGGCATTAAAAAAACATGAAGAATGATACAAGTCTTATCTCTCAAACCTTTATGGTTTATGAGATATTCACAAGCAAAGTTCCCCTCCCCGCCCCTTTTACCTAGTGTAAGCCATCTCTTCTCAGATGTGAGTCTGGTTGTATGACAGTACAGATAACAGAAGGGGACAATTTTCTTTGTATGAAAACAATGAAAGCCCTTCCCCCCTTGACAAGTTTTTCAGCTTTTTCCATTATCTTAATTGAAGATTGTCCCTCTCTGCAGTCTACCTGGGCATCTCCCTTCTGATCTGGTTGAACAGGGGGGGGATACTTTGTTTGTGAATATCTCTTAAACCATAAAGGTTTCAGAGATAAGACTTATATCATTCTTCATGTTTTTTTAATGCCTACAAAATAAAATAAAGTTAAAATGAAGTATTACTATCCCTTTAAGGTACAATGCAGCGCCTCCTAGAGGAGACCGGGATGGACAGTACAGGTGTGCAGATGTCTCTTTGTCAAGATGTCTGAGCTGGTGCCTGCCTGACCATCTCAGAACAAGTTGGGTTTATCAATAACTCTCGAATTATCCCGTGTAAATACTATAATGGGTACGCTTATGGTTATGTGCGAAATTATTTGAGGGTAACTTTAATTTGGATGATAGTTCCGCTTTAAGAAAATAGAGTCTCAGGGCAAATAGCCAAGACACTTAAAAGGATAGTACAGTCTTAATTATATGAAAAGTAATATTGTAGGCCATAAAATAAGCAATCCATTGATACAATTCCTATTTCTCAAACCTTTATGGATTGAGAGATAGAGCGTTCTAAAGTTCCCCCCCTCCCTACCCTGTAAGCGGACAGCAAGAGTTCCTGGTCCAGGGACAGACAGGCAGCTCTTCAGCAGAGCCAAAATAGCCCAAATGAAAAATAAGTACTTAATTAGAACGGTCTACAAAGTGTGCTTGGTTTGCGGCTCTGGTTTGCAGCTCTGCTGAAGAGCCTCCTCGTGTCGGCCGACACAGATTTCCTTCTGTCAACTTTACAGCTGACATCAGGGAGACACAGAAATTGCATCAATGGATTTCTTATTTTATGGTCTACAATATTAATTATATAAAAAGAAAAACATTAATATCCCTTTAATTTATTAATGCATTTGACATCATCTGCATCTTTGGTGATGGGCTACAAAAAAAAAAAAGACGTAGAAACACATGCACTTTTAGATGCTTGAAACATTAATAACATGGCACACAGTTCATAGAACCAATAAGAATTTTATTAGCATTGCTATTTTTACTTTACTTTGCAAAAGCAATTTTATTAGCAATGCTGACTTTTCATAAAAACTATGCACATGTTTATTAGCACGGCTACAGCTTTTGAAGCAATGCCAAATTTATTAGCAATGTAAGGTTTCCTATAAACTATGATTTATTTATTTATTTATTTTTAAAGGTTCAAAATTACTTCTGTTATGGTAAGGCAAATGCAATAATAAATCGATATTTGTGTGCCAGAGAGGTATCCAACACATTGCACACAAAGGCAGGGGAGGGCTGGCCTGGGGGGCAAAGGGGCAATTGCCCCCTGGGCCAATCATATATCTGGGCTGGTGGGCCACTGACTCACTCAGACTCCCACTTGATGCTATAAACAGAGCTACACTAGTGATATCACAGAGCTTAGAATTGATTTGGCACTACACAAATGATACCACAGAGCTACAATCCAAACGGAGCTACACTAGTAGCATAAACCATTTCCCTTGTAAGCTCTACGGTGTCATTACTGTGACTCCATTACAATTGTATGGTCTGAGATATTGCTAGTCAGATCCATTTCAACTATAAGCTCTGTAGTATCACTAGTGTAGCCCCCTTTTAACTGGAAGCTATGTGGTATCACTAGTTTAGCTCAATTTCAGTTGTAAGCTATGTGGCAACACTAGTGTAGGTTCTCTTTAATTGTGGCTCCTTGGCAACACTTAGGCTGAGACGATGGGCTGAAATGATAGTAGAAATGGGCCAAATGATTTCAATTTCCCCCCAGGCCACAAGTTGCCAGCTCTCCCCTGCACAAAGGGTTGAATTAGCTTGCTGCATTATATTCAACATGTTACAGACCTCTCTAGCACAGCTGACGTTAAATGTAGCCATTCAAACTAAAAAAGGCCCCATTATGCAGATAATCGGATTTAACAGATGGCAATGCACTGAAAGATCTTGGTGTTCAGAGATTTACAAGAAATCCTTCAGGGATCCATCTTCCAACTCTGGATAATTTATCCTGTAACACTACCTCAGGTTGTGAAATGTTTATGGTCAATTGACCAAAGCTGTGAATAGGATGGTATAGCTGCCACAGAGGTTCTCAACCCGTGCCCTCAGTGGCCACTAACCGGCCAGGACTTAGGAATTTCCCTGCTAGAACACAAGTGTGTTGATCAGAGGCTCAGTCATAGTGATTAACTCACCTGTGCTCTTAAAAGGAAATTCTCAAATCCTGGCCTGTTAGTAGCCACTGAGGGTTGAGAACCACTGGTATAGCAACAGTGCCACTGTAAAATTTCAGGCCACTGAGATACTGCAGCTAAATAATTCAAGTCTGAGCTGCAAAAACTTTTGAATAAAACACCTCTCAGCAGTGGGAATACACTTGTTTTACCCAGGAGGATAAACTCAACAAAATCTATATTTTTTTACATAGTGACACTTAACCCTTTCAGTGCCAGAGGGGTATGCAATGCTCTGCAATGAGTTGCGTACCCCTCAGGCATTGAAAGGGTTAATATCCCTTTAAAGGGATAGTATTGCCATGTTTTTACAAACTGTAAAACTTGTTAGCATTAAAAAAAATAACATGAAATGCCCCCATTCCCATCTCTCAAACCTTTATGGTTTGAGAGATATTTGGGACAAAATGTCCCCCCTTCCTCCCCTTTCACTGACATAAGTGCTCATGAGCGATGGGAATGGGGGCATTTAGTTTTATTTTTAATGCCTACAAGATTACTGTTTGTAAAAACATGGCAATACTATCCCTTTAAAGGCCTTCTCCACTTTCTAAATCATAAGCCATGACATAGGAATCTCAGTGCTTTGGCTTATCCAACTCCTTGTATGCAAGACACTAAGGGCCGTATGTTTAAAAAAAATGTGGTGGCAAACCATTTGCACTATAGGGGAGAACTAAATATTCCCATTGATTTAAATAGGTGTTTAACCCCTTGAATGCATTGGAGACCTCTGTAGCATGCAAGGGGTTAAAATCCCCATTTAAATAAATGGGATTTTTTTAGTTCTCCACTATATTGCAAATGGTTTGCCCCAGAACTCCTCAACTTTTCTTTTGTATATACGCCCCTAAGTGCAAGTCAGTTTGACATCTGATGGCTTCTCTCTTCACTGGTCTTTTTCATCCAGAAAATAGAAGAGTAAAACATTTTTATGCTGCACATTGTAATAAAGTGTTGAAAATAAAGGGCATCCAGAGGTCATATAGTAAGACAGTCATTTTTCAATGTATTCATCACAAGGCATGAAGGGTGTGTGAGGGGGAGAAATTCCTTGTGGTTTTACTAGTAGTTAAAACCCAGGCATTTGGATCTATGGGGCCCCACTATTCTATACTTATGTCATGTAAATGCTCTGCGGAATTCCCATCTGCATTTTCCTGATCTTGTCTGAAGTGAACTACTCTATGGAATGCCTAGTCATAATAAGGCCGATGTATCACAAATAAATGAAGCAATTCTGGGGTAAGCCAACAACATCCATAGAGCACAAACAGAAATTCCTATTTGTTTAAATGGGGTAATGGTGAACCACTTGAATACACAAAAGGTCTCCAAAATAATGCTTTGCAATACACTGGTATCCTCTGCCATTCTTGGGGATAAAACCATGTGTGTGTATATATATTATTTTAATATACAATGGTATGTGTGATTAATCCGGACAGGCAGGCATCAACCATGCAAATAGGAAAAAGAAAATCGTATGAACTAGTGAAAATGTAGGAATTATCGGTAAAAACAATTGTTCTATAGGGAAGAATAAAAACATTGCCATGAATAAGAAGTATGATGTTCCAGGTGTTCCTGAATCCTGGTTGGATGATGCACATGGCTGGGCAGTCGATCTAGAGGGACAGCCACTTTTTAGGAAGGATCATGAAAATAAATAAATAAATTATATATAATAGGAGGAGCATGCCTCTACATAAAACATGCTTTAACCTAGTATAAGGTAAGCTGTTAATGAAAGGTCCAGTGTTAATGTACAGACCGGCTGACATACACACTGCGGCATACATAACAAATAAGATATTGATGGGATTTGCCAAGCTACACAATATTGGGGAGTTTGAAGAAGCCCAACTGCTACTGCAAATGGAAAAGGCTTCATGATAGGAAATGGGATATTTTAACTACCATCAAATTAACTGTCAAAATAACATTAATCTGTCTGAGGAAATACATACATACACGTGACTTTTTCAACTTCAACAGCTATGTATGTCACATACCAATGACGTCAAAACTAAAGCCCTTTTTATGTCCCTTGGTCATGATCCATCACGGTTTCCAGCAAACTCCCTTGCACTCTGGTTCAACCTTGGAGGTACTGTCCATTGAGGTGGACATGACAACTGCTAGAAGACCAAAGGATCTCAGACACTGCTCCCTGCACAGTCTTACCTTAAGTAGACCCATGCACTCTACCTGCATTAGTCTGGAAAAAAAAATCACAACTGTCATGTCTACCTCTATGGACATGACATCCAACACCAAGAGAATATGTTATTTCTTGAAGAAAAGTACAAGGGTAACATTCATAGAGGTTTTATGGATTTTCAGGTTATACTAAGAGTTGTGTGTGCCAGTTCTCCTTAAATATTGTTTATACAAGTTTGTATTGCAAAATGTAAAGTAGATAGTTTGTCTAGCTGTGGATTGCATATAAAAGCTGTACTTTTGGGCTTTTCTTGGATTACAATATTTAGTAGTTTGTACTACTCTGACCAAGTAGTAATCCAACAGTATCTGATCATACAAATGATGATGATGATGATGGAAACTTTAGCCCATCAACAGCTGCTGAACCACAGTTAACCACACCTGTTAAACATGGAAAGAAGTCAGCGGGTATTCGCAGAAACAGAAAATAATCTACAATGGCAGTTGTGTGGTCCAGGTGGTCCTGTGGCCTCACCTGACCCTCAAAACCATCTCCTGTGACCCTCAGTCTGTTCGCTGGTAAAGTGAGGAGAAGAAACTTTCCCTTTACTACACCATGCACGCCATTATTTTCAACCGAAAAAGAATAAATCCTATTTTACCACAGAGCATTCCTACGTTTACACTTTACTGCCCCTCCTTAGCCCTTTGGTGATAGAGAGGTCTAGCATCTAGCATCCACTGGGTTAATGTGCTTATTAAGAATGTTAAACCATCACATGTGACCCTTAGGTGGAGTTGAGAGCCTCATATATGGACTTTGAGTTGAAACTAGCTGACTACCCTTGTTCTATGAGCCTCACAACAAAGATTCAATATGTGCGAGAGTGGGTCCATAAAGGGGGGAAGGGCAATGTGAAGTACTCCAACGGCTGCCGGACTACAAATCCCATCATCCCCTGCCAGCTGTTCCCTGCAGACAATCAGAAATAACAAGAGGATAGAACAGAAAATTACATCTATTTTATAGTACCTGTTCTAATTTGTATAATTGATGCATTATTACCATACTTGAACTGTTGTGTAAGGCCAGATAATAAATCAGGTCAGGCCAACAGGAATGGTGTTATACTTTTTTTTTTTTTTTTTTTTTTTTATATATCTTGGTGAGTAATAAAGAGTACATTTTTATTGTAATTTTATACCCCAGGTGCCCATATCACAAGAGCACTGAACTTGTCCCCTTATTGTTTAGTCTATAGGGTACAACGGGGTAAAACTCTGCTCTGTTGAACCATAACATAGACATAATACCCTGTTCTATCTTCTTGTTATTTCTGATTGTATCTAGTTGTAAATATTTGGATCTGTGGAGCACTTTTTGTTCCTAAATGCTAATACATATATTAAACTGCTGACTGGTAAGGGATGATGGGAGTTGTAGTCTGGTAGCAGAGTAGTGTCTAACTTTTTGCTGCATCTCTCTCAGGGAATATAAAGAAAGAGAAGTTATTTTATTTTTCTTTCCTCAATGTTGCAATTTACTTCAGACAGCATTACAGGATGGGCACAGCAAATATTTCCTCACACAGCAATATTGTATTACAATGTGACAAAAATATTTAAATGAATCAGCTTGTCTCACTTAACATGCTGATCCTGTCTGGTCTGAGGTAATGATTACCTGGAACAAGACTAAAGCAACACCCAGGATTCAACGCTAGTGACAAATATGACATTAATGCAGTTCCCTAGGATGAAGAACGCTCCAGAAACATATTAAAAAAAGATCTAAAACAAACATCAAAGGCCTTATGTAAGAGCAGCAGTTCTTGGGTAAACCAACTATGCCATAGGGTACATATACTAATTCCTCAAATGCCCATTTTAACTCCCTGAATGCCACAAAGGTGTCCAATACATTGCCTGACAATGCATTAGAGCCCTCTCTGCCATTGAAGTGGTGCGCAACACACTAAAAAGCAATGTGCTGGGCACCCCTCTGGCACTCAAAAGGTTAATCAATGGGAATATTTATCCCCAACACTGCCCTCCCCCCACAGTACAGGTTGCTTACTCCTCTTCTGTTTTGAGCATAAGGCTCCAAACCTGCAGGACTGACAACCTTCAGATTTACTGACACATGATAAAAAATTATCTAAAATTGGGAACTTAACCCTTTGACTGCCAGAGAGGTACGCTCAGCACGTGTTGCGTACCCCTCTGGCAGTCAAAGGGTTAAAAAAATTGTAGTGACAAATGTGTCAGAAAAAGAGGACAGTCTAGAATTTTTTTCCAAACAAACATAAAATAATAATTTACTGTATAAGTTACCTAAGAAGAAGTGGTTTTTACTCCACAAGAGTAACTGCACAGGGTGCAGAAGATGCAGTTCTGACCAGGCCTGGCATCAAAGGAGGCCTATTATCATGCAACCCCTTACAAATCAGACCAATTTGCTTTCTTCACTGGCGACTAGTGAAATAATCATGCACTCACTCACTCTCATTCATGCATGCACACACGCATGCATTCACACATGCTGCCAGCCAGTAAGATGAGAATAGCATTGGTGAGCACATTCGCTTTCCTTCATTAATCCTTAGAGCCTCACTAGCAAAAACAATGGACACCCCTCTGGCACTAATAAGGTTATTGATCCGTGTGAGTCATAAATCATGATGCAGCAGCTCCCTGGAGTTACAAAGCAATTACATTATCTCTATGTATTTCCTTTCATGAAAAGGCTTGCAAAGACCTTCTGGTGTTGAGATGGGCCCAGCCTCTGATTTTGTCATGGGACTCAGTACAGAAGGGTCTATTTACTCCTCAGTTTTACTGGAGTGAAAAACTACAATTTCAAATGAAACCCTAAAAATCAAACCTCTTACCCAATAAGTGCCAGTGGTACCCAACTCAAGGAGGGTTATGCACTAGGGTGTGATAATGAGGGGATAATGCAGAGAATTTCTCCAGTCATGTCTCCAATTCCTATGTTATTCTATGGAACAAATGCATTAACATTTCTCCAACTTTGGAGCTCTTAGTGCATACACACCACAGAATAACAGCTATAAACAGCAAGTTTATGTCAAAGACAATACTTTGATGGGGAATGCACCCAAAAAGCTATTTGCTTTTGTTTTTTTGGTTAGTACCCTTCTCCTTCAAGACTTCTTAGATTTTACTTGGGGAAATACCAGGTCATACCATCAACAAAAATGTCATCTTCTCATAGAATGTTCAGTTGTAACATTAGTGACACCTACCCTGCTGGAAATGTCTCAGTGTATCCCATATGGAAAGGATGGTCAATGTGAGGCCCTTCAGCTATTTGCTGGATTGCTTCACATTGCCCAATCATGCAGTATATCACGTTGCCATGCAGAGACAGCAAAATAAGTAGGGTACAGAGAAGAGAGATTCCTCAAGGGTAGACAGTTATCCCCCCCCCATCAGTTTTTAACCCTTTGAGTGCCAGAGGGTTATGCACCGCATTGTGAAGCAGTGCGTTGTGTACCCCTTTGGCACCCAAAGGGTTGAGAGGCAAGTTCTTTTTAATCTCTTGGTGCTAAAGGAACCTCCAGTGCATTGCAATAACTCTAGATCCCAAGGTGGTTACTATTATTTTTTACGTGTTAAATATTTTTTTTTGTCTAAATTTACTTTTACCTTGATTATAGAATTGCTTTTTGCTATGCTCTGCCATCTGTTGTGACTGTAATTATGCCATCTAGGATCCACTATACGGATGGCTGTGGTAGTGTGAAGGTAGAATACCCTTCCCCTCAAATCTACTGCACATAAAGTCACTTTACTGCTCCAAATCATCCTGCTGTTTAACAAGTTATCAAGATATTACATGGCACACGACTACAGGTGGGGTCCAGCAGTGCAATATACCACGGATATGTGGTTTATTCATCATGTTGATGATAGATAGATCAATATATTGAGCCACAAAAGGTGCAGTCATGTAATAAAGCATAAGCCTGAGAAAAGATAATAGTAATATACAGAGCACATTCACAGGGCTTTCAGTGAATCAGACAGCGAAAGGGAAAGAAAACGGTAAAATCTTAATCTAACTAAAGAACTGTCCATGTGCTACTGATTACCTCTAAGCTGCTCCTGAAGAATTTTGGCTCTGGTTTTATGAGGGTTTCGGACATCATTCCCAGTTCCTGATCAGAGGAAGCATTTTGAAGCTGCTATCCTCCTCATCTTCAAAATACAGGTCCGGATCATCCATTTGACTGGTTATTAACCTCTGAAGTACCAGAGAACTGGGCTCATGAACAGTCACTTTAGATAGATTAAGGGCCATATGTTCAAAGGGATAACAACAAAAGAATGTCGTATGAAAGACAAAAATAAGTCATTGTATGTATGAACGACATATTTTCTATAGTGTATACAACAAAAAACAATGTTCACTGTGTACGACACCACTCCAGAACTGACGGGCAAGGGGCGTGGCAAGGGCGTGGTTAAATTATCCTCCAGTGTCATATAGAGGAAAAGAAAATTTGTTGTAACTAACGACAAAAAAATGTTTTACAAAAGACAAAATTTGTACATTAAGAAAAAAGTGGAGGGAATGAGAATTTTTTGTCTTTAGTTAAGACATTTTTGTCGTTAGTAAAGACATTTCTAAAGACATTTTTGTCTTTAAGACTTTTGTTGTTCCATAAGACAATTTCAGTCAGGACAAACAACATATTTCCAATCACAACCGACACTCTCTGAAAATATTAATGATCCCAACAACAGTGAACTTTGAAAAGTCGTTACAAATGACAAACGCTAGTTCACTACTTCTTTGAACATATGGCCCTAAGATTTTAGAGTTTACAGTTACTTGAATTTTATTCACATTTTCAACAAACAAGTCCTAGTGTTTCAGTTTGTTCAGGTCTGTATCAGGGCCTAATGAAAGTGTAAATTGATATAAAAATGTTGACAATTTTTTGTTTAAAATGTGAATAAAATTCAGTTTGATTCACTGAAAGCTGTGTTTGCAATTTCTATGCTCACTCTCTGTAAATAAAGTATTAAGTATTATGTATATAATTATCAGCAGCAGTCATTGTTGATTCAATGCAGGATGATGGCCTCCTCAGCAAGCATCCAACAACTTCAGTCCTGAGCCTTTTGTTGCCACTGTGTACCAACAAATTTGGTAATTTCATCTACCCATCTTGTCTTTGGTAGTCTTCTTGGGCGTTTAGTATTGAGTGGAATCCATTCAAAAACATTTTGGTCCATCTACCATAAGGTCTTCTTGCTATGTGGCCTGTCCATTTCCATTTCAGGAGCTTTAATCTTTCACTGACATCATAGACCTTTGTTTGCGGACGAATCCATGCACATGTTTTTTGGTCTCTTGTTATTTAGATTATATGCTCACAGATTGGTTCTCTTACTGTTGAGTCCAGTGCGGTTTCTTGGTGCCAATTTTAACTGTGTGATGGGTATATAAAGTCTGTATTTTGAATGTGGTGTATTCTTGATAAAGGCTACTGGTGCTGGCCGAAACGTTGATTAACTACTTGTGTTTCATTGCAAAAAAGGTTCCTGTGAGTGCTTTCCATATTCCTGTATTGTATTTTCTGATTCTTCATCGGAGGAGCACCCAGAACACTGTTTCTGCAAACAGTGAATGCATCCCATGTTGAGCATTCAGGCCTGGCTGCTAGCCACAAAAGTAGCAGCAGCACTTCAGGATCTTGATAGAGGAGCCGAACTATGCAGAATTATGGCTTTTATCAACGTCTAGCCAAAACCTTGGTCTAATATAAAAGGCACCTTCATCTCCTCTATCAAATTCCTGTGAATTCTGTTACCTTGTTGAACTATATTATGTTCATTATTGATATTTTTTTTAATAATGCTTATACATAGAATAGGTAGATTTTAGAAGAGAATTTCCTGTCATTAGTTAAGGATTCTTAAAATAGTTACCTTTATATGAAGAAATATTATTTCCTCTTCTTTCACTGACGCCAACTGTAATGCACTGCTTTCATCAGAGGAAGTAAGCTGTACTTTTTTCCCCTTCAAAAGAACATTCTTTGCACATTGGACCCAAAGGTCAAATGTGATTTGGTTAAATATTGTCTCACAAATTAGATGGAGATAATTCTGGAAATGGATGTTCTATCACTTTTACCATGTGATATGTAAAGGTACCAAACAACATTTTGTGAAGCTCTCAGTTTGGATCAGTTTCAGTACCTGGGTGAAATATCTTAAATACACCACGGCTTTAACACTGAGTCAGAGGTATCCAACAAAAAAAAGTATCAAAGGGTTAATCCTTTAATGATCTGAGGGGAGTGCAACTCCTGTATCTGAAGCTCTCATGATTTAACCTTTAGACATACTTCCTCTTTCTGCCCCTCGTTGGCCATTTTCCACTATTTCAAAGAACCTGACAGCCCTCTCCCACCTACCTATGAGAAGTTCCAAAACGTGTTCCTAAAGTAGTTATTTGTAGATAACAGGGTAAAAAGTCTTTAAGAAAATGTACAGTTCTTATCAAAATTCTCAACGCACACTTTTCCCCCTCAGAAGTGACAGAAGGTTGTTTGGTGCTTAGCACAATCCTTTAACACTCAAACGGCTAAATGTTTGAAAGGAAAAGGATGGATGATTTTCTTTTTCCTAGGCCTTTCTAGGCATCAGCTGCTCTAATACCAAATTGCCGTTTTGGCAGCTAACGGATAGTTATTTACACAGAGCAAGCACAGCAAAACTGTTGTACCTCCAGCTATTAGGAACTACAAAACCCACTATCCCCAGGCACTTATTAATTGGTTAGGGATGATGAGAGTTATAGTCCCCAGCAGACAGTTAAAAGGTCCAACAATGGATTATACTCAAAATAGGGTTGCCAGCCAGAGGACACATATGATAAATGCCTGCAGCAGGGCTCCAGCAGTTAATTACTAGGTTCACACATATCACTGACTCAGGCATTTTTCATGTGTCCCCTCTTGTAACCCTTTGAGTGCCAGAGGGGTATGCAATGCATTGGAAACTTCTCTGGCATTCAAAGGGATGATCTAGTAACCCTACCCCAGACAGAGTTTCCTAATTCAGTCAATTTCTGCCAAACCGACTTAAAAAAAAAAAAAAAAAAATTACCCAAGCATTCCAGCTAGTCGCTCTATTTAGTTACTTTTTATCCAAACTTGTATGGGGTGATAGTTTCCCTTTAAAGTTCAGAAGAGAATTTTCCATAAATGTATTTGGTGCACATGATTGGTAGTAAGGGTTATTTCGATTATGGCAGGGTGTCATCTACTAATGATTGATGGATTTGATCCCTCACTCCACTTAGTTATGCTCTCACAATCCAACATACACTGCTGTCATCCCAGCCTTGTTTCACTGCTTGCAGTTCCTGACCCCAACATACCCTGTGAGACCTCTCTAGCACTGAACGGTTTAAAATCCCCACTTAAAGCAACACAACTTTTTATTTTAGCTCTGTGGTGCATTTTGCTTGCTGCAAAACTACACACTTTAAGAAAAGTGGTGCAATGCTTGAGCAAACCAACTGCACCAATTTGAACACTTGGAAAAACTAAGGAAATTCAATGGCAAACTGTTTGTTAAATCATAGAGGAATTCTCATTAAAATGTACAAAAGTTGGGGAAATATTCAGGTTACTTTCTTCCAGCATAACTCCAAACTATATGTGCTTTGCTGATGACATGAGATATGACATCACAAATGACATCATCAATGATATCCTGATGACATAACACAACATCCTGATTATTTCTAAACAGCTGAAAGACTGCCAGTATAACATTTCAGCTAACCTTTCAACAGTGGCAATGCATCCAAACTAATGCACATTACTCCAAAGTACTATAATAATGCTACTGCAATACCTACCACCAAAAGTATGCCTATGATCAAAGTAATGCTTAAAGGGATAGTAATGTTTCATAATAAAAGTAGCTCTAATTAATCATCATAGTATTTGGACTTTGCAGAGTGTTATTTCAATTCTGTCAGAGTTGTACTTCAAAAGTAATTCAATGACAAAATATCCCCCTCATTCCCCTTTTACTGATGTAACACTGCTCAGCCATAGCAGAAGGGAGGTGCCCAGGTGGATTGCAGAGAGGGACAATCTTCAATTACTGATCACGTGGGGCGGCACATCGAAAGGAGGACTGAAAGAGATCGCTCCGGTCTTGGAGCGATCAATTTCAGTCCACGGTATTACTGCAGGAGCGCGGTGAGTAAAAGTACGTGACGTACCAGGACCGTCACTGGTCCTTAAGTACCGGACCAGCGTGACGGTCTGGGTACGTCACAGGACGCGAAGGGGATAATGCCTACAAAATAAAATAAAGATAAAACAAAGTATTACTATCCCTTTAACTAGCAGTACAAAAAATTGTCAAATTTCCCCCATTTAACAACTCATACTGTTAAGAAGGTTGCAGAGTCCAACAGAATGATTATCTAGTCACAAAAACTACAATAAATAACAGCATAAAATGTCCACAAATCTCAATACATTAACAGCACTGCACAACATCACCCACCACTGACACCACAAGTTGGAACAGACCTGTTACTTGTCAGTGTCACTGATGAAATATTTCTGATAGTCTGAATAACCTGTTTTTTTTTTTTTTTTGTGATTTTGAGCAAGGACTTAACGGTGGCATTAACAAAAGTATATACTGCAGTGAAATAGCCCACTCACGATAATCAGGATAAATATAAGGGTGCGTGTAATATAAATGAAATGTTAAAAAGAAACAACACTCACTGGACTTCAAACATGGGTGAATATTGAGAAAAAAAAAGTTTTTTTTTTATTTAGAAGTCACCATTTCAGTTGTTACTGCCATCTGCCGTTAGTCTTGAGGAAGGTGGCAGTGACCACCGAAACGTTCGCTTTTAAAGAAATCACTTATTTTTTCAGTAATCACCCATGTTTAAATTACAGTGAGAACTGTATTTTGGAATTCTTCATTTATATTACTTGCACCCGGGCATTTATCCCGATTACCATGAATACATCCTTTCACTACAGTATATAACTGCACTCATGTTAAGTTGTTGGCTTGGTCCTCTTGTTTGAAGCCTGGAATGTATCTATATGCTGTATTATACTGTATGTAAAAATGTATACACAATAAAGATTTTTCAGCTGAGTAAAACATGGGTAACCTAACCACTGGAAGACACACACACACACACACACACACACACACACACACTATTTTTATTTCTTTATTATTTTATTGCCATTCAACACTAATTTTAAATAAAAAAGGTCTCCCTGTAAAGTAATGAAAAAAATAAATTACATAAGTAAATTACATTATGCAATTTCTGTCTAACCTCATTCACAGCTCAACTGCAGTCCCAGACAGTTACATTCAAAGAAATACACATTTCAGGAATGTTATTGGTAATTAATCCCCATTCTGCATTGCTTTATGCCACATGTCAGGTTGCAGGCGCACAATATTATTATTCTTACAATTATTGCTTGCTATGTAAGCGTAGCTGCTAATAAGAAACACATGCTTACCATATGACCAGGTGGCTCACTAAGGCATAACTAAGAAATATTGTTCATCCCTGGCTCCAAGGAACTTTACAGAGCTCTGTAAAACTATACTGCTTTATTTTTCCTCTAAATATCATTTTATGTTTTATCATAAATTTATAGATACTTTAACTTTTTGAACACCAGAGGGTTTCATTTCTGTTCATTAACACTACCATAAAAGGAAATCTTATTTAACTTAAAATTTAGCACCCCCCTCCAATTTACCTTAACTCTTTGAGTGCCAGAGGGGTACGCAACACATTGCAGAGCGTTAATCTAGGAAGAAATTGTAATGGCCACTAAGAAATCAATTCTGTTTGAATTGTTTCCCTAAAATTAGGTCTTTAACCCTTTCAAGAAAGGGGTATGCAACATATTGCTTCACACTGCATTGTGCACCTCCTCTGATCCTTCAAGGGTTAATTAATGCTTTGCTATCACTTCCAAGGACCCACTGAAGTTTTTCTTGAGAAAACCAACTGCACCATAGGGGACAAATAAAAATACCTGGGATTTTAACCCTAATGCACTGGAGAGCTCTTGAGCGGTTAAAGGGTTAAAAAGATCTATTCAAGTAATTGGGAATTTAGGATTTTTTTGTTCACTGTGTTGCAGTTGGTTTGCTCCAGAACAACTCTAGTTTGCTTTTATAAATACAGGCCTTGGTTTTCTGTTGCAGGACTTCAGGAACCAAACTCCTCCCACTAAACGATTCTTATGGATTCCCACAGCTAACAATCATCCAGCACTAAAGATTCATTTTGGTGAGGCAATCCAGGCAGCATAGATTCACAATGGGCATTAGGATTTTCTGTGGGCAGTTATAAGGATGTGTTCCTGAGATTGTTGAATTATTCTTCCTTAAAGTTCTCCAGAACATAGAATCTAGGCAATATTTCCCTGTTACTCTAACCCAGGGGCGTTCCATCTGGTCCACAACCCTTAACGAGATATAAAAGACTAGTGTAAAAGCCAGTGTTCACGTGCCAAGGTCCAGGTGATGTTAAGAGGCCGGTCCTGCTCTGCGTCCTGCTGCCGACGCAGTCATGCTTTGCAATGTGTTGCGTACCCCTCTGGCACTCTAAGGGTTAAGAGGCTGGTCCTGCTCTGAGCCCTGCTACCGAAGCAGTCATGCACTGTAGAGACTGCCCGAAAGCACAGAATGCTCCCAGCACAGAACTCCCAGCATTGTGCGCATTCGGGCAATCTCTACTGCGCATGACGGCTTCTGACAAACATCCTAGTAAATTATTATATAGGATATAACTGCCTGTACACATGCACACACACAAGACAAACAGGACATCTCCCTCTGCCATTCTGGTAGAAAAAGCACAAATTTAGAGACTAAAGAAGCAGTTTATTACTCTAGATCATCAAGTAGTAAACACCGGACTCTCACACAGAGATTGGCCATTCACCCTGAGAGTTGGGCCAAAACCCTCCGTGTCAAACCCTGAGAGTTCCCAGTATGGCAATAAGTTGGATAACTGTTTAGCATCCAAGAGGTTACGTAACCAACATACAACTACACAAAGTAACCTTACAAATAAAATATAAAACAAAAAACCCTTTACACCTAAAATTGTAATCACACTCCAATTATTTTGCTGAAATTTCATCAGCCATGTGCATTCTGCTGTGAGATTGAGCAAAAACAACACTTTCTGGTTTTCCGCTAATTATAGCTGCTGACCTGGCTTCCTGACTCTGATGACCTTTAACCACTGCAGACATTGAGTAGAAAACCCCATAGCACAGTTCAGAGACTTTTGTTAGTTACTGCTACAGGTTACAGGTTAGCAAAGTAGGTTAACATAACCGCCTGAGAATGGATACTGAAAATCTCAAAGTAGTAGGCCAACAAATCTCAAGTACCAATTTCCCTGTTCTGTTCATTCATTTATTTGCGCAAATGTAAAAAAAAAAAAAAAAAAAAAAGAAATCCAGACTGCCATATTTTTCTATGAGAAAAGCACGTTAGTTGCAGATTCTTCATATTAGTTCCTCACAAATGCATGAAGTTCCTGTATGTCACTAATGAAGAACCATTTTGTTAATTCTCTTAAGGGTATTACCAACATGAGTCAACTGGTTCAACAAAATTCAAGTCAGAAGTTCCCTAATATAGACTCTTGGAATAATGAAATAAAAATAAAATCAAGAACCAATATTTTATTTAATACTTACTTTGAATGCTGTTAAAATGAAAGTAAAATCAAAGGATACCTGAAGGATCTGTCATTAGGAAAACTGCCATTTTGTGCTCTGATGTCATGGCACTATATATTATTGATCTGCGGGCAGGTCAACAATAGTCTGTTACTTTCTAACAAATAGATGATTTTGAGAGAGCTTTCAAAAACACCAAAAGTTTAGGTTTCTGCAAAAGAAAAGAAAAAAACAGGATGCGCTCCTGGTGTAATATCTTCAAACAAAATTCCACCACCTTTCACCGTAATCAAGTACACTCACAAGAATAGTTGCTGAACTGAACACGTATGTGTAACCCAGCACCCAAGCAGGGACGGGTAAAGTACCCTGCAAGTTTTATTAGTTGATTGCTGACATAAGTCAGATAGTCAACAATATTAAATTGTGAGTGTATATCTCTTTTTGATAGCACAAATAATATTAAGATACATTGGATAATATACTATTGGCTCTCCTCCTGTTTTTTGTTTGTTTTACAATAGTTTAGGTTTATACTTTTTTTTTTTGTAATTTACATCAAATCGTTTAACCCCTTAAGGAACAGCGGTCCCGGGGTGTGTGGGCCTTTAAGGACCAGATAGGGAAGTTTGACGTGCCGTCCCACCAAACGAGGGACTGAAAGAGATCGCTCCGGTCATGGAGCGATCATCTTCAGACCCCGGCATTAATCACCGCGTGCCAGGACCGTCACTGGTCCATAACCCCTTAAGGACCAGCCGCGCATGCACGCAGCGGACACTTAAGGACCACGGAGTATTTTTTTTTTTTTTTTTTTAAAGAATCTGATTCCGGACTCCCCGAACGGCGTGCAGCCATGCAGGGAGCCCGGAATTCCATGATGGTCCAGCACCGTCATGGGTCCTTAGGGGTATAACAACCCATGACAGTCCAGGACCATCATCGGTCCTTAAGGGGTTTTAAGTGCCAGACCAGTGTGACTGTCCGGGTACGTCATCGAACGAGAAGGGGTTAAGATGCATTTTGCTTTATTTATTTGGATAGTGTAAGTCTAGTGTAATGCCTTTTCCTACCAGGAAGTACTAGCTAATTCAGATAAACGGACAAATAAAGCTATATATCGCAAACCATTGTTTGAAATCATAAACGTCTACCAAGAATATAGGTGCTTTTGAAAGCTCTTTCGGATTTATCCATTTGTTAAACTGACAGTTCAAAGGAAAGTCTCAAAGGAAATGAACAAAAGCATCAAATACAATACCTCACATATAATATATCATCAAGCTACTTAAGGGAACTGTATTACATTAGGGTCAATTTGGTATACACTGGCAGTGGAAGTCAATTTATGTACCTCCAAATGTCACACACTACAACTCCCATCATTTTCAACTAGATACTGGCTGGTTTGGGATGATGGGTTTTGTAACCCCAACAGCTGGAGGTCCAATAATTGACTACTGATACATTAGAGGAAGCAAAAGTAGCTTGTAATTCAAATGCAGCCTGTCACTTTGCAGTCCCTGATACAAAATATGTTATATTCACCAAGTAATGCTTTTATTCAAAGGGGACCTGTCACCTTGAACTGATTTTATTTATTTTTTTGTAAACTTCACTCAAAACTACCCTTGAATTAGGTCAGCCAAAAGGGCAGTAGGTGACTTTCTTAGAAGATCTCAATACTTGAATTTTCTGAGGAGGAAAGTCATCAGTTCAGCACCGTATACAGAGTTCTTGTTGAACGTAGTCATGGTGATTCAACGCTTCCCAAAAAGCCGCTCAATGGCAGGCTGTGACTTCACGTCCACCCGCTGTATTGCGCAGTTCCAGCAGTGGCAGTAAGCATCATACCTATCTAGAGGCAACTAGAAAGGACACCTCTTCTTCTCACACATTCCTGCTATAGGGCTATCTAGCTTTATAAAGGAGGGTTGCAGTTGTGCCCTCAAAGAGGACCCAACCAGCTCTATTTTTTTTGTGTATGGTTACCCAGAACATAAGGCAACATGCCAAGGTCAAGTCACCTATAACCAACAGAAGAGGTGGCAGCACAATGAGACAAGACACCATATGTGACTAGGACCCATTAGCCATGTGTACTGCAGAGTATATGACTCTTTAAGAGCATAAATCTCAGTGTTTGTAGTTCTCCACTGCTTGAGTGACAGTCTTTGGCTATACCAATATTAAAGCATTGTGATTGTCAAAAGGGCCTCAGTTAAACATATATAATGTATGTACATATATGTACTACATAAATTTAAGTGTGTACGTAGTTATCACCACCACTACGGGTGGCGGGCACACTGTTGAATTTCTCCATGGGCTCCATATCTTTTTGGAACCTAGAAATGCCCTGGATAAAACCACACCTGTTCAGGATGCTGGAAGACTGGGGTTATGGTTTAAAGGAGCAGTAAACTTTTTTTATGAAAAAATATATATTGTAGGGCTTTTCCTACTGAGTAAAATAAGGGTACTCCCACTGCTGAGAGATTTATATTTCCAGAGTTATTACAGTTTAAACCCATGTTTTTTTACATTAGCAGTGCCCTCTAGTGGTCAAATTCTAATTAGATTTCCTGTTAGATTCTAATGGAGAGGAAAGTCAGAAAAGTCAGAGACATACAGTTCTCCATAGAATGTGATAGAAACTGCCTGTCACTTCCTGTCAGTTAGAACTGTCAGGAAGTAAACACAGTAAATTCACTTCCTGGTTATTTAAACTGCTATAAATTTTGAATAAAACATCTGACAGCAGTGGGAGTGACATTGTTTTATTCAGCAGGAAAAGATCTATACAATTTGTGTTTTTATAAAAATAAGTTTACTGCTCCTTTAAGTGAGAAAATCTTGCTCAGAGAAAAACACTTCCATGTTATTCTATGAAACCATCTTTTCAAACAGGAGAGATCTTTCCGTGCACAGGCTCCGTAGAATATCATAGGTGTGTGTCTCCTTGGAGACCTTATCCCACCTTAATCTGCCCAGTGTATCACTCCCCTGGATTGGATCATTTCTGGATAGCTTGCAGAGCATATAAACTCCTACTAGGACGCTGATGTAGGACCAAGAACTACATTCTGGAGCAATCCAACTCCAAACCCTAGGGGACTGCACGATATAGAATAAAGTGACATTGATCTGAAAATGCCTTTTAACCCCTTGAATGCTAAAAGTAACCCCCACCACATTACAATTACTATGTATTACAGACTTCTTTAGCATTTGACTTTAGGAGTTAACCCTTTGAGTGCCAGAGGGGTGTTGCACACCCCTCTGGCACTCTGAGGTAAGGCAATAGGAATTGTATGTTTTTTCCCCATTATGTTACTTGGTTTGCTCCTAAGTTGCTCCTCTTTTTTTGGTGCACATGGCCTTCAGCTACTTATTCTGCAGACAGTTCCACCAAACAACAAAAGGCCTAAGTCTGGTTGTCCTAATCTAATTAGAACCTAGGTGTTTTTACTTTAATACAGTATGGGGTTTTGTCCCATTTCTGGATCATATCAGTCTGTGTCTGGTTTGCAGATCATGTAGGTAAAGTGCACACGTTCCATTGCTTACATTCCTTCGCAGTACTACTGAGCAACATGTGGTGGCTGGTACCTGCTGTATACCTTCCAGGCGTTTTAATGAGAGGTACAGGCATCTCCTGAGAAAGGAAATACATCAAAGACCTTTCTTAAAAGGACCCTTTTTTAAGTGTCCCAACCAGGGCCCAGGTTTATTATCCTGAGGTTAGGAAAGTTAACACAGCTGCTACACATGCCATCAAAGGAAACCACAAGAAGCTTGGAAGTAAATTTACTGCACAGAACCTTACATAATTTAGCACTTTTTTCCTTTTATTTAGATTTTCCACATACACCATATCTAAAAACACTCAGCCCCACAGTAAATACATAAATAAAGCAAGCCTCAGTTATGCCACTGACTCATAATATCCTGATTTAACCCTCTGAGTGCAAGAGAGGTAACCCAATTCATTGCTTTGCCACCCGTTGGATACCTAGCTGACATTCAGGGTGTTAAAGGGAAAAATATCACCCTCGTAAGAACTTTGTGATTGCAAGAAAATACTTAACGTCCCCTATGACTTTTGCCCTTGTGCCTTATAGTCTGCTTATTGCACATTTTAACCCTTTATATTTGCTTTGCAATGCATTATGCTCCCCTCTGGCACTCAAAGGGTTAGTAATATCTTTATTAAATAAACAAAATATTTTAGCTATTACAAAATAAATGGTCCAAGTCCCATCTCCCAAATATTTATGGTTTGAGAAATATAACGTTATAAAGTTCCCCCTCCCTCCCCTTGCACTGACGTCAGCTGTAAGTTGACAGCAGGAGATCCTGGTCTCGGGACCGGCCAGCGGCTCTTCAGCAGAGCCGAAATAACGTAATCTAAAAAGAACTACTTAATTGGAACATTCTACGAAGTATGCTTGCAAACAAGGCAGGCACACTTTGTAGACCATTCCAATGAAGTATTTCTTTATAGACTCCGGTATTTTGGCTCTGCTTAAGAAGGCTGACTCGAATCTCCTCCTGTCAGCTTTACAGCGGACATCAGTGCAAGGGGAAGGAAGGGGAACTTTAAAATGTTCTCTCTCTCTCCATAAAGGTTTGAGAGATGGGACTTGGATCATTTATTTTATTTTTGTAATAGCTACAATATTTTGTTTAGTTTAATAAAGACATTACTAACACTTTAAGGATTAAGCAGCAGCCGTCATGCCTGTCTCCATGGGATATCATGACATGATATCAAGGACTGGTCGAGGCCATTATTTCTTAAACAAAAGCACATTGGTAACATTTATAGGAGCCATTAGGATTTCCTGGCCATAGCAATGAGTTAGGCGTTATTATGAAGGTGTTTGTTTCTCCCATAGCAGCATACTTTCCAATTCCCTTTAACTCAGGCAGTGGGCAAAGACAGGACTGACTTTTGTCGTTACTCAATATTAGCATGGGTTATACATACTTGGAGAGGTCACCAGTGCATGAGTTAAGGACCAGTGGGGTAATTGTGTGTATTTATATCTTTGTTTGTACAGATACATGCATACACATTGTTTCTTTTGCCATTGTGAAATGCAATGTATGGAGGAGCAAGTACTATCCAAATAAAAATGTTAGCATTTGCAAAGGAATCTCAGCCTAACCCTTGCTCTTAGAGACTACACTTTGTATTTCATGCACTAAGGCTAGGTTCACACAGGTAAGGATTTAAAAAAACAAAGAAAAAAAAATATTTTAACATTGAACCCTATGGTGCTGTTCACATAGGCAATTTAGTGCAATCAAAACAGAAGGCATCCAGGATCCAGCAGGCCTGATCTGCTCAGCGGCTTGCAAGCATACCTGGGAAGTTTCAAAAGTAGCTGACCCTGAGATCTTGAAAATATTAACCCTTCAAAGTTTTCCATAATATAGATCAGTAGAGAGCAACCTGAGGCCCTGCAGCTGTCCATGTCTACAATGGCCATTATGCCAGCTAGCAGAAGTGATGGGAATTGTGAACAGCTGGAGGGCCTCGGATCTCCACCACTAATATAGATTCTTTGCAATAGGTGCCAGTTTGCTCTAATCCAGAAATGAGCCAATCAGTCCCTGAGCAAACACCATACCTCCCAAGTGTCCCTCTTTTAGACCTAAATCCCTCTTTCCCACCCTGATGTCCCTCTTTTTAGTAGATCAGACTGTGTTGTGTGTATATAAGTGTATCATATTGCTCTACAGCAATAAAACTCACATTAATGTGTGTTTAAACTTCAGTACATGTGTTTATAAATTAATCTGTGTAAATAAAATACTTTGGTCTTGTTCTAAATCAGTTATTCAGTTATACAAGGAGGAGTCAACAGGTCATGAAGTAGCTTAAAAATTCTTGGTAATGCCCCGCCCACCAGTCACTCCCTCAGAAACACCCCTTATAACACAAGTGTCCCTCTTTGGCAATTTGAAATGTTGGGAGGAATGAAACATTAACATGCTTCATATCTTTCCATGTCTTCCAGGACCTTCTTCTGGTTGCAGTCCACTCCCCCTTTTCTATGTTAGAAGGAGCTAGGAGTCCATACTCTGGACAATCTTTAGTCTGACAATGGTATTGTGTCCTTTGACTCTCTGTGTCGGAATTACTAGCTCCCTCCTAGAGGCAACTGGCAATAACAACATAATTTCCTACTACAACTAGTGGCCTTGGGCTACAAGGATGAGGACGTCTCCACCTTAAATTTCTTTCAAAAGCAGATAAACTATTAAATGCGTTACCATCTCCAGCTAAGCCTTGGCATTTTAAGCAATGGGAGGAGAAACTGGGGATATGCTGGCCTCACTTTCAATGCCTTACTATATTTAAATGTCTTCTAACTAGCGTGCCCGATGTCCCCCATAAGAAAACAAACTTTTAATTTCTCACTATATGCTATTAAACCCCTCAAAGATTATTTATTTATAAAATGTGTTACCAGGAAGAATAAAAACTAAGATTTTGATCGTTTTCAAGTATGTCCTGGAGAGTTTTTACAGTAAAAATGTCTCCATATTTACACAAATAGAGAAACAATTATATATACACACATACACACAAATATACATAATAAAAATGTATATACAGTTACATATTGTTTGTATGGAGAGCTGGAGTGAGCATACTGCTCAGATAGTCTGGTAGTTTTCCAGAGAAGTGATTGTATACTAAGCAAAAAAGGTGAATGATACATCTAGATTTGATTGTTAGCCAATTTAGTTCTGTAAACATATCACAGTGATGGGGAGTGCAAATACATTGGAGGATAAAGCGGTATAATGGGTTATACAGAGTGTCAAGTTTACCAAGATGGATTTGCGGTGAGGGAGCATATACTACGACTGTCAAAAACATCTGTTGAACAACACTTGTTTTTTTGTTTTTTTTTGTTTTTTACCAGGGGGCCTCAACAGGATTTGTTTCTAAACAGAGCACCTATTTAGGGATAACGTTTGTATGTTAATTTTTCAATATGAAGCCCAACAGTGAGGGTCAAGCCAAATACCAAGATATTTGTAGGAGTCCACAGGGGCCAAGTTATGATTAGACTCTGTTACAATGGATAGATGGGTATTACGGAGATTATGTAGTTTGTGTTTTGTACCAAATACCATTATGACCATATTGTTCGTGTTAAAGAACATTTTGCACTTAGCTATCGATCGTTAAACTTCCGAGAGATAATGCTGTAATATGCCTTAAGTTGAGATACATTTGAATTTTTAGCATAGTTATGGTGTCCTCTGCATACATGTGCACAGAAGATGCTTTGCAAACAGTGGACAGGTCATTTGTAAACACAGAAAATAGAAGAGGACTGTCATGCCAAGGCATGAGTTGGCCCCCTGGGTTGTATAATTTGTTTGTTTGTTATTCAAAGTGTACCAGTCCTAGGCCATAAAATTAGCTAAGTAGATAACATCACCAGAAACTGAATGAGCATCACCAGAGCAGAAAGAGTGTCATAAACTTTATTGGACCCTTTGCTCTGATGGAAGTTCACCCAAATGACAGTCAAATATTATGAAATAGGGGGAACATGTATATACAGTGTAAAATGGTTCAATACAAATATATATTCAGAATGCCCAGGTTCTACCCTTTTTGGGGGTACCAGACATGCCAGGGGGAGGTGTTCCTGCTATGAGTTACAAGAATAGCCACTTTGCAATCAGTTAGACCCAGCATGATTGGTGTCCAGATATTCACACAGATATGAGGAATATGATTATTATAACATTATAGAGGTGTGCTGTGGATTACATGTTTTCGGAAGCCTTATGACTTTTCAGGTACAAGTCTCCAGTAAGATCTGACAGGTTTGATTGAGTGGGCTGTAAACGGTCAAGCCAAACCCCTAACCCTCCCAGGTAACAACTGAAGGGGGTTGGCCTCTTAGAAGGAACTGTGGAAACTATTTAATATGGGTTTTTTGGAGAAAACAGGGAATTTCTTTGTAACAACTGAAGGAGGAAATACAATCTGAAGTTCCCAAGGACTCTTAAAATATCGATAATTGTATTTAAGGATTTCTTGCGTTTCTCCCATTTTATTTTATGGACTGTTTTGTTTATGTGTAATCTTTATTTGTGTATGTCCTTTATTTCTGTATTTTTATAACCAGCACTGTGAAGCCTTTTTTCAGATTAAATGTTCAATTAATCAGCTCTTGTCTCTGTTCTCTAATATAAACTCACTATTCTGAAGGAAGCTCAGTTAGAACACGCTACTAAAGGGTTAAGTCTAAATGTTTGATTATTAAGGTGATTTTATCTGTAATTCTGTTGTGTTTGGGGTAACCTAAGACACCCAGATATAAAGTCTTGGTGGTGGCAGCGAATTGTAGTACTGGGGAGATAGTGCAGGAGGGATTTCAGGGGTTAATGTGGTGGTTGCTAGGAATAGTAACAGGTAACTAGGGGTCTGGTATTGTTAACCCTTTCACTCCCACACTCTCCCCACTGTCTCAGTAGGGCCTATAGCCTTAGTTTGTGACAAGGACCAAGAAAGGAGCCTTTGGGAACCCCCACTTGTTACTTTGAGAGGAAGGGAAATATCTCTAGTGATAGACACATAATGCGTTCTGTCTGATAAATAGGATGGGGATCGGTTTAGAGAATGATTACCTAATTCTGAACTTTGGCGTTTGCTTATCAGACTCTACAAAATGTATCCATCCAACCCATGACTCTGCTGGCAATGTAAGAGGGAGGTGGGCTCCATAACCCACTTGGGGTGGACTTGAGCATATAGCCTCCTTTTGGAAACTTGCGAGGAAGCACATTAATCTAGTCCTTACTTTTAATCTTTCACTAGATCCTCTAATTTTCCTCTTTTCTTGCATCTCCACAGCAAGCATAACTTCTAGGGATCTGCTCCTAAATTATTTACTAAATTCTGCATTTTTCTGTAATTATAAATGAATTTAGTGCCAGATCTCTTATACCTTTGTACTGGAAGAGTCCTACCCATCCCACCTCCCTCAGTTCGATTGTCATTCTCAGGTTCAGCGATTAGAAAGAACTCAGGTTCTTATGTAGTGGGTAAATGGTACTCCATGAAGGTTCTGTCCACTTGAACACACTTTCTCTTGACTTTTAAGTGGTAACCCTTTGCTCCTCTACATGGGGCCACCTCGGAGGCTCAATATTTAATTTCTGCATTCAGGTAATCTATTAATCAGTTTAGTGACTAAAGAAAAATGTATTCATTTTCAGATCATACAGTAGGTCGCATTTGACTGTTTCACCCTGAGAATTTAGCCCTTCACCCCAAGACCCAGAGATTTTGGTCAAAATCCTGAGTCTTAGGGAAAAATCCTGAGAGTTCCCTGGTATATTATGAGTCATAGTGCTATTTGCTTACAAGGGCGATATTGGAGGTTTTGATGCCCTGCAACATTTAATAGTTGGTTGACCTACAAATGGAGGTCAGACAATAATAGACAGCTGAAATTCCTATGAGTCAACCTTGTTACACCTCCTCCACTCCTACCAATGCAAGCTGGTTGCCAGGACATCACAGCGGATCAAAGGAGAGTAATACAGGCTGCTTTTTACTTGTTCTGTATGGTGCCATTTGGAATGCACCAGAATTTTTCAACAATGACTTTATGAAAGGTTCTATATTTATAAAAAAATATTATTTACTATCAATTTGTGCAAAAAAATGGGAGGTAACCCTTTGGGTGGTAGAAGCCCCTTCAACACTCAGGAAAATCACACATTAGTTTTTCTGCACACAAAATCCTAATGGCCACTATGAAACAATTCTATGCGGACTGGATCACCATATTCAATTCTTCAATTATTACATCCATGGAAGTGGGCATAATTCTTTAGTTTGAATGTCAGAACCCCAAACTCCTCTTACTGAATTCATCTTTACGAAGAACACTTAAGTGGGAGGATCTTGGGGTCTTAGAGTCTGTCAACCAAATATCATGCCTACCTCTCTGGACGCGATATGCAATACCGATTAAAAATTATTTCTAGGGTTGCAGTCCTTGCAGAAACGATTCATAGCAGCCATTAGGATTGCCTGCTCGAATTCAGGTGAATAGTTACTATTAGTATAATTTGATTCCCCACAATGTTAGTGTCATTATTGATGTTATTATCACCCTCTATTATAGGGGGTAGAAAATCTGGATCTTTAGGTGTTGGGGACTATTGCTTCCATCATCCCCAATGATGATGGGGGAGTTGTAGGCACCAAGAACTGTAAACCAAAATGGTGGGAGATGATCCAGTAAAGCTGCCAGGGCTGCCAGGGTATGTAGCAGACTCTAATGGACAGGTCCAATAGCTGACAATCCCTGCTCTATTACTGTAATACTACTTTAACAGCTTGAATGATTGCAAAGCAATAAGTGGGAGATTTCTCGCTCATTCAAAGTATTAAGCCTTTCAGTGCAAGAGTGGTACCCCTCTGGCACTGAAAAGGTTAACGTCTGAGTATGGGTTTTTTTTTTTTTGTTTTTTTAAGAATGAAGGTGGAAAGGAAAATATAAAAAAAGGACAACTTGGAAGATTGAATTTCAAAAATGCCATGTTCACAAGCATATCATTTAATGCAAACCAACACTCGCGACAGTAGTATGGAAACGTTTCATTATATAATCCTTTCAGTGCCAGAGAGTTAAACAAAACAAAAAAAAAAAAAACCCTACATTGCAACGCAATGCGTTGGTTATTCCTCTGGCACTAAAAGGGTTGATCTGCAGGAATGACACTAATAGTATACCTAAAAAGTAGATCTGCAATGCTGTTGTATCCAGTATTACTCTCTACTTTCTGAAATACAACCTCATATGTCTAATATTATTGATAAAGATTGTGAGGCGGGTGTACAGTGCAGAACAGGAGCCATTTTGGAGTAAATCAACTGGACCGTAGGAGATAAACATTTGCATTGATTTAAATGATGCTCTTAATCCTTTCAATACTAGGGAGGTCCCTAATGCATTCTGTAGCATAATTCCCTGACAAATATACATTAAGCAGAGAAAGACACAATCAACCATGAAGTCTCCAATGGGATTTATTATTTAACTAGCGAATGATGCACGGCGTTGCTCGTAAGATTGGGCACAATGTGTACTTCGGGGACCTGGTGGACTGGCGAGTCTCGCCACAGTCACCCCCCCCCCCCCCCGCCCGCTCTTGTGAAAGTCACCAACCCAATTTGCTGCCTGCCAGTGATCACTGCCTTATCTCCCCAGGGCAGGGAGACAATGAACCAAAACACCCCTCTGGTCTTCAAAGGGTTAATGCTAAGTGTTTTACTAGTTAATCACAGATATTTCCAACTCTGGGAGTAGCCACATTGTAGACATACAGACCTAATTGTACAGGTCTGTTCAAAGCCTCTTAACATATTACTTCCTGCAAGAGCTGATGAGGCTGGTTGCGGCCTCCTCTTGTTTCCGGCTATTCAGGTGGGTGTGACATCACTGCAGCCAATAGTAATTATCAGAAGACTAACTGGGATGTGCACACCAAGAACAGTACACAAAAGAGTTGAGCTGCAAGAAAAAAAAACAAAACAAGTTATCTATATATATAAAAGAAGACTTTGTGCCTGCCAAAACACACCCAGGGGCGGCAGTAAAAAGGATTACTGCTGCCATTGGGTGATTCTGTGGGAGTGTGATTTTTGGCCTGCCCCCACTATCCAGCCCGCCCACCACTATCTAAGGCTGAAAAAAAAAATGGCTGCCACACACTCCTACACCACAGACACATGCACATGCCCTCCCACACACACACTAGCAGACACATACACACATATACACACACGCACGCTGAGGATGATGGGAACAATGTTCAAGCTACAGCTGGAAGGCCATGGTCCAATCTGTATTATGCAGCTTCTTCATTCCCTGTCTTTGAGCCTACACAGCTCTGATAATTACTACAAGTGAGCTGATTTCTAAACAATCAGCAGGAGGATACTGGCTTGCTGAGAAAGTGGAAACAACGGCAGAGAGGTGATCAGGCAGTGCAGAGCAAGGCTTCAGCTGAGCTGGTAAATGGCAGAGACATGGATGTGACTGTATTTATATATTGCACAAAGAGAGAGAAAGAGAGCAGGTTGTTTGTCAGTCTGTCTGTAAGTAGAGGTGCCAGTTCCTGCAATCATCTCCATGCTGTACATAGCTCACTGTATAGCATGTATGACAAACTATTTATATATGGTCTGGCATTGTATAGTATACAGTCTGTGTATAAGGACTGGCACTATACAGTATAGGAGGGACAGTCCCTGTTTGACACCCAAATCCCTCTGCTCCTCTATTTAGGAGACCACACGGTGTGGTGTATATACAGTAGGCTGACCAGACCTCACCTTTAACCGGGGACACATAGGAAATAAGCGTATTTCAGGAGTGCACCAAAATCAAAGCAGCCCTGCAGTATGCATTTTTCATATGTGTCACTGGTTAAAGGTGAGGTCTGGTCAGCCTAATGTACAAGTGTATCAGATTGCTCCACATCAGTAAAACCCACGGTAATGTGGGTATAAACTTCTGTATATATCTGTTAAATTAGTCTGTGTAAAAAATACTTTCATCTTCTTCTAAATCATTCACTTACAGAAAGAGTAACTTAACCATTTCAGTGCCAGAGGAGATGCAATGCATTGCTTACCCCCTGGCACACAAAGGGTTAAAAATTATCTACAATGGTCTGGCACTATATAGCAGTGGTTCTCAATCTGTGCCCTCAGTGGCTATTAACAGGCCAGGATTTTAGAATTTCCTTTTAAGAGCACAGGTGAGTTAATCAATATGACTGAGCCTCTGATCAACACACTTGTGTTCTAGCAGTGAAATTCCTAAGTCCTGGCCTGTTAGTGGCCACTGAGGGCATGGGCTGAGAACCTCTGCTGTATAGTATACAGTCTGCATGTGTCTGTGTATAAGGACTGGCACTATACAGTATAGGAGGGACAGTCCCTGTTTGACACCCAAATCCCTCTGCTCCTCTATTTAGGAGATCACATTGTGTGGTGTATATACCAGTGTATCAGATTGCTCCACATCAATAAAACCCACAGTAATGTGGGAATAAACTTCTGTATATATCTGTTACATTAGTCTATGTAAAAAAAATACTTTCATCTTCTTCTAAATCATTCACTTACAGAAAGAGTAACTTAACCATTTCAATGCCAGAGGGGATGCAATGCATTGCTTACCCCCTGGCACTCAAAGGGTTAAAAATTCTCTAAAATACACCACCAGCCACGCCCCCAGTAACACCACCGAAAACACAAGTGTCCCTCTTTGGCCATATGAAATGTTGGGAGGTATGTTACTTACACTGCTCACACTGTATGTATTTATGTTCTGATTTGCAGCTGTGTGTCACTGTTTGTGTTGTCAGTGCATGTGTGTGTATATGTGTGTGTTGCATGTGTCTCTGTCTATCACTGTGTGTACCTTTCTGACACGTACACCCTACGCTATAATTCACTATCATAACATTTATTTAAAAAAAAAGAAACATTTCCTGCATAACATGACGGGCAACGCCGTCCCAAACTGCTAGTTTAAGTTAAATGAGTAACGTTTTGCTGATACTTTTCCATGGAGTCCAAGTTATATCTTGAGTACACTTGCCCTTGAAGTACTTGCTGCCTTCATTAGGGTCTTGCCTGTGCTTATTCCTAGATGAGAAAGGAATGTGCTGCTTGACCTGTTGCCAATAATTTCCTGCTTTAAGCACCAGTCAAGTGCCAGAATGAACACCTTTATCTGGAGTTTACTTATCTCTCAGAGAAATAATGAATGCAGTACACATACCCCAAATAAGCAGAAACCAGAACTATTTCACGTCACCAAGAAAAATGACAAATTAATATCACAAACTGTTAACCCCTTGGATGCTAAAGAGGTGGCTAACACACTGTATTATGTCCAATGAGACAGACCTGATTCTTTGCAAATGGATTCCAGAACATCAGACTCCTTCCACTGAAGTGTTCAAAGAAAAGAAAAATAATTTAATGGGTGGAGTTTTGGATCTTGGAGTCTGGTACCAAAAGAATCATGTCCACCTCTGATTAATTTATTTTTGGTGAACCACTCAGTGTATAATTGATTCATAGGGCCATTATGATTTTCTAGCAAGATGAAAGGTGAGGTAACACCACTTAATAATTATCCCATATGATTACCTTACTGTGACAGGAAAATCTCAGCATCGTTAACCCTTTGAGTGCCAGATGGATACGCAATGCATTGCAGAGTAATGTGTTGCGTACCCCTCTGGCACTCAAAGCATTAATCCGTTCTGGAGTCATGTCAGTTCCTGGCAGAGTGCATGACCTGCATAAGATCACCATGTGCAGAGAGCGGTCCATTTAGCATGCCATGTCCAATTCAAAGAACATAACATCCAGAACTGACTTATCCCTTGAACAAATGCACAACAGCAAAATGAATAGGGGCCATAGGATAATCTGGCCATAGAAAGGTACATGGGGAGTTCCCTCTACAAGTTGTTTGTTCTCCTTCAAGCAGCTGTGATTCTTTTTCATCAATTTTGTTTACTCACCTTGAGTAAGGTAGTGCTTTACTTACCTTGAGTAAGGTAGTTATTCTCTTTTAGAAATTGTGAGAGTCCCCTATCTGCAGTTTGTAAAGAGTCTTTGACTCAACCGTATCTGCAAAAGGACCACAAACCCTCTGTGTGTTTCTCCGTTTACTCCAAATGCAACAGACAAACACAATTCTTATAAGCCTATGATACAGTTGTGCCATAGACTCTTCTTACACACTGCAAGCAGGGGGCACTCACATCACTTAAAGAGGAAGGAAAAAGAAACGACGTTCACAGACATAAAGGAGAACAAATGCCTCATAATAATAATCCCCCATTTACCTTACTGTGTCCAGAAAATATTAATGCCCCCTATGAATTTTGCCCTTGTGTCTTTTTTTTTAAAAAAAAAGCTCTAACACTTCAGTCAGTCCTGTTCATGAAGACAGGACAATTACTAACATGACCTCAGGACCTCAGACTCCGCTCTCTGCACACAGTCATTCTATGCAGCTCTTAATGTTCAGAGGGATAGTAATGTTTCAGAATTGTAGCAGCTCCAATTAATCTTCATAGTATTTGGGTCATGGAGAGTGTTATTCAGTACTGTCAGAGTTGTAGTTCAAGAGTAATTGAATTATAAACTATTCCCCTCCCGTCCTTTTACTGATGTAACACTGCTCACCTCAGAGCAGCAAGACTGTCCAGATGGATTCCACATCTGAGGGGAGGCGGCTTACACTAGGTAAAATGGGCACGAGGGGGATAGTTTATCATTCAATTACTCTTGAACTGCAACTCTGACAGTATTAAAATAACACTCTCCATGGCCCAAATACTATGAAGAGTAATCAGAGCTGCTTTTTTTGTGAAACATTACTATCACTTTAAGAGGTAACATCTTCAAAGTCCTGGATTGCATGTACATGGAGGCTGACATGACCAGGACCATAGGACCTCCAACCCTGCTCCCTGCATAAGGTAATCTTAACCCTTTTTAGGGTCTGAGCGGTGCTCAACGAATTGCTTTAAATGTGTTGCACACCCCTCTGATCCATAAAGAGTTAAGATTACCACGTGCAGCAACCATCATGTCCGCCTCCATGGACATGACATTTAAGACAGTTTAAAGATGTAATCTCTTTAACAAGAGGGCATAGTAAGGTAAATATGATTACTGGTAGGAATTATTCATTCTTCTTTATATAAAAAAAAATGATATTAATATATATATATATATATATATATATATATATATATATATATATATATACACACACACACACACACACACACATATATATAGTACACACTACTAAAATAATAAAAGTATTACTATTTACTTAAACCAGATTTGATTTTTTTACAGTAATGTTGATTTGATTAGCAGAAGGAAATACACTATTTAGTATGAAGATAGATTAGCTGACAATAAACTAACTAATGTCATGTCCTCTGGATACAAGAAAGAAAAAGTTAGAATAGATCTGTGTCTTGTTTGCTCAGGACTCGCTACAAAAGCAAAATGTCTATTTGTGGAACATGTACCAGTCATCGCTGGATTAGCCATGAGATATGTGCAAATTTGCTAGAGGGACAAATGAAAGGTGACGAGTTTGGGTGGTTCCCCTATGGTTAATCCAACCTAACCAGTTCAGTGACAAGAGCAGAGCAGAGGCATGGGAAAACTTATAGGACAAAAGCTGAAGAGGGCAAGAACAGCTAGTTCATCACAAGTGTACAGTATGTGGCTGCAGGTAGGGCCAGGTTTGTGTATCACAGGCCAGAGTTTAACTAGAGTTCTCAAGTACTCTTAAAGTGGAACATGCACCTGTGAGATTCCTGCCCCCAGTTAAAACAAGCAGCTAAATGAAGCCTCAGCTGTGTGCTTGTTTGTTTGTTTTTTTAAATTAATTCACTTTGCTTCCTGAAAAACGTACTTAAATGTTAAGATACTGACGTCGACAGGTTGCCTGTGGTACAAGCTGTACCACAGACATCAAACTGCAATGCTGGCTGCCCCCTCAAGTGTGGTATGCCCACCCACCACCATATACAGAATGCCATGATCCTCCAAGCCGAGCAATGGCCCCAGAGAGAAGGGGCAAGCGCAGACAGGGATTATGGTTGGAGGAACGCTGCCAATCATGCTGTACACAGTCAACATGGCAGCACTCTACCTCTCCTATGCCACGTTTGATTGGACAATGTATGGGAGACAAACATTCTAAAAATATTGGGGTTGGGTTTCAATATAGGCAATAGTTCTGCTCTAACAGTGTAGGTTATAATGGTGAACAAAAGACACACCCACATCTTTCTATGGCGATAAAATCCTAATGGCCTTCATGAATTCTGCTTGTGTCTGTTCAGAAAACACCTTCAATCAATCCTGGATGTTGTTCATGAAGGAAAGACATGTCAGTCACCAACAGTTTTTCAGACTGAAGCAGACAGAGTGTATGTGCCTAAATAACCTTTTAACCCTTTCAGTGCCAGAGGGTTACGCAACGCATTGCAAAGCAATGCTTTGCGTACCCCTTTTTCACTGAAAGGGTTAAGGACCAGTGGGGGTGAACAATGCATTGCAAAGAATTGCACACCCCTCGGGTCCTTAAAGGGTTAATATCACCATGCACTGTGGACAGAATTTGTGGTCCTTTTAGCAACTGTCATGTCCGCCTCCATGGATATAACATCAATGACTTATTGAAGAGGTCATCTCAAACCCTTAAAGACCCTTGAAGGCCTTGGTACGTCATGGGTAAAAGCGACTGAACGACACATGACGTACCAGGACAGTCGTGGATTTCAGGGCTCCTCGCATGGCTGCACGCCGTTTGGGGAGCCCTGAGTCGGATCGGCAAAAAAATAAATTAAAAAAAAAAAAGCTCCGTGGTCCTTTAGTGATCACAGCGTGCCTGAGCGGCCTGTTGTTAAGGGGTTAAATAAAGACAAAATGGAGAAATACACTTGAATCATTAGGGTTTTTTCTGGTCATAGAAAAGTAAATGAGGTTATTGTTATTAGGAAGTGTTATTAAGTACTGAAAGACTAATTGCTAATTAACCAGAAAGTCTGCACGGTTAGGGGTATGTGTGGACTGTGGTTGAAAAACTCTTTTGTAGTCAATTCTGAAACATATGCTCAAAAACAAAATAAGTGGAACAATTTTTGGGATCGTCGCCATTGAGTTAAAGGAGTGGTACAAAAAAAAAAAATATGGAAGTGTGTATGTTATAGGCTTTTCTTGTGGTGTAAAATAAGGATGCTCCCAGTTGTGGAAGTTTTATTTATTTATTTACTCAAAAGTTATAACCAAACTGTCAGAAAGTAATAGCTTCATCAGTTCCTGATGGTCCAAACCATCACTACGTGATGAACCTGACACTTTAACATTGTGTGAAAGACTTATCATTGACTCACCTCTTCCACAAAATGCTACAGACTAATAGTTTGAACAAAAATATAACATTCTGGCCACTAGAGAGACACTGTTAATGTTATTTAAAATCAAGTTAACTTGTAATAACTTTGGGAAAACACATCTCCCACCAGTCCTCTTATTTTATTAGACAGGAAAAGCAGTACACAAGATATGGTTTAGTTTATTTTTTCTCAATAAAAAAAAAGTTGACTGCTTTAAATGGGGCCTTTACCATATTGAGTGCTGAAGAGGTCTCCATGCATTTCTAACTCCAAGGTTTATCTTAGAAACACTATAGCAATTGTTGATCCTCTGGCTGTTGGTACTCCAACAGCTGACTAACCCATGAACAGGTAGCTTAAATGAATACCTTTAATGAGACAAAGCTGGTAGGTGATGGGTCTACTCCAAGCCACCACTTTTAAAAATTGGCTGGTTTTGGTGCAGGAGTCATAAATTCTGTCATAAATAAGCTTTGCCAGTGTGGTCAGAATTGATTATCAAAACAAATAAAACCTAAAGCAAATAATTGCTCTGAGATTACAAACTGACAGTTTACTTTACTTAGACACACACAGCACTCATTAAAAGCTTGTATAAGCAAACAGCGGCAAGCGGATATGCATTAAAGCTTACCGCAGATTTTAGGGCCTGAGTACCAGAGAAAGAACTTCTAAAAATTGTGGCTACTAGGACATTATATTTAAATGGATAGTAATGTTTCATTATAAAAGCAGCTCAAATTAAGCTTCATAGTATTTGGGCCATGGAGTGTGTTCTTTCAATGCTGTAAGAGTTGTAGTTCAAGAGTAATTGAATGATAAAGTATCCACCTCCCGCCCCTTTTACTGATGTAACACTGTTTACCTCACAGAGAAAGTTGGTGTCCAAGTGGATTGCAGAGAGGGACAATTTTCAATTACTCTTGAACTACAACTCTGACCGTATTGAAATAACACACTCTATGGCACAAATACTATGAAGATTAATTGAAGCTGCTTTTATTTTGAAACATTACTATCCCTTTAACATCTTGGATGCAGGAGACATCTGCAATAGATTGCAGATATATCTAGTATCCAGGGGTTAAAGAGGTTTGTATTCCTTGCAATTTCATATTTAACCATTGGAGTGCCAGAGGAGTATCCAACCTCTGTCACTTAAAGGGTTAAGGATCAGAGTGGTGTGCAACGCATTACTTTGCAATGTGTTGCACGCTGCTCTGACCCTTAAAAGGTTAAAAAAAAAATGCTGTCCCTTTAATATTTTCTTCTCAACCTATTTTGACAAAAAGTCTTTGTTCCAGCATTAAGAATCATGTTTTGGAACAATGACTACCCCAGTCACCTGCCACAGTCATGGGATTTAAACAAAGTTAATTTCATAAGAGTTCTTTGTGCAAGTAATTACTTTTTTTTTCTCCCCTCAACCAACGTGGTTTACCATGGGGGATATACTTGAAAATAGTTTACATTTAATGGACTTTAAAAATACATAACCTTTCCTTCTACCATTGTGCTTCGTGTTCTTACTTACAATAATCTGATTATGACTAGAATAGAACATCTAGAGTCGAATTTAATAAGCTAAATTGATGAAATTCTGAAGAACACGACCGTACTGTAAGGAACAAAAATGGCTCTTTATTTAAATTGGGAGTTTAACCCTTTCATTGTGTTGCATTGCGTACCCCTCTGGCACTGTAAGGGTTAACTTCTTGACCGCTAAAGAGAGATATCTAATGCACTGCAAAGCTAAGGGTACTTTCTGTGCCAGGGAAAAGTGGATGGGACTAAGGTTGAAGCAATGTGTGCAAGTGAAGGGTTGTAATGGGCAGGACTAAGTAAGTGGGTGTTTTGCCTAAGGGGGCCCCACATTATAAATTTAGCTTTCACCAGAATGAAAAAAACACAATAAATAAAATGAAATAAGACCCAGAAGAAATGCGTCAAAGTGCATATTTCTCTGACTGATTAAATCTCATATAAAAATGTATTACTTAAGTCTGATTGCTTTAATGCCACAGAGGAATGCTCTTTAACAAGTTAGGCCACCTATAAGGAAATTTTACAGTAAGTACACAGTGAGAAATTGCAAATCTTGAAAATAATTTATCATGTTGCTGGTAATTCGGATGCTGAACAAATATAACTCTTAAAATTCTGGAGAGGTCAGCATTGTTGAGAACCCCAGTATGCAAGGGATTAAAGATATTTACCGATGATAAAACCCATTTCATTTTCAATGTTCAACCGTTTTTTAAAAACCATAACAAGGAAGTGTTGCTGAAAATATGATACAATCGTTTACAGTGTTTACAAAATAAATTATGTAAAACTTTTATGAAAGACTTTAAGTGTAACATTTAAGTAAATAAAAAGTAATCTGAATCCAGTCAAGGTGACTGGTACACTTATGGGGCTATGTCTATAGGCACAGTTCAGAACTGGGAGGGAATTACACCTATTAACTCCTTGGATACAATACCTCTTTGCATCCAAGTGTTTTAACAAAGACCTTTCCAAAGGAACGTAGGGCCATATTCAGAAATCCGAAGAGCAATTGTGGGTATACCCAGCTGCACCACAGGGGACAAATAAAAATTACCAAAATCTTCCCTTGATTAAAAATGTGGCTTTTAACCCCTGAATACTTCTGTAAATCAAGGGGGCATTTAGTAATTGTTTTTGTCATCCAAGGTGCAGATGTTTTTGCTCTAGAATTGGTCCTCTTTATCTTATGGAATACAAACCATCGGGATGTACTATTAAATAATCAAGCTCACTCCACCTGAACCACATTGGAAGGAGTGAGAACTGGCATATTATTGAATATGAAGAATACAGTTTATAGGTGCTCAGCTTCTGCTTCTCTATCTGCTCTGTTTGCCCACCTATGACACACTTTATGGTTGGCCAACTCTGGCCCTAAAGAGCTACCAACAGTGAGTGTTTTAAGATAATTCTGCTTGAACACTTGGGGACCAATCTATGGATCTGTCACTTTAATTCAAGGAACATACTGGGAAAAGAACAATGAATGAATTGTGGGCCACATGCTACTAAAAAAAATAAAATAGGATTTAAGAAATGAGAGTTCATACAAACAATTGTATGCAATAGGTTATTACACTAACTCGCCTACATAAATGTACATATTAAGCAATAAATATCTACACTATTTACTGCGACCAGAAACAGGTTAAATTACATTAACTTATATAATTTGCATGAAGTGTTGGATTGACCAAGCCTGCGGGCCCCAAGCTTTAGCTTAGACATCCCAACACTCAAGCAGGGATTTGTTCAGTTCCCTTGCAATGAAGCAGATGTATGCAAAGAACTTGTATTGTTGGTAATTATGAGAACCAGAGTTGACTAACCCAGAATATAGCTCACATGTCTCTTGAATTTGCAAAGTCATCTGTGGGAAAACACAGTATAAAAAAATATTAGAACAAATTCATTTCGAGAGCCACAAAAAAAAGGTATTTTTAAAGAACATCTCAATTGTTATAGTGGTTATGTCAAGATTGTTTATAAATAAAAAGGAATACAAGCAGATCTGCCCACCTAGACTAGTCTACTTTGTGTAGCTCTAATCCACAACAGGCAGTTGTGTACCCATGTGGCACACAAAGGGTTAAAAAGTAAAAAACTGACCCCTCTGATGTTTTGGTAAATACCACAGTGCCAGAGAAGCCCAAAACATAGAAGTCTCACTCTTCACTAGAGGTTTGGTTTGGGAGAGCAAGCATCCCCTACTACGTCAGTTTTTGACACAAATTTCTCACCTTAAGGTTACACTTTATAATTTCTTACATAAAGCAGGGCTTAAAATTTGAAGTCCTTTGCTACTAGCCAGACCTGAAAAGTTACTCGCCATTGCAAGCCATAACATACCCAACAGGGCTGAATTTCTACTCGCCAGGGCTAAATTTTCACTCGCCATTGGCTAGTGGAAATTTTGAGCCCTGCATAAAGTATTTTCAAAACATATATAAAACTAGATTTAAAGCCCATGTACATGGGCCAACATTGGTGGCTACTGCACATGACTGCAGTGCACGCAGCCGCTGATGGCTTCTGACAAACATCCCTAACGAATTATAATATAGGATATACTAGCTAAAGAGCCCCATGTACATGGCCCACAGTGCCACCCAGCACGGCCACAGTGCAGTCATGCACAGTAGAGACAGAAGCTGTCATGAGCAGTAGAGACGGCAGCGTGCTGCAGTCATGCGCACTACAGATTGCCCACGCTGCGGCTGATACAGAGCAGGGTGCTCCGAATTCAGACCATAGTCCTCTCTGCACACCGACTACGGTCTGGATTCGGAGCCCCGCTCTGTTATCAGCCACAGCAGTCTGTAGCGCGCATGACTGCAGCGAACAGCCATCTCTACTGCTCATGACGGCTTCTGACAAACATATTTAGCGATTTATTATATAGGATACTGTAGAAAACGGCTTCTCAACCACTAGTCAGTCCCAAACATTGTTAGTGCACAAACGGCGTGGACATTAACAGATGTCCATGTCGGTATAGGAAGGTACCAAGGCAGTCCCTGGCTTAAAAAAAAATAGATACTCTTATTATTCATAGACACTGAACAGCTTAGATCAGGGTTGGTAGGTAAACTACAGGACTCCAGATGTTGTTGGATTACATATCTCACAATAATCAGTCAGCCATTGGCTGGCTAAGAATTATGGGAATAGTAGTCCATACTTACTACCTATGATTAGAAGAATCCTGAAGTTGGAAGTGCCATGTCCTTGGTGGGTGCACCCCATTGACTTCCTATTATGTTATTTGCATAAGCTATATTGGAAGCCTTCCATAGAGTCTGTTGGAGACAGTTCAGTCTTGGAAGGTGCCATCTATAGAAGCAATGTATTAACTTTTTTGATTCCAAAACAGATGTGGGCTCTTTTGCGGGCTGTACAGTGCAACACTAGGCTACTTACTTGCACAGGAGTATGCAAATAGTTGCCCTTTAAATAACCTCCCAAATTTAATGTGTTTCTAACTCTCAAAAGACTACATCTCTTCTCCTATCAAGCTGTTAAGTCTTCATCTTGAGAATGTTTTGAAAGGAAACATTCACAATATACGATTTGTCAGTGATCAAGAAAAAGAGCTTCAGAAACAAAAATAAATAAAAAGATTGCAAAACTAGTAAAGTGTTCCTTATCTCTACAGTTCACCCCCCTGGGCTCCAGACTACAATGCACCTGGTCCCAAAGCAGTTATTCATCTTTGGAAAGGAGCTGTAAAGTTGTGAGTGAAGTTTAATGTCAGAATGGCATCTTGCTCCCTATGGGATGACCTTGGGTGAATTCTGTTCATAGCTCTACAGTGCACCTGTCCATTTTAGTTACATTAAGTTCATTGTAATGAACTTAAAAACTGCCTATTTGTTGCACTTGCCATTTGTTTCTAATATAAATATTTTTTTAGATATTAAAGGGATAGTAATAATATGTAAACAAATATATATTGTAGTGTTTATTCCCACTGCTGAAAGGTGTTTTACTCAAAAGTTATTACAGACCAAACTTGAATTTAAGTGTAGTATCATAGTGGCCTGAAATTACACAGTGGCACTGTTGCTACACCGTCCTATGGACAGAGCTGATCAGTTAATCAGGGTTTAAAATTGGAAGTCCTTTGCTACTAGCCAGACCTGAAAAGTTACTCGCCACTGCAAGCCATAACATAACCACCAGAGCTAAATTTCCACTCGCCAGGGCTAAATTTTCACTCGCCATTGGCTAGTGGCGAGTGGAAATTTCGAGCCCTGAGTTAATCATAAATCTTCATAGGATGGTGTAGCAACATCCCCACTGTACAATTTCAGGCCACTGTGATACTGCACCTAAAAAATTAAAATTTGAACTGTAATAAAACTTTTGAATGCTGTAGGATTACCCTTGTTTTACTCAGGTGTAAATTCAACAACTATTTTTTTTTTTTTTTTACATTTTAAGTATTACTATCCCTTTAACACTATCAATATTTATGTTATACTATGATGAATCCGTAAAAAGTGTTAAAAGTTAAAGGAAGATGGTGTCTCATATTTCATCGTCAACAACAAAACTAATAAGAGCTGAAATTACACCTTGGGCCAGGGGTGGGCAATGAGAGGCTCCAGCTGCTACAAGACTACAACTCACATCATCCTTGACCAGCCATTGGCCCATTCCTTTCTTCAGCTCTCCCATGGCTAGATGCTTCAGAAATGTCCAATTAAACCAGTTTTTATGTTTTCATTGGTGTATTTCGTTTGCCCAAGAATTTCTCAATTTTTCTATTGTACATTTGAAGTCACCAATTGTTAGTTACAGCTTTCCCTAAAATCAAGGTGGAATTTGTTTTGGCCAGGAAACTCCATGAAACATGAATAAGTGTGGAGTAGTGTCAGGTACTGGTTTATGTATTTTACCAGATTTCTTTATTTATAAATTATTTGATTTAATTTCATAATGTATTTTAACTTTCTTCCAACAAGATTTTCAATTCTATTAAAGCACAGAAAAGCTCAGTTTAATCCCTGCAGCTTTGTAGATAAAACCTTCTCAAGCCCATCATGTGATAAAAGAATTGAATTTGTCTTAATCTCGACTTGCAGGTAATAGCATTCCGGTTTATCAAGCCAATGGCTTATCATTAAAAGCTTAACAGTTTGTGCTAGAATTCATGAACATTTGGCAGAGCAGGGGCCAGGTCTGGGCTACCAGTGATCTGTCAGAAAACAAAGGATCAATTGCATTACAACATCGTGATAGGTTGGTCACAACTTGGTGTAACCTCTCCAATATGCACCAGTCTATCTGTCTTCACCTGCCCCAGATGCTACTGTATAAGTAGGTATGTACTCCTTTTACCCAATCTCTCCGTAGTGATAGTGATAGGTTACACCAAGGTGTAACCTATCACTACGAAGAGACAGGGAAAAAGGAGTACATAGCATCCGAGATGGATGAAGACTAGGATGAAGACAAACAGACACATTAGTGGATATTGTGGTGAGCTGATAGGCAATTCATGTGAGAGGTGATTTTTACCAAGTAGAAAGACATCTGATAAGTGCATATCATTAAATTATTTCCATATTCGAAACCAATGACTGATCTCTCACCTTGTTATTCCTGTAACACACTACAACAAGGGGGGGAATCATTTTACCATACATTCTATAGTCAGGGCTCAAAATTTCCACTCACCACTAGCCAATGGCGAGTGAAAATTTAGCCCTGGCGAGTAGAAATTCAGCCATGGTGGGTATGTTATGGCTTGCAGTGGCGACTAACTTCATGTCTGGCTAGTAGCAAAGGACTTCAAGTTTTAAGCCCTGCTATAGCGATATTCCTATTAATATTTCTTTCCCTCTCTTGTATTAATTTTGCTGCAGCACACGTTTAGCCTTTCTACTTTAGTGTGATCAAACGAATGCATTTGCAAGTAAAACAGTGTATGTTATTTTGGACTTTGTGAACAGTGCCATTGGTTTGTCAGTTACATACGAATCTCACAAACATCATTTTAGATTTGTTTCTAAACAAATGCAAGTCTAAAAGGGATGTCTCTAATGCATTATTACGAAATGAGTTGGAGACCTCTCTAGTATCCAATGGGTTAAAATGTGTTGATTCAAACTACATTTTTGAGAACTTTTCTGACACATAAGTGATAAGAGCAGAGCAACAACCATCTTGGATTCTAGCAGTGCTAAGGAGTCAGTAGACTGAAGGTGTTCAGTGATTCACCCCTGAGCCTGGGAATTTCAGGAATGTTCAGCTAATCATTAGGAGGAGTTGTTTAGATGAGTTTACGGTCTGGATCAGAGCTATCCAACTTTCTTCATGGGGTGGGCTGCGCTTTTTTTTTTTCTGCCAAAAAAGTTTGAATAATGCACTGCAGATCACACCCAAAGGGTTAAACCCACTTGATCCAAAACCTATAAAGATTACATTAAAAAGGGGAACTTTACTTACAGGAATAAGTGGATGTTAATTGTTTTAACTCATTTGGTATTAGAGAGGTACTCTGCTCATTGTGAAAGTCTCAAACATCCATCCATATACAGAAGTCCTTTATTTTGGCTTTAAATATTCTATAAGTGCATAATATGTACAAGTAAACTGTCTATACTTTTACTTTTAATCCCCCCATCTTCCCGTATTATTTCACTTTTATGTCCCTGACAGTGAGCTACCTGGATCTCCATTCACAGAGTTTTTTGCTCAATAGAATGTAATACAGTGTTACAGTCTCTCTGCAGCACTGAAGGCTCTATGTGCCATCTTTTATACATTGTATCACTATCCCTGCATCATGTTACCTGACAAAGCTACTGGCAAACAGATCCAGGGAGCTCACTGACAAGGGTATAAAAGTGTATAAAATAAGTGAAAATGAAACAAGAATAGGCAATTTGACCGTACATATTACTTACTTGCAGAAAATATAAAGTGAAAACAAAGTGTTGCTATACCTCTAACAGAATGATTGACAAAAGTGTGTGTGAAGATATGTTTATTTCTCCATTGCATCTGCAGGTAACTGCTATTACATTCAGTATGAAACCAAAAATTGATCCAACAATTGAAATAATGCAGCTGAAAAAAGTCTCGCCCCCATTCTGCAGAAAACAGTAAGCATTTCAGACAGTGAAATGCTACCAGGCTTTAGACTACAACAGAGTTCCAATGCAAAAAATAATGTAAGGTCTCCTATATAAACAAATTAAGATTACATTGCCACTTTAACCCCTTGCCGACCGGTTCAGGGCTTCCAGAGCGTCGTGCAGCCACACCGGGAGCCCTGAACTCCATGACGTGCCTGGACCATCACTGGTCCTTAAGTGCCGGATCAGTGTGACGGTCCGGGTATGTAATCAGACGTGAAGGGGTTAAAGGGACAGTAATGTCTCATAAAAAATGCTTAGAGTTTTGTAGAGATTAAAAAAAGAACGATATGCCACAAATCCTATGTCTCAAACCACTATGGTTAGAGAGATATCCTCCGCAGGAGATCCGTGTCGGCCAACACAATGATGCTCTTCAGCAGAGCCACAGTAGTGAGATATAAAAGGAAATACTTCTGTGGAACAGTCTAAAAAGTGTGCTTCCAAACACAAGGCGCACTTTGTAGACCGTTCCAAAGAAGTATTTATTTTTAAATTACACTATTGCGGCTCTGCCGAACAGCCACCTGTCGGTCCCCGGTACAGGTACTCCTGCTGTCAGCTTACAGCGGACGTCAGGTGAAGGGGAGGGAGAGGGGAATTCTCTCAAAATAGGATTTGTGGCATATTGTTTATTTTTTTAATCTCTACAAAACTAAGCATTTTTATGGGACATTACTGTCCCTTTAAACATGCATGCTCTTGGCCCTGTCCCTCTACAATAAATTTAAAGCGGAACTACCACCCCGCCTAAAGTTGCCTCCAAAGAATTACCCATCTGGTGACTAGCTGCTCAATAGTACTAGATGCCAGAATTCCAACTGCTCCCAGGACTGACAGCCAGGCAACAGCGCAGACATCTTTGCATAGTGACATCTGTACTGTCAGTCCCAGTCTGCTCTAGGAGGCATTGCTAGGAGCCATATGGTACCAGAAGGGACTGACAGCGCAGGCGTCATTATGCAAAGACGTCTGTGCTGTTTCCTGGCTGTCAGTACTGGGAACAGTAGGAATTCTCTATAAGGAGGTAATAATTCTGGCGACTAGTACTATAGAGTAGCTTGTCGCCAGATGGGTAATTCTTTGGGGGCAACTTTAGGCGGGGTGGTAGTTCCTCTTCAAAAAAAGATTTGAAGCTTTCAAGCAAGTGAAGGACCATGAAAAAGCATCTACAGAGGCACACTTTGTTTTTAACCACCCATGTTCCAAAATTTGGGAATCATTTAACCCTTTAAAGAAAAGAGGGGTGTACAACTCATTGCAATGCAATTTATACAAGACTACGCTGGTCAGTAATGGTTAGAGATCAGCAAGGGAATGTAAAATGTCATCAATAATATTTTAGAGCCAGAAAATAAATGTAACCCTTTGAATGCCAGAGGGGCACACAACGCATTGTTCTGCAATGCACTGCGTACCCCTCTGGCACTCAAAGGGCTAAAGCAAATCTATCCTACTTCTAATATCAGATCATTACATCCCCCTGCTTAAATACTTTTGCAGGACACAGAGATTCTGGCTCTGAATCAGTGATTCTCAACCACTTTGGTGTGCTGCGGACATGAACTTAGGGTGTCCCGTGATCTCTTTGAAGATGTTGGCAAGACTTTGATTATTTACTTTTAAATTGTAGATTTATGGAAATGATTATGTACAATGTTTATTTTGGTTATTATGATTTTGAGATCTAATAATAACTGTATATTTATGTATTGTACCCATCATCATGCATTTGATAAATTACATTACATATATTAGGGGTGCCCCAAAAACTCCAGATTGTGTGTTAGGGGTGTCTTAAGTTAAAAAAAAAAAAAAAAAAAAAAAAAAAAGATTGAGAACCACTGCTCTGAATGAAGGTAATCTTGTAACAGTCAACAGGAAGCTTCAGTGCTGTGCATTACAAGAAGTGGACCAGCAATTAGGTTTGTATGTTTATAGTTATCTTGGAAATCAGTGGGGCAACATTAGTCATGGAACACCGAGTTAAGTAAATAAGATGGAAGAGTGTTAAAGAGCTCCTAATGTTAGCATTCAAGAGGTTAAACCTCTCTTTGCCAGACAGACCATAAACACCATCTGTTATAGGTCCTTCATCAGATAAAGCACTCAAGTCTCCACTCTTCATGTTTATATATGAACTGCAAGATAAACATACTTAAAGGTACAGTATTTTGTTAAGAATACATCAATCTCCTAAATGTGACCTAATCAACATCTCAGTGTGGATGGTGCTGTTCTGGAATGACCCTTTAAATATGGTCGTGAGAACAGATTACCAATAGCATGGTCATCCAAAATCCGGCCCATGGGCCAAATGTAATCTGCATTGAGATTTTTATCCCTTTGAGTGCCAGACGGGAACATAATACATTGCTCTGCAATGTGTTGCGTACCCCCTGGCACTCATGGGTGAACATACATGTATTTACCTAATCAGTTAGCTCACATTAACTAGTAGGCCAGTAAGACATAATGACCTGCCGGACACAGCATAAAGATGTCCTGAATAATTTTTAAATATCAGTGTTCTCATTATCTTGATCAATAACCAACAAGTCTATAACTATGCACACCTATAGGAGTAAAAGTCGATAAAGTTATACTGCTGTTGCAAAAATATAGTTTTTCCTATAGCTGAATGCGGACTGCATACATATGGATTTCTGATGAGTGAAAAACTTTGGAGGCCCTTGACCTACAGTATAATAGTCTCACTGTCCATAAGCACCCATTATAGGCATGATCTTCCAAAGGCACAACAATCTGTTGTGCCCACCAGATCTGGCCATATGTCCATGAATGCTAAATAAGCATCCTATATAATAATTCACTAAAACGTGTGTAACGCCGTAGTCATGCGCAGTAGAGACTGCCCATGCCATGGCTGGCAGTGGCACTGTGGTCCGTGTAACGGGCTCTTCAACTAGTCTCCCATATTACACAACATAAAACAGAGTATATGGAAGCAAAACCTCATACAGCCAACTAGGGGACCATATTCCAGGAGCTAAAGATCATAAATTGCCAACATATTCCTTGGCACTTTAGAAAGGAGGGGGATATACACATAATGTATACATATACAAACAGACCAATACAAGCGTGGGGGGGGCTGCCCATTAGAGCTTACTATTTGAGCAGAGAAATTGATTTGCTGGACTCCAGCTGTTGGGGACAACTCTCATCATCCCCAATAGCTCTGAGTTCCAAATATCCCCTACCCTGATCTAGAGGAAAACAATTCTGGAGCACACAATAAGTTCCATGGTGTGTGTGGGGGGGTCCCATTTATCAAAGAGTGGTATTTAACTACTAGAATGATAGAGGGCCAGCATTCAAATGGTTATAAGTGTTTTAAATCAGAATATACAGAATTTTCATGTCAACCCTATGGTGCACTTTATTATCTCCAGAATTGTACCTCTGGATCTGATTGCAATAGCAGTTTAAACTAGGAACATGTTGGCTGACTCATAACTCTTCATCCCACATTGAATTCCCAGATTTGTGACATATGGGAGTCCTTTTGTTTTGTACATATAGGAATGCAAATAGAAAAATTTACACCAAGGGAATTCTCTCTTGACTGCTGGATGTAGTTTAGTCTGTTAAGGCCATGTCACCTTGGAAACCATTCCTTACAGTAGCCATCACTATGGATTCTATGTTCTAAAGAAACTGAAGTAATTCTGGGACAATCCAACTGTACTATAGTGGTCAAATAAAACCTTACACTGATATATATGGCCTTTTAACCACTTGAATGCTAGAGAGGTCTCCAAAGTACTGCATGACAATGAGTATGAGACCTCTCTAGCATTCAACAAAATGTTCATTTATTTCTGCTTAATGCTTTGAGTGCCAAGTTAATGCACATCCCTCTGGCATTCAAAGAGTTAAAAAAAAATGAATCAGACCGAAAACTAATATTATATAGGTTTCTGGTGAGCTACAAAATAGTATTTATCAACAGAGTTCAAATAGTTGTGTGTGTGTGTAGCTATTAGAGTAGCATGAACTATATCTTGGCTATATATACAAAGCAAACAAAACAAAGTCTGCACATTGCTTTTCTCTTAAAGGAACATACCCTAAAAATGACCCAGGGACGGGGACGGACGGACGGACACACACACACACCCTTCACTTCATTTCTGTGTCTGTAAAAATTCTCAGTTTGTGTTCTGAGGCCTACAATCTAGTTTTACAGATAATCTGAGGGACATCCCTGTCTTTTTCCATTGCTCCAAGTATGTCAACAATCTTGACCTGATTGTCCAGGGTTGTCTGTAAATGGGCTGAGATAGCCTCTCAATACAAGCGCAGTGAGCACTAATCACAGAAAATTAACTGACTAGCTCTTATCTCTCATTAACAATAGCACAAACAAAATTAAATAAATGGTCTCCAAATAGGACAGTTTAGGATTCACTATTAAAGAATATAATACATTACCTGTAAGTATGTGATATTTAACATTTTATCAACCTATCATTTTTTTTTAATGAGAATGTATTTCATATATGATATAGAAAAAAAATAAGGTATTGAAGCAGATTATCTACCAGCTAATACAAACATGTTTGCTTTTAACAAAGTGCCAGAGGTATCCAATGCATTGCAACCATTCTGGAACTCAAAGGGTTAGCATCACTCACTGGATGGAATATGTTACTGACACATTACCATGCTTGAGGGAAAGTGTGGAGGCAGACAACCCACATGCCACTTCAAACTGGCCTACAAGTCAGAGTAACTGTACCACACATACCTGCTAAAAATCATTAAGTGCCATGACCGGGAGGGTCATGCATGAAATTATTTTCTAGCAAAAACCTACGAATTGATTTTGATACCTTTGGTATTCAGCATACCCATTTTAAAATTAATTTGAACTATAGACTGCGTTTAATAATGATACTGCCATAATGCACAAAGGGCTCTTTTCTAGATCCCACCACTGTTTTTTGTAAATTGCCTGCATTACTCAGAATAGCTTGTTAAAGGGATAGTAACTCTTAATATGGAATAAAATATTTATTGTACGGTTTATTCTACCAAGTAAAACAAGGGTATTTCCACTGCTGATAGGTATGTAGTCAAATGTATCGCAGCTCAAACTTTATTTGTTTTAGGTGCAGTATCTGAATGGCCTAAAATGTTACAGTGGAGCTGTTGCTATACTATACTATGGAGGTTTATGGTCAACTGACCAGAGCGGTCCATAGGACAGTGTACGATTGGCGCCACTGTAAAATGTCAGGCCATAGAGATAATTTTCCTCAAAACAAATCAAGTTTGAGCTGCAACAACTTTTGAATAAAACACCTCTCAGCAGTGGGAGTGTCCTTGTTTTACTCAGAAGGATAAATCCAACAGTATATATATTTTACATATTAAGCAGTACTATCCCTTTAACCCTTTGAGTGCCAGAGGGGTACACAACTCATTGTTTTGCAATGCATTGCACACCCCTCTGGCACTGAAAGGCTTAATTTTTAATAAAACCCTTATAAAAATTGAAATATTTATTGGAGGATTTAAACAAAAACAAAAAAAACACACTCAATTGTTTACAGGTTTCTGTGAGTACAGTGAAGGGTTAAAATGCTCAAGCCTTATGTTAACACTTTGGGCTATATGTTCAAATGAAATGTAAGGTAGGTCACACCAACCACTAGAGGGGAGAACTAAAAATTCCTATTGAATTAAATGGGGTAAATGGCTTAAAATGGAACTGCCACGCTAGGTAAAGTAAAGTCGCCCTGCAATAAATTAGGCAAGTGGCGACTAGCTTAATAATAGTTATATTACCTCTCAAAAGTAGCCGATTGTAAAGTAAGCCGTAATGTTCGAGGTGGACAGCTAGGTTAGTGCAGTCTGTGTGCCTGCGCCGTAAGTCCCTTCCAGTGCCTTTCGGGCCAGTGCAATGCTTTTTTAATGGAGACTGGGATTGACTGCGCAGGCATGATGTCTGCATTGATGCCTGGCTCCCGGTCTCGGAAGATTAAGGATTAATATTAAGGTAATATAACTATTATTAAGATAGTCACCACGTGCCTAATTATTGCAGGGCGACTTTACTTAGAATAGTAGTTCCACTTTAAACATAAGGCCCTTTTGAGTGGCAGAGAAACATTCAACACATTACTAATCACGGAGAGGCTGAAGAACAATTCTGGGGTAAACCAACTGCTCTATAGGGGAGATTTTTTCCCCAAAAAAACCCATTGATTTCAATTGGACTTTAACCGTTTGAATGCATGATGTCTACAACGCATTGCAAAGTAGTGCGTTGGAGACATCTCGCACTCAAATGGTTAAAGAAAGATTTACATAAATAGGAATTTACAGAAATATCAATTCAACCCTATGGTGCAGCTGGTTTGCCCCAAAATGACATCACTTTTATTCAGTGCCTCAGTCTTACAAGTTTTTTTTAAATGAGAAATCCAATCACCATAATGGAATGTAATTTTATTTCCCTCTGTGGAGACAAAATGTCCTATGTACAGCAAATAAACTACTCTATTAGAGAAAAAAAATCATATTCATGTGTTTTTGTAACCCTTTGAGTGTCAGAGAGGTATCCAATGCATTGCAAAGAAATGTGTTGAATACCTCACTGGCACTCAAAGGGTTAAACTCAGTGAATGCTAGGGCGAAATCCATAACATTCAGAATCAATACACTGGAAACCTCAATAGGATTGAAGGGGTTAAAAGGGAGCTGGGGAGAATTTATTTTTGTTTCAATATGTTTGAATAAATTCTAGACTTTCACAAGTTGCAGAATGTTAACCTTTTCTGAATGCAGACACTATAAATGTACTTTTCAATATTTCAAAAGCATTTCCCTTCAGCAAGTCATATTACAGAGCATAGCCTGTGGTTTAAAACAACATACAGATACAGAACAAGTTAATGCCGGGTAGAACTCGACTAGGTCTCAAAGCATCTATATGCATTATATAAGGATGAGATCACAATAAATCATTAAATAAAATAAGGAGAGTTTTTGTGGTAAAAAGTACTGTTGGTTCACAAGGCCACAAAAACTTTAGGAAGCATGTGGCTAGCAGTGGTTGTTTGCGTGGTGAAAATGGACATGATAAGAAATGGATTTGTAATATTCTTCTCAGGAAGATCCAAAGAATGAAAATTATATTTTTCTAAGGAAAATTATTTTAATGTAAGAGGTAGAAGCCATGAAAAGTCAATTTGAAGAGCAGGGTTATGAATTGGCTGTTGTGAATAATGCCTTGTTGAAAGTTCAGGCTATAGATAGGAAACAACTGTTTGTTAAACATATAACAAAAAAGTCATACAGTATATGTAGCACACATTGGCCCATACTTATGCAGAATGAGATAGGGAATCAACTGAAGATTGTAGAGTTTGTAGAATGTGGTGGCCCCTAATGATATATCTCATAAAACTGAGAAAGGAGACTAGCCAGCAATAGGTAGGACGTTTCCAGGGATGTATAAGTATCACAAGAAGAATTGTGGATCCTGTAAGTATTTACTGGTCAACTGAAATGTTTCTTTTTGTTCTCCCGTTACATATAGAGTACAACATATGGGATTTTGTTACCTGTGAGAGCAGTTATATAGTGTATCTCATTACATGATCTCCAGTGTGTAGGCAGAACAAAAAGGAAAGCTTTATCAGATCACCTGAAAATATTGGGACAGGGCTTACAATTTAGCGAATTATTTTTGATCAAGCACAAGAAGGATCCTGCTGGTTTAGTGTTCATGGTTATTGAGAAGATCAAGGATGCTGGTAGTGGAGGTGTCAAACTGAGTTAATTAAGACAACGTGAGACTTATTTGACACATGGATTAAAATCCTTAAACCCATGAGGTGTTAATATTGACTCAGATATTGCAGCATTCCATAGACCACTGGGCTAGTACTTTCTTCATTCCATTTTTTCTCGCCCCTTTCCATACTGCCAACTTTTTATTCTTTGTTTTCTGTTTAGTTCTATATGCCTCTTTTCAACTGTGCCACACTGTTATCGGACTGCTCATTATGCACATTATCTTGCAATAGACATTTGAACAGATACTTATTTCAGATTGGGCATTTTGAGTGACCTGATGGATCCTCTGTCTTACTGTGATCCTTGTAAGTGAACAATTTTATTCTGAACTTTCATATCACTATCTCACCTTTTTTGGTGTTTTTTAATCAGCACATTTTTTTATTGTATGATTTCAGGCATGTTTTATTGTCTCATAAACCCCCATGGATCAAAAAAGATATTGAGATGGTGCTTTATGTATACTGCTTTACTACTACTGACTGGGGTGCAGCAAGTGATGGACAGAAACAAGCAGTTGTTTGTGGACATTTTATGCAGGTTTGAAGACTGAGATAAGGAGGAAGCAGTATGGCTAGATGGGCAAAGGGACCTTGAGAGGTTATTCCCATAGCTGGGAAGTCTCTGGATTTGCCCCAGAGACTCAGGTTTTTGCTTCTAATTACCGGGTCTCAGGGGCAGAAGTTGATTCTCTGGATGTGGGAGTTTTAATCAAACTCTGCCCACTTCTGCATCAGTAAAATGCTAGAGGTCTTGAGCACATTGCTTTACTGCGAGTTGGAGCCCTTTCTAGCATTAAAGACGCTAAAAGCCCAATTTATACTCATTTGTCCATTATGGTGCAGTAGGGTTTATTTCATTTGTCTCAGTGAGTAGTCCTTAAACCTCCACAGTCAATAGACTGTCATCAGACAGGAGTGCAGCTCCTTTCAAACAGATAATGTTGCACAAGTGATGTATGTAGCCCATTGTGAAAGGTTCCTTGCTGGATTATGGTGCATTATGGTGCCTTTCACACAGGTATCCATCATCTCCTGTGAATGTCTTTGCTACATACATACAGGAATGCAGTAAAGAGGTGTTTGCAGTTCTGTATGGTAGCCTAGGGTGTCACCTGCAGGAACCTCCAACATAAATGATGTTGGAGATGGTGATACTCACTACAACCTTGAATGAATGATCAACCCACAAGGGCACCACACAATAATATTGGCTGGAGCTCATGCAGTCCATAATTATTTGGACAGTGGCACAAGCTTAATTGTTTTGGCTCTGTATTCCAACACATTGGGTTTGAAATGAAACAATGAATAAGAGGATAAAGTACAGACTGTTATCATTAATTTGAGGGTATTTACACCTATAAAGAGTGGACTGTGTAGGACTCTTCCTTTTTTAATATATGGTCCTGCCATTTTAGGGGACCAAAATAATATTAAACATATCATCATATTTAGTACTTTGTTGCAAATTATTTGCATTCAATGACTGCCTGATGTCTGCAACTTATAGTCAGCCATCACCAGACAATGGCTATCTACCCTGGTGATGCTCTGCCAGGCCTGTAGTGCAGCCAACTTCAAGTTCTGGATTGTTTTTCAGCATTTCTCTCTTCATTCTTGTCTTCAGCAAATGAAACATATGCTCAGTTGGATTAAGGTTGGGTAATTGACTTGGCCAGTCAAGAACATTCCACTTTTTGGCCCTGAAACACTCCTTGGTTTCTTTAGCAGAAAGTTTGGGGTCACTGTCCTGCTGAAAGGCGAAGTGCCTTGAAGTAACTTAAGAGGTACTTGGTTGGATCTGAGCAGATAAGAAGTTTCTGTACATTTCAGAATTCATCCTGATGCTGCTGTTCCCAGTCACATAATCAATAAAGACAAATGAGACAGTTCCAGCCATACATGTCCAAGCCATAATACTAGGCCTACCACATTTCACAGATGAGGTGGTATGCTTTGGATCATGTGCATTTTCTTTCGCTCTCCACATTTTTCATTTCCATGTCTCTGGTACAGGTTAATCTTTCTCTCATCTGTCCATAATACATTGTTACAGAACTCTACAGATTTTTTATGTAGTTTTATACAATGGCCCTTCTGATCTCGAGGCTTACCACGGTTTTGCATGTTGTGGTAAACCCTAGTGTAGTCTTCTCTTTATGGTACACTGATACTTCAGTGCCTACATCCTGGAGAGAATTCCTGATTTGCTCAACAGTTGAAAAGGGTTTTTTCCTTCACAAATTGCAAGCATTCTTTTGATATCCAATACAGTGGGCTTCTGTGATCTACCTACCTGGCTATTTGATACTGCTGGACTCGCATGTGTGTTCTTGCTTCTTAATGTACCACACAGTCAGCGCAGTAACAATAGGGGTTGCACCTGTAGCCAGACCCACCACTCCAGGGGCACAGCCGCCCCCTGCAACCCCCTCCCCTCCTGGCTCCCACAACAAGCTGAGGTCTGTGCCTTCTTCTGCACAGACCTCTAGCAGATGTGCTCCCTCGTCGCCACTCTAGTAATGCATAGCACTGGGAGATGACATCAGCTCCCAGTCCTATACATTACTGAAGAGAGGACCACACAGGAGCTCCAGCTGCTAACAGAGGTCTGTGCAGAAGGAGGCACAGACCTCTCCTGCCATGCCGCTGGACCACCAGGGAGGTGGAGATGGACAATGGGGGGGGGGGAGCAATGGGGAGATGGCCAATGGGGGGCCCATAGCAAATTTTTGCACCAGGGCCTGGTGGCTTCTAATTACACCTCTGTACACAGATGATTTGACACAGCTATTGTTTGGCTGTCTCTGATCAATGTATTCCTATTTTTCAGCCTCATTAAGCCTTGCTTTACTGGCATTGACACTCATTTTGCTCCTCATGTTGAAAGGCAACAGCAACAGACTTCAAATGGCATATCTAGAATCACCTCAATCAATCATCAATTTAAAGGACAGTCTGCACTTTATCGTCTTAGTCACCATTTCATTTAAAATCCAATGTGCTGAAGTAGAGAGCCAAAGCAACAAGACTTGTGTCACTGTACAAATACTTATGAATTGCACTGTATGACCCTCCTGCCTTCAGATTGTCGGTGGAACGCAAGAGGTACGTGAGTTTACAACACAGGCCACAGCCCTATTTTTGTTTGAAAGAAGCCTAAATCTAGTCTGTCTGACCTACACACCAGTAGCAATTGTCTCTTTGGTTAACACCTTAAGGACCAAAGAGGTATTCAAGTCAATGTGTTGCCCACTCCTCTGGTCATTAAAGCGGAACTTTCACCTCCATAATATTGCCCCCCAATACATTAGCAATGTAGCGAAAGGCAAAGTAATAGTTGTATTATGGTGAATAAATCTACATTATTGAAGTAATCCACCTTCTTCGGCAGGCATCCAGGGCACAGAGCTTACAAGAGAAGATCTGTGCCCCTGTGCAGGCAGCAACTTCTGTAACCTTAAGGTAACCAACAAACCAGGCAGTGCATGGGACAGACAGAGCAGACTCAGAGGCAACTTCCGTCTAAGATGTCTGCGCAGTTGTCTGCTGGATGCCTGCAGAAGAAGCTGGATTACTTCATTAATGTAGATTCACCATAATACAACTATTACTCTGCCTATCGCTATATTACTAGTGTATTGGGGGAGGGGGGGGGCAGTATTATAAAGCTGAAAGTTCAGCTTTAAGGTGTTAAAAGAGTACTGGCCATAATGGAAGGCCTTAACCATTTTAGTGCAATGTGTTGCTCACCCATTGTGACAGAGACATAAAAGCATGAGGGAAGAAAAAAAAAAAAAAAACACAACAACAACACAGGACGTGTGAATCACTGGGTCATATGTACAAAAGCAAAGTGGTTCTGGGGCAAACCAACTGTACCATGAGTGAAAAATAAAAATTCTAACTGATTTCAATGGCGTTTTAACCCCTTGAATACTATAGAGGTCCCCAATGCATTGTGAAGCAAAATCAATGAGAATTTGGAGAAACTGTATTATCCCCTCTGGTGCAGTTGGATTGTCTCAAAATTTCACCACATATTCATAAGCCCAATGGCCCATGTTTATAAAAGCAAAATCGAGTTATTCTGGAGTAAACCAAGTGCACCATAGGGGACAAATAAAAATTCCTAAATTCCACTGAACCTGAATAGAGATTTTTAACCCCAGAATGCCAGAGAGGTCTCAAATGCATGGCATCGCAATGCATTGGAGACCTCTTTAGCATTCAAGGGGTTAAAAACCCAATTTAACATGAATTTGTGTCTTCCTATGGTACAGATGGTTTAGTCCAGAATAACTCTGTTTGCCTTTATAAATATGGGCCATTATGTTCTATGGAGTATTTCACATGGGAACCGTGGGCTGAAAATGGCACAGCATGACAGCGTGACACAGCATGCTGCAACTCTCCTCCAATGATATGATAACACAGCTATACATTTGTAATATGGAATTGCAGAACTATCACAGGTATCTGAATTTTGTCAGTTCGGTTTATACTGCGAGAAAGGGATGCTGGGTAAAACTACACTATGGCACTAAAAATGCACCAGTTTTCAGCTGCAAGGGAAAAATATTGCCAGTTTAAGAGTCATAAGGGTTAAACCACAGGCAGCCAGCAAGCCCAAGTAAAGTGTGCTATAAATATGGAACTGCTTAAAGAGGAACTATAAGAGATCTTACAAACACCACACTGTGCAGAACTTTCAGAAAATGGCTCCTTTGTGTTTCCCCGAAAAGTCCCACCCAAGAAGTCCCTTCTTGACAGATCTTCCTGTCTCTCTGTCTTCACTTTGAAGAAGAGTTAAAAAAAAATGAAAAAAAAAAAGGGATAGGAAAAAAATAAAGCTTGCTTTTCTACTCGATTTGTAAGTGTATGAAAATATGCAGACAGATGAATTCACTGCAGTTCACAGAAGCTCATTTACTGGAAGTGACTTTTTTTCTTTTCATTTGGACTGTCTCTGTTCATCCCCCACCCCCAAGTACTCAGATATACCAATATGTGCTAATTATTCATGAAAAGACTAAACCTGCCTCTGGAAGAGAACTTCCTGCATATGGACTAAATTACACTTCAGCACAAATCAGTCACTAGGTAATCAGTACTAGATTTAGAAACATAGGTTCATATTTATAAAAGCTGGTGTTATTCTGAAGTAAACCAACTGCACTATAGGTGACATAATAATTCCTGTTAAACTAAATTGGGATTTTAACCCCTTGAATTCTGCAGAAGAAGAATGCACAGGTGACTTCTCTAGCATTCAAAGGATTAAAATGTTCTGTTCAAGTGCAGAGGAATTTAGGAATTTTTAGCTGTCCCCTATGGGGCAGTTGCCTTACTCCAGAATAATTACAGTTTGCTTTTATAAATATAGACTATTGGCATTAGTCTGCTGCCCCTAGTCCTAAAGAATTACAGGTGAAACTCAATAAACCAGAGAGGTGCATAGGTGAGACAAGAAATGTTCAGCTGATTTAAATGGGACTTTTAACCCTTCGATTGCCAGAGGGTATACAACACATTGCATCATAATGCGTTGGATACCTTTCTGACACTCAAAGGGTTAATCCCTTGAATGCAAGGCAGGTCACTTGTTGTAGGCCTCTATCATTCAAGGAGAGAAAAATCCCCATTTAAATCAATGGGGATTTGTATTTGTACCATCATGCAATTGCTACGCTGCAGAATTGCTTCTCTCTGCTATAAGCCTTTCAATGCAGAGCAATGTGTTGCGTACCCCTCTGGCAGGGAAAAGATTAATGCATAAGGTCTTTTGTGTCTTAAACCTTATGTATTCTGTATGTCTCCATTAACCAGTGGTCCAGGGAAGTTGCCTTTCCTTAAGGAACGATTTGATTGTTGTCTACGCGTCGGCAAAAGTGACTGACGACGTGTACTGGCATGTCACAGGTCATTAAGGGGTTAATCACTTTAGATTGAAAGCTTTGGAGCAGGGACCTCACCTCCAATGTCTGAGTTACGTTGTAAAGTGCTGCACACACTTGTGGAACTATATAAAAATACTCATTCACATCAGTACAATTAAATTGGCAGATAAATAGGATAGCCACTAGTCTATGGCTATACAGCTCTCCAGCTTTAACCCTCTAAGGACCAAAAGAATGCGCAAACCATTGCTTTGCAGTGTGTTGTACATTAATCAGGTACTTAAATAGTTAATGATATGTGGACTAATAAAACTTTAAACTTTTACACTACTTCTTTACTTGGAATGGCGAACTATAATGTCTTTTTATACTATACATATACTTTTTTTCATTATTTATTTTACCACAGGGATGGCGACTTCACAACATGCTGATGTTCTTGGACTAGGATGATGGGAGATCTAGTACTAAAACATCAGCTGGAAGACCAAGTGTTACCCAATCCTGAGACACACACAAACATTTTCTACAAAAAAAACAAACCCCCCCCCCAAAAAAAACCCTTAAGATGCATCCTCAGTCTGTCCTTTTATGTAATATAATCGGCAGAGCCCTGCACTTGAGTTGTGCAAGTCGGTTACCAAAATAAAAGCACCACTACAGCCTAATTCCAGGTAGAGAGGGGGTAGAAACCTTAAGTAATGCAACATGCGGCCCGTGGGCCAAAATGCGGCCCTCCTGACTCCAGCGTCCAGCCAATGTGAGATTTTTAAAATAAATAATTTTACATGATTAACCAGCACACATGAATGGGTAAGGCAATAAGACTTTCTCCCTTGTCTACCAGTACCTTACAGTTCAAAAATAGATGTCTGTTGAATATCTTATGATTAGTTTGATCAATAAATATATCCATAAATCTGCATAGCTGACAGACTATAGTTCTTCATCTTATCAATAAAGAGAGAGAGGAGAAAATTTGACATACGACTGAAAAAACGTGGACTCCCCTAGCATAGTGTAATGGGCTGAGCACCCCTCTTGCACTCAAAGGATTTTAAAAATATAACATGGACCCATTTACTGGGGGAGCTGGGGGTTAACTTACACCACATGCTCCAGGCCTAAAAACTTTCAGAATGAGATAATACAGAGATCTTTGAAATATTAACCCCACAATGTAGATTCTAAAAGATGCCACATGCTTGCTACCCAGAGTTGCTCACATCAGTCCTCAGGGGACATTTAACCCTCTGAGTGCCAGAGATACCTCCATACACATTGGGTTAAGGCCCAAAGGTGTGTGCAAGGTATTACTTTGCATTGCGGTGGGCAACCCTTTGATCCAGTGATTCTCAACCAGGGTGCCGTGGCACATAATCATCTTAGGGTGCCTCACATTTTCTATGAAGACTAGCAAAAATGGACTTTTAAATAAATATTAATAGAAATTGTTCTGCACAATAGGTTTAGTTTTGTTACTATGATTGTAAGACCTAATAATAACTGTATATTTATGTATTGTACCCTTCATTATGCCCTTGATAAAGTGCATAAAATATGTTAGGGAGCCCCAAACAAAAAAAAAAAAAAAAAAAAAAAGATTGAGAACCACTGCTATGGTCCTTAAGGGTTAACATGCTACAACTTGGAGATCTCAGTGCTTGACTATACACAAGACAAGCAGAACTTCTTCCCCTGTATTTCTGGTAGAATCCATACTGATTTAGAGACTAAAAGAAGCAGTATACTGACACACATCACCTAGTGCAGTGACGGATTCTTAGCTCTGTTCCTCACCAACAGGTCAGCTTTTAACCCTCTGAGTGCCATAGAGTTATCCAAAGCATTACAGCGCAATGTGTTGGATACCTTTCTGGCACTCAAAGGGTTAAGGCTATCCCTAAATCAAGCCCAGGTAGCAGGAATATATTGAAAACGTGACCTGTTGGTGTATACCGAGAATCAATGATGTAGTGGATAACAGGACTCTCACCCTGACATCTGGGGATAAATATGAGAGTTCATACGTATCCACCTTTCTAAAATGCACGTTATTTATGTCCAAGATCCCATGTTACAGTATACACAGTATGTACATCCACCATATCTTTTAATTAACCCTTTGAGTGTCAGAATGGTATCCAACGAATTGAAACGCACTGTGCTGGATACCTCTCTGGCACTCAGCGGGTTAATGCGTGCAACCAACTGAATATAAAGTGCACAAAAGACATATGTGTGCATTTTTTTAACAAACCTGCACCCAATGTACTGAGCTCACAATCTTGTGTTTGCGGAGGAAGTGGTGTTATCGTATATGGATTTCATATGAATAATATAGAATGAGACATTCGCAGTTATATGATTCTGTGCAATTTGATATGAACCAATATATCAGTCTACTGAATAGCCTGTGCCTTATTCGTCAAGATAAAGAGGTGCAATTCTGGAGCAAACCAACAGCACCATGGAAAGCAATCAAATTATCCGTTTATTTAAACAGGGCGTTTAACCCATTGAATGGTAAAGACGTTTCAAACACATTAGATACCTTTCCAGCATTCAAGGAGTTAAAAGTTCCACTTAAACCAAAGGATACCACTTAAACCAAAGGATATGTTTATTTATCCCCTACGATGCAGCTGGTTTGCGCCAGAATTCCTCGTCTTTGCGTTTAAACATAAGACCCTTAGTATATATTTAACATGCACATATAATATACACACAAACTAGCACACGTGTCCCCATTTAGGGTCTGCTGAGATCCATTGGGGGCTGGGTGTAAATACCATCACACTGTAAAACTCTTATTTGTATTTTTAAGTACTTGCAAACAGCTCTGCTGAAGTGTGGAGTTGTCGTCTAAATGATACATTGCAGACTTTGTCGCAGAGCAAGGCATGTAATTCTGTAGGTGCTGAGTTGGGTAACATGTGGCTCTCCAGCTGTTGTTGGAGTACAACTCTCATCAGGTTCAGGATGATGGGCACTGTAGTCCAACAGCTGAACAGCTTCAGGTTGCACACCTCAGCTGTGTACTCACCCTCACTGTACTGCATCCACAGGAGCCAGAAAGTCAGCCCAAACACAGCCTGGACCTCCATCTACTCCCCAGATCCTCATAGGAATCCCAGAACGAAGAGAACAAGTAAATCCAGCAGGAACCGAACAGCACCAACAAACAGATCGTTACTCTCCCAGTGTGCAGCAACCCATAGCACCAGACGCAGACTTTCAGGGATACTTTGTTGCTTCTGTTACTAGCATCAGGAATTCCAGCAAAGGTCCAGGATGATACCACCAAGGTCCCAATAATGAGCTTTGCAGATGGAAATGCTTTTCCAGCTCCTAAAATCCCCCTTCCCCCCCTTTACCCCCTGTCTGTTTTTGGCTAGACGTAGGAGTTAGCTGATTTATTCTCCTCCCTTCGGTAGAAGATGAGTTTAGAGAGCTGACAAGTTCTTCCCATTAATGTTTTTTTTCTCCTGGATCGTCCTGTTGCTATGAGATCTACAAGTCCTCAGAAGAAAAGTCTAAAAGAAATCCCCTTTAAACGGTATAATCCAGCGACCAGAGGAAGAAGCAGATTTAGCCTGCAAAGGAATGAGAGAAGAGCAGCAAAACTCCTCTGCCTGAGCTGAACTTTACTCATGCTGGACTGAGACAGAGAGGGAGGGAGGAGGCGGGTGGATAGGAGGTCCCAGAGGAGGAGGCAGATGTGGACTCTCACTCTTACTGCAGCCTGAAAGGCACATTCAAAATCACTTTGCTTTTTAACCTGGTTTTTCCTCTATCTACACACCTTAATCCTTATTCCTCAATTTAAAGAGGTGCAATGTTGTGCAAACCAATTGCACCAATAGGCTGAAATTAATATTCCACAAATGCATATTTAAATAAGTGGATTTGTTACCTTTTTGAGGTCACTAGTGCATTGTTTAGCATTACGCCGCAAGTTCATGGGGTTAACCCTTTGAGCGCAAGAGGGATATCCAACGCATTGCAAAACAATGTGGCTCTGGCACTCAAAGGGTTAAAAATACCTTTTAACCCTTTGAGTTCCAGAGGTGTATCTAACGCATTGCAAAACAATGTGGCTCTGGCACTCAAAGGGTTAAAAAAAATACCTTTTAACCCTTTGAGTTCCAGAGGTGTATCTAACGCATTGCAAAACAATGCAGTTATGGCACTCAAGGGGTTAAAAGACCTTTAGCCCTTTGAATGTATACAACGCCTGGTGTTGCAAAGCATTCCAGACCTCTCAGCCATTCAAATGGGTTAAATCAATGGGAATCTTCTTTCACTTCGGGCAAACCAACACCATCATAGGGAGATATTAAAATTTCCTTTAACAACTAGAATGTTAGAAAGGTATATACAGCAATGCAATGGTGACCTCTCTAGCATTCAAGGAGTTAATGCAGTGGTTCTCAATGTCTTTCCACCCTAGGTACCCCTAACACTCGATCTAGAATTTTCAGGGCACCCCTAGCATTTTATAGGTGTTTATCAAGGGAGTAATCATAAATATACAAAAATATGTCTTGCAACAAGAAGGACAAACAAAAATATATTGTTCATAACATTTGTTTTTTTTCCTTAAATATTAATTTAAAATTCAATAGTCACAATTTTTTCAGTCTTCATGGGGAAAAAAAGTGGCACCTTAAGCTGGGACTCATAGCACATCAAAGTGCCAAGGCACCCTGGTTGACAACCATTGGGTTACATCACCATTTAGGTCAATGGGGATTATTTTTTCTTAAAATGCAGTTGATTTGCTCCATAATAGCACCTGTCCTTTTACTTAAAATTGTATCATCACATTGCTCAGAGAAATGCACATAGCTTTAGACTTGTCTGGACATTTTATTAGCATTCCAAATTTGTTTTAGAAGCAATGAGAATGTAGAAATAATGCATTTTTCAGGAGCAAAGCTACTTTCCATCATTAACAAAAGGATGCCAATACCTACATTTTTTTAAACATGTCTCTGGTATTCAAAGTATCAACTATCATAAATTTACAGCTAGAATATCTAAAATTTAATTATGTTACATCCATAAAATATAATCCTAAAGACTTTCACACAGGCAACAGAATTGTTGCAGCCCCATGCAACAGTCCTGTCAGCCATAATGTTTCACTTCCCGCTCTTCTGCGTTCCACCACTGATCTGGACAGAGGAGAGGTGTGTCTGACAGCAGGTGCATGTGAGTGCCAGCCACTATTATTTTCTGGCACACATAAGGGTCAGCCATTGTGGTGAACATCATAAGGTCTAACAATGCTGGTGTGAAAGGTCTGCCAGCGGCCCCATAGGACACTGTGCAGACTTTCCTTACTTCAACTTTACTGAATTCCTGTGTGATGACAGTAAACATGCAATATGCTTTGGTGTGTTCACATGTGGCGATTGTTGCTCATACAAAAGGCGCCATAGCCCAGCATAGACAGTTCACAATGGGTGACATAATATCTCTGTGTTGGTATCACCCATGTGAATGGGGCCTAATTTTTCTTTTTTTTAAATCACATATAAACCATCCTATTCAGAGAGCATGTATTTAACCCTTTGAGTGCCAGTGAGGTAGGCAACGCTTTGCATCACAATGTGTTGAGTATCCCTCTGGCACTCAAAGGGTTAGTGTTGTTTGTGCTGTTCATGAGAGATACAGTCAATTCATGTATTGTGATTTAGATAGTCTGTTATCACATTTGTTCTCATTACAAACAATCCTGGACAATTACTTCAGATTGTTGTGGTACTTGGAGCCCTAGAAAAGGCAGGAATGGCTGCTCCCTCAGTGCACATTTAAAGGAATAGTAATGGTTAATTTTAAGTTGATTTAATATTGTAGACATTAAAAAAAGATTAACATCAATGTAAGACTTATCTCTCAAATCTTTATGGTTTGAGAGATATAACTTGCTAAAATTACCTTTTCCTGACTCAAGTCTGCCATCTAGCTGACAGCTGCAGATTCCAGTCATTTGACCAGACAGAGGCTCTTCATCAGAGCTGAAATCACGCTATTTAGAAATAAATACTTAATTGGAACGGTCTACAAAATGTGCTTGCAATCCAGGCACACTTTGTAGACCGTATTTATCTTTAGATATTGTTATATTGGCACTGCTGAAGAGCCGCATCTGGTCAAGCGACCAGAATCTGCTTCTGACAGCTTTACAGCTCGTCAAGCAGAAAGGGGAGGGACCAGAGAACTTTATTTTCCTATATCTCTCAAACCATAACAGTTTGAGAGATACAAATAAGTGCAAGTACTCTCTTTTAATTGTATATACCATATAGTTAATACTTTTTTTTCTGACATTACTATCCCTTTAAGGCCTCCTTCACACGGATGACACCATTTTTTGAAGCCCTTTGTGACAGTTCTGTCTCTTTTTAGTCTCACTCACCCTCTCTTACGTTCCATTGGCAATGTGGATGCAGGAGAGGTATGTCTGACAGGAAGCCCATGTGAACAACAGCTATTATTTTTATATGGCACTTATGTGGATCGGCTATTCATTGGGGGTTGGGATGAGACAACTGTCTCATGTGTGTTGGTGGCCCATAGGCCACTGTGCAGACCTTCCTCAGTGCATCCTTACTGTTTTCTTGTGAAAATGCAGTAAACTAGCAGGTTGCTGGACTGTGCACATGATGCACTAGTTGCCTGTGTGAAAGGCACCATATCTCAGCATAGGACATTTCACAAAGGGAAACAATACTGTAGAGCAGGGCTCAAAATTTCCACTAGCCAATGGCGAGTGAAAATTTAGCCCTGGCGAGTAGAAATTCAGCCCTGGTGGGTATGTTATGGCTTGTAGTGGCGAGTAACTTTTCAGGTCTGGCTAGTAGCAACGGACTTCACATTTTAAGCCCTGCTGTAGAGTGTTAAACTCTTATTTTTAAGGGACAGTGATCCTTTATTTTTACTCTACCTGCTTTCAAAGTCCCCAACAGAAAATTGTCTGGAAACAGCAATCCAGGGTGCTCACTGTTGGGGACAATTTGACTTTCTATTTGATGCACTTGCAGGATAAGTAAAGTCAAGATAAGGTGTTACTATGTCTTTAAAGGAGTAGTAATGTTTCAAAATAAAAGCAGCTCCAATTAATCTTCACTGTATTTGGGCCAAGAAGATTGTTATTTCAATACTGTCAGAGTTGTAGTTCAAGAGTAACTGAATTATAAAGTTCCCCCTCCTACCCCATTTAACTAGTGTAAGTGTAAGGGGTGTTCTAACTGTGGTTATTTGATCACAGGTAAAGAGTACACCCCCCCCCCGCTCTATAAAATCGATCATGATTACTGACTTTATGAACTGTGAAAGCAGATATGTTATATATATGATTAAATGTCCTTGTGACCTCATATATATTGGAAAGACAACAACCATGTTAAAAGAAAGGATAAACAATCACCGCTCAGCCATCAAGAAGGCTTTGGAGGGTCATATGGATGCCAAAGACTATAAATGTCAACCTGTGGCAAGGCATTTTGAACTATGTCAACATACTATATCCAGGGCCGGCGCTACCATAAGACAGGATAGGCAGCCGCCTAAGGGCGCCGCAACGGAGGGACGCCGAAAAGGTGGAAGCTGGGAATTTTTAAAATTTTTTTTAAAGCTATATATCTGCCACGAGGGAGCGCTGATTTACGCTACCAAGCGCTCCCTCTCAGCATCTATGATGTAACACTCACACAGCGATCCAGGCTCTGTAGTAATACAGAGCGCTGGGAGAAGACATCATCTCCCAGTGCTTTGGATTACTGAGAACCGCGCGTGGGAGCTTCAGCTCTGTGCCTCCTTCGGCACAGATCACTCTATGGTATGCCGCTAGACCACCGGGGACTCGCGGTAGGGAATCAAGGGGAATGTGGAGATGAAGGGGGCATTGTGGAAGGGGCAATGTGTAGATGAAGGGGGCAATGTGGAGATGAAGGGGCATTGTGGAGATGAAGGGGCATTGTGGAAGGGGTAATGAGGAAATGAAGGGGCATTGTGGAAAGGCAATGTAGGGGCATTGTGGAAGGGGCAATGTGGAGATGAAGGGGGCATTGAGATGAAGGGGCAATGTGGAGATGAAGGGAGCATTGTGGAAGGGGCATTGTGGAGATGAAGGGGCAATGTGGAGATGAAGGGGCATTGTGGAAGGGGCATTGTGGAGATGAAGGGGCATTGTGGAAGGGGCAATGTGGAGATGAAGGGGGCATTGTGGAGATGAAGGGGCATTGTGGAAAGGGCAATGTGGAGATGAAGGGGTATTGTGGAAGGGGCAATGTGGAGATGAAGGGAGCATTGTGGAAGGGGCATTGTGGAGATGAAGGGGCGATGTGGAGATGAAGGGGCATTGTGGAAGGGGCAATGTGGAGATGAAGGGGGCATTGTGGAAGGGGCATTGTGGAGATGAAGGGGCATTGTGGAAGGGGCAATGTGGAGATGAAGGGGGCATTATGGAGGGGGCAGTGGGGAGATGAAGGTGCATTGTGGAAGGGGCAGTGTGGAGATGAAGGGAGCATTGTGGAAGGGGCATTGTGGAGATGAAGGGGCAATGTGGAGATGAAGGGGCATCGTGGAAGGGGCAATGTGGAGATGAAGGGGCATTGTGGAGATTGAGGGGCAATGTGTGTATCCTGTTAAGCTTATTTTTCTATTGTTAAAAAGGGAAAAAACTGTGTCTAGGCTTGTATCACGGTGCCCGTGCTATACGGGCGACATTTTGACACATGTTACTTCCTGATATCTTTTATTGGCTACAATGTTTTGCTCCTCCCAGTGACAGCCTTTAAATACTCAGTGCTGTCACTTATGCGCTGCCCTTTCGTGGTGTCTCTGTTGCCTAGCGCTTGTTCCGTTATTTTCGTATAATATCAGTGTATGACCCGGACTGCCTGACTATTCTGCCTTATTACGTTCCTCCTCTGTGTACCGACCCGGATTTGCTGACGTTCCTGCTCTGTGTATCGACCCGGCTTGGCTGACATTCCTGCTCCATGTACCGACCCGGCTTGACTGACGTTCCTGCTCTGTGTACCGTCCCGGATTGGCTGACGTTCCTGCTCCATGTATCGATCCGGCTTGGCAGAAGTTCCTGTTCCGTGTACCGACCCGGTTTGGCTGAAGTTCCTGTTCCGTGTACTGTTCCAGCTTGGTGGACGTCCTGCTCCTGCTGTGCGGCCAGAGTTACACACATGCTCTCTTGAGGTCTATGCCAGACCTCTGGTTGCCTCGGTTACTGTGCAGATAGTCCTATCCGTGACCGTCCTCTCCATCAAGTTCCAGACATTTCAATTCCACCTTCCTCTTCCTCCCATGGTCTAATATCTCCTGGTTGGGCTTCTTCACCAGAAGATTCTCAAGCTTCTTCAATTCTTCCTCTGACTTGTAGTCTGTCGGGCCGACCTGTTGCCATGGGCGGAGTTCACCAGGAATTGTGCGGTTAATTCATCGTCCGGGAGCTCCCCGTTTCTCATCAACTACGAGTTCCAACCATGCTTGCTTCCGGACTCATTTCAGACGCAGCAAATTCCAGCTCTGGATGAGCATATCGAGCAACTCCACTCCACTTGGGCACAGGTACAGAGTAGTGTTGAGCGAGCATGCTCGGCCGATGCTCGGATCGGCTCGAGCATCGCTCTGCTCGGCACATGGCGGTACTCGTACGAGTACCGCATGTGCTCGCCCGCCATGTTCGGGTCTCCTCCCCGCACGTTTTGCGGCTGCTGCGCAGCCAATAAACGTGCAGGGAGGCTCTGACATCGGTGTAATGCCAGCAGCCATGTTGGCTGCTGGCATTACACTGATTGGCTGGCCAGAACCCGTGGTCGGGTGCTGTATAGCACCTGACCATCGAGTTCGGCTCAGTCTGAGCCAGGGAGAGCTGAGGATAGGAAGGGAAAGGCAGTGTAGGGAGGAAAAAAAAAAATTGTGACAAAAAAGAACCAAAAGTCCTTTTTAGGACTACTGTGTGTGGGGGCAGCAGGTTATTTTGTGTGGGGGGGGAAAAAAAAAAAAAAAAAAAAAAAATATTCTGTTTAGTGTGAAAAGTTGCAGATTAGAGCACATTCTGTTTAGTGTGCACAGTTGCAGATTAGAGCACATTCTGTTTAGTGTGCAAAGTTGCAGATTAGAGCACATTCTGTTTAGTGTGCAAAGTTGCAGATTAGAGCACATTCTGTTTAGTGTGCAAAGTTGCAGATTAGAGCACATTCTGTTAAGTCTTCAAACTAAAATATCAAAGTCACGTATTCCATTCAGTGTGCGTCGCCGCAGTTTAGCAGCACATTCTGTGTACTGTGCAGAGTTGCAGAATAGGAAGAAATACTGTTAAGTCTTCAAACTAAAATATCAAAGTCACATATTCCATTCAGTGTGCTTCGCCGCAGTTTAGCAGCCTATTCTGTGTACTGTGCAGAGTTGCAGAATAGGAAGAAATACTGTTAAGTCTTCAAACTAAAATATCAAAGTCACATATTCCATTCAGTGTGCTTCGCCGCAGTTTAGCAGCACATTCTGTGTACTGTGCAGAGTTGCAGAATAGGAAGAAATACTGTTAAGTCTTCAAACTAAAATATCAAAGTCACATATTCCATTCAGTGTGTTTCACCGCCGTTTAGCAGCCTATTCTGTGTACTGTGCAGAGTTGCAGAATAATAAGAAATACTGTTAAGTTTTCAAACTCAAATATTAAAGTCACATATTACATTCAGTGTGTTTCACCGCAGTTTAGCAGCCTATTCTGTGTACTCTGTACAGTTGCAGAATAATAAGAAATACTGTTAAGTTTTCAAACTCAAATATTAAAGTCACATATTCCATTCAGTGTGTTTCACCGCAGTTTAGCAGCCTATTCTGTGTACTCTGTACAGTTGCAGAATAATAAGAAATACTGTTAAGTTTTCAAACTCAAATATTAAAGTCACATATTCCATTCAGTGTGTTTCACCGCAGTTTAGCAGCCTATTCTGTGTACTCTGTACAGTTGCAGAATAATAAGAAATACTGTTAAGTTTTCAAACTCAAATATTAAAGTCACATATTCCATTCAGTGTGTTTCACCGCCGTTTAGCAGCCTATTCTGTGTACTCTGCAGAGTTGCAGAATAATAAGAAATACTGTTAAGTTTTCAAACTCAAATATTAAAGTCACATATTCCATTCAGTGTGTTTCACCGCAGTTTAGCAGCCTATTCTGTGTACTCTGTACAGTTGCAGAATAATAAGAAATACTGTTAAGTTTTCAAACTCAAATATTAAAGTCACATATTCCATTCAGTGTGTTTCACCGCAGTTTAGCAGCCTATTCTGTGTACTCTGTACAGTTGCAGAATAATAAGAAATACTGTTAAGTTTTCAAACTCAAATATTAAAGTCACATATTCCATTCAGTGTGTTTCACCGCAGTTTAGCAGCCTATTCTGTGTACTCTGTACAGTTGCAGAATAATAAGAAATACTGTTAAGTTTTCAAACTCAAATATTAAAGTCACATATTCCATTCAGTGTGTTTCACCACAGTTTAGCAGCCTATTCTGTGTACTCTGTACAGTTGCAGAATAATAAGAAATACTGTTAAGTTTTCAAACTCAAATATTAAAGTCACATATTCCATTCAGTGTGTTTCACCGCCGTTTAGCAGCCTATTCTGTGTACTCTGCAGAGTTGCAGAATAATAAGAAATACTGTTAAGTTTTCAAACTCAAATATTAAAGTCACATATTCCATTCAGTGTGTTTCACCGCAGTTTAGCAGCCTATTCTGTGTACTCTGTACAGTTGCAGAATAATAAGAAATACTGTTAAGTTTTCAAACTCAAATATTAAAGTCACATATTCCATTCAGTGTGTTTCACCGCAGTTTAGCAGCCTATTCTGTGTACTCTGTACAGTTGCAGAATAATAAGAAATACTGTTAAGTTTTCAAACTCAAATATTAAAGTCACATATTCCATTCAGTGTGTTTCACCGCCGTTTAGCAGCCTATTCTGTGTACTCTGCAGAGTTGCAGAATAATAAGAAATACTGTTAAGTTTTCAAACTCAAATATTAAAGTCACATATTCCATTCAGTGTGTTTCACCGCAGTTTAGCAGCCTATTCTGTGTACTCTGTACAGTTGCAGAATAATAAGAAATACTGTTAAGTTTTCAAACTCAAATATTAAAGTCACATATTCCATTCAGTGTGTTTCACCGCAGTTTAGCAGCCTATTCTGTGTACTCTGTACAGTTGCAGAATAATAAGAAATACTGTTAAGTTTTCAAACTCAAATATTAAAGTCACATATTCCATTCAGTGTGTTTCACCGCCGTTTAGCAGCCTATTCTGTGTACTCTGCAGAGTTGCAGAATAATAAGAAATACTGTTAAGTTTTCAAACTCAAATATTAAAGTCACATATTCCATTCAGTGTGTTTCACCGCAGTTTAGCAGCCTATTCTGTGTACTCTGTACAGTTGCAGAATAATAAGAAATACTGTTAAGTTTTCAAACTCAAATATTAAAGTCACATATTCCATTCAGTGTGTTTCACCTCAGTTTAGCAGCCTATTCTGTGTACTCTGCAGAGTTGCAGAATAATAAGAAATACTGTTAAGTTTTCAAACTCAAATATTAAAGTCACATATTCTGTGTAAGATGAAGAAGGCGGGTAAAAAGGGACGGGGAAGTGGACGTGATCCTGAAAGTTCAGGGCGCGGGTCAGGACGCGGAGAAACTGTGCCTGGTGCCAGAGCACAAGAAAGAAAGACATCCACCATACCTAGCTTCATGTGTAATTTTACAGGGCGTCGCAGGACATCACTCTCGAGGTCCGACCACTGCGAACAGGTGGTCGGTTGGATGACAGCTGATACTGCTTCCAGTCGGTTAAGCACCACCCTGTCTTCCACCAAGTCCACTCTCAGTAGCCAAGAGTCTGGTCAACATAATCCTCACTCTGATCATCCTTCCTCCCACCATACACGGTCTGGTCAAAGAAGTGATCCCACACTGGGATATAGTGAGGAGCTCGTCTCATCACCAATCCTTCATTTGACCCTCTCTCCAAGCACGCTTGCAGAGGAACATGACATCTTGTGCCCTGATTCACAACCTCTAGAGGCTACCCAATCACAAGAAGATGACAGATGTGAACGGCATTTAAGGTCAAAGGAAGTAGTGGATGATGATGATGATGATGAGACACAGTTGCCATTAAATCAACCACTATTTCCGTCTCAAGACCTTGTTGAGGAGAATGTTATACAGTTGTCAATGACTGAGTATGTGGTGGGATCAAGACTTGAGGAGGATGATCAGAGTGAGGAAGTGGAGGAGGACTTGGTGGACGATGAGGTGACTGACCCCACCTGGGAAGGTGTAGAGCCGAGCGATGACAGCAGTCCTGAGGGTGAGCCATGTGCAGCACCGCAACAGGCTGGAAGAGGCAGTGGTGTGGCTACAGAAAGAAGGCGGACCGCACCAAACCGGCCCGCAAATGTTCCACGGAGCACCCCCTTGCGTAAATCTACCTTGCCAAGGGGTAGGTGTTCCGCGGTATGGCGTTTTTTTAAGGAAAGTGCGGACGACAAAAGAATTGTAGTTTGCAACCTGTGCCACACCAGAATGAGCCGAGGCATGAACACTAGAAACCTCACCACCACCAGCATGATCCGACACATGGCATCCAAGCACCGTAATAAGTGGGAGGAACGCCCGGATCGCCAATCTGTGTCTGCAGGCCACACCACTGCCTCCTCTTCCCCTGTTTTCGGTGCCGGCCAATCGCCTGTCGAAGGCGCAGGCCCGCATACCTCCCGCCCTGCACCTGTAGCATCTGAAGCACCATCAGCGACCACATCCACTTCCCTGTCCCAGCACAGCGTCCAAATGTCGTTACCCCAGGCATTTGAGCGCAAGAGAAAGTACCCAGCCACCCACCCACAGGCCATAGCACTAACCTCACACCTTTCAAAATTACTGGCCATCGAAATGCTGCCATTTAGGCTTGTGGACACTGAGTCCTTCCGCAGCCTGATGGCAGCAGCTGTCCCTCGGTACGCGGTCCCCAGCCGCCACTACTTTTCCCGGTGTGCCATCCCCGCATTACACCACCATGTGTCCCGTAACATCACCCGTGCCCTGACCAACGCAGTTACTGGGAAGGTCCACTTAACGACTGACACATGGACAAGTGCTTGTGGTCAGGGACGCTACATTTCCCTGACGGCACACTGGGTGAATGTCGTGGAGGCTGGGAGCGACTCGGACCCTGGGATGGCACGGGTGCTACCCACGCCGAGGATTGCGGGCCCTACCTCCATCAGGGTTTCCACCAGCACCTACGTTATTGGCTCCTCCTCCTCCGTTTCCACCTCCGAATTCTCTACACACACCGCCACTCCCCCATCAGCCAGTAGCTGGAAGCAGTGTAGCACTGCAGTGGGGAAGCGTCAACAGGCCGTGCTGAAGCTGATCTGCCTTGGGGACAAACAGCACACGGCCTCAGAGCTGTTGCAGGGGATTAGTCACCAGACCGAGCAGTGGCTCTCGCCACTCAACCTGCAAGCAGGCATGGTTGTGTGTGATAATGGGCGTAACTTGGTGGCGGCTTTGGAGCTCGGCAAGCTCACACACGTACCATGCCTAGCGCATGTATTTAATTTAGTGGTGCAGCGATTTCTAAAAACCTACCCCAATGTGCATGATCTCTTGACCAAGGTGCGCCGCGTGTGTGCACATTTCCGTAAGTCATCAACAGCTTCAGCCGGCCTGTTGAAGCTGCAGCAGCGCTTACAATTGCCAGCTCACCGGCTGCTGTGTGACGTGAGCACGCGCTGGAACTCCACCTTCCACATGTTGGCCCGGCTTTGTGAGCAGCAGAGGGCAGTAGTGGAGTACCAGCTGTTACACGGTCGTCGCCTCTCCGTTCAACTTCCTGTAATCAGAAGTGAGGAGTGGGAATGGATGTCAGACCTCTGCGAGGTTTTACGCAATTTTGAGGAATCGACACAGATGGTGAGCGGCGATAACGCTATTATCAGTGTAACCATCCCACTTTTGTGTCTACTGAAACGCTCGCTGCTCACAATTAAAACCGACGCTTTGCATGTGGAAGAGGTGGAAATGGGGGAGGAAGAGCTTACACACATAGCCAGAGCACCCTCACTTCGTCTTCTCAGCGACAATTGGAGGAGGCGGAGGAGGAGGAGGAGGAGGAGGAGGAAGACACGGTTGCCTCCGCTACAGAGGGTAGCCATGGAACTTTAGTTCCATCTCTTCAGCGTGGGTGGGCAGAAGAGGAGGAAGAGGATGAGGATATTGAGAGTCATCCTCCTGGTGAGGACAGCGAAATCTTGACTGTTGGTACTCTGGCACACATGGCTGACTTTATGTTAGGCTGCCTTTCCCGTGACCCACGTGTTGTACGCATTTTAGACAACACGGATTACTGGGTGTTCACCCTTCTGGACCCCCGCTACAAAGAGAATTTCTCATCTCTCATTCCTCCGGTGGAGAGGACAAGCAAAATGTTGCAATATCAGAAGGTTCTTGTCGAAAAATTGCTCCAAAATTTTCCATCTGACAACGCTGGCGGCAGAGTACGTGCTACCTTGGCCAACCGAGAAGGGGAGAAAAGGGGAGCACACAGCAGTTCCGAGAAAGGCAGGGCAACACTCTCCAAGGCGTGGGACACCTTCATGACACCCCGCCAGCACCCTCACCCTGATGCGCAGCCTAGTGTCACAAGGAGGGAAAAGTTTTGGAAGATGGTGAAGGAGTACGTAGCAGACCGTGTCAGCGTCCTCAATGATCCCTCTGTGCCTTACAACTACTGGGTGTCCAAGCTGGACACGTGGTATGAACTGGCACTCTACGCCTTGGAGGTGCTGGCCTGCCCTGCCGCCAGCGTTCTGTCTGAGCGGGTATTTAGTGCTGCTGGTGGCATCATAACAGATAAGCGTATCCGCCTTTCCACCGACAATGCTGATAGGTTGACACTTATAAAAATGAACAAGGCCTGGATTTCCCCTGACTTCTCCACTCCACTGGAGGAAAGCCCCGGGGGAACATAAAGTCACTTTATATATGTTATTTACAATGATGGGAATACTCTGTATTCCCATTCACCCCTTCCACCCAAAAAACGGGTATATGGTTGACTCTTAATCTTCTCATCCTCCTCCTCCTCTTCCATATGCCCTGTGATATAATTTTTATATAGGGCCAGCTCACCAGCGGGCCCTGTGATATAATTTTTATATAGGGTCAGCTCACCAGCGGGCCCTGTTTGACAATTTTTATATAGGTCAGCTCACCAGCGGGCCTTCTCATATAATGTTTTATTGGGTCAGCTCTCTAGCGGGCCCTCTCATATAATGTTTTATAGCGTCAGCTCACTAGCGGGCCTTCGCATATAATGTTTAGGATGGTCAGCTCTGCAGCAGACCCTCACCCATAATGTTTTAGATGGTCAGCTCAGCGCACGTTTCCATCTTAATCATGGCCTCAGTTCTGAAAATCAAGGAAATTTTTGGGAGAATTTGCCTCTGCGCACGTTTCCCTCTTAATCATGGCCTCAGTTCTGAAAATCAAGGAAATTTTTGGGAGAATTTGCCTCTGCGCACGTTTCCCTCTTAATCATGGCCTCAGTTCTGAAAATCAAGGAAATTTTTGGGAGAATTTGCCTCTGCGCACGTTTCCCTCTTAATCATGGCCTCAGTTCTGAAAATCAAGGAAATTTTTGGGAGAATTTGCCTCTGCGCACGTTTCCCTCTTAATCATGGCCTCAGTTCTGAAAATCAAGGAAATTTTTGGGAGAATTTGCAGATGATATACAAGTAAATATACAGCAAATATTGTTTGGTAACAATTTTTCGCCTAAAGTCGTTTTTATTTTCCTTTTTGTGTGTTTTATGGTCAGTCTGTAAAAATGGCGTACTACGGGCGAAAGATCGTTCCCAGCAGCGATGTTGGAGTCCAAGGTGCATCCAGACATCCTCCCTATGCTGTCCCTGAACCATTTCTGTAGTGTTTCCATCTTTTTCTGCCCTTTTCCTATGGACCAGGCACCCTCCCCTCATCAGAGCAGGGGGTGCCTGGTGTAATGCTCGAGTCCTCCCATTGACTTCAATGGGGCTCGGGTGTTCGGCCGAGCACTCGAGCCTCAGGGGGTGCTCGGTCAGAGCACCCGAACACCCGAGCATTGGGGTGCTCGCTCATCACTAGTACAGAGGATCCTCAGTGCTTCATTCCAGCGTTACCAGCATCACGCTAATCGCAGCCGGTTGCCGGCGGTCTCCTTTCAGGTTGGGGACAGGGTATGGCTATCCTCCAGAAACCTTAATTTGCAGACTCCATGTAATAAGTTGCTCCTCGGTTTGTTGGTTCCTTCAAAGTTATCCGCAAGATTAACCCCGTTTAGTATGCTCTGGATCTCCCAGCATCCATGCAGATTCATAATGTATTCCACGTATCCTTGCTGAAGCCTCTGGTATGAAATCGTTACACTACCACTCCTGTGGTTCCTGGTCCTATTCAGGTGCAAGGTCAGGAGGAGTACGAATTCCAGAATATTTTTGACTCCCGTAGATTCAGAGGAAAATTGCAATATTTGGTTCATTGGAAGGGCTATGGCCCTGAGGAGCATTCCTGGGTTAATCAAAAGGACCTTCATGCTCCCAGATTGCAGTGCAGTTTTCATGCTAAATATCCTCAGAAGCAGGGCCCCTCTTCTCGGGAGGGGGGTCTTTGAGAGGAGGGTACTATCACGGTGCCCGTGCAATACGGGCGACATTTTGACACATGTTACTTCCTGATACCTTTTATTGGCTACAATGTTTTGCTCCTCCCAGTGACAGCCTTTAAATACTCAGTGCTGTCACTTATGCGCTGCCCTTTCGTGGTGTCTCTGTTGCCTAGCACTTGTTCCGTTATTTTTGTATGATATCAGTGTATGACCCGGACTGCCTGACTATTCTGCCTCATTACGTTCCTGCTCTGTGTACCGACCCGGATTGGCTGACGTTCCTGCTCTGTGTATCAACCCAGCTTGGCTGACGTTCCTGCTCCGTGTACCGACCCGGCTTGACTGACGTTCCTGCTCCGTGTACCGTCCCGGATTGGCTGACGTTCCTACTCCGTGTATCGATCCGGCTTGGCTGAAGTTCCTGTTCCGTGTACCGACCCGGTTTGGCTGAAGTTCCTGTTCCGTGTACTATTCCAGCTTGGTGGACGTCCTGCTCCTGCTGTGCGGCCAGAGTTACACACATGCTCTCTTGAGGTCTATGCCAGACCTCTGGTTGCCTCGGTTACTGTGCAGATAGTCCTATCCGTGACAGTCCTCTCCATCAAGTTCCAGACATTTCGATTCCACCTTACTCTTCCTCCCATGGTCTGATATCTCCTGGTTGGGCTTCTTCACCAGAAGATTCTCAAGCTTCTTCAATTCTTCCTCTGACTTGTAGTCTGTCGGGCCGACCTGTTGCCATGGGTGGAGTTCACCAGGAATTGTGCGGTTAATTCATCGTCCGGGAGCTCCCCGTTTCTCATCAACTATGAGTTCCAACCATGCTTGCTCCCGGACTCATTTCAGACGCAGCAAATTCCAGCTCTGGTTGAGCATATCGAGCAACTCCACTCCACTTGGGCACAGGTACAGAGGATCCTCAGTGCTTCATTCCAGCGTTACCAGCATCACGCTAATCGCAGCCGGTTGCCGGCGGTCTCCTTTCAGGTTGGGGACAGGGTATGGCTATCCTCCAGAAACCTTAATTTGCAGACTCCATGTAATAAGTTGCTCCTCGGTTTGTTGGTCCCTTCAAAGTTATCCGCAAGATTAACCCCGTTTAGTATGCTCTGGATCTCCCAGCATCCATGCAGATTCATAATGTATTCCACGTATCCTTGCTGAAGCCTCTGGTATGCAATCGTTACACTACCACTCCTGTGGTTCCTGGTCCTATTCAGGTGCAAGGTCAGGAGGAGTACGAATTCCAGAATATTTTTGACTCCCGTAGATTCAGAGGAAAATTGCAATATTTGGTTCATTGGAAGGGCTATGGCCCTGAGGAGCATTCCTGGGTTAATCAAAAGGACCTTCATGCTCCCAGATTGCAGTGCAGTTTTCATGCTAAATATCCTAAGAAGCAGGGCCCCTTTTCTCGGGAGGGGGGTCTTTGAGAGGAGGGTACTATCACGGTGCCCGTGCAATACGGGCGACATTTTGACACATGTTACTTCCTGATACCTTTTATTGGCTACAATGTTTTGCTCCTCCCAGTGACAGCCTTTAAATATTCAGTGCTGTCACTTATGCGCTGCCCTTTCGTGGTGTCTCTGTTGCCTAGCACTTGTTCCGTTATTTTTGTATGATATCAGTGTATGACCCGGACTGCCTGTCTATTCTGCCTGATTACGTTCCTGTTCTGTGTACCGACCCGGATTGGCTGACGTTCCTGCTCTGTGTATCAACCCGGCTTGGCTGACGTTCCTGCTCCGTGTACCGACCCGGCTTGACTGACGTTCCTGCTCCGTGTACAGACCCGGATTGGCTGATGGCTGATGTGATGTTGCGTCTGGGAGGCAACATTGACCCTGGCACTAGGGTCACGGGGAGACCGAGGCAACTGCTATGGTAGGCAACACTGACCCTAGGACTAGGGTCACAGAGAGACCAAGGCAACCACTTATGATAGGCAAACCCTAGAACGCTAGGGTTGGATCATGATACACTACAGGAAGGCAACTTGTGTCCCCTCACACTAACAAGTATGATGTAACGCATCCGCTGGCTCTTGAGCACAAAGGCTACTGCAGAGGAAAATGGAGCACTGGCCCTGCCTAGAAGATCTAGGCACTGAACAGGTTAATCGGTGATGCCCAGACAGGATACTGCAACTCTCAGAGGGAGTGAGCCCAGCTATGATAGGGAGGTAGACACAGATAGAGATCAGAGTAATTCACTCAGCGCTATGCAGCACTGTACCGGTACTTCGCATGTGCACACCACCTGAGGCGGTTAAGAAAGCGGCTATAGCACGAATGCCCAGCCTATGGTCGGCAAGAGAATGATAGCGCCACGCAGTGCACAACAGACAAACGCAAACGAAAAGGCCACAGCGGGTAACGCTGGCCAGACAGAGGTAACCAAGTGGGTAAGCCAGGCACTGATGGCAACGGAGCGGGTTCTCAGCTAGATACGGTCAGCAACGGAGAGGGTTCTCAGCCAGAAACGGTCAGCAACGGAGCAGCAACACAGGAAGCGCAGGAACGTCGTCAGGCAGGCCAGGTCATACACAATCAGAGAGACTCAGGAACAAGTACACCACGAAAGGGCGCCTCAGTATAGACATGACAGAGTATATAAAGGCCAATCAGAGAAAGGCAATGAAATTAGGAAATCAGAATGTCGCCGCCTGCGGCCATGAGCACGGGCACCGTGATACTTCACCTGTGTATACAAAAATCCTTGCACTGGCCCTGACTATATCGGATTTCCACTTTATGCCTATACTGATGGTGCCTAAACCCAGACGAAGAGGTGATAGACACCAAATTTTTTGCAGCAAGAGACCAGATTGATCTTTGATTTTGAAACATTGGTGCCTAAGGGCCTCAAGTCATGAGATTTTGTTCACAAGCTTCCTCTTTTTGGAGTACAACTCTTATAGAGATGCAGGAGAGGACGCTATACCCACTTTGCAGAGGATATGGGCACTCTTTGTGAATAAATCACAGGAATAGGCCCTGAAGTGACTGTTATTAATTAATGGGTTTATTATGCATCCAGCATGTGTGACAAATAGAGGAGACGGATCTCTGTACTATGTGTTCATGGAACTTTTGCTGTAATATATAACCTTTACTTGCTGATGGACACTACCTTAATCGTTGATATATGTATGTGGTACAGTGGGACACAGTAAAAAAATGTATATACACACCAAGGGATAATGGTTGGTTTAACAGAAAGTTGTCTAAAATTGGCCCTAAACCTTGTTTGAGCCATCTTTGAACTTTGACTGTGTTGATTATCAATTGAACCCACCCTTAACATGCTTAGTGTACTCGGATAAATGCATCTGGCATTTATGTTGTGATTAACAAAAACGTGGACTTGCATTAACTTTTGTCAGTCTTGGATATTTATTTGTTATGTAGGATTTATTTAACATATATACACAAATGTCTCTGGTATCATAGTGAGTGATGCTTGTCTTCAGCCAGCAGCATCGCTATGTAGTTTGTTTTGGGTATCCGTTGCATAGTAACGAACCCGTGACGTCAGCGCAGAGATTTTGGTGCATAGTTAGTGTTGGAGATCCATGCTGCGATTGTCCATCTCATAGGAGTGTACAGGTATTTAACTTTTGTTTTTTCATGTTTTACCCATTTGCCCTGATGAAGGTCCACTAGCTGGACTGAAAGAACTCTCTAGCAGATTATACATGATTCTTCAATAAATTCAGTGAAGGAATCGCGATGTGAGCTGTGTCTTTGCACGTCTAGGGACACCCCAGGCTGATTACCTTTATATATATATATATATATATATATATATATATATATATATATATAAAGTCAAAATAATGGGTAGCACCTGTGGGACTTGACTAATAAGTTTATTGCAAAGATAAAGTGGCAAAATAAAAGGTCAAAGTTTCAGTCCCAGAAAGCGGCATCATCTTCATTTATTGCACACGCTGCTGCAACCATTGCTGCAGTCAGTTTTTGAACTACTACTTTAGTCTCATGAGAAAGGTCCTTCTGGGACTAAAATGTTGACCTTTTATTTTGCCATTTTATCTTTGTAATAAACATATTAGTCAAGTCCCACGGGTGCTGCCCATTATTTTTACTTTATCCAATCACATATAGATTGTGCACCTAGGCATTTGCTTACAAGTTGAGAGTGAATGCTTTCCAATTTCTTATATATTGAATATATATATATATATATATATATATATATATATATATATATACAGTTTTTAGATGAAAAGACGGCACTCACAGGGTCTTTTTTTGATGATCAAGTGAAGTTACAATTATTGGAATCAACGTTGATTTTTTTATTTTAAGAATTATTTCTGAAGTGGCTAATCCAATTTTATATATATATATATATATATATATATATATATATATATATATATATAATATGTGGATTAGTCACTTATTACGGCAACAGCATAACTAAAACAAGTTCGTTTTATTAACTTCAAAAATAATCTTGTTCTCCATTTCATGCCACCATTCTTGGTTGTGTTCAGTTATACTTTCTGGAATTTTATAAGAAATGTGACTAATGCAAGGTATTAGGGGGGAATCTAAAGTAGTTGACAGCTGTCCAGCCAGACTGAGTTTATTTACTAATGGATCATTCTGCCATTATTAGGTAAACCTGGCTTCAAAGAGAAAGTCTTATTAACTGTTTCCTTAATTATAAAACACTTCAAATGCAATTTTACCACTTACTGATTTTACTCTAAATGACATTTTTTGTATTAACCTCTGTCATTGTATCATCTATGCACTTTAGTTAATCCTTTGAGTGCCAGAGGGGTACGGAACGCATTGCAAAGCAATGCGTTCCATACCCCTCTGACACTCAAAGGGTTAATCAAATAAGGCTTATTATTTAGGATTTATTACCTATCCTTATTCTCATGTCATCTGTCTTGACAGGATTTGCATGATTATTCCTCGGTATTGATATATTCCACTCCTCAGAAGGTGAGTAATTAATCATGCAGGTTGTACCACACATTCCAGAGAATTCAACTGTGGTAAGTTCCCATGAGCGCACTGACATCACCTAACCTTTCTGTTCTTGGGGATCTGCAAGGTGAACCAAAACAAAATGGAGGAGTTCTCAGCTATGGTTACTTGTTCATATAGCTCAGAGGGCACTGCCAATCATTAAAAAGGGTCTTTTACTGACCCTTTATTACCCATTTAATATTTTTGCTCCCATAGGCATAGACTTATTAAAACATAATTGTCCTTTAAATCGATGGTGAATTTTCATTGTCTCCTATCATGTAGTTAGATTGCTCCAGAATTGCACCTCTATAGCGCTGATTGGTATACAGCCCTCAGGTGTCAGAATTTCTGAAGTCTTCCACACCCTTGGAGATAATAGGGAATGGGACAAGGAATCTGTATACAAGTTGTGACAGGCTGCAGAGACAAGCACCAGAAGAGGATGGAAGCTATACATGCCCCAGGTGTTCAAAGAAAGATGTGTCTTTGTCCTACGGATGATACTGAAGAGCTGAAGTTAATTTCTAGTAATAAGGGCAGAAAGGGCTCCACTGACGTTGTTTAGACAAAGAACAAGAGTAAAACATTTCTTTAAGGATCTGGGCTCTCTGTTCATTTTCATAATATTATTTAAAGAACATTTTTCATGTCAGTGACATCAATGATGATAACAGCTGCAGTAGCTTGAATTGGACTGAGGGAGATACCAAGCTAATGAAGTGCTGGGGTGTGTGAGAGTGCAGATCACAGATATATAATATACTGGGACCTGTGTTCTAAAGAAATGTGGAGTACTTCTGGGGCAAACTAAGTTATTTATAAACCCTTAGCACACTGATAAATAATTAAAAATAAAAATACATTGGGCCATATGTATAAAACTGTAGCCAAATCAGTTACACTAAAGGCGACATCTAGAGCATTTTAACCTGTTCAGTGCTAGAGTGATATGCAACGCATTGCTTTGCAATGTGTTGCATACCCCTCTGGCACTGAAAGGGTTAATCTCATGAGCTGCTAGAGAGGTCTCCAACACATTACTTGCACTCTAGCATTTAAGAGGTTAAAAGGTCAATTTGAATACATTTTAATGTGTCCCATGTGGTGCAGTTGCTTTGCCCTAGAATTGCTGTGTTCCAACTGTCAGAGATATCCAGGGACAATCCTGTTTCTAAAAGAAAAACCACAGAAGGATTCTTACAGACACTCTTCTCCCCAAAAGTACACTCAAAAATTAATACTACATATATCCAAATTTACCAAAAAATATAAAGTTAATATTCACATAAAACTTGCTCATAATATAAGGAACGTATTCCCATATGGCATCACCATCCCCCAATCCCCTCTGTACATATGCTACCCCTTTAAAAACAAAAAAGGCTAGATCCCCAAAAAAACTAGATGCCGGCATCTAAATAATACACATATAAAATTGTATAGAGATCAATTATCAAGCAAAGAGGAGCTAAATGTAATGAAGCGTATGTGTCTAATATCACTAACAAGGACAGCTGGGCTGCATAAACATGTTAGCAATCCATCCACCAATATACTGCACCGCGGTACCCAGCACTTTTCTTTAAACCAAAGTCTTAGTTCATAGATGTAACATCAATCCTGTGTTACATTGTTAGCACAGTTATCTCCCTAAGTATTATGTAGTGGTGTGCCAGACTCAATAAATATTTTTGTACAATCCTATTTCTGTCTTGCTTACCCTTCATTCTTTAACCCTTTGAGTGCCAGAGGGGTACCCTACGCATTGCAAAGCAAAGCGTTGTGTACCCCTCTGGCACTCAGAGGGTTAAAGGGATACTTTCTCTTTGTTTTAACTTCATATATTAGGCACTTACATAATAAACAATGGGGGAGATTCACTAAGCGGTGATAAAGTGGACATGACTTCTCCAGTTTATCACTTCTCCAGTTCCTATGTTATTCTATGGAGCCTGTGCACTGCGATTTCTTCAACTTTGGAGATCTTAGTGCATAGGCTCCATAGAATAACATAATTATCTGGAGAAGTGATAAACTGGAGAAGTCATCTCCACTTTATCACCGCTTTATTATCTCTTGTTTTTTATCTTCACCTGTTTTTCTACACTTTTATGTCCTTGACAGTAATTTCTCTGGATCTATGGTTCTAGAGAGTTTTCTGGTCAGTCGATAATTAAAGCAAGACTGCTACAATCAGTGGCATAACTAGGAACTGGAGGGCCACAGTGCAAATATTTCTGTGAGCCCCCAAACTCAAATATATCTCCCCCAGGGTATAAATAAACCTTGGAGGCTGGTCCCTTTTCCAGCTGCACACTCTATACCCCTGGATGCAATGTAACACTTTCCTTGCTACATTGAGTATTTTTTTCAGTTGTACCTTTACTACATTGTATCACTATGTCTTCTTTCATTACATAAGCTCCCTAGAAACAGATCCAGGGACATACAAGAGTAGGTGAAGATAAAAAATTATAGGTAATTAGGTAATCTGACAACATATTATGTACTTGCTGAATATTTAAAATAAAAATAATTCCATACAAACAGCCCTCTGGAGCACACTGTGGGTTTTAGATATACCTGCAAACAGGAGCAATTCTGCATCACACCAGTTGCACCACAGGGGACAAATACAGATTCCTAAAGTGCACATTAGTTTACAAATTCCTAAAGTGCCAGTTGGTTTAATGGGGATTTTAAAAGCTCTACTTAAATGGATGCTCCATTTTTCTTTGGAACACAGGGCTTGTTGAATAGTGTTTGTCTTATATTGTTTTCTGTAGTATTCTGTTACGACACTGTCAATTCTGAATTAAGATTCTAAGCCTTTTCTGTAGTGTTTAATGTTCAATCCCCAATACAAGGTTCTGTGGCCATCTACTGACTTGCTGCCATGTGACTGCTATACAGGGCCGGATTTACATCTCAGGAGCCTGTAGGCACAGAAATCTGAAGCGCCCCCCATTTGCCATCTCCACTGGACACCTCCACAATGCTCCAAATCTCCACATTACCCCCCATATCCATATAGCCCTCACATTGCCCCCCATCAGCTCCATATTGCCATCAGCTCCAACTTATCCCCCATGAGCTCCATATTGCCATCAGCTCCAACTTATCCCCCATCAGCTCCATATTGCCCTCACATTGCCCCCATCAGCTCCAACTTGCCCCCATCATCTCCACATTGCCCCATCATCTACAACTTGCCCCCATCATGTCCACATTGCCCCATCAGCTCCAGCTTGTCCTCACATTACCCCCATCATCTCCACATTGCCACTATATCAGCTCCAGCTGGCCCTCACATTGCCATCAGCTCCACATTGCCCACATCATCTTCACATTGCCCCCACTTTGCCTCCCGCATTCATTTCCTACCTCCCTGGTGGTCCAGCGGCAGATGTCTGTGCCTCTTTCTGTAGGTACTGTTGCTCCCGCGCAGTCTCTTTAGGAATGCAGAGCACTGGGAGATGATGTCATCTCCCAGCGCTCTGCATTAGAGCTGACGAGGGAGCAACAGCGGCTACAGGTCTGTGCTTTCTGTCTGAGCTGAAGAAGGCACGGACCTTACCATGCGGTGGGCGGGTTGTTACTGTGCACAGTGCGAAGCGCTGTGAACAAAAATATATAACTTTTTTTTTTAATTTCAATGACAGGCGCCCCTCTGTGGGGTGCGCCTGTAGGCAGATGCCTACACTGCCTTATGGCAAATCCGGCCCTGCTGCAATAGATTAGCAAAACTGTCATGATTTGATTTGCAGACTCATTAGCCAGATAATGGGGGAAACATTTGCTCCGGCCAAATCAATTTGAAATAATTCTGTGCCATGAAATGATAACCACTTGGATGCTAGAGGCATCTCTGCAATATTTTGCAGGTATTTAACAGACCAGACCAACACAATACGTTGGATAACCCTCTGGCACTCAAAGGGTTAAACACATAGACCACACACACCACTCCAAAAGCCCTGCCATGTTCAGAAGAAGTAGTAATAATCTGCTGCAGCAGCTGTCCTGCCTTGTCCAGGTAAGTAGTGACCAGTAGGATAATGCACTAAGTTTGTATGATAATGTTGATAAAGTAGAGATAACATATCCATTTCCTAAAATTTTTCCAGTTTGAGAGCTCTTAGTGCATAGACTCCATAGAATAACATAAGAATTGTTAATTAAGCTCACTGGAGAAATGATCTCCATTTGATCATCTCTTCATCACACCTTAGTTCAGTGATTCTCAACCAGGGTGCCCTGGCACTTTGATGTGCCATGGACATCTACTTTGGGTGCCCCTTGTCTTTTTTGATTAAAATGTGAAAGACGAGTTTCAAATGTTTATTTCTCCTACATCCAATGTGGAGCAAGTTCCCTCCTCCAGAGGTTAGGGCATTTAAAAAAAGGCAGCGACCCCCTTCTTCTCCTCCATCTTTACCCCCCTTCCCTGAGTTTCAAGTGACCTGCCTCAGCTAAAGGGCAATCTGGCACGGTTCTCTTAGTTTTTAGACTTTTTCTTTATTTTTACACTTAGATATGAGGCTGTAAAACCCCTATAAGATGTCAAGGCCTTCAACACTTCCCCTTACCATATACAACCCAACCCCCTCCATCCCTTGAACTGGAAGAAAAAGACATGAACTCAAACCAAACCATAAGCAAATAACTCATACAATGAAATTAGGACATGGACACTGAAGAAGGTGTTAAAATAAAGAGGACACAGCTTGTAGTAATGGGACTTAACGTATTTAAGGGACCCCGGGAGACCCCCCCAAACCCCCACATGCAGCTCCCCGGACCAATAGCCACAGCATGGCTAAGCGCATCTGCTTCCCTGCTGCATGTCGCCAAGGGATGGGCATGAGGATTTTTTCAACCACTGGGCCTCCCTATGAGTCCTCTAGCATTGATTACCTTGAAACATAACCAAGGAAATGAATGATCTGCCCAAGCTTACCCACCCTTGCCTACCCTACACCTCAATGTATACTGGCAATCTGACCACCGGGCCAGAATCCCTACACCGGAAACAATAATTGCTTAGCCATACTGTCTAGTTCCGGGAGCACCAGATGACAGCCCTATATAGATTCTAGCTGACTGGAGAAGAAATACAGGTACAATGTGACAGCTAACCCTAGTAGTTACCTTTATATCCCTAACTCCTCCCATTTCTCTCACCGTCCCTAAAATACTTGCCTATCTCCCGTCACTCTTTCCTGCCACCAGGAGGAGGGAAAGGAAAGCCCACTCCCCTTTGTTCTCCTCTTGGTGGGCTCACCCCCAGGCAGAGAGGAAGGTTATGCCTAGCCCTTTATGCTGGCTTCTGGCCCACTGAAGGCCCTCCACCATTTTGTATGCAGGCCCCCATTAATTAACTTCCCTGGAGTTGAACTGACCAGTTCACAGATGTGTTTCTGGACCATTTCACTATGGAGCACTTTGTTGCAAGTCTGTGCCTCATTTCTGATCTTCTCTGAGGTTCTGTATTTAAATAATGGGAGTCTAAAGACAGAAGACTGGTAAATGAATCATTTGCGTGCTTACAGGCCTTACTGCTATGTGCCTTCTATTACTTGGCACCCACTGAAAAAGTGGTATTCATGCTTGTTTGGCACTCAATCTTATTTTCTCCTGCAGGCAATGCTTCTAAAGGTGGCTGCTTTAGTTGTTTTTGCACTGGAGTGCATTTATACCTCTGTTTATGGGCTTTATCTTTACATTTTATCAGACTTTCTTCTTCTACTTCACTTCTCTAGGTATATACATGTATTTTAGTGTTATTTCAGTTATTATTTCATTTTTTGAATTTTGGAAGATGGTCCTTTTAAGAACGGGAGCCCACGCAATGGCCATCTTTGTTATATAGACATGCATGGAGAATCTTTACAGGCACATATCTTTGCACCCGTTTCACCTACAAAGGTCAGAGTGAGCTCAAAATGAATCACTGGACATGCTCTATCACATGGTCAGTGAGGAAAAATGTTCAGGCCATTTCAGGTCTCCATTTTTAAACAGCTGGAGAACCACTGTTTGCTGGGCATATGCAATGGGAAACTCCATTCCACAGAATCCCTTTTCCCCAGGCATTCTGCATTGGACAAGGTGGTGCTTTTGATAGCCATCATACTATTTCAATGCCTAGGCTAAGAAAAAGCTAGTCTCTCTTCTCTGCCTGTCCAGTCTAACTCTTCGCAGTCAGTTTCATACCTTGGGACACATGGAATATCAAGGCCTAAGGATTTAGAGGCCCTCTAAACCCTTTAGCTCAATGTTCCTTATGCCAAACTGGGATTACACAGGAATATTCAGGCACCTTATGTCCCTCCTGTACTGTGGCCCCTACTAATCCCCTGGGGCCCTCTACTGCAGAAAAAGAGATAGTTTGGGTTAATACTCAGATATCTTCAGTTGCTTATATCCCTTCATCTATTCAAGGGGTTCTCCATTCTTGGTGCCCCATACCCCTGACAGACATGCTGACCCTGTCTTTAGGGGCCAGTCTTGGTTGGAGACCCCTCTGCGAAGTAGATTGACACTGATGGGATGATATGGATTCTTCCTAGTCCTTTAGGGATGCCGATGAGGAAGACCCTTGTCCCTCTGCCAAGGTGCTTATCAGGTCTGTTTTAGATATTTTGTAGGTCTCTGAGCTTTTTGACGCAGGGTCTTCCTCTCCATACATCTTCCATTGGTGTAGAAAGGAATCACCCATTTTTCCTTCCCGTTGTTCTCTGGATCAAGTTGTCCTGGAAGAATGGAAGACACCTGATAGGATACTCTTCCTTAATAACACATTTCCAACCTTTATCATTTCTCTGCTGAGGCTTTGTCCCAGTGGGCTACCCCACCTGCCATTGATTCCCCAATCTCTCACCTTGAAAAAAAGATCATGCTGCCTTTGGCAGATGCCACGGCCCTTATGGATCAGACCAATAAACCTGTTGGAAACAGTAATTGCTGGTTATGTTGGCCAATATTACAGAAGCCGATGCATACATCACTGAGTCAGCCTTCGATGCTGCTAGAGTTTCTGAAAAGGCCTGAGATCTGTTAGTAGCTGAACATTGCACTATGTGGCCAAGATCTGGTCAACTGATCAATCTTCCAAAAAGCCTTTGGTGTCTCTCCCTTTTGGACCTGACCTGCACAAGGTTATTAGTGATGCTACTGAAGGCAAAGGCAAGCTTTTACTTCAGATTGCATCTAAACATGCCTTTTTAAACATGCATGGCTTTTGTTTCCCCTGCCAGTTCGGGGTGGCTATGGTTCAATCCCCTTAGGCCTTTCAGGCCTACCCTCCCCAAAGTTCAAGCAGGCATGGCAGAATAAGAAGTCTACTCAGAAGCCTTACAATAAACAGCTCACCTCCACATGAATCTCAGAGTGCTTTTTCAAGATACGTGGGAGTCTTCTGTGGTAGACCAGTGGGTTTTGTGGGTCATTTCACAAGGGTACTGCATAGATTTCAAATCCCTTCTGCCTCACCACTTCTTTTGTCCATGGTTCCTCAAGATCCGGTTCAAGTGTGTCTATTCATAGATGCAGTGTCCTCCCTGTTGGGAAAAACAGGTGCTTGTTCCTGATGTAGTCCAGGAAGTCTTCACCAGATTTTACTCCAAGTTTTTTGTGGTTCCCAAAAAAGGATGGCGGCTGCTGTTATTCTGGACATGAAGTGTCTCATTCAGTATTTGCTGGCTCCATGCTTCTAGATGGAATCTCTGCAATCTGTTTACTGCCATGTGTCCTTGAGAATTTCTTGCCTCCTTGTATCTCCAGGATGCCTATCTTCATGTCTATATTCATGCAGATCATCAGCACATTCTATGCTTTGCCTTCAAGATCAGTCATTAATAATTTACTTCTCTCCCCTTTGGACTAGCATCTGCTCCAAGGATCTTAACAAAATCCATGGACACTTTAGCAGCTTATGTCCATGTTCAAGGGATAGCCTTAACTCCTTACTTGGACAGCCTTTTACTCAAGGCTGCTTCAAAATCCATGCTCAGTTCACAGATTCAACATGACATCATAATCCTGGAGCAATATGATTGAGTGCTCAATCTCAAGAAATCCTCTCTGGTACCTTCTCAAGTTCTGTTCTTCTTCGGCATGAGATTCGGAGGGTGTTTCTACCAAAGGACATTATCCAGGTATCACGGTGCCCATGATTCTGCCTGAGTGACATTGTTAATTCCGGGTTTACCCTGGCTGCATTCTTGTTGGCTCTGTGTTGATAACTCCTCCCAGGGCTTGCCTTTAAATACGCATTCCTGTCACTATACCGGGGCCCTTTCGTGGTGTACCCGTATCTAGCAACTAGTAGCTCTTGTTCCTGTTTCCGTGTATGACCTGGCTCTCCTGACTATGCTTAGTTCCTGAAGCTCCTGTGATCCGATTCCGTTGTTGACCTTGGACTGGCTGACTAACTCCTTGTGTACCGAACTGGCTTGGCTGAGTATCTGATTCCGTTACCGACTAAGGACTGGCTGACTAACTCCCTGTGTACCGAACTGGCTTGGCTGCATATCTGATTCCGTTGCTGACTAGGACTGGCTGACTACCCTGTTTGTACCAATCTGGCTGGGCTAGTGTCTGGTGGTCCATCTGACTGGCTGTGTATTCAGTGTGTGCCAACCTGGTTGAGTTTCTAGTTCCATCGCTCACGGGACTGGCTATTCACCTCCGTGTACTGATCAGAATGACACCAGTCGCTGACCTGTTACGTTACATACCCTTCTCACTCACGCTCGCTTACTGCATTTTGCATATTAGGCCTAAGCACTCCTATAGCCTACTGGAGCCTGTGGGAGTTCCATCACTCACCAGTGTCTGTGTTTCCTCTGGTAACTCTATAGTAGGGTCCAGTGTATACCAGACTTTTGCCCGTGTTGCCTATGCTCACCCTAGTGGTCTAGGGTCACTATACTGACAGTATCTGGTGTCTGTTGCCTCCGTTAACCCTAGCGTGCTCTGGCCCAGTCACTGCCATAGTCCTGTCTGTGTTGCCTCCGTTAACTCTAGCGTTCTAGGGTCAAGCCTCTGCCAGAGTCGGAGCCATGTTGCCTCAGTTAACCCTAGCGTGCAACGGCCTATTTGCTACCAGATTCCTATCTGTCTTGCCTCCGTTAACCCTAGCGTTCTAGGGTCAAGGCTTCCAGAGTACTGTCCATGTTGCCTCAGTTAACCCTAAACTACTAGGGTCAGTTCTCTGGCAGAGTCTTGCCAGTGCTGCCTCCATTAACCCTAGATGCCTAGGGTCTAGTGTCTCCCTGTACACTATCGGTGCTGCCTCCGTTATCCCTAGTCCTCTAGGGGATTGCCCTTCAGTCACCCATCGCTTGTGTCACCTATTGCGGTGTGGGGCTGTTGAGGATATTCTGTTCCTGAGACTATCTGTGAATTCTCCTGCAAGTCCAAGATCATCACACTTATTTTGTATTATTAATACTGTGTGTGTTCTTTCCCTGACGCACGTCAGATTTGGAAAGTACTTGGTACGGACCTCATCTGGACCTGAGTGGGGCTATTTGCATTATTTTCAATAAAGCTTTTAATCTTACCAAACAAAAATGAGAGATGCTCCCCTATAAAGCTAGGGTACATCATCATTCGGATACCCTAGAACTCTAGGGTAAACCTACAGGCAATGGCAACTAGAATTTCACAGAACGCTAGGGTAGCTATGGGCAACGGTGACTCAAATCCTTAGTACTCTAGGGTGCACCCAAAGGCATTAACCGTTGGTATCAAGCAGTATGGGATAGCCAGAGACAAAGTCCAGAGCAGCGGGAGGATACTTAGCACAGCTTGTACCAGAGAGATCAGGTAGAGTACGGTTTAGCGTAGGAGCAGAGTCAGTGAGGCCAAGGGTCGGAAATGTATCAGATAGTCAGCCGGAGCCGGAGTCAACACAGAGCAGTTAGTCAGCCAAGCCAAGGTCAGTACCATATCAGATAGTCAGCCGGAGCTGGGGTCAGCGCAGAGCAATTAGACAAGCCAAGGTCGGTACCATATCAGATAGTCAGCTAGAGCCAGGGGCAGCACAGAGAGGGTAGTCAGACGGAGCCAAGGGTCAGACCTGAGCGGAAGGCAACAAGTCAGGGATCGAACGTAGTCTGAGTCAAACGTAACCAGAGTCAAACATAGCCAGGGGTCATACACGGATCAGAGCATAGGGGATAATCACAAGAGCTAGAGCACAGGTACACCACTAAAGGGCAAAGGAGTACTGGCAGAATGAGGCCTATAAGGCCTAGAAAGTATGCAGAGACTAAATCTGGCAATTACCGCAGGCCTATAAGAACAGAGAATGCGCATAAGCAAGACACTCATGTCTCCTGCAAACTGCAACAGCACTCCCGGAGGGCAATCACGGGCACCGTCATAGTACTGGAGAAACTTTTAAGTGGCTCTGGAGTTACCGGAATGTATTGTAGTTCAACCACAGTGTCCTTCCAAACGGTTAGCAGAAAACATGTGCCAGGTAGAGTAATGACCTTCCCAGTTCATAACAATTATACACATGAGTCATCATGATTAAGTGGTAACACGCGAAACACGTTGAAGTTTAAACCCTCCGGATAACTGAGGAGATCATATAACTTGAGTCACGGATATGGATAAGTACTTGTTTTACCATTTATAATAAAATTTTCATGTTTTTAACTATAACGGGAGTGCTTTACATTGTGCGGTAGACTGTGTGGTTAACCGTCATAGTACCCCCCTCAACGATCTGTCCCCAGCGGAAGAGGCCCAACTTTATTCGGGAATTTAGCATGAAATCTGCGCAACAAAACAGGAGCATGAATATCAGACTGATCTACCCAGGAACGTTCCTCTGGGCCATAACCCTTCCAATGCACTAAATATTGAATGTGTCCACGGACTCTATGGGAGTGCAGAATGCTTTGAATCTCATACTACTCATGGTCTTGAATGCGCACAGGTCCTGGCACCACTGGAGTAGAAGTGTAGTGGTTACAGACCAAAGGCTTCAATAAGGATACATGGAACACATTGTGAATGCGCATACCCACAGGAAGGTCCAAGGCATAAGTGACAGGATTCACTCTGCGAAGTACCCGGAATACCAGCTTATTGCAAGGTATTTGAAGGTTCAGGTTCCTGGAAGACAGCCACACTCTATCCCCAACCTGGAAAACAGGAGCAGAACAACTCCTGCGGTCTGCGTGTTTCTGATAGCACTGTGAGGACCTTCGTAAGGCATTCTGAACCTGTGCCCATGTGGAGCGGAGCTGCCTAATATGCTCGTCTGGAGCCGGGATGTCATGAGCCCGAAAGAAGTCCTGGAGCAGGGATGGTTGGAACCCATAGTTGATCAGGAATGGAGAGCTCCCGGACAAAGAGTTTATGGCACAATTCCTGGCAAACTCAGCCCACGGCAACAATTATCATGATGGTCAGAGATAAAACAGTGGAAAAATTGTTCCAAACCCTGGTTGGATCTCTCAGCAGCACCATTAGTCTGGGCATGGTAGGCAGAGGAAAATGTCAATTGGATACCATCTGGTCACAAAAGGCCCTCCAGAACCGTGACACGAACTGACTCCCATGTTCAGAGACCAGAATCTTGGGCACTCCATGGAGTCGGAACACCTCTCTACCAAACACCTCAGCCAATTCCCTGGAGTAAGGCAGCCCATCGAGAGGGACAAAATGAGCCATCTTGGAAAAACAGTCTACTATCATCAGTATGTCCATACACCATTTGGATACTGGAAGCTCCACCATAAAGTCTATGGACACGTGTATCACGGCCCCCGTGATTCCCTGTCACTCTTTGTGGTGGTGCTCTTCCATTGGCGGAGCTTGATTGGCCCGTCCAGGGTGTCCCTTTATATACTGAGCCTATGGCACCTGTCAGGTGCCCTTTCGTGGTGTTCCTGTTCCTGCGCTTTTGTTGCTGTGATCCTGTATTCCTGTGTACCGACTCGGCTCGTCTGACTACTCTGCTGTTCCTGCTCCGTGATTGACCCGGTTCTGGCTGACGTTCCTGCTCCGTGATTGACCCGGCTCTGGCTGACTTCCTTTTCCGTGATTGACCCGGTTCTGGCTGACGTTCCTGCTCCGTGATTGACCCGGTTCTGGCTGACGTTCCTGCTCCGTGATTGACCCGGCTTTGGCTGACTTCTTGCTACATGATTGACCCGGTTCTGGCTGATGTTCCTGCTTCGTGATTGACCCGGTTCTGGCTGACGTTCCTGCTCCGTGGTTCTTCCGGTCCTGCCTGATGTTCCTGCCTGGCGACATTCTGAGCCTGCTCGCAGCTTGCACTGACTGATCACGCCTCCTGTGTTACTGTGGCCTCCGATACTGAGCTCGTTTGTTGCCTACGTTACTGAGCCTGTCAGAGAGTACTGCCGAGCTATTGCCGTTGTTACCGAGTCTGTTTGAGAACACTTGCGGTGCCGGTTGCCTCCGTTACCGAGCCTGTCTGTGTACACCTGCCAAGCTTGTTGCCTCCCATCCTGAGCCATATTAACACTTGTTGAGCTGTTGCCTCCTACACCGAGCCTATCAATTACCACTGCAGAGCTGTACCTTTCGTTAGGTGCTCGTTTCCCAGGAGTTGTCGCACCGCGTGGTGCTATAGGGCATTCCGGTACTCTGTCATTGTGTGCTCCGTTTTGGCACTGGAAGGGTGCCTTGGCTCTGGTCCACTCTTGCTCACAGTGTTGTTCCATCAAATCCCACCTGGAAGTGCGTTTGGCTCACAGTATATTGGCTTGGGCAGTGTCTCCTCCGTTACAGCACCTAAGGGGTGCTTTGGCTCCGGTCCCATTTGCACACGCAGTGTTCCTCCATTACCGCACCTAGGGGTGCTTCTGTATCTGGCTCCATTTGCTCTGGCAGTATCTTTCCTTCATTACTACACCCAAGTAGGGGTATTGGCTCCAGCTCCAGTTGGTCATTGCTATACTATTGGGCATTTCGATACAGCTATCTGGTTGTGATTCAGTTCAGTCGCACTGCTTGAGCTTGCTAGCTGCACTACTGCTACTGGGACTGTTTATGTACCGGGCGTTGGCTAATCACCACCACAGAGACTGTCTACCTGTTTTGAGCATTAACTCTTACCTGTGTTTATGCTATATTTTGCCTGCTCCTGCTATATTGAGCCTGTACATTATCCATTACTTACATCACTGTAATAGCGATTTTGGCCCCCAGGGGCACTGTTCCTTATTTTATTTTAATAAAACTGTGTTTTATTTCTAACCTTGGTCTGAGTGTCAGAAAACCGTAACAACGTGTGACCATGGGAGCTCGCCATTAGGAACCATCTGAAACAACCCCAGTGGAAGGTGTCTCTGGGTTTTAGCACGGGCACAAATGGAACAGGCCTCCACAAATGCAGCACAATCTGCTCTTAGGCTAGGCCACCAAAAGAGCTGAGAGACTGACCAAATCAGTTGGTCACGACCACTCGAGGAGTGGTATGTTTCCAGTAATCTGATACGGAGAGATTCGGCTATGAAACATTTACTGCTAGGTTTCTCTGCTGGAGCATTGCCCTGGGAATCGAAAATCTCTTTGCCCAGTGGAGACGTGATACTAGTGCGTATGGTGGCCAATACGTGATCTGGAGGAATGATAGGCACAGGCGTACTTTTAATCTTGTGGTCCGGCCCAAATTGCCTAGACAGTGTGTCGGCTCGGACATTCTTGGACCCTGGAAGATATGAGACCACAAAATTAAATCTGGACAGGAACAGTGTCCATCTAGCCTGCTGTGGTGACAGTCTTTTGCCTCAGACAGAAATGTCAGATTCTTATGATCAGTCAAGATCAGGATTGGAGCATTCGTCCCCTCCAGAAGGTGACGCCATTCACTGAGAGCAAGAATAATGGCTATTAACTCACGATCGCCTATGTCGTATAGGCTCTGGGCTTTAGTCATGTTTTTAGAAAAGAACCGACAAGACATGAGGGTCTTGCAGGGCCCAGATTACTGGGACAGGACCACCCCACTCCTGTCTCCGATGTAACCACCTCCAGGGTAAAAGGCAAGGCAGGGTTGGGATGCGATAATACTGGAGTCTCAGCAAAAGCAGACTTCAATGCTTCAAAATCCCTGCTGGCCTCGGGAGACCAAGCCAAGGGACTAGCCCCTTTATGAGTCAAGTCAGTTAAGAGTTTGACTACGTAAAGAAATTTCATATGAATTTCCTATAATAGTTTGCGAATCATAAGAATCTCTGTATGGCCTTCAAGCCCACTGGACGTGGCCATTGCAGAACCTCTGCAAGTTTCTCTGTATCCATGGCAATACCGTCAGCAGAGATTACATAGCCCAGAAATGGCACTCAATCTTTATGGAATTTGCACGTTTCCAATTTACAATACAGTTTGTTTTCTCTCAATTTTTGCAGCACGGTAGCAACATCCCTATTACTACACAGGACTGTAGCAGGTCTCTCAGTACATCATTGATAAATTCTTGGAACACTGCCGGAGCATTTCACAGCCCAAAGGGCATGACCAGGTACTCGTAATTGCCACTACGAGTATTAAATGCAGATTTCCACTCACCGCCCTTCTTGATTCTAATTAGGTTGTAGGCTGCCGGCAAATCAAGCTTTGTGAAATCTGAGGAGCCCTTCAAGCAGTCGAATAACTCAGTTATCAATGGAATGGGGTATGCATTTTTAACCATCAGCTTGTTTAGACCTCTATAGTCAATACAAGGTCTAAGCTCCCCATTTTCTTTACAAAAAAAAATCCTGCCCCCACGGGCGAGGAAGACTTCCTGATAATTCCGCTGGCCAGAGCATCAGTAAGTTACTCCTCCGTGGCTATCACGGTGCCTGTGCTATTTGCAGATATTCTGTCAGTTTCTACTCCTGCCTAACGCCTATTGGCTGCACTGTTATTGTCCCGCCCAGTATTTGTCTTTAAATACTGGGTTCTGGCACTTCTCCAGTGCCCTTTCGTGGTGTTTCAGTACCAGCGCTTGTTCCTGTTATTTGTGTGATCTCAGTGTATCGACCCGGCCTGCCTGATGACTCTGCATCTTGTTCCTGCCTGTGTACTGACCCGGACTGTCGGACCATCCTGCATCTCACTTCTGCCTGTGTACCGACCTGGATTGGCTGATGTTCCTGCTCCGTTTACCGACCTGGCCTGGCTGACGTTCCTGCTCTGTGTACCAGCTCGGACTGGCTGACATTCCTGCTCTGTGTACCGACTTGGATTGGCTGAAGTTCCTGCCCTGTGTACCGACCCGGCCTGGCTGATGTTCCTGCATGGTGTACAGACTCGGATTGGCCTACGTTCCTGCTCTGTGTGTGGATCCTGCCCTGCTGGGCTACTGTGGTGGCGTACCTCCACTGCACGCCTTATCCGGTCTCCGGTTAGGGTGGTGTCAAGACCTTCGCTGTCTCCGGACAGCTCGCTGCAGTCTGGTCTCTGTTGCTTCAGTGTCGCCCAGGCAACATTTCTGTGCGTCTGCACTCCCGTGCAGTCCCCGGTTGGGTGCCTCTTAGTGCAAGTTGCTCAGTCTCCGTTACTGCTACGGCAGTGCTCAAGTTGCTCAGTTTCCATTACTGCTACGGCAGTGTTCAAGTTGCTCAGTCTCCGTTACTGCTATGGCAGTGCCCAGTTGCTCAGTCTCCGTTACTGCTACGGCAGTGTTCAAGCTGTTCAGTTTCCGTTACTGCTACGGCAGTGTTCAAGTTTCTCAGTCTCTGTTACTGCTACAGCAGAGATCAAGTTGCTCAGTTTCCGTTACTGCTATGGCAGTGTTCAAGTTGCTCAGTCTCCGTTACTGCTACAGCAGTTCACAAGTTGCTCAGTCTCCGTTACTGCTACGGCAGTCCACAAGTTGTCTGGTCTCCATTATCTTTGGGCGTTACTCGATTTGGTGCTCTCAACTTTGAGCTTCTTAAAGGGCCTTGCACTATTAGGGCCTGTCAGAACTCTCAGCCTAATAGTAACCCATTCAGTACTGTCCAATTGAGATCCACACAAGGACTGCCTGACCTGTGTCATTATATTGTTCTCTGCACTATCTGCATATACTGGACCTGTGTGGGCCTACCTCTGTATAACCTGTCTTGTGTCTGTACTATATTGCATATATATTACAGGACCCGTGAGGGTTATTGTTATTATCATTGTTCAATAAAATTGTGTTTTATCCAAACCTACTGTGTCTGTGTGTCAAACAAACCGTTACAGTAGCCCAGTTCTCTTCTACCGACAGAGGTTTCGTGCCTGGGGTCAAATTAATAGCACAGTCGTATGCCCTATACTGTGGCAGAGTGCTAGCCTCCCCCTGAATACCTCACTGAATGACTGGTACTCTGAGATTATTTAGGGGGAGGTACGCAATATCTTAGTGGGCTGCTGTAGACAAGACTTCTTACAATAATCGGACCAAGATATGATGTCACAGGTTTTCCAGTCCATTTTGGGGTTGTGTGTCTGAAGCAAGGAAACCCCAGAAGGACGACATAGTGTGGAGACTGAATGACCTGAAACTGTAGGGTCTTCACATGGAGAGCTTCTACTCTAAGAAACAATGGACAGTTCTCATGTGTGACATTGGATGGTTGTAACGGTCTACCATCAATCACCTCAATAGTCAATGGAGAGACACAAGGCAACAAGGGAATATTGTGTTGCTTATCGAATTTGCCATCAATAAAATAACCTGTGGCTCCTGAATCAATCAGGGCTGGTGTCACAACAGAGGAGGCTGCCCAAGATATTGCCACCTGTAAAATTGGCTTGTTTTGCTCTTGGTCTGGGGACTGATTTACGCCACCTAGGATCTGTCCCCTCAAAGACCTTAGGTGCGTGCGTTTCCCATACGCACAGGACAAGCTCGTAACCTATGTCCAGACTTACCAAAGTACAGGCATAGACCTTCTCTCCGATGGAAGGACCGCTCTTCCCTGGACAGGTGTGTAAAACTGACTTGCATGGGCTCAGCCCTACTGACCTCAGCACTAGGAGGCATGGGAGGTGAGGGAGGCATGGGTGGGAGCCCCAAGTTTGGTGCCAGTCGAGACACAAAACTTGGCTTACGGTCTTTAAAGGGGATCTTTCCCTGATGCGGGTATCAATCAGTATAGCAAAGGAAATAAACTAATCCAGATCCTCAGGCAGCTCACGGGATGCCGTCTTATCGTTGATTGTATCATTAAGCCCTTGTGAGAAGGCCGCCACCAGAGCTCATTGTTCCAGCCTACTGTCACGGTTTGTTAAGACTCTCAGAAGCAGAGTTAGGTAAAAACACAACTTTATTGAAAATGTTATGCAGCCCCGTAGGGTATCATACACGTACACACATATATCTTTATTAGACAGGAATACAATACAAATAGTAGCAATATTGGCTCTACCGGCCCTGCCAATATACCGGGCAGGGCAGCCAAAGGGTTGGAACTTGTGAGGTGAGGCTCTACCGGCCTTGCCAAGATACCGGGCAAGGCAGCCACTAGACAGGAGATAAGACTGGCTTTACCATCCTTGCCAATACCGGGTAAGGCAACCCAAGGAAACAGGACAGGTTCTACCGGCCCTACCATATACTGGGCAAGGCAGCCAATTGACGGGAGAAACACCGGCTCTACCGGCCTTGCCAATACTGAGTAAGGCAACCCAAGGAATAGGAGAGGTTCTACCGGCCTTACCAATACCGGGCAAGGCAGCCCATAGACAGGAGATAATGGCAGCCACTCGCCTAAGTGACTGGAAGGTGGAACAATAGTCACTATGATGAAAATGAGACTAAGTCAGTAAGTAGGCCGCCAGCAGCAGAAATAGTAATGGATGTGGAGCTCACCAGTGCTCTCACAGATGGAACGCCATAACACTATAGTAGCAACCGAGTGTGCATGGAGCGAACCAGTACCCAGTACATCGAACACAAACAATACTGCAAGACAGCCGGGTGGCTTGAGGAGCGAACCAGTACCCTGTACGTGGAACGCTATCAATACTGAGACAGCCGGGTGGCTTGAGGAGTGAACCAGTACCCTGTACGTGGAAAGCTATCAATACTGAGACAGCCGGGTGGCTTGAGGAGCGAACCAGTACCCTGTATGTGGAACGCTATCAATACTGAGACAGCTGGGTGGCTTGAGGAGTGCACCAGTACCCTGTACGTGGAACGCTATCAATACTGAGACAGCCGGGTGGCTAGAGGAGCGAACCAGTACCCTGTACGTGGAACGCTAATAATACTGAGACAGCCGGGTGGCTTGAGGAGCGAACCAGTACCCTGTATGTGGAACGCTATCAATACTGAGACAGCCGGGTGGCTTGAGGGGCGAACCAGTACCCTGTACGTGGAACGCTATCAATACTGAGACAGCTGGGTGGCTTGAGGAGCGAACCAGTACCCTGTCCATGGAACGCTAATAATACTGAGACAGCCGGGTGGCTTGAGGAGCGAACCAGTACCCTGTACGTGGAATGCTAACATACTGAGGCAGCCAGGTGGCTGTCAAGCAACCAGTACCCGCGTACTGAACAACCGGCAAGATAGAAATGTCGCCAAGGCGACTCAGGAACGTCAGATGACTGAAGACGAACTGGAACGGAACCAGCAGATGGAAGCAGGAACCAGCATGCAGATGATCAACTGGAATCAGGAACGACAGCGGAGACTGGCAGCAGGAAGCGGAGGCTCAACCGGATCAGATGGAGGCAGGAACTACTCGACTGGAAACACCGGAACAGGTTGAACACAGGTCGCAGGAACACAGCAGAGGCCCAGGGTATACACGAAAGGGCCACCAAAGGGTGCCCAGGCTAGGTTTAAATAGGCAATACAGGGCGGGCTGAAGGCAGCCAGCCAATGGAGAGGCCCCTACTGGTGATAGACACAAAAAGAGAGCAATCACGGGCACCATGATACCTACCTCTGCCGCTAAGGTACGAAATTCAATAGCATATTCTGCTACTGTACGGACGCTCTGGCAAATGGTCATCAGTTTTTTTGCGGCAGAGGTTGCTCGACCTGGAACATCAAATACTTTACAAAAGGCATCCACAAATTCCGTGAAGTTAGAAGTTATGGGTTTGGCCGTTTCCCATAACGGATTGGCCCACGCCAATGCTTTGCCGGTCAACAAAGAAATCATAAAGCCCACTTTACTTCTTTTGCTCTGGAATGCATTAGGTACCAGTTCCAAAAAAATTCCAAGCTGATTTATAAATCCACAATGCAACCAGGGTTCCCCATCGTATCTTAGAGGGAGTGGAGCGGCTTTGGACAACCCTCTATAAATTGTGTTTTCCACATGAGTGGTTACTACCGATGCCGAAACAGGGGGGCCACTGGTAGTTGAGCAGGCTTATCGAGATGCGCTGTACGGATAAAGAGCGTCTGCATCACCATAGACAACTGGTCAATACCCTGTCGGATACCAGTATCTGTACTTTCAGAGGTCATGGCCCTTTCGGACTGTCACAGAGTGACTATGGAATAACGACACTGACAAGTACAGACGCAGTAAAATCAATATCTTTATTAAAATAAGAGCAAAGAAATAAATACGGAAAACACTTCCCAAACCCTCACAGAACTAGGTGTGGAGACAGTGCACAAGCACTTCCCCAACCCTCATAGGACCAGGTGTGGCGACAGCACACCATCCACTGACGGAACAGGAACTGATCCCAGTCTGACTATGGAATGGGAAGGTAGCAAGGATAGCAGTAGTGCAGGTAAAGCGGAATCTCCCAAACAAAAATAAGAAATGTCCCCTAGAATGCTAGGGTACACCAAGGTAATAGACTCGGATACCCTAGAAGGCTAGGGAAAACCTACAGGTAATGGCGACTAGAATTCCCCAGAATGCTAGGGTAGCTACAGGCAATGGTGACTCAAATCCCTAGTACACTAGGGTGCACCCAAAGGCACTAACAGTCATTATCAAGCAGTATAGGATAGCCAGAGACAAAGTCCGGCGCAGAGGGAGGATACTTATCACAGCTTGTACCAGAGAGATCAGCTAGAGCACGGTCTAGCGTAGGAGCAGAGTCAGTCAGGCCAAGGGTCGGAAACGTATCGGATAGTCAGCTGGAGCCAGAGTCAACACAGAGCAGTTAGTCAGCAAAGCCAAGGTCGGTACCGTATCGGATAGTCAGCCGGAGCCGGGGTCAGCACAGAGTGGTTAGTCAGCCAAGCCAAGGCGGGTACCATATCGGATAGTCAGCCGGAGCCAGGATCAGCACAGAGCGGGTAGTCAGATGGAGCCAAGGGTCAGACTGGAGCGAAAGGCAACAAGTCAGGGATTGAACGTAGCCGGAGTCAAACGTAGCCAGAGGTCATACACTGATTAGAGCATAGGAGACTAACTCTGGCAATTACCACAGGCATATAAGAATAGTGAACACGCATAAGCGTGACACTCAGGAAGTGATGGTACAATGTTGCCTGTAAACCACAACAGCGCTTCTGGAGGGCAATCACGGGCACCGTGATATCCACTGAGTTACCATCACGTGAATGACTGGCTTTGAGGGTTCCTAAGAGGACCAGGCTGTTTTCCAAAGCAACCATTGTTTGTTGGATCAAAGCCACTATCTGACATGCATCTGGGGTTAGAAAGAAACCTGTTCAGTTGTTTGATGTCCATTAAAACTTGAGGTTTCTATGGTACCAGTTAGTCTGGTGGAATACTGGTGTATAGCATTTTTTTTTCACTTTTTCCTTCAAAGGAAAGGTATAGCCCCATGTTTCCTGTGTTCCACATTGGATGTAAGAGAAAAGAGAATTTTAGTGAACTTACCATTAAATTCCTTTCTCTTAATCCATGTGGAAGAGGGGTCATCTTGGGGTCTTTGTTCAGGGGATATCCTTTTGTCTCACTTTTGCGTCTTTATGCTACTTTGCTATAAGTTGCTATAAGTGGTGGGAGGTAAAACTGGAAGGGAATAGTGGCGTCTCCACCCCAAAGGCCCTGCCCTTTTGAAGTGCCCTTTACCCCATGGTTCCACATGGACTAAGAGAACATGGAAGACCACTAAAATTTTCTTTTACGGAAATGTATATGCACAATATGCTTGTTTTTTTTCAATTCTGATTGCAAGAATATTAATATATGGCTTATTTGGATGCTTTATAGTGACCTTGACAACATTTAAAATGTTAGGGTGGCCAAACGAGTCTAGATTGCATGTTATGGGTGCCCTGAAAAAAAGATTGGGAACCACTGCCTTAGTGATCTTTTAATCTTGTTTCACGTATCATGTGATCCTTTTTTATGAAACCTGATTGGTTAAAACAGCAAGCAAATTTTAATTGCAGGTGATCAGTTCATCAGAGATTAAGCTATATATTTTTCCATAGACTTCAATGTGAATCTTCTGAATAAAAAACAAATTTATCAAGTGTAATCTTGGTCAAAATAAGCAAAACATGTCTTGGGTCTTGTGAAACTACATGCATTGTGCGAATGCTGAACTTACAGATAGCTTCTCTCATCCCTAGTGAATATCATGGGTCATTGACAGGGGCAAATTGTCTTATTGGGAGACTGGGCATCTCCCAGTGGGCCACCCAGTTATGGACTGGTAGGTAGATTATATGATCTCACCTCTCCAGACTGCAACTCTTTGGATGTATGGCACAACTCTCCAGAGCCGTGCAGCAGTGTCCCGCTCCCAAGGCTGACTTAGCGTCCCTGCTCTGCCTGCAGTGTGTGTCCTGTTGCAGTGCATTATTAGCAGGCAGAGCTTCTGGGTTGCAGTTTCCAATGGTATTATTGAATTTTTCTTAACTAACTGTTATGTTGGTAGAGAGGCTTAGTTATCGTCTATTAACCCTTTAAACCCCTCTATGATTTAGAGAGGTATAAATAATCAGTTATTAACCTTTTGCATGCCAGAGAGGATTACAGCAATGTTTTATTCTGCTATTAACCAATTTAATTCCTCATAGGTGCAGTACCTCACTGTTTAACCCCTTGTATGCTAGAGAGGCATAATTCATGAGTAACTGACCCCTTGTATGCCATAAAGGTGAATAATGATGTTAATTACTAATGAATTATGCTTCTTTAGCACACATGGGGTTATTCATTGTGGTACACATTCCTGTGCAATGTGTTGTGTACCTATGGGACAATCAATGGGTTAATCACAGAACACATTACCGTACACCTCTCTGGCATGCAAGGAGTGAATAACTGATAATTTATTGCATGCAGTAGGTTAAGGGGTTAATAGATAAGCATTTATGCCTATTTATGCTGAGCAATGCACTCAAAGGGTTAAAGATATGTGTTGGTTGCAAGTTACTTAGTGCATAAACAAAGGATGATAATGGCTGCCACAGAACATCAGAATACTCACGATATTGAAAACCTGTACACAGGGATCAAATAGACATAGGGGGGATTCTCACTGCCCTCACTCAGTGAACTGCTCTATATCTAATGTAGACACTCCTCTCCAAAGGGAAGTGATCCAGCAATCCTTCATAAGACAGAGAAAACACAAGAAGGAGGTGCAGAATATACTGTACTGAATATGAATTAAAAAGCACAAAACCAAAATTTGTAAGTGAACTCACAGTGTAAATACAACTCTGACTGGTGGATCACACAACTGGTATGGGACTAGCAAGGTACTATACCCCGCTATTCTCAGTGATATACCTGTAAAATCAGGAAACTGAAGTCTCAGGATCCGTTTGTTTCTCCACTCCAGTGGAAAACAGCCCTTTACTAAAACCACAATAATATCTATCTATCTATCTATCTATCTATCTATCTATCTATCTATCTATCTGTCTATATATACCATTAACCCCTTAAGGACTGGCCGCACATGCATGCGGCAGTCATTTTAGGACCACGGAGCATTTTTTTTTTTAATTGAATCTGATTCCGGACTCCCCGACCGGCGTGCAGCCACACGGGGAGCCTGAAATTCCATGATGGTCCTGGTACGTCATCGTTCCTTAAAGCAAATCCAGCCATGTCGTACCAGGACCGTCAAGGGTCCTTAAGGCGTTAAAATATTAGAATATTTCAACGTGTTTTTAGACTAAAGATGTGGACCCTATCTTTTGATATTTTTCTGATGAAGGGTCTTATAGTGCCAAATTTCATTATAAACTCCTCCTTTTAAACACCCAACATCTGAAACCTAATTAAGTCCCTCCCACAATATGATGTAAAATGTATCATTTGGACACTCCAGTGCTCAGCCCAGTGTTTCTCTAGGGACTTGGGGCAAGTAGAATTCCAGGTATGTATTCAATAGGTTAAAGACCCTATAAGCAATCAATGGAATTGGGGGGTGGGGTATTTCCCTCCCCTCTACAGTGCAGTTGGTGTGCTCCAGAATTGAACTTCTTTAGTTTACAGAATATAACCCTTTACTGTTAGTCTTGCTTCAGTCTCACAAACACATGAAAGTTTCAGTCCAAAAAAGGTGTAATCCCTTTTTTTTTTTTAAAGAGTATGCTTCTCGAATATCAAAAAGGTAGCAATTGGAAGCTCTCAGCTTCCCAATTTTCATTTTAACTGTGCATGAAATTATGGAAACAAAAAACCCAAATCATAGTGCTGCACCCTTTTTCTTTACCTTGTCCTTTCTGGACAAAGAGAGATAAAATCAAAATTAAGTAGGAGAGGGTTGTTCTATTGGACAGGCAGCAGATCGCCTATGGCAAGTTGTAAAAACACTTTGAAAAGCTGAAGGGAAGAAAGAAAATAATTATATACCATGCTCAAGACTGAACTGGTTTAGGATTTAACAGTGTGATTTTCCCAGTCCCAACAAAATGTAGGAGCACAAGAAATGTGCATAGGAACATGATGGGGAAAAAGTGTACATGTAAGTAGACTGGGATCGTGTTCTAAAAGGATTCCAGACTAAAACAGATGTTGGAATCTATTTATTGGTACTGGGGTAAACGTACCACTCCATAGTGCAGCTCCATTGGCCTTCACCTCCAATGGCAGTGGCTGCATTTCACTCTTTGCACTATAGAGTATGATACAGAAAATTCTAGAGCAAATCAAGTATGCTGTAAGGGACAAATAAAAATGCCCATTGATTTAAATGGGGAATTTAACCCCTTGAATGCTAGAAAGGTCTTCAATGCATTGCAATACTTTCAATAGCAGCATCGGCTGACTAAAGATCCGATATGGGACTTTAATAAAAAAAAAAAACTAGGTCTTAAATTTAAGCACCAAAGCGAGTCCCTTATAGCAGGGCTCAAAATTTCCACTCGCCTCCTCGCATTTGGCGAGGAGAAATTGAAGCCCCTGTTGTCCCGCCTGCCTCAGTGCCTTCCTTGCCTGTCCTCAGTCCAGTGACACCGGAAGCATCAGGCCGCCAGAAGGAGAAGAGGATAGCTTAGCCTTCCTGGCACACTGCACGATGCGGTGTGCCTAACTCAGCGATGTGCTGCTCTGCAATTTAAGGAAAAGGGTTATGTAGGCCTGATTCTCAGCACCACCAAAAAACGGCACTCAAATTGTTAAGGTATATGCTGTGCTGCTTTGTAACAGGGGCGTCGAGAGGGGGGGCTGAAGCACTGAATGTAGCCTTTGGCAACCCCGAATGTTGTGGCCCAGTGGGTAGTATGGAGTATATATGTAATTCTTTTACTGCTGCCGCTGACCTCAGTGGTTTGGCCACCTAAAACAAAATAATACAATACAATTACATATACACGAGTCTTGAGATGAGAAATTGTATCACGGTATGTACAGCATTAGATGTGCCCTGCTGTCCAGTACCTTCCTAGTATTTATCAGTTGCACTGCAGTCAATGAGAGAGGAGTGTGTTGACAGGATACTCCTCTCTCATCGGCTATGCGTGTGGTGCGGCGGAGATGGTTAAGGAGCAGAGCAGTGACCACACAGGGCCTGGCAGCAGGAAGAGTGAGCGCGCGAATCGGCTGAGGAGTGAGGAGGAGGCCTGATAGTTCCTGTGTCTGTACATGTGCATCTGTGTGTCACTCACTGTCTCAACAACTGAAAAGTGAGTACATTGAGTATTATTATCCGTTACATGAAAATCATGGCGCACCAAATTTTTCACCCACCAGATTTATGAACAGTATATGATAAATATGATATGAACACCTCCTGCTCCTGTTACATCAAAAACAAGTTAATGGCAATACACAATTACAGGCCACTGCTTGCACCCACTGCATCATAGCAACTAGGGGGTGACCTTACTTAATAAAAGTTCTGAGAAGTCTGCTTCTCTGGTCCTCCTATGTCACATCTCACTGCTGTCTACCGGTTCTAGTTCCAGCAGTGATGAGCAGTAGCTCAGAGCAGACATAGAAGGAATGAAGAAGCAGACTTGGAAGATGCATCAGTGATGTGGAATAAATGAAATGGAGCATGATGTAGAAGTGATTATTTTAATCACAGTGCCTCTTCAGTTCCCCATAGACATAACCCTATCATACCCCCCCATGGTTCCTTTCCCATTATTTTGCCTCCTTATCCATGGCTCTTTCCTCACCTCCCATCCCTGGTTCCTCACCTCCCTTTCCTCTTTCCCCACCACTTTGTGGGAGGCTGCAAGGTCTGACGTGCTATGTGGGTCACTACTTTTGTAAGCTGTCTTCTCATGTGGGTACTAGATTGCAAGTAGTGTGTCAGGGGCATCACTGAATTGCAAGCTCTGGTGTATTATGGGGTCACATGAATGCACACTCTGATTTGTTATGTGGGTCACTAAATTGCAATATCTGTTGTGTCAAATAGATGTTGGTAGAGTGCCCGCCACAAAACCAACATATTGAATTGTCCCTGAAAGTAAAGTTATTCAGACCAAATAACATGAACCATTTCATAAGAAAAACTTTGGGGGGGGGGGGGGGTTCTTTTTAGGTTTCTACCCGCTTTGGAGCTGGCCTGGATTTAGCTGCCACTAAGCTCTCTAGTTCCCTTTCCTGGCCATGCTCCATATTTTCCACAGTATCTAATAGTTTCCTCCTGCAGGAGGGGACAGAGGGTATGAATTAGTCACAGAGTGGGGCAACTTTATGTGTATGTATTATAAATTGATTATACCTTGACACTAAACTAAATCTCGTCCTGTTATAACAAGGAGTAGGCAGGACTGAGTATAGTGGGCAGACGATATAATCAATTTATAATACAAATGCTGAGTTTGGTGCACAGACAGTGTAATCAGTTTACAATACAAACCAAAAAAAGTTCCCCATGTTGTGACTAATTTATCCACTGTGGTCACTACTGCCACTTTCAAAATAACTAAGCTTCCCTCCTTGCTGTCTGATCAGTCAGGTGACATCACTACGTTACAAAGCATAAGTGTCTCCACTGTGGTAAATAGGTTCTGAATCTTTACATTTCCGTTTGGCTCCAGGGTAAATGATTTAGACGTGCTCAGTCAGCTCCAGAAATGTTAAGCTTCAGAACCTAGTCACCACCATGAAGACACCTGCACGTTCCCCAGTATTGCTCCGTTCCATCAGTGTGCCTGTGTGTATGTATGTATATGTGTATATGTTGTGTGTGTTTCTGCGTCATACAAAACACTTTCACATTATTTAAATGAAGCATTTAACTGCTATAATGCTTGAAAGGCTAATGTGTTGTAGACCTTGCTAGCATTCAGGGGGTTAAAACAGTTGGAATTTTGCACAGTCTTTGTCCCCTATGTCATATGCTGAATAAAACATAGAACAACAGTGTAATTGCATCAAAGAGGACTTGAGATGAGTGGGGTTAAAGGTGGCTATATGGGTGGGGCTAAGCATGGAAACTGGTGGCGAGTAACTTATCAGGCCTGGCTAGTAGTTCAGGACTTGAAATTTTAAGTCCTGCCTTATCGGATCTTAACAGCTAACACAGTCTATTGAATTGCAACTTGGGTCATTTGTTTCACTTGCCTATGAGCCAAAACATTGGCCTCTGACTTTATCGCCCTGCAAGGGATTTTTTAGCCTGAATTTTTTCATAGCACTATGAATTGAATGGCTTACAGTGCTTGAAAAAATGTGATCAGAGATTTTTTGGCCTAACGGGGACAATTGAATTGAGACCACAATCTCCAGTCTTTCATAAATGATGTAAGAAATTGCCCATGGTATAGAATACACCCAATACCTGATCTAGACGCAGCAATTGACCTGTATAACTTAGAATTCTTACAGGTCTGTAAGACTCACTAAGGAAGATCAGAGTAAGGGGGGCCAATCTACCCTGGGTTTTGGCTGACCTGCTTGAGTTATACAGTTTCAGAGATGCCTTATGGACAACGTGTAAACAAAATATGATCACACTGCATACAGGCAATTGTGGAATATTTGCACAAAGCAAACAAAACTATAAAAAGCTCAATATTTTACTGACAACTTGTGCAGTAACATATCAAAACTGTACAACGTTTGGAAGGTTATTAAAAATATCTACAACCCCCTAACCATTCTCACTCATCAACTATAAAAATAGGCAAAGAAACAATACAGGGCCCCATAGCAATAGCTAATGCATTCCACAACCACTATGTTGGATGTGCCACTGCCCTGATTAAACAAAACAAAGGTAATTCTGAAGTAGAAATGTTCATGGAACAGTTTCTGTCACCTGCTACTTGGTGCAAAGATACTAATGAATTAAATTTCATGCTGGTAAATGATAGTGAAATATATAACCACCTCCTCACCCAAAAATGAAATCGCAATCTGTCCCTGACCAACTACCAGCAATGGTTTAAAGTGATAGTAATACTTGAAAACATGTAAATTTAATTCAATAGATAATTTAAAAATAGATTAATTGTGCCGTTTTCGATCTCCCAGACCTTTATGGTTTGGGAGATATAAGTCTGCAAAGTTCCCCCTCCCTCCCCTTGTGCTGACGTCATCTTTGTAACTTAGAGACGGAGATCGCAGTCCATAGACCGTCCTGCGGCTCTTCAGCAGAGCAGTGATCGCAGCAGTTACAAGTAAATACTTAATTAGAACGGTCTACAACATGTGCTTGCAGACCAGGCACATGTTGTAGACAGTTCTAATGACGTATTTATTTGTAACTTCCGCGATCACGGTTCTGCTGAAGAGCCGCAGGACGGTCTATGGACTGCGATCTCCATCTCTGAGTTTGAAAGCTGACGTCAGCACAAGGGGAGGGAGGGGGAACTTCGCAGACTTATATCTCCCAAACCATAAAGGTCTGGGAGATCGAAAACGGCACAATTAATCTATTTTTAAATTATCTATTGAATTAAATTTACATGTTTTCAAGTATTACTATCACTTTACGTGCTAATATGGCTAATAAGTGCCTCAGTCACTGCCCATCCTATTGCATCCTTATTTAATGACTCCCTGTCATCTGGGTATATCCCCAAAGACTAGAAAGTGACAAAAGTTGTGCCTATCCACAAAAATGGGGATAAAATGTAGTATCGAATTACAGCCTAATATCCCTACTCCCCACATTATCTAAAATCCTTGAGAAATGTGTCCATGTGCAACTAAATAATAATAAATATATAAATATTACTGACTGACCAGTTTACTTACCCCACTTCAATCAGGCTTCTCATCCAAACCACTCAACAGTCACTGCCCTTCAAAATGTGTGCAATGATATCCAGACTGGCATGGAAAATGATGAGCTCACTGGAGCTATTTCCCTAGATTTTGCAAAGGCCTTTGTGATACAGTAGACCATAATATTCTAATAAGCATACTCCAAAGTTCAGGATTGGGTAATAATTCTCTAAACTGGTTCTGATCCTATTTATCAAACAGAACACAATATGTGTCTATTGCTGATAATAATTCCCTAAAAAAAACAATTCCCTAAAAAAAACAATATGTAACTATATAAATGTTAAGTATGCATGTATGTTTGGGTGTGTACATATAATGTCTCTCTATTTGCATAAATATGCAACTCTAAACTCTCCAGGATATACTTCAAAATTAGAGAAATCTCAATGTATTCTTCCTGGTCAAACATTTTCTAAATTAAATAGTTCTCTTTTAAGTGCCAGAGAGGTATCCAACACATTGCAAGTGAGGAGAGTCACTAAGAGGTGACAAAGTGGAGATGATTTCTCCAGCTTATCACTTCTCCAATTCCTATGTTATTCTATGGAGCCTATTCACTAATACTGATTCAGGTTTGGAGATCTTAGTGTATCGTGTATCCCTAGCCTCTGGCATCTTCCCCTCCTCCTTCAAACATTCTATTGTATCTCCATTCCTTAAGAAAAGTTCATTAGACCCCACCTCCCCATCCAACTACCACCCCGTATCACTCTTGTCCTTTACCTCTAAGCTCCTTGAGCGCCTAGCCTACTCTCATCTACTTACCTTCCTCAACTCCTATAACACTCTGGACCCACTGCAGTCCGGCTTTTGGCCCACTTTCCCTACAAAACTGCCCATATCAAATTAACCAGTGATCTCCACATTGCAAAAACCAATGGCCATTTCTCTCTTCTTATCCTCCTAGCCCTAACTGCAGCATTTGACACAGTCCACCATACCCTTCTCTCCCAGGTTCTCCAATTACTTGGCATCTGTGGACTGACACATTCCTGGTTTCTATGTTATCTCTCTCAACTCTCTTTCTTTGTGACGTACACTAACACCTTCTCACCTCTGATCCCCCTCTCAGTAGGTGTACCCCAAGGCTCTCTTCTGGGGCCTCTTCTCTTTTCTCTGTATACCCTTTCCCTGGGGCAACTGATAAAATCCTTTGACTTTAACTACCATCTCTATGCAGACGATACACAAATATATCTCTCCATACCCTCAATATTACCTGAAATTCAGCAGCGGGTCTCAAATTGCCTTACTGCTATCTCTTCCTGGATGGCTCACCTTTGCTTAAACCTTAACCAGTACCTCCATTTTCTATAACTGTAGAGGGCTCCACAATTTACCCAGTAGAAAAGGCACTCTGCCTTGGGGTAACTTTGCACTCTTCTCTTTCCTTCACCACCCACATTAATGAAGTAACCAAAACCACTTGCTTCTTTCTTCAGAATATAGCAAAAATCCGGCCATTCCTCTCTCACTCTACAACAGTAACTCTCATGCATGCTCTTATCTTTTCACGCCTGGACTACTGCAACTCTTTACTTATTGGTCTGCCTGCTAACCATATTTCTCCTCTCCAATCAATTCTTAATTTGGCCACCAAAATACTCTTCTTCTCCTCCAGAACAGCATTCACCCCACCACTTCTAAAATCACCGTTATGACTTCCCATAAAGCGGCGTATTACATAAAAAGTCCTCCTATTTACCTTCAAGGTTCTCCATCACTTTTCCTCACCTTATATTTAATCTTTTATATCCCGCCATATACCTTCAAGTCCCCTACGCACCACACATGGTAGACAACTCTCTGCCCCTTTTACCACTATTGCTGTTTCACAACTGAAGGCTTTCTCCCTCGCTGCTCCCTACCTCTGGAACTCCCTGCCATCCAGTATTCTCCAAGCCTCAACCTCAACAACTTCAAATCCAAGCTAAAAGAACACCTCTTAAATGCAGCGCTACCGTAATAGGGAAACATTATCTCATATGTCAAAAACTGCACTTCCTCCTCTACCTGCTTGTATCTGTATGTCACCCTTCCTATACTTAGATTGTAAGCTTTACCGAGCAGGCACCTTTTATCCTAATGTATACTCACCTGGTGTTCCCTTTATGATTGTCTATATAAGCATTTAATCACTGCACTTATTGTACCCCTTCTATACTAAATGTGAACTGTAAAGCACCAGGTACATAGGTTGGTGCTATATAAATAAAAATACACATACATACATACATACATACATAGATATAGGCTCTATAGAATAACATAGGAACTGGAGAAGTGATAAACTGGAGAAGTCATGTCTGCATTATCACCTCTTTATCACCGCTTAGTGAATCTCCCCCAGTATGTTGGATACCTCTCTACAATTCAAAAACTTAAAAGTAATTTCAAGATCATGCAATAAAGAAAAACATTTGAATTTAGGCTGATATTTCTCCTTATCACTAAAGGGATGGGACTCAGTGTATACTCTTGGATTCCTATCCCACGACCATAAACGTATATAACCATTGTCCCCTCTGTAGTTTTTCCATCATCTTTATCTTCGATCTCCTCTGCTTTCTATATCTCAGAATTTCAATTATTTATTGCCCTGCCTGGTTATTTTCAGTTCTCTCTATCCAACTCTCCCTGTTGCATCCTAGATTATTATCTTTTGGAGATCTGCTTTGTTTTAAACAAACTTTGGGATTCAGTAATGAGTGACAAAAATCTTCTTATAAATTGCTAGTCCAAATAAATAATGTATCACTGTATACCAAAGTACTCAGCTCTTTGTGTGTTTAATTTATTGAATGATCTATGTAGTATTACAGTGGCTTCAGAAAGAACATGAGGGTTTTTGACGTACCTTCAGCAGAGTTACTACCAATCATGTGCAATCTTTGTTCAACACAATGAGGCACATTTAATAAACACATATATTAAAAACAAAATTTAAAACAAAAAACAATTATAATTGCATTTATCATAGTTAATAAGGATAGAAAACAATTTTGCATTGCTTAGAAAAAATTAATTGCTAATAGAAACATTTGTATGATTTTTAAAAAAGCAGTGATATTAATTAAATGTATCAATGGATCTAATTGCTTGTATTTCAAGGTGCACATTTTTGGATGCAATGTAATTTTTTTCAAAGAAAAGTGTCCTAGTGCATTAAGAAAAGTGTAGCTGGACCCAAATGTATGCATAAATTAAAGCATAACTATCACCTTATATAAAGTCATCCTATATAATAATTCGCTAAAACGTGTGTAACGCCGCAGTCATGAGCAGTAGAGACTGCTGCGCCTGCTGCAGTCATGCGCAGTAAAGACTGCCCTTCGGAGTGTCCTGCACTGTATCAGCCATGGCGCGAGCAGTCTCTACTGCACATGACTGCCCCGTGACCGGCTGGCAGTGGCGCTGTGGCCCGTGTAACGGGCTCTTCAACTAGTTCCTCAATAATTAGGTATATAGTGATATGCTTCTTAACAGCGCTATTATCGGGTACAAGTACCAAGTCCTAAAGTAATCCTTCTTCTTCTGAGACCGGCGGCCAGGCACCAAAGCAGACATCTTGACTTAGAGACGTCTGCGCACCTGCACTGTCCATCCCGGTCTCCTCCAGAAGTCATTGCATTGTACCTTAAGGTACAGGAAGGGACCGACAGCGCAGACGAGCAGACGGCTCTAAAGCAAGAAGCCTGGCCTTGGTCTCAGAAATAGAAGGATTGCTTCAGAGCTGATTTAATTTCATTCATGATTCATGATTAGAGTGGAGTTTCTCTACATTTCTTGCCATCAAATGTTTATTTGACCCTTATGGTGAAGTTGATTTGACCTAGAATTGAACCCGTTATTCCTAATATATCAACCTCAATGACTTAATTACATAAAGAGAATGAAAACAATTGGGGTTTGACTTTTGATAAACCTAGATTAAATTCCTGTCTCTCTCTTTCTTAACCCCGTGAGTTATTTTTCTGACTTGACATATGGAATCTATAATTTACACACAAGCGTATGCGTGTTTGTGAATACTCCCCTATGCCTATTCACTTTAAAACATTTAGAGATTGCAAGGTAACCTGTAGCTATATCTCCTTTGGTGCTACCCTGGATTATTTATGCTTTGATGCATAAATACACTGGTGGTCTGTTGCTGTACATGGTACGCTGCATTCACATAAAAAAGGCATGTAATGGACTATGTAGACACTTCAAAGAGAAACATTTTTTATCTAGACACCTGCATAATACAGTTATACCCTGGATGGCAGATAATCATAGGGGTTAATGGTTGGTGTTTGTGAAAGAATGATAATATCTCTTGTGCAGACACGAGATTTGTACACATGCAGGCAAGACATGACAGAGAGTGATTTTACCCTAAAACAGTAGGCTTCTTCAGCCTGTTCCCTTCTCCAGTACAGAGAGGGCCATAAACACCAAGCTAAAAATGTATAATTCCTGAGTGAACTAATCACACAACTGAAAGGAATAAAAATAGACACTACTTTAAATAAGGCTTTGACCCACTGAATGCTAGAAGGTCTCCAGAGCTTCTAAATGCATTGGAGAACTCTCTAGCATTCATTGGGGGAGATTCACTAAGTGGTGATAAAGAGCTAATAAAGTAGTGATAAAGTGGAGATAACTTCCTATGTTATCCTATAAAGCCTATGCACTAAGATCTCCAAAGCTGAAGAAATCTTAGTGCATAGGCTCCATAGAATAACATAGAAACTGGAGAAGTGATATCACTGGAGAAGTCATCTCCACTTAAAGGGATAGTAATACTTTATTATTACAATCCCCCATTTTGTATATATTTGTAAAATAATTTAATAGCCACAGGTTCATAAAGGTTTGAGAGATAACCAAAGGCAAAGTTCCCCTCCCTCCCTCTTCCCTGAAGTCAGCGTTGTACTGACTGCAGGGGAAGTCTGTCGTACGATAGGCTTGTGGCTCTGCAGCTGAGCTGAGATCCCGTTAGTGAAAAAGAATTATTTAACTGGAATGGTCTTCTACATGTGCTTGGTTTGCAAGCACATATAGAAGACCGTTTCAGTGAAATAATTCTTTGTTACTAATGCGATTGTGGCTCTGCTGCAGAGCCGTCTGATGAAAGTCAGACCGGATATCCCTGCAGTCAGCACAACGCTGACTTCAGGGAAGGGGGAGGAAGGGGGGAACTTTGCCTTCGGTTATCTCTCAAACCATAAAGGTTTGAGAAATGAACCTGTGGGCTATTAAATTATTTTGCAAATATGTACAATATGGGGGATAGTAATAATAAAGTATTACTATCCCTTTAACCACCTCTTTATCACAACTTAGTGAATCTCCCCCATTGTCTTAAAATCACCATTTAAATCAACAGAAAATGTGCGGAATTTTCCATTCAACTATATGGTGCAGTTGATTTCCACCAGAACTGTACTTCTTTATTGGACAATTACCTATTGATTGATTTATATATTTTAGAAAATATTTTAACTGGAAGAATACGTTGAGATTTTTCTTGTTCTCAAGTGTGTCCTGGAGAGTAACTTATTTTACATAAAAGTAGCATATTAAAACAAACAGAGAAACAATATATACACACATATGCACTTAAACATAAAACAAAAATTGATATACAGTTACAAATTGTATTTAGATACAAAAGAAGCAGTTATTTTTAGGGATTTTAGACTGGGAGAAGAACTGATTTTTTCAGGCATGTTACTCCAGACTTTCGGAGCTCTAAAGGAGAAGGCAGATCGACTGACTTCTGTCTTGGTGTGTGATATACTCAGTGAGTTGTTAGCAGAAGAGCGGAGGATATAGTTAGAATGGAGTGAATTTACTGCTCAGGATAGTAGCTTAAAGTGCAGAGAATACAAGAATAGGAATGATAAAATGAAAGCCTCCCATAAACGTTGAAAATGCGTGGGCCAGCAGGGGCCATGACTTCAGCAACTTTATGTCCCCTAAATCCAGATTCTACAGTTGCTGTTGGTCTACCATCCTTATCATCTCATCCTCAAGCTCTCCTCCTAGTCACTCTCTCTCTCTCTCTACACAAAGATTTTTCTCTGTAGCTCTCCTAATTAATCATGCTCTCTAGCTCTTCTCCCCATGGTCACTCTCTCTACCTCTTCCCCAAGATAGTCACATTGTCTAGCACTCATATGAGTTAATCATGATTTCTGCCTCTCCTCCCCATTCATCAGCCCCTCTAGTTTTGCTCCAAACCAGTCACTCTCTCTATCTCTCCTCCCTGTTGATCACTTTCTATAGATCTTCTCCCCAATTGGGGACATCCATTTTCAAACATGCCACATGCATGGTGTAAGTGTCCAACAACTGGAGTGAAAATGCCATCAAACTTGTAGTAAATTTATATTGTTAATTCAGAAACGTTAGTGAAATGGGGATCTTAGTGATAACATTGAAAACCCTTATTATTTATTAGGGAATTATATATTGCAACTCCAACTGGAAAACACTTCTCAGTTATAATTGCAGTATAATATCAGTTATTCTGATATGCTACAATGTGTCTAAATGTGATAGTCAGAGTGAGAATACATGCAAATTGGTCCCTATTCTACCTCCCTCATGGTTTTGTCAGAGACCCATACCACATTGTAAGTCAGTTACACATTAACAGCTCATACCTCCAAACTTCTCAAATGGCCAAAGAGGGACATTTTTGTTTTAGGTGGTGTTGATGTGGGCAGGGCTTGTGGGTGGTGAATTATACCGTAAAATCTCAGGTATAATGCACACCTGTGTATAATACGCAGGTGTACATTATACCCAAGATTTTAGGGGAAAACAAGAGTGCCTATGTATAATACGCACCATTGTTTTCCCCTGTCATACACAAAGTAAAATGCCGCACTGCTTCCCTCCCTCCCCGCTTTCCCATGGCCTCCTGTCCCCCTCCTAATCCAATTTTGTTATCCTGACAGAGTCCCAGCGGGTAGCATGCTTGCATCTGCTGCCCGCTTCCAGCATTGCCCTGTCACAACCTCTTCTGCCTTGCCAATGATAAAATCTTGCAAGGACATTGGATCTATGGTATTGCCCTGCGAGTACTTGTGGTCCTCCCAAGACATTGCCATTGGCGAGGGAAATGCTGTAAGCAGGCGGAAGATGCAACAATGATGCCTGCTGGGACCCTGTCAGGATAACAAAATTGGACTGTGGAGGGGAGAGGAGGCCATGGGTAAGTGAAGAGGGAGGGAAGCGGTGCGTCAGTGACATTTTATTTTTTATTTGTTCCCTCGTGTATAATAAAATAATTTTTAGGTTATTTCATGACCTATTGACACTGCTTTATGTAACTGAATAAATGATTTACTGCAAGACCAAAGTATTTTATTTACACAGACTAATTTATAAAAACATATACTGAAGTTTACACAAACATTAATGTGAGTTTTATTGTTGTGGAGCAATGTGATACACTTATATACACAATACACAGTCTGATCTCCTAAGAAGAGGGACACTAGGGTGGGAAAGAGGGACAGAGGGATTTAGGTCTGAAAGAAGGACTGTCCCTCCTAAAAAGGGGCACTTGAGAGGTATGACAACCACAATCCCAAACAAAATATGGATACTACACATAAATATTTTATGGAATAGTCTGGTCCAAAGTGTTTCTCCGCAGCAGTGGCTTTGTCAAGGGCTTATAATCAATTAATTGACCATGATTATGGCCTGTTTAATACTCCGATGGGATGTGTTATTGATGTTTCACTGACCCGTCACATTGCTAGGTAACAGTGAGAGTTGTACCGAAAGCAATAGCTTAGCTTTGATAGGCTATTTTGGCTAAAGTCCTGAACATAGGCTCAGTTAAATATATGTATGTGTATATATATACCATGTATTGAAATTGAAAGTTAAACTCGCTTCTCTTCTAATAGCTTGAATTCCATATATGTGACCCTGACACTTGATTACTTAAATAATACTGTGTCAGAGCTATATTTTATTACATTTAAAGCACAAGGGATATGATAATTATGTCAACCCATATAGTGATTAATATAATCACTCTCATTAACTCTCCTCTATCAGTCACTCTTTCTAGCTTTACTCCCAGTTAGTCCTCTCTCTAGCTATCTTCCCTATCGCGCTCTAACTCGCCATGTGTTAGTCACGCTAGCTATCTTCCCTATTACGCTCTAACTCTCCTCTGTGATAGTCACTCTCTCTATATATCTTACCTATTATTCACTAACTCTCCTCTGTGTTTGTAACTCTCTCTAGTTATCTTCACTATTAATCTCTAACTCTTCTCTGTCTTAGTAACTACCTCTTGCTATCTTCCCTATTACTCTCTAACTCTCTTCTGTATTAGTAACTCTCTCTAGCTATCTTCACTATTAATCTCTAACTCTCCTCTATGTTAGTAACTACCTCTTGCTATCTTCCCTATTACTCTCTAACTCTCATCTGCGTTAGTAACTCACTCTAGCTATGTTCATGAGTATTCTCTAACTCGCCATGTGTTAGTCACTCTAGCTATCTTCCCTATTACTCTCTAACTCTCCTCTGTGTTTGTAACTCTCTCTAGTTATCTTCACTATTAATCTCTAACTCTTCTCTGTTTTAGTAACTACCTCTTGCTATCTTCCCTATTACTCTCTAACTCTCCTCTGTGTTAGTAACACTCTCTAGCTATCTTCCCATTTACTATCTAACTCTCCTCTGTGTTAATATCTCACTCTAGCTATCTTCCCTATTCCTCTCTAACCCTCCTCGTGTTAGTAACTACCTCTAGCTATCTTCACTATTACTCTCTAATTCTCCACTGTGTTAGTAAATCTATTTATCTTCCCTATCTCTCTTTAACTCTCCTCTGTGTTAGTAACTCACTCTAGCTATCTTCCCTATTCCTCTCTAACTCTCCTAGTGTTAGTAACTACCTCTAGCTATCTTCCCTATTCCTCTCTAACTCTCCTTGTGTTAGTAACTACCTCTAGCTATCTTCCCTATTCCTCTCTAACTCTCCTTGTGTTAGTAACTACCTCTAGCTATCTTCCCCATTCCTCTCTAACTCTCCTTGTGTTAGTAACTACCTCTAGCTATCTTCCTTATTACGCTCTAACGATCCTCGTGTTAGTAACTACCTGTAGCTATCTTCACTATTATTCTCTAACTCTCCTCTGTGTTAGTTACTTTCTCTGTTTTTTTTCCCAATGTCACACTCTAGCTTTCCATCCCAGTAAGTCACCATCTCTAGCTTCTTCTAATTAGTCTCCCTCTCTCTATCTCTCTCTCTCTAGGGCCTAGATTTAAAGGCAACCGTTAAACCAGCCGCTAAGTGAAAAAGGCACATCGCTCGCAAATAATACAGGAGTTACGGCAGATTCAATAACTACTCTACGAGAATAGCTATCGAGCGTAGGCACACAAAAAACACGTAACACAAAACCCGTTGTCGCTCATGTTAATGCACAACGGGCGGACAAATCACACGATAACTGAGCTCCAAACAACATGTAACATAACGGCTGCCGTTGTCAAGCAACCATGATTGATGCCAAAACAAATTCAAACACACATCCAATCCCAAAGCCCCAATGTATCAAATAACTTCAAATACACCTATATATACCCAAAAATAACCGCCACACACTGTCTGTTATCGAGTTCTTCAGAGCCAGATATCAGGACCCAGGAGCGGAGGATAGTGATCAGAGAGAGGGAGACAGGAGCGTTCATTGGAGGTAGAGGAGTTTTGGAGTTTGGAGAGAGGAGAGCATTGCACAGAATACGACACATAGCACACCTTTGCACATATTACATACACACATACAAACACATACACATACATACACATAGTCCTTTTATTTTATAACACCTCACACATTTTACTTTTATTTTTGACAGTGTGAATCTGGGAGTGAAAGTGTGTGACAGAGAGTGACTGGATCGAGTGTGTCTGTGAGGGCCTGTGGGAGTGCCTGGGTGTGACTGGGTGAATGATGGCGAGGAGAGGAGGACAGGAGAGAGGGATGGGGAGAGTAGTGGAGGAGGAGGAAGATCAGGAGGGGATCCCTCAGCAGAGCAGGGGTGGGAGAGGGAGATCCGCAGGGCGGAGGGGGACCCGGCCCACAAGAGCAGGAACACGCAGGACAGGGACAGAACCTGCAGTGGGACGAGGGGTAGTTGCTGGGGAGCACCCCACACAGTCAGGGTCAGACCAGGCAGGGCACTCCGGCTCTGAGTCATCCCATGCCGGAGCTGATGAGGCCAGGATCAGAGACCCAAAGTATACAGAGGAGGAGAACACGGCTCTTGTGGAAGCTGTCCTGGAGAGGCAGAGTGTTCTCCACCCGACAGCGAAGGTCCCTGGCCTGTCAGCGAGGAGGAAAGCAGCCTGGAACCAGATCTGCAGCCGGGTCAATGCGGTGGCTCCATGCAGACGGGACGTGGAGTCCATCAAGAAGCGATGGGGCGACTGCCGGAGGGTGGTCAAGACCAAGCTCTCCGAACTCGCCAAGCACGCCCGAGGCACTGGAGGTGGCCCACCTGTCCCTATCACCTTCTGCGGCTGGGAGGAGATGGTGCGCCAGAATATGTCCCCAACCCTGATCGAGGGGGTTGTTGGAGGAGCTGACACTGGGGATGAGAGGACCCTCCACACTACCGGTAAGTGCAACACTACAGAACAACACACTACAGCAACCAACACCAGCTGCACACACACTCACACCTCAACACATGTCCATCATTCATGCACACAACTGCACCAACACAGCACCCTGAGGGTTAAAAACAGGACACAACACAAGGACAAATATCAAGGTCCAACTTGGAACAAACCTGTCCAAGTCCTACTTCAACCCTCCTGTCGCTGTGCTCATCACACACAATACACAAACCATGCAGTTCCAAATGTCGACTGTCATCACTGTTCACACACAATGTCACCCATGTCCCCGCTGGGATGTCAGCACTTAACCCCTCGAGTGCTAGAGGGATCATCAATGCATCGATCAACAATGCTTTGGCAACCCCTCTGGGACTCAAAGGGTTAACCAGACAACAATCAAGTCAATAGGCCAACGATCACATGCTACACAGGGGACATTCACTAAGCGGTGACAAACACATGGTGGAGAGAAATTCACCCTCACACATCCTCATTTCACCAATACCAGTGTTAGCCTATGGAGAATATGCAATAACATGAATCAAGTTGCTAAGGTCCCATCGTATACACTCCATAGAAAACACTGGAAATGGGGAAATGAGATCACTGGAGAAGTCAGCATTATGTACACTCCATCATGTCAACAACACCGCTTACTGAATCACAAAAAGGATGGAGCAGGTCACACATCACAGTGGCACTGAGAATAACTGCTTGTATGTGCAACACACAGGCCTCAAACAATACCCCAGAATTAAAGGGGGAAAAAGTAGGCCTTGGTGTTGTGTCTGCAATCATTTACCCTAACTTCAAATGACATATCTCACATCTGATTCCCACATGGATCCTCAGGGGTGCTGATGCCATGGATGGATGGTACACCAGACACTGTTTGCAGGATACACATGGGAACCAAATATCATCCATTGTACCTTGGTCACCAACAGGCCATGAATGATAGATATCTCGGATTGAGTACGGTTGCCTCACTCAGAAGGATGGATGGGCTCATACTCAAAGAAAAACAGGCCTCAATCAGAGATATCCCTCACTACTGGCGTGATTGTTGCCCTTCAGGATTCAACTGGAACACACGACATGGACAGGATCCTGTCAAGTTCATCAATCTCTGATTGCCAGGGTGGTATCCCATGCCCTACAATGAAATGCATAGGATATGATCCTGACAACCAGAGAGTCACCTGTCAAGTAATGAAAAATTGTGAATTGGACGGGATCAGCTAAGAAGATAGGGTTGAATAACACTTGATTCCCACTGCACATCTGTTCAAACAAAGATATGCACACAAAGGAAAATGGTCAGATATGTACCTTTCAAATGGCTCAAACATGTCCCAACACGATGTGAACCCAGAGATCATCTCACTGCCTGTGATTGCCCTACTGGCCAGATATGTGCATCCATCAGAAACTAACTTACATTGATACCATCCAAATACACATACCTAGTATATCCCACTCTACGTAGATGGGATATACGAGGTATGCTCATATCCATCATATCAATCCAATGTATATTTTGATGGGTGCACATATATAGCCAGTAAGGCAATCACACCTACTGAAATGATCTCTGGCTTCATATCTGGAAAGGATATATTCATATCCATATGAAAGGTACACATCCACATGCATATATGACCATTTCTCCTTGTATGTAACTGTAATGGCATAGCAATTGTTAATTTCACCAACATGTGGATCCATGTTAGTCCTATCCCGCCAACCCTCATGGTTAGACAGATATCGCTCTATTTGACAGCTGGAGATTCCAGTCATTAGAACACACGGAGGCTCTTCAGCAGAGCCTAAATTGCCCCATTCAGAGATGGAGACATCTTTGAGATGGTCAACAAAGTGTGCCAGGTTTGCAAGCACACTCTGTTCACCATTCCAATGAGGTTTACATCTCTGAATGGGGCAATTTAGGCTCTGCTGAAGAGCCTCCGTGTGGTGAAATGACTGTCAAACATGTCAAAATGACTGTCAAATAGAGCAATATCTGTCTAACCATGTGGGTTGGAGGGATAGGACTAACATCGATCCACATCTATCTCTTACAATGCCTACAATATTACATCATGGTGAAATTAACCATTGCTATTCCGTTAAAGGGATAGTAATACCTAACATGTGAAAAGAAAAATATATTGCAGGGTTCATCCCCCGAGCAAAACAAGGGTATTCCCACTGCTCAAAGGTGTTTCATTCAAAATGTAGCACAGCTCATAGTTGACTACTCCAGCGGCAATATCACAGTGGCCTGGAACTCTAAAATGGCGATGTTGCTAGACCATCCTATGGACAGCTTACGTCCAGACGCAATAAATTCTCATAGGATAATGTAGCAACAGTGCCAATGTACAACTTCAGGCCACTGGGATATAGCACCAAAGCAATTCTACTCTGAGCTGGGAGACTTTTTGAACAAAAACCTCCTCCAGCAGTGGGAGTACCCTTGTTTCACTCAGGGTGATAAACCACAAAACATATATTTCCCTTTCTGCATTTCATGTATTAGTATCCCATTAATCCCATCATGGCTACGTTTACTAATCACACAATCTCAATTCTCCACACAGCTTATGGGCCTCCATCGCAGCAGGAGCCCGTGGAGGAGCCGACCACACCACCCAGTGAGGAGGATACAGAGGAGGGGACTAGCCACTGGGAAGCGTCTACAACCACCACACCTCCTCCCCAACTGGCTGCATCACCACTGCCTGCCTCTCAACTGCCTGCCTCTCAACTGGCTGCCTCTCAACTGCCTGCCTCTCAACTGCCTGCCTCTCAACTGCCTGCCCCACCACAGGATGCTCGACAAATGTACAGCGGCTGGATTCAGGGGGAGAGATGGATGCATCCCACTAGCACCGGGAGCTATTACCCTCCAGCAGCAGCACCACCACCACCAGGGAGGCAATGGCTGCCCGGGAATGTGGCCACCAGCCAATATGGGCCATATTCCACCGAGATGGATCTACCCTCCTGGATGGCTCCCCAGCATGGCCCCAGGTATGATCCCAGGTGGGGGCCAAGCACCTACCACTGGCCAAGGTATGACCCTTGGCCACTTGACTACCAACACCTGGGCCTGATTGGGGAGCCCCAGCGCCCTCAGCCAAGGGACTTGTTCACCCCACCACCTCAACCAGCACAGACATCAGTGGGCAGCAGTGGGTCCCTTGATGTGGTGGGCACCCACACACCGTCTGTGCAAGCCACTCCACCAACACAAACAGCAGTAGCAGCCACAGCACACCCAGTACCAGCAGAGGAGACAGCAGAGGCTGGGGAGATAGAGGCTGAGGAGACAGCTGAACCTGTTGAAGCAGAGGCTGAGGAGACAGCTGAAGCTGGGGAAACAGAGGCTGAGGAGACAGCTGAAGCTGGGGAAACAGCACATGTGTCACCGGCCACTCCCATCTCCAGCAGTCAACGCACCCCAGATCTGGAGGCTGAGTGCATGGCCCTTCAAAGAGGACAGCTCCGGGCAACCCACGCCACCAACGACAACCTCACGAGGAACCGGAGGGAATCCCGGAGGAACACGAACAGGTTGGAGACCAGAATCCAAGCTCTGGAGTCAGAGGTTGCCAGGGGGAACACACAACTCCACCAGATACATACGGGGATGATGGACATGTTTGCACAGGTGCTCGTGGAGTTGCGAGAGATTAACCGCAGGGAGAACCTGAGGATGGAGAGGGAGAACCTGCGTTCCACAGAGGGGTCCACTGCACCCACCACCCCTTCCAGTGTTACCCCAGAAGCCACACCTAGGGGACAGAGGGTGACAAGGCAATCAGCCAGGACATCCACCTCTGGCACCAAGTCTAAGGCCCCCCCCCAAAAAAAAAAGAAATGAAAGGCCCAACCTGTCATCTGCCCCCTCAATAAATGAAAATTGTGCTTTTGAATCCTGTCTGATCTGCTGTGTAATCACTTATAGATTGGCTGGCAGGGTTGTCTCCAATGCATTGCCAAACAATGCAGTGAACTCAACTCCTGCCTGGGGGAAATGTTTGTGTGATGTTACAACATGGGTTCACACACACCCACACCGTTGTCCAAATTCACCTGGCAACCCATTCCTGTAGCCATATAACACAACAGTGTTACATGGCCATGATGTGTGTCAGATTTGATCAGAACATACCCCTTAGCACAACAACTGGTGCAACACTGAACATTCGTCTGCATCAATTGTTGTGTTTGAGGGGAAAACCAAACTAACAGCTATGCGACTTAGCAGGGAAATAACAAGCAGGACAGATTGAACATGCATCAATATGGTCTTTAAATCAAAATTCTATTGTGCAGCTGACATACTGGGGAACACAATGTACACCCTAGGATCTCAATGTGTGTGTTACACATTGTGATCCTAGGGTGAGCATTGTGTTCTCCAGCAAGTCAGTTGCACAACAGGAGTTTGAATCACAGCCTAACTTACTGCATAACCCAAAAATCTTCCTAAGATTTCATTGTGTAGCACGCACATTGGAACCTTAGGCTGAGCATTGGCTTATGTATTAAAGGGATAGTAAACCTTGAAAATAAGTTCATTCTATATTGTAGCCCTTAAAAAAACATGTAAAATGATATAAGTCTTATATCCCAAATCATATATGTTTGGTAGATAAGACTGATATCATTTTTCATGGTTTTTAAAGGGCTACAATGTGAAATAAACTTATTTTCAGGGTTTACTATCCCTTTAAGTTGTGTTGTTGTTTAACTAAGGTTATAACACACTTCACCAGTAATAACACTTGTCCACATGGTTGTTTTTGTTGATGTAGCCCATGTACTGAGATATGACAACCTACAGCAATCTCAGGACATTGATTATATTGAGCAACACACAAACCATGGACATCACATCACAGTGGAAGTGTGTCCCCTGTATCACCAGCTAATCACTCACAACACACATCAGTGTATCACTGCCATCATGTCATTGCATGTATACATCACAAAGTCCACTCATGGTCAGGCAACTAGTGGACTCCTGTGATGTAAATCATGCCTTCCTTTGTATGAGGGATACTCTAGCCTTGGGTACGGTTCCACATTGACAGGTGTTTGATCCAACATTCATTCATACAGACACGGATTGAGTAGTGATGTTTCTTGTGTATGTAGCCAATATGCATTAAACACTTGTATGAGCACAAAAAGGTACATCTGAACTAAATAGGAATACATTTGAAATGCTAGTGAACTGCTCATTTGTTGTCTACATCGTTTGGCATCTGTGTATGAGCAGTCTTACTGTACAGGTCTGATACCTGGATGTTAGTACACACATAAATTTGTGTCCATATGTGAATGTTCCAGTAGAGGTTGCTGTGAACATCAGGTCAAACATTGCATCACCAACACAATCACTTGGAACGCCAAGGGGTGAGCTTCATGGAAGTGTTGTCCAGACTTCAGTCCAGTCATATGGAAACTCCTCTGTTCAAGGATGGATCGTGCTATGGATGCCTGTGGGACAAGAGGACAGGATTTGGAACATCACCCTCGAAGTGATCGTCATGCAACAGCTACAACATCATGATCCTCTTAATCTTTCCCGTTACATAAGTCTACACAAACCACTGCTTTGTAATGTGTTGTGTACTGGTCTATGAACCATCATGGGGGGAACTAAGGGGATGTTAACCATCCTTAGGGATATTTGCCCCTGACATGGTTACACACATCAACAAATATGTCCTAATAGCTTCCTGACAACAATATATTTGGGCTGCCACTGTCAGAGACAGGCCAAATATGTTTGGTTCATGGAGCTAGTAGGACATATTTGTTAATGTGTGTATTTCTTTCTGGGGCACATATCACTGCACACACACACACACACACACAGGGCAGCATGGTGTCCATGGAGATGTGATCCACATTTCATGAGCTCCATGTTGTGTAACACACTATTACTGTCGATCCACCCCTCTGCTGCTTTATTCAACTGTAGCAAGCTACTGGTCCCATGTCCCCACGAATGCCCCCTGAACCCCTTATATGACAGAGTTCTATCCGATGCATTGGCTTGGATGCGACTCCCTTGCTACAGGGGTACCATGGTTGCTATGGGTCTGATCCTAGCAGAACACTTTAGTTGGTGCCTAGGGAGCTGTGGGATATGCTGAACAAGGTTAAAGTGTCGTACCTTGGTTTCCAGGGGGGGCATGCATGATATCCTTGAGGTAGCAGTATCAACATGGACGACAGGTTGTCAGGTGTATTCGGAATCTCTAGGCCCAATCTGACTGGTCCACGGAATAGTTGATGCTGGTGGTCCATACTGCAGCCAGTGACAGGGCTGTGTCACTGATCCTGTGGGGTGAAACAGAACATGTGTGTTGTGGTGGGTGTGTATGCATGGATTGTGTGCATACATGTATTATACTCACAGCAGAAGTGACCCCTGATCAATCTGTCCCTTGTCTGCATCCCTGTTGGGGTTTCCTCACACTCAACGATATCCACAGGGTCTTCAGGTCTGGGTGGGGGATGGACATCATCGATGAGTCTGGTGTCCACCGCGATATTATGTAGGATGGCACATGCCACGATGATGTCGCAGACCTTGCCTGGTGCATACTGCAATGCTCCCCCCGAGTGGTCCAGACATCGGAATCGGGACTTGAGGAGGCCGAAGGTCCGCTCAATGGCATTCCGTGTTCTGGCATGAGCCTGGTTATATCGTTCCTGGGCATCGTTTTGGGGATTGGCGACCGGGGTGAGGAGCCATGGCTTGCATCCATAGCCAGCATCACCTGTGGAAAGTGAGTGACATGGTGTGACAAGGAGCACATATTGTGTAAATGTTGTTTTCTGTGGTGAACGTACTAGCACATGTGTATGTGGTGTCATTTGGTGCTGTTAACTCACCCAGAAGCCATCCGCCTGTATAGGTCCCATTTTCGAAATCCCTCTGCACAGATGAATTTCTGAGTATATGTGAATCGTGACAGCTCCCGGGAAATTTCGCACAGACATTCATTATGGCCAGGTTGCTGTCACACACCATCTGCACATTCATGGAGTGGAAGTTTTTGCGGTTCAGGAACATATGTCCCTGACGTGCTGGTGCTTTGATACGGACATGGGTGCAATCTATTGCACCTATGACCCTGGGCATGCCTCCCCTTGCATAGAAGCCCTGCTTCAGATGTGTCCACTCCATATCGGTGATGGGGAAACGTATGTAGGTACTGGCCTTGGCTTTGAGGGCTGGCAAGACCTGGGCCAGCACCCTGGAGAATGTGGCCTGGGACATGCCAGATGTGTAACCCTCTGTCGACTGAAAGGCGCCACTTGCCATGAAGTGTATGGCACACAGGAGTTTTTGAAGGCCAGTTAGAGCATGGTTATGGGTGCATATGGGATCCACCTGCTCCTTGATGACCTCATACAGGGCTATGATGCTGTGTGGCCTCAACCTGTAGCGATCAATAACCTCGTCATCGGTCATTCCAAAGAGAGTGACCCTTGGACGGTATACCCTGGGCCTTGGTGGTCGTCTATGCATCCTGGGCTGCTGCAGGGGTCCCTGTGGCAGCTGGGGAGCATCCTGTTGCTGCAGCTGTGCATCTGCAGGCAGGTGTCCTCCGGGTGGGGATGGGCTCCTGTGTGGCTGCTGAGCCAGAGCCTCCTCACTTGCAACAGGTGGAGGCTGTTGATGAGGCGTGCTTGGAGGTTGCTGATGTTCCCCAGCTCTCTCCCTTGCACGCCTTGTCCGCAGCCTTCGCAACAATATGTAACCCAACATACTGTTTGCTCTCTCTATCTGTCTCTATCTGTCTCTCTCTCTCTATCTCTCTCTATCTCTATCTCTCTCTCCCTCCCTGAGTGGAAAACAAGCCACAAGTGAGTGTGTTGAGTTGTCCCTTTAAGTACTTGCTAGGGCGTTGTGTAGGTGTGTTGATGAGGTGAGTGCTGACCAATGGTGAGTTGTTTTTGTCCAGGTAAGTGTTAGCAGGTGTGTGTGTGTTATAAGATGTGGTGTGTTGTGCTTGTTCTGTGTGTGCCATTTGCGGACGTGCAGTTGTGGGGTGCAGGTGGCGTGTTGATGTTGCCCAGGTGAGCTTGTATTTGCAGGTGTCCGCTTTGTGTGATGACCCCCATTGTTCCGTGCCATGTTGTGTTGTTGTTTTTGTGTGTTGTTGTCCCTGTGGTGTTGGTTGTTGTTGTTTGTGTAGTGATTTGTGTTGTGTGTGCATGTTTTTGTGTTGTTTTGGCATTGCACGGGTTAATTTTCCCACTTACATGGTTGTGCGGTAAGCATTTGGTGTGTTTTCCTCTGTAACGGGTGTTTTGTTTTGGCCGTTAAGTGTCTAACGTGTGTGAGAAGTGGGTCTTAACTTTTAGCCGTTAGGTGTGTCTTTTTTTCAGCCGTTATCAGTACCGCAAGCCTTTGAATAGCTCTGGGGTATGTTTTTCCATGCGTCTGAATGCACGTAAGTGTATCGGCCGTAAGGATTCTACAACTGCCGTTAGCTGTTGTTTAGACGGATCTTTGAATTGCAACATGACACTTAACGCACCCGTTAGTGATTTTTTTTGCTAACGGCTTCCTTTAAATCGAGCCCTAGATGTACACCAAATTAGTCACTTGCTCTTGTTCTCCAGCTAATCATTTTTTCTTACTCTCCTCCCTAGTAGTTACTCTCTATAACGCTTCTCCCCGTAAGTTACTACACCTTCCTGTGTTATACTCTTCCACTTACATCACTTGCTCTGAAACCTCAATTACAGTTAAAGTAGAACTAACACCTAATAATAACCCTACGTACATTACTATGATGATGAAATTGTACTGGTCCCTAAACATTCTGCCCATGTACCTTTGTTCAAGAGATAATAACTTCCTGGATGTCATGTTCATATTTACAGACATGTACTACAAAATATGCTCACTGCACATGGCAATCTTAACCTTTGAAGGACCAGAGGGGTGTACAACGAAATACATTCACAAGAGCAAAATTCATAAGGATTAGGATTTTCTACTCATATTAATATTAGTAGTAAGGTGTTTTTCGGAGGTGCTAGTTCTTCTTTAATAATTTACAGTCAGTTGTCCATAGTGCCAATTGCTAGCTTGCCCATTTTGGTGCAAATAGGGTTAACAGTAGCATATTTTGAGGTCGCAACAGATGCATATTCAGCACTTGAAATGCAGGGTTTGTACACCACTGTATTAAAGCAAAGAAAATATCGCTTTGAAGGCCTGCACCAGGATTTGATTATGGGAAATCTAAGAAACGTGTTAATGTTTTTTTCTTTAACATTTGGAGGAGATTGTATGAAATTTGAGAGGTTTTCATTTCAGGTCCTGGCAGAAGCAGGAAATAATGGCACGCTGAGAAGGAACCTTATGTACATCTGACATTAATATTGGTCTTGTAACTCCTACCTAGCCCATAGTCCCGAAAGGGATGGTGAGGGGATAATCTGTATTCCATCTTCTTACCATATTTCTCTGCATGTAATGTGGTTTATGGATAAAATTCCTTAAGCAGCAATCTCCTATATACCTTACAGCAGGGGTGAGCACATTGTGAGACTGCAGGTGTTGCTGGCCTAGAAATACCATTATCCTCAGCTTGCCAAATGGCAGTCTGTGGATGATGGGAATTGTAGTCCAATAACTAATGGAGAGTCAGCAGATTGAGCATCAGCTCCAGGCCCCAGTGAAAACAACCAGTTCATTCTCATTAGTGAGCAGGGTCAAATTTCCCAATGGGCAGAGTAGGCAGCTGCCTAGAGCTCCAGATTTTGAGGGGAGCTTCAGCTGTGTTGGCCACACCCACATTCTGAATTGTGTGTGTGGCCAGAGCAATCACAATGTCCCTGCCCCAGTTTATATACCCCTTTACACAGCATTATTTAACCCCTTGGATGCTAGAGAACTCTCCAATGCACTTCACTATGTGTTGGAGTTCTCTCTAGTAGCCAAGGGGTTAAAGCTTTTGTCCTTGCTAGTTACACTCCAAGGGTATTTTATATGCCAGGAAGTAGTGGCTTCCTGGGGGTAGGACACTGTGAAGAAAGAGGGTGTAGCCTTAGGTGGAGCTAAGGGCACTTAGAATGCACTGACTAGGGGTGCCTGGGATGTAAATTGGGCCCTGGTAGTGAGTGATCCACACTGGTCTACTGCTCTGTCCACATAGACACCTGTGACTAACTCACCAATAAGCTGTACAGATCTGCTCCGCTCAGAGGCCTCCAGGTAAGGGATAGATGTATTTTCTTGATTTGGCTGCAGCCTGTCCCTGCAAGTCCAGAAGCCCATGTGGCACATCTCATAATTGACTGTGTGAGACAGGGCGGGCAGACTGAAACCCTGTATTGGAAACCCCCTCGAGCATTAAGGGACTAAATACCCCATCCAAAGTAATGGGAATATAAGTAATTTTTATTTGTGCCCTATGTTGCAGTTTGTTTGCTCCAGATTTGTTTTCTTTTATGCATAAGGCCAGTGCTATTACCAAAAAGGTCACATTGTTCTGAAAAAAATGCATTAAGCCCCTTGCACTCAAATGGTTTGCATCTGACAGTTGAATCTAACTGAGTGCCCTACTAGCTCTGCCTTTTAGTTGCCAGTATCTTCCCCAACTAGACCTGTCCCCAGCATCACAAGGAAAGAAATACTTGGGTTATGTCACCACCACATGTCCTACAGCTTTCCCCTCATACTCTGGCTTTCTCTTTGCTCCCAGTGCATGTGCAGTCAATGAAACATTTTAAGAGAAATGAGCTAGAACCTGTTTGGAATTTAAATACACTATTCCTCAGAGTGAATACTAATCTCTTATAATGCATTCAAATAGCACTCCTCAGGTTAATGAATTTAAATCTCACCCAGTCCCGTATAATTTGTCTTTAACCCTTTGAGTGCCAGAGAGGTATACAATGAATTGCAAAGCAATGCGCTGGATACCTCTCAGGCACTCAAGGGGGTTCAATTCCTCCCCTAACTGCACATGCCTCGAACAGAAAGAAAACAGAGGAGTGCAGTACACATGGTGCTGACATAATCCTTCCTGCTTTGGGAATGGGATCATGGGAGTTGTAGTTGCAGCCAGAGGCAACTCAACAGGTTACCAAACCTCTGGGACCTGGTGCCTTGCACTGGCTGCACCTGTAGAAGTTTCACCTCCATGCACTGTTGCTCTAGCAGTCAATAAATATCAGCAAAAAATCAGCATAAAATGGATTAGCAACAGCACCACTGTAAACTTTCAGGTAGTGGTGGTACTGCACCCCAAAAATTTCAAGTCTGAGCTGTAATAACTTTTGATTAAAACATCTCTGAGCTGTGGAATTATCCGTGAATTAGTTAGCAGAACAAACCATAAAGCATTACCATTCCTTTAGAGAGACGGGGGCATGCTTACAGTGCATATCCCAGGTTGAGGGAGTCATTAAAAATAAACAGTAAAAACAATTAAAAAATACCAAAATGAAATTCAAATTATTGCCTATTTATTAATTGTAATAAGAACCTTCTACTCTTAACTTCATATCTGCCAAGCTGTACCGAAAATCCCATATATAGATTGTTTTTGTAAATGGCAGAACTATGACAATCACACTAAATGCTAAGTGGCATATTTAGGAACATTTTAAACATAAAGGTTTGAGAGATATAGAGACAATCACACTAAATGCTAAGTGGCATATTTAGGAACATTTTAAACATAAAGATTTGAGAGATATAGAAGGCTAAAGTTCCCCGCTCCCTCCAATTTCCCTGTTGTCAGCTGTAAAGCAGACAGCAGGAGATTCGAGTCGGCTGACTCGAGGCAGCTCTTCAGCAGAGCCGAAATAGCAAAATGTAAAATAAAAATACTTCATAACTGTGCACGACTCTAATTTAAGGGATATGTGGTCACCTTACTGCTATCACATTGCACTTCAATGCATTAGAGTCATTGCTATCATTCAAGTGTTCAAAAGCCTCATTTAATTCAATGGGTCTTTTTATTTGTTCCCCATGATGCATTTGGTTTGCCACAGAATTAGGCCCCTTGCTTGGTAATCCTAGCCAGTAGCCACTGGTAACTTTCCCTTGCAAATGATCTCCATGAAGGAGATGGGCATTTCAGCTGCTATGAAAAATAATATATATATTCGGTACAAAAATGTGGATGGATGCAGCTCAGGGGAAAGGATTTGTATAGATGGGGAAAAGTAGCAGAATTGTATCAGTGACATAGCGATACCTCAAACAAATCATATTTCATCAGTACTGCAAAACATCACTCCTGTTTATTTAAACAGCTGGGATTGGCTAATACGAGGATTATTTGCTTGAAACAAACTCCCGTTTGTATGTACTTCAGTATGGTAACAGAGTGTATGTGCTGAATGACTGCATAATACCAACCAGTCTAAATAGAAAATGATTTTGGTTTTTTTTTTATTTTTTTATTTTACAAATCATTGAAAATAAAATAGAGCTTTCTATTTTATACTCCTTATACTGGCAGAGATATACTGGGCCAAACACGCAAAGAGAGTGAAACAATTCTGAGGAAAAACCAAATGTTCCAAGGATTAACCCAATAGGAAAGTTGCTGCACAAAAATCATTATAGTGATCAATAGAAAAGAAAGAACAGGTAGACCCTGGGTCGAATTTACAAATCTGCAAGCACAGCTCTACTGGTCCTAGAACATAAAACCCAGCATACAGGAGAGCTTTCTTGGGAGGAAAAGTTATAAGGTGATTTGTCTCAAATGGCTGTATTTCAGGGTTATCTTCTAGAGCTGGGTGGGAAACATGAGGCCCTCCAGCTGCTGCCAGACTAACTCCGATCAGTCATTATTATTATTATTATTATTCTTTATTTATATAGCGCCAACTAATTCCGCAGCGCTGTACAATTGGGGAATAGACATACAGAGGTATTAAATAGTACAATCAGATGTGTAGAACAGGAGGATCAGAGGGCCCTGCTCGTGAGAGCTTACAGTCTAGAGGAAGGTAGGTTTGATACAGAAGGAGTAAGTGCTATTGTGTTTAAGTGCCTCCTGCCACATGAACTGCCAGTCAGTGGGTGGGAGTGAGAAGTGCTGTTGAGTGCAGTAGTCCGTGCAAGGGGTGAATCTTGGTGATGATGTTTATGGAGGCAGTTGATAGGCCTCCCTGAAGAGGTGAGTCTTCAGGGAGCGTCTGAAGATTTGAAGGCTGGGGGAGAGTCTGATGGGGCGGGGGAGGGAATTCCACAGCTCAGGTGCAGCACGGGAGAAGTCCTGTAGGCGGGAGTGGGAGGATGTGATAAGAGCTGTGGAGAGCAGAAGGTCATGTGCAGAGCGAAGATGGCGGGCGGGAGTATATTTGGAAATGAGAGATGAAATATAGGGGGGTGCAGTGTTAGTGAGGGCTCTATAAGTTAGCACCAGAGTTTTGAATTTTACTCTGTATGCTAACGGGAGCCAGTGTAGGGACTGACAGAGGGGTGTGGTGTTAGAGAAGCGATGAGTGAGGTAGATTAGTCTTGCAGCAGAGTTCATTATGGACTGTAGCGGGGTTAGTCGGGTGAGAGGCAGGCCAATTAGTAAAGAGTTACAGTAGTCAAGACGGGACATGATGAGTGTTTGGATTAGAATTTTGGTAGTGTCTTCTGTGAGAAAGGGTCGGATTCTAGAGATGTTGCGGAGGTGGAGGCGGCATGAGTTGGAGATTGACTGGATGTGAGGAATGAAGGATAGGGCAGAGTCAAATGTGACCCCCAGGCAGCGTGCTGTAGGGGTTGGTGTGATGGAAGTGTTGTTAACGGTGAGGGTAATGTTTGGGATAAGGCTGGTTGTAGATGGAGGGAAGAGAATTAGTTCAGTTTTGCTAAGGTTAAGTTTGAGTTGATGGGAGGACATCCAGGAAGACACAGCAGACAGACAGTCAGACACTCGGGACAGGAGGGAAGGAGAGAGGTCTGGGGAGGAAAGATATATTTGGGTGTCATCAGCATAGAGATGATGGTGAAACCCAAAGGAGTTTATTAGTTTTCCAAGGGAAGCAGTGTAGATTGAGAAGAGCAAGGGTCCCAGTACTGATCCTTGGGGCACACCAACAGACAGTGGGAGGGGTGGGGAAGTGGAGCCGGAGTATGAAACACTGAAGGAGCGGTTGCAGAGATAAGATGAAAACCAGGAGAGTGCAGTGTCGCAGAGGCCTAGGGAGTGGAGGGCTTGGAGGAGGAGTGGGTGATCGACTGTGTCAAATGCGGCTGACAGGTCCAAAAGAATGAGTAGGGAGTAGTGGCCTTTAGACTTGGCTGAGAGCAAGTCATTGGCCACTTTAGTGAGGGCAGTCTCAGTGGAGTGATGAGGGCGGAATCCGGATTGCAAGGGATCTAGCAGGGAATGGGAGCAGAGGAATTTAGTGAGCCGGTTATATGCAAGGCGCTCGAGAAGCTTGGAGGCAAACGGGAGTAGGGAAATTGGCCGGTAATTTGACAATGAGTTTGGGTCCAGGGAGGGTTTTTTTAGGATGGGAGTGATTAGTGCATGTTTGAAAGAGGATGGGAAGGTGCCGGTTGACAAAGAGAGGTTGAATAAGTGAGTAAGGATTGGAGTTAGTAGAGGGGAGAGTTCTTGGGTGAGCCGAGATGGGATTGGGTCGAGAGGGCATGTGGTTAGGTTTGAGCGAGTGAGGAGAAGGGAGACTTCATCCTCAGTGACAGGTGGGAAGGAGCTTAGTGTGTATGTGGGAGAGGCGACAGGGCTGGGCTGGCTGGGTGGGGGTGGTAGTGATGAAATATCATGTCTGATAGATTCAATCTTGTTCTTGAAGTGGTTGGCGAGATCATGGGCCGAGAAGTTAGTGGAAGGTGTTTGTGTTGGTGGGTTTAGAAGAGATGTGAAGGTTGAGAAAAGGCGTTTGGGGTTGGAGGAAAGATTAGAAATTAGAGAGGAGAAGAATGACTGTTTAGCCAGGGAGAGGGCAGAGCTATACGAACGGAGAATGAATTTGTAGTGTGTGAAGTCGGCTGTGGAGCGCGATTTCCTCCAGTGCCTTTCAGCAGTGCGTGAGCACCTTTGGAGGTATCGCGTTAGTCTTGTGTGCCAGGGTTGTAGTGGGGTTGTGCGTGGGTGGCGTGGAGTTGCAGGTGCAGCGATGTCAAGGGCTGAAGTGAGAGTGCTGTTATAGAGAGCAGTAGTTTTGTCTGGGCAAGTAAGTGTGAGGATGGGGTTGAGGATAGGCTGCAGGGAGGTGGAAAATTGTTGCTTATCAAGAGAATGTAGATTTCTCCGCATGCGCTTGATTGTGGCGGGGGTGATGGGTTTGCGTGGTATGATGAGGTTACCGGTGAGGAGGTGGTGGTCAGAGAGGGGAAAAGGGACGTTAGAGAAGTTGGAGACCGAGCAGAGGTTAGTGAAGATCAAGTCGAGGGAGTGACCATCACTGTGTGTGGGAGAGCTGGTCCACTGCGATAAGCCTAAGGAGGTTGTTAAGGAGAGGAGTTTGAGGGCAGGGGGGGTGTTGTGATTATCTATAGGGATGTTGAAGTCACCCATGATGAGAGTAGGGACATCAGAGGACATGAAGTGAGGGAGCCAGGAGGTGAAGTGATCAAGGAATTGTGCAGTGGGACCAGGTGGCCTGTATATGACAGCGACACGCAGGGGGAGGGGAGAGAAGAGGCGAAGTGTGTGAGTTTCAAATGTAGGGAAGGAAAGAGAGGGAACAGTGGGGAGTACCTGAAATATATGGTTAGGGGGCAGCAGGATGCCTACTCCCCCTCCCTGCCTGTTGCCAGGCCTCGGTGTGTGTGTGAATTGAAGGCCTCCATATGAGAGTGCGGCAGTGGAGGCAGTGTCTGATGATGTGAGCCAAGTTTCAGTGATGGCAAGGAGGTTTAGGGAATGAGAAATGAACAGATCATGAACAGCTGTTAGTTTGTTACACACAGAGCGGGCATTCCAGAGACCAAAACAAAAGGGGGGGGAGGAGGTTAGGTGACGGGGTACGGTTATTAGATTGTGAGTGTTGCGTGTGTGAGTGGGTTCTGTGGTCCAAGAGAGAATGGAAGGGGGGCCTGGGTTAGGTGAGATGTCACCTGCAGCAAGTAGGAGGAGAAGGGACAGGGACATAAGGTGAGAGTGAGATTTGAAGCAATGGGTCTTTTTTGCAGGGGTAGAAGGAGATGGTGGTGATAGGGAGCGGAGGAATGAAAAAAGTTCATGGGAGCAGAGAAGTGGTGAGTGAAGAATTGAGGGTGCAATGTGAATGGCGTGACACTTAATGTGGACACAGGAGGAGGAGACTCTTATGCATGTGAGAATGGCGATGACAAAACAAGGAGTTAATTTGCCCATAGTTGGGTTAATGAATGGGGCAGTAGAGATGTGCAACAGTCAGTAATCCAGGAGAGTACAGATGACTTGGCAGTCAAGGGTCAATCCACGGAGCAGAGGGTATAGGTGCCAGGGATGGTGAGGAGACTCAGTAGCAGAACTGCAAAGTACTTGGTGAGGGTAGGAATCAGTGCAGGGTTAAATGAAGTAGTCCAATGATGATCAGGAGAGGCAGAAGTTGTAGTGGTTAATGGTGACTGGAAATCCTGGTTTCTTGCATCAGGTGGTCATTAGTTTCAGTAGAGGAAGCAAATGTCAGTGCTTGGTGAAAATGACTGTTTCTTCATTCTGAATTCAGCTTGTTTACTTGCCTCTTGTCTGTAGGTGGCTGCAGCAGCTGTCTCTCTCTTGTCCAACTCTCTTGCCTAACTCTCAGTACTTAGATAAAGATGTACTTTGAGAAAGGTGCCAACTGCTACCCCAGGCAAATGCCACCCCTAACTGGGCCTGAATATATAGTAACTGGAGTCCCTAAGAACACTGAATGACTGACTGAGGGATTTCCAAATTACAAATTGTTTTGGGATGGGATAGCTCTGAGTGCGTTCAGGTGTGACACCATTAAATCTCTGATAAGAAACAGACACAGAGAGATATAGGAGAGGAATGGGGGAGGAAGGCAATATGGAGACTGGAACAGGGGGTCAAAATGGCTAATTTAGATTAGTACATACAACAAGGGGTTAAATGGTAGAGGGAGACTGGATGAGATTGGAGAGAGGGAGACTGGATGAGATTGGAGTTCCAGGTGAAGGGTAGATTAGTACATACCAGGAGACTGTATAATTAATAAACAGTTGGGTTACAGCACAAGATTTTTAAGCAGACTGGATGGGAAACACATACCAGGAGACTGTATAATTAATAAACAGTTGGGTTACAGCACAAGATTTTTAAGCAGACTGGATGGGAAACACATACCAGGAGACTGTATAATTAATAAACAGTTGGGTTACAGCACAAGATTTTTAAGCAGACTGGATGGGAAACACATACCAGGAGACTGTATAATTAATAAACAGTTGGGTTACAGCACAAGATTTTTAAGCAGACTGGATGGGAAACACATACCTGTAAGGAAGATGAGAAAGTTGTTAGAAGACTGTCTTCATAGAGCATACAATGCAGCATACTGGATAGATATTAACATATTATTTCTCTTGCCTAACTCTCAGTACTTAGATAAAGATGTACTTTGAGAAAGGTGCCAACTGCTACCCCTGGCAAATGCCACCCCAGGCAAATGCCACCCCTAACTGGGCCTGAATATATAGTAACTGGAGTCCCTAAGAACACTGAATGACTGACTGTCATGATGGGGGTTGTATAGTAAGTCAGCAGCTGGAGAGCCACATGTTGTACATCACTTTACCAGCACAAACACATTTCCACTGTAAGGACTATAATGTCAGTAAGCATTCCTAGCATGCACAGAAAATGTAATAGATTTACCCATTTTCTACTGCTTTTTAGTTAATAAAGGAATTAAACAAGGTATAAAGGAAAGGAACATTTTGAAACACCTACCCAGTGCCCAAGAGGCATTAACCCTTATGGACCAATGACATGCCAGGACCGTCAGACAATACAGTCCTTTGAGGACCAATGATGGTTCTGACACATTATAAGTTAATGATCAAAACGAACCACAGGGTGCTCTGTGATCATTGTGGAGAGGCTGTAACTTACTACTGGACTGGAGCAATCCGTTCCAGTCGTTCCCTGGTGGCTTGGTACATGTGATCACTGCTACATGTGGGTGTAGCAATGAAATTCACATTAATGTTTGTTTATACCTCAGTATATGTTTTTATACAATAGTCTGTGTAAATAAAATAATTTGGCCTTGCTATAACTCATATATTAAGTTAAATAAATACCTGTCAATAGATCATGAAATAGCCTACAAAGTCTCGGTAATGCCTCGCCCACAGCAACACCCCTATAACACAAGTGTCCCTCTTTGGCCATTTGAAATGTTGGGAGGTATGGAGAAGTCTTCAGTGCATTCCTTCCCAAATAGGATTGAAACCACTCTGTTATTCAGGGGGTTAAAAATGTAACTTTATTTAATTAATCAGCAGTTCCCTGCACCAATGTGATTTTGCAGTTCGGGAAGGCTAGGATTTTGCTCATAGCAGATATATTGCAGCGTTTTAATTGCATTATACTAAATCCGTGTCCACCTCACATTTGAGGCAGATAGGCAATTGCTAGTCTGAGGTGCAATGATGGAGCGGGCAATCTTCACATGGTTTGGGACACAAAATAAGCCTCACTGTTTATTATCTGTAATCAGTCACCGGTTATTTATTTGTGAACGTTTGGATCTGATACACAGACCTTTTCTGTTATTTTCTCTCTGTTCTCAAAATATAGACTTTGCTACTCTCCTAATTACACACGCATATCTATAACTAGTTGGACTCTATTGATAAGAAAGGTAGGGCTCACCAGTTTTTTGTGTATTTTTGTATACATTTTAGGAGGTTTTTGCTCTTCCCACTCATTGGTTAACCCTTTGAGTGCCAGAGGGGTACGGCACAACGCATTGAAGAGTAATGCTTTGCGTACCCCTCTGCACTCAAAGAGTTACTAGCTCCCTGTCAGGGCTGGATTTACATCTAGGGGGCTCCTAGGCAAGGCACTAAAGGTGACCTTAGCTCCACCCTTGATCACACCCCCACTCCTCACATGATCCTTCCCCAGGCCCATCCATTGTTTCCTGGGGCAGAAAATACCCTTGGTCTATAATGAGCAAAAACAAAAACACTTTAACCCTTTGGTTGCTAGAGAGATCTACCACGTGCCGCTTTGCAGTGTAGGGAGATATCTTAATCATCAAAGGTGGTTAAATAATAGGGGTTAAATAATAGCCTGTAAACTGGTGCAGGGACATTGAGATTGTTCTGGCCACACCCACAATTCAGAATGTGGGTGTGTCCTGCAGAGCTAAGGTGCCCATCAAATTTTGGAGCTCTAGGCATTTGCCTACTCTGCCTATTGGGAAATCCAGCCCTGCTCCCTACAAACCCTTATTCTCCTCACTACGGTTTTGCTCACAACAGAGGCAATACAGCATCTCTGCTTTTTATTTGCTTTGTACAGTACTAAATCCATGTTCCCTTCAGATCTGAGGCAGATAGGGACTTGCTCATTCTAAGGTGCCTTGACATGGTGGCTTGCTACACAAACATATTTCTTAACCTATAATCGAAAAAAAATATATTAATATGGAGCACTCCAGTAGTTCACCAGTATGACTGAAAAATAAAAGTAAGCATAAAAATACTCCAATAAATGTAAGAGGATAGTGCATTTATAAATAGATCATAAAAAATTAGAATACTGAGGCCTAGAACACAATCAATAAAATATAACAAACAAACAATAAATAGATATCAACTTAATACTCATAAATTGAAGAGGTTACCAGTCTTTTATTGTGATGATGAAGAAATGAGGATGGAGATGGAATCAATGAGAAGATGATAAAGTTAGGTTTTGCCCCAGAGGAAGCAGACAGTACTCCTGTAAAAATGATTGCACTAGATAATTTGCCACTCAATCTGTTACAGTGTCCCCTCTACCCTATGAGGTTCCCTGCTTCCTCTTCCACGTCCCACTCGCCAGCTTCTGGCACCCTCACGTGCTTCTCCACAAGGCCCTGTGAACTGTACTACCACCTTTAAAGGAATAGTATTAGCACATTTTTTTAAAAAAAAATAATATTGTAGCTATTGAAAAATGAAACTAAATGACCCCTGTCGCATCTCTCAAACCTTTATGGTTTGAGAGATATACGCAGGTAAAGTCCCCCCACCTCCTCTTTCCCTGACGTCAGAGCTCTAGCTGACTGCAGGGGACCGGTGGAGGCTCTTCAGCAGAGCTGAGATCCCGATACTGAAAAAGAACTACTTCATTGGAATGGTCTACAAAGTATTTGGACCTTTCTTTTTGTTTTTATTCCTATTAATAAATTACTACATTTATATCAGCTTTTCTTTGTTCTGCTCTATTTTCTTGAATTTAGACCCATGTTTCTAAACCTCACTGTTTATTATCTCCAGCACGCCACAGTTTATTACTAAAATTTGAGTTGAGATCTGATGCATATACTTTTTTTTTGTTTTAACTGAACAGGAATTGTGGGAAGTTTTATTTGTCAGATATGATGGAGTTGTTTTGCAACAAAATGTCTCCTCTCTTTTTTATTCACTATGACCTAGTAAGGGCAGTAAACTTTGCTTATAAAAAAATGTTTATTGTAGGGCTTTTCTGGATAAGCAAACCAATGATATTCCCACTGCTGGGAGATGCCTCTTTCCAGTGTTATTACTGATTAAAGTGTTTTTTTGGTGTTTTTTTTACTTTTAATAGCCATATTTCAGATAGTTATTTGGTTGCATTCTATGGGAGAGGTGAGGAACTGACAAAAGTTCTCAACAGAATGTGATAGTAACTCTGAGTCACTTCCTGTCAATTTGAACTATCAGGAAGTAAGCTCCCTGGATCACTGACAGAAGTGGGAGTATCCTAGTTTTACTCTGCAGGAAATGTCTTATAACATACAGAGCTTCGTAATGAAAAAAACAATTGTGACCTGTATTTATAAAAGGAAACTTGAGTTATTCTGGAGTAAACCAACTATGCTATAGGGGTCAATTGAAAATTCCAGTTAAATTAAATTGGCCTTTATCCATTTGAATGCTAGAGAGGCTTCCAGTGTATTGCAAGGCATTGCACTGCAGACCTCTCTGGCATTCAAGGGTTAAAAATCTCTATTCAAGTGCATGGAAATGTAGTAATTTTTATTTGTCCCCTATGGTGCAGTAGGTTTACTCCAGAGTAAGTCCAGTTTGCCTTTATAAATATGGGGTTAAATGCTTTGTGTAGAAAGCAAAATCAGTGCTGGAACAGCCCAACAGCACCAAGGAAGAAAAACGACAATTCTCTTGATTTAACCTCTTGTATGCTGGAAATTACTTCACAATGCACTGGAGATGCATTTAGCATCCAAGAAGTGGAATGTGGGTTTGAAGCCTTTGGATGCTGGAAAGCTCTTCAACACATTGCTGTATAATGCTTTAGAAACCTCTCTGGCATAGAAAGGGTTAAAATTCATATTTAAATAATTTTAGGATTTTTTATTTTTACTATAGTACAGTTGTTTTTCTCCAGACTTTCTATCTATTGCTTTCTGCATAAAGCCCAGAGTTCCAGCGTAGACAGAACTGCACCTACAGCCTGTACTCTATAATCAGCTACAAGCCACACATTACGTAGAAAGCAAAGCTAACACTAGCAATGTCTTTGGCTACATGATTACATCCATCTGGAATTACAGCAACAAACAGTCATTACAACTAATTTCACTCGGTTAGAGTAATTACTATAAATAACAATTTCTAAGTGTCCTCTTAAGTGTTTCCAAGTTTAGATTGTGTTATGCTGCATTGGACCAGGTGCACCAACTTTGGTCAATAACAAACTCAGTTCTGTTCTGTTTATATCATTTTCCTCTATGTCTCATTGGTCTTCCAATGGTCTGGAAACAAATAACAGGCAGCAACAAGATAATGCATTGATTCAATACTCTACACACGGGTGGAAAATGAAGGCTTTCAGCTGCTAACCTGTGGCCTTTGTTATTAAGAAGATTAATGAAATTGTACTTTTGTATCTGAAATAATGCTAACAACGAGGGGTGGTTTCCTTGGCTGTCATAGTGTGTTACTTATATAATTTGTTGATTATGATGCATTACACCCCACATAGGCATATGGGATGTGTATTAGGATATAAAATTCATAAGAAAGAGCAATTTAACATTGCAAAGGTACAGCAGAGTATTACATGAGATCAGCAGAACAATATACTCCAGACAAGTAAAAGAGACTGTTAGTGTAATGCAAGGAACTTGAAGTTCCTTACCTCCTCCATGATGTCCCTGTCCTCTCTTCTTGGATCAAAAATAGGAAAAAAATGGCATTATTTAAAAAATGAAACAATAAACCACAGAGCAAAAATCAAACTTCTCACTTGTCTACTGATTAGTGACAACTGTGCTCCGTCCATGAGAATGTGAATTTATGTTTCCATGCTTACATCAGAACTCAGCTTTGACTGGCTGAAAATCAATCACAGCATGAGTAACTCCCAGCCAATCAATAGATGGGAGAAGAAGGTCTCATATGGCATTAATGGGTCACTTATGATGTCATTATATCATGATTGCATCTTGTGAGGATTGTGGCATTGTGACAACTGTAAGCAAGCTCTGAAGTGACTTCCAGAGAGTCACTGTTATGTCTGTGTCACTTCAACCAGTTCAACATCCCTTCCATGACATTTGTTCTCCAGGATGACAACCGTACCATGCATACCAGTCCTGTGATCGCACAAGACCCTTTGATGAGAATGGTATGACGCCTGATACAGGAAGACAGATTCAGGTTCTTTACTAACAATGCTCTGGAGGAATGCTGATCAGTAACCTTCTATGCCCCAATGGGCCAACTCCTGCTGTAATGATGTGATATAGCATCATACATGAGAGAGGTTAAGCCATAGTACTCATTCTGGGCACTCACAAAGCCTCCAGTACCTGGACCTGATTGTACAACCAAAATGTACCTGGCACTGTACTGCATAAGGGCAATGCCACTCATAAATCACACTTAACCATTGACAATGTCTGTGTTTTTAACACACTGCCATGGACCTGCAGGTTCCCTGGACCTGTCCACCATTGACCCTGTGTGGGACCAGGCGGGTCTCAACCTCTATCTTTTGCATCCATCCTGCAGGAGTTGCATGCCAAAGTCAATCCTACATGTGCTAACATTCAACAAGAAACGATTGCCTTATTGTCTAGCCACATTCACATACTACTGAATAAAACTTTCTGTTGTGCTCATTCTTACCTCAAAAATAAATCACCTTTTATCTTATGTTGCCCTTTATACATACATGTGATTTCATCTGAACCCATATCAACTTCCTGGTGTTGCAGGCAGTGTATATGTATACAACAGTGGTTCCAGCCCTCTCTACAGGGACACCTAAGAGGCCATGTCTATAGGATTTCCCTGCTTGTGGACAGGAGACTAAGGGCAAGATGTTCAAAAAGTCGTAATAATGAAAACATTTTCGGATCATGAGTTGGTGGTAAAAGATGGACAACGAAACAGTACTTTCATTTGTCTTCTCAAAGTTTAGACCATTTTTATTTTGTTGGGAAAAAATTACGTTAATCAGACAAAAAAGTAAGTTTAAGAGAACATCTTTTTCTGAAAATACCTTACAATATATGGTAGATAAAACCACACACATTATTTGGACAGCTTTTTCCCTTTGATGGAGATGGCGGATTTGGAAGCAAAAGATGACGGTAACATCTGAAAATTGACAGACCATAGTTTAATAACTTTTTATTGTGATTACAGCCATTGTTTAATGTGAGTGCAATAGAATCACTATTATATACATTGTTGCAGTACTTGTTTGATAAGGCACTATTGGCACCTCCGATGTTTTTTCTTGCTTACGAATCAATGGGAATGTTTATTTCTCCCTTATGGTGCAGTTGGTTTGCCCCATAATTACTACACTTTTATTTCATACATAAGGTCCTATGGGGAAGATCAGGGCCAGATTTATGTCCTAGATGACCCTAGGCAAGTCACTCTGGGTGCCCTTGGTTCCACCCATAGCCACACCCCACTTCTCACATGACCCCACCCCCTGTCATATTTACTCTTGCCTATCACAGAAATTACCCTTGGCCTATAATAAGCAAGCAAGAAAAATGTTTGCTAGAGAGTTCTCCAGTGCATTAATCTGCAATGCTTTGGAGAGCTCTCAAGCATCCAAGGGGTTAAATGATAGGCTGTAAATGGATATAAAACCTGTTACAGGGACATTGAGATTGCTCTGGACACAGCCACCATTCAGAATGTGGATGTGGGCAGCACAATCGAGGCTCTACGCAGTTGCCTACTCTGCATATTGCGAAATCCGTCCCTGGGGGAGATGTACAGTATATAAAGACTTAAAGGGATAGTAATACTTGCAAATTTCTAATCCCCATATTGTAGCTTTGTTGACAAGAAACTTATTGCCCCCAATGTCATCTCTCAAACCCTTATGGTTGGAGAGATGATAGCGCTCAAAGTTTCCCCCTCCCTCCCCCTTCCCTGACTGAAAGCTGAATGCTGACTGCAGGGGAAGCTGTCGTACAACAGTCTTATGTGCATCAGGCGGCTCTGCAGCTGGCCAAGATCGCGTTTATAAAAAAAAATAATTTCACTGAAACGGTCTTCTACGTGTGCTTGGTTTGCAAGCACGTGTAGAAGAGCGTTTTAATGAAAGATTTCTTTTTTCTTGGGAATGCTTGGGAATGCTGCAGAGCCACCTGATGCAAGTAATACCGGATATCCCTGCAGTCATCGTTCAGCGTTCAGTCAGGGAAGGGGGAGGGAGGGGGAATTTTGAGCACTATCATCTCTCAAACCAATAGGGTTTGAGAGATGACACTGGGGGCAATAAGTTTTTTTAACAAAGCTACAATATGTCGATTAGTGATTTGCAAGTATTACTATCCCTTTAAGAACTGTCAGTATAATTCACAATGATGGGTCATATTTATAAAGAAGTAAAATCTATAAACATGTCCGTAAGAGAGTATTCTGAGAAAATTTGAGAGAATTCTTCCACATACATGGCTGCGTCTATATGCTTTGATCGTTAGCATCGCACTGTCACACTGCTTTGATTGTTGTCATCGCACATGTGACCTGTGACCTGTACCGACACACCAAGTGGGGGTCTCAGAGAAACCGCTCAGGTTTTGGAGTGGTCAGTTTCAGACTGTGTTTGTGCTTACATCACTTCTGCACTTGTGCTGTAAGCACAAAGTACATGACCTGTCAGAACCATCCCTGGTCCTTAAGGGAGAAAAAAACGTTGACAGTCCTGGCATGTCACAGGCTGTTAAGGGGTTAAGATTTAACCCCTTAACGACCCTTGACGGTCATAGTACGTCAAGGGTCGATTTGACTTAACGACCGATGACGTACTATGACCGTCATCGAGTTCCGGGCTCCCCCCGCGGCTGCACGCCGTTCGGGGAGTCCGGAACGCCACGGAGCAAAAAAAAAATTTTGCTCCATGGTCGTTGAGTCGCGTCTGCGGCCGGATTCCCCGGTCGTTAAGGGGTTAATCATAAAAACTATGTTTATTTTTGGTGCAATTAGCACATTTCTTTATAAATAAGTTGCAATGCAATGATTTTAAGGACAAGGCCATTTCTACTCCACTGACTGGAGTTAATACTTATCGAAAATGTCGCTAAATATTTATACATATCCTTATTTCACTTTGCAACAATTTTACAGTCACTTTGTTTGTAACTCCAGTTTTGTACATCTCCCCCTCCCTCAGCTGAAATTTCTGAAACAGCATCAAGTTGCATGTACGCTAGCTGTGCCCCCTGCCTTTTCCAAAAGGTTTGTTAATATAAAGCTGCTAGGAGTCATGGTGACAGACTGTAGCTCAAGGTACGTAATTACTTTTGTGTTATAAAAACAAACAAAAAATCCCCTTTGCGCTTATTTCCTTGGGTACGAGAGAGGCCTCCAATTTATGGCATTGGAGACTTTTATAGCAATTATGAAGTTAATTTTAGGGACAGATCTCTTTAGAACTAATAAAAGTTATTGCTTTACATAAAGTATACTAATAAATGATTTATAAGAAATACATTACAACTTGTAAGTATTAATCAATTATCTACATTTTTTTGTCTATAGCCACATGCAATTTTACAAAGTTACATTAGCCTGGAAATTACACCTATTTAGTTTTTATAACAAACAGTGACTGGCTCATCCATCAAAATTTGCTTGAAAGAAAATAATTGCTTCTTTTGAATGATTTATGCTATTAATGAAGCTATGAAAACGGTCTGTAATGTGAAAATTGTGGAAATGCAACATACCACATGGAAGAATTTGTCTTTTGACAAGTATAAATACACACACCACTTAAGTGAGGAGAGAAGAGCAAACATATGTAAAAATGTACTTGAAAACACTGGTCCACTTCTCAAAATAAAGTCATCCATATCTCTGTCTATAAAGAAGGGGGGCAACAGGCAGCCCTGATGCCACATAAGGCCCTGAAAGATTTCTCCTGTGGCCCTAGGGTTGCCACTCAGCCGGTATTTTACTGGCAGGCCGGTAAAAAATGGGCTTCTTTCCAATGTTAAGTCTATGGAGGGAATGCCTTGGCCGGTATTTTTTTGAAGAAAAGGTGGCAACCCTATGTGGCCCCTACTTTATTCACTGGTAGAGGCCTCAGCCACATCACACACACTATTGTCACACCCAGAAGCATCCAGCCACTTCCTGTTTTTCCTCAGATTATCACTCCTTCCACACTTAACCCTTTGAGTGCCAGAGGGTAAGCAATGTATTGCATGCCCCTCTGGCACTCAAAGGGTTAAGTTCTTGGGTGCTCAAATGCATTGGATTTTTCTCTAGCATCAAAAGAGTTGATTTACCCTTTACAAACCTCTGTCTAGAATTTTTAACCATAATCTGTGGCTCTTTGGTGGGCTTGAGTGCAACATATGAGACGCTTGGGGTGGATGTGATTACTTATCACTGGTCTATAAATTAATCTGACCAGACCTTCTCTTTAACTGGGGACACATAAGAAATAGGCATAGTTCAGGAGTGCTCTGAAATCAAAGGTTAAATCTAGTTGTTAATTACTTAAAGGCACGGAACACTTTTTTCTCTCTGTGAGAAGGTAAATGTCATTATATGTAAATTTTACTTTTTGTACATATGGTGATACATCAACTGTCACAGTGAAGAGCTAATGAGGCTAATGTATTAAGGAGAACTGGAGCAATTAAGCAGTAAACCAACTGCACCATAGGGGACCAATAAAAATTCAGATTGATATAAATTGTGCTCTTAATGCTTTGAGTGTCAGAGGGGTGCAAAACACATTGCTCTGCAATGGTTTACGTACCCTTCTGGCAGTGAAAGGGTTAAATCCTTGGATGCTAAAATGTCTTCAGAGACCTCATTTGAATTCAAAGGTTTAAAGGGGAAGCGATTCTTAGATAATGAAAAAAAAATTTGTAATGCATTCAGCACATAGGCCAAAACGTATGTGTCTGGTTTTGCTGTCTCTTTCGTGCAGAGAGCATTTGCCTGACATTTCGGAGCTGGACTGTCTGTAGGCAGGACCAGTCTGATATGGATATGGAAATTTCCTCTCTGCAGTGGTACATGGGAGTGAAAAACGTGACTTGTAGCACCACTGAGAGGCCACTATGCCTACGAACAAGAGACTTTATCTTGTTCGTGCTTGATGAGTGCTCATCACACTTGTTTGATGTCCCTAATGCTCCTATGTGTCCCCACAATTCTTAGAAATGTACAGATAGTTTTTAATTTCACCAGGGACTCCAAAATTCATCTGGTTTCTTTTACTTCCCACCTCTTCCTTTCTTTATACCTCTTGTTAATGATCAGATGTCAAACCCACTGAAGGTAATTTGGAGAAACAGCATGAGCCAGGAAAGCTGGATTTTGAGCAACTGATATCATCATAGTAGAAGAAACTGAGAGCAAAGACTTTTCCTGTTGCCATAGCAACATAAGAAGCTAGTTAAAGGGATAATAATATTTGTCACAAAATGCATCTCTGATTCTTATTTATACTATTTGTCCCACACAGTGCTGCATTTCAGTACTATTAGTATTGTAGTTCAACTGCAATTGAATGAGCAAGGAGTCAACCTCCCACCCCTTTCCCCTGTGTCACTCTGCCTCTTCAAGTCGGTCCAGATAGAGCGCAGCGAGGGACAATCTTCAGTGAGCATAACGAAAATCCTCCTTCGTCAAGGATGGCAGGGTTTTCTTTATACTTTCTGCATGAAGATTGTCCCTCACTGCTATCTGTCCGGTCCCAGAACCGGACTCCACAACTGATGGGAGGCGGCTATAAAATGGACGGGAAGGGGATACTTTCTCATTCTATTGCTGATGAACTACAAGATTGATAGTACTGAGATACAGCACTACGTTGGGCAAATAATATGAAGAAAAACTGGAGCTGCATTTTGTTTCAAGTATTACTATCCCTTTAAACATTGCAATATCTTTATGTGAATAGGAGATGGAGGACAAAACCATAACACAAATTTGATTTATTTTCTTCCCTTAAAATGCTACCATAACCATCTCAATTTCATCCTAGCAGGCACTATGCCTTTAACCCAGAGAGGTATACAGCTCATAGATCTGGCAACCAAAGGGTTAAAAGCCCCATTTAAATCAGCTGGACTTTGTAATTGATCCCTATGGTGCAGTTGGTTTGCCCCAGAATGACTGTTTTCCTAGTACATTAGCCTCTATATCTCCCCTCCCCATATGACAGCTATTAGACCAGAAATCAGATGCTAGTTCAGGGGTAAGCAACCAACAGCTGGTTGAGGATGATGGGAGTTTTAGCCCCAAAGCTGGGGAGCCAGAGGTTGACTTCCCTTGCTCTACTGCATCCCGGCTATTGCACACAATTAGTTCCCTTATAGAATCCATTGCTTGAGTGTTTAAAAGGACACAGGTTCAACATATCTCTCACACTACACTCAAAGCTGTAATCCCAAAGCCAACAATCCAGTGTGATAGCAAATAACAGGTGCCCCGATTCTTTATATCATTTCTAAGCTGAAATGTGTGAACTTGTCAAAATCATCAATAAAGAAAATGAGAAAAATGAAATTCAGGAATATTTTCATTTTTAAAACTGCTAAGCTAACAGACTGACTCTTGTGAATGAAGCCCAATGACGCCTGATTTAATAAATAGCTCTGAGTCTTAGCATTCTTTACAGTTCAGTCATGAAGACAAGTTCTCAGGTACACGCAGGTTTCACACTGCACAATAAAAATGTATTAAAGTGCACTGGTCATTATCTGTATATATTAAAATCAATGGTTGTCCACCTCTGTTTTGTCCAAGACATCCATACAAACAGTCATTTGACAGTATCTTAACCCTTTGTGTGTCAGAGGGGTACCCTTCCCTTCTACTTTATTTAATCCCTTGGAGTTCTAGAGACTGTTGTAAAAAATGTTGAGCCTCTACATCACTTAAAAGGTTAAATCAAAAGAATCAGATAGGCAATTTTAACCCTTTAAGGACCATCTTAATTGAAACATTATGCATTACCGCTTTTGCTTTATTTAGTGTTTCTGTCCCTGAAAGTATATGTTTAAGTCCCCTCTAAGTGTAATGCGTGAATAATTGTCCAGCACAAATTGCACAAAAGCACGCCTTGTTGGTCTGGTGATTAATCCTGTGGTTTCCACGGTAATGGATTGCATGGACAGATTAACTCCAGGTTTTAAAAAAAGTGCACTAAGCTGTTCCCATTTCAAGTTGTAATTAAAATCATTGCTTTCTCCCAAAAGGGCATAATTTGTTCATACATTGTACAAGCTGAACCTTGCTTTTAGAATTAAAGGAACACTGGGGCAAATGCATGAATTCACCAATGCATCCATATTTGACTTAGTCTCTAACAGCAGTGGCTATCCCTAGGGGTATTACATCATATGAGTGCCATAGAGCATACCGGTGGACAATATCCTCCATCACTAGGACTTTAATTTCAGGAAGTCCTGCATGCCTGCCCCATAGCACACTAAGGGAAATGGTGATCAATCATGCCATTTCCTCTATGCCTGGTACGTAATGTTAAAACACAAAAGAAAGCTCTGAAAAGCCCATAAAATGTCCTATTGCCTCCCCACCCCGGAGCAATTTAGTAACTGACATTAGGTAAATTAGTAAGTTAACATTAGGCAGGCACTAACTCTAGTGCCTGACTTAATCTGGAATAGCCATTTTCATACCTGGGAACTTTGTTCTTTGGAGCCCCCGCAGAGGGATAATGGCCCGGGACTATGCATGTCTAAATTATGCAAATTGCCTCATAATGTAGGTGGGGCTTAATTTGTTGTGTGGGTCTTCACAATTGAGCAGAGGAAAAGTAGAGTTTAATATTAAAATGGGCAGGAAGTTGGTGGATCAGGGTGGAATGTAGACAGAATGGCTGAGAAATAGGTGGAGTTTCTCAGGAAACTCACCAAAGTCACCCTCTGTCTCTGGTAACTAACACTAAAACTCAGACCCTCCAGTGCAGATCCAGGGTGCTCCCAGGTATGGCCATAGTACATTCACCCAACAAACACCTCCGAATAATAAATAATCACTTATATTAATGTGGCCAGAAAATCCTAATGGTCACTATGAATTATTTCTGAGGGGACTGGTTACCAAAAATTAATATTTAATGCTTTAAGGAACAGAGGGGTGTACAATGCATTGTGAAGCAAAATGTTGCATGCCTCTGGTCCTTATAAGGGTTAATTAGTACTGTTAGTACAGCAAGGCCTCATTTCTAGTTAGCTCCCAACTTGTAGGGGAGGCAGCCAGGAATGAGGCTTGCTGGACCTCATTATCTCAATCAATTCTGAAATGGTATACAACATACAGATAAGGGAGCATTTGGACAGGGGTGATCACAATATGTATCCTTTGAAATTTGTTACGAGAAACACGCTAACAAGGGTTCAACTAAATCATTCCACATTAAAAATGCTAATTTTACAATGATAAAAGAAGTATTAGAGGACTTACAATAGGTTAAAGGTAGTACCATGTTAGCTCTGGATAAAGCAGGAGACAGAGTAAAAAGAATACCTTTATTGGCTGAGTAGCTTTAGAGTGCAAGGTTCATGACCACTTACTTCCCTTTTTACGGGTTTTGCTCAGAGCTGAGTTAAGTTAGGATGACTGCTTTTTAATTATATTTTCAATACATGTTCACTTCAGATTTTAGGCAGTTAGGAACTTGCCCAATCTAATTTGGCTTGATGGGGCGAACAAGCTTCACATGGTTTTGGCTATATAACATGCCACTAAATCTCACTGTTAATTCTCTGTAGTAAGTCACAGGTTATTTATCGGTAAAATGATCTGATGTACAGACTTTTTTTTTTTTTTTACTTTTTCACATATAATTGGGACATTTTATATATAAGATGAGGTAGACAGCATCAGATGATCTGCAGGAGAATGTGCTCTTGACATTGTGGTTTTGGAGGGAATGTAGCATGAGCACCATATCTGTGAAATATATGTATACACAGGTTTCACATCTCTTTTTTTAAAGGGATAGTTGTACTTAAAATGTAAAAAAATATATGATGTAGGGTTTATCCCCCTGAGTAAAACAAGGGTACTCCCACTGCTGAGAGATATTTTATTAAAATATTATAACAGCTCAAACTTTTAGTTGCAATATCACAGTGGCCTGAAAATTTACTGTGACGCTGTTGCTACTCCATCCTATGGACTGCTCTGGTCTGTAGACCATAAATCTCCATAGGGTGAAGTAGCAACTGCGCCTCTGTACATTTTCAGGCCATTGTGATATTGCACCTAAAAAATTAAAGTTTGAGCTGTTATAATTTTTTAATAAAATATCTCTCAGCAGTGGGATTATCCTTGTTTTACTCAGGGGGATAAACCCTACAACATATTTTTTTACATTTTAAGTATTCCTATCGATTTAAGCAGCGAGATGTACCATTTTCTGCTGCACTGTTTAGGGATGTCTTTACTAACAGTTGTTTCAGGTTGGGAGGCTGTAAAGAGGAGGTTTGGGGAATATTGTTATTGTCTATCAACTGAATGCAGTATTATTTTAAGCTCTTTTCAGATATTGCACAGAATGTCAAGTTAGGATTTGTAGGCGACAGAAAATGGCACCTAGTGATTGCGATTGTATTTGTTTGCATTCCAGCAGATTTCTCCTGGAACACTGGTGGCTCTTTGAATTTGAGCGTCTATCACCTTGGCATTATATCTGTGACTGATAACATTTCTCTTGAGATTCTTAAGATGTTCATCCTGGTCAAAACTCTGATAGAAGATACATTATACCTTAGGGCCTGCCTGTAAACAACAAAGTTTTAGTGTGCATGGGATAGAAACTGTTATTTCTAAGAGAGTTTGGTTTGTCTGTCTGTTTGAGGTACAGGGATGTCTGGATGGAGTTGTTTTTAATGTTGATTAAATATACAATGGGATATATTTGTCAGATATTAAAATGAAGAAAGATGGTATGTGGTCAAAATGTCTTTGGATAAATGTATGCATCAGTATATACTACTGGGGAACACATTAAGACCAATGTGGCTTAACATTAAGCTTTGTAAAAGAATGAATAATTAGAAACAGGCTTTTAAATTGGTTAAGTCAGAAGGGCCCTACACATCCGTAAACAGAATCTTTAAACATGCAATCAGGCTACCTGAAATTGAAAAGTATTGAAAAAGAGAGCAAGAACAATCCTAAACATTTCTACAGTTACATAAATGATGACAATGACAAGGTACCCATTCAAAAAACCCAGTTACACCATAAGATCAATGGTACCTTCTTCTGCAAATCATCCAATGTAATATACCTCATCATGTATGCATTATGTGGGTGAACCTGGTCAGCCATTACATAAAAGGCTTAATTCCCACAGATCCAGTGTTAACAACAAAAATACAGAGACACCAATGGGAGAACATTTTTGCCAAAATGGAAACAATGTCAGGGACATTAAATTGACTGTGGGACTGCTTCAAACTCAGAGAGACTTAATGCTGCAGTTTAAAACTTTGAATTATGATTTGAATAGAGACAGAGAATTCCTGTCACATTATCACATTGTGGATTAACCTTTACAACAGTTCCGCTGGGATCGTAAATACCTTGGACTCCTCAGAGGAAGACTGCAATTTACAGCACTCTCCTCTACCACTGACTGATCAAGGAACTTGAGTCTGGACTGAGCTTTCTTATCTGATTTCCATTCTAAACAATGCAATGTATACTTGTATATAAGAGAGATGTTTTCATATTTATCTGTAGCCAATAAAAGTATCAACTTGACTATATTTGCCTCCTGTATTTCTACGGCTAACATGGTACGAACTCTCATCTGTTTTGGGGATGAGAAAGTTCTGTTGGAATAGAGAATTCTGGTGGTGTTATTTCTGTCTGATCACACACTGCCCTAAGTGACTGTGATGTATAGTGTCTGTAGCTGATTATGTTAGATAACTCAGAATCAGCTACTGAAATATAGCAATATAAAGCATATCATAATCACTATGTTCTGTGTGTGTGGATGTATGTTTCATCTAAACTGTGTTTGAAATTAAGCTGCCAGTGCCACTACCCATTTCTATCCTTCTCTGACAGGCTAGCTGTGTAATGGTTCTTGTACTCACTAACTGTGAGTGAACAGCTATAGGGCTTGAAGGAACTTTTCTCTCTCGTGGATCTGCTCAGGGTCCTGGATTCTGCTCTGTGTCTCTGTGTTCATTCACGTCACATGCTGAGTGCGATTATCAGAAGCTCAGGACCTGCCCATCTGATTTTATTAGCCTGCCCAACACTGGAGATACAAATAATACAATCCATAACTCTATTAATTGCGGCAAGTAGCGCATATTTTATAACATTAAAGGGCCCACAGGAAGGTACAACGGCATCGGCTTCTCTGGGACACCAGACTAAATTGCATGTGTACCTATTGCAGTTATGCCACTACATCTAAGGGGAGATATGATTATTACTATTTAAAAATATTTGAGGCCAATGCAAAGACCTCTGGTGGGAACTGTTTTACTCAAGGAACTGAACAAAAAAAAGTGATCATCAATTATAACCAGAGCAGTGTTTCTCAACTCCTGTCCTCAGGACCCACTAACAGGCCAGGATTTGATGATTTCCTTGTTAGAGCACAGGTGAGTTAATCAATGTGAATGAGCCTCTGATCACCACACCTGTGCTCTAGCAGAGAAATCCTTAAGTCCTGGCCTGTTAGTTGGTCCTGAGGGCAGGAGTTGAGAAACACTGAACTAGAGGAAAGGCACAATCTACTAAAACAAAGGCAGGGAGGTTTTAAAGTAAGAGCTGTAAGATTGTGAAATTCTTTACTTCAGGAGGCAGTGTTTGCAGATACACTAGATGTTTTAAAAAATGTATTAGATACCCTGGTAGGGCATAACAATATAGAGAATTATGACAGTTGGTTTCAAGGCAGATACACAGGATATTGATCCAGAGAGATAACCGGCTGCCTTTTGGAGCCAGGAAGCAGCTTTTTTTCTTCTGCTCAACAAAGTTTATATGGTAAAGGCTGATCCTGACAGAACCATGTCTTTTTACATCCTCATCAACGATATAACTATATTCTGTTCACGGAGGTAGATATGATTGTTTTTTGCAGTTCTCCAGGAGCCAAAACACCTGCCTTTAGGTGACTGGGTCCCTTTTATTATATATCTCTTTATGTGTGTTGGGTATGCAATTCATTGTGTATCACTTAAAAGGGTTATTAAGAGTCTGAAGACATGCATTTGTAAGCCTATAAATACTGGGTATCAGTAAACTCAGAATATATGTGGTATTAATATTTCATACTTTTTTGTTTGTTATGCAAAGCTTTCTTGAGATGTTTTACAGTAAATCATGATTTTAGTGTAAGTTTCTGAAATACCAATTTTTTTCCTTGCTTCACCATTCTGTGTAGGAAGACACCCGCCATTTTCTGATTCATAAGTTAGTCTGCTTTCAGGAAATATATGCTTTTATATAGTTAGATATTTTTAAAGTACTTTTGCCATGTAACTTATGTAAACTACGGCATGTGCATTTTAGTTCTTAAAGGGATAGTAATACTTAAGATGTAAAAAAATATATGTTGTAGGGTTTATCCCCCTGAGTAAAACAAAGGCACTCCCACTGTTGAGAGATATTTTATTAAAAAATTATAACAGCTCAAACTTGAATTTTTTAGATGCAATATCACAGTATCCTGAAAATTTTCAGTGGCGCTGTTGCGACACCATCCTATGGAGATTTATGGTCTACAGACCAGAGCAGTCCACAGGATGGTGTAGCAGCAGCACCACTGTAAATTTTAAGGCCACTGTGATATTGCACCTAAAAAATTCAAGTTTGAGCTGTTATACTTTTTTAATAAAATATCTCTCAGCAGTGGGAGTACCCTTGTTTTACTCAGAGGGATAAACCCTACAATATATATATTCTTACATTTTAAGTATTACTATCCCTTTAAAGTTGCAAACACCTTTCTGTGCTCCTGTTAATTAGTGGTCTGTTCAGGCCATGCATGCAAGTAAAAATATTAATATTTCTTATCAGTGTACTTGTGAGACGCATGGCTTGTAAAAGTAATTGAATCTTTCACCATCAACATAGATTATTTTGATATATTAGCAATATGAGTACTATTGCTATATTAGCAATATGAGGATTTTTTTTTTTATTTGTACTTACGACAATATAGCTTAACTCATGATGAAAAATGCACTTCCCATGAGACAGCATGAAAAATCAGAGTTCTAAAGATTTCCATATATAACTAGAAAGTTATCTGTGGTAATAATACCTAAACAGATGGATAGCAAACATTCTGAAAATGTGTCCTGCCTCTAGGGTACAAGCCTCCAGCACTGAAAGGGTTACATATTCTTTAGTGACGAAAGATGAAAAATCACAACCAGAGTTTTGTTTCCCAACAATAGGATGTTCATGAGGATTCTAAAGAAGGTTCCTGTTGCTGGGGATGAAACTCTGGTTATGATTTTCATCTTCTTTCACTAAAGAATATTTAAATTATATGGTGAGTATGCCTGTGTCTTAATTTTTATACAGAATGTATCCAGATTTTATTAAACCAGCTATGTGAATAGTGGATTCAGATGAAATAGATTATATACTTTACTTGACAATGAAAATATCCTGTACATCTAACCAGTATCTGTAAAAAATGATCACAGGAAATGGAAAATCTTGTCTTAAGTATGCCTTGCGCAGGGCCCCAGGCCAGGACCGAAGTTTGATTTAGTAAGCTTGATAAGTGTTTCAGAAATGCCATATTCTGTCAGCTATCACAGATAAAGGAAATGACTATCTGAACAGAAGAAGGGCGGGTCCTTATATCAGGAAATGATCTGCTTTACATCGTGTCACCCATTATAAGCTTAATCAAGATTAATCAGTATAAAAAGGAGCACATGCATTAAGAACAAAAACGTTTATAGTTATATTTTAGAAACTAAGAATAAAAAAAGACAATTCTGACAAATACTAACAAGATGGATAAAGTATTAACCCTTCTGATGCTAGCATCCAAGGTGTTGAAGTATATGAAAACATTTTTATATGTTACTGTTTCTTTACCACACTAGACAGTCACGGGATCATACTTACTATAACATAATAAAGGGATAGTAATACTTAACTGGGTCTAGAAACACTTACTGCACAGCGCACATGACAAAAAGAGAAGAGATAAGATAATAAGCTAAGTGTATTAATTTAGTAACGAACAATTAAAAGCAAGGTAATAAGTTACACTCACAATAGCCCTTCTTGGGCTTTATGCACATCAAGCGGATCTCTCTCCCGTATTAGCCAGTGAACTGCATCCTCCGATCAAGCTGAATCCAAGTTCAGATGGTTACTGCTATCTGTATAGTTGTTCTTCCAGTGTGATGTTCCAGATGTTTAGAGGATGTCTACTCCACTTGATATCACATCAGTGGGAATTAAAGACATTTGAAAAGGAGTGACACTATACAATGTACACTTTTAATCATTAACGGCTTGGGATGGTAACCTCGTGGCGAGGTGCGTCCGAAACGCTAAGAGGACTGGTGTGCGGTCCTGTCAGGGGCGGGGGAAACTCGCAGGGAAAGGATCCCTGAAGAAGCAGACTGTGTCTGCGAAAATGTTTGGGACTCACTAAGGCCAATTTCCTAAGATTACCGGGTCTCCTCCACGCCCTCTGCGAGTTTCCCCCGCCCCCTGACAGGACCGCACACCGGCCCTCTTAGCGTTCTGGACTCACCTTGCCACAAGGTTACCATCCCAATCCGTTAATGATTAAAACTGTACATTGTATAGTGTCACTCCTTTTCAAACGTCTTTAATTCCCACTGATATGTTATCAAGTGGAGTAGACATCCTCTAAACATCTGGAACATCACATTGGAAGAACAACTATACAGATAGCAGTAATTGCCTGGACCTGGATTCAGCTTGACCAGAGGACGCAGTTTGCTGGCTAATACTGGAGAGAGACCTGCTTAATGTGCATAAAGCCCAAGAAGGGCTATTGTGAGTATAACTTATTATCTTGCTTTTAATTGTTCATTATTAATTTACTACACTTAGATTATTATCTTATCTCTTCTCTTTTTGTCATGTGCGCAGTGCTGTAAGTGTTTCTAGGCCCAGTTTTGCAATCAGTGGACAAGGCCACTATACACCGACTCCTGCTGCGCTGACTGAGAGGATCATCATTTTCATCAATTTCATCATATCATTTATCATCCATTGACTGATCAGTTCATTTATCTCCATCCTCATTTTCATTCCATGTTTTCTTGGTAAAACTGACTATTCCATTGTGATTGTTATTTATACAAGAATCCAATAATCATATTCTTATTATTTTTATTATTTTCTATTTTTTTTATTATCCTACTCGACTTGGGCTATAAGTTGTGTTGCTTTAAGAGTGCTCCGCCTTTGGGATAATTTATTTCCCTTTGTTTATAGTAATACTTAAGAGTAAAAAATATATGTTGTAGGGTTTATGTCCCCGAATAAAACAAGGGTACTCCCACTGCTGAGTGATATTTTATTAAAAAATTATAACAGCTCAAACTTACATTTTTAGGTACAATATCACAGTGGCCTTAATATCTACAGTTCAGGCCACTGCAATATTGAACCTAAAAAATTCAAGTTTGAGCTGGTATAATTTTTTAATAAAATATCTCTCAGCAGTGGGAGTACCCTTGTGTTATTCGGGGACATAAACCCTGCAACACATATTTTTTATATTTTAAGTATTACTATCCCTTTAAGCCATAAAGTAATTAATCTGAATGAGTAACAAACCCGTCTGTCATGAAATCAGATTGATTGCGTTTACATGAAGTTGCTTATGCATTCATTAGTGCTCATGGGTCACATCATATCTGAACACCTTCTAAAACAATATTCCGACTTCTTGTGTGTCAGAGGGATCTGCAGTGCATCCAACCTCCAAGTTCTGTATACAGTATAATGTTCACCCTCTACCTAATTATCTAATGCTCTGCAAACTGAATGTCCTCCGTTTTTCATTGGGAAATGATCCGTATACTTTTAGTTATTTTTCTTGTGACATTTGTAATATGACTTCAAAATAAGATACATTTAGCCAGGGTTGATTTCCAGCCAGATCATGCAGTAATTCTGGGGCAAACCATTTGCACCATACAGGATAACAAACTTGCTATTAATTTAAATGGGGTGTTAAATGCCATGAATGTTAGAGAAGTCTCCAACACATTGCAAAGCAAGTATTGGAGACATTTCTAACATTCAGTGGATTAAAACATCATTGCTTGCTACAAGCAAGGCAATACACAATCACATGCCACCAACAGAGCAATACACAATTACATGCAACCAATGAGGCAGTACAGCATTATATTCAACCAGCAAAGTTATTCACCATTACATGCCACCAACAGAGCAATACACATGCCACCAGCAAGGTAATATTCCAAAACATGCCACCAGCAAGGCAATACACCGTTACGTGACAACAGCATATCAATACACCTCTACTGTCACCAGCAGAGCATTACACCATTGCTGAATCTCCCCTGCTATTGCTCAGTTCCCACACATTCAATACTTTGATAGATTGTGAGGAATGTAATTTTGTCTGAGGCTGACCCTGTGAAGATATGTTTTCTACAACAATCTCCAATCAACAACTTATATAAGAAACGTCTCTTTTGTTGACGTGGCCAAAAACAGCGCTTGAGGACTTCTTCAGTCTGACATAGGTAGAGTGAGTCATATGTCCCTCTGGCAAGAATCTGAAGCATTGTCTCAAAGGTTAAGTGAAAGGGTCATTGTACCTATCACACCTGTTTCCACTGACTGCCACTCCCTATCAGACATACACAGTACATTGCAATACGGCTGTGTGAGAAAGTGAATGAACACACACACAAGGAGGTATGTTTTGGCACAAGCCTCCAATGGAGAGCTTTCTGAGTTTCTTTCTCACACACTTGGGTGTTTAAACGTTCCTTTGTTGAGAAAAATATCCATATCTCAAAAATGTGTTGACTTACTGTAGCTATTATCACGTGATGCCTTTAACAGGTCCAACATAAATATTGTGCAGGGATGTCGTTGTTTATAAGCTTTCAATACAAACTCACCCAGACGATCTTTAAAACTCAGATAGTGTCAAGTCAGTGGTTCTCAATCTTTTTGACAAGGCACCCCTAAAACATCATCTGGTATTTTCAGGGAACCCCTAAAATCTTATAGATTGTTTATTATGGATGTAAGGAAGGGACAAATGCATAAATATATATAGTTATTCCTACATCTCACAATCAGAAGATGGTCAAAAAGAGACACTTTTGTTTTAGGGGGTGTTTCTGGGGGTGTGGCTGGTGGATGGGGCAACTGAAAATTTTTAGGTTACTTTATGACTTATTGACAGCAATTTATTTCGCTGAATAAATGATTTAGAACAAGGCCAAAGCATTTCATTTCCACAGATTAATTTACAAACACATTCATTGAAGATTAACCAAACATTTATGTGACTTTTAGTGCTGTGGATCAATGTGATACACTTATACACACTACATAGTCTGTTCTCCTACAAAGAGGGACACTAGGTTAGAAAAGAGGGACAGAGGAATTTGGATCTCAGAGCAGGACTGTGCCTCCGAAATAGAGACACTTGGGAGGTATGGCATAATATGCTCTACAATCACCATAAATATCAATCTGAGTCTCATTGACTTCATAGAAAAAGATTGGCACCCTAGATTGGTGCCCAAGAACACCGAAGTGCCACAACACCCTGACTGAGAGCCACTAGCTCATGTACTAAGAAAAACAGTGCAGTTCTGGGGCAAACCAACTACATGAAAGTAGAGAAATTGAAATTCCCATTGAGTTAAGCTTGGCTGTTAACCCCTTGGAATTAAAATCTCCATTTAAATCAATGGGAATATTCAGAATTTTAATCCCCTCCCCCATGGTATACTTGCTTTGCTCCAGAATTACACCTCTTCAGCTTGTTGAATAAAACTCCGAAAGTACAATGGGCATACTGGGGAACTTTTTTCTTTGCAGCCCCCGGGGAGGGCCCATCAGCTGGGAATGGGCATGTATAAATTATGCAAATCTTGTATTGTATTGTATTGTATATTTTTATTTATATAGCGCCAACCAGTGTACTTGGCACTTTACAGATTACATTTAATATAGCAGGGGTACAATAAGTGCAGTGATTAAGTGCTTATATAGGCAGTCATAAGGGGAACGACAGGCGAGTATACATTAGGATAAGAGGTCCCTGCCCCGTAGAGCTTACAATCTAAGTATAGGATGGGTGACATACAGATACAAGCTGGTAGAGGAGGAAGTACAGTGTTTGACTTATGATAATAATGATAATGTTTCCATATTATGCTGTTACTAGAGATACAAGGTGCTCTTTTAGTTTAGATTTAAAATTGTTGAGGGTTGAGGCTTGGCGAATACTGGGTGATAGGGAGTTCCAGAGGTAGGGGGCAGCATGTGAGAAAGCTTTCAATCATGAATCAGCGATAGTGGTTAAAGGGGCAGTGAGTCGTCCAGAGTGTGTGCTGCGTAATCTTGTCGTAATCTGGGTGGGGTTTAATCAGGACTGAGAGGAGGTAAGTTGGGATTTAGTAATAGAATGGCAAATCAGGGTTGAGTTACCTGGGAATATCATGAAAGCCAGGGAATCAGCCTCTGTCCCTGGAGACAAGGTTATTAACCGGAGTCCCCAGGGCAGATCCAGAGAGTTCCCATGTATGACAATAGGTCTTATCTTTAAAGGGAAATTATGGCAATTCTGGGCCAAATCAACTACACAGTAGGAAACACAAAAATCCCCTAATTCCCTTTGCTTTAACTGGAACTTTTAACCACTTGAATGCTAGATATCCCCAATGCATTGCTTCATCAGAAATGCAATAGAAACAAATTTACAAGGACATATTTTTACATTTGGTAAATGACATACGGTCAGGCGTGTCCAAACTTTTTTCCTCACGGGCCAGATTGAGAGAAGAACAGCAAGCTGAGGGATATCTATCGCTATATAATAGTATGGTATTAAAGACAAGTGGGGAAATGAGAGTTTATACTGACTATAATCTATATATAGAAAAGGCTAAGTGATACTGCATCCCTAGCAGAGACACTCAGGAGAGAGAATACAGAAGAGTTAGTCAAATTCCTCCCTACTTGTGTAGCCCCAGCTCCAGCACCAGCCATGCTTCATTAAAGGGATATTAATGTTTCGTAATAAAAGCAGCTCTAATTAATCATCATAGTATCTGGACTTTGGAGAATGTTATTTCAATTCTGTCAGAGGTGTAGTTCAAGAGTAATTCAATGATAAAGTATCCCCCTCCCGCCCCTTTTACTGATGTAACACTGCTCAGCCAGATCAGAAGGGAGGTGCCCAGGTAGATTGCACAGAGGGACAATCTTCAATTAAGATAAGGGAAAAACCTGAAAAACTTGTCAAGGGGGGCAAGGCTTTCATTGTTCTCATAGGAATAAGAGTGTCCCCTTCTGTTATCTGTCTGGTCTTACAACTAGATTCCACATCTGAGAAGAGATGGCTTACACTAGGTAAAAGGGGCGGGGAGGGGAAACTTTGCTTGTGAATATCTCTCAAATCATAAAGGTTTGAGAAATAAGACTTATATCTGTCTTCGTGTTTTTTTAATGCCTACAAAATAAAGAAAAAATTAGGTATTACTATCACTTTAAAGACATGGTGGTGAATAGGAGTGGCCACTGCTGTTCAGACTGTTCAGATGACTGCAAGACCCTGCCAACTTTGTCTCCTTGACCCTCCCGTCCATGCTTGGGTAGTGAGTTGGACAGGAGTGAAATCATTGCAGAACCCTTCTAGCTCCTCTTCATATCACACTCAGTATCTTCTTCCATGCGCTTTGTGTCCTATCCAATCCTCTCTGAGTCTCTGTCTCTGTCTCTCTCTCTCTCTCTGTCTCTCTCTCTCTCTCTGTCTCTCTCTCTCTCTCCTTTGTACTCACGTCTCTCCTCCAGCTCCCCTGTGCATTTCATCAATGTCCATCTTGCTGTCCTGTTCTTGCAGTCATCTGTGATACAAAATAAATATATAAATAAAAAAAATAGCCATTCAGTGCCTGCTCCTCTCCCCATCATTTCTGATATCCTGTTCAGTGCCCTCATCCACTGTCATACTTTCCCCTTCTATCATTGCCACCTATCCATTGTCATATACCCCCTCCTCTCAATGAACCCTGACCGTGATCATATCACCTGCTTCCTCTCAATGCCCCCTGTCTGCTGTTATGTGCCCCAACTACTCTTAACCCTTTAAGTGCCAGAGAGGTATCCAATGAATTGCAGTCAGGGGGTTAATATTCTTCATGTATATGCCCCCCCACCTCATCTCAATGTCCCCTGTGTAGTTGCCTACCTCACCACCCCTACCTGTTTTTTCGAGTGTCATATGATGTTCCTCACTCCCTCCAAGTGCTACTCTGCTTTAGACCTAGAGGAGATTCTGTAGAACACAGTGATTGTCATAAAATAAACTACTTCCAGCAGTGAGGTAGGAAGTAGTTTGTTTTAAGATGAACACCAAGTTTTACATAGTCTTCTTTGGAAGCAAAGCACAGAAGCAGGTGAGAGGAAGCAGATGTGATATAAAGGTCTGTGATCACCACTGGAGCAAGGCTGGGGTGTCAGACACTGTATATGTGGGCCTGTGACTACCAGTGGGATAAGGCTGGGGTGGCAGACCGTAGGCAGTGGAACAAGGCTGAGGTGGTAGACAATGTATGTTTGGGTCTGTTATTACCAGTAGGATATTTGAACAAGGCTGGGGTGACAGTATGTGTGTAGCTCTGCTTCTACCAGTGAGCAGTTTAAGAAGGCTGGGGTATCTCACATGGTAGGAATGGTTAAAAGAATGGGGTGGCAGACAGTGGACAGTAGAACAAGGCTGGGGTGGTAGACAGTGCATGTGTGATTATGTGACAGTTTTGTAAGTCTGTGATTACCAGGGAGGCAGTGGAATAAAGCTGGCCTCCATTTCTCATCTGGCTTCCTGAGCTTGGCTTGTTACAAGTTCTCAGTTTGATCAAGGACATGGCTATGAGACTAAATGGGGGCTTAGGGACCCCAAGATGCCTGAACCCTTTTGGGATCTTGTGAGTGCAACTGTTTTATTTCCTTGTGCAATTTTTATTAAACACTACACTTAGTATTATTCGTATCTGTGTTTCATTTTACATATCATTGATGATCTGGAGCAAGCCACGTCTCTGAGCACAGTCATGCCTTGTTTTGTGGGTAATTCATTAGAAGGTCAAGTACAGGACCACCAGCTCAGTCTAGCTACATGGAGGTTTGTACTTGCAGGAGTATTTGTTTTAACAACAATTATTCTCCAGTAATTGAGGACTTCACATCCTTCAGCTTGTAAGGTGTGAGCTTTCCAGTATAGTTTTTCTCATTGCGATACCTCGGACTTTTAATGTGTTATATTTTATATGATTGGACACTGGGACATTTTTGCATATTTGCTCATTTATTTTTAGAGGATTTGATTTGGTCTCATACTATTACCATTACATAGTAACATAGTAACATAGTAGATAAGGCTGAAAAAAGACATGCGTCCATCAAGTCCAGCCCATGCCAATAACACTCCTGTTGATCCAGAGGAAGGCAACAAAAAAGCCCTCTGGAGCAATTTCCAGTGTGTGTGTGTGTGTGTGTGTGTGTGTGTGTGTCAAATAGTTCCCCGGCTCAATATCCTATTTGCTTTGAAGCCATCTGTCATAACTGTCAATATTGTTCTGTGCTAGATAGGCATCCATTGCTTTTTTGAATGCAGTTACATTATCTGCAAGCACAACATCCCGAGGCAAAGAATTCCATAGCCTTACTGCCCTTACTGTAAAGAATCCCTGCCTGTGTTTTAGTCGAAAGCGCCTTTCCTCAAGTCTTAATGGATGACCTCTTGTTCTTAGCTCAGCTCTTTGCATAAATAATTCATTGGATAGTTCTTTGTATTGACCTTGAATGTATTTGTAAATGGTAATCATATCACCCCTTAGACGTCTCTTTTCTAATGTAAACAAACCCAGTTTGGCTAGTCTCTCTTTGTAACTCAGATCCTCCAATCCCTTTATCAGTTTTGTTGCACGTCTCTGCACCTTTTCCAGTTCAGCAATATCTTTTTTTAGAACAGGCGCCCAAAATTGTACTCCATATTCTAGATGAGGCCTAACCAAGGATTTATACAGAGGTAGGATAATATTAGCATCCCTTGCTTCTACACCTCTTTTTATGCAGGCTAGTACTCTATTTGCTCTTGCAGCAGCTGAGTGACTCTGCACACTGCTGTGAAGACTATTGTCTATCAGTACACCTAAATCTTTCTCTAATGAGGATTTCCCAAGTTGTTTCCCATTTAGAGTATATGCAGCAAGTTTGTTTCTACAACCCAAATGCATAACCTTACATTTATCTACATTAAATGACATCTGCCACTTTTCTGCCCATTCACTTAGTTTATCTAAATCCTTCTGTAGGGAAAAAACATCGAGCTCTGTATGTATTTCCTTACATAGCTTAGTGTCATCAGCAAAGATTGAGATGCTACTTTCAATTCCCACTTCTAGATCATTAATAAACAAATTAAAAAGCATTGGGCCCAGGACTGAACCCTGCGGCACCCCACTTATAACCCTAGACCAATTTGAAAAACTTCCATTTACAACAACTCTCTGCCATCTATCATTTAACCAGTTCTCAATCCATGTACAGATAACACCACCCAAACCGAAGCCTTTTAATTTATGCAGTAACCTGTTGTGAGGCACTGTGTCAAAAGCTTTTGCAAAATCCAAGTATACTACATCAACAGCAATTCCCCTGTCCAAATTACTACTCACTCTTTCATAAAATGCAAGTAAATTAGTCTGACATGATCTGTTCTTCATGAAACCATGCTGATTCCTACTAATGATATTGTTTGTCCTCACATAGTTCTGAATACTGTCAGTTAATAACCCTTCTAGTATCTTACCCACTATGGAAGTCAAGCTCACAGGTGTATAATTTCCTGGTTTGGATCTTGCTCCCTTTTTAAACAATGGAACTACATTTTATATATTTTATGCATTTTAAATTGAAACCATTGATTGAGTATCCTCATTCATATTTATATCTTTCATTGTGGTAGAGAGTAGGGATGGACGAAAATTTTCGCCTCAAATTGAAATTGGCGAATAATGGCACTTTTCCCGCGAAAAGTGCAGTTTTTCCTCTTTTTTCCGCCTTTTCCGCCCATTGAAATCAATGGGAAGAAAAATATTTCTACACCACACAAAAGTTTTCTACAGCCATATAAAAGGCTGTCAGGCTCTCACAGCAGCCATTCTGTGTTTGTGAGAGGAGAGAGCAGCATGTTTTTTAGCTAGAGGAGATAGGCAAGTAAAGGAGAATTGAAGCTTAGTTTAGGGAGTCATTTAGGTAGGACATTTGTTCTCTGTATTAGGGGAGTCTGGGGGCACTCTAGTTGATAAGAAGGGAGGAAGGAGGTTGACTCCAGATGCTCCAAAATTCCATGTGACTGATTGGCAAGACACAGGCAGCTAGGGACCTATTTGCTTTTTGATCTTGCTGTTATTGTCTCTGTGCTCGGTGGGGAAGTCTGAGGAAAGACATTGTTGATTTTGGTTTTCAGTTATAATTTTTTTTGGACAGACTGTGATAAGACATCAGGGTGAACAACTTAAAAAAAAAGAAAATGAAAATGAATAAAAAAGAATAAAAAACTAAATGTATTAGGTGACAGTGACAGACAGCTGATTGGGCTTAGGCAAGGCATCATACAGCTGCATTAGTTGTGTTGTGTGCCGTAGAGTAAAAAAACACAGTGTAGTTGCGTAATGTCCAGCAAATGCACAAGGGGAAAGGGGAAGGGGTGGAGCAGTGCAGGGACATGAGAGTAAAGTAATGACTGCAGCAATGGTTGCTGCAGTGTGTGCAATCGTTGATGATCCCTCTACTCCAAGGGAGGATGCAGTTTGTCAGGGTCCCAGCAAAACTCGTTCCAGCACCCAGGGCTGGATTTGCCATAAGGCAGAGTAGGCACCTGCCTAAAGGCGCACCGCACAGAGGGGCGTCTGTCATTAAAATAATTTTTTTTAATATATTTACAGCGCTTCCACGTTGTGCACAGTAACCTGCCACCCGGCCCTCCCCTCACTTGCTAAGGTCTGTGCCGAAGGCTGTAGCTGCTGTTGCTCCCCCTCGTCGGCTCTAATGCAGAGCGCTGTGAGATGACATCATCTCCCAGCGCTCTGCATTCCTAAAGAGAAGACCGCACGGAGTGCAACAGAAGCTGCAGGTCTATGCAGAAGGTGGCACAGACACCTCCTGCCGCTGGACCACCAGGGAGGTAGGAAATGGATACGGGGGGGGGGGGCAATGTGGAGCTGATGGCAATGTGAGGGCAAGTTGGAGCTGATGCTGATGGGGACAATGTGGAGCTTGGAGCTGATGGGGGCAAGACAGCTGGAGCTAATGGGGTAAGTTGGAGCTTGGAGTTGATGGGGGCAAGTTGGAGCTTGGAGCTGATGGAGGCAAGATGGAGCTTGGAGATGATGGGGGCAAGTTGGAGCTGATGGGGGCAAGTTGGAGCTGATGGGGCAAGTTAGAGCTGATGGGGCAAGACAGTTGGAGCTGATGGGGGCAAAACAGTTGGAGCTGATGGGGCAAGTTGGAGCTTGGAGCTGATGGGGGCAAGTTGGAGCTTGGAGCTGATGGGGGCAAGTTGCAGCTGATGGGGGCAAGACAGTTGGAGCTGATGGGGGCAATGTGGAGCTGATGGGGGCAAGTTAGAGCTGATGGGGCAAGACAGTTGGAGCTGATGGGGGCAAGACAGTTGGAGCTGATGGTGCAAGTTGAAGCTTGGAGCTGATGGGGCAAGTTGAAGCTTGGAACTGATGGGGTAAGTTGGAGCTTGGTGCTGATGGGGGCAAGTTGCAGCTGATGGGGGCAAGACAGTTGGAGCTGATGGGGGTAATATGGAGCTGATGGGGGCAATGTGAAGGCAATAGGGATATGGGGGGTAATGTGAAGATTTGGAGCATGGTGATAGGGCTATAAGGTTAGAAGAAAGTCAAATGCTGAATTTTCCACCACTTTTAAGGAGCACTGTGCCTGTCCATAAACTATTTGAGAAAGCCATTGGAAAGTTTGACCCTGGACAAGCACAGATGTCAAAAAGCACACAGTCACCATATCAGTCATCATCAACATCAACACCTCTTCAAAGTCCAAGTCACACTCGGCCACACACACCTGTTTTGAGTACCCAGCAACAGCAACACAGGTTAACATCCACAGTGTTAGATATGGTGAATACCTCTGGTGCTGCTGCTGTAAGTGCTGCACCTTAGACACCTAGTAGTAGTGGCAGTAGAATTATATCAACATCTAGCTCCAGGAGTAGTAGCAGAAACACACATGACAGACAAAGCCAGGACAAATATATTAACAGCAGCACAGATGAGGAGGTGGAGGAATATGACAATGGTAAAAATACATACACAAATCACACCATGCCAGTACCCCACCACCACCACCACCACCACCACTACAATGCATATCTGCAACATTGTAAGTTGTACTTTATTTTTTTTATTACTTGATATCATCATGAATATGTGCCAGTGTCATTTAAGCAAGAAAGTGTTGTGAGCAAAGGACAAATGCATTCTGCATGCTAACACATTTTTTCAAGACATATTTTGCTGTAGGACTCACAACTTTGACTTTCAGCCACTTATTTCTAAACTTCAGCCCTCAGAAGAAGTAATATTACAGTGGGAAATGTAGTTCCTATAGGAAATATAGGCAAAAAATGTGTTAAAATAGGTGAAAATGTGTTAACATAGGTGGAAAATTTGTTAAAATAGGCAAAAAGGAGGACATTTTTGCATAGGTGGAAAGGCGAGATTTCTCGCAGGAAAAAGCAAAAAATCATCACGTTTTCGTGACATTTTTCACACTTTTCGTCCACCCCTAGTAGAGAGATAGTGATTGTTTTGTGCTTACCTTTTCTTTGTCTATAATACACAGCATAACTCTTTATGTTCTCTTCTGCTAGAAATGCATCTAACATCACAGTCTGTGCTTGTAGGGATCCTCCACACAGGCTAGAGAATAGGCAGTCATGTAGAGATCTGTTACTCCATCTTTAGTGTGCTCCTATGTGAATGTATTAAAGATGCATACCCGTAACATTTCATATTTCCAAAAAGAGACACTTTTGTTTTAGGTTTTGTTGCTGGGGGTTTGGCTGGTATGTGGGTCATTACTATGAATACTTAGGTTATTGCATGACCTTTAGTCATGTCTTTGTGTAGTGATTTAGAGCAAGACCAAAGTATTTTATTTATACAGACTATAAACACGTATACTGAAGTTTATATACAGTAAATATTAATGGGAGCCTTATTGCTGTGGAGCAATGTGTTACACTTATATACACACCACACAGTCTGATGTCTTAAAATGAGGGTCACCAGGTTGGGAAAGAGGGATAGAGGGTTTTGGATCTCAAAGAGGGATTATTGCTTCTAAAGAGGAACACTTGGGAGATATGAAGATGCAATACATAAGACTTTGGTGCATTCACACGAGGAGATAGACTGGATCATAGCCCAGTGTTGGTGCATTCACACGAGGAGATAGACTGGATCATAGCCCAGTGTTGGTTTTGCCCATGAGAAAGGGGCCATACAGAAACAACTTTGCAAGGACACCATTTTGCATTTGATTAGAAGACAATGTAATAGAGGTTCTAAGAAGAATTAAATAAATTCTTGAATAAACCAATTGTAAACCATAGGAGACAAAAGTTCTCATTGATTTATATGGACTTCTAACCAACTGAATGTGTAAGATGTCTCCAGTGCATTGCTAGACCTATTTAGCATTTGGTTGAGTTAAAAAAACACAACATCTAAACCAGTTAGAATTTTGGGAGTTTTACTTGACCCTTAAATTACTTGGTTTCTCCCAGAATTGTTCCGTTTGACTTTATACATATGGTCAGTTGTACTTTTTCAGTTTTAACCCTTTGAGTGCCAGCGGTGTGTGCGATGCATTGTGGAGCAATGCATTGCACATCCCGTGGACACTCAAAGGGTTAAAGATCCCTGAAGAGGTTTTATTTAAAGTTGATGAAAATAAACAAAATATTTATGTTAACCCCTTAACGACCCTTGACGGTCATAGTACATCAGGGGTAGATCTGATTTAACAACCCATTAATTACTATGACCGTCATGGAATTCCGGGCTCCCCCCATGGCTGCATGCCATTCGGGGGAGTCCAGAATCCGAATGAAAAAAAAAATGCTCCGTGGTCCTTTAGTGACCGCCGTGTGCCTGCGAGACCAGTCATTAAGGGGTTAAGCTTAGAAAAATCCAAACAATTCTAGACTAAACCAATTGCCCCAAGGAGATAAATGAACATTTCCATTGATTTAATTGAGACGTTTAAACCTTTGAGTGCAAGATAGGTCTCCAACACAATCTCTAGCATTCAAATTCCCCATTTTAATCAATGGGATTTTTTTTTTGCTCTGTGGAACGTTTGGTTTGTCATTATTAGTGTTAGTTAACCCTGTAAAACCCAGAGAAGTATCTAATGCATTGTATAACATGTGATGGATACCTCTCAGGCACTCAGGGGGTTAAATGAATGCTAATACCTCAGATACCAAACCCTCACTTATCTGAGTCTGTTTGGAAAATCCTAATGGCCATTATGAATGAAAATGTATGTGGACTGGTCCTCTGTGTCTTGCAATAAATATGTCTACCTCCATGAACATGATATTTATTGCTAATTTAATATTAAGTTTTTGGGGAACCAATCCAAACAGAACTGAATCATAGTAGGCAAGAGGATTTTCCAGAATAAGATAAGCATGGGATAACCCAAGCACTCAAAGGGTTAATTTTACCTGATTACCAGAATGAGTTCTTACCATATGTGTGTCTGAGACTGAAACATAACACTTTAAAAATATACAAGACACAACTTACATTGATCTTTCAACTCTGAATGCTGCAATGTCAGCAGCCAGTGATGGAAATAACACAGGATTATTTGGTTGTCTGTACATTATTACACACTGGTTTCCTTTAGCTCAAACAAGTCAATACTGAATAAACTGTAGGACAAAAGCACTACTCTTGAGAAAAAAGTAGGAGAGTAATAGAAATATGAAAAGCAAATATGGTATGTTTACATTTATATGACCAGGTCATAAATCTTTTATCTCATGCATAACAGCTCTTAAACCTCAGAGGTAAGGTAAGATTTCATTGCCATTAATGTACTAAAACACTTTTAGTGTATTGAGTAAAGAAACATACCCTAGAATGTATGCTTTCTGTCTCACAGTTACTGATTTAACTGATATATTTTAACCATTTAAGGACCAAAGCTGTGAACAATAAAGGGTTACTACCTGAACCCAGGCCTGTTTTAACTTCTGCACCTAACTAGTGTATGCCATGGGCCTCAGACTTTGGGGGACCTCCACATGGCACAACTCCTGACTCTCTTTATATAGCAAGAATCTCCATTTCATTGAGGAAGTTTATTCTGGGGCTTACTTCCTTCTGTAGGATGTGGTGGCCTTTTCCAAAGCATGTTGCCATCTTGTGACAAAGTCACCGGGTCTATGCACCAACATGGCTCCTCGCATCTAACAGTACACAAGGGGGGTTTATGCATTAAGGTGGGTTATTCTATAGAGTCTATGCACTAAGATCTCCAAGGTTGGAGAAATCTCAGTGCATTGGCTCCATATAATAACAAAGGAAATGAAGAAGTGATATGCCTGGAGGTTAGTACATAACCCCCAAGTTCATGTTTTCACTCAGGGAGGCCACGGAGTAGTGTGGGTTGGAGGATGGAGAGTGTGAGAAGGCTGTGTAGACCTCATGGCGCATCTTCTTAAGGTAGGCGAGATATGAGCCAGATAACTATAAGTGAGAGCTCTGACTGTGCTGACGGATTCACACTCACTGCGCGTGAGCACCCTGCGACCGGGTGGCAGTGGCACTGTGGCCCGTGTAACGGGCTGTTCAACTAGTATATATATATATAAATACAAAAAGACGTGGTAGCGCTCTCAGCAATTTAATAGATAAGGTTTTTTAGTCAAGCCAGTGTCAACGTTTCAGTGTGATCAACACACTTTCGTCAGGTCCTGATGAAAGTGTGTTGATCACACTGAACCATTGACACTGGCTTTAATAAAAAACTTTATCTATTACATTGCTGAGAGTGCTACCACATATTTTGTATTTACATTAATACCTCCCAAGTGCTGAAGCACCCAGGTCATCGAAACATATTGTTGGAGTGCTTCCCAATTGGTTACATGTTTATATATATATATATATATATATATATATATATATACACACACACAATATATGTACAATTACTGCGGGGTCTTAGAAGGTCTTAAAACAGCCTTGGCTGAAACTGGAATTTACCTGGTGAACTGAGAACTTATCTGTTCTGGGTTTTGAACAAGGAAACACTGGAAGATTTCAGTGCACAGAGACAAGTAACCAATTAAATCTCACGGCATATGAATTCTTCAAGCAAGTAAACCTATAGAATTTCTCAATGCTTAAAAGAAAGGAACAAATTAAATCATTTAATGTATGTATACTTATGCAATGCCCAGTAATTTCTTACAATGCACTGAACCAATTAAGATCCTCCAATGAAATGGGTGGAAAGCAGAAGTGTTTTTTATTTCCTGTTTAATCTCATAGATTGCATTGCAATTAACTGGAAATGTCTCTAGCATCCAAGAGGTTATTTACAAAAAAGATAGCTATGTTCCACCGTACTCTGTTGGCAAGTGTTATATTCTGCTTGACAAGCAAACAAACAAACAAGAGAGGGTGCGCCTCATAGAGTAATATGTACCAAATAACAACACAACAGAGAACCCTCTAGACCAACCCTTATGTCAGGGTACTCACATTTACAAATTGTCTGTTGGGCACTTACATGCACCACAGACACTTCAGGCTTGTGGAAGAAATTATATCACCCATGTCCACTCGGGCTCTTTGCTTTTAGTGTATTTTAGCTGCTCCTTAGATCGTCCAAAACGATTCCCCTCAAGGGTCCAGCGATTAACCAAAAAATACAAAGAAAAAGAGTGCCAACAGCTATACTGCCACAAAAGCACTTAAGTACACATATTCAAAATAAAAATGTTGGTACTCACAATATTGATAATAGCGGTGTATAGCCCCACGGGTATCTTAAAGAGCTTGCAGGGATATTTGCTTGTCCCTACTCAAGCAACCAGGTCAGTCTCCAGTGGGTGATTCGGCATTGTATATACACAATACACCGGGATTATCAATATTGTGCGTACCAACATTTTTATTTTAAATATGTGTATTTAAGAGCTTTTGTGTCAGTACAGCTATTGGCACTCTTTTTCTTTGTATATTCTGCTTGAGCTATTCTTATGTTACATAAACAACTAGTTGAAAAGACTGTGTACATGGGCCATAGGTATCTCCCACCTCCCTTTAGCCGACTGTTCCAATGGAACATCTTAATATCGGATAAGGAGAGAGCCGGGTGGTACCAAATGACAAGGGAGGGGGAGAGGATGCTCATCTTGAACGGTTTCCGAGAAGACAGACTGAGGAGCATCCTCCGGACCGGCCACCTCTCCTAAGGGCTTTCACCCAGGACCAGCCTCCTCCCCTGGCACATAACCCAGCCTGGCTGCCTCCCCTAACTGCTCTCACCAGGGACCGGCCACCTCTCACCCCAAAATCACTTGCGCCCCTTTGTGCATTGGTGCCACTGACCGGCTGTGAGCCATGTGAGCAGGTGCCCGTTACTCTGCCTGGTGACACCGGTGCCCACTACTCTGCCCGGTGCAGGCCACAGTGTGTGAGGCTCTTGCCCCCAGCCTGGGCACATGATGAATTACCTGCGGTGCTGCCTCTCAGACAGTAACTTCATGACCATCCTGCCCAACAGCTACATGAGCGACCTGCAGCGGCCTGATCCACCATCCCCACCCGCTGCCCCCTCCCCGGGACCCACGGCTGTGTCCTCGGAGCCCCCCGCAGCAGGCAGTGGCTTCTTCTTATCCTACTGCACATTTGGGGAGTCAGTACTGCACATGACTGGAGAGCGGGCAGTCTGTACTGAGCATGATTGTACCACGCACAGCAGTCTGTACTGTGCATGATGGCTTCTGACAAACATCCTTAGCGAATTATTATATAGGATAGTAAGAAAACAGGGCCATTTAGCACAGCATCACAAATGCCCACCCATTAATCAGAAAATCAAATTTAAAAAGGTGCAGTAAACTACTTATGAAAACCTACATGTTGTAGGGCTGAGTAAACAGGGGGTGCTGCCAATGATTGCAGTTTCTTTATTCAAATGTTATAACAGTTCCGAACCATTATACTCTCTGGAAACAGACCCATGGAGATTACTTCCTGAAAATTCAAACTGACAGGAAGTGGCTCAGCAGTTATTATCACATTCTATGGAGAACTGTTGTCAGTGGCTCACCTCTCTCACAAAATGCAACCGAATAACTATCTGAAATATAGACACTAGAGGCTGATGTTAATGTAAACAACACACAACATTTTACCCTTTAAGGGCATTGCACTGCACTGTGGTCTATAAAGGGTTAAACTGTAATAGTAAAGACACATCTCCAAATATTGGCAGTATCCTTATTTTTATCAAAAGGAAAAATCATTCCAACATATGTTTTTCATTAAAAAAAAGTTTACTGCTCCTTTAACCCTTTAAGTTCCAGATGGGTATGCAATGCATTGCGTACCCCTCTGGCACTCAAAGGGTTAAGTCAGGATTTTAGGAATTCTGTGCCCAAAAAAAATTCACGGATGCTGACCTAATTTTCCATGTCAGTCTTTAGTTTCCCTTTAATTATTATTCAAGACACAAAGTAAAAATAAAGCACCAGCAGAATGGAATTTATTGGTAATTTTTTTAAAGGTACAGTGTGGCAGCTAATAATGGCTTTTAATATTACCCTATGAAAACTCTTTTTAACTCTTTGAGTGCCACAGAGGTATCCAATGCATTTCATTACAATGTGTTGTATACCTCTCTGGCGCTCAAAGGTTTAAAAATAAAAAAGTTGAAAACTGAATAAAAATTCCTCTATTTGTAACCATTTTATATTTTAAATGTGGCTTGCCTGTAACCAGTTGGATGCTAGAAAGGTCTCTAACACATTGCTCCAAAATGCACTGGAGGCTGCTCTAGCATTGTAGGAGTTAAATAAAAGTACTGCAGCGTTTAGGTCAAATTCAGTTTCTGTTTTAACAAAAGTCTTGTCCTAATTAAAATGCAATCCAAACACCACAAGCCTGTTCCATTCAGTTTTCACTTACCTCATGTAACACACCCCTTTCAATAACATTTGTTTACTTTTTATTTGCAAATTCCCACAATTTAAATTAACACAAATGTAAAAATACTTCCAACACCAATTTGACATCTAATATGTTTATAATTATGATTTAGCGGGTTTGCAATAACTTTGGGATCTTTTTGTGTATTGTTTCACAATAGATTGCATGCCTGCTTTTTCTCTGAAAGCGTTAAACAAGTTTTAGAACACTTCCTTTCTCTCGGAGACTTTTGGCCCAACCACAGGGAAGGAATATAAAGCCAGTACTCTAAAGTCCTTAATAAGAGCTTTGTGGTATTGGGGCATCTCCAAAACTCAGGACCTCTTCAGAAAATAGAAGTCTACTTTTTAGTTGACAAAGGTTCTAAGCAACAGCAAAAGCTCACAGTTAAGTGGCTTACAGGAAAAACAGAGTCGGTAGCCAAGGAAAACAAGATATTTTAGCATTTCTGTAATAACAATAAGCTGTATTTATATAGTACCTCTCAAGGACAAGTTTTTGATGTAGCCATGTTTGATTTGAAGAACAGAATATTGCTGATAATAAGTTCATTTTAAACAAAATTCTTCTCCCAAAGGGGCACAGACAATTTCTCAATTACACTACTGGACATATGTGCTAAAGAAAATGGACTAATTTTAGTGCAGGGGAAGGCAATATTTACCTTTCCAGCTGTCTATAACTTCCGTTATCCCCATCCAGCCTTTGCCTGGTGAGTGGTCTAGAAAGCCATTCTAGGGCAACCCAACGGCACCATATAAAAATGTCAATTGATTTAAATAAGTTTTTAAATGGATGCACCTCAGACGTAACGAGTATTCAGGGAGTTAAAAAAAATCTAAATTTTAATTTATGTAATTTGGAGATTTTTTTATTTGCAAAAGAAAATATTGCATTGCAATACATAAAACTAACAAGGAAGAGACACATGGTGGAAGGCAAGAAAGTGAAACATTCGCTATTTCTTGAAAGCCATAAACTTATACTCAAGGGAGGGCTGGCAACTGATGGCTGGGGGGGTTTTAGTGAAGTGGCCCATTAATTGCTGTCATTCCATATTGTACAACGCTGCAGAATTAGTTGGCGCTATATAAATAAAGAACAATAATAATAAATTCCATCTCGCTGTCCTAGCCCACCCCCTTTTGTTGGAATTGGAATTGATGTTGTGAAGTAAGGCAAGTGATACCCCTTAGCTTAAAATTGAAATCTAGCATCATTAGTCATACTACATAGCTTAAAGTTGAAATGAAGCTACACTAGTGATACCACAGAGCTTACAGTTGAAATGGAGCTACACTAGTGATACCACAGAGCTTACAGTTGAAATGGAGCTACACTAGTGATACCACAGAGCTTACAGTTGAAATGGAGCTACACTAGTGATACCACAGAGCTTACAGTTGAAATGGAGCTACACTAGTGATACCACCAAGCTTACAATTTAAGTAAAGCTATAGTAGCGATACCATAGGGCTTACAAGGGAAAATAGTTATGCTGTTAGTGTAGTTCCATTTGGATTGTAGCTCTGTGGTATCACTTGTGTAGCTCCATTTCAATTGTAAGCTCTTAGGAATAACTAGTGTAGCTCCTTTTACAGCAGCAAGTGGCAGATTGAGTGAGGCAATGGTCTACCAGCCCAGACACATGATTGGCCCAGGGGGCAGTTGCTCCCCCTGCTCCCCAGGTTAACACTCCCCTGTTTATGCTCCCTTTGTGATTGTTCACATTTTGATGCAAGAAACATACCAACACCTTGATGCTGAAGAGCACATTCTCCTAAATTAACAGCAAATTAAGCACATGCTCATAGAATAAAGGCAAACTTAACCAGACATATGAAAATGTGTGCTAACTGCTTTGCTGAATTATGTGTAATCATTAATCCGCTCACAAAATGACGATTGTTTTAGCAGCATTCATTTTTTGAACACATCCTCTAAAAAAAGAGTACACTCGCTAATTCGTAAAAATCATGCACTGTGCAGTCAAATTTTGATGCTAATATTTCCATCAAAAGTACAATGTAAATAGCAATTGTGTGCGTTTCTTGTTCCACCTACAAACTCTTATTTTACAGAACTGTGATATATTTATTCATTTATTCATCCTGCAAGTTAGTCTTTATCAGACCTTCCTGTTTTGCCTACTAGTACACAGTATAACCCTGTATGTTCCCTTTTGAAAGAAATGTATCTAATCTTCTCTTAAAGGGATACTAATACTTAACATGTAAAAAATATATATGTTGTAGGGTTTATCGCCCTGAGTAAAACAAGGGAACTCCCACTGCTAAGAGATATTTTATTAAAAAATGATAACAGCTCAGACTTTAATTTTTTAGATGCAATATCACAGTGGCCTGAAAATGTACAGTGGCGCTGTTGCTACAACATTGTAAATTTTCCGACCACTGTGATATTGCACCTAAAAAATTTAACTTTAAGCGTTTAAAATTTTTAATAAAATATCTCTCAGCAGTGGGGGTACCCTTGTTTTAATCAAGGACATAAACCCTACAACATATATTGTTTTACATCTTAAAGGGATAGTAATACTTAAAATGTAAAAAAATATGTTGTAGGGCTTATCCCCCTGAGTAAAACAAGGGTACTCCCACTGCTGAAAGGTGTTTCATTCAAAAGTTATTAATTTTCAAAGTTGAATTTTTTAGGTGCAATATCACAGTGGCCTGAAATTGTACAGTGGCGCTGTTGCTACACCATCCTATGGAGATTTATGGTCAACTGACCAGAGCTGTCCATAGGATCGTGTAGCAACAGCGCCACTGTACAATTTCAGGCCACTGTGATATTGTACCTAAAAAGTTCAACTTTGAAAATTAATAACTTTTGAATGATACACCTTTCAGCAGTGGGAGTACTCTTGTTTTACTCAGGGGGATAAACTCTACAACATATTTTTTTTTACATTTTAAGTATTACTATCCCTTTAAGTATTACTATCCCTTTAAATGTATCCATTATATCTGCCATAACCACATCCTTGGGCAAGGAATTCCATAATTTAAATGGGATGTATCACCTGAAAAAAATTTTTTTACCATACGTTTTGTTACATCAGTAGTTGTAGGAAAGCTGGGTTTCTTTTCTAAAAGAAAGTATTTTTAAATATATTGCCTCCTCTCTGCTGTGCACTTCCTCATAATGTGCACAGCAGAGCTCTTCTACTCCTGTCACCTCCCTCCCAGCTGCCCCAGTATAATGCTAACCGAAGCTTGATATAACGATAGAAGACATTCACAGCACACAGAAGGGAAGTATGAACGCACTCCCTGGGGCAGCTAGGAAGGAGGTGGGAGGAAGAGCTTTGCCGAAGAATCACCATAGTACATTATTCTGATCGGCAAAGCTTCAACAAGCAATATCTTTAAAGGGATAGTAATACTTCGTTTTAACTTTATTTTATTTTGTAAGCATTAAAAAACATGAAGAATGATATAAGTCTTATTTCTCAAGCCTTTATGGTTTAAGAGATATTCAAAAGCAAAGTGTCCCCCTCCCGCCCCTTTTACTGATGTCACACTGCTCACCCAAAGCAGAAGGGAGGTGCCCAGGTAGATTGCAGAAAGGGACAATCTTCAATTAAGATAAGGGAAAAACCTGAAAAGCAGGGATTTCATTGTTTTCATAGGAATAAGAGTGTCCCCTTCTGTTATCTGTCTGGTCTGTGGACTGCATTCCACATCTGAGAAGAGATGGCTTACTAGGTAAAAGGGGCAGGAGGGGGAAACTTTGCTTGTGAACATCTCTTAAACCATAAAGGTTTGAGATATAAGACTTATAACATTCATCATTTTTTTTAATGCCTACAGAATAAAGTTAAAACAAAGTATTACTATACCTTTAAAAGTATTTACTTATAAAAAAAACCCAGCTTTTCTACTGCTACTGTTGTAACAAAACATATAGTAAACATTTTTTTTAGGCTATACATCCCCTTTAACAGGCCTTACTGTAAAAAAACATTCCTCTGGTGAAGTTGAAACTTCCTTTCCTCTAATCTCAAGTGGTGTCCACTGGTCATTTGATGAGGCCTTGGAATGAATAGCTCCTCAGATACTTGTACATTGTTATAAGATCACCTCTTAGTCATCTCTTCTCTAGAGTAACTTAACCAAGTGTGTCTAGTTATTCCTTATACGTCAAGTCCTCCTTTCCCCTAATTAATTTGTTGCTCTTCACTGTACCCTCTCCCAGGGGCGGACTGACCATCGGGCATTTGGTCACGGACCGAGGGCCCGTGACCGAAGGGGGCCCGCCGCCGCCGCCACTTCCAGAGCTGCTCAGCAGCTCTCCTACAACGGCCGCCGGGCCGTTCTAGTAATACAGAGCGCTGGGAGATTACATCATCTCCCAGCCTCTGCATTACTAGAGGCGCGCCCCAAGCCGCTGGACCACCAGGGACTGCAGGTAGGGGCAATGTGGAGATGAAGGGGGTATTGTGGAAGGGGGCATTTTGGAGATGAAGGGGGTATTGTGGAAGGGGGCATTTTGGAGATGAAGGGGGGATTGTGGAAGGGGGCATTGTGGAGATGAAGGGGGGATTGTGGAAGGGGGCATTTTGGAGATGAAGGGGGTATTGTGGAAGGGGGCATTGTGAAGATGAAGGGGGGATTGTGGAAGGGGGCATTGTGGAGATGAAGGGGGCATTGTGGAAGGGGCATTGTGGAGATGAAGGGGGCATTGTGGAGATGAAGGGGGCAATATTGTGGCGATGAGATGAAGGGGGCATTGTGGAGAGAAGGGGGCATTGTGGCGATGAGATGAAGGGGGCAATGTGGAGATAGGGGGCATTGTGGCGATGAGATCAAGGGGGCATTGTGGAGATAGGGGGCATTGTGGCGATGAGATCAAGGGGGCATTGTGGAGATAGGGGGCATTGTGGCGATGAGATCAAGGGGGCATTGTGGAGAGAAGGGGGCATTGTGGCGATGAGATCAAGGGGGCATTGTGGAGAGAAGGGGGCATTGTGGCGATGAGATCAAGGGGGCATTGTGGAGAGAAGGGGGCATTGTGGCGATGAGATCAAGGGGGCATTGTGGAGAGAAGGGGGCATTGTGGCGATGAGATGATGGGGGCATTGTGGAGGTGGAAGGGGCATTGTGGAGGTGGAAGGGGCATTGTGGAGATTTCTGCAGGGGGCCCAGACCTCTTTTTGGACCAGGGGCCCTGGGTCCTGTCAGTCCGCCCCTGCCCTCTCCAGTTCTACAACAACCTTCTTCAGAACTGGTACCCAAAACTGCACCGCATGTTTGAGGTGAGGCCTTACCAATGATTTGTACAATGGCAAATTATGTTATCCATGCTTGCTTCAATACCTCTTTTTATGCAAGACAGGACTTTGTTTGCTTTTGCTACTACTATCTGACACTGGTCACTATTTCCAGGTTTGTAGTTTACAAGGATTCACGGGTCATTCTCTAGCAACAAGTCCCCTAAAATGATTCCATTAAATATATAATTAGCATTTGGATTTTTTCTTCCCAAATGCAATTTGTCATATACACTTAGATGAATATGCCATCATAATGGTCATTAGGAGTTTATAGGCATGGTAAGGTAAAATGGATGTTATTATTATGAGGTGTTAGTTTCCCTTTAATTTATAAAAACAACAGTGTGTTAAAAGACTAACTTATAAACACATATACCAAAGTTTAAGGATGGCAGTTGAGGACCACTGAGCATTTTTTTTGGCCCAGTAGATTCAGGGGTCCCCAAATTGCATGCCGCCGCACGTGGACCCCTGAATTCCATGACGTATCAGGACTGTCATGGGTCCTTAACGGAAGTTTTCCCATGACGGTCCTGGCACGTCATGAGTCCTTAAGTGGTTAAGCTGCTAATTCTATGTGTCTGTCAAATAACAGTTAATTAACTTTACTTAATCTTGATATAATCTCGATAAAGCAACTATTGTTGAGAAACACGTAGATCAATTGGACTCATTGTTTCATTAATTTTATTTAAATAAATAACTTTAACTGTTGGAGAATCTTTACAGTCTGAGAGAGCAACATTCTGACGTCTTGATACTTAAAGGGATAGTAATACTTAAAATGTAAAAAAAAATATGTTGTAGGGTTTATCCCCCTGAGTAAAACAAGAGTACTCCCACTGCTGAGAGGTCTTTCATTCAAAGGTTATTAATTTTCAAAGTTGAATTTTTTTAGGTGCAATATCACAGTGGCCTGAAATTGTACAGAATTGCTACACCATCCTATGGAGATTTATGGTCAACTGACCAGAGTTGTCCATAGGATCGTGTAGCGACAGCGCCACTGTACAATTTCAGGCCACTATGATATTGCACCTAAAAAATTCAACTTTGAAATTTAATAACTTTTGAATGAAACACTTTTCAGCAGTGGGAGTACTCTTGTTTTACTCAGGGGGATAAACCCTACAACATATTTTTTTTACATTTTAAGTATTACTATCCCTTTAAGTCTGCAACATTAGAATGACACCCTGTTCAACCTGGGAACATTTTTCATCGCCATTTTGTGGGTCACCCAATAGATGGCAACATTTCAAAAGGATACCCCAAGTGAGTACCCTAGTACATGCTGGTCTTTGATCTCTTCCTGCTGATAATAGTTGAAGGGTGGTGTCATGGTATATGCCGCTTCCAGCCACCGAACCAAGTGAATGCATTCTAAATGTTTTTTATGTGAGATACATTGAGTGATAAGGCACTTTTTTTTCAGTTTCTTTCATGCTTATGTAACCATCCTAAGGATGTGATGCGAGGAGCTGCCTCCTTTGCAAGACTGAAAGATAATATACAATGGTTTGGGCAGTCTTCAGTTTCCTCCTGCACAAGTTGCTGAACAACATACATATATCACTTTAGCTCAACCATCTTTTTTGCGAGTAGATACCCTTGAGGCGGTGTCAGTGGTATTACAGTACACATATTGTTTGGAACGTATTGCACTGGGAGTACCTTTTTTTCTTTTTTTTTTTTTTTATCCTGTCATCAGAGACTTGCTGAGAGTCCATATTTGATGACATCACTACAGGAAAACATAACATACCTCAGAGCTTGGAAACAGAGAAACAGCCAGGAGAGGGTCAAGTAGAAAAGTTTTATTAATTTTAACACTTTAGAGGCTAGATATGTCTCCAAAGCATTGCTTCATATTATTATAGAATTATTAAAGGAGGTTTAAAATAGTGAAGGTAAGTATTTTCATGCTTCAGCCATGCTTACTTGTAGTTTAAAGGGGAACTTTCACCTGAAAAAAACTTTTTACCATCTGTTGAAACACGTAACCAGTATCAGGAAACGGTATGCTTAGGTTTTATTTTCCGGTGCTATTAAAGATATTTGATTTTCCAAGACGAGCACTTCCGCATTCAGCGGCACAGTGCATCTTCGGCACAGCTCTCAGGACTTCCCAGCACTATTACAGCCTCCTCCCACCTCCCTCCCAGCTGCCTCAGCGAGCGCGTTCACATTTCACTTCGGTGTGGTGTGAACGGCTCCCACCGTTATAGCAAGCTACAATTGGCATTATAATGAGGTTGCAATTTGTCTATTTAAGAAAAATAAATAAAATTAAAATTAAAAATGACCCCTGACGAGATGTTATAGTAACGTGTAGAGCAGGGGGACCCTTTTTACTTTTTTTTTGTATGCGTTGAGGTCCCCATGTATGCAATTAAAAACAAGTGACAAATAATATTTAAAAAGTGTATGCCTGCATAGAGTGGACACACATACAAAGGAACTGAAGCTCTATCAGCCCTTATATACAGCTTGTAACCACCCCTACAGGCCACATGAGGAAAAATCAGTTGGAAACAAACCTGGTGTGTAAAAGCCATAGTAAACCTCTTCAAGGCCTAGAATGCAGAGGTGTAGTAAGGCGAGTTAGCTCCTTGTTTTTTCTTTTGACTTTAAATTCCCCCCGTGTCCCACCAAGTCAGGGGGGTGTCCTCTGCCAACCTACCACAGTTCTAGAGCTGGGTAAGCTGGAGCGCTCATCATATTATGGTACTATGATATTTATTTTTTTCTAATATTTTTTTTTTTTTTTTTTAAGTAATTTGCTCCATGAGCTGGGGGGGGGGGCAATTAAGAGCGATGGGGTCTAAGTATATTTCCTGTTATGAAAAATACCCGCTCACTCTGGACAGTGGTTGGGGGGGCAAAAAAGCAACTCCTGGGTTACCAGGGACAAAGTAGGCCACACAGCACTCTTGTTATCCCAGAAAGTCAAGGGATCTGTACTTGGGGGCAAAGAAAGTTCCGCAACGTAAGCCTTAACCTCAAACTCAGCACTTTTTCTATTGATGGGGAGCTGTTTGTTTTGTCCGAAGCATAATCTGTCCATTGCCTTAGCATAAAAAGCAGTAGCTGCTCCACCAGAACAAGATGAAGTGCTACTGACGCTGCTACTGATAGGTCCCAGAAGACCATCACACTCCTCCAGCTCATCTGCGGGAATCTTTTTTCGCCTCCTGTGACTGCATCCTGTTTTTTCTTTGCCTCTCACACACCCTTACTATCAATTGTTCCCTCCAGACAGTGAGGGAATTGGAACAAAGTGCCATCTTGCCTTTGATTCGAGGATCGCAAATTGTGGCAATCATTAACTTGGGACAACTGTCCATGTGCTCTTCCATGCGCCGAGTCAGTTCCTTCTTCAGCCTCGTTAGAAGGGCAGCAACATCGGTATATTACCCTCAGCACCAGGCAAGCATTCCCTATGGTCAAGGAAATCATCCATTTTTAACGAGAGGTGTGCGAAGAGGGGAATGACTTCTGCCAGGCTAGCATTCTCTTTGCTTAAAATTTCTGTCAAAGACTCGAAAGGAGTGAGGACTGTCACTACGTGTTCCATCAGTGCCCAGTCAGCCCTGCCCAGTGTTCTATTACTGCCAATGAAATGGTGACATGACATTGCGTGAATTGCCTTTTTCTGCTCCAGGATACGCTCTAGCATATCTAAGGTGGAGTTCCACCTGGTACCAACATCTTGTTTTATGCGGTGCTCTGGGAGGTCTGCCTTTTTCTGTTCCTCCTTGAGGAGCTGGCTATCTTTGACACTCCGATGGAAGTGGCCAGCAATTTGTCAGCACAACTCTAGAAGTGCTAGCAACCTTCCAGTGTTACTGTCATCATCGAGAGCAGCCTTCACTACCAGATGTAGGATATGAGAAGAGCAGCGCACACCCACAAATCTGCCATATCAGAGAGCCTTTATCATGTTAGCTGCATCATCAGTAACCACAAACCCCATTTGTTCTTGTGTGCCTGCCTGCTCCCCTAGCCACTGCGCCACTATGTTCTGCAGTGCTTTGCGAATGTTATCTGAGGTGTGCTGCTGATCCATTACCTCAGCATGGAGGAGGAAAGAGCGGAGCCCTGCCTGCTTAGCTACTGCACCTGAACTTCTTGTCGGTAATGATGTGTCTTGCAACACATTGGGCTGCCACCAATGTGCCGTCAATGACAGGAAGCCATGCTATCTACTTGGAGCACTCCATAAGTCAGTGGTAAAGTGCACTGACTGGCCTCCAGCCTTTCCTAGCAGGTTCTTCAAATGCCCAACGCATGACTGGTACAATGAGGGCACTATAGTTCTACTAAATGTGGTGAAGGATGGAATTTTATATCGGGTTGCGACAGCCTCCATAAGTTGCTGGAAGGGCTCCCCAATCACCAAATTAAAAGTAGCACCCCCAACGGCTATGAGCTGTGCAATGAGGCGTGTGATTTTCCTGGACTGCTGTCTGCACATTCCCTTTGAATGAAACCTACCAAAATCTTCCAGTGTGGCCTGTATTGATTTTAAGATGGGCTGTGACTGTCTGCTGTTCATACTAGGACCAGATGTGGCATGATCCCCCTGCCCTTTCTCCTGCTGCCTACTGGTGGTGAGTGTGACACTGGTATATGCAGTACTAGTAGTACCACTTTCTGTACTTATCAACACTGATTTGTGGTAGTTGTTCAGGTGTTAGTTCATCCCGGAGGTGCTCAGATGACACAACACCCTCCCATGGCTGACTTCCCTGCCACACAATTTGCATTTCGCTAGCCGGCCATCGCCAAGTGCCACAAAATGGTCCCACGTTTTGGAACAATGGATGACTCTGGAAGGTGGTGGAGAAGAAGAAACTGAGGTGACACTTTCTTCATCTTCACATGCTGGAACAAACTCACTTTGCTTTTTCTTTCTACCTACTGTTACAGGGGTACCAGTAGACCTAAAGATGACAGCAGGGATGTTGAGACTGGGACTGGAGGAGGATAGTGGAGTAACAGTGATACTGGTGGTGGAGACACTAGCAGCTATTACCTGGCTGGGAGACTCAAATGGAACTGGAGAGGCAGGTGTTGAGTCATCAATAGAAGACACAAGTGTAACTGGAGAAACAGGAGGGGTACTATGGGAAGCAGGGGAGAAATTAAGCTCAGGGAAATAATCAATGTCACTGGAAAAATCAAGCTCAGGGGACAAATCAAACTTAGGAGCCCTTGATCCCTCAGATTCTTCTTCTTCTACCTCTTGTAGGATATGACAGGAAGAAAAATCATTATCAGCAGCAGATTTTAGGGAGCCCTGCTCAATTCCCTCTTCTGCCTGGTGGCTACTGGGAAATGGTAAACTATCTCCCTCAATAGCAATTTCTGTAGTAGATATGCTCTCAGTGGCAGCGACAGTGGCGGCAGGAAAAATGATATCCAAATACTGCAAAAATTTCCATTTGGGCTGCTTACACATACGTTTGGTATACAAATCCTGCGTTGATACTGCCCGCAGTGTCCAACTGGTAGTGTTACACACAGTAGATGTCCCCTGGTTTATAGAACTGGCAGTGGCAGGTGGTTCTGGGGGGGGATCATCATCAAACAGCTGATGAGACACAGGGGACGGCTGCTTCGTGGTCTCAGAGGAGGACCTGGAACTCTCTCTCTACCCTGCTAGTAAAGGTAGAATGACCTGCAGTTCCCGTCTTCTTTCTAGTACTCTGTGGTGGTGTTGGTGGTTGCTGGGTCACTGCAGCTGGTACCAGGATGAGGAACATCAGGTTGTTCACTAGGACTCAAATCCATGACAGATAGGTAATGTAGGTAGTGAACTATAATAGTTTTAAGATTTAAAAACCTGGCCACACGACAACTGTGAGACAGGAACAAAGGTAACTTTCCCTTGCGGACACAATAAGGTACTAAGCCTGCCTACAGAACTGTGAGACTGGCTGAAGTTTCACTCTGAAAATTATTCAAACACATTTCTACTATTACTTTTAAGATTTTACACAGGAATAAAGGTGACTTTCCCTTGCTGACGCAATAAGGTACTAGGCCTGCTATCACAGTCTCCCTTGGGCTCCTGTGCTTCCTTCCTCTGTGGTGTGTCGACTGGCATATATGCGGCCACTTCTGCATTACTTTTTTTTTTTTTTTAACTTTTTTTGGACTATTTTCTTCAACCTATTGTGTTTCAACTTGATTCTTTTTTGAGAGATTCTTTGGATCTCCTTATTAAATTACAAGAATTGTCAGTTGATTCCAATGCCTTCCTCGTCACATGTGACGTGGAGGCATTGTATTCCAATATTCCACATGAATTTGGCATAAGGGCTGTTTCATATTTTTTATATCAAACTACACTTGCTTCAGATACACAATTTTGTCAGTTTATTTTGGATTTGATTCTTTTTGTGTTAACCCATAATTATTTTGTTTTTGATGGTCAGTTTTTTATGCAAATCTCCGGGACTGCGATGGGGGCAAAATGTGCCCCCTCGTATGCTAACATCTTCTTGGGGTGGTGGGAGAGGGAATCTGTATTTAATGAATTGATGGATCGATACATGAGACACATAGAATTTTGGTATCTCTATATTGAAGATATTCAGATCTGTTTAGAAAGCCTACGGCAGTTAATTCTCTTCTTCATTTCACTAGTGTCCATGAGATGGGGTGCAAAAAGGCCATACCAGTGAGCCAATGTTTGAGGATATGCCGTAACTGCTCTATGTACAGCCAATTTAACATCAGAGTCAAAGAACTACAGTCTCGTTTCTTGGAACGTGGTTACCCACAGCAATGTCTCAGAAGGGGATATCAGAGAGCATGTCGGACCCCAAGGAGCTCTCTCTTGAATATGGTCCAAGGTAAAAAAGTGGGATCACCAAATCTCATTTGTGTTATTACCAAGTTTAATTCACATTGGGGAGTTCTCGATCGTCACTGGCATTTACTTACATCAGATCTTACTTTGAAACCTTTTTTGACACAGAAAGCTTCTTTACAGCTAGAAGAAGTCAAAATCTGTCTGATTTTACTTGTTCATAGTCATTTTAGTTCTAGTAAACGTACCACAGGGGCACCTGGGCTGCTGGGTACTTTTCCTTGTGGGCATTGTTCTATTTGTTGCCACATCTCTGTGGATAAGAGTGTCTTCAGTCCAGTGGCTGGTAAAAATCTTATGTTACATCATTTTATTAATTGTAGAACAAGGAATTCTGTCTACGGTCTCAGGTGTCCTTGTGGTACTTTCTATGTTGGTCAGACTTCACAGTTTTTGAAGAGCAGAGTGCAGAAGCACATATCACTTATACGCAATGCAGAAAGAGATAGGGAGAGAGGAGTGACTTTGACTACGGTTGCGTCTCATTTTATGTTAAAGCATGGGGGTTCCCCTGATGGTTTGGAGGTTTTGGGGTTGGAGAAAATTAAAATGGATATCAGAAGAGGGAGTTTGGAACAGAAATTGTTAAGAAAGGAAGTATGGTGGATTTTCATGCTTAAAACACGTGTACCATTGGGTCTAAATGAGGATATGCTATTTACTTGCTATATGGACAAATAATGATGTTCTAATATTTGTTCCCTGTTTTCTTCTTCTTTTTGTAACAGCTGTCTTTTGGACCTTTGAGATTGTGACTATGTATGCCATGTTTACTGGTGAGAGATGGATTGGCCTCACCTATTATATGATTACAAGACTGGAATTGGATTGTCCTTTGTGAAGTGGAGATCAGAAGAATGATTTGCAACAATAATTGAAATGAACTATGTGTATACATTTTGATATTTTGTTTTGCAATATCTATTTCTGTCTATGTAATTGGTTTTCTACATATTTCTATTTGTATCATTATATTTAATTTTTTGTATATAATTTTTGCTGTATGTGGAATTGTGTGGTATTGTGTCACTGCCTGGTAGTGAGTTACGTACCAGATATAGGATGGGCTCTGTATAATACATAAGGTGCACCTTATATGTAGCATTCGGCTGTTTGTCAGCCGACTGACTACTTTCGTATCTATTTTGATAATAAAACTTTAATGCCATTTAGACGATTTTATGATTAAACGGTGATTTTTGTCTGTGGCGATTATTAATACGCTTTGATGCTTCTAGGTACCTTTATTGTCTTGATGCCTGTTGCATGTTATCGCAGACACAGTGTTATGTATTCCATCCTTGTTATCCACTTCCTCGCTGATCAGCTCCCTGTTGCGTACATTGTTGTGACAGCTGGATCATGTGGTTGGACTCACCTGACCCGGTATTTCCGGGTCTGTGTCTGACGTGGTCGGATGAGTCGCTTCCTTGGCCGCTGCAGGGGGAGGATGGGAGAGGAGTAGGATGTTTTTACATGGACGCTGGGTTTTGAGATCCGTTTGGATCTTTTGTTGCCCAGGTGAGATATGATGTACTTTATTTGGACTGTGTCTTCTGGTCACATGATCGGTTTCTGGTTGTGCTATTGGGGCAGTGATACAATTTAAACAACACAATGTGGATTCCACTTTACCCCTGATGAAGCCGCAGTTGGTGGTGATACGCGTGGGGTCCTGAAGTCTGGAGAGTCCGATTGTTATCCTTTGCTTCTGGGGTCCTTGGTCTTTACATTTGTGGATAAGTATTCCTGCTCCTCATTATTTTTCTAGTGCTTGTTTGCTCCACTGTTTGGGTTATTTAACTCGTGCTGATTATTTGAGGGTCTACTTATTTCCACTGTCAGTCTCCCAGCATTCAGCAGGTCCTTACCAGTTTAGACGGGCTCTCTTGATTTTGTTTTTAATTGTTTCTATGAGTGCCTATATTTGCTTATTTTTTGTATCAATAAACATATTTTTCTATGTTTGATAAATCAAGCGTGCCTCATTTTGAGTCCTTGTTTGGGGGTTCGTTTGGCTTTCATTTTGAACCCTCCATTAGAGTGTTTGTTTGTCTAATTGCTGACCCAGAGAGCACCTGGTCTACTTTAGTCTTTATATATGATTTATCTTTATTTCAGCCGGTGCAATTCCTTTTTTGTTTGTTTTGTTTTTACTTCTGCATTACTGACATCATGAAACAGGCACTGGCATGGACTCTTGTTTATGGGCCTATTCTGTGTTGCCTATTTGGGTCCTGCCTTCTCCTGCTCCTTTATTAACCTACCTGGGCCTGGGAGTCATTGCCCTTACGTGGTGTTACCACTAGTGTCTCTTGTGCTCCATTGTGACCCGTGCTTTATGTGAGAATCCGCTCCATGTATGACCCCGACTTGTCTGGCTACCCACTTTGGTCCTGACCTGTGGCTCTGGCTGACTAACTCGCTCTGTGTATGACCCCAGCTTGTCTTACTACCCACTTTGGTTGTGACCTGTGGCTCTGGCTAACTAACTTTGTGTAGACCCCGGCTTGTCTGACTACCCACATCAGATCTGACCTGTGGCTCTAGCTGACTATCTCGCTACATATAGTCCCTGGTTGTCTGACCTCTGGTTCTTGCTGACTATCACTCCATGCAGTCCCACAGGTTGTCTGACCTGTGGCTCTGGCTGACTACTTGCCCAGTACCCTCCTAGAGTGCCTGATCATCAGTCTCGGTGTTCCGTGGTTCAAACCTGCTCTCGCTCCCTGTTGCCTCCAGTCGCGTGACCCGGAGTGGAGACTGGTGCATCAGTACTATCCCCTCTGTTGTTTCATCCACACTTAGGGCCTAGTCTCTGATATCTCGCAGTAGTGATGTGTGCAGCACAGTGTGTGGCTCCGATTAGGAGCCTGGGTCCTCTCATCCTGAGTTCTGGGGTTGTGTGGGCTATTTTATTAAGTATATTATTATATAATATATATAATAATATATATATTATTATATATTGTATTTGCTGTACATAATAAAGGTGGTTATTTATATTTTACAATTTTGTCTGTCCTTCTTTGCCTGAAAACCATGACACCTGCCTACAGAACTGTCAGACTGGCTGAAGCATCACTTATTCAAATTTCTACTATTACTTTTAATATTTTACACAGAAACAAAGGTGACTTTCTCTTGAGGTGGCAATAAGGTACTAGGCCTGCCTATAGAACTGTGAGACTGGCTGATGTGTCAGTCTGAAAATTATTCAAGCAAATTTCTGCTATTACTTTTAATATTTTACACAGGAACAAAGGTGACTTTCCCTTGAGGTGGTAATAAGGTACTAGGCCTGCCTCTAGAACGCTGAGACTGGCTGATGTGTCACTCTGAAAATTATTCAAACAAATTCCTATTACTTTTAATATTTTTAACTGGAACAAAGGTTCCTTGCGGTGGTAATAAGGTACTAGGCCTGCCTATAGAACGGTGAGACTGGCTGAAGTGTCACTCTGAAAATTATTCAAACAAATTTCTCCTTTACTTTTAATATTTTACACAGGAACAAAGGTGACTTTCCCTTGAGGTGGTAATAAGGTCCTAGGCCTGCCTATAGAACTGTGAGAATGTCTGATGTGTAACTCTGAAAATTATTCAAACAAATTTCTACTATTACTTTTAATATTTTACACAGGAACAATAGTGACTTTCCCTTGCGGACACAATAAGGTACTAGGCCTGCCTACAGAACTGTGAGACTGGCTGAAGTGTCACTCTGAAAATTATTCAAACACATTTCTACTATTACGTTTAATGTTTTACACAGGAACAAAGGTGACTTTCCCTTGCTGTGGTAATAAGGTACTAGGCCTGCCTCTAGAACTGTGAGACAGGCTGAAGTGTTACTCTGAAAATTATTCAAACAAATCCCTAATAGTTTTAATATTTTTTTGCACAGGAACAAAGATGACTCTCCCTTGCGGAGGCAATAAGGAACCCCTGCCTGCCTACACAGCTGTGAGACTGGCAGTGTCACTCTGAAAATTATTCAAACAAATACCTAATAATTTTAATATATTGCTCAGGAACAAAGATGACTCTCCCTTGCAGTGGCAATAAGGCACTAATGCTGGCTGCCTGCCTATACCTAATGCTACCTGCCTGCCTGCACAACAACTGGACACTCTAATATGTCCTGCTTCTCTCTCTCAGCTCCAACAACGCACTAAGAGGAAATGCAGGCTGTCTGGGTGTCAGCTCTCTGTGTCATTAGTCCAACCCCCATCATGAAACGAAGAAGCCAATTGGAATAGAGACAAAGCAGGAAAGCAGCACATGAAACGGAGAAGCTAATTGGACTAGAGACATGGAGGGAAGATATGGAGGGAAAGTAATCGAGCGTGGGTAGTAGTCACCGGATTTCTGACATTTTCTGCGACATTCTGACCAGGGCTAGTCGGATTTGGATTTTTTTTGCCGAACGACTAGTGATGAGCGAGCACCCCAATGCTCGGGTGTTCGGGTGCTCTGACCGAGCACCCCCTGAGGCTCGAGTGCTCGGCCGAACACCCGAGCCCCATTGAAGTCAATGGGAGGACTCGAGCATTACACCAGGCACCCCCTGCTCTGATGAGGGGAGGGTGCCTGGTCCATAGGAAAAGGGCAGAAAAAGATGGAAACACTACAGAAATGGTTCAGGGACAGCATAGGGAGGATGTCTGGATGCACCTTGGACTCCAACATCGCTGCTGGGAACGATCTTTCGCCCGTAGTACGCCATTTTTACAGACTGACCATAAAACACACAAAAAGGAAAATAAAAACGACTTTAGGCGAAAAATTGTTACCAAACAATATTTGCTGTATATTTACTTGTATATCATCTGCAAATTCTCCCAAAAATTTACTTGATTTTCAGAACTGAGGCCATGATTAAGAGGGAAACGTGCGCAGAGGCAAATTCTCCCAAAAATTTCCTTGATTTTCAGAACTGAGGCCATGATTAAGAGGGAAACGTGCGCAGAGGCAAATTCTCCCAAAAATTTCCTTGATTTTCAGAACTGAGGCCATGATTAAGAGGGAAACGTGCGCAGAGGCAAATTCTCCCAAAAATTTCCTTGATTTTCAGAACTGAGGCCATGATTAAGAGGGAAACGTGCGCAGAGGCAAATTCTCCCAAAAATTTCCTTGATTTTCAGAACTGAGGCCATGATTAAGATGGAAACGTGCGCTGAGCTGACCATCTAAAACATTATGGGTGAGGGTCTGCTGCAGAGCTGACCATCCTAAACATTATATGCGAAGGCCCGCTAGTGAGCTGACGCTATAAAACATTATATGAGAGGGCCCGCTAGAGAGCTGACCCAATAAAACATTATATGAGAAGGCCCGCTGGTGAGCTGACCTATATAAAAATTGTCAAACAGGGCCCGCTGGTGAGCTGACCCTATATAAAAATTATATCACAGGGCCCGCTGGTGAGCTGGCCCTATATAAAAATTATATCACAGGGCATATGGAAGAGGAGGAGGAGGATGAGAAGATTAAGAGTCAACCATATACCCGTTTTTTGGGTGGAAGGGGTGAATGGGAATACAGAGTATTCCCATCATTGTAAATAACATATATAAAGTGACTTTATGTTCCCCCGGGGCTTTCCTCCAGTGGAGTGGAGAAGTCAGGGGAAATCCAGGCCTTGTTCATTTTTATAAGTGTCAACCTACCAGCATTGTCGGTGGAAAGGCGGATACGCTTATCTGTTATGATGCCACCAGCAGCACTAAATACCCGCTCAGACAGAACGCTGGCGGCAGGGCAGGCCAGCACCTCCAAGGCGTAGAGTGCCAGTTCATACCACGTGTCCAGCTTGGACACCCAGTAGTTGTAAGGCACAGAGGGATCATTGAGGACGCTGACACGGTCTGCTACGTACTCCTTCACCATCTTCCAAAACTTTTCCCTCCTTGTGACACTAGGCTGCGCATCAGGGTGAGGGTGCTGGCGGGGTGTCATGAAGGTGTCCCACGCCTTGGAGAGTGTTGCCCTGCCTTTCTCGGAACTGCTGTGTGCTCCCCTTTTCTCCCCTTCTCGGTTGGCCAAGGTAGCACGTACTCTGCCGCCAGCGTTGTCAGATGGAAAATTTTGGAGCAATTTTTCGACAAGAACCTTCTGGTATTGCAACATTTTGCTTGTCCTCTCCACCGGAGGAATGAGAGATGAGAAATTCTCTTTGTAGCGGGGGTCCAGAAGGGTGAACACCCAGTAATCCGTGTTGTCTAAAATGCGTACAACGCGTGGGTCACGGGAAAGGCAGCCTAACATAAAGTCAGCCATGTGTGCCAGAGTACCAACAGTCAAGATTTCGCTGTCCTCACCAGGAGGATGACTCTCAATATCCTCATCCTCTTCCTCCTCTTCTGCCCACCCACGCTGAAGAGATGGAACTAAAGTTCCATGGCTACCCTCTGTAGCGGAGGCAACCGTGTCTTCCTCCTCCTCCTCCTCCTCCTCCTCCGCCTCCTCCAATTGTCGCTGAGAAGACGAAGTGAGGGTGCTCTGGCTATCACCTTGTGTAAGCTCTTCCTCCCCCATTTCCACCTCTTCCACATGCAAAGCGTCGGTTTTAATTGTGAGCAGCGAGCGTTTCAGTAGACACAGAAGTGGGATGGTTACACTGATAATAGCGTTATCGCCGCTCACCATCTGTGTCGATTCCTCAAAATTGCGTAAAACCTCGCAGAGGTCTGACATCCATTCCCACTCCTCACTTCTGATTACAGGAAGTTGAACGGAGAGGCGACGACCGTGTAACAGCTGGTACTCCACTACTGCCCTCTGCTGCTCACAAAGCCGGGCCAACATGTGGAAGGTGGAGTTCCAGCGCGTGCTCACGTCACACAGCAGCCGGTGAGCTGGCAATTGTAAGCGCTGCTGCAGCTTCAACAGGCCGGCTGAAGCTGTTGATGACTTACGGAAATGTGCACACACGCGGCGCACCTTGGTCAAGAGATCATGCACATTGGGGTAGGTTTTTAGAAATCGCTGCACCACTAAATTAAATACATGCGCTAGGCATGGTACGTGTGTGAGCTTGCCGAGCTCCAAAGCCGCCACCAAGTTACGCCCATTATCACACACAACCATGCCTGCTTGCAGGTTGAGTGGCGAGAGCCACTGCTCGGTCTGGTGACTAATCCCCTGCAACAGCTCTGAGGCCGTGTGCTGTTTGTCCCCAAGGCAGATCAGCTTCAGCACGGCCTGTTGACGCTTCCCCACTGCAGTGCTACACTGCTTCCAGCTACTGGCTGATGGGGGAGTGGCGGTGTGTGTAGAGAATTCGGAGGTGGAAACGGAGGAGGAGGAGCCAATAACGTAGGTGCTGGTGGAAACCCTGATGGAGGTAGGGCCCGCAATCCTCGGCGTGGGTAGCACCCGTGCCATCCCAGGGTCCGAGTCGCTCCCAGCCTCCACGACATTCACCCAGTGTGCCGTCAGGGAAATGTAGCGTCCCTGGCCACAAGCACTTGTCCATGTGTCAGTCGTTAAGTGGACCTTCCCAGTAACTGCGTTGGTCAGGGCACGGGTGATGTTACGGGACACATGGTGGTGTAATGCGGGGATGGCACACCGGGAAAAGTAGTGGCGGCTGGGGACCGCGTACCGAGGGACAGCTGCTGCCATCAGGCTGCGGAAGGACTCAGTGTCCACAAGCCTAAATGGCAGCATTTCGATGGCCAGTAATTTTGAAAGGTGTGAGGTTAGTGCTATGGCCTGTGGGTGGGTGGCTGGGTACTTTCTCTTGCGCTCAAATGCCTGGGGTAACGACATTTGGACGCTGTGCTGGGACAGGGAAGTGGATGTGGTCGCTGATGGTGCTTCAGATGCTACAGGTGCAGGGCGGGAGGTATGCGGGCCTGCGCCTTCGACAGGCGATTGGCCGGCACCGAAAACAGGGGAAGAGGAGGCAGTGGTGTGGCCTGCAGACACAGATTGGCGATCCGGGCGTTCCTCCCACTTATTACGGTGCTTGGATGCCATGTGTCGGATCATGCTGGTGGTGGTGAGGTTTCTAGTGTTCATGCCTCGGCTCATTCTGGTGTGGCACAGGTTGCAAACTACAATTCTTTTGTCGTCCGCACTTTCCTTAAAAAAACGCCATACCGCGGAACACCTACCCCTTGGCAAGGTAGATTTACGCAAGGGGGTGCTCCGTGGAACATTTGCGGGCCGGTTTGGTGCGGTCCGCCTTCTTTCTGTAGCCACACCACTGCCTCTTCCAGCCTGTTGCGGTGCTGCACATGGCTCACCCTCAGGACTGCTGTCATCGCTCGGCTCTACACCTTCCCAGGTGGGGTCAGTCACCTCATCGTCCACCAAGTCCTCCTCCACTTCCTCACTCTGATCATCCTCCTCAAGTCTTGATCCCACCACATACTCAGTCATTGACAACTGTATAACATTCTCCTCAACAAGGTCTTGAGACGGAAATAGTGGTTGATTTAATGGCAACTGTGTCTCATCATCATCATCATCATCCACTACTTCCTTTGACCTTAAATGCCGTTCACATCTGTCATCTTCTTGTGATTGGGTAGCCTCTAGAGGTTGTGAATCAGGGCACAAGATGTCATGTTCCTCTGCAAGCGTGCTTGGAGAGAGGGTCAAATGAAGGATTGGTGATGAGACGAGCTCCTCACTATATCCCAGTGTGGGATCACTTCTTTGACCAGACCGTGTATGGTGGGAGGAAGGATGATCAGAGTGAGGATTATGTTGACCAGACTCTTGGCTACTGAGAGTGGACTTGGTGGAAGACAGGGTGGTGCTTAACCGACTGGAAGCAGTATCAGCTGTCATCCAACCGACCACCTGTTCGCAGTGGTCGGACCTCGAGAGTGATGTCCTGCGACGCCCTGTAAAATTACACATGAAGCTAGGTATGGTGGATGTCTTTCTTTCTTGTGCTCTGGCACCAGGCACAGTTTCTCCGCGTCCTGACCCGCGCCCTGAACTTTCAGGATCACGTCCACTTCCCCGTCCCTTTTTACCCGCCTTCTTCATCTTACACAGAATATGTGACTTTAATATTTGAGTTTGAAAACTTAACAGTATTTCTTATTATTCTGCAACTCTGCAGAGTACACAGAATAGGCTGCTAAACTGCGGTGAAACACACTGAATGGAATATGTGACTTTAATATTTGAGTTTGAAAACTTAACAGTATTTCTTATTATTCTGCAACTGTACAGAGTACACAGAATAGGCTGCTAAACTGCGGTGAAACACACTGAATGGAATATGTGACTTTAATATTTGAGTTTGAAAACTTAACAGTATTTCTTATTATTCTGCAACTCTGCAGAGTACACAGAATAGGCTGCTAAACGGCGGTGAAACACACTGAATGGAATATGTGACTTTAATATTTGAGTTTGAAAACTTAACAGTATTTCTTATTATTCTGCAACTGTACAGAGTACACAGAATAGGCTGCTAAACTGCGGTGAAACACACTGAATGGAATATGTGACTTTAATATTTGAGTTTGAAAACTTAACAGTATTTCTTATTATTCTGCAACTGTACAGAGTACACAGAATAGGCTGCTAAACTGCGGTGAAACACACTGAATGGAATATGTGACTTTAATATTTGAGTTTGAAAACTTAACAGTATTTCTTATTATTCTGCAACTCTGCAGAGTACACAGAATAGGCTGCTAAACGGCGGTGAAACACACTGAATGGAATATGTGACTTTAATATTTGAGTTTGAAAACTTAACAGTATTTCTTATTATTCTGCAACTGTACAGAGTACACAGAATAGGCTGCTAAACTGCGGTGAAACACACTGAATGGAATATGTGACTTTAATATTTGAGTTTGAAAACTTAACAGTATTTCTTATTATTCTGCAACTGTACAGAGTACACAGAATAGGCTGCTAAACTGCGGTGAAACACACTGAATGGAATATGTGACTTTAATATTTGAGTTTGAAAACTTAACAGTATTTCTTATTATTCTGCAACTCTGCAGAGTACACAGAATAGGCTGCTAAACGGCGGTGAAACACACTGAATGGAATATGTGACTTTAATATTTGAGTTTGAAAACTTAACAGTATTTCTTATTATTCTGCAACTGTACAGAGTACACAGAATAGGCTGCTAAACTGCGGTGAAACACACTGAATGGAATATGTGACTTTAATATTTGAGTTTGAAAACTTAACAGTATTTCTTATTATTCTGCAACTGTACAGAGTACACAGAATAGGCTGCTAAACTGCGGTGAAACACACTGAATGGAATATGTGACTTTAATATTTGAGTTTGAAAACTTAACAGTATTTCTTATTATTCTGCAACTGTACAGAGTACACAGAATAGGCTGCTAAACTGCGGTGAAACACACTGAATGGAATATGTGACTTTAATATTTGAGTTTGAAAACTTAACAGTATTTCTTATTATTCTGCAACTGTACAGAGTACACAGAATAGGCTGCTAAACTGCGGTGAAACACACTGAATGGAATATGTGACTTTAATATTTGAGTTTGAAAACTTAACAGTATTTCTTATTATTCTGCAACTCTGCAGAGTACACAGAATAGGCTGCTAAACGGCGGTGAAACACACTGAATGGAATATGTGACTTTAATATTTGAGTTTGAAAACTTAACAGTATTTCTTATTATTCTGCAACTGTACAGAGTACACAGAATAGGCTGCTAAACTGCGGTGAAACACACTGAATGGAATATGTGACTTTAATATTTGAGTTTGAAAACTTAACAGTATTTCTTATTATTCTGCAACTGTACAGAGTACACAGAATAGGCTGCTAAACTGCGGTGAAACACACTGAATGGAATATGTGACTTTAATATTTGAGTTTGAAAACTTAACAGTATTTCTTATTATTCTGCAACTCTGCAGAGTACACAGAATAGGCTGCTAAACGGCGGTGAAACACACTGAATGGAATATGTGACTTTAATATTTGAGTTTGAAAACTTAACAGTATTTCTTATTATTCTGCAACTGTACAGAGTACACAGAATAGGCTGCTAAACTGCGGTGAAACACACTGAATGGAATATGTGACTTTAATATTTGAGTTTGAAAACTTAACAGTATTTCTTATTATTCTGCAACTGTACAGAGTACACAGAATAGGCTGCTAAACTGCGGTGAAACACACTGAATGGAATATGTGACTTTGATATTTTAGTTTGAAGACTTAACAGTATTTCTTATTATTCTGCAACTGTACAGAGTACACAGAATAGGCTGCTAAACTGCGGTGAAACACACTGAATGTAATATGTGACTTTAATATTTGAGTTTGAAAACTTAACAGTATTTCTTATTATTCTGCAACTCTGCACAGTACACAGAATAGGCTGCTAAACGGCGGTGAAACACACTGAATGGAATATGTGACTTTGATATTTTAGTTTGAAGACTTAACAGTATTTCTTCCTATTCTGCAACTCTGCACAGTACACAGAATGTGCTGCTAAACTGCGGCGAAGCACACTGAATGGAATATGTGACTTTGATATTTTAGTTTGAAGACTTAACAGTATTTCTTCCTATTCTGCAACTCTGCACAGTACACAGAATGTGCTGCTAAACTGCGGCGACGCACACTGAATGGAATACGTGACTTTGATATTTTAGTTTGAAGACTTAACAGAATGTGCTCTAATCTGCAACTTTGCACACTAAACAGAATGTGCTCTAATCTGCAACTTTGCACACTAAACAGAATGTGCTCTAATCTGCAACTTTGCACACTAAACAGAATGTGCTCTAATCTGCAACTGTGCACACTAAACAGAATGTGCTCTAATCTGCAACTTTTCACACTAAACAGAATATTTTTTTTTTTTTTTTTTTTTTTTTTTTCCCCCCACACAAAATAACCTGCTGCCCCCACACACAGTAGTCCTAAAAAGGACTTTTGGTTCTTTTTTGTCACAATTTTTTTTTTTCCTCCCTACACTGCCTTTCCCTTCCTATCCTCAGCTCTCCCTGGCTCAGACTGAGCCGAACTCGATGGTCAGGTGCTATACAGCACCCGACCACGGGTTCTGGCCAGCCAATCAGTGTAATGCCAGCAGCCAACATGGCTGCTGGCATTACACCGATGTCAGAGCCTCCCTGCACGTTTATTGGCTGCGCAGCAGCCGCAAAACGTGCGGGGAGGAGACCCGAACATGGCGGGCGAGCACATGCGGTACTCGTACGAGTACCGCCATGTGCCGAGCAGAGCGATGCTCGAGCCGATCCGAGCATCGGCCGAGCATGCTCGCTCAACACTACGAACGACCCTTGCCTTTCAGAATGCTCGAATGTCTCCGAATGACCCCATTTTCGTAGAATTCCGAAATGTCGCCGACCCAAATTGCACAAGCCTAGAAACATTCAAATACATGAAGGGATTCAATAAAGTGCTGGAAGGAAGTTCATTTCAAAGGAGTAAAAATGTTAGGACAAGTGACCATAGTCTAAAACTAGAGGGACACAGGTTTAGAAGTAATGTAAAAAAGGTTTACTTCACCGAGAGGGTAGTAGATAAGTGAAATAGCCTACCAGCAGAAGTGGTAGAAGTTAATACAGTGATAGAATTTAAGCATGCATGTGATAATCATAAGGCTGTCCTGAACATAAGACAAGACCAAGGTCCAAATAAGGTATGAGGTACTTACAGTAGGAAAATGGGCAGACTAGATGGGCCGAATGGTTCTTATCGGCCGTCAAATTCTATGTTGCTGTGTTTGTTTGGCTCCGTGTTCAGACATTCCATTATCGACCTTGGCTCTGTTCTATTACCTACTCCCAGTGTTTTGTTTTCTGCCAGACTTTTTCTTGACTGTGGTTCTGTCCAACTATTCTTGTCTGCTGTTTGGTACTACATTGCCCGCCTGATCCCGAACTGGCTTGTCCGACTTCCGTGTGTCTCGCGTCTGTCTTTATACAGTTGTACTTCGGTTACATCAACCACTGGTCGGTTGTTGACTACCAGTCATATCCCGATTACACCGACCACTGGTCAGACATCGACTACCAGTCGTACCTCGACTACATTGACCACCGGTCTGTCACGGTTTATTATGACTCTCAGACACAAGTTTTAGGTAAAAAATCAATTTTATTGAAATAATAAATGGATAACTTAGGATGGCAATAACATACATATATATATATATATACAGAATATAGCACAGACAGAAGGCAGACTCTACCGGTCCTGTCAATATACCGGACAGGACAGTCTTTAGGCTCTACCGGCCTTGCCAATACCGGGTAAGGCAACCTGCAGATGGAATAGCATAACGGTTCTACCGGCCTTACCAAATTACCGGGCAAGGCAGCCTCAATAGATACACAATGTAGGCTCTACCGGCCCTGCCAATACCGGGTAAGGCAACCTCAGATGGAATGTGGCAAAAGGTTCTACCGGCCTTACCAATACCGGGCAGGGCAGCCCAGAGATAATAGCAGCAGTCAGATGAAACTGGCAAATTAGCAGAATCGTTAAGCAACAAGGCTTTGGAGCAAACCAGCGTCCGCACGCTGGGAACAACACGGAATAGTATAGCCGTTAGGCTTTGCGAGCAAACCAGTGACCGCACACTGGAGTAACAAGTGAGTAGTATAGCCGCAAGGCTTAGGAGCAAACCAGCGTCCGCACGCTGGGACCAACACAGAATTGTATAGCCGATAGGCTTTGGAGCAAACCAGTGACCGCACACTGGTGTAACAAGCGAGCTTGTATAGCCGCAAGGCTAGGAGCAAACCAGCGTCCGCACGCTGGGACAAACACAGATTTGTATAGATGATAGGCTTTGGAGCAAACCAGTGACCGCACACTGGTGTAACAAGCGAGCTTGTATAGCCGCAAGGCTTAGGAGCAAACCAGCGTCCGCACGCTGGGACCAACACAGATTTGTATAGCTGACAGGCTTTGGAGCAAACCAGTGACCGCACACTGGTGTAACAAGTGAGCTTGTATAGCCGCAAGGCTAGGAGCAAACCAGCGTCCGCACGCTGGGACAAACACAGATTAGTATAGATGATAGGCTTTGGAGCAAACCAGTGACCGCACACTGGTGTAACAAACGAGCTTGTATAGCCGCAAGGCTTAGGAGCAAACCAGCGTCCGCACGCTGGGACAAACACAGATTAGTATAGATGATAGGCTTTGGAGCAAACCAGTGACCGCACACTGGTGTAACAAGCGAGCTTGTATAGCCGCAAGGCTTAGGAGCAAACCAGCGTCCGCACGCTGGGACCAACACAGATTTGTATAGCTGACAGGCTTTGGAGCAAACCAGTGACCGCACACTGGTGTAACAAGCGAGCTTGTATAGCCGCAAGGCTAGGAGCAAACCAGCGTCCGCACGCTGGGACAAACACAGATTTGTATAGATGATAGGCTTTGGAGCAAACCAGTGACCGCACACTGGTGTAACAAGCGAGTTTGTATAGCCGCAAGGCTTAGGAGCAAACCAGCGTCCGCACACTGGGACCAACACGGAATTGTAGCAATGTCACCAACGCGACCAGGCAGAAGGTCGCCAGGATACTGAAGACAGGTTATGAGATGACAGGAACCAGCAACCATCAGTCAGGTCAGGAAACATCAGAGAAGAAGTTCAGCAGTAACTGCAACACCAGAGACTAGGCCGGAACCAGGACTGGAGTAACTCAGCATCCAGGAAACACTGGAACAGTAGAGATCAGGAACTCAGGAACACAGGAGATCAGGAACTCAGGAACACTGGAACAGAGGCCCAGCTATCACTAGCATAGTGATAGCAAGAAGGTCAGAAACAACACGAAAGGGCACTCAAAGGGTGCCCAATCCAGGTTTAAATAGGTAATAAGAGGCGGGCTATCTGCAGACAGCCAATAGCAGCCCCCTAGTGGTGACAGACAAGGAACTGCAGCAAATCACGGGCACCGTGATAGTACCCCCCTTTCAAAGACCCCCTCTCCTAGAATAGGGTTTAGGTTTCTGTGGGTAATTGGCATGAAAGACCCTAGTTAGCCTAGGTGCATGAAGGTCCATACTATCCACCCATGATCGATCCTCAGGACCGTACCCTTTCCAATGTACCAGGTACTGTACCTTTCCTCTAAGCCTACGGGAATCAATAATGCTCTGAACCTCGTACTCCTCCTGGCCCTCGACCTCAACAGGTCCTGGCACCACAGGTGTGGTAGTGTAGCGATTGCAAACCAGAGGCTTAAGAAGGGACACATGGAACACATTATGGATACGCATGGATGCAGGTAGGTCTAGTGCATAGGAGACAGGGTTAATTTTACGAATAACTCTGTACGGACCAATAAACCGGGGAGCCAACTTATTAGACGGAACCTGCAACTTGAGATTTCTGGAGGAAAGCCATACTCTATCCCCAACCTGAAAGGAAACCGCTGGAAGCCTTCTGCGATTAGCATGGTGCTGATGACGCTGAAATGACTGACCAAGTGCCCTCTGAACTTGTGCCCATGTGGAATGGAGTTGCTCGATATGCTCATCCAGAGCTGGAATCTGTTGCGTCTGAAATGAATCTGGAAGCAAACAGGGCTGAAACCCATAATTAATCAGAAACGGAGAGCTCCCAGATGAAGAATTGACCGCACAGTTCCTGGCGAACTCTGCCCAAGGCAACAAGTCGGACCAATTATCATGATGGTCAGTAACGAAACAACGGAGAAATTGTTCCAAGCCCTGATTAGCTCGTTCAGCGGCTCCATTGGTCTGGGGATGGTAGGCAGAGGAGAAGGACAGCTGTATGCCCATCTGTTGGCAAAATGCCCTCCAAAATCTCGACACAAACTGGCTCCCCCTGTCAGACACCAGTACCCTAGGCACTCCATGCAACCGGAATACTTCTCTGGCGAACACCATTGCCAATTCCTTAGCCGAAGGAAGGCCACGGAGGGGCACGAAATGAGCCATTTTAGAAAACCTGTCCACCACCATGAATATAAAGGAATACCCCTTAGACATAGGCAATTCTCCCATAAAATCAATGGAAACATGAGACCAGGGGCGTTCGCCATTAGGCACCGGCTGAAGCAAGCCCACTGGGAGATGTCTCGGGGTCTTAGCGCGGGCGCAGGTGGCACAGGCATTCGTAAATTCGGCACAATCGTTTCTCATGGAAGGCCACCAAAATAACTGAGAAAGGGACCATAACAATTGGTCTCTACCAATATGTCCCGCAGCCTTAGAGGAATGGTAGGTTTCGAGCAGCCTAGTACGAAATGATTCAGCGACAAAACATTTGCCCACTGGGGTTTCATGGGGAGCGGACCCCTGAGAGGCCAGGATCTCCTCCCCTAGAGGAGAAGTGATACTCGTGCATATAGTAGCCAGTATTCTATCAGGTTGGATGATAGGTGCTGGTGCTTCCACTCTGTCACTGTCGGCCTCAAATTGTCTTGACAGTGCATCAGCCCTGATATTTTTTGACCCTGGTAAATATGATACAATGAAATTAAATCGAGACAGGAACAGTGCCCACCTGGCCTGACGAGAGGACAATCTCTTGGCCTCCGAGAGATAGGTCAGATTTTTATGATCTGTTAGGATTAAGACAGGATTCTTAGTACCTTCAAGCAAATGACGCCATTCCTTAAGAGCGAGGATAATGGCCAATAATTCTCTGTCACCTATCTCATAGTGGCTTTGAGTGACAGTCAACTTTTTAGAGAAAAACCCACAAGGTCTGAGAATTCCACCTTTCTCGTGTCGCTGCGAAAGTACTGCCCCGACCCCAATATCTGAGGCATCAACCTCTAACGTAAATGGAAGTAGAGGATTGGGGTGGGATAACACAGGAGCCACAGCAAATGCCAGCTTCAAATTCTCAAAGGCTTTCTCAGCAGATACCGGCCAACAAGAAGGATTAGCACCCTTGTGCGTAAGATCGGACAGAGGTTTGACAATGGAAGAAAAGTTCTTAATAAACCTCCTATAATAATTAGCGAAACCCAGGAAACGCTGTATGGCTTTAAGACCCTTGGGTTTTGGCCATTGTAGGACAGCTGACAACTTTTCTTTGTCCATGGCAATGCCATCATTGCCAATTATGAACCCCAAGAATGGCACACTGGTTCTATGAAACTCACATTTTTCCATTTTACAAAATAATTTGTTCTCACGGAGTCGTAGCAATACTGCGGATACATCTTTGATGTGCTGTGCCATGTTTTGGGAGTAAATCAGTATATCGTCGAGGTACACCACAACACATGTCTGTAACATATCTCTCACAACATCGTTTATCAGTTCCTGGAAAACTGCGGGTGCATTACACAGCCCAAAAGGCATTACTAGATACTCGTAGTGCCCAGCTCGAGTATTAAAGGCAGTTTTCCACTCATCACCTGCTCGAATGCGAACCAGATTGTAAGCGGCCCGTAGGTCCAATTTGGTAAATATCGAAGCGCCCTTAAGCCTGTCAAAAAGCTCGGTGATGAGTGGTATTGGGTATGCGTTTTTTGCCATTAGTTTATTCAAGCCCCGGTAGTCAATGCATGGTCTTAATTCGCCATTTTTCTTTTTTACGAAAAAGAACCCAGCCCCAGCTGGAGAGGTAGATTTTCGTATGATCCCTCTAGCAAGGGCATCAGAAATGTAATCCTCCATAGCCTTATTTTCATCACAAGATAATGGATAAGTGCGTCCTTTTGGAGGTACTGCACCAGGCTGCAATTCAATGCAACAATCATAAGGTCTATGCTGGGGTAGCACACTAGCCTCTCCTTTGCTAAAAACATCGCCAAACTGGTGGTACACATCCGGTATAGCAGAGGAGGTGCATAGGACCTTAATAGGCTGGATGACGCACTTGTCCATACAAAACTGGGACCAAGCAGCAATTTCAAACTTTTTCCAATCAAATTGTGGGTTATGTAACTGTAACCACGGAAATCCCAATATTACCGCATGGTGCGGAGAATTAATCAGTTGAAACTGCTGCTCTTCTCTGTGAAGTGCCCCAATAGTCATAGACAATGGCAAAGTTTCAAATATAACCTGAGGCGGTTCTAAGGGTCTACCATCAATTGCTTCAATAGTCAAGGGGTTTTCTCTTTCAATGCGTGGAACTCCGTGCAATTCAGCAAAGGTATTATCCATAAAATACCCTGCTGCACCAGAGTCAACCAAGGCCAAAACCTCCACAGAGCGTTGTGCCCAAGACAATACCACCTGTATGGTGGGTTTCATTATGCCCGACACTGGGGACGATTGTACACCACCTAGGGCCTGTCCCCCAAGGTACCCTAGGTGTGTGCGTTTCCCGGACATACCGGACAGGAATTTAGCAAGTGCCCTTTTTTACCGCAGTATAAACATAACCCTTGTTTTTTGCGATATAGTCTCTCTGCCTTGGTTAGTCTAGTGAAGCCTATTTGCATAGGTTCACTTGTTTCCCGTACTGTTCACTAGACTTCAATGCCAAGGGAGGGATGGGTGGGCAAAACATGCTACTAGGCTCATTATTTTTTGACCGTAACTTACGATCTCTGGCAATTGATCTCTCACGTATTCTGCAGTCAATTATCATAACATACTCAATGTAATCATCTAGATCAATAGGTAGATCTTTAGCAGCGATTTTGTCTTTAATGTGGTCATTCAGGCCTTGAGAAAAGGCTGCCAATAATGCCTCGTTATTCCAACCTACCTCTGCTGCTAATGTGCGGAATTCGATGGCATAGTCGCCCACTGTACGCCTGCCCTGTTGTATCTCCATAAGGCGTTTGGCAGCAGAGGTGGTTCTACCAGGAGGCTCAAACACTCTTCGAAAGGAACGCACAAATTCACTAAAGTTCTTAGTACAAGGTTTAGCATTCTCCCACAAGGGGTTAGCCCAAGCCAATGCTCTGCCAGTGAGCAGTGATATCGTGAACCCCACTTTACTACGATCATTGGGAAATGCGTGTGCCGTCAATTCCATAAAGATTTCGAGTTGGTTGATGAACCCTCTGCAGAGACTAGGGTCACCATCATATCTTAGCGGCAAGGGTGCAGAAGCCGTTAACCCTTTAACAGTACTCCCTAGGGGTCTGGTATCACTTTCCGGTGTCTGACTTGGCGAGACCACCGGACTAGAGCTAGATTGGTCAGCAGGTACCGTGCGTTCAAGGATCGTTTGAATTGCAACTGCCAACTGATCCAAACGTTGCTCGAGCACATCCATCCTCCAATAGATATTCTGTGCGTTACCTTCACCCTTGCTGTCTGAGGTCATGGCCCTTTCGTACTGTCACGGTTTATTATGACTCTCAGACACAAGTTTTAGGTAAAAAATCAATTTTATTGAAATAATAAATGGATAACTTAGGATGGCAATAACATACATATATATATATATATACAGAATATAGCACAGACAGAAGGCAGACTCTACCGGTCCTGTCAATATACCGGACAGGACAGTCTTTAGGCTCTACCGGCCTTGCCAATACCGGGTAAGGCAACCTGCAGATGGAATAGCATAACGGTTCTACCGGCCTTACCAAATTACCGGGCAAGGCAGCCTCAATAGATACACAATGTAGGCTCTACCGGCCCTGCCAATACCGGGTAAGGCAACCTCAGATGGAATGTGGCAAAAGGTTCTACCGGCCTTACCAATACCGGGCAGGGCAGCCCAGAGATAATAGCAGCAGTCAGATGAAACTGGCAAATTAGCAGAATCGTTAAGCAACAAGGCTTTGGAGCAAACCAGCGTCCGCACGCTGGGAACAACACGGAATAGTATAGCCGTTAGGCTTTGCGAGCAAACCAGTGACCGCACACTGGAGTAACAAGTGAGTAGTATAGCCGCAAGGCTTAGGAGCAAACCAGCGTCCGCACGCTGGGACCAACACAGAATTGTATAGCCGATAGGCTTTGGAGCAAACCAGTGACCGCACACTGGTGTAACAAGCGAGCTTGTATAGCCGCAAGGCTTAGGAGCAAACCAGCGTCCGCACGCTGGGACCAACACAGATTTGTATAGCTGACAGGCTTTGGAGCAAACCAGTGACCGCACACTGGTGTAACAAGCGAGCTTGTATAGCCGCAAGGCTAGGAGCAAACCAGCGTCCGCACGCTGGGACAAACACAGATTTGTATAGATGATAGGCTTTGGAGCAAACCAGTGACCGCACACTGGTGTAACAAGCGAGTTTGTATAGCCGCAAGGCTTAGGAGCAAACCAGCGTCCGCACGCTGGGACCAACACGGAATTGTAGCAATGTCACCAACGCGACCAGGCAGAAGGTCGCCAGGATACTGAAGACAGGTGATGAGATGACAGGAACCAGCAACCATCAGTCAGGTCAGGAAACATCAGAGAAGAAGTTCAGCAGTAACTGCAACACCAGAGACTAGGCCGGAACCAGGACTGGAGTAACTCAGCATCCAGGAAACACTGGAACAGTAGAGATCAGGAACTCAGGAACACAGGAGATCAGGAACTCAGGAACACTGGAACAGAGGCCCAGCTATCACTAGCATAGTGATAGCAAGAAGGTCAGAAACAACACGAAAGGGCACTCAAAGGGTGCCCAATCCAGGTTTAAATAGGTAATAAGAGGCGGGCTATCTGCAGACAGCCAATAGCAGCCCCCTAGTGGTGACAGACAAGGAACTGCAGCAAATCACGGGCACCGTGATACGGTCAGACGTCGACCACCAGTCAAATTCAGACTGCTGGACAATCATCGACCTCTGCGACTTTTGGGCCTTCCTGTTCCAAGTATAACACTTACTACAGCTAGGTTTCTGTTTTGTTCCAGTCTCTAGTTCTCAGTCAGTAGCTGCTGTTTCTTGGGTTGTCATCTGGGTAGTGGGACAGCTCTTCCAGTTGGCACTACTCTGGGCTTTGCGAGCAGCACCTTTAATTTGGCCTAAGCAGCAGCAAGACAGCACAAGAGCAGCTACCATTAGCCAGCTACATTCTCTATCCAGGGCTCAAGAGAATCTTGCTCACTGAGACCTACCTATCAGAATCCTCTGTATTTCTAATTGTTGTTACATTTATATTTATATTAATATCAGTCTGTCATTTCTTTGTGAAGCTCTCTTTACAAGGCTAAACTCAGGCAGCGTACATTGGGCGATTATCTTGTCTATCAGATCATCACACCCATCAAGTTCAGCCCATGCCATTTGTTGATTCAGAGGCAAAAAAAACCTATTGAATCCATTTCCAATTAAACCACAAATGGGTATAAAAAAATCCCTCCTAACTCCAAACTGCAATCAGTTACAATATTTCCCTGGGTCAGCATCCTATCTGCTTTGAAACCACTCTCATATTTCTCAATATTGTTCTGAGCTAGAAAAATGTCCATTCCTTTTTTTAAACCAACTACTACAGTATCTGTGAACACAGCATCCTGTCAAGGTTTGGCTGAGCTGCTCTACTCTGCTGCTCGATTCTGTTGTCTGAGCTAATCCAGTGCTCTGCTATCCATTACTGCTGCCTTCCCTTTGCTGGATCAGGCTGTATCAGCTGACCTCTATGTGTTTGGTCACCTGACTGCTATCAGCCAACAGGCAACCTTCCCAGAGTATTTAAAGCAGCTTGGCTCACTACCTGATTGCCCTTTGTTTCTGGCTGCAAGAGTGTTCTACTGCGTTGCTGATTACCTGTGTATGACCTGACTTCCTCTGATGTCCCTCCTGGCTCCTGGATTGTTCCTGACTTCGTTGATCTCTGTATTCCTGACTCCGGCTTGGCTGAGTAAATGTCTTGGTTCCTGACCCCGGCTTGTCTTTTGGTTTACGCTTCTGGATCACAATTTTGTTTTGTTTGCTTTAGTTATTTTAATAAAGGTGTTTTGCACTTTATATTTTTGTGTCTGCCTGGTTCCTGGTCCCTAACAGTACACAAGGGCCATGAATTCAGAAGGTGCAGGCAATCCACCGAATATTTTTTTCAGGGTGGACCAAGTAGACCAATGCATGGACCAGTTTGCGTTAGCCCTCCAGACTTTGTTGCTCCGTACTGCGCATCTGGCTTCACTGCCTCAGCATCCCCCGGCGCAGTCTGTCCCTATAACTGCTGCCATTGCTAGAGGCATGACTGAGTCCATCCAGCTTCCCCAGCTTTATGGAGACGACCCTAACCAGTGCAGAGGTTTCCTGAACCAGGTTGGTATTTGGAGATCGTACCACAGTCTTTTCCATCTGATAGGAGTAAGGTGGGACTTGTGATTTCCTTACTCTCTGACAGGGCTTTGGCATGGGCTAATCCCCTTTGGGAGACGCAGAAACCTATTGTGTACAATTATCCTGAGTTTGTGGCATCTGTTGTGCCAAGCAACTAATGTCCATCCAGCAGGGTACAAGTATGGTTTCGGATTATGCCATAGAGTTTTGTACCCTGGCAGCCGAGGTTGGTTGGAATAATGAAGCTGTCGTGGCTGCTTTCTCTAATGGGCTTTCGCATACAGTTAAAGATGAGATTGAAGCCCTGAACCTCTCCAGAGATTTAGAGGAATTGGTCTCATATTGCATATTGATTGACGCCTGTAAATGTGAGAGACCTTCCTTTAGGGAGCGTCTGCAGAGGTATCCCATCCGTTTAGCCCCAAGCTTTTCGCCCCCACCTGTGCCTCCCTGTCACGGTTTGTTATGACTCTCAGACACAGAGTTAAGATAAAAACACAACTTTATTGAAAAGTTTAATGGGAACCCTTGTGGGTAGCATACACATAGAACATTTATCGACAATACATAGTAGCATGAGTAGTGGTATACAAAATGTAAGACAGGCTCTACCGGCCTTGCCAATACCGGGTAAGGCAACCTTAGGTGGCACAAGATGGAAAAGGTTCTACCGGCCTTACCAATATACCTGGCAAGGCAGCCCTAGACTAGTAATTGAGGAAAAGGAGGCTCTACCGGCCTTGCCAACATACCGGGCAAGGCAGCCTGGAGACTGGTACAACGAATAGTAAAGGCTCTACCGGCACTGCCAATATACCGGGCAAGGCAGCCTTGAGACTGGTACATGAGTAGATAAGGCTCTACCGGCCTTGCCAATATACCGGGCAAGGCAGCCTTGGGACCAAGACAGCAAGTAGTGAGGCTCTACCGACCTTGCCAATACCGGGTAAGGCAACCTTAAGTTGGTACAATGTGAGATAGGTTCTACCGGCCTTACCAATATACCGGGCAAGGCAGCCTTGGCTACAAGTACTGGATAGCAGCAATGGTGGCCTCAGTGACTGGCTTAAGGTGTAATAGACCAGTTGCATGAGATGACGGACTGAGGCCCTCTGAATAGACAGGATGATGGATGATATAGCACACTATAATACAGGAGAGAACCAGTACCCGCGTGCTGGAGTACACAATCTCTACATGGAGCGAACCAGTACCCGTGTACTGGAGTAACAACAACTCTACCGGTGCAGCAGGCATCCGGTTGAACGAGGAGTGAACCAGTACCCGTGTACTAGAGTAACGGAAACTCTACCGGGCTGTCTAGGACTGAACGGCAACCGTTTATATATGGAGCGAACCAGTACCCGCGTACTGTAGTGACAGAATCTCTACCGGTGCTGTCTAGGACTGAACAGCAACTGGTCATGCATGGAGCGAACCAGTACCCGCATACTGGAGTGACATAATCTCTACCGGTGCAACTAGCAGCCGGTTATACATGGAGCGAACCAGTACCTGCGTACTGGAGTGACAGAATCTCTATCGGTGCTGTCTAGCACTGAACAGCAACCGGTCATGCATGGAGCGAACCAGTACCCGCGTACTGGAGTGACAGAGCCTCTACCGGTGCAAAGAGCAAATGGTTATACATGGAGCGAACCAGTACCCGCGTACTGGAGTGACAGAACCTCTACCAGTGCAACAAGCAACCGGTTGTATGTGGAGCGAACCAGTACCCGCGTACTGGAGAGAAACACACAAGTGAATGAAAATGTCGGCGGGGCGACTGGAGGAAAGAGACACACTGCAGGAGATCCAGGAGCAGGAACACAACCGGTGATGGACAGGAAACAGATCTACAGGCAGTCAACAGGATCAGGAACGGCAGCAGGAAACAGCAGCAGGAACGGCAACCCCAACCGGATCAGGAACGGATGCTGGAACCAGGGAAGCTGGCAGACAGGAACTCAGGCGATCACAGACGAGCAGGAACAGAGTAATGGCCCAGGAAGCTCAGGAACCCAATGCAGGTGCAGGCAGCATGGAGACAACATGAAAGGGCAACCAAAGGGTGCCCAAGCTCAGTCTAAATAGGCAATACAGGGCGGGCTGAAGGCAGGCAGCCATTGGAGAGCCCCCTTCTGGTAACTGACAAAGAAAGGCAGCAATCACGGGCACCGTGATACTCCCTCTCCTCCCACGCCTACTAGTCTTGAGACCTCAGGCGATGTGGAGACCATGCGTCTTGGGTTCACTTGCCTTTGGGTTACTGAAAGGGCATTTAGGAGGAGGGAGGGCCTGTGCCTTTACTGCGGTAAGGCATATGCTGCGAACTTGCCCCACACGTCCGTGAAACGCCCGCACCTAAGGTCCTACAGGGGACAGACCTTAGGTGGCGTCTCAGCATCCCCGGCTATCCAGAAGAATAAACTTCTAGTCTCCGTTGGGCTTTCCTGGGGCGAGTTTTCCATTACTACAGAGGCACTTATTGACTTCGGTGCAGCGGGCCTTTTTATTGACAGTGTCTTCACCCAGAAGCAATCCATTCCATTGCAGCTCTGTACCACTCCACTTCCCATTGAGGCGATTGACGGTAGACCCCTACAGCTACCGCAGGTCACCCATGAAACTGCTCCTTTGTCTATGGCTGTAGGGGATCTCCATCACGAAAGATTACAATTCCACTCACCTCACTATCCTGTGATCCTTGTTATCCATGGTTGCGAAAACACAATCCCGCCTTCGATTAGGCAAGTGCCGAAGTCATGGCACGGTCACCCAGCTGTTCCAAGTCATACCTAGTGAAGGTGGTGAAGGTGCTAACCACATCCCCGGTACCTTTGTTGCCTGAAGAGTACCAAGAGGTCTGAGACGTATTCGATAAGGGCCGGCCTGGTGAGTTCCCACCTCACCACCCATATGATTGTATAATTGAATTGCAACCTGGGGCCATACCCCCTTGAGGCCGAGTCTACCCTTTTTCTATTGCGGAGAATAAGACCATGGAGGAGTATGTTGCAGATGCACTGTCCCGGGGTTTCATCCGCAAGTCCTCCTCTCCTGCTGGGGCCGGATTCTTCTTTATGAGAGTGGAGAACTGAGATCCTGTATCATGGTCAAAAACCCAATTCCACTTACTACCTAGCTATTCGAATGGTCCAAGGTGTTCACCAAGCTTGCTCTGCTGGGGGCATACAATTTGGTAAGGATGAAGGAGGGCCACGAAAGGAAAATTGGGTTTAACACCAGGAGCGGGAATTAAGAATACCTTGTAATGCCCTTCGGTCTCTGCAATGCTCCCGTGGTTTTCCAGGAATTCTTAAATGACATCCTCTGGACATGCTCCAACAATGAGTGGTGGTATATTTAGATCACATCCTGATCCATTCCACCTCCATGGAAAGCCACCAAACAGATGTAGCCTGAGTTCTTCAAAAATTAAAAGAAAATAATCTATTTTGCAAATTAGAAAAATGTGAGTTCCACTGCAAACAGGTCACCTTCTTGGGCTATGTAATCTCCGGGGTCAGTTTCACTTTGGACCCTAAGAAACTCTTGTCTGTTCTCGAGTGGCCACAATCTGTAGGTCTCCGCTCCCTGCAACGTTTCCTTGGGTTCACTAATTACTACAGGAAATGTAGCAATTACAGACATGACAAAAAAGACGGTAACTCCAGGCATTGGTCTCCGGAGGCCATCAAAGCATTTGAAGCATTAAAAGTCACCTTTTCTGCAGCATCCAGTTTGGCACACCCGAAACCAGAGCTTCCATTCATCCTTGAGGTTGATGCGTCTGAGACAGAAGTAGGTGCCCTCCTGTCTCAACATCCTATTCTTGAGAGCAAATTGGACCTGTGTGGGTATTTCTCGAAGAAACTAAGTCCTGGGGAGTGCAACTATGAAATTGGTGACCGCAAGTTGCTGGTTGTCATACTCAATCTCAAAGAATGGAGGCATTTGCTTGAGGAAACCTCAGTGTCAATCCTAATCCTCACCGATCATAAAAACCTCACATACCTCTCTGTAGCTAAGCTCTTGACTCCAAGACAGAACCGTTGGGCCTTATTTCTGTTCCGTTTTAATTATGTGGTCTTGTACCTGCCGGGTACCAAAGGCTGATGCTCTATCCAGACAGTTCTCGGGTGCTAAGGAGGAGAGACCTAGTCCTATTATCCCTCCGGACCGAGTGCTGGCCACCATATGTACAAGCATTGCATCTCCCCTTGGGGAGATAATATGGGCCGCTCAAGTTGATGCACCTGCTGAGACTCCTTCTGGGTGCTGTTTCTTACCTAGTAAACTACGTACCAAGGTACTTTCCACATATAATAATACAAAGTCAGCAGGGCATCCCAGTAAGAACCAGCTTCTCTGGTCGGTTTCCTGTCTTTTCTGGTGGCCAGAACTTAACAAAGATATTACTGCCTTTGTTGCTTTTTGTCCAGTCTGTGCACAGACTAAATCACACATCTCAGACCATCAGAATAATTGGTCGGACCTGCTACCTTGGGCTGAGTTTGCTCATAACAGTGCTGTCTCGGCTTCTACCCGGCTCTCCCCCTTCATGGTGAATTATGGATATCAACCATTCGTGATTCCAGATTCATTCTCTCCCCAGGGGATTCCAGTATTGGAGGATACGTTCCACATGGGTGCAGGTCCAAGAGTCACTGCGACGCTCGCAACAATCCCAGGAGCTCCAGGCTAATCGTAAAAGCCTACCTGCACCCTCCTACCAGGTCAGGGAGAGGGTCTGGTTGTCCTTCAGAAATCTCCATCTCCGAGTGCCCTCTCAGAAACTATCTCCCCGGTTTGTGGGGCCTTTCTGTATCCTAAGACAGTTGAACCCTGAGGCCTATGCCCCGGACCTCCCTCCGAATATGCAGATACACAATGTGTTCCATGTCTCTCTATTGAAACTCCGGATATGCAATCGTTTCACTACGGTCACTCCTCGACCCCATTCAGTGCCCTTTGATGGCCATGAGGAGTTTGAGGACCGCTCCATAGTTGACTCTCTCAGGTTCCGAGGGAGGTTTCAATATTTGGTCCATTGGAAGGGGTACGGTCCTGAAGAGCGCTCATGGGTTCCAGCCACAGACATGCATGCCCCCACCCTCCTCCGTGCTTTCCATGCATGCTTTCCCAATAAACCTGGTCCTGCCCCTCTGGGGAGGAGTCGTTGGGGTGGTTCTGTCAAGGTTTGTCTGAGCTGCTCTACTCAGCTGCTCGATTCTGCTGTCTGAGCTAATCCAGTGCTCTGCTGTCCATTACTGCTGCCTTCCCTTTGCTGGATCAGGCTGGATCAGCTGACCTCTATGTGTTTGCTCACCTGACTGCTATCAGCCAACAGGGTATTTAAAGCAGCTTGGCTCACTACCTGATTGTCCTTGTGTTTGCTTCTGGCTGCAAGAGTGTTCTGCTGCTTTGCTGTGTATGACCTGGCTTCCTCTGATGTCCCTTCTGGCACCTGGCTCCTGGATTGTTCCTGACTTTGTTGATCTCCGTATTCCTGATCCCGGCTTGGCTGAGTACCTGTCTTGGTTCTTGACCCCGGCTTGTCTTTTGTTTTACGCTTCTGGATCACAATTTTGTTTTGTTTGCTTTTGTTATTTTAATAAAGGTGTTTTGCACGTTATATTTTTGCGTCTGTCTGGTTCCTGGTTCCTAACACATCCCAAAGAAAATAATTATATAATTGTTCTGCCTTTGCTGTAAAAATCCCTGCCTTTGTTTTAATCAAAACATGTTTTTCTAGTCTAAATGGATGACCTTGAGCTTTTTGCTCAACTCTTTGAGAAAATATTTCCTTAGAGAGTTCTTTGTATTGACCTTGAATGTATTTGTAAATGGTTATCAAATCACTCTTTAGATGTCTCTTCACTAGCATAAACAAACTCAGTTTGGCTATTCTCTCTTTATACCTATAAATACCTATATTAGTTTTGCAGCACGTCTCTGCACTTTTTCTACTTTAATATTATTTTTTAAGAACTGGTGCCCAAAATTGTAATCTATGTTCTAGATGAGACCTTACCAAGGATTTATTTATAGGTAGAATTATATTTCTATCCCATGCATCTGTGCCCCTTTTAAAACAGTATAGTATCCTACTGGCCCTTGCAGTGAATTAGGGACACTGCACACTGCTGAGAAGTCTATTGTCTATCCAAACTCCTAACTAAATGTTTCTCTAATGAGGATTCCCCAAGTATTTTCCAATTTAGTGCTTATGTAGCATATTTATTTCAGTAGACTGAATGCATAACGTTTCAATTATCTACATTAAATGTCAGCTGCCACTTTTTTGCCCATTTACTCAGTTTATCCAAATCTTTGGGCAGAGAAAAGATATCCTGCTATGTATGTATTTCTTTACACAGCTTAGTGTCATCAGGTTTTGCTGAGCTGCTCCCATTCTGCTTATTGATTATGCTGTCTGAGCTACTCTAGTGCTCTGCTATCAACTGCTGCTGTCTTCTGAGTTTCTGGCTCAAACTGAATCAGCTGACCTCTCTGATTACTCACCTGACTGTTATCACCCAACCCTTTGCTCACTTCCCCATGGTCCTTGTGTTTGTTTGCTGACCTGTTGCTGCTGGCTGCTGTGGATTTTTCCTGCATTCCTGTTTTCTGTGTTCCAGACCCTCTGTTTCTTCCAGACTTTGCTGACTTCTGTGCTTCTGACCCTTGGCTTGTTCCTGACATCACAGACCTCTGGTTTCCTGACTCCGGCTCGGCTGAATAACTGTCTTGGTTCCGGACCCTGGTGTGTCTTTTGGTTTATGCTCTTGGATCATGCTTCTGTTTTTGTTGTACTGATAAAGGTGTATTGGATTTTACCTTTTTGTGTCCTGTCTGGTTCCTGCTCCCTAACATAAACAAATTAAAAAGTATTGGGCCGGGGACTGAACCCTGCAGACCAACTTGAAAAGGTTCCATTTCCAACAACTCTCTTCCATCTATAATTTAACCAGTTCCCTATCCATGCACAGATAACACTTCCCAACCTGAAGCCTTTTAATTTATGCAGTAACCTGTTGTGAGACACAGTATCAAAGTATACTATGTCAAAAGTAATACCCTTGTCCAAATTTAAAGTAAATTAGTTTCACTTGATCTATTCTTCATAAAACCATCGATACTAATAATATTATTACAAAGTCCTGAATGCTGTTGGTTAATAACTGTTCTAATACCTTACCTACTAAGGAAGTCAAGCTCACAGGTCTATAATTTCCTGGTTTAGATCAGCTTTCCTCCAATCACAGGGCACTACGCCTGATGAAAGTGATTAAATAAATATTAAGTAATAGTATAAAAGCCCGTGTACACGGGCCAAGGTCCTGGTAATGTTAACCCTTTGAGTGACACAGGGGTACTCTACGTACTGCCGCTACCTCACCGCTCCACGTGATGCAGTCATGCACCATCTCACTCACGTGATGCAATCATGCGCAGTAGAGACTGCCGTTTGGGCAGTCTCTACTGCAAATGATGGCTTCTGACAAACATCCTAGCGTTTTATTATATAGGATAAGGGTCTTGCTGTTAACTAAGTTCCGTAATTAACCTCGGGCATATTCCATTAGGTCCAGGTGCTTTATTCACCATGAAATTTTCCTGTCCCATCTGGACTTTGTGGTCAGTATGCCATGTATATGATGGAGGAAACTTTGTGATTCTCTCTGTTTGCCAAAAGCCTGAATTATTGCTTCCTTTGTATTTTCTGAAGAAAAGTATGTGTTTAAGATGTCAGCCATAGCCTTATCCTCACTTATTAATTCACCTATCAGTTTTAAGAGGCCCAATATTAGCCTTAATCTTTTTGCCATTTATAAATATATAGAATTGTTTAGGATTTGTTTTTCTTCTTTTTCATAAAACGCTTTTCATTTTCAATTTTAGTTAGCCTAATTTCTTGTTTGCAGATTCTGTTACATTCTTAATCTTTTTTAAATGATGCATCTGACCCTTCTGACATAGACAGTTTAAAAGCCTGGTTCTTATTTCTCATTTCCCTGCAACAATCTTTATTAAGCCACATTGGTCTTAATTTGTTCTTCTTTTATTTATTCCCCAATGGTGTATATTTATCTAAGATCAGTTTAAAGGGTTAGTAATGTCTAACATTAACAAACCTAATATTGAAGGTATTAAAAAGATAATATTAATGTGCCAAGTCGTATCTCTCAGACCTTTACGGTTTGAGAGATATAAGCACTGAAAGTTCCCCCTCCTGCTGATGAGCTGTAAACTGTTAGCAATGGATCTGTGTCGGCTGACTCGGCGGCTTTTCAGCATAGCTGAATGAGCGTTATCGAAAAACAGATCCTTCACTGGAACAGTCTACAAAGTGTGCCTGGTTAGCAAGAACACTTTGCAGACCATTCCACTGAAGTATTTGTTCCTTGATAGCGCTCATTCAGCTCCGATGAAGAGCCGCTGGCTGGTGTGGGACCGGGATCTCCTGACGTCAGCTACGTGCTGACATCTGGAAAAGGGGAGGGAGAGGGAGACTTTCTGAGCTTATATCTCTCAAACCGTAAAGGTTTGAGAGATATGACTTGGCACATTAATATTATCTTTTTAATACCTTCAATATTAGAGTTAATGTTAGACATTACTAACCCTTTAAACAAATTCCAGCTTTCTTATGCATATTTATCTTTGAAGATTACAACCTATTGATTGTCTTTTAATACTGCATTTAGCATTATAAAATTAACTTTTTTAAAGTTGGTTGAATTATTGTTAATGGGTTTCTCATAACAAATTTCAAAGGATGCCATATTGTGGTCACTGTTGCCTAAATGTTGCTTTACCTGTATATTGTTTACCATTTCAGTATTGTTTGAGACCACTAGGTCCAACAAGTCTGCTTTTATAGTTGGTTCTTCTACTAGTTTGGACATGAAATTGTCATAACCATACTTAGAACATTATTTCCCTTTGTTGTCCCGGAAATCTTATTTATTCAATCAATTGCAGGGTAGTTGAAATCTCTCCTTATTATTGCATTTCCTGACAGATGCCTTTTCCATTTACAATAACATTTGAACTTCTTCAACCTCACAAATTTTAGGTGGCTTTTAGCAATTCTCATTAACATTTTTATTATGTATTCCCCCATTGTGTATTTCAACTCAAAGGGCCTCTACATTCTCACTGGACTGTTCATGAATATCTTCTTTTATACTATGTTTTAGGGCATGCTTTACATATAGGAATACCCCACATCTTTCATTAACCCTATCCTTGCTAAAAAGGGAATAACCGCCTAGACTGACTGCTCAGTCATGTGTATCATCTAATCAGTTCTCAGTCACATGTATCATCTAATCAGGTTTTAGTCATACCAATTAGATCATACTGCTCATTCACTGCAATCAGTTCTAGTTCCCCAATCTTACCAGCCAGACTATGCATACATTTATGTTTTTATGTTATTGCCATTCTGAAGAATTGCATTCCTTTAATATTTATTTGCTTTTTTTATCAGGCTGGAACATAAGCACATCTTTATTAGACAAACTAGCCCATCCACCCTCACCACCACCATGCCTTTTCCCTAATCTCATTTTCTCATTTACACTGCCCTCCCATCCTGTACTGTATCACCACCACTTTCCTAGTTGAAAGTTTCCTCCAAGCTGCTAACCATCCTTACCCCTAGCAAGGTACTCTGTTTGACAAATCCTATAGTACACAATAATCATTTGCATACAGTAAAATGCTACTGCCCAGCTACAGACTACAGCAGTTCCAAAAAAAAATTATATTGATATACCTAACTTCTTTATGAAGGAAAAACGTCTAGGTTAGATTATCTGTTAGCTCCTTGGATGTTGATGACATCTCCAATGCATTGAAACCTTTCTAGCATTCAAGGTGTTAACAGTGCCTCAATGGGAAATTTTATGTGTTCCCTGTGATAAAACTGGCTTGCACCACAATTTCTCCAGTATGTTAGAACAACAGCCTGGCTTTGTCAAGAAATTTGAAATGTCTGCTTCTGCATCTAAGAGGTTAAAGAAATTAAGAGCCACTTATGCCTGTAAGTATAACCCCCCCCCCACACACACACACACACATATGATAATCATTTCCAGATACTTGTCTCCCCTCTGTATGACCTTGGAAGAGTAGGCAGAGGTCCAGCTGATATCTCACCAATGTTTCACCACCTTCCTCTGTCCAGTGATTTTCTGGATTCACACTTTGCTATTGTGAAATTTCACAGATGCTTTCGGCTTCTCGGATTTGTTAATTGTAAAGTTAATTTCCTGTTTGGCACATTGGACTTGGTACACTGCATGTGTGAATTCTGACCCTACACTTCTGTGACTCCAGAACATACATTGCTTTTCAGATCACTAATAATGTACCACTCATTTCTTCTTCAGTTTAGTACTTCATTTTAATTTAGCCCTTTGTCTGCCAGAGGGGCAGACAACAAATTGTTTTGCAATGCGTTGCAGATCCCTCTGACACTCAAATTAAAGTGGACCTGTCAACTTGATTCAGTCTGTTTCCTGGTAAAACAGTTTCTAAATAAATAAATAATAAAAAAAAGCTTACATATCTGAAAACTGCCTATGTGTCATGTAAGGAAAAAGAATAGCAAATGTACAGTTAAGGAGATATTCATACTTGGTACCATATGCTGCTGTATGCTAATTGCGGTACCCGTGCCAGTGACATTTCATATGCTAGTTAAGCTTTTCAGTGTTGTTTGATTTGCTAATGAAGAATTTTCAGTGGTTACATATGTTAATGAAGCTTTCCAGTGACATGTCATATGCTAATTAAACTCTGTACTGCACCAGGAGACTTTCACTTTTACTTTTCCAGAAGTAAAAATGTGAATATTTCCTAAACTGTACATCTGCTGGGCTTTTGGTTAACATGACACATAGGCAGTTTTGAATTACGTTTTTAAATGTTTTTAAAAAATTCAAGGTGAGAGGTCCCCTAATCCCATGAATGAAAAAAGTGGTCTCCAACTCAGTGGGGATGATGCACTAAGGCGTGATAAAGAGGTGATGACGTCTCCAGTGAAATCACTTCTCCAGTTCCTATGTTATTTTCTAAAGCCCATGGACTAAAATCTTCAGTGTTGGAGAACTGTTAGTGCATTGGCTTTATAGAATAACATAGGAATTGGAGAAGTGATACCACTGGAGAGGTAATCTCTGCTTTATCACCTCTTTATCATGCCTTAGTGCATAACACCTAATGTGTCCCACTGAATTTGAGACTTCTCCAGTATTCAGGGATTACCTATTTTTTACACTTTTGACTCTGACATTGAACTCCCTGTATCTGTTTCTAGAGAGCTTCCTGTCAGGAACTGTGAATCAGTGACAGTGATACCATGCAAAATGATACACTATAAAAAATATATACAGTATACAGAGCACTCAGTGCTGCAGGGACAGTTTAACATTGTATTACATTCAGGATCCTGGGAAGCAGATCTAGGAAGTGTACTGCCAGGATCATTAAAGGGGATGTTCACCTTATAAAAATGTGCTACCATATGCTTTGTTAATAAAAGTAATAATAGGAAAGGTGTTGTTTTTTTTTTAAGTATAAGTACTTACAAATATATATCATCTTCAAGCTTTGCCAGTCAGCATAATGGGATACGCTGATTCTTCGGCAAAGCTCTTCTTCACGTCCTATTTCTCCTCCCACCTCCCTCCCAGCTGCCCCAAGGAGTGCATTTATGCTTCCCTTCGGTGTACTGTGAACGGCTTCTAGCGTTACAGCAAGCTCCGATTAGCATTATACTAACCTCAGTATAATGCTAACCGGAGCTTGCTGTAATGCAGGGAGGGAGGTGGGAGGAGAACTTAGACATGTAGAAGATCTGTGCTGTGCACATTATGTGGAAGTGCACAGCACAGAAGATATATCTTTGTAAGTACTTACATTTAAAAAACAAAAAAACAAAAAATAGCATTCCTATTATTACTTTTATTAACAAAGCATATGGTAACACATTTTTATAATGTGATACATCCCCTTTAAAGTATAAAAAAAATAGGTGAAGATGAAAAAAAAAAAGTTTAAGTAATTTGACTTGACATCATCTGCCCTTACAGAATATGTAAAGTCAAAATAAAGGAGGAACGGGAAGTTTTCATTTGTTCTCTGTGGTGCAGTTGGTTTGCCACAAAAGTTCTCAATGTGAATTCTGCTTTTGTACATATGATCTTTAAATAAATAAGTGTACCCAAATATTCTAATACAGAAAATATGGCTCTAAAATGCAAAAGAAGGACCCATAGTAACAGGGATCCAACTGCTAAAGCAGTGATGAGGTTAAATTCATTAGGTCATATGTATGAAGAAATGTTCATTAACCTTTGAGTGCTAGAGGGGTATGCAACAGATTGCTCTGCTCTGCAATGCGTTGCGTACCCCTCTGGCACTCAAAGGGTTAAATCCGAAGCAAAACATTTATATATGAAATAAAAAGCCTCACTGAAAACAATAAGATGTTTTCATTGCTAGAAAGGTGCAATTGTTTTGCTTATGACTGAGAAAAGCTTTTCATAACCCTTGAGTGCCAGAAGGGTGCACAACTCATTGCTTTGTAATGTGTTGGGCATCCTTCTGGCACTCAAAGGGTTAAGGCATATGCCCTGCATTTCCTGTTAGATGTGATTTTTAAAGGGATAGCAATGTTTCACAATAAAAGCAGCTCTAATTAATCTTCATAGTATTTGGGCCTTGGATAGTGTTATTTCAGTACTGTCAGAGTTGTAGTTCAAGAGTAATTGAATGATAAAGTTCCTTCTCCCATCCCTTTTACTGATGTAACACTGCCCACCTCAGAGCAGCAAGACTGTCCGGATGGATCACAGAGAAAAACAATCTTCAATTAAGATAAGGGAAAAAGCTGAAAAACCTGTCAAGGGGGGCAGGGTTTTCATCATTCTCACAGTAAGAATATTGATCCTTGATGTGAGCTGTCTGGTCTATGGACTGCATTCCACATCTGAGGAGAGGGGGCTTACACTAGGTAAAAGGGGAGGGAGGGGGAACTTTATCATTCAGTTACTCTTGAAGTACAGCTCTCACAGGAATGAAATAACACTCTCTATGGCTCAAATACTATGAAGATTAATTGGAGCTGCTGTTTTTGTGAAACATGACTATCACTTTAACCTTTTAAGAACCAGAGCACTACAGTGCACATCCCTTTAGTTCATAAACGGTTAACCCGCTTAAGCCTCAGCGGGGTGCACAACAAATTGCATGTAAGCACATTGTGCTTTTTTTCTCTTTGAAGATGCTTTACAAATGCAGCTCTCTGAATCCATTTTGAACTGGATATGGCCCTAAGGCCAAAATAATAGCTCATCACTGAGCAAAGAGTGTATTTTTATATAATTATTGTGTTTAAAAGAAGGACTTAACTACTATGTGTCCTTCAACAAGCTTATATCGATATACTCTTTTATTGTGGTTTGACTGGGCAACTGCTGAAGTGGCATGGAGGGCGAACCCCAAGGTATGAATAACAGTGTTATTAGAGTTGGGTAACAAAGGCGTATTTATGAGAGTGACAGTGGGAAATCTGGCATGGGGGAGGCAAATTGGGGGAGTCCAAACTGGAATCTGGCTCTACCTTAAAGAGTTAAATATTCTTTCCTTATGTAGCATACACCATGGGAACAATTCAACTCAGCTTTTTGAGTCACACAGGCATTGTATCCTCCTCTGAGCAAGGTCAGTTGTAAGCAAAATGAAAAAGAGGACTAGAGTGACAGAATTTGGGAGACAACAGCAGGGTAAATCCCTCCCCCTGACTCTTTTTGCTCCCTTTTTCCCATATTCTCATTTGTTAAATAAAATAACTGTAATTACCTCCCCCCCACACACAACCTGTTTTATACAGCGTTGCATAATATGTTGGCACACAATAAATAAAGATATTATTTTCAGTAGTTTATCAAGTGAATTGCATTGTAGACATCAGTAGCATCCAAGGGTAAGAAGTAAGAGGAGTGCTCACTGTTTATATATGCAGTCAGCTGAGAACTCGCTGAGTATGTCTGCCGTGAGAGGAGAACTCAATAGGTATACCTGGAGTAAGAGGTGCACTCACTGTGCATATCTGCAGTAAGAGGAGCACTCACTGGGTATATAAAAAATTAGAGGAGCCCTCACTGAGTATGCTTGCAGTTAGAGCTGCACTCACTAGGTATGTCTGAAGTAAAATATGTACTCACTGGCTATATATGCAGTAAGAGGTACACTCACTAGCCTGGAACATCTGAAGTAAGATGTGCAGTAGCTGGCTGTTTCTCCCTCACTACATATATCTGCAGTTAGAGTAGAACTCACTGGGTATAACTGAAGTAAGAGGTGCACTCACTGAGTATATGTGAAATAAGGGTTGTATTTACTGGGTATAGCTGAATAATAGGATAACTCACTGTGTAATTCTGAAGTAAGAGGAGAACTCACTGGAGATAACTGAAGTAAGAGGTGCACTCACTATGTATATCTGCAGTTAGAGTAGAACTCACTGGGTATAACTGAAGTAAGCGGTGCACTCACTGAGTATATGTGAAATAACGGTTGCATTTACTGGGTATAGCTGAATAATAGGATAACTCACTGTGTAATTCTGAAGTAAGAGGAGAACTCACTGGAGATAACTGAAGTAAGAGGTGCACTCACTATGTATATCTGCAGTTAGAGTAGAACTCACTGAGTATAACTGAAGTAAGAGGTGCACTCACTATGTATATCTGCAGTTAGAGTAGAACTCACTGAGTATAACTGAAGTAAGAGGTGCACTCACTATGTATATCTGCAGTTAGAGTAGAACTCACTGGGTATAACTGAAGTAAGAGGTGCTCTCACTGGGTATATGTGAAGTAAGAGTTGAATTCACTGGGTATAGCTGAAGTAAGAGGATAACTCACTTGGTATATGTGAAGTAAGAGATACATTCCCTGGCCATATCTGCAGTAAGAGCGGCACTCAATGTGTATGTCTGCAGTAAGAGGTGCACTCACTTGGTATGTCTGCCGTAAGAGAAGAACTCAATGGGTATGCCTGCAGTAAGAAATGCATTCACTTGGTATATCTAAAGTAAGGAGAGCACCTACTGGATATATCCGCAGTAAGAGGAGCACTCACTAAGTCTGAGACAATTTATTGAAACATAATGTCACTGGCCTGTGTCAATGTTGTGGCTCTTAGACAAGAGTATATATTATATACATTAGAAGATTACTTGATAGACAACACTGAATACAGGCTCTGTGACTGACTGCTTGGTTACCTTTCTGGACAAGTAAGCAGACCTCACACTTTTTTTGGGTATTCCAAATTCCTCTCTGTGTTACACTATAAGTCAGCCTCTGACACATCCCTGCTATACATGATTGTGCTAACATAGTTCACAGCTGTCAGAATGTCACACATTCATAAAATAAGGCTGCAACAGGAAATAACAGAAGTTTGCACCTACAGTTAGATATGTAAGTCATGAAATGGAAGTTAAAACTGATACCATAAATGTCAGCTTAAAACTGATGCCATAAATGTCAGCTTTTTTAGAATACGTAATTATAAATAGTATCCAAGGCAGATGTACAAATATTAAGTGGGGTAAATCTACAGCAAACTAATTGCACCATAGGAGATAAATAAAAAAAAACTCCCATTGATTTAAATAGGGCTATAGCTATAGCCCCTTGATTACTGGGGAGGTGAAGCAATGCTCTGGTGAGCTCTGTAGCATTCAGAGAGTTAAAAGCCCCAATAGGGATTTGGTGAATTTTTATTGGATAGCTATGGTGGAGTTTGATTCCTCCAGAATTACACTAGATCTTATTCATACTTTAACCTTAGTGTTTATTTTTATTATAAACCAGAGGTAAGCAACCTTTGGCACTCCAGCTGTTGGGGACTACAAATCCCATCATCCCCAAGCAGCCGTATAAACTATTTCAGTGACACCAATCTGTATAATATAAAGTGCTAGGCTGCGAAGCTCCCTGGGTGCGTAACTGCACATGCGCAGTAGGGACTGCCAGAACAATGCATTCATGTGCAGTAGGGACTGCCGGAACAATGCATTCATGTGCAGTAGGGACTGCCAGAACAATGCAGTCATGTGCAGTAGAGACTGCCAGAACAATGCAGTCATGCGCAGTAGGGACTGCCAGAACAATGCAGTCATGTGCAGTAGGGACTGCCAGAACAATGCAGTCATGTGCAGTAGAGACTGCCAGAACAATGCAGTCATGCGCAGTAGGGACTGCCAGAACAATGCAGTCATGTGCAGTAGGGACTGTCAGAACAATGCAGTCATGCACAGTAGGGACTGCCAGAACAATGCAGTCATGCGCAGTAGGGACTGCCAGAACAATGCAGTCATGTGCAGTAGGGACTGCCAGAACAATGCAGTCATGCGCAGTAGGGACTGCCAGAACAATGCAGTCATGTGCAGTAGGGACTGCCAGAACAATGCAGTCATGCGCAGTAGGGACTGCCAGAACAATGCAGTCATGTGCAGTAGGGACTGCCAGAACAATGCAGTCATGTGCAGTAGGGACTGCCAGAACAATGCAGTCATGTGCAGTAGGGACTGCCAGAACAATGCAGTCATGCGCAGTAGGGACTGCCAGAACAATGCAGTCATGCGCAGTAGAGACTGCCAGAACAATGCAGTCATGCGCAGTAGGGACTGCCAGAACAATGCAGTCATGTGCAGTAGGGACTGCCAGAACAATGCAGTCATGCGCAGTAGGGACTGCCAGAACAATGCAGTCATGTGCAGTAGGGACTGCCAGAACAATGCAGTCATGCGCAGTAGAGACTGCCAGAACAATGCAGTCATGTGCAGTAGAGACTGCCAGAACAATGCAGTCATGCGCAGTAGGGACTGCCAGAACAATGCAGTCATGCGCAGTAGAGACTGCCAGAACAATGCAGTCATGCGCAGTAGGGACTGCCAGAACAATGCAGTCATGTGCAGTAGGGACTGCCAGAACAATGCAGTCATGTGCAGTAGGGACTGCCAGAACAATGCAGTCATGTGCAGTAGGGACTGCCAGAACAATGCAGTCATGTGCAGTAGAGACTGCCAGAACAATGCAGTCATGTGCAGTAGGGACTGCCAGAACAATGCAGTCATGCGCAGTAGGGACAGCCAGAACAATGCAGTCATGCGCAGTAGAGACAGCCAGAACAATGCAGTCATGCGCAGTAGGGACTGCCAGAACAATGCAGTCATGTGCAGTAGGGACAGCCAGAACAATGCAGTCATGTGCAGTAGGGACTGCCAGAACAATGCAGTCATGTGCAGTAGGGACTGCCAGAACAATGCAGTCATGTGCAGTAGGGACTGCCAGAACAATGCAGTCATGTGCAGTAGAGACTGCCAGAACAATGCAGTCATGCGCAGTAGAGACAGCCAGAACAATGCAGTCATGCGCAGTAGAGACAGCCAGAACAATGCAGTCATGCGCAGTAGAGACAGCCAGAACAATGCAGTCATGTGCAGTAGGGACTGCCAGAACAATGCAGTCATGTGCAGTAGGGACTGCCAGAACAATGCAGTCATGTGCAGTAGGGACTGCCAGAACAATGCAGTCATGTGCAGTAGAGACTGCCAGAACAATGCAGTCATGCGCAGTAGAGACAGCCAGAACAATGCAGTCATGCGCAGTAGAGACAGCCAGAACAATGCAGTCATGCGCAGTAGGGACTGCCAGAACAATGCAGTCATGCGCAGTAGAGACAGCCAGAACAATGCAGTCATGCGCAGTAGGGACTGCCAGAACAATGCAGTCATGCGCAGTAGAGACTGCCAGAATGATGCAGTCATGCGCAGTAGGGACCGCCAGAACAATGCAGTCATGCGCAGTAGAGACTGCCAGAACAATGCAGTCATGCGCAGTAGGGACTGCCAGAACAATGCAGTCATGCGCAGTAGAGACTGCCAGAATGATGCAGTCATGCGCAGTAGGGACTGCCAGAACAATGCAGTCATGCGCAGTAGGGACTGCCAGAACAATGCAGTCATGTGCAGTAGAGACTGCCAGAACAATGCAGTCATGCGCAGTAGGGACTGCCAGAACAATGCAGTCATGCGCAGTAGAGACTGCCAGAACAATGCAGTCATGTGCAGTAGAGACTGCCAGAACAATGCAGTCATGCGCAGTAGGGACTGCCAGAACAATGCAGTCATGCGCAGTAGGGACTGCCAGAACAATGCAGTCATGCGCAGTAGAGACAGCCAGAACAATGCAGTCATGCGCAGTAGAGACTGCCAGAACAATGCAGTCATGCGCAGTAGGGACCGCCAGAACAATGCAGTCATGCGCAGTAGAGACAGCCAGAACAATGCAGTCATGCGCAGTAGGGACCGCCAGAACAATGCAGTCATGCGCAGTAGGGACTGGCCAAAAGCGCAGATCCGGAGCGGGGAGCTCCGAACAGCTCACAGCTCCACAAGTGTACGCAGCTCTTTATAATTTAAGGCTTTAGACAATACAGGGTTACAAGTGCTTTGTAGAGTGAAACACTAGATGTGAGGTCCCTGCCTGAAAGCTTACAGTCTAAAGTGGTAACGGGAGACAGAGCACATTTTGTAAGATATCCGGCAGCTGATAGGCAGCCATTAGAGAGATTTGAGGAGGAGTGTGGAAGGGACAAACCTTGTTGACAAGAGAGTAATTTGTGCTGCAGCATTCTGTATGGATTGAAGTGGATGGAGTTGGGAGGCAGGAATGCCAGACAGAAGAAGGTTGCAGTAGTCTATGCAGGAGAGGATGAATGATTGTATAAGAATTTTAGCTGTCGAGGAACAAAGGAAGGGACAGATTTTAGCTATGTCACACAAGAGAAAGTGACAGGATTTAGTGATGGCGTTAATATGAGGAAAGAATGAGAGAGAAGAGTCAATTATCCCTACTAGACACCGTGCTTCTGATACTGGATTTATGGTAGTGGCATTTACAGTCACCTGGAAGGGTGCTACTGGGCCATGCCTAGGTGGTATGAGGATTAGCTAATTTTTAGACAAATGAGCTTGAGGTGCCTATGAGTCATCCAGTCTGAGATAGCCAAAAGGTAATCTGTGACATTAGATTGAATATCAGAAGTTGAATGAGGTGCAGATAAATAAATCTGGGTGTCATCTGCATATAAGTGATATTTGAGACCAAACAAGTTAATAAGTTCAGCAAGTGTTATTGTGTAAAGAGAGAACAGAAGATGTCCTAGAACAGAACCTTGACGAACACCAACACAAAGGTGGACGGGAGAGGATGAAGAGGTGGCAGAGGAGACACTGAAGGATCGGTTATATAATTCTCGTTTCTCTGCGTTATCAGTCAAATTCAGCTTGACAGACATTTGTCTTTTTTCAACTTAATTTACTATGTTACTAATTTGTAACAGTGTGAAATGGGGAGTGTGTGCAGAATCGTGTGAGCATGTATGAGAGTCTGTGTAAGAGTGTGCTTGCCTGAGGAGTGTATCTGTGTATGTAAGTGAACATGTGTCCTTTGTAAGACAAAGTGTACAAGATAATGTGAATCTGTTGAGTGTTTGTGTATTTGTGTGTGAGTATATACAGTTAGGGAAAAAATTATTTGATTCCCTGCTGATTTTGTACGTTTGCCCACTGACAAAGAAAGTATCAGTCTATAATTTTAATGTTAGGTTTATTTGAACAGTGGCATAATAACAGCAAAAATCCAGAAAAACGCATTTCAAAACAGTTATAAATTGATTTGCATTTTACTGAGAGAAATAAGTATTTGACCTCTTTGCAAAACCCTTGTTGGCAATCATAGAGGTCAGACGTTTCTTGTAGTTGGCCACCAGATTTTCACACATTTTGTCCCATTCCTTGTTGCAGATCCTCTCCAAGTCATTAAGGTTTTGAGGCTGATGTTTGGCAACTCGAACCTTCAGCTCCCTCCACAGATTTTTTATGGGATTAAGGTCTAGAGACTGGCTAGGCCACTTCAGGACCATAATGAGTTTCTTCGTGAGCCACTTCTTTGTTGCCTTGGCCCTGTGTTTTGGGTCATTGTCATGCAGGAATACCCATCCACAAGCCATTTTCAATGCCCTGGCTGAGGGAAGGAGGTTCTCACCCAAAGTTTGACGGTACTTAGCCCCGTCCATCGTCCCTTTGATGCATAATGTTTCCACCTCCATGTTTGACAGAGGGGATGGTGTTCTTGGGGTCATAGGCAGCATTTCTCCTCCTTCAAACACGGCGAGTTGAGTTGATGCCAAAGAGCTCGATTTTGGTCTCATCTGACCACAACACTTTCACCCAATTCTCCTCTGAATCATTCAGATGTTCATTGGCAAACTTTAGATGGGCCTGTACATGTGCTTTCTTGAGCTGGGGGACCTCGTGGGAGCTGCAGGATTTCAGTCCTTCACGGTGTAGTGTGTTACTAATTGTTTTCTTGGTGACTATGGTCCCAGATGCCTTGAGATCATTGACAAAATCCTCCTGCGTAGTTCTGGGCTGATTTTTCACCATTTTCATGATCATTGAAACTCCGTGAGGTGAGATCTTGCATGGAGCCCCAGACCAAGGGAGATTGACAGTTATTTTATGTTTCTTCCATTTGCGAATAATCACACCAACTGTTGTCACCTTCTCACCAAGCTGTTTGGCGATAGTCTTGTAGCCCATTCCAGCCTTGTGTAGGTTTACAATCTTGTCCCTGACATCCTTGGACAGCTCTTTGGTCTTGGCCATGGTGGAGAGTTTGGAATCCGATTGATTGCTTCTGTGGACAGGTATCTCTTATTCAGGTAACAAGCTGAGATTAGAAGCACTCCCTTTAAGAAAATGCTCTTAATCTCAGCTTGTTACCTGTATAAAAGACACCTGGGAGCCAAAAATCTTGCTGATAGGGGGTCAAATATTTATTTCACTCAGTAAAATGCAAATCAATTTATAACTTTTTTGAAATGGGTTTTTCAGGATTTTTTTGTTGTTATTCTGTCTCTCACTGTTCAAATAAACCTACCATTAAAATTATGGACTGATCATTTCTTTGTCAGTGGGCAAACGTACAAAATCAGCAGGGGATCAAATAATTTATTCCATCACTGTATGTGTCTGTGCAAAAATGTATGTCTGTGTTCTAATAACAGTGTCTGCCATATTCCATTGATTAGATGGGGTTCAATATAGTTCGGGGTTCAATATAGTTCACCTGAGTGTTGGGGTGCTTATGAATATTTATGATACTACAGGTATAATTGACAATGAAAATGTTGAGAAACAGTTCTCTATATGACCTTTCCTAACGAAAGTGCATAAATTAGACACGGTACATGCACTGAAAAAGTATACATCTCCCTGGTATCAAAAGGTTAACGTTTAAATCATTTTAGCCTTTATTTTTATTTTGTTAAAGGGATAATAATGTTTCACAATAAATGCAGCTCCAATTAATCTTCATAATATTTGGGCCATGGAGAGTTTTATTTCAATACTGTCAGATCTGTAGTTCAAGAGTAATTGAATGATAAAGTATCCCCCTCCCTCCCCTTTTACTGATGTAACGCTGCTCACCTCAGAGCAACAAGACTGTCCAGATGGATCGCAGAAAGGGACAATCTTCAGCGAGCATAAGGAAAAACCTGATAAACCTGTCAAGGGGGGCAGGGTTTTCATTGTTCTCACAGTAAGAAGATTGTCCCTTGCTGTGAGCTGTCTGGTCTTAAGAACAGATTCTGATAGGAGATGTCTTACACTAGGTAAAAAGGGGTGGGAGGGGATAGTTTATCATACAATTACTCTTGAACTACAACTCTGACAGTACTGAAATAACACTCTCCATGGCCCAAATACTATGAAGATTAATTGGAGCTGCTTTTATTGTGAAACATTACTATCCCTTTAAATACACAAATGTGTTGTCAAATTTTTGTTTAGAAAATGTACTTCAAGAGACTGGGTAAAATAAAAGTAATAACATTTCTGTAAGCTTGCCAATTATTTATCATTTAATTCTATCATGGAGATCTTCCAGAGAACACCTACTGGGATTGGCAGATGATTCTGCATCTACAAGCTTAATGTTTAATATCAAGTTGATGAATCAACCAAACAATAGCAAAATTTCTGGATTGGATATTCTTTGTTGATTATAATATCTTAATCCACAGGGGAAGCAAACAGAACTAACAGAGAAATCTAAAGTAATGGCATTGCATGTGTTTATTCCAGTGTGTGTAGAATGTCCACCCAGATGTGGATCAGATTCAGTTATTAATTCCAGAAGTTCAAAATGGCCTCAGAATAGAGTTCATTCCTTGTATTTATTCATTATTCCTCCCCACCTTTTTGTCTTAGGTTTTCCTAGTTTTGAGTTATATCATGGGTGTACAAACAAGGGATGTATAAAGTTTAGGATTTAGGAATATGGCTTCCTGAGCATAGGTGGTTAATCCAAATGACTGAGCCACTCAGCATAGGTTAATCACAGAGTTCATTAATCCTAGCCTGTGTACAACCATTGAGGACTGGTATGGACACCACTACACTCTTTCTTGTTTCCCAGAAACCCCTCTATTGTACTTTATTGCTCTCTGAGGGGCATAAGCACCCAGATAATAGGAAATTGTAAATGTTTTTACATGGGAGAGTAACTAAAGGGGGTGCAGTTGTGCCAAGGCCCAGCACCCAAGGAGGCTATATCTGCCCCAGGGACCAATAGGCTCTAGTTTTGCCTCTGTGAAAATATTTTTGTGATAGGGGCCTAGAAATGTTTGCACTGGCCCTCCAGTGACTAGTTACAGCACTGCCTGTACATATGTCTATACCAAAAGTGGGAAAACTGCATCCTTCGACGGCAGACTGAGGATAATGGGAGTTATAGTCCTGGAAAATCAGGAAAACTGCCATGCTCTGGGAGAGGAAATGTTTTTTTTTTTTATGAAGAATTGCTCAAAACAAATTCTAGGTATTGTTAGTGCTGGGACAAGCCGATTGCAGAAAATAACAAATACTTAAAGACAAGGGCACTGCTCAGAGGCAAACTCAGGATTTTCATAGAAGGGTTTTCAAAAAATAAAAATATTATAATTTTCGCACAGTTATTTACCCAGAACCAATTGCTGTTGATTTTGCATAAGGCAGCACTGTGCAACTTACATTCATCCAGTTGTTTTTGGAATGAAATTCACACCACCCTCAGTTGACCAGCTGTGGATTATGGGAATTGTAGTTATAGGAATTGTAGTAGTCCAACAATAGCTGAAGGGAGAGAGAGAAACAGCTGTTAGCTGTATGTTGGACACTTAACTAGCTAAGTCCTGTTGGATCAAGGAAAATCCACCTTAGGGGAGAGTGTCACCTCTGACAAGCAGGGGAGACCACTTGACTTGAACATCTTTATATGTGCTCTCTCATTAAGTGTCCTCAGGGAGGTTTTTGCAATTTACTGAAACAGAGAATGCAATTTTATGTTTGCATGTCCTTCCTAGCAAGTTTATCTATTTGTTTATGACCTAAGTTTATGCATGAGTGTAACATTCATGGTACTAAAGCTGCATGCTCACTGTCAGGAAAAGGGTTGTGTTGTGCAAGTACAAAAACTATAACAGATTCAAAATTCAAGCTTTATCCTGGATATCAGGTTTGGATGAAGCTCTAGGATTTGGTCCACTTAATCAGTTGTGCCTACGTTTTGGCCTAGATTATATTGTAGTTGATACATTTATCATATGTTTTATCTGTTTCCTCATAAACTTTATTGGAATCTGTTAGATAAAAGCAGTGATCATACTTAGCAACTGCAATATAATCTATAGAAATTGTTGGTTGAACCCCAGCTATGCTGTAGTAGGGCACAGTCTCCAGACATATTTCTTGTATGACCCTTTGTACTAAGGTTTAGACCTAATCACTCACTCCCAGTCAAAACTGAACCTGCTGATTTGAGAGAAGATACATCATACACACACACACATGTTTCTGATTGGAGATAGGTACTTTGTATAGTCAGATGTTAACTAGAAACAAAGGGAAGTGCTTCCATACAGAAAAAGAAAACAAAAACAAAGAAAGTAATGTAATTCTACACAACACTGTTAGCTAAATATGAACGCAGCCAGTTGTATCTTGCTGGAAAATGTATCACATCCTTCTCTGATTCCTGCCCTATATGGGAAGATACCCTTATATAGAACTATATAAAAAATAAGTAAAGTAAAAAGTTTAAAACAGTAAAAAATAAAATAAAGAGAAGGGACACACACACAAACAAACAGGACAGAAGAATGAAAGAGTGGACACAGAGAAGAAATCCAAATACAGATTTACCTTCGAAATTTTAAAAACATGAAAAACATTTCCATTGATCAATTGTTTTATACAACCCTTTAGGCCACAGAGCAGTGGATCTCAACCAGGGTGTCATGGTTTGGTGTGTCCTGGGCACAAGCTTAAAGTGCCACTATTTTTCTGCGATAGCTTTGACAAAAATGAATATTTTGTTCCAAATGTTATCTGTCACTCCTCCTTACCTGCGGCCACACCTTCTTCACCTTCTCATTGGATAGCTCTGCTTTAACTACCTGCTTGGCGTCCAGTTCCTCGCTCGATTTTCATGCTGTGTACCTTAGAGTCACAGCTCCTGATCTTTGTGTATTCTGATTTACTGTGTACCATACTTGGCGTCTCCTGACCTTGTTATCTGTCTTCTGATTCTGATTATCTGATCCTTCCAACTATGAACCGGCTTCCTCTGCGACTCCAGTTCTGTCTGACCTCAATGTACCTTTGCCACCTGTCTGGTTCCGACATTGGCCCGTCCTTGACTACTCTCCATCTTCAATTTTTAACCTCTCTCCTGCTGGCGTCCAGAAAACAACTGGTTACCGTCCAGCCTCTGCTAGCTATAGTCTCCCTAGCCAGTTGAGGACTCAACCTGCAGCTCTTCCAACTTTTCCTCTCAGATTTAATCAAGGGTGTTGTTGTCGGTAGCTCCAATGACCACCTCCGGTCCTCCAGATAGTCGAGTGTGTGGATTGTCAATAGTCTACAACCCCCGTCTCCTGCCTGATCGACTTTCAAGGGCGTTGTTGGTCAGAGCCTTATGACCATGAACTCCGGGCTTTCCAATTTGTTGAGGGCAGTGGTTGTCAATACTATCCGACTTCTCTACTTGAGTTCAGGCTTACACCTCACTGTCCCAGTAGTTGGACACAATTGACTCTTTCTGACTGAAGTTATCTTCGACCTTCACTGAGGTTCCGTATCTGACTTCCATCTGTCTAATCGTTCCCATTTAGTAGTACCTAAGAACTGACCTCTTGTATCCTGGAGCCTACCCCTACTTGTGGAACTTGGAGAAGGACTCTCTATCCAGCTTCCCTATTAGTGGTTATCCTACTGATCCCTCACAGAGACTTAACAGCATCTTTATGGAAATTGTTTTGCACAATATGTTAGTTTTTGTCATTCGATTGTGAGACCTAAGAATAACTTTATAGTTATGTACGTTTCACTTCAATACGTCCATGACAAATGACCTATAACATTTTAAGGGTTCCTTGAAAATTCCAGATTGTGTGTTAGGGGGTGTCTTTAGCAAAAAATATTAAGAACCACTTACATAGATTTACACTCATACGTATAAACCTTGTGTCCTTCTCGGATCATGTTCTTTCGATAACAATTCCTCATGTATGTTGCTTAACCCATCGAGGGCCAGAGGGGTATCCAATGCATTGGATACCCCCTGGCACGCAAAGTTTTAACCAACTCCAGCTCATACCATTCAATACCTGTAGTTTGTCCTCTATGAAGTGCAATAAAATTTCTAGGCAAATTCTGATTCATTACACATTTCTCTGTGTAACGCAAGTGTTCCAGTAAGAGAACACTCACAGCCCTAATAACACTGTTCACATATGGTAGCTCACAAGGATAGTAAAGGCCTTATGCACAAAACAACACGACTAATTTTGAAGTAAACCAACTACAGGGGACAAATTAAAAAAGCTCTAAATTCCCATTGATTTAAATGGGTATTTTACATTCTTGAAATTTACAGAGGTTTCGAGTGCAAAGTAACACAATCGAGACTTCTCTAGCCTTCAAGGGGTAGCCCATTTACAGCAATAAAAATGTAAGGTGTAAAGCAAGGTGTTGGAGACCTCTGTAGCCTATATAGTACAGAGACTTCTGTAGCATATACAGTGCAGCTCTCTGTAGCATATACGGTGCAGCTCTCTGTAGCATATACAGTGCAGCTGTTTGCTCCAAAATAACTTCAGTTCTCCTAATACACCAGCTTCCTTGTAAGAAAAAAATGGGTACGGCATACTGATTAGTTGAGTTAGAAAAAGTCACATCAGGACACTTACATTCAACATCCAGGTGGATATCTTTAACTAGGCTTCAGACAAATGTTCTCCCAACTGCCCCCCCTTCCCTGTGTCCCACTTCCTGTTAATGTTTTTTATTTAGAAAAAAGACATAAATGTATTCAGGATCCCATCATATTGTGACATAAAATTCCCAGAAGGCAGACATGGGGGAACAGGGATTGGTAATTCACATTTAATAACGTTTGTAAACGAGGGAAGAATGTAAAATGAAACACCAAGCTTTTTATAGTGGCACAAAATAAATGACTAAATACAATTAGGTTACTCCCTGGGTTATTGAATTTTTTTAATGGGCAAGTGAAACAAATTAAAAAAAAGGTTTTACAAGTCCAAAAATATTGCAACTCTTTCATACTTTTTTTCTTTCATTTCAATGGAAAAATCAGGGGGGAGAAAAACAAAAAAATCTGAATCTGTAAAAACATAACGATAATAAGGAAAAAATGGCTATACCCCTCTTATTACATTTAATAAGTAATAAATGTTTCACTTATACATTTCCAGATGAATATTTGAATTCAGATCTACATTGTGATGCATTTGAAGAAATATAATAATTTCAGCTCTATTTTCTCAAGCCTTATACTTAAAGAGAACCTGTCTCCTTTCCAAATCCTCACCTCAGTGGGAGCGTCCATCTTGAAAGAATTTGCATTATTATCCTTTCCGACTAATTTGTTTACTACTCTGGTGGAAACTGATAGTTAGCAGCAGCCTAAGGCTCCTTTCACACAGGTGCCACCAAAGCAGTGAAGCTGCATTGATTATGTCGCTCATGAAGAATGGTAACATGCTGAACTATAGTGCCTTTCACATGGGTGACTTGTGTAGATGCACCAAAGTTCAGCAACTGAAACTTTACTATATTCCATCAGGAATGCAGTAAAGTTGTAGTAAGAAACATCTACACACCAGCCTACAGGGCTACCTAAAGATATTTCACACAATTGTTAAGGGAGGTTGTGATGAGAGGGTAACACTTTTGTGTGTCAGCCAGATGTGAGTTAAACAACATTGGCAACATGACTGTGGCAGTGTGCTACAACAGTTCTGTCTCTGCAACAGTTCTGTCTCACCAATGTGAAAGAGCCCTAAGAAGGTGCAGAGAGGATATTATGCAGGCTTTATCACAGGTCAGCGAACAATAACTAAACCAAAGTTGTCTAAAACCAAACAACTGACTGAAAAAAAAATTACAAAGTATTAGCAGTTTAAATAATACTTTTAGTGAGAACAAAAGCTATGTAGGTGATAGAACCATTTTAAGAATGGGGGTATAATTACAGAGGGTACAGAGGGTACAGTTGTGTCCATCATCCAAGGGGACCTGCAATGGAAACTTCTCTAGAATTCAAGAGTTAAAATCCTCCTTTAAATCAATGGGAAATGTACATATATTCACTATGGAACAAATGGTTTGTCCCAGAATTATCTTTTGAACATTGGGCTTTTTGAGCACCAGAGAGGAGTTCAACTCATTGCAAAGCAAGGTGAGCATGTCAGCATGTGGATCATCATGAATGATGATATACCAGATTGCTAGTGCTGCAAACAAACTGCTTTTCCTTTCTGTTTTTCCCAGTCACAAAATCGCTTTCTGAGATCCTTTGATAAGGAAATGCACCTTGGGTCTGTGTCAGAGCATGGCTAAAACTTGCTCCTGGACCTTAAGTAAGGAGTGTGTCAGTGCATGTTATTCAGATTGTTTCATACCATATGTGTGTGAGCTTGAGTGGGGGGCCAGGGCCCAGTAGGTTCAAGTTAAATGGACAGTAATGTCCCATAAAAAATTCTTCTACTTTTGTAGATGCTAAAAAAATAAACCACAAATCCCATCTCTCAAAATGCTATGGTTTGAGAGATATTCGCACTGAAAGTTCCCCCCCTTCCTCCCCTTCTCCTGATGTCAGCTGTAAAGCTGACAGCAGGAGATTCAAGTCAGCCGACTAGAGGAGGCTCTTCAGCAGAGCTGAAATTGCTTTATTTAAAAATAATTACTTCATTGGAACGGTCTACAAATTGTGTTTGCAAACCAGGCACACTTTGTAGACCTTTCCAATTAAGTAATTATTTTGAAATAACGCAATTTCAGCTCTGCTACACCATCCTATGGGACCAGAGCTGTCTATAGGGTGGTGTAACAACAGCACCACTGTACAATTTCAGGTCACTGTGATATTGCACCTAAAATATTTAAGTTTGAGATATAATAACTTTTGAATAATACACCTTCCAGCAGTGGGAGTACCCTTGTTTTACTCAGGGGGATGAACTCTACAACATATTTTTTTTTTACATTTTACGTATTACTATCCCTTTAAATATTATGCTAATTAAAGGGTTAGTAATGTTTAATTTGGATTTCAGCTAGGATCATTCCTTAAAATGTGTATGATTGCTCCATTACGTTTGTAATGCCAAAGCAATATTTTCTCTGATATCATAAATTCTCCCCCTAGCACCACTTATGCTGACATAATTCTTCTTGAAGGAGAACTGAAGGAGGTTCGCATCAAGGGACAATCTTCATTCAGCATAAGGAAAATCCTGCCCTCCTTCATCAAGGAAAGCAGGGTTTTCTTATACTGGATGAAGGATGATTGTTCCACGTTGCGATCTGTCCGGTCAAGCAACCAGACGTAGATCTGATGGGAGGTGGCTTCTTATACTGTAAAAGGGCATGAGGAAATATAGAGCTTTCGGCATGATCAACATAATGGATCGATAGTACACATTATAAGGAATGATCCTAGCTGAAGTCTAAATTAAACATGTCATAGGGATAGGGTATGATCCATCAATAAAACAGACACATCCATTGGTGGGGATAACAGACCAGAGCTTTATTTAACATTTTATTCACATTATATTATTTTCCTTATCCAAACACCACAATAACAATGAACAGTAACCAATACTCTTTAATTAAACTGACAGTCCTTTCCAATCCATTTCCCTTGAAACCAAGCATGGCCAAATTGTACGGGCTCATGCTAAAATTCCCACACTTCCACACTACCGTTGATCCCAACATTCCTCAGCACTTACAGCTGATTCCCCCATTTTCAGCACTTACAGCTGATTCCACCATTTTCAGCACTTACAGCTGATTCCACCATTTTCAGCACTTACAGCTGATTCCCAATGAATTACCCCATTGGCCATCCACTCTAGGTCCAATAGGTAACGTCACCTCCCACGACCTAAGTCCGGGGCAAACTCTCAAAGGGCTTCCGCCCGAGGATAAAATCCCTTAACTTACCACCTCATTTATCAATCTCTGAAAACCATGCAAGGACTATCCGCCAAGCAGAAAACACAACCACACCTGCAAAAAAAGGGGGCGGGAGGGCGGGACGCTTCCTCTGTCCTTTCTTCTTTCACACAACAGCTCACTTCCTGTCTCTAGCACCTTTTAAGCCCTTTCCCTCTTGCTCCTCCCCTAACACACACACACTTCCTTCCTGAATCAACCCTCCCCATGACATGCTTCCCCTCCATTAACCTGCGGTCCACTCCGGGGAATTTCTTGTCATAGGGATAGGGTATGATCCATCAATAAAACAGACACATCCATTGGTGGGGATAACAGACCAGAGCTTTATTTAACATTTTATTCACATTATATTATTTTCCTTATCCAAACACCACAATAACAATGAACAGTAACCAATACTCTTTAATTAAACTGACAGTCCTTTCCAATCCATTTCCCTTGAAACCAAGCATGGCCAAATTGTACGGGCTCATGCTAAAATTCCCACACTTCCACACTACCGTTGATCCCAACATTCCTCAGCACTTACAGCTGATTCCCCCATTTTCAGCACTTACAGCTGATTCCACCATTTTCAGCACTTACAGCTGATTCCACCATTTTCAGCACTTACAGCTGATTCCCAATGAATTACCCCATTGGCCATCCACTCTAGGTCCAATAGGTAACGTCACCTCCCGCGACCTAAGTCCGGGGCAAACTCTCAAAGGGCTTCCGCCCGAGGATAAAATCCCTTAACTTACCACCTCATTTATCAATCTCTGAAAACCATGCAAGGACTATCCGCCACAAGGCTCAACTGTCAATCCCTTGACCAGTTGGGCCCCCGCCACCAGGCCAGACTGGCAACCCCAGGACCAGCTGGCCCCCCACACCCCAGATGCCAATGCCTGTATCCCCACCACGAAAATCACCACATGTACGCCCAAAAAGGGGGGGGAGTCACCCCCAACCACTGCCAAAGAACTGAACCACCAGGCAATCCACTAGAAGCAAAAAAAGAACCAACCACTCCCCAACCGACATGCACCGAACACAGACCAGCCGCCAGTCCCGAACAGCACACCAAGATCACACAATCAAAAACCCCAAAACCACCACAAAAAGCACCCCCAACAACTCCCCAAACCCCAAGGCAACCAACCCCAGGCCACACACCAAACGAACAGCAGAAGGGCCAGATCCAACCCCCACGCACACACCGAAGCAGGCCCAACCCCACAAAACCTAGGTACCACCCGATTCATTAACCCAAGCCCGAGCACCACGACATCCAAGCTCCCACACACCGCATACTGAACTCCCCCAAAACATACCACCAAACAGCCAGGAGTCACAGGAGACGCCAGAAGGGAGCAGAAAACACAAGAAGGCAACACTCACGCAGACACTCGCAGTTGCCAAGCACCCCCCAAGCCAACCCGACACAGGGCAGGAGGCACTGGCAGAACTCAAAGGGCAAGCACCAGCAAATAACAAAAACCCCCAGCAGATGGACCCAACCAGCCCAAGCCCACAGGAAAAAACACCAGAAAACAACCAGGCTGAACACACCCGCATCCACCCATACATACCCCACACCTCCACACCGAACGATACTCAGACAAACCCGTACACCCAAACCAGTACGGAAAAACAGAAACCCATACACCCCTTACCAACCCACACAACAAAACTGAGACGATAAAACCACCCACCAACAGCCACGGAGCCCGTACAGACTGTAACGAGACAGAACAAAACATCCCATATGCACGCCCAGCAAACATCAGCCACCCTAAACAAAAAAACACCACCACCACAACACGGAAGCCACAACACCCGAACCACTAAGCCCATTCGCTCCACCACCCCTAGCAAAAAACCCGAGGAACCCATGCCACAAAACCACCAGGCCGGCCCCATGCAGTGTCCGTACCCACGGCCAACCGCAGCAGGACAAAGGAAAAGCAACACCACACACCATCCGGAATCCCCTCCACCACAGATCCCACCGCGCAAGGACATGCAGCAACATCCCGCAGCCCACACTGTGGACAACCATTACACAGACCACCAACACGCACACAGCCACATCCATCCCTGATACCCACCTACAGGGCCCGCACAACTATCACGGAAGAAACACCACCATCCTGAGGAATCGATGACCAGAGGCACAGGAAGACCGAACCGCCATGCGGGCCACATGCGGCGTCCCCATAACAAACCACCCTGCCGAGGATGTCCCCACAAGCAGTGGGACACCGGAACACGGACCCCCACAGCAACCCGGAAAGCCCAGTCCCCCAACTGGCCGCACCATCTGCAGCTTCCACCACCCGCAGCGGGACTGTAGAATACCACCCTACAGCAGCATTGCAGCAAGTCAGCAACACCACAGAGTGCCCAGGCACACGACAGGCCACGTCCCGGCCCGCAGATGATAGCTTCTGACCCCGAAGGATGTCATCCCGAAAGACCCCACACTCCGCCACATCACCAGGGGCACCTCCTCACCACAACCCCCCTGCACAGCAGCAGAAGGAGACAGGGGGATGGGAAACAACTGAAACACTCCACCAGCAAGACCTCACCAAAGGACCCCCGGGCATATCATCGAACCGCCACCTGTGAAAAGAAAATAGGGAGGGGACACCACTGGAAAACCACCCAGCCAACCGCCAATGGCGACAACACCACCAAGCCAAGGAACCACCTGTTGCCTAGAACAACCGCACAGTGGGAAGAATCAGGAACCCCCAAAGCCCTCCAGCAAGCCTGAAAAGCCCAGCTCGTCACCAGAGCAACTCCGCACGGACCCCGGGAAAACCAACCAAAGCTGCGGAAGTGCCCGTCCAAGGCCACCACCAACCCAGAGCCGAGTTCTGGACACCATTAAATCACAGATACATACCAATACCACACCGACTCATACACCAACCCCATAGATACGTACATACACACAGGTATCCACCCCTACACAGACACCCAGAAGTTTTTTTTTTTTTTTTTTTTTTTTTTTTTATTTGCATAAGACGCTGTAGGACACCACACACAACAGACACACACATCCACAAACCAACACATCCAGATACAGAAACAGACAGACGCATAGAAAGTAGACAAGACACACAAACATACAGTCACAGACTCACCAACAGAGGTTTGTATGTATCTACCGCCGCACCAGTCGTTGCTGTCGTTCTCCATCCAGGTATACACACACGGACACACACAAACACATGCACCCAAAACACACATGCACCCAAACATGCACACACGCATGCATCCAAACACGCAGGCACCCAAACACATCAACACACAAAACCCACCAGCACCCAAAACCCCCATGCACAGAAAGAACCACATGCACACAAGCACACGTGCACCCAAAACACACAAAAACACACTGTCACACAAAAAACACACGCGCACACAAAAACACACTCACACACTCGCACACAAAAAACACACGTGCACACAAAAACACGCGTGCACACAAAAACAAAAACACACACGTGCACACTAACACCCAACCACCGACATACAACCCCAAAAGACACATATAAGCACACATACATAACGACAAGCAGCCCCATATATACACTGAGACCTACAGAAACAGGCCAACCGATATAGCCACATACACACAACAAACAAGGATGTCTCCGTTGGCCTGCCGGTGGTGCTGGAGAGGTCGGGCGTAGGGTAGGAAACCCCACAAAGGAAGAAACCCCTAAAACTCCCGCGGCCAGGCCCAAAGAACAGCAAGAAAGAACAAAAAACACCCAGAACAGGGACGGAGAGGGAGGGGGAGAGAAAAACTGCAAAAGACAAAGACCCTCAAAACGAAGGAGACAGAAAGACCCCGATAAGTGCAACAGAGAAAACAGGCCGAGAGGGGCCAATCCCAGACTGTCCCAAAAAGATAGAAACATAAAGAAAACACAGGAGACAAACCAAAGAAAATTAGAGAAGGACAGAACGACAAACAAAAACAGCCAGAACCAGCAGCCGCACAAGAGAAGGGGAGGAAGGGGGGGGGGACACCAGAGTTGCTGTGAGATAGCCGATGAAGAAAAAGAAAACAGAGCGCTAAAGAAAGACATGCAAAGAGACCAGGACAAGGAAAGAGAGCGGGAGAAAGCAGCAAGCAGACACAGAGGAGAGCACGCCAAGCAAAAAGAGGAAAGAGAGGGGGTACAAACCCTAGCGACAGGAGGCCTGACACGCGGAGCCAGTAGGGCGACACTCAGGAGGAGACCCCCGGGGCGGGGTGTAGCAGCACAGCTGACCCAGACTAGGCCTGCGGAAGGCCCGAACCGCCACCGCGCAATCCCACAGAGATCCAAGGAGGAGGAAGGTCCAGAGCCGCTCCTCAAGGGCCGCACCACGAGGAAACCAACCGGGGCTTGCCAGGAACCAGGAAGGAAGAGGAATCCATAAGGGCCACGGAAGCCCGCCAGCAGGAAACCAGCCAGGATCTCCAAGCAGTCACCCCATCCGCAGCACAGGAACAGGGCACACAGGAACATCCCATCCAGGAGCTGGGAAACTTCATAAAGCAGTTTGTAGTGTTCCTCACTCGTGTGAAAAGTGCACAGAGTGCAGCCCAGTGTAAGCTGCACAAACAGATTTGTTGTTCTAAATTCCGCACAGGTGAAGAGAAGATGCTTTCTCAGGGGATCTCCCTCCTGGCCTGACTACTGTAGTTCATCAGTGTCTCAAGCGTATAAACACAGGCACAGCACTGTGAGCTGTAAACCAAGGTAGTGCAGCATGCCCTCCTTCTCCCTCTCCACTATCACGCTTCCTCTGTCCTTTCTTCTTTCACACAACAGATCACTTCCTGTCTCTAGCACCTTTTAAGCCCTTTCCCTCTTGCTCCTCCCCTAACACACACACACTTCCTTCCTGAATCAACCCTCCCCATGACATGCTTCCCCTCCATTAACCTGCGGTCCACTCCGGGGAATTTCTTTACTAACCCTTTAAGACATGCTATGCAGGAACTTTATGACCAGAGCCGGATCATCCATTATGGCAACCTAGGCTACTGCCCTGGGCCCAGGCAATATGAGGGGCCCTGCCTCCAGCTGAGTGGTCACAGATAGATGCCCTTCTTTTGCTGCTACTAACATCTTGTGTCAGATGCCATTTTTGTTGAAAGAGACAAGCATTATCCAGTTGCTGCCACTTCCATTAGAGCCAAAATGCTGGTACCAGCTAGCAACCTTCTGTGTCAGAAGCACTGGATCAAGGCATGTGGGGCCCTAAATTGGTACCTTGCCTAGGGCCCTATGGAGCCTTAATCCTCCTCTGTTTCTGACTTAAAGGGATAGTAATACTTTGTTTTAACTTTATTTTATTTTGTAGGCATTAAAAAAAACCATGAAGAATGATATAAGTCTTATCTCTCAAACCTTTATGGTTTATGAGATATTCACAAGCAAAGTTTCCCCTCCTGCCCCTTTTACCTAGTATAAGCCATCTCTTGGATGTGGAATGCAGTCCATAGACCAGACAGATAACAGCAGGGGACAATTTTCTTTCTATGAGAACAATGAAAGCCCTGCCTCCCTTGACAAGCTTTTCAGGTTTTTCCCTTATCTTAATTGAAGATTGTCCCTCTCTGCAGTCTACCTGGGCACCTCCCTTCTGCTCTGGCTGAACAGTGTGACATCAGTAAAAGGGGCGGGAGGGGGATACTTTATCATTGAATTACTCTGGAACTACAACTCTGACAGAATTGAAATAACACTCTCCAAAGTCCAAATACTATGATGATTAATTAGAGCTGCTTTTATTATGAAACATTATTATCCCTTTAACCTACGTTACGTCCCCTACTCACTGACACTGCTCGGAAATACATTGTTCATGTCAGGGAGTGAGAAAGGTATTGTAGGGCTAAGACAGAAGTTACTTTCATGCATGCCTTAATTGAAAAGCCTGTAAAGTGAAATAATGTGAATAATAAAATGTTTTCTAAATAAAAATGGCTTCTACAATATATATGTGATTTTGAGAGCCCTTTTAAATTCACTAAAGTTGTTTTTTTGTGACAATATCACTTTAAAAGGAACTATCTTGTTAAAATGAAAACTCAGATGTTGTGGACTTTGTATTCTGAATCCCATCAAAGGCTGAATTCTGTTTTTATGCATAGTAGTTATGGGTTTTATAAGTTTTATTTATTTAGAAAGTGTTTTACCAGGAAGCATGCATTGAGATTTCTCTTGTTTTAAAGTATATCTTGGAGAACATTTACAATGCAAAGTTACACATTTACACAAATTGAAACAGAAACAAAAATATATACACATATAAATAAATTAAAATAACATGTTAAAGGGATAGTAATACTTGCAGATTACTAATCCCCTTACTGTAGCTTTGTTAAAAATACACTTATTGCCCTCAGTGTCATCTCTCAAACAGTAAGGGTTTGAGAGATGATAGGGCTCAAAATTCCCCCCTCCCTCCCCCTTCCCTGACTGAACGCTGAACGCTGACTGCAGGGATATCCGGTATCACTTGCATCAGGTGGCTCTGCAGCATTGCCAAGATCGTGTTTATAAAAAAGAAATCTGTCACTAAAACGGTCTTCTACATGTGCTTGCAAACCAAGCACATGTAGAAGACCATTTCAGTGAAAGAATTATTTTTTATAAACGCAATCTCGGCTCAGCTGCAGAGCCGCCTGATGCACATAAGACTGTCGTACGACAGCTTCCCCTGCAGTCAGCGTTCAGTCAGGGAAGAGGGAGGGAGGGGGGAAGTTAGAGCGCTATCATCTCTCAAACCATAAGTGTTTGAAAGATGACACTGGGGGCAATAAGTTTCTTTTTAACAAAGCTACATTATGGGTATTAGTAATTTGCAAGTATTACTATCCCTTTAATGTTTATATACTGTCGCATTTTTTAAATACTGTTAGCTCTCTGGAACTTGCTCTTGGTAGGAATGGCTACGCAGAGATTAGCAGTAAGTTTATTTGTTCTAAATAATAGAAGAAGGAAACCCAAAATGCAGGCTAACCAAGTAACAGTACCTTAGAATGAGGCAGACGGAGTTCCAGGGGCAGGCCAACGTCAGGGCAGGCAGAGATGGGTCAACAATGATGAGGAAAGCCAAGGTCAAAATACTGGATAAGCTGAACTAGTAACTAGCTGACAATTGAATGCCAAGAAACATAGAGACGGGGTAAATATAGAGACTGAGGAAGCTCGACTGATGACATAGACGTGATGCCCGACGTGGTCACCTCATGAGTTGCATGTGCAAACTGAACAAGGAAGCGCAGGAATCAGTAGGTGAGTCTGGGAAGGGAGTAGAGCCCTGACAGTTACCCCACTCTTCAGACAACATCCAGGTATGACCAAGACCGGGATGGTCAGGGTATGCCTGCTGAAAAGACTACAGAGAAGATGGAGCATGGATGTTGTTGATGGGCTCCCAGTATTTATCCTCAGGACCACAGTCGTTCCAATGAACCAGGTAGTCAAGGAGACCCCGTTGGAGACTGGAGTCCAATATCTCCTACACCTCATATTATTCTGCTTCACCAGCAGTGACCAGGGGAGGTTGAGCATGCTCTCAATTGGGAAAGGGTCTAGGAACTCAGTTCAGATATGTGGAATATAGGATGGATCTTGTATGTGTCAGCTATCGATAAACGATAGGCAACAGGATTAATGACTTGAGTGACAGAAATGGGTCCCAGAAAGCAAGGTGCAAGATTCTTAGGGCAGGAAAGATGAATGTGGGAAGAAGTTAGCCACACTTTGTCACTGACCCGTAGATCAGGGCCTTTTAGCCGATGCTTATTGGCCTAATGTGTATAACTCCTTTGAGCGGACATCAAAATGTGGAGAGGGCCCCTCTGATATTGTTGCAACATCTGTATCCATTGATTGGCCTCTGGTACCGGGGTGTTTGGATGAAGCCCAGGTCATGCCGAAGCCTGAGGCATTGCATACCCCCTGGTGCTCAAAGGGTTAGAAACCAACCAGTAAACAATAATTCCCTCAGCTCTGTATCATTTAACATAGTCATATTCAGGGCCAGATTTAAATCTCAGGAGCTTGTAGGCACATAGTATCTACTATGGCAATAACAAAGAATACCTTGCAGTTTTAAAAGACTTTTGTGCCCTCATCACAGAAGTTTATTATCAACAACCTCCTCCAAAATGTTAGGTTATGTTTTCATAAGCTTTGGACAAACATGCTGAACTGCTTCATTTCAAGATGACAGACTTACCAAGCAAAACAGAGATTTTAGACAGGACCAGGAGTTGATCTTGTCAGACACTTTGTCCTGGTGGAGCATAGTGGGTTAAAATTTAAATCCCAAAATTAACTGAAATTCTGTTTAGGATGTGTTCAAATTACCTCATCCTTAAGACAAAGGAATACTCATGGACCTCTTTGGGGGAAAAATAACTGAGTGACAGTAATGGCAGATTGATGTTAAATTGGAGACGTGAAGTCTGGGATAGACACAGACTCCCTTATGGGAAAGCCTAGCAAAATTACTAGTTTATGGGGTCTCTGATACCCTATGATATCTCTTAATTATGACGAAGGCCATGCTATGTGCCACATGTAAAATTCTAATATAGTGTAATGGCGCCATATGTAGCATTTATATTGTCAATACTCATATTGGGTATTTTTCTTATATGATTAGCATAATATATAAGTGTCCAATCAGGTCTGACTGATGATGTCACAGTATAATGAGATGGATCTCTGTCCAATCATTGGGAATAGGTGGGGATTACTGATAAGATGTCATTTGCCTAATATAATGCCAAGAAAGGATGATTTCACTCTCTTGGCTTCCTGATTAAACTCCTAACAACATCTGATCCTGATACCTAACAGGGAAAGACACAGAAACTTGAATTTGGTAACTATAAATTTCTTCATCTAAGATTCATTTAAATCCAGAGTTTCATAGCTTTTCTTCTGTTTGAAGAAATTTAAATTGTCTTATAATTGTCTTACGTGGACTGGCCAACGATTTGGGATCAGTTATAATCAGCTACATTAGCTTTAGAGTTCTGGAATTAACATAATCTATATATTTATTGGGAAAGTGTTATATTTTGCCAAATCAGTGTAATACAGTATATAGCGTGGGTTATCTATATTAGTTAATATAAGTCTTGGTATTCCTAGAATAATGTTTTGTGGTTCTGGGAAGATTATAATAGCTAATATTTGATTTAGGAAATCCTTTGAATCCAGTCATTAACCCTTTAACCGCTATTTGTTTATTGTTTGTGGTGTTTTCTTTGGAATTATCTGTGAAGGTACCAGTCTTGTCTTTTGTAAATTGGAAGTATTCACTTCCAACAGACAAAAGAAACAATTTTGGGTGTGGCACCTATTTTAAATCAGTGGATTAACCCTTGGAGTGCCTATAGGTTTTATATATGTTGCTATATTATGAAATATGTTGCATGAAGTTGGTATACTTACTAGAAATATGTTATTGAATTAATTCTAGGTAGATTATTTGTATAATCTTTGATTGACTATATTACTTGCAATTTATATGTTGATTCAGAAGGTATGCAATGGTTGAAATCAGTACATAATTAAATTATAGTGATTAATCTGGGATTCTATTCCAGTTATTCCCTAAATTTGATTATTATTATTGATATACGGTACAAGGAATTGTTAGAGGAATTATTTTAATTCATCTCACAATACACCATACATCATAATTACAATAGTCTATACAGTTTCTGGGGCAGAGGGTATTCATATACACTGCTGCCAACTGTATTATATTAATTGTAAGGATCGATTAACCTTTTCTATGCTACTGAGTGCAGTTATTGTTATTTAACACCTCTGAATATACCTACGTGTGGTTAACCCTTTCACTGATGGTAATCTTCATGGTAATATTTGTGGTTTGGTTTCATATGTATCTATTGTAATTGCTAATCACTCATATATTTCATTGTTGCTGATACTTGTTCTATATATAGTATATTGTATTTTAATAAAATATATATATTTTTGCACAAATATGAGGGATTGATTATTATTATCAATTCTTTACTGTGAAGTAGCATGTCAATACATAATAAAGTATAAAGTTCTCAAATTATTTTATATTGTCATTTGTCTATTTAAGTGAAGACATCCAACCTGAGTGGTTCTCTTGTTTTAACCCTTTGGATACCTTCATATAAATAGTCCGACAATCTTTAATAATTAATGTATGCTACCGTTTCCTACCTCCCTGGTGGTCCAGTGGCAGGAGAGGTCTGTGCCTCCTTCTGCACAGACCTGTAGATGCTGTTGCTCCAGCACGATCTTCTCTTTAGTAATGCAGAATACTCTGCATTACTAAAGAGCCAACGAGGGAGCTCAACAGCTACAGGTCAGGCACAGACCTCACCATGCGGCTGGCGGCGGGTTACTCGCAGCGCTGTGAGGATATTGTGCAAAAAAAAAAAATTCCAATGACAGACGCCCCTTTGTGGGGTGCGCCTGTAGGCACATGCCTACTCTGCCTTGTGACAAATCCAGCCCTGGTTATATTTGTTGTGCACTCCCAAGGGAACAAGGCTGGGGGTCAGACAGCACCCATGGGGATTTGTGGCTACCAGTAGGCAATGGAACAAGGCTGGAGGGGGTCAGACAGTGGACAGCACCCATGGTGATCTGTGGCTACCAATGGGCAAAGGAATAAGGCTGGGGGCCAGGGAGTGTACATGAGGCTGTATGGCTACCAGTGAGCAAGGGAACAAGGCTTGAGGCCAGGCAGTGGACATGAGGTTCTATGGCTACCAGTGGGCAAGAGAACAAGGATGGGGGGGAGCTGGTAGCCACAGATTCCCATAGACACTGTCTGACCTCCAGCCTGGTTCTTTTGGAAGTATGCAATATATATGTCTAAGAAAAATTATACAGAGCTGAGGGGATGATTGTGTATTAATTGGTGTAATTTTCTATCCCCCTGAGTGCCACAAGGCATGTGTAATGTACCTCCCTATGGCACTCAAATGGTAAAGGAAGTGATGCTGTTCATGGTGCTGAAAGGATGCTCTCCAAACCCCTACTGACCAAGTAGGGAAGTAGGGAAAATGTCCTCCAGCATCAGAGTTGTCTATAGCTGGTGACGTGTAAGGGAGGGCATCCCTTCCACATCTCCAGCAGTTTAACAACCCTGTATACTAATGGGGAACTTCTTCTCCACTCGCATCTCTAATTTTAGTGAATATGGCGATATGTGTCTATATCAAAAAGGTGAAATGCTTTACACACATTGCTACAGCATCGACCTTTAGTCCATCTACCCCCTTATCTCCAGTATCATAATTCTGTTCGGGTGAGGTGAGCCATTTGGAGAAGTTTGGGTATGAAGAAAATACCTGCCCCTGCAGGGATTGTTGCAGAACAGATTAACCCTTTTTTGTATATTTTCCTAAATATAGAGCTTGATGTATTGGAGCTCTGGCCTGGACAAGGGATACATGCACCAGTAGAGTATAGTATCTATGAAAAGAAGGTCAGTTGATATATGGCATGTGAGGCTGCCAGCATCAGTCCCTCTCTTATCAAACACATCTGAGAAATCCTGATAAGGAGTAGACAAGGAGAGAGAACGAGAGGGAACTAAGAGAGAAAGACTGGAAGTGGTTAGTCATATCAAGGAGAAAAAAAGAGCAGCATGTTGGAGGATCTATATATATATGTGGGGATTGGGTGTCCGTACCCACGGATGACTCAAGATGAGAGGGAAATGAAAAGAAGGTATAATATCAAACTGGATCTCTTCCTTAAGTGGAGTATCAGATAGAAGGCATACTGGTAAGGTCTCAAGAGTGATGGGACCTGCCTGCAGGTTTCTTTTTTCGGCCATTTAAAGGATAAGAGGATGCAATTTGTGCCTGAAATGTTTCCCCAAGGAATAGGCTAGTTCTTCGTTTAGGAAACAACTACCAGCTCCCGAATCGATAATGGCAGCCACCTCACTCTGCCTGTTGTTCCACTGGAGGATAACATAGAGAGACAAATAAGCAGGCATAGTGAGAAGGGAAGAAGTAGGAGCAATGAGAGGTAAGAGGTGCCCACCTTGCGAAATACGGTGTCTGGAGTCACAGTTTCTTAGGTGATGGCAGCCTTTACCATAGTATAGACATAGGTTACGAAGTCTGCAACAGTCTCTTTCAGACTTGGAGAGAGGTCCATGTGTCAATCCCAACTGTATGGGCTCCTCCAAAGGAACAGAAGGAAAGGCTGTAGAGGACCCTTGAGTAAACGACAGAGGTGCCTAGAAGGGGAAGAGACTATAGCCAGGCATCACAACGTCTCTCCCTAAGTCTGCAATTTATTTGAATGGTTAGATTATTGCGTTCGGCCAAAGAGTTAGATAATGACACTCTGGCCAATTCATCTTTCAGCCCCTTCAAGAGGTCCAGACAAAACTGCTCAAAGAGCTCAGTTTATTCCATTTAGAATCTATAGATAGAAGTCTAAAATCAGAGACATAATCCTCAGATGGGCACCTGCTCTGAGAGAGGGATTTCAGGGTGATCCGAACAGAGCCCATCGGGAACAGATCATCCAAAGCCTGATGAACGGCATGCCAGGAGTCTAATAAGGGACTATAAGTATGCAAGAGGTGGTGAGACCAGGACTGAGTTCCCCTGAAAGAAGAGCAATGACAGTGTGTACCCTGGTAAAGTCCATAGCATATGTTCAGGGATTAATAGAAAGCAGCTCACGGTATGTAACAAAGGTTTTGTGCCTGAGAGCACTGACAGTTCAATGGTAGGGCTCATCTGTTCTGTTAGCTCTCTGAAGCTAGCTCTTGGTAGGAATGGCTATGCAGAGATTAGCAGGAAGCTTATTTGTTCTATACAATAGAAGAAAGAAACCCAAAATACAGGGTAACCTAGCAACAGTACCTTAAAGGGATAGTAATACTTAAAATGTAAAAAAAAATATGTTGTAGGGTTTATCCCCCTGAGTAAAACAAGAGTACTCCCACTCCTGAAAGGTGTTTCATTCAGATCTGTCCATAGGATGGTGTAGCAACAGCGCCACTGTTCAATTTCAGGCCACTGTGATATTGCACCTAAAAAATTCAACTTTGAAAATTAATAACTTTTGAATGAATCACCTTTCAGCAGTGGGAGTTCTCTTGTTTTACTCAGGGGGATAAACCCTACAACATATTTTTTTACATTTTAAGTATTGCTATCCCTTTAAGGTGAAGCAGATGGCGTTCCATGGACAGGAAAAGGTTGGGGTTGGTGGAAAAGGGTCACAATGATGAGGAAAGCCAAGGTCAAAATACCGGATAAGCAGACAGAATTAAGTAATGACAAGAAGTTCAGGTTGTGATGCCCAATATGATCCAATTGTGCAAGCTGAACACTTGCATTAATTCAAATCAATGAAGTGGAGCCCAGATAACTTTCAAGGGATTAAAATCTCCAATGGCAGTTTTTATTTTGCTCAGTGATGCAGCTGACTTACCACAGAACTGGCAGAGCTCTTCTTTGAACATCCTCTTCACTGACTTATAGGTAATAGGAATAGGAAGACAGCACAAGAAAAGCCACCTCTCCCGTCCTATCCAAAAGAATCCAAACATCAGTCCAATACAGAATAAGAACATCACATCAGATCTTGGTAGGTCCAATAATTCTCTCCTCTGGATGCTGGATCTCTCAGTGCTTCTTCCACTTTGTCAACAAAGACAGGCTAGCGATACAAAAGCAAAATGGTAAGCACCCACTGGTGGAACCTCTGTTGTTCACATGACTGTTCATGTGATATATTTATATAGCAGTATCAGATATGCAGAAGGGCTCAATGCAGTCAGGGAGATTTTGTTGGAAGGTTCGGTTGACCCTGGTCTCTCCTCCCTTCTGTTGCAGTTGCTGCTTGTAGTTAATTCAGATGAAGAATTAATTCCTCATTGATGGCAAGTGACACCACCAGAGGAGGGGAACAGACATGGAAACCAAAGCTGTGTCAATTTATGACAATATCTTTTGAGGTGAATAGATAAAAATTACGTATTTTCAGTATCTAACAATTTCTTGCAGGATATTTTTGGGGTCAATATGTGGCTGCTATTTGGATGATTTGGGATGGAATGAGGGAAGAATTTTACAAAAGTATGAAATACAATACCACTACATGTCATTGACTTCCACTTTTGGATGTAAAAATATTGATCTTTTGGGCCTGGCATTTGATGTTGTGGTAAATGAGCAAGTACATATTTCTACTTTTCATACACCTACGGCCACTAATTCCAGGTTGTGTTACAATATTTATGGCTCCCTGCTGTGCCAATTCCTGCGTATCATGTGTAATAAATCTTCTGATGAGGGATTTGACATACAAACTAAACAGATGCTTGACAGTTTGCTATACAGAGAGTATCCAAGTAAATTGCTAATTAAAGCTTTGAAAAAAGCTAGTATGAGTGAATTACATAAGTATCAGTAATGGAAATACAATAAAGATATTCCGCAAATGCTGCTCCAACATTGTGGTGAACCTATTTAGTGGCAGTTGAGGAAGGTAGCTCTGTACTCCTCTATAGCTTGCCTGTTACTCTTTGATTGTTCTGGGCCAAGGTAACGTGCTAGGGAGCAGGAAACAGCTTTCCATATGAGATGTTCTGATGCCAGATTGAGACATTTTCCTGCTTTTAATGAAGTTTCAATAAAGTGAACTTTCAGAAATGCTCCCACGCTGTTTCTCTATTCTGTATGCCTCTCCTCAAGTCTGCCAGACAGCCAATAATGCTATTGGAGATGACCTTCAGTGGAACAAAGACAGACTAAAAGCCATATGTGCAAAGTAAAAGGGGATGAGCAATCCTGAAACAAGCCTACTGCACCACAGGAGACAAATGAAAAATCCCAATGTCTTCAATGGATTGTTAACCCTTTGAGTGCCAGAGAGATATCTAACACATTGTAATACAATGTACTGGATTCCTCCCTGGCACTCAAAGGGTTAAAGGATAGTAATGTTCATTTTTTAATATTGAACCTATTAAAAAAAGAAATCAATTGCTGTAAGTCCGATCTCTCAAACCTTACAGAGATATAACCTGCTAAAGTCCCCACCCAGGCCGATTCACAGAAGTCAGCACTCTAGCTGACAGCAGCAGATTCTGGTCATTTGACTGGCCAGCACACTTTGTAGACTGTTCCAGTTAAGTATTTATTTCTACATATCGCTACTTCGGCTCTGCTGAAGAGCCGCCGGCCAGTCAAATGACCTGTTTAGCAGTACAATGGGTAAAAGCACCATTTAAATCAGTGGGAATTGGGGGATTTCTTTATTTGTCCCCTAAGGTGAAGTGGTTTACCCCAGAGTTGCTCCATTGCTTAGTACAACAGTCTCACTGTGTATGTGTGCGTGTGAGACTTTAGCAAAAGTCTGTTGGCTGCTAATTACCAAATAGGGAAGTGGACATGGGGCCCTGACATTCAGGTAGTCTGTGCAGAATACATTGGCGTACACTTTTCAGTGGCAATTACTTGTAAGCTCTTGCCTTGAATCCAAACCATGGCAATTTGTTATAAAGTAGAACAAATAAATCTTTTTTAATTTATTATTAACCTTTGAGTGCCAGAGGCGTATGCAACGTATCGCAGAGCAATGCGTTGCGTACCCCTCTGGCACTCAAAGGGTTAAGGATGCTACCACCTCAAGTCCTGCTCACTCACATTTTCCATGTTACTGCAGAGAAGAAATGTCCATATTCAAATGAGTCTGGACCAACCCACAACTCTTGTGTTGTGTTTTCTTGTTTTGTAGTGCAGGTGACTTATGAGCAGTTACACTCCCTCTCCTCACATGACCAAACCCCCATCCACTGTTGCCTGGTGCTAAAAACACACTGAAAGGGATAGTAATACTTAAAATTTACTAATCCCCATATTGTGGGCATTAACAAAAGAAATTAATTGCCCCCAGTGCAATCTCTGAAACCTTTATGGTTTGAGAGATAATCGCTCACAAAGTTCCCTCCCCCCCCCCTTTCTCTGAAGTCAGCGTTCTAGCTGACTGATGGGGAATCCGGTCTTACGTGCATCAGGCGGCTCTGCAGCACAGACAAGATTGCGTTAATAAAAAAGAAATCCTTCACTGAAACGGTCTTCTATGTGTGCTTGGTTTGCAAGCACATGTAGAAGACTGTTTCAGTGAAGGATTTCTTTTTTATTATTAAAGCAATCTCGGCTCTTCTGCAGAGCCACCTGATGGTCGTACGACAGGATTGCCTTGCAGTCAGCTAGAACGCTGACTTCAGGGAAAGGGGAGCACGGGGGGGGGGACTTTGCAAGCAATTATCTCTCAAACCATAAAGGTTTGAGAGATTGCACTGGGGGCAATTAATTTCTTTTTTAATGCCTACAATATGGGGATTAGTAAACTTTAAGTATTACTATCCCTTTAAAGGGACAGTAATGGTTAATTTTATGTTTCTTTCATATTGTAGGCATAAAAAAAATATTAACAACGATGTAAGTCTTATCTCTCAATCCTTTATGGTTTGAGAGATATACTGTGCTAAAGTTACCTCTTCCTGGCTGTTTGAGAGAAGTCAGCTCTCTAGCTGACAGCTGCAGAATCCGGTCATTTGACCGGATGGTGGCTCTTCTTCAGAGCCAAAATTGTGGTATTTCGAAATAAATGCTTAATTGGAACAGTCTACGACATGGGCTTGCAAACCAGGCACACTATGTAGACTGTTCTAATGAAGTATTTATTTCGAAATAGCGAGATTTCGGCTCTGCTGAAGAGCCTCCATCCAGTCAAATGACTGGATTCTGCAGCTGTCAGCTAGAGCGCTGACTTCTCTCAAACAGCCAGGAAGAGGTAACTTTAGCACAGTATTCTCTCAAACCATAAAGGATTGAGAGAAAAGATTTACATTGTTAATATTTTTTTATGAAAGAAACATAAAATTAACCATTACTATCCCTTTAATTTTTAATATCTAAACAGTTAATTAACTTGTCAGTACGGTGACATAAACTGGCCAAGTGAGTGTTTAATCTGGACATTACAATCAGGGGTAAGGGACTGGTGCAGGGACTTGGGGATTGGGTTGATCACGCCCACAGTTCAGCAGAGTGGGTGTGGTCAACAAAACTATGTCTCCCCTCAGAATTAGACAGCCTAAAAAATCCAGTCCTGCCTGTGAGTCCACAGCTGTTGTAGGCAGCTCTCAAAATCCTTAGCTAGCCTGATGGCCTGCTGAGGATGATGGGAGTTATAGCTCAAGAACAACAGGAGAGCCATATGTTGCCTATCCATGTTCAACACATGTTTTGAGTAAGCCCTCAAAATATACTTTTGATGCATCCAAAGACTTGAGGCTCTACCATTCCTTACGTTTGTATTTATCATTTTTTTCCTATCTGCTGACAAGAAAGCCAATCAATAATTCCTATGTCTAAAACGTCAACACTATTGTTTCATTGTTTGGGTTAGTTGAAGCAGAAATATTCCCTTGCTTGCAATAAAAACTGTTAGTGTTCTGCAAGCTGTTCTTTTTGGATGTATTTCTCTTATAATGTCTGTCTCTTCTGAAGCACTAATGGAACATTCTGGGTTATGTTTCATTAGAACAGACCATATGAGCAATTCAATGAAATATAGAGGTGCAATCCTGGGACAAGCCTAATAGCCCATAACTTAGCTCTCAAGTGTTCCTCTTTAAGAGGGACAGTCCCTCTTTCATACCCAAAACCCTCTGTCCCTCTTTCCCACTCGGGTGTCCCTCTTTTTAGGATATCATACTATGCGGTATGTATATAATATATCCATACCTGGGAACTTTCAATTGTTGCCCCCCCCCCCTCGAGGGGAGTCCTCTGGTGCGGTAGGTGGTGAAAAAAATTACTTGAATAACTTCAAAAAGGGGCAGGCTTGATACAACTTGGGGGCAGGGCTTAAAGTGTGACACAAATCTTAAAAGAAAGCTGGGGAAGAAGGAACACAGGAGGAAAGAGCAGAGGTGGGAAGAGTTTCAATGTAAACTCCCCACATCCAGAGGAATCAGCCTCTGCCCCAGAGACCTAGTAAAGCAGTGTCAAAACCAGAGTGTCCGGGGCAAATCCAGAGAGTTCCCAGCTATGAATATATCACATTGCTCCACAACAATAAAACTCACATTAATGTATGTTTAAACTTCAGTACATGTGTTTATAAATGAGTCTGTGTAAATAAAATACTTTGGTCTTGAGCTAAATCATTTATTCAGCTACTAGTTGAACAGCCCTTTACACGGGCCACAGTGCCACTGCCACCCGGTCGCGGGGCAGTCACGCGCAGTGGAGACTTCCCGCGCCTCGGCTGATACAGAGCTGGATGCTCCTTCGGAGCGCCCAGCTCTGTATCAGCCGCGGCGCGGGCAGTCTCTACTGCGCATGACCGCAGCGCGTGCAGCAGTGTGTACTGCGCATGTCGGGCGTTACACACGATTTAGCAAATTATTATATAGGATAGTAAGAGGTGTCAGTCGTTCATGAAATAATCTTATTGATGCATTGGAGGCTTCTCTAGCAGTCAAGGGGTCAAAAGCCCCATTCAAAACAATGGAAATATGTATTTATAATTAAAATTACAGTTGGTTTGGTCTAGAATTACAATACTTTGCCTTTATGTATAAGGCCCAATGCACATTTCCACATAGGCATTTACTTGTTTTTATTAACCCCCTTGGATGTTAGAGAAGCATTGCCATGACAAAATCCTATATAATAATTCACTAAAACGTGTGTAACGACACAGTCATGCTGAGTAGAGACTGCCCGCGCCCTGGCTGATACAGCGCTGGATGCTCCAAAGGAGTGTCCAGCTCTGTATCAGCTGCAGCACGGGCATTCTCTACTGCGCATGACTGCCCCACGACCAGCTGCCAGTGGCACTGTGGCCCGTGTAACGGGCTCGCCAACTAGTATATATATATATATATATATATATATATATATATATATATATATATATATGCCAGGGGGGGAAGCACTCACGTCCAAAATAGCCAGCTGCCTGGGTGCTATACTTATGGCAGAACATATACATCCAGAAAAGAAAGTAAGCACACTCAGGTCTTCAATCAATTGATTGAAGATCTGAGTGTGCTTACTTTCTTTTCTGGATGTATATATATATATATATATATATATATATATATATATATATCATATACCATTTTTTAACAGTTTACATTTGGATAACTCCCTAGTGTTCCTTTTTAGGCAGGACAGATGTTCTTGCAGACCAACATCTCTCTGTCCTTCTCCTACTCTGGTGTCCCTCTTTTTAGACTGTGTGGTGTGTATATAAGTGTGTCACATTGATCCACATCAATAAAATTCACATTAATGTTTATTTAACCCCTTGGCATCCGCGGTCCTGGGAAGTAACCTTCCTTTAAGGACCGATTTGAAGAGTCTGACGTGCCGGTACGCATCACAGGTCATGTATGCCACACTGGGGACTGTGAGAGACCGATCCACTCTTGGAGCGGTCATTCTCACTCCCCGTTTTTACTTACAGCGCTCCCAGAAGACCGGAGCAATTCTCCTCCACAGAGGGAAGAGGCAAAATGCTTTGTTTGGTCCCTTACTATGACCTCTGGCATATTTTTGGGAGGTTAGTCATTTTTTGGCAGAGTAGGCAACTTACTAGAAACCCAAATTTTGAGGGGAGCCTTGGTTATGATTGCCACACACACATATTCAGAACTGTGGTCGTAGCCAGTACATTCTCAATGTCCCTGTGCCAGACACTGACTCCTGATTTATGGTGTCCAGTTTCTATATTCCTTTACACTTTTTTGTTTCATCCAGTGGTTGTCAATCTTTTTTTGCTCTAGACACCCCTCCCAAAACAACAGCTTGGAATTCTACTATCACCTTATAGGGGAGAAGTAACAGTGAGGGACTGCCTTGGAGGGAACTCCATTAACCCCCTTAAGGACCAGGAAAATCTGGGGTGGATTGCACTTAAGGACCGGAGCAATTCTGACCTTTTTGACTATGTCTTTGTTCAACAGTATTTTCCCTCTAAGGCTTTTATTTCAGCCAGAGAAATGATATACCATTTTTTCACACACAGGGCTTTCTTTGGATACCACACTTATATGGACAGCCAAACATTTATTTTATTAAAATTAAAGAAAACTTTTAAAAAATGTAAAAAACACCATTTTTACTTTTTGTCTTGGTATCATTTGGGCTCAGTGGGTTACATTTTTATGGAGACTGCATGAAAGGTATGACCGGTCAGTTATACCTACAAAACTAGCCAGTTTTAAGTGGGCACTGTTCCCCCTGGGTGAAAATCCCCATGTCCCTCTTTCCATCCCTATTTTCCCACTTTTTGATTTATAAGATTTGGTGGTGTGTAGAACTGTATTACATGGCTCCACAATCACACTGCCATTTTATATTGTTTAAACTTGGCAGATTTATTTTATAAATAGAAAGAGAAAATATTTTATTTAAACATTTTTAAATTTATAAAAAAAAATTGCTTTTAGCAGGTCAGAAAGGGAACTGCATCCAGCCAGCCCCCAGCACCAACACTGAAGGGGTTAATACACCCATCTACTGCATTATTTATTTTTACTATGTGTCTGCTCTCTGCTTCTCTCTCCCTCACTTTAATAGTAAGGAAGAGAGAGGCACAGAGCAGACGCAAAGGCAGACACTGCCTTTTTGAATCAAAATGCCGGTACATGTGATCGCTCCTGGAGCTATCATGTCTACCGGCAGAACAGTTGAGGATTGAAGCTCAGCGCTCCAGTTCCACAGCACTCAATTTCAGCCTGAAAAGCATGATAGCAGTGTGTACAGAAGCGCGCTGCTATCATTTAACCCATGACATGCCAGGACCATCATGGGTCCTTATGGGAAGTGCACCCATGATGGTCCTGGCACGTCATGGGTCGTTAAAGGAACACTAATGTCCCAGAAAAATGTTAACCAGTTTTATAGAGTTTAAAATAATAAACAATATGCTCCAAACCCTATCTCTCAAACCGCTATGGTTTGAGAGATGTAGGCAGTGAAAATTCCTCCCTCCCATTCTCCTAATGTCAGCGTCTAGCTGACAGCAGGAGATCCTGGTCCGGGGACCAGCAGGTGGCTCTGCAGAAGAACCGAAATCTCGTTATTTCAAAAGAATTACTTTATTGGAAAGGTCTACAAAGTGTGCCTGGTTTGCAAGCACACTTTGTAGACCATTCCATTGAAGAAGTTCTTTTTAAATAAAGAGATTTTGGCTCTGCTGAAGATCCTCCGCGAGTCGTATGACTCAAATCTCCTGCTGTCAGCTTTACAGATGACATCAGGAGAAGGGGACGGAGGGGGGAATTTTGAATACCTATATCTCTCAAACCATAGCGGTTTGAGAGATAGGGTTTGGAGCATATTGTTTATTATTTTAACCTCTATAAAACCGGATACAATTTTTCTGGGACATTACTGTCCCTTTAACAAGTTAAGGTGCTTGGCTCTCAGGTAGTCCCTAATGGAACCTGCAATGGCCCTGCAGGCAGCTGGTCATTTGGTGGTTGCGGATTAGGCCATTCTGGACAGCAGGAATTTTGAAGGAGGAGTTTGGAGGACTTTGGGTTATAAGCTGGGCAGAAGACCTGGTTATGGTTGATAGCGGCAGCTACTGACTCTGTGGTCAGGACTGTTGTAGGGCAGAGAGTCAAGGCTAGTGCCTGCGAGGCACCTGGTTGGAAGGGAGGAGCACTGGCACCAAGAGACATCTTGGTTATGCTCCGGCAAACTTCTCTCAATAGCAACTGAGTGGGGTGACTCAACTCACTCTCAGGTGAGGGTGGTGGAAGGCTGGGAGAATTTCGAACCTGCCTTCTGTGCCCAGTGGTGGTGGAGCTACAGTAGTCTCCAGTCTCTGAGGAGAACAGATGCAGGCGAGATCTGGTCATGGCATGGAAAGTGCAGGAGGTGTGCAGGTATGGCTCAGTGTCCTCTCTCTGGGGAACGGAATGCCACATTAGTGGGGGTAGAAGCTCCCAAGATTCAGCATATAAAGAGCAGGATAATGAATTACTTAATTTTTGCAACAAATTAGAATATTTATATATATATTCTTAGGTCTGACAATCAAAATGAGAATAAAGATCATACAGTGCCTAACAATTTCCATAAATATGCATTTAAAACTCAACATTCTCATTACACTCTTCCTAGAAATTAAATGGCACACTCAGCAGAAGCCAGTGGCACACCAAAGTGCCAAAGCATCCTTGTTTAATCCCTTGACAGCTAGAGAAGACTCAGACCCATAGCTAAACAATGCACTGGAGACTTATTTAGCAGCCAAGGGTTTAAAGTTTTTTTGTTTGTTTTTTGTGTGCGGGAGGGGGTGTCAAACCCCAAGGCGGTTGTGACTGGTAGTGAATTCCAGTGAAGAAGGGGCGTGTGGTTGTCATACGTGGGGCTAAGGGCTCTTTGGGTTCCTTGCCTAAGGAAGCCTGAAATGTAAATCTGACCCTGATTACCACTGATTAGGTAAAGGTGGTATCATGTTAGAAGGAAAAAAGACTGTTAGAGTAAAAGTGATACCTTTATTGGCTCATTAAGTGGCCCTAGAATGCAAGCTTTCAAGACAGCGTAGGTTTTGAAATTCTGCACGATAATATAACCAACACTTCTGCGCAAACTTTCAAGAATAAGAGTAAATTACACTTCAGTTTTGGCACATAGCATAGAGCTGTTGAGCTGATTTTGCATGTTAGGAAATGTACCCATGATGTATCAGATTGCTTAACTCTTCTGTACTATTACTTTGCTTTTAATCCATAACTTGCAATTTGCTTATGTACTATTTTGTGTGCTTGTTTTATAGAAATATATAGTATATTACATTTTCCATGTGTGTTGCACGTGTGTTTGTGGGGTGGGGTGTTATGTGTATAATATATGGGTGTGTGTGTGTGTGTATATGTGTGTGTGTATGTGTGGTGTGTGCATGTGTATGTGTGCATGTGTATGATTGTGAGTATGTGTGTCTGTGTATACGTGTGTGTATAGCTGTGTGTATATGTGTGTGTGTGTGTCTGCATGTGTGGTATCATTGTGTAGGACCTCCTTACACCAGTGGTAGACTGTGTGGGATCCTACATTGTTCTGAAAACAAAGATTCATAAATGAGAGTTGTAGCTGCATCCAGACACAAACAGCCAAACAATGTGCTTACTTTGGTGTTTTCATTGGCATTCTTTCATTTCTTTTTATGATTTACAGAACAACAAAGAAGCAACAATCTGTGTTGGAGACGAAACCACAAATATTTCACAACAGATTCAGTGTTGCAATGAATTTAGTTAAATGGGAATTTTTCAGATTTAAAAAATTAAAGAAAGATGTTGACATATATAGAACACTGGCAAGGTACCAGTTGCATGTACATGAAGCTGGTACCTACTTGTATTAAAAGGTTCTGAATGTCTTTTACTGGGCTGCATGGACTTAAATGACAAGGAGAGGGCACAGGAGTGATCATCAGAGCCAGATTTAAATCACAGATACCCTTAGTCCCACCCATGGCCACACTCCAATGCACTGTTTTCTTGGCACAGAAAATACACTTAAAGTGATAGTAATGTTTCACGAAAAAAAGCAGCAGACAGGTCGCAGCAAGAGACACTCTTTCTTACTCTGAGCATAAGGAAACCCTGCCCCCCCTTGACAGGTTTTTCAGGTGTTTTCCTTATGATCACTGAAGATAGTCCCTCTCTGCGATCCATCCAAACAGCCTTGCTGCTCTGAGATGAGCAGTGTTACATCAGTAAAAGGAGCGGGAGGGGAATACTTTATCATTCAATTACTCTTGAACTACAACTCGGACAGTATTGAAATAACACTCTCTATGGCTCAAATACTATGAAGATTACTTGGAGCTGCTTTTCTGTGAAACATTACTATCCCTTTAATGTGGACCAGTCACTCTAATACAAGTTATTTGTTTTGCACATGATTAAAGTGACAGTCAACCTCCTTTTTTACTTTACAAATACTGTGAGTGCATAGTTTGCAAAGTCAAAATGTCTATCCGTTTTTCTCATCTTCACCTATTTTTTTAAACTTTTTCACAGACCCTGACATAAATCTCTCAGAAAACAAAATTTCAATGAATTTCCTGTCTGGCATATAAAAGTGTAAAAATGGGCATAAGTAACCTATGTGAAGATGGAAAAAAATAATAATCAAAAGTACAGACAGTTTGACTTTACATTTTATGCACTTGAAGACAGGTTGGCTGTCACTTTAAATCTGCCAATATGTTGCACCGGCCATCCATTTTTCTGTAAAGTAAATAGCATTGACAAAGGGACTGTTATGTTTTTCATGGCACAGTAGGCTGACCAGACCTCACCTTTAACTGGGGACACATAGAAAATAGGCATGTTTCAGGACTGCACTGAAATCAAGCAGCTCTGCAGTATGCATTTTTCATATGTGTCCCCGGTTAAAGGTGAGGTCTGGTCACCCTATGGCACAGTGTATGGTAGTATTGTCCCAGTACAAACATAAATCAGCATAAAGTGCCACTCTGTCACCAACAAATACAGGTTAATTTATCAAAAACTATTTATATTACAAACAAATCACTAGCAATTCTTTTTAACCCTTGTGTGCTCTCTGGGAGCCTCCATTCAGGGAAATTCTCCTTGGATTCCCTGCATCCCAGTTTTACATAAAGGATACTGTTTAACCCTGTGGTCAGTTGGTCAGGGATGAGTGAGGCTGTTCTGGGTGCATAAAATATAAATGTGGCTGTTTTCAGACAATTAAAAAAAGACATAGAAGAGATGTTTTAATACATGGGGATAGCCGCCATTCACCAACGACCTCCTGTTTCAGAAGAACTCAGTTTGAGTTTCCAAAAGTCTCATTTATATGGTTAGGAACCAATTAAATTCTGTAGTCAAATGGGCAGGGAGGCTGTTCTGAGGGCGCAGCACATAAATATGACTGCCTTTCACGTGAATAGGAAAGGAACAAAGGCTACCACTAAACTTAGGATGATCCTAAAAGTTTCCCTGTATTTGGGGACCTAAATTTACAATTTTGGGGACCTCAGGGGTTTAGTAAAACTGTCCTAAAATAAACCCTCACATACCTTAATCTGGGGAGAAAAGCGTAATGGTTGCTATGAATCAATGCTGCCTGGACTGTTTTTACAAAATGAATACTTAATTAGTAATGTATTTCATGTTCATGCAGACAGGCATTATTATTTGCTGCAGGACTAGAGGTCAAACTACCACTGAAGGCTTCCTATGAAGACTATATTGGGAAGAGTTAAGTCTACAAACCCAGCAAAAAGAAATGACTGCCTTTATGGATGGGAACTTCAATGCTAAGTAAAGATTACTTCTGGAGAACCAAGCCCCGAAGAATAGGCTTTCCTGCCCAAATTAAGAAAAGTAAGGGATTGTTATCAGAAGGTGTTAGTGTTATGTGGATCCTAAATGTTTACCTATAGTTGATGGCCTCCGTTCTTTAGTCTATCAGAAGTCAAGGGGGGTTATGCACTAAGATGTGATAAAGACATGACAAAGTAGAGATGACTCCTCCAGTGATATCACTTCTCCAAGTCCTATGTTATTCTATAGAGGCTATGCCAGTGGTTCTCAACCAGGGTTCCTTTGCTCTTTGGTGTCCCACGGACTTTCACTTAGGGTGCCCCTTCATTTTAATAAAGCCTTTGACAAAAATGTGAATATTGTCATTCAAATATATGTTTCTGGAAATATTTATGCATTTGAACCCAGACTGCTTGTTAGGGATGTCTTGAGCAAAATATGATTGCACTAAGATCCCCAAAGTTGGAGAAATCTTAGTGCATTGTATCCATAGAATCACATAGAGACTGGAAAGTGATATCACTGGAGACGTTATCTCTACTGTATCACCTCTTTATCACACCTTAGTGCATCTACCCACAGGCTCCTTATTACTTCACTGGCCAGGCACAAAAAAAATAAGCTGTAGAAAAATAGAACAGAAATAAATAAAGACAGCTGTGGATTTCAATGCAAACAAATAAAATTAGCTATAACATATTGTGTAAAGGACTTCTGATACACAAATAAACAATCAATATACTTTTACCTATAGTTCCCCTTGATGTCATTGGACACAATAATCATTCAGTGATATAATAGATACAAATTAAAACTGATGTTACAATACATTGATAAAACAATGATTATTGTAACAATGGAATCTCAATCTGTATAAAGCAGTTCAACACTGTATTCACCAAGCAGTGAGGTCAATATTTATGGGGCAAAACAAATGCACCATAAGGACAAAAGAAAATTCCTCCAGTTACCACTGATTTCAATGGTCATTTTTACCCCTTGAATGTTAGAGAAGTCTCCAAAGCATTACAAAGAAATGAGTTGGTGACCTCTATATAATACAAGCAGTTAAAATCCCTATTGAAAACACTGAGATTTTTTTGGTGCAGTTTGGTTTGCTCCAGGATTGCTCCTCTGTAACTTATTGAATATGGCTGTATAACTCCAGTGAGTAGGATATTGGTGCAGGACTGATGCTTAGTAGCACAAGAGCCTTTGGTGTCTGCAGGAGACTTATGTTTTACAATGTGCTCTGTGTCAAAAAAGATTTTCGACACATTTTTGGCACAAACTTTTAGGATGCTCTCAGCACACATGTGTTTATGGAATGTATCAACATTATCAGAAAATGTAAACCAACAATGTATATATAACTTGGAAGAGAGAAAACAGACAAGACATCCATACGGAGACTGAAGCTATCAAACTATGCTACTTGTACCTCCAGTCATTCTCAACCTACAACCAACTGGTATGAATCATAACATAGCTCTCTATTAGGGATGAACCTAATCCAGGATTTGGTTAAGTCAGAAATGAGAAACCGGAGGCCCTCCACCGGTCTAAGACTACAATTCCCATTATCACCAGCCAACCAACAGCTGGCTGATGATAATAGGAATTGTAGTCCTGAACAGCCAGAGAGCATTAGGTTGCCCATGCCTGGGTTAGGTATTTAGGCTGAATTATCTAATTCTGGTTCTAGATTAACCATTTTAGGATCAGAGTGGGTGTGCAATGCATTGCTTCGTAATGAGATGTACACCCCTTTTGTCCTCAAATGGTTAACATAAAGGCCCAAGTAAGTTTCAATTGATCTGAATGCAGTTGTGCCTGGAACCATTGATTTGTGGGTCAGTTTGATATGTTCTAAGGTCATGTTTGAGACTTTAATAGTATTCGATGCACTATCTGGTTACATCTTTTTGCCAGAATGTGATTATTTGTCCAAAAATCCCAAAACATGAATTTGATATATCCCTATCCTCTACTCCTTTAGTTTATATAAATATCTGGAGGTAATATACACAAAGGAAAGTTTTCTCTTTAAAATTATGATGGAAGGCATTGGAGAGCAATCTGGCAGTCACCTGCTTAAAGGGCCCATTTTAAAGGGACAGTAATGTCCCAAAAAAAAAAAAGTCCCGTTTTGTAGAGTTTAAAATATTAATCAATATGCTCCAAACCCTATCTTTCAAACTGCTATGGTTTGAGAGATATAGGGATTCAAAGTTCCCCCCTACCTCCCCTTCTCCTGTTGTCAGTGTAACGTGACGCCTTATATCATAAGCTGAATACCTCCGTTATAGTTCCTTTCTCCCTCAGAATAACACTCCAATAGTATACCGAACCTCCTGTTCCCAAACATCAGCCGAGACTTGATGAAGGGAAGAACTCTCTTTTATTGACTCAAACACACAGCTTATATACACTACAGAGACTCTTATCAAGATCAGCATGCAAACGAGTACTTAGGACAGTGTTTCTATGCTTGACCAATCAGTCACCAGCACCCTTATCAAGAAAAGAATGCAGATTAGGACTTGAAATTATACATTCTTAACTGGCTCATCAATAACCTCCTCTGATTGATCAAGGAAGCACAGCAGGAATCAATTAACATTCCTTAGCACAGACCTGGAGTATAGTGGAAGACCAACCCCCACTATCTCTGCACTCTAGCAATATATTGGAAGCAACTTTGGCTAATCTCAGTCTATGGTTGTTAGTCTTTTGGGTAGAATAGTCTGAAGACATGATCCCATATCTCTAACACACCAATATCCCCCATAGCCGCCACAGTTCCATCACAGTCAGCATCTAGCTGACAGCAGGAGATCCCGGTCCAGGGACCAGCAGATGGCTCTGCAGCAGAGCCGGAATCAAGTTACTTAAAAAGAATTAATTCATTGGAAAGGTCTACAAAGTGTGCTTGCAAAACAGGGGGGATCTTTGAATCCCTATATCTCTCAAACCATAGCAGTTTGAGAGATAGGGTTTGGAGCATATTGATTAATATTTTAAACTCTACAAAACAGGACTTTTTTTTGGGGGGGGGCATTATTGTCCCTTTAAGTGAAAACAGTCCTTTGTAACAAATAGACGATTTTGAAAGCGTTTTCAATATCACACACACACACACATATATATATATACATATATATATCTCACATAAGTGAGTACACCCCTCACATTTTTGTAAATATTTTTATTTTATCTTTCATGTGACAACACTGAAGAAATGACACTCTGCTACAATGTAAAGTAGTGAGTGTACAGCCTGTATAACAGTGTAAATTTGCTTTCCCCCTCAAAATAACTCAACACACAGTCATTAATGTCTAAACCCTAAGGTATCATTGGTCTGTTTCCGTATTACTTCAATTCTTAGTACTCTGTATATGATTAAAGAGGGGCAGGAGGCAGATAAATGATTGACCATTTTGTTGATGCTATGCAAAGTCTTCCACCTACCTACAGCACCTCTCAAGCTGCACATAATCTTTACTAAATAAAAGTTTGGTTGTGCACATTTTTGTCTTAGTGCTTTGCACTTCCCTCTGGCCCTTAAAGGGTTAATAACTTTTCTCTCATGCTGTGTTTCATACATCCATGCAATTGCTCTGTTGAAATTAAAATGATTCATTCACTAATAAGGTGGTAGATTTTGCAGAATATTTCTTCCCAAAAATGATGCAAACATTAAAAAAAATATTTTTTTCTTCTAGCAGACATTCATCCATTTCAACCCCTTAAATGCTAGAAAGGTCTCCCACACATTGCATAGGAAGATGGGAAGTTCTCTAGCATCCAAATGGTTAAAATCAGGGCCCTCTGATTCATAAAATGTGGTTAATGCTCTGGGCCTTATTTATCATTTGTGTAATTCTTGACCGAGCCAAGTTCATAACAGGGGACAAATAAACATTCCCAAAAACCCCACTGAATTTAATGGACCATTTTAACCCCATGAATGCTACAGAGGACCCAATCTCATGCTTTGCAATGTGTTGGAGAGCTCAAGGGATTAAAAGTCAATTTTAACCATTTGAGTGCCAGAGGGGTATCTCTGGCATTCAAATGGTTAAATCAGTGGAGGTTTGTTTTCTTTTTTAACCCTCTATTGTGAAGTTAATTTGGCCCAGAATTGCACCACTTTCCTTTTATACATTTGGCCCTATTAATCATTCATTATCTAAGTTAGCATCAAACAGAAAAATCAAGCAGTATCAAGCCTGGATATGTACAAGAGATAAGTACATTCAAATGTATGTTTCCCGTTGTTTGTTTGAGTCTTTTACTTCTGTTTATTTTAGTCTTACAGTGTATCCTGTTTATAATCTGTATTTATGGTTCTCGCTTCAAATGTTGGAATGTAATAACACTGTCTCGCTCCCCCGTTCATCTTGTGGTTACTGAGCAAAATTCAATAAAATGAATCATTCAAAATAAAGAAACTTTATTCGATTGTTATCATTTCACTACCTAGAGGCCTTAAAATGCATTGAAGGATGAACAGAGAGATTTAAGTTCTACTGCAGTGGTTGTTGTTCGGTTTTCCATGGCATTTGGTGTGCTCCAGGTTCTAACTTAGGTTGACACATTTTTTTATAACACCTTTGACAAAAATATGAATGTTGAGTTTCAGATTTAGAGATTTTCTTTTAATTGTCATACACAATATGCTTTTCTATCAGTCTCTTGTTGTACCTAAAAGTAACTGCATTTGTACCCTTCCTTACACATCTGACAAACAATCTATAAAATGTTAGGGGTGCCTTGAGCAAAAAGCATTGATAATCATAGTTCAAATTGAATGTTTCTGCACCTCTACTAAAATCTAACAATTCTATAAAGAAAGAGTGCAAAATAGGAACATCTAAAAGCACACTCATTATTTCTTATGTCACATGCAAATATAAAATACATTTAAAGACTCCACAGTTGGTAAAGGCACATTAAGTGTCCCCTTTCCTGGTAACCACAGGCCTTGGTCTGCTCCTTCCTTTTTCTGGATACATTCTTCCATTTCTAAGGCTAATGGAGAAGTAGTCCTAAATCTGCAATGCTTATACGGAAGTCTGAGGAATGCAGGCTTCCACATGAGAGTGTGACGGGCTGCTTGACAACTGTGGGACAAATGTGAGAAGTATGGTGACCACACTTCATTTCTGTCATTCAGGGACACTGCGGACAGAACAGCACGCCACAGAGGTATAAACACTAGAGGGGGAACTGCCCATTGTCTGCTGTGACAGGAAGCAATGTTTATGGTGGGCTACATCACACCCAAAGTCTTAGGCTAGCATTACGCTACAACAATATTGCACTGCAGCTCCTATTTGATGTCAGGATCAAGGCTCTAGTGTTTAAAGAGCTGTCTGGAGGCAATTTTGTTGTAGCCCAGCTGAGTCATCGCTTTCTGTCACAGTATCAATGAGCAGTTCTCTAGTGTTTAGAACTCTGTGCTCTGGAGTCTTCATTCCAGGACTTTGTATTGTCTCAGAAGGGGGCTGCTGGAAAAAGAGACACACATTTAAAATCCGAGACTGTCCCAGGCAATCCAGGACACATGGTCACCATAGTGAGAAGCCCCATTATAAGACTATTAGTCTATTAGCCCTGAATGGACATACAGCAGAGACTGTATCCAGATCGAGGCTGATTACTTCTCCACCCCACAAGAATACTTGTGGCTGAATACTGCTTCATCATAGGACCAGAAGAAGTGGAAAGTAATGACTAGAAAAATGAATCAGTGTTGTGATTATAGTTGAAGGGCAAAAGACTGAGTACTATGCTCTAATTACATATACACCCTTATATATTCTGCAGATTGACTAAAAATATCTTGTTATTTGCAGTAACAATTCTATAACCATTAGTTGTTATATGCCGTAGAGCCTTGTTTCCACATTATTAGGCTTCTGAGTAGGAATGTACAAATAATACTGTTTGCATTCCTTCTCCTAACCACTAAATTCCTTCACTGAGTTTTTTTTCGTGTGCCAGATGAAAGACTCCTCTCAACTGCTTTTTTCTTTTGTACCTTTGACTGAAATTAATTTGGCACAAACATTTAAGGACGTATCTTCATTAAAATTTAATTAAAAATAGCCCAGGGGAGATATGAATTTTTCTTTCTATGTCAAAAATTCCTTAGTGTGTGTTTTAATAAACATTTTTCTCTTCACAAACATTGTATAATAACGTTATTTTAGGGAGATTTTTTTCGACATTTTGCAGATGACAAGCACATTTCTATCAGATCTGGAGGTACAAAAAAAGCAGATCAAACAGTTTTCCACTATTAATTTCCAGTGGCAGCAATAAGAGCTAAATGAAGAAAACACAGACTTCCTTTTCTCCTCGGGTAAAACAACATTTATGCAGAATCTTGTTGCATTACATACAGCCATATGTTCCAAAGAAAAGGGAAGTAATTCTGAACACATCAAATGCACCACAAGGGACAAATACATTTCCCCCAAATGTTTATATATATTTAAATAGGGACTTTAAACTGTTGCTAGCATGCAAGGTCTCAGACTTGCTGCTTCACACTGCATTGAAGACCTCTCTAGCTTCCAAGGGGTTAAAATACCCCATTTAACCCTTTGAGTGCCAGAGTGGTACACAATGCATTGCTCTGCAATGTGTTGCGTACCCCTCTGGCACTCAAAGGGTTACTTTAATGGCAATGTTTATTTGTCCGATTTGGTGTTGTTGGGTTGTGTCAGAATTCATCTAATTTGCCTTTACATTGGGCCCACAGTTCGTCTATGGATACAATACATCCTGCAGCTCCTAGTTAATGATCCCTATTCATAGGCAATTGAGGAGTCATATGGTAATAAATGAAAAGGGATCTAAGTTCTGTTCATTGTACGTGCACTTCCATTGTATCCCACATTGTATCAGGGGGGATTAGCCTCCATTTATCATCATTAACCTTCTAAACACTCCAACAATCATTGTGGGATACAGTAGGACAGCACATGGCCCAGCTCCCCTTTCAATTCTTACTGTGTCTTCTTTCAGTTGCATTTATTACTGTGGTTCTGCACAGTCTGTCACTCACTCTGCTACTGAAGAAAGTGTCAGTGTAACAGTGATAAATGTTTTCTTGGAAAATTCACTGCATGTTTTTCTGTTAATGCATCTACATTATCTACTGTATCTTGCTTATAGCACAATTCTATGTCAGCTTATCTCCTACATATCTACCCTGAAGTAGTATTGCTCAAAGTGGAACTGTTACCTAAACAGATTTTATTCTCATTAACCGTTGAGTGCCAAAAAGGTATCCAAGGCTTTGTGATGCAATATACTGGATACCTAGCATGCAAAGGGGTTTAAATGTATTTATTTAAACTGCTTATACCATGGGACTTATGCACTAAGGTGTGATAAAAAGGTGATAAACTGGAGGTGACTTCTTCAGTGATATCACTTCTCCAGTTCCTATGTTATTCTAAGGAGCGGATGCACTGAGATCTGCAACGTTAGAGAAATCTAAGTACACCTCTTTATCAAGCCTTACGGCATAACCCAAGAGGGGAGATGCACTAACGTGTGAGATAATAAACATATGATAAAGTGGAGATGACTTCTTCAGTGTTCTAAACTCCCCATGTTCTGTTATTATATGGAACCAAGGCACCAAGATTTCTCCAGCTATAGAGATCTTAGTACATTGGCTCCATACATTAACATAGGAACTGTAGAAGTTATATCACTGGAGAAGTCATCTCCATATTATAACCTGTTTATCGCACCTTAGTGCAAACAGGTTCAAAGTTTTTTTTTTTATTTAGTAATTTGGGGATCTAATCTTAGCAGCACTTTGTTCTCTGACTTAATCTAAAATATGTATAATTAATTACCCAAGCTTCTCAGTTTCTACGAAGAGGGGTGAAGTATACCGTTAAGGAGAAATAGTCACCCAAATCCTTTCAAGATGGAAAATCCCAATGAGGGACAGACTTGGCAAGCGTGAAAAAGTCATTTAAAACATAAAGAGAACGGTGCATCTTAGCAAAATACAAAAAAAATATAAATATAATGTAAAGTAATATTTTTATTTTTAATTAAAGGTTGTTAAAGTGATCGGTCCCCTTTAATGATCAATATTTTACTTTTCTTTCATGTTTATTATAAGAAGAAAACTTACCAAAATGGAAAATGGTTTGTAATATACATTAATTGTGTGAATTCTTGTATTTTTGAAGGTTTTTGAGTGAAATATATTTGTATAGTACTAGGGTGACGTCTCTACTTGTTGGAAAATCCTCTTATTTTAATGTGGAGGGGTGGGCAACCATTGGTCCACCATCTATTGTAGACTACAAATATGGATATGTCCTCAACAGCTGGAGGGCCTCAGCTTATTATAAAGAAAATGCTATCTCGCCATGACAGGTTTTACTATTCTATAGGCCCCTTGCATACCTGGGAACTTTCAAAATGATCCGACCCTGAGATCCTTGAAATATTAACCAGTAAAGTTGCCCAGAATGTAGATTTCAGGCGATATATCCCAGTTTGCTCTAACCGAGAGGCGTTCTTATCAGTCCACAAGGGAGGTTATGCACTAAGGTGTGATAAAGATGTGAAAAAGCAGAGAAAATGTCTCCAGTGATATCACGTCTCCAGTTCCTGTTATGCTATGGAGCCTATGTACTAAGATCTCTCCAGCAAGAAAAATCTTAGTGCATAGGCTCCATTTAATAATATAGGAACTGGAGAAGTGATATCAGTGGAGAAGTTATCTCCCTTTTACCATCATTTTTCTTTGCCTGAACATACAAACAAGAAGTACAATATCTCCCTCTGTCTTTCTGGTAGAAATTGCAGCCATTTTATGGACTAAATAAGCAGATATGTAGCACAGATAGTAGGTAACACTGGGCTCTCTCACACTTTGAGTTCACAGGTATAGCTCTACGTCCAAAAGAAAATTAAGTTATTCATGTATTTGAGGGGATTAATAAAATGTCCATTGGTTTCAATTGGACTTTTAAGCCATTTAATGATAGATGTCTCCACTGCATTGCAAAACAATGCATTGGAGGCCTCTAGCATTCAAGGGGTTAAGAACCCCATTTAAATCAATAGAGCTTTTTCCCATGCTCTCTCTCTTTCTCTCTCTCTTTGTCCCTCTCTCTCTCTCTGTCTCTCTCTCACTCTGTCCCTCTCTCTCTCTCTGTCCCCCTCTCTCTCTGTGTCTCTCTCTCTCTGTCCCTCTCTCTCTCTCCCCCTCTCTCTCTCTGTGTCTCTCTCTCTCTCTGTCTCTCTCTCTCTGTGTGTGTGTGTCTCTCTCTATGTCTCTCTCTCTCTCTGTCTCTCTCTCTCTCCCCCTCTCTCTCTCTGTCCCTCTGTCTGTGTGTGTGTGTCTCTCTCTGTCCCTCTCTCTCTCTCTGTCCCCCTCTCTCTCTCTGTCCCCTCTCTCTCTCTCTCTCTCTCTATCTGTCTCTCTCTCTATGCCCCCCTCTCTCTGTCTCTCTCTCTGTCCCTCTGTGTGTGTGTGTCTCTCTCTCCCTCTCTCTCTCTGTCCCCCTCTCTCCGTGTGTCTCTCTGTCTCTCTCTCTCCCCCTCTCTCTCTCTGTCCCTCTCTCCCCCCTCTCTCTCTCTCTCTCTGTCCCCCTCTCTCTCTCTCTGTCCCTCTCTCTCTGTGTCCCCCTCTCTTTCTCTGTCCCTCTCTCTCTCTGTCCCTCTCTCTCTCCCTGTCCCTCTCTCTCTCGGTCTCTCTCTCTCTGTGTCTCTCTCTCTCTCTCTGTCTCCCTTTCTCTCTCTGTCCCTCTCTCTCTCTCTCTGTGTGTGTGTGTGTATGTCTCTCTCTCTGTCCCCCTCTCTCTCTGTGTGTGTCTCTCTCTCTGTCTCTCTCTCTCTGTCCCTCTGTGTGTGTGTGTCTCTCTCTGTCCCCCTCTTTCTCTCTGTTCCCCCTCTCTCTCTCTCTCTCTCTGTCTCTCTCTGTCCCTCTGTGTGTGTGTCTCTCTCTCTGTCCCCCTCTCTCTCTCTCTGTCCCTCTCTCTCTCTGCCCCCCTCTCTCTGTGTCTCTCTTTGTCTCTCTCTCTCTGTCTCTCTCTCTCTCTGTCTCGCTCTCTATCTCTCTGTCCCTCTCTCTCTGTCCCACTCTCTCTGTGTCTCTCTCTCTCTGTATCTCTCTCTCTGTGTCTCTCTGTGTGTGTACATCTCTTTCTCTGTCCCCCTCTCTCTCTCTGTGTCTCTCTCTCTGTCCCTCTGTGTGTGTGTGTCTCTCTCTCTGTCCCTCTCTCTCTCTGTCCCCCTCTCTTTCTCTGTCCCCCCTCTCTCTGTGTGTCTCTCTCTCTGTGTTGCTCTCTATCTCTCTGTCCCCCTTTCTCTCTCTGTCCCTCTCTCTCTGTATCTCTCTCTCTGTGTCTGTCTCTCTCTCTGTCCCTCTCTCTCTGTCCCCCCCTCTCTGTGTGTGTGTCTCTCTCTCTCTCTGTCCCTCTCTCTCTGTCCCCCTCTCTTTCTCTGTCCCCCCCTCTCTCTGTGTCTCTCTCTCTCTCTCTCGTTCTCTCCTTTGATACCGGTCCAGTTTTACATTTTGTTTTATTTTTGATTTGTTTTATACTAGTTTCTTCACCTGTGAACCATGTTTTGTATTACTACTGCTGTACCAACCTGTGATGCATATTGAGACGAAGCCGCTCTCGGCGGCACGCGTTGGGATGGGTGTGGGTTAAGGTGCTCTCTTTCGGTCCTAGACACACAGCAGACATTATGCCCAGTCATTATATGAGATGAGTATATTTTTCTTTTTTTCAGCATTCTAGTTCATGTTTATATCATTTGCATTGAGCGTTGGCTCTTTGTATTCACACACTTGATGTTGGTATTGAACCATGTATTAATGTTAACTACACATTGTTTGCACTTTAAGGGGGATTTGAGTATTATATATCTTATCGGATTAAGGAACAGTCTACTTTATCGGATTATTATGTAATTATATTGTCATATGGATATTTGTCTGCACTGACTGTGATATGCCATTGTGTTATATATTTTGGTGAATTTGCCCCTTTATGGTGCAAATTTGCAAGTGTCTATTGTAGATACACATGTCGATATATCATTTATGAGGTGTGTCATGGGTCTGAGAGCTCCTTCTCTTGTTTTTAATATTTTAATGGATTATTGATTTCTGATTTTGTAGCTACCAATAAAGATTTATATATTTTTATTTATTTTTAGTGCTTTTTTCGAGTGCCTCTAGGATAAGACCCTACTTTGGTTGTGGAGGACAGGAAGTTGGGAGGGAACCCCTTGCTTTATGGGTTTCCTTTTCCTCTTTTTCTTCCTTTCCATAATAGTTTGTTTATATGATTGTTTGGGGTCTGAGGGAGCACCATATTATTTGTAATACTTAATTTAGCACTATTATATACACCTGTGCCTGTTTATTGTTTGGGTTAGTCCAATTTATAAAAAAAAGTTATACTGAAGTTTAAACAAACATTAATGAGAGTTTTATTGCTGTGGAGCAATGTGATACACTAGTATACACACACGGAACCTGATCTCATAAAAAGAGTGACACCAGGTTGGGAAAGTGTCAGAGTCTTCCTAAGGACCCTCTATGCAGTAGGTGGAAGCGTAGACATTCTCTACTGTCCTTTTTTGCAGCAGAAGCTGGAGTAAAGTTGCTGCTGCGAAGCCAGATGTCTGACCAAAATTGTCCCAGAGCCAGGAACAGGATGGGAACACCAGAGTACTGTGAAATACTGCACAGAATGAGTCCAGAGAAGAGAACCCTGAAGGCAGGATCCTCAGAGAGGAAAGGATTTGGCGGTTAACACGAGCTATGAGTCTCAGGCGATCTGGCATTCTGACAGGCAGGATAGTTCAGCTGGCGAATGAGCAGGGCTTGGTGGATGTCTCAGGTGATCCGCCGAAGCTACACACTCTGACAGGCAGGATTGTATAGCTGGTGAATGATCAAAGCTGGGCAGATGTCTCAGGCATTCTGGAGAATGAGCAGGGCTTGGTGGACAAGCATCTTCTGGTGAATGGGAGAAATTTCCAGCAGACTTGCAGAGCTGGGCATGAGAAAAGGCTTGGAAATTGCAGTTGGCATATTCCAATTACAAAATTTGTGTCATAAAGGGAGTCGGACTTAATGGGGTAGGCAGGGATTACTGTCATTACTCCATGAAGTGCGTGGAACAGGGTGAGAAAGAGGAGAAGTGGGTGTGACGTGGGCAAGAAGTGGGTGGAACATAGTGGGAAGGAGGAAAAATCGGCAATAAGTGCATGGAACGGAATGGGAAGGAGGAAAAGTAGGCAGGAATTGGGCAGAACAGGGTGAGAAGGAAGAGAAGTTGGTGGAGTTTCTCAGGAACTTCACCACTTCTGGAGAAATGACCTCTGTCCTCAGAGACCCGGTAATCAACTCTAAAAATGTAAGTCTCTGAAGCAGATCTGGAAAGATCCCACATATGATTGCAAAGCATTCAAGTGATTACATACTCCATTTAAGATGCAGTTGGTTTGTTCCAGCGTTCTGCATAAGGCCCAGTGTTACATGTCACCTAATAAAAAGGAAGAATCTGAATCCGTCTGTTGTTCTATGGTTCAGCAAAGGATTTAACACAATGAATGTGCAGCCATTTGGGGAATTTGGACCACATATGCTTCCCTCAAAAGAATACTGGTGGACTCTCACTGGTGTAGAGTCTGCAAAACATAATTAATTTGCAAATTAATCAGATAATAATGAATCACCACTGAGATCAAAAGCATAAGGCAGAAAGTCTAGTTAATATTACTAAAGTTTTCCATTATAAAGATTTTTCACCCACATTATGAAATACAATATCTACGCGTTTGATGGAATACATTAATTTGAATCTTCTGGAATTGCTGTTAAATGACAAAATGAGGCTGATGTCTGGAGAAGAACTGGATCAATTCCGGGGCAAACATAGTTCATCTTAGGGGAGAGAGAAAAATTTCTACAATTTCCATTGATTTAAATGAAACTTTTAATCCTTGAATGTTAAGAGGTCTCTAACGCATTGCAAAGTAATTTGTTGGAGACCACTCTAGCATTCAAAAGGGTTAAACAACCATTTATATCAATAGATGTTTTTTATTTCTGGCTTTCTACTAGTTTTACAATTTCAGTTGCTCTTTGACAGTTAGTTTAAAGTGTGCCATTGCCTGGACAGTTACACATTTCCATCCACTGGCACATCAAGACTTTCATGATTTAAGTGCACCTTATGACACACTATGATCATGCAAAGGAGGCTGTAACTGACTACACCAGTAATGGAGCAGTCAGTTTCAGCCTTTTTTCCGCACATGTGTTCGCTACTACTGCAATCACATGTGCCAGTGGAGCAACATGACAAAGGCAATGCAAATATACATTTCCTTTGTCAGTGTTCTCTGCCTCTTTCTTCCTCACTGTCATCATGAGGAAGAGAGACACACAGGGAACAGAACTCCCAGTGTCTCAAATGGCACTTTTGAGGTACTGGGAGCAGGATGGTGGGAATTAAGAATAAAATATATATATGACACTTTGACCCGTTTGGCATTGAAAATATTTTATTCACACAGACTAATTTATAAACAGATATACTAAAGTTTAAACAAACTATGCATTTTATTACTGTGGAGCAATGTGATAAACGTATATATAGCCCACACAGTCAGATCTCATAAAAGAGGGACAACAGGGAGGGAATGTGGGCCATAGGGAGTTTTGCCTCAGAAGAACAGTACCCACCCCCACCCCTCCAAAAAAATGAACATTTGGTATGTATGAATGACAGTTCATACCTTTTTATCCAGTCCCTATTAAAAATTAACCAACTGAGCACACATTGTCACAGGAAAACCTGTAAAGTTGTGTCTAATTTTTTTATCAAATTAAATGATGGATTATACATATAAATTTAGTATCAAAAGAATGTCCTATCTATGCTTAAAACATTGAATATAATTTGTGTGGGTGCGCTAAATAAATTAGAGGAAAAATATGGTTGAACAAAAGTATAATAAAAAGATCAACATTGCTCTTGTCCTCTAGTGTCAAAATGCCCTCTTCACTAAGTTTGAAAACTTCATTAAAAACCGCTTATGAATCATGTTAGTCAAAAGACAGGCAGATACACCATTTAGAAACAGGCTACTCAACCTTTTCAATAATAAGCACTCTTTACAGTTCCAAACTGTTCATAAGTACCTCAGTAAAATTCCATTGATTCAATATTTCCAACCTAATACAAACCCTGTCATAAGTTTGGAAAGGAGCAGAAATTGATATTAGTTTTTCTATAACTCAACAGCAGCTACTACAAGGACAGGTGTAATGAGTACAGCCAAATGATGACATTCTCCTCCTCTCTCCAGTCCCAGTGCTTGCTGCCTCCCACTTCACACTGCAAAGAACTTACCACTCAGTCTCCTGACTAATCTTTGCCTGTGCTGTAGGATAGGAGTAGTTTCTTAAAGGAACACACTAACACCTCCCAATCATAACCCTGTACGTATCTTAATTTGGGCAGAAATTGATAATGGCTACTATGATTCAGTTCTGAGAGGAGAGTTTTTACAATGAAACATGATAAATTGCTGCAGAACTCAAGGACCCCAAACTACTGTAAGGATTCCTTCTTTTTTTAAGAAGACTTCAGTTTTGGGGTTCTCGAGTCTTGCACAAAGGACCATGTCTAGCGCTGTGGTTATCCAGTAGTGAATACTTTGGAGAATCAATCATCACAGAATGCATTCATAGTAGAAGTGAATGGGGCATGCAGGTCCGTCTGTGGCAGAAACCACTGGCTTGCATGCAAAGCATCCCAAGCGTACAACTACCACAGGTTCAGAAACACTGGTTTAGAATATAGTCATACTTTTATTTCTGTATGTTGAACACACTAATTGCTGTATCATATGTCAGTTTATTCTAATGATAGAGACTTCTACTTTTTCAGATATAAAAGTATCAGTATATCTGAACTGTGCATCTGTTAAGGGTCCAGGATGGCAATATTGTGGTGTATTTGCACCAAATCCATATTGTTGTATGTATGTCTTTGTCATCATATCCCTGTGAATACATCACAATATGTCTACATTACCATGCTTTCACAATGCCTTTACCATGTTTACGATGTTAAAGTGTCTACGTCGACAATGGCTCATTTGCATATTAAAATGTGGCTTAATGAGCCTTTATTTTATTCCTGTGGGGGGGTGTGTATATGTTAACAAGCACACACAATCTAAGTGTAGACTGTAAATATTTTATTGTTGAACACCTCCACCGTGTGAATTGCTTGATTTCTCCTCCTTCACCATGTGAATTACCTTCAGAAACCAACTGAGAGTTCCACTCACCTTTAAAAGAGGCAAGCCAGCTTCTAGGTGTAAGAGCCTTCACTGGTTAACCACCAGTGTCGGTGCCAGCCCTTGTCTCTCTCAGCTGGTACCGACACTGGGTGTTAACCAGTGAAGGCTCTTACACCTAGAGGCTGGCTTGACTGGAACTCTCAGTTGGTTTCTGAAGGTGATTCCCATGGTGAAGGAGGAGAAATCAAGCAGTTTACACGGTGGAGTTGTTCAACATGAAAATAGTTACAGTCTACACTTAGATTGTGTGTGCTTGTTCTTTTTGTGTTTTTTCTGTATGTTGTGAGAGGAATCTCTTACCGGAAGTCTTCAAGAAAACAGCTGCACCACTGAGCAGAGGACTGGAATAAGGACTTGCATAGGTCTAACAGGTCATAATTTATACATTTTTTAATTTTGTGATTTGTCTGTTGTAATTAGCGCTGAGGAATTTTTGATGTGTATATGTTAATGTTCACACACTAAGCTCTGATAGCTGGCGATACTGTTGAAGTTCACAGTCCCAAGCTCGGCAAACTGAGATGGTGAAGTTGGGATTGTCCCATAGTTTCTATGGAGCTACAGAGGAAAGTTTGCTAACTCTTCTGGGGCCAGATTCTATTGCTGGAGATAAACGTTAACACCTGTTTTATCAAACATTTTCCTATTGAAGTCTATGGGCAAAACTGGAGATAAAAGCAGTGATAACATTAGCACCTGTAATAGAATCTAGAGCAGAGGCAGCAACTGTCATCCTATAGACCTTTGAGAGCCATAGGGATGTGCAGTGTCCTAAGGCGTGTAGCAGTGTCTTCTGTTTAAAAGATAGTGTACTGTGAATGTGAAACAGCTGATCAGCCAGTTCAAGTAAAGACAGAACCAGCAGAGAAGCTGTTACATGTAATAGCTTCTGTTCTGGTTCTGTGCATATCTGAATAACCTGTAACAGAGGCAGGGAATTGCTTATGTTTATAGGAGGGCTGGGGGGGTTTATTGGTGACTAAGTGTGAGTGCATACTCTTTCCACTTGCCCTCCTCAACAACTCTCCAGTTTTAAAGGGATAGTAATGGCAGAATAAAAATGCAGCTCCGATTGATCCTCATATAACGAGGATCATGTAATGCTGTATTTCAATAGTTTATGTTTGTAGTTCAAGAGTAAATCAATTCTAAAGGATCCCCCTCCCGCCCCTTTTACCTACCCTTAGCCGCCTCCCCTCAGATGTGGAAAGGACTGTGAGCAGCGAGGGACAATCTTCATTCACTGATTATAAGGGAAAACCCTTTGCAATGCATTGCGTACTCTGGCACTCAAAGGGTTAAAGAGATTAAAAGACCATTTTGATTACTGTGTGTTTGGGGGATTCTTATTTCTCCCTACAGTGTAGTTGGTATGTACCAGTATTGGTCATATATGATTTTTCTGGACCGGTGCACAACACTATATGGGGGCATCTCACGGAGGTTGATGTACTAACAAAATGGCGTTAATCTGGAGCAAACCAACTACACCATAGGTGACACATAAAAAGCCCCATTGAATCAAAAAGGGGCTTTCAACTCCTAGAATGCTCTCTAGCATTGACAGTCCCATTTAAAGCAATTAGATATTTGGAAAGTTGTATTTGTTCCCTGTAGTGCAGTTGGTTTGCTCTCTTAGTGTATCAGCCTCACTGTCTGCAGGTGAATAATGATGTGACAGCTGTAGTCACCATTTTTACCCTTTGCAATAATTACTTTTTTTTTTTTTTTTTTTGGGAACAATGGGAATTTTCAAATTTATAATGTGATAGCAAGTTATGAGCAAATCTGGTCCTATAATAACTTTAATTTATTTATTTTTTTAGTGATAAAAACGTCACTTGTTTCCTTTCATGGGACTACCCGAAAAAAGTTACACTTTCCAGTTATTTTCAGCCATGACCCCCAGCCTTGTTCTACTGCACTAGAACCACATATACTGACCCCTTTTCTTGTTCTATTGAACTAGAATGACATATACTGACCCCAGCCTTGTTCTACTGCACTAGAACCACATATACTGACCCCTTTTCTTGTTCTATTGAACTAGAATGACATATACTGACCCCAGCCTTGTTCTACTGCACTAGAACCACATATACTGACCCCTTTTCTTGTTCTATTGAACTAGAACCACATATACTGACCCCAGCCTTGTTCTACTGCACTAGAACCACATATACTGACCCCTAGCCTTGTCCCATTACACTGTTAGCCATAGAATCATACATACTGACCCCCAGCCTTGCCACACTGCATTGCTTTCCATAGAACCACTCATACTAACCCCTCAACCTTGTCCCACTGCACTGATAGCCATACAACCACACATACAAACCCCTCAGCCTACTCCCAATGCACTATTATCCATAGAACCACACATAACAACTTCTAGCATTGTCCCACCTCACTGCTATCCATAGAAATGTTCATACTAACCCCCCAGCCTAGTCCCACTGCACTGCTAGCTATAGAACCACTCATACTAACCCCCAACCTTGTACTACTGAACTGCTAACCATATAAACACTCATACTAACCCGCAAGCCTTTCCACTGCACTCCTTGCCATGAAGACACTCATACTAAACCCCAGCCTTGTCCCACTGTACTGCTAGCCACAGAAACACTCATACTAATCCCCAGTCTTGTCCCAATGCACTGTTATCGTAGAAACACACATACTATCTCAGAGTCTTGCTCCACTGCATTGCTAGCCATAGAACCACACATAAACACCTCCTGCCTAGTCCCACTGCACTTTTGTCAATAGAACCACTCATACTAACTTGTCCCACTGAACTGCTAGCCATAGAATCACACATGACAACCTCCACCCTAGTCCCTCTTAACTGCGAGTCATAGACCCACACATGATGACCTCCACCCTAATCCCACTGAACTGCTGGCCACAGAATCACATGTAAAACCTCCACCTTAGTCCTACTACACTGGTTTAGGTAGATCCACAGACACTCTGAGTCTAACGTCCCCTGTAGGAACAGTCAAAGTTACGGTGTGAAGTTTCCAGGCATTAGAAAAAGTGAGGACATTTTAGAAATTTTCGGTTTGCAAGAATTTTTGCTGATAAAGCAGAAAATTGACCGTTTCCCATGAAAATTCACACTGGAAAAAATTGGACTTTCTCGCACATCACTAATTCTTAGTCACAGCTGGAGATCTAAGATCTATCGGTCTTACAGGTTTAAAGGGGAACTACCACCACGCAATAAGTTCACATTATTCAATTCTTCATCTGGCGACTAGCTGCTTAGTAGCGATAGTCGGCAGAAATATTACCCGGTTTACAAGATATTCCACTTTTTCGGAGGCTCACAGTAGCAGGAAGCACAGACATCTCGTCATAGTGACGTCTGTGTGCCTGTACTGTCAGTCCCTTTTGGAGCCAATGCCTCAGAAAAAGTGGAATATCTTGTAAACTGGGTAATATTTCTGCCGACTAGCGCTACTAAGCAGCTAGTCGCCAGATGAAGAATTGAATAATGTGAACTTATTGCGGGGTGGTAGTTCCCCTTTAAGCCCCATTTAACTTAAAGTTATTTGTTCCTTATGGTGCACTTTATTAGCCCCAAAATTGTTCAGCTTTCTCTTTATATATATGCCCCACCTTATGCATCTAGAGTAAAGCGATGCAATCAGGCTTTAATTTTAATTTGTGTAAATATTTCTATGCCTGAGTTAGTCATAAATCTGCAGGTTGGGAGGAGGATGAATCAAAGTTTTTATAGTCAGTCTTGTCTGCTGATCCCAAGATCTCCTAGATTACAACACAAACAAGATTTCTTAAAGCTGTTGTCACAAGAGAGGGCTATAGGCCCTGCTGAGACAGTGGGGAGAGTATGGGAGTGAAAGGGTTAACAGCACCAGATCACTGGTTCCCTGTTACTATTCTTAGCAACCACCAAATTAACCCCTGAAATCCCTCCTGCACTATCACCCCAGTACTACAATTTGCTGCCACCACCATCTTTATATCTGGGCATCTTAGGTTACCCCAAACACAACAGAATTACAGTATAAAAACAATCCCCTTAATAATCAAACATATAGACTTAACCCTTTAGTAGCATTGTTCTAACTGAGCTTCCTTCAGAGTAGTGAGTTCATATTAGAGAACAGAGACAAGAGCTGATTAATTGAACATTTAATCTGAAAAAAGGCTTCACAATGCTGGATACCAAAATACAGAAACATAGGACATACAGAAATAAAGATTACACATAGGGAAAACAGTCCATAAAATAAAATGGGAGAAACACAAGAAATCCCTATATACAATTACCAATATATTAAGAGTCCTTGTGGGAACTTCAGATGGTAAATGTTCTCAGTTGTTACAAAAAGAAATTCCACCTTTTTTATCCAAGGCCCATATTAAAGCGGAACTTTCAGAGCATACTAAGTTGCCATTCATTCATTAAACGCATGGCGACTAGCTTGGAAATGGATACCTTAACTTTAAAAAATAGCACAATGTAAAGTAATCCTTCCTGTTTGGGGACTGACGGGCAGGTTAGTGCGGTCCCAGTGCCTGCACCGTCAGTCCATTCCGGTAACCATATGGTGCACTACAGTGCTACTCAATGGAGACCGGGACTGACAGCGCAGGCGCGCAGACAAGATGTCTGCGTTGTAGCCTGGGTTCCGGTCTCCAAACGGGAAGGATTACTTTACACAGTGCTACTTTTTAAAGGTAAGACATCTATTTCCAAGCTAGTTGCTATGCATTTAATGATGCATGGCGACTTAATATGCTCTGAAAGTTCCGTTTAAATACAGTCCACAGTTGGGTGTTACCTGGGTGGAGGTTTGGCCTGACAGTTTACTATATACACATGTTTTCCTTAGTTCACATTATGTGGCTGTCCCCTGGTTTTTATGACCCCTATGTCCTGCTCTGGCGATGTTATCTGCTCATCCAATTTAACTTACACTTTTAAAAGGTACCAAAATACACAAAATAAACAAATTATACATACCAGGGGCCTGCAAAGGCCAAATCATGCCATGGCATGACAGCTGTATGCTCACCCTGAACTCATACTGGGGAACATGGAAAAAAAAAAAAAAAAAAAAAAAAAAAAAAATTATATATATATATATATATATATATATATATATATATATATATATAGCTGGTTACAGGGAAAACTTGTCATGCATAGCTCGAATCATATCAGGCGTTAACATTTTTGTTGCTTATTCATCATAGTAAGAAGGCAGAGAAAAGACTAATGAGATGGGGATTAAAGGGATAGTAATACCTAGATGTAAGATGGTTTAATATTGTTCATCTGAAAAAAATAAATGAAATGCAGTAAATCCTGTTGCCTAAAGATGTATATTTTAAGATTTATACTCTTTTAAAGGCCCCCACCTTGTCCTTTTACTCACGTCAGCTTTCTAGCTGACAGATTGAGATTCTGGCCGTGCGACCGGACGGCTCTTCAGCAGAGCCAAAATAGCGTTATATACAAATACTACATTAGATCGTACTACAAAGTGTGCCTACCTCCCAGGCACACATTGTAGACCTTTCCAATTAAGTATTTCTTTGCAGATGGCGCGATTTTGCCTCAGCTGAAGAGCTGTCAGCTAGATTGCTGACATGAGTAAAAGGGGAGGGAGGGGGAATTTAAAAGCATATAAATCTTAAAATATACATCTTTAAGAAACAGGATTTACTGCATTTCATTTATTTTTTCAGATGAACAATATTAAACCTTCTTACATGCAGGTATTACTATTCCTTTAACATTATCTAACATGTATGTCACTCTCATAGTGATACAATGCATTTTAGAAAATTAGTTCTGCCATATATAAGATATAATATTTGTGAGTAGCTACTTTTGTTAATTCAGCATTGTTTTTTATTATAGAAATTTCAATAAAAATGTACTTGAAAAAATGAGCAAATATGCCATCAAATACTAATATCTGAACCTTGATCTTGAAGGTGGAAAAATGACTACGGAAACGTTTTGAAGACCAACTTACTTATTAGCTTGGATTGCCAGCAAGTATTATAACATGTGATGTAAATAATATCCGTTTTCACCAATTTGACAGAATGTACAGAAAATGCAGTGAAATACAGAAGTTTCTAAACTGCAGATCTATAAAATATTTTTTTAGAAAAAGTACCAAAGTTCTCTAAATGAGAAAGCACTAACTAAAACTAGATATTCAGATAGGAAAATACTGAAGCTACGACCCACCTATGACAAAGCTTCTTTTACCACATAATACAATACATTGGCATTTAAACTCACACACACTCACCAGAAGCTGGGGGATATTGCTTCAAAATCTGGTATTGTAGATTCAATCCCTTTTCATACACTATCTATAAAAAAATACAATTATATATATGGTAGCTTTAAAATAAACTAATATTTATAAAAAATATTTGCAATAGGTAACACAGAGGCCTCATTTATTAAAAAATAAACTTACACTATAGATGTATGCATGTTATTTGTTTTCTAACATTTGTATTATCCACATTATATATGTATTCAGGCATGTACAGCTCCTCAAATCTTAGCCCTTTGCATGCCAAAGCAAAGCGTGCGTACCCTTCTGCCACTCAAATGGTTAAATTATCATCAATTTGTTGCAGTAGCCAAAGCCTAAAAGCACAGCTGTGAAGCCATCAACAAGCTATAATCATGTGACTGACCTTCATAAGTGGGTATAGGGGAGGTGTCCAAGTTTTTTCATCCATGGGTCACATGACCAGAAATGTATATGTCTGAGGGCCACATTCATTTTGTTATAGACAACAATGGTAATTTATAACAATCCCTTAGCTATTTCAAAATCTGGATATTTTAGTAGTAATACCGATGGGGTATAAAAAAAGTCTAATTAATTTTATTTGCACAAAAGGGCAGTATTACATGCTTGGTGGTAGTCACTGTTCAGTTTTTATCAATGAGAATACTGGCTTTTAACATACTGAACTATTCTGGAGAACTGTAGGGTGTCAGTTACACAATGTTCAGTGGTGTAAGTATAGGGGTCGGACCACCCCCTGCGACCCCTCCGCCTGCCACCCGCAATCGCCCTCCGGCGCTCTAGTAATGCAGAGTGCTGGGAGATGACATCATCTCCCAGCGCTCTGCATTACAGAAGAGGACCACACGGGAGCTCAATGCACCAACCCGTCTCTCCTGCCACTCCAACGGACCACCAGGGATTGGGAGGTAGGAGATGGGGGCATTGTGGAGGGCCAGGGGGCCAATGTGGTCGGGGGGCCCATGGCACTTCTTGCACCAGGGCCCGGAGGGTTCTAGTTACGCCTCTGACAATGGTAATGATGTGGTTTGGTCCTATTGGCCTGTTAGTTCATGTGTTCTAGCTAATTAAGTAAAAAAATGATTTTTGTTAAAAATCTCAGGTGGGCCTCACCTTGCGTTCAGGTCTGCCTCATTTGGCCCCCGGCGGGTCTTATGCTGGATGGCCAGGGTATAACAGTATACCAGATTTAACAGTGCAAACAAATTTGTGTTTTCAAGACACCAAAAGTGAATTCACTCATATTTCTGGTTCTTCAGTGTGCCTTGATGTATAAATGCTCAACAGATGCTTTTCAATTCAACAAAGGTAAAAATAGACTTAGGAATCAACCACTCTGTGCATCACCTATAAACATGAGTGGTGCTTTTATCTTGCACCTATAATAAAATTACACACAAGGCAGCTCTTTGGCATTTCAGCTTCCTGAAACCCAAAGGACTGACTGACTCATAAAGAGAGTAGTAATATTTCCTGTTAAGGAACTGCTACTACATTAACTGTTGAAGTATGACTACAACATGAGTGGAATCTATGTACCAGGATGCTGGCCAAAGCATAAAAGAATATCCCAGTCTGCAGAGACTCAACCCACTGTCTAGATAAGCATACAAAATATTGAGCAATGTTGTAAAGTGCAGCAGAAACTTAAGTCAGGCATCTAAAGAAATGAGTTGACTCATTCCAATGACTGGAAGGAGCCAGTTTCTATTAATATAACTGATACCGGTTTGACTGGCCATGATATGGTCCTGGTACTTCCAGCCCTAGGTTGTAAGCTATCACCAGTCTAATCATAGAGCTCCAGGATTGTCTGCCAGCTTAGCCTAAACCTCTTCAGTATGTCATGATCAGCCAATCTATCCAGGGCAGTAATATGCACAAAAAATATAGGCCTTCGTATCCTAACAGGAAAAAAAATTACTTGCTGATCGCTTCTGCTTTTAAGGCAACTCTTCACAACTTTTCGCAAAAAACAATGGCTTTTCCTTTTTTTTTTTTGCGAAACTGTTCTCCTTTTCACCACTGCAAAGGTTTTTCTTTTTTGCTACTGCCAATACATTTTTACAATACAATACCTATTACTTTTTCTAAGTGGGGAAATAAATAGCTGAAAGTCAAGTTGTGAATCCTAAAACAACATATGCCACGAAAAGCTTGTTAGCAGGATGAGTGCCTTTGCCCACAACACTAACTTCCTGCTTATGTAACATTAGCACAACCATCCTTATAAAAGAACTGCAGCTTGGGATATTTCAGCAGGGTACAAAACATGACATCAGTTCTTTAAAGCCTCTGTTTTCAACAAAAGAAAAGGGCAGCATGTCAATGTGGTGGTATGTGTGGGCACTCAATGACTCTTGTCATCTCCTACAGCAAACCCAGATCACCATATTCCTCTGCAGCAGGAGCCATAGGTGTTATTTTGAATTAAAGGGATTGTAATAATTTAATATTACTATTCCACATATTGCAGCTATTTCAAATAGAACTGATTTGCCCCCACTGTCTTCTCTCAAACCTTTATGGTTGTACAGCGTTGTACTGACTGCAGGGATATCCAGTCTTATTTTCATCAGGCGGCTCTGCAGCAGAGCAGAGATTGTGTTACTAAAAAATAATTATTTCACTGAAATGGTCTTCTAGGTGTGCTTGCAAACCAAGCACATGTAGAAGACCATTTCAGTGAAATGATTATTTTTCACTAATGCGATCTCAGCTCAGCTGCAGAGCCGCAAGCCTGTCGTGTGTCAGACTTCCCCTGCAGTCAGTACAACGCTGTTGTTGGCATTGGCACACTCTCAGACACATTAATAATATCACTACTTCTCTTATCTGCTCCAGAGCACTGGGATCTTTTTGGAGCGATTCTGCTGCTGCTAGTTGTGGCACCTTTGACCTGTTGATAGTGGGTCTCCCAGTCAGACCAGTGGTTGTCCTTCAGGTTGTGCTTCATAAAGTAGGTGCCTAGGTGTGAGCCTGCTTTCACCCTGCTCATGTGGTTTTTGCACAGACAACAGATAGCAACATGCTTAGCTTTTGGATCATGAGTGAAGTATCTCCATACTGTGGATTTCATGGACTGCATGGCTCCAGAGGGGCTGAAACCACTATTACTACTGGGGCTAGATGTTGATGCAATCCTATTGCTACTACTACTAGGTGCCAAAAGTTCAGCACTTCCAGAAGCAGCAGAGGCACTCATCATAGCAAAGGTTGTGGATGTTAATAACCTGTGTTGTTGTTGTTGGTAACTTCTGGTTACTCAACACACTTTGGCCTTGGGTGCAGTGATGATGCTGATGATGACTGACTGTGTATTTTTACACATCTTTGCTTGTACAGGGTCAGAGTTTCCAATGGTTTTCTCAAACACTTTATAGACAGGCACAGTGCTCCTTTTCAGGGGTGGAAGACTGAGCCTTTCTCTTTCACATAACTTTCTGGTCATGTCATCATCTCTCTCACTCTCAACTTCATCAGAGGATGCTGCTGAAGGGATATATTCTAGATCTACATCTTCATCATCATCCTCAGTCATTATTAGGTCATCCTCAGCATTGCCCACCTCTTGTTGCCCACTACCCTTATAATCCTTTATGCTTTTAGAGGTGTTAAACATTTTTTTTTTTACTTTTACTTTCACAAAGTTTGCTGCTACATTGAGGACAGGTGTTTTGGTGCTGGTTTGTCTGTCAGATGCAGCAGTTGGTTCAGCTGCTATATCTTCCTTCATTATGCTATCATCAACACTAGAATGTGACTCGTCTCATGCTCAATCTTGTCTGCTGTCTATCGAGTCTGCCTCAATCACAAAGCTCACATCAGGTTCTCAGTTAGATGTCTGTCACCTAATATTTTTATTTTATTTTTATGTATTTATTTATAACTGTGTTGTACACCCTATCTTATCACTGTCCAAAAAATCAACAACTTATTTCCCGAGACTTCCCCAGCACAGAGATAATAACAGAAAGATCAGCAAGGAACTTGGACCACAGCTGTCTGTATCTTTCAAATCAAATGAGCCAGATAGAATGTTGGGCTATTTGGGGTCTTGCTCTCTTCTCATACTACTAAACACATCTAACACATAGATAATCACTGCAACCTCAGCGAGGATTTTGGACCATAGCTGCCTGTATCTTTCAAATCAAATCAGCCACACAGAATGTTGGGATATTTGGGGTAAACCTACTTTGTTTCCTTCTCACTCCCCATGTCTAACACAGAGATAACAGCAAGACCAGCATGGAACATGGATCACAGCTGACTGTGTCTTTCAAATCAATTCAGCCAGACAGAATGTTGGGTTATTTGGGGTCACCCACCTTTGCTCCTTTTTATATCCCCAGACATGTCTAACGCAGAGATAATAACTGCAAGATCAGCAAGGATCTTGGATCACAATTGCCTGTGTCCTTCAAATCAATACAGCCAGAAAAAATGTTGGGATATTTGGGGTCAATCTCCTTTGTCCCTTCTCACACCCCCAGACACATACAACACAGAGATAATAACAGCAAGATCAGAAAGGAAATTGGACTGCAACTGCCAGTGTATTTCAAACCAAATCAGTCAGACACAATGCTGGAGTACTTGGGGTCAACCCCCTTTTCTCCCTGCTTAGACACACAGACTACCCCAGCACAGAGACAATAACAGCCAGATCAGGAAGGAGCTTGGGTCACTACTGCTTGTGTCTTGACAATCTATCACAGTGCATTTTGGAGGGTGTTTGGGGTCAACCTTCTTTCTCCCTTCTTCTCCCCCAGAATGTCCCCAGACTCCCCTAATACAGAGAAAAGATATCCTTAAACAAAGCTTAATCTCCACTTTATTTGATTATCTTCTCTGGCTCAAAAACATGCTGCTTTCTCCTCTCAGAAATCTAGGATGGCATACTGTGAGAGCCTGAGAGCCTGACACCGTTTTATGTTCCCATTGATTTCAATGCAATGAGCTAGGTGAAAATTGCAGGAAAAAGATGCTTTTCATGGGAAAATTCCCACTAGGTGAGAAATGCCATTTTCATCTATTTCTATGTTAAGATGAAAATTTTCACTCATATCTAGTGATGACTATGTGTGAGAAACCATTCCCAATGATTCTGCTATTATCTGTGGTTTTCTCTGCTTTTTTTGGACACCTGTTCTACTCACTCCTGCTTAGTAATTACCTTTGCTCCTGTCTACTCTGATGGACACACCTCTAAGGCATATATCTACCAGTTTCACAAGCACTGCATTGTGCATGGAAAGTGTATATACTGAATAGTTTTCCAGAGCATCATTTCCAGTTTTCTGTGTAGGACCCCTGCTTGACCACCCACGACTTATTTATTGGTCTCTGCCTGTAAAACAATAATCACTTCTTTAGCGAAGCACTCTCCATTTTAGTTTCTAGGGGTCAGAAGTCTGAATTCTGCTTACAAGATAGATGATCTAATCCATTTCTTGTTGGCTGGCTGCAATGATCCTTCTCAGATCTCTCCCAATTCTCCACTTGTATTACCTGAGCCCTGTAACATACAAGACTTCCACATCTCACCATCTAGGGGACTTAAATACTTACAACATATCATTCAGGACAATACAATTCTCCTATTTCATTCTCTGAGAGAGAAATTTGACTTCTCACCATAATTTGTGTATTTAACTATCAACAAATTAAACAAGCATTTGATTGCTAGTTCATAAATTCTCCCCTCCAACTATTAGTTTTCACAACTTAAATTACGGACTTAGGCAAGATCCCTTAACAAAATTACTTTTGAATATGTCATTTCTGTCTGTTAAAATCACTTTTGCTTCTGTCTGCTTCCTTCCCAAGACCTCAGCTAAGTTTAGCGACCATTACCTCTGTCTGCAATAGGCCCATGACTTCAGTTAAGGTATGTGCAATGCTTCTGTCTTCTGCATGCTATGAACACTGCCTAGTAGTTCAATATTGCATTCCCCAGGTATGCCACCTAGCATCTCTCCTGCAGTAGTTTAGGAGTTTGTTTTATTTGCATACATGTGGTATATCTGTGAGCGTACATTAACTCTCTTTTCTCTTTAATACTGTATCAGTTCCTGTCAAGTGTTCTGAAGACTCTCTGCCTATATCATTATCTGTTGGTCCAGGATGATGGTCAGTAGGTTGATGTCTAGCATTTCTCTTCTGCTCTGTGGGCCAGTCTCCTGTCTGGTCAGCGAGCATGATACCTATGCACTACTAATGCAGCATTAAATATGTCTGGAGAAGGAGCTGTTCTTTGCAATCCCAAGTGAGGCTTGAATCCTAAGCAGGACCGGATTTGTCATAAGGCAGAGTAGGCATCTGCCTACAGGCGCACCCAGAGGGGCACCTGTCACTGAAATAAATTTTTTTTTAATATTTTTATTCACAGTGCTCATGCTGCGCACAGTGGCAGCAGTAACGAGCCGCATAGTAAGATCTGTGCCTTCTTCGGCACAGACCTGTATGCTGTTGCTCCCTCGTCGTCTCTTTAGTAATGCAGAGCGATGGGATATGACATCATCTCCCAGCACTCTGCATTATTGAAGAGAAGACCGCGTACAGACTTTTGCCGCCTCTGGACCACCAGGGAGGTAGGAAACGGACACGGGGGGGGGCAATGTGAAGATGATGGGGGCAGTGTGGAGATGATGGGGCCAATGTGAGGGCAAGCTGGAGCTGATGGGGGCAAGCTGGAGCTGATGGGGGCAATGTGAGAGCAAGTTGGAGCTGATGGGGGCAAGTTGGAGATGATGGGGCAATGCGAGGGCAAGCTGGAGCTGATGGGGGCAAGTTGGAGATGATGGGCCATGTGGAGATGATGGGGGCAATGTGAGGACAAGTTGGAGCTGATGGGGGCAATGGAGATGATGGAGGCAATGGAGCTGATGGGGGAAAGTTGGAGATGATGAGGGCAATGTGGAGGCAAGTTGGAGCTGATGGGGCAAGTTAGAGCTGATGGGGCAAGTTAGAGCTGATAGGGCAAGTTGGAGCTGATGGGGGCAATGTGAGGGCAATATGGTTATGTAGGGGGTAATGTGGAGATTTGGAGCGTTGTGTAGGTGTCCAGTGGAGATGGCCAATGGGGGGGGGGCCTTCAGATTTCTGTGCCTACAGGCTCCTGAGATGTAAATCCAGCCCTGATCCTAAGTGAGTTGTAAAACATCATTTTGGTGAAAAGCATCTTTTTGCTTCAGTTTGAATTGCTTTATTTTCTCATTATTACATTGTCGTTTTATATTATTAACTGTCAAGCAACTTATAGTTTAAAACACTTGTCTATACCTCTGTATTATACCCACCCTCCTTATTGTGTGTACTTGCAGTAGTTTTCTTCTCCATTCTACATTGTTTGTGTTCTTGTATTATTCTTAGGTTCCCCTCTCTCCATTTTACTGTTGTGGTTACTGTCTTATAGACTTCTCTACCTCCATTTTTGTAGTCTGTAGTTTACTCTTCACCCGCTGTTTGCTGCACCTATAAGAAAATCTCCAGCACTCTGGAAGATCTTGCTTTGGAGAAGGAGTTCTGCTTTGCAGTCCCAGGTAAGATGAATCCTAAGTGAGTGTAAAGCATCAGGAGTTTGAAAACAGCAGGAGTTGGTGTTTATTACATTTTCATAATGCCTGGTTTGGTTCAGTGCAGTGGCTGTTTGTTAGTTGTTTTCCATGAACCCTTTTGGAAATATGGACATTGTCTAATATGTAGGCAAATTTCTAACTTAAGTCTGGGACTATAAGGTTGCCTATGTCTTTGCACCCTGTGCACATACCAGTGCCACAACACAAAAGGTGCAGTAGCAAAGACTCTGGCTATTACAGGCCTATAAGCCTGACATAAGTAATTCAGAAATTAACGGAAACACAATTGAAAGGAAGAATTGTTTCATATCAGACATCTAATGACTTGCAAGATTCATGACAGTATGTCTTAAAAACAGAAAGATGTTAAACAAATCTGGTTGAATTTTTCAATTATGTTACATAAATGGATGGTGATGTTCCAAAATAAAAGCAGCACCAATTAATTTTCATAGTATTTGGGCCATGGAGAGTGTTATTTCAATACTGTCAGAGTGGCAGTTCAAGAGTAATTGAATAATAAAGTTTCCCCCTCCCGCCCCTTTTACCTAGTGTAAGCCACCTCCCCTCAGATGTGGAATCTGGTCTTAAGACCAGACAGCTCACAGCAAGGGACAATCTTCTTACTTTGAGAACAATGCACTACCTGCCCCCTGTCACGGATTCTCAGTAAAGAAACACACAAAACAGTACAAGTGAATTTAAACCAGTTTATTGAGAAATAGATAATAAAAATACTAGTAGTAATAATGAACACTTCCTCAGTCAGAGGGGAGATAGAAGTGAGGACAGTGTCTAGTCCACTACCCAGGAGTTGACACTGAACCACCGTAGGTCTATGGTACTGAGTCTTAGAACCAGACTTGGCTCTACCACAACAGGAAGGAATGATAAGACTAGTACAGGAGCTTACCCAGAGGAGGTCCAGAGCGTTAATAGACCAGCGATACCAATAGCTTAACTGGTAGCACCACTCAAGGCAGCAGAGTAGGTGCTTAGATAGATGCAGCCAGGGAGGAGCGCACTACTGAGGTAATGAGCGAGACATGCTGCACTCTATCTTACCGAAGGCAACTAGGAGGCCCAGAGCGTAGGCAGCACCGCAAGTGCTAAGCCAGGCAACAGGTAAGTGTAAGAGGCGAGTGCACAGGAGCGAGACTAAGCTGCACTAGCTGCCCGGAGGCAAACAGAAGGCACCAAGCGGAGGCAACCTGCAAGCGACCAGCTGGTGGCTGAGCTACGAGGTAAAGGAGCACGCCCTGGATCGGCCTAGTGGTAGTCAGACAGGAGCGAGGCACAAACAGAGCATCAGTCAGACAAGCCACGGTCAGGAACCGGATCAGGTAGTCAGCCACAGCAAAGGTCAGCACTGAGCAGGTAGTCAGACGCGTGGACTGTGTAAGTTCGCATTGTATGAGACATGAGACTAGATCTTTCTTTGTCCGAGAGAATATTTTATTATTTTTATATATTGGAATAAAGTGATTTCATTTTATATTATATCTGCCTTCATCATTTCTGTGGATTCGGTGCAGTCTTTCATTGTTTGAGTTACGTTTGTGAAGGCGCGAGAAGAGCGCCTAGACTAGCACGCTCCGTGAATGAATAGATATGGCATACAGCCCGTTGCCCTGAATTTGCTTCCTGCAGAGAATCTTTGAAGCACCTAATATTGTGTTCCAGGTAGTCAGACAATCCAGAGTCTTACACGGTTCAGGAAGTCAGCCACAGCCAAGGTCACAACCGGAGAGAGTAGTCAGACAAGCCAAGAAGACAACGTAAGCCAAGCAAGGGTCAGAGGAACAGACTAGACACCACGAAAGGGTAACATGTCCTAGCCTCAATGAGGTTTATAAAGCAGAAGGAGGTGGGACCCAATTAGGCCCAACAGAATAGGCCGATAAACAGGCGTCCGTGCCAGTGCCTGAAACATGACTATAGCAATGAGGAAGTGGCCGGAGGCCATGCTGACCAGCGACCATACAGATGTAAGAGCACAGGATCGCCTAGGCCTCAAAGGGAGACTGTAATACCCCCCTTGACAGGTTTTTCCCTTATGCTAATTGAAGATCGTTCCTCTTTGGAAGCCATCTGGAAACCACCTTTCTGTTCTGAGGTGAGCAGCGTTACCTCAGTAAAAGGGGTGGGATAGGAATACTTTATCATTCAATTACTCTTGAACTACAACTCTGACACTACTGAAATAACACTATCCATGGCCCAAATACTATGAAGATTAATTGGAGCTGCTTTTATTTTGAAACATTACTATCCCTTTAAGTGATGGACAAGGGTGGAGCACTAGAGGCAGCATATTTGGAATTTAGTAACAGTTCTGATACTGTACCACAACCGATTCATAAGAAACATAGTTTGTGATTGTACTTAAAGTTGTTGACTGGCTGGAGGGTAGGAAACAGTGTGTCATAATCAATGGCATTTATTCAGAGGAAGGATGTGTTACTAATGAAGTACCACAGGGAAACTCCACTATCTTCACTGATGGAATCACAGGTAGCATTCAAGTGAAGGTGTGGCTTTTTGTAGATGCTACAAAAAATGCAAATACATGAGGATTTAGAAAAACTGGAGGAATGGATGTAATGCTGAAGATACTGCTTTTGGACACAGAAACCCAGAGGTGGAATGCAGACTTAACAGTAATGTGCTGACAAAAAACATCAGAGGAAAGGAAAATGGGTGTTATTATTGCAGTTGAGTAGGCAAGCAATGCAGAAAACAGTGGGAAAAGCAAACTGGGTTCTTTGTTGTATAGGATAAGGCACTAGCAGGAAGAAGATAGAGGCAGTAATGCTACTTTAGATCACTGGTAAAACTACATCTGGAGTCTGTGTACACTTCTGTAAGCCACATCTCCAGAAGAAAATTAATACAATGGGTGCAGTTCAAAGAAGAGCCACTAAAATGGTGCAGGGTCTTCAAGTATGACTTTACAGGTGAAGTGAAGACATACCTGGGAACTCTCAATAATAGCTCACCCGGAGGTTAAAAAAACAAAACAAAAGACGTACTAAAAAGAACTTGCATGTTCCTGCTATATATGTGTTGTATTCAGATATTACCCCCAAGCACAATACAATGCAATATACTCAGTCTTACCTGTGCACTCACATCTATGTGAACCACAAAATTCTTCCCAGGCAGTGGCTGGAACAGCACATAAAGGTAGCATCCCGTCAGACCAAGAGACTGTGAGCTGGGTTTTGGCAGCTGTATGTAATTTCCGTCTGGGATAGATTCTTACATAACAACAATTGTGTTCAGTACAGGTTCTCTGCTCCACCGCCTTCCCTGCTTCCTATTGCACTGACACCACACACGCTGCACTCAGTGTCATCATTACAACACAGCACAGGACTGAGGTCACAAGTTCACAACTTGTCCGCTATGCCAGTACAGGGCTCAGAACTAGGAATTCATTTAAATTATAATGAATTGTGCACAGGCAGTAGCAGCAAATGCGCACATACTGCACACCCATAGACACTACTCTAAATCCGGAGTCTCCAGGTGAAATCCAGCAAGTTCCCAGCTATGCTCATGGAACAGCCTGTAACGGTTTTATGGATACTCAGACACAGTAGGTTTAGATAAAACACAGTTTTATTGAAAAAACACAGAAAAAGAATAACCCTTGCGGGTCCAGTAATATATGTACACAATATAGTACTGACACAGGTCATGTTACAGTAATCAACACCTACACGGGTCCAGTATATATATATAACAGCAATCATATAATACTGGCACAGGTCAGGTATAGTTCGTGTGATTCCCAAATGAGACAGCAGTGAAATGGTTGCTATTAGGCCCTAATAGCGCAAGGCCCACAGGACACTCACTACGCAGAGAGTGACACAATAGCGACTAAAACCACAGGAGTAAACGGAGGCCCAGGACAAGCGGTAAACTGCAGGAGCAGTAATGGAGGACTGCAACTGTAGGCACAGAGTAACACCCAACTAAGACTGCAATGACTGTGACCCGATGTATAATGGCACCAATCCCCAAGGGGTTAATGAACGCTCAGACCTGGAGTCGACTGCCAGATAGTGAGAACAGCCTGAGGCGCCCAGGAATAGACTAACCTCAGCTTGTAGTAGTAATAGGTCAAGCATGGTAGTAATAGGTCAAGCGTGGTGCAACCAGATGGATCTACCACACCGGGGTGTCGGATCACGAGACACAATAGGGGACTGGGTCACAGTAACAAGGCTGCCTGAGCAGCAACGAGGCAACAGAGGATCTGTCCATAGACAGAGAGGACACCAGATGACAGCCCTTAGCCGGATACAAGATGGAGCAGTGGGCCAGATCTGAACGATACACGGAGCAGGAATGTCCGCCAAAACCAGTTCGGTACACATAGCTGGAACGTCAGCCGGGCTGGGTCGTACACAAAGCAGGAACGTCAGCAAATCCGGGTCGGTACACAGAGCAGGAATGTCAGCCAGCCCGGGTCGGTACACAGAGCAGGAACTTCAGCCAATCCGGGTCAGTACACAGAGCAGGAACGTCAGCCAGGCTGGTCCGGTACACAAAGCAGGAACGTATAGAGGCAGAGTAGTCAGGCAGTCTGGGTCATACACAGGAATCACACAAATACTAGAGCAAGCGCTTAGCAATGGGAACACCACGAAAGGGCACCGGAGAAGTGACAGGGCTCAGTATTTAAGGACTAGTACTGGGCAGAGCAAAGCCACACCAACCAATAAAAAGGCATCAGGAAGTAGCACTGTCAGAATGTTGCCAGCAATAGCACGGGCACCGTGATACAGCCTCCCAGCAGAGATGGAATTCAAAAATGCCCAGGACAGCTGTAAGTCTATTCTGAGAAGTATGTAAGACTGCGTATTTTCTTAGATAGGCAAATGGGCCAGATAGTTCTTTCCTGCTTTCAAAATCTGTTCCTATGGTGCTACATAGCAATAAAAAAGTAAATACAAATTTTGACCTGCAAAATACAAAGGGCTATAGAAATTTAGAGAATGATCCACATGTGTTTTATAAGAGTTTATCATAAGATAAAATTATTTTAAAAACACCCAAATATTCCCTGAAATGTTTAAATGCAGAGCAAAATATAACAATTGGTAAAGAAAACAGAGTGGGATCCGAATGAAAAATATGCTAGCAACACTTTGAAAAATGGGTGGCTACATCACATGTAATCACTGATGTGGTGAGAGGCACAAGAAATGTAGGAACATAACGGAGTAATAAACATTGCATAATAGATGAAATGGTTCGAACGATGGAACTTAAAAATATTGATACATGGTCCTGTCTCAAAATATTTTGCCACAGTACATAATATACCTCCAAAGTGTCCCTCTTTCCTACCCTTCTTTCCCTGTTTTTAAGAGATCACAATGTGCAATGTGTATATAGGTATCACATTGCTCCAAAACAATAAAACTCACATAAATAGTTACATAGTTGATGATGCTGAAAAAATTCTTCAAGCCCATGCCAAACGCACGCCCCTGTTAATCCAGAGGAATGCAAAAAAAAAAAAAAAAAAAAACCCTGAAGCCATTTCCAATTTAGCCCCAAGTAAAAAATTCCTTCCGGACTCTAAATGGCAGACACATAGTTCCCTGGATCAACAACCTATCTGCATTGAAGCCATCTATCAAAAGTTTTCAGTATTGTTCTGTGCTAGATAGGCATCCATTGCTTTTTTGAAAGCAGTTACATTATCCGAAAGTACAGCATCCCGAGGCAAAGAATTCCATAGCTTTACCGCCCTTACTGTAAAAAAATCCCTGCCTTTTGTTTTAGTCGAAAGAGCCTTTCCTCTAGTCTTAATGGATGACCGCTAGTATTTAGCGCAGCTCTTTGCGTAAATAATGAATTGGATAGTTCTTTGTATTGACCTTGAATGCATTTGTAAATGGTAATCACATCAACCCTTAGATATCCCTTCTCTAATGTAACATAGTCATTTAGATTGAGATTGAAAAAAGACTTGCGTCCATCTAGTTCAACCCTTTTCCTATTCCTGTTTACCATCGTTGATCCAAAAGAAGGCAAAAAAAATACCCTCAATACAGCAATTTCAAATTCTGCCTTGAATGGGGGGAAAAAATTCCTTCTTGCTTCCAAATAGCATTCAGATTTCTCCTTAACTATGTATTAATCCCAGTACTAACGTACATAGCCCTCTATGGCCTGCTCTTTTAAATAAGTATCCAGGCCCTTTTTAAAGGCATCTAATGTATTCGATAGCACCACCTCTTCAAGCAGTGAATTCCATACCTTTATTGTCCTTACTATAAAGAAACCCTTCCGTTGCTGAAGATGAAATCTCCTTTCCTCAAGTCTAAGCGGGTGGTCCCTTGTCCTTTGTACTGTTCTGTTAATGAACAGGTCTTTGGAGAGTCCTTTGTATGGGCCCTGAACATATTTATATAGTGTTATCATATTCCCTCTAAAATGCCTTTTTTCTAGTGTGTACAAGTTTAACTTTTCTAGCCTTTCTTCATAACTAAAACTTTCCATTCCCCTTACTAGTTTTGTAGCCCTCTTCTGCACTCTCTCTAGTTCCATAATGTCCTTTTTCAGAAAGGGTGCCCAGAATTGAACAGCATATTCTAGTTGGGGTCTTACCATGGATCTGTAAAGAGGCATAATAATATCTTCCTCCCTTGAGTCAATGCCCCTTTTAATACATGCCAATATCTTATTGGCCTTTGCAGCTGCCAGCTGGCACTGCATGCTACTGCTAAGTCTATTGTCTACCCTTACTCCCAAATCCTTTCCATTAGCAGATTTCCCCAGAGAAACACCATTTAAACTATATGTTGCACTTTTATTATTATACCCAAAATGCATAACTTTACACTTGTCTATACTGAATCTCCTTTGCCATTTGCCTGCCCAGTTACTCAATTTGTCCAAATCCTCTTGTAATGAAGACACATCCAGTTCAGACTTTATTACCTTACTTAATTTTGTGTCATCGGCAAACAATGATACATGGCTCCCTATGCCCTCTGGGAGGTCATTAATAAACAAATTAAAAAGAAGAGGACCCAGGACAGATCCCTGAGGTACTCCACTTATCACGTTTATCCAATTGGAGAACTTGCCATTTACTACCACTCTTTGCATTCTATCTTTCAGCCAACTTCCAATCCACGCACAAACGTTTTCCCCTAGGCCTATTTCATTCAATTTGTACAGTAACCTCTTATGTGGAACTGTATCAAATTCCTTGGCAAAGTCAAACTAAATCACATCAACCGCCTTTCCCGCATCTATATTTTTACTCACTTTTTCATAAAATGCGATCAAGTTAGTTTGACAAGACCTGTCTTTCACAAAGCCATGTTGGCTCCTGTTAATGATATTCCTGTTCAAGCTGAATTCTTGAATATATTCACTTAGCAACAGCTTCCCTACCACAGATGTCAAGCTTACAGGTCTGTAATTTCCTGGCTGTGACTTTGATCCCTTTTTAAATATGGGCACCACATCTGCCTTACACCAATCCATGGGCACCATACCTGAAATAAAAGAATCCCTGAAAATCAAATATAACGGTCTGGCCAGGGCCTGGCTTAGCTCTTTAAGTACCCGTGGGTGTATACCATCTGGCCCCAGGGCTTTGTCTACCTTAACACCATTGAACTGTTTTAACACTTTTTCTTGTGTTAGCCAGTCCCATGCTTGCTGTGACTGTTCTGTAAAAGTAGTTTGCAGATTTTTGTCCATTGGGTCTTCCTTGGTAAAGACAGAAGAAAATAAATTATTTAAAATATCTGCCTTTTCTCTGTCCCCCCTTGACCATCTCACCCTTTTCAGATAACAAGGACCCAACATTATGAGACTTTAATTTATTGCCATTAATGTATTTAAAGAATTTTTTAGGTTGCTCTTGCTCTGCTTAGCAATATTTTTTTCATTCTCCAGTCTAGCTAATTGAATTGCCTTTTTACAGGTTTTGTTGGCATTTTTGTATTCTGCAAATGCCTTTGCTGATCCCTCAGCTTTATAATGTTTAAATGCCGCTTTATTGTTATTTATTTAATGAATTACTTTACTGGTTAGCCACATTGGTTTTGATTTGCTTCTTTTGTATTTGCTTCCAACAGGGATACATTTATATGTATATTTTTGCAATGTTATTTTGAAGGCATTCCACTTACCTTCTGTGTTTTTTCCTGAAAATATTCTATCCCAGTCAACAAGACCAAGGGATGAATTAAACCTGCTAAAGCTAGCCTTTTTAAAATTCAGTGTTTTGGTGGAACCCATACCAAATTACTTTTTTGAATTAATCTCAAACAATACCATGTTATGGTTACTATTCCCCAAGTACTCACTTACTTGGATATTGGAGATAAGTTCTTCATTGTCAGTTATTACCAGATCCACACACGCATTCCCTCTGGTTGAGATCTGCACTAGTTGAGACAAAAAATTGTCATTCAAGTTCAGAAACTTACTGCTTTTAGCAGAAATAGCTATTCCATATCTATTTATGGATAATTAAAATCCCCCATAATTATAGTTCTCCCTATTTGAGAAGCCTTTTCTATTTGCATTAATAGCTGTGATTCTTCAAGGTCACCAATGTTTGGTGGTTTATAACAAATACCCACTAATATTTTCTGGGCAGTTTTACTCTCAGTGACTATTTCAACTCACAGGGATTCCACATGTTCACTACTGTCATCACATATATCTTCCCGCAAATGAGGCAATAATGCTGGTTTGACATACAGACAGACCCCACCACCTCTTTTGTTTGACCTATCTTTTCTAAATAACATGTAGCCCTCCAAATTGATTGACCAATCACGTGGGTCATCCCACCATGTTTCTGTTATGCCTATCAAGTCATAATTTTCGATTTCAGCTACCAGCTCCAGTTCCCCTAATTTACCAGTTAAACTTCTGGCATTTGCAAGCATACAGTTTATGCCACTGCTATGTTCCATTTGTGACTTAATTTTGATGTGGTTTAAAGGCTTCTCCCTATCATCTGTACGAACCCTGCCCCCAGATCCACCCACCTGGTTATTAACTACATCACCTTTGCTTTCTATACTATCTAGCCCAGTATTTATTGGCCCCTCCCCCCCTTCCTAGTTTAAAATCTCCTCCAACCGTCTGGTCATCCTCTCCCCAAGCGCTTGAGACCCTGTTGTATTCAGGTGCAATCCATCCCTACTATGTAAACAAACCCAGTTTGGCTAGAGTCTCCTTATAACTCAGCTCCTCCAACCCCTTTATCAGTTTTGCTGCACATCTCTGCACTGCTTTCAGTTCAACAATGTCTTTTTAAAAACTGGTGCCCAAAAGTGTACTCCATATTCTAGATGAGGCCTAATCAAGGATTTATAATATAAATGGTGGCTAAAACGTACGTATACATATTTATTAATTAGTGTCAATAAACTACTTTGGTCTTGTTCTATGTAAATAATTCACTTCCATTAAGAGCTGTCAATAGGTATTGCCTCGCCCAACAGTCACACCCTCACCAACACCTCTTAAGACAAATGCCTCTTGTTGGCTATTTGAAATGTTGGGACGATTGATATAATCATTCATACCTGAGAACTTTCAAAATAACCTGACCCTGAGATCTCTTAAATAATAATTTTTAAACTTTCCCAGAGTCAGTGGTGTAACCAGTCATTGGAGGGCCTGGTGCGGGCCGCCAAATACAAAAGTATTTTCAGAGGCATAACTTGGCTTTTCTGTATTTACTCCTGGTCCAGACTGTAGATTCTAGGCAATATGTCCATGTTTGCTCTAACCTAGAGATGATCTAATCAGTCCACAATGAACCTTCAACGTGCTACAACTTAGAGATATCACAGCTTGATCACAAACAAGACAAACATTCTTCCCCTACCTTTCTGTAGAAATAGAGCACATATTAAGAGTAAGGAAGCAGTTGGCGCAGATCATATAGTAGATAACATAGTATTCTCTCACCCTGAGAATTTCTGCCCCTCACTTTAGAAGTTATGTCAAAGCCCTGAGTTTCAGAGTAAAATCGTGAAAATCCCAGCAATGGACATAATACAGTTACAGTTTTACACATCTTGCCTGGTTTTTAAGCTTAATATTGCTTGTTTATCATCCGTTACTTGTTTGGTATTTTGAGGTGAAAAATGTATTTTGTGATGCACAGTTTGAATGCCCAGAGGTAAATTGTAATATGGAAATTAACAAAAAAAAAATATATATATAGGCAGGTATTATGTGATAATTTAATAAATACAAAGCGCCATCGACAGCTGATCCGCAGTTTGCTAGGTCGTTATTAATTATATTATTATTATTATGATTATTATTATTACTGACACTATACTGGGCACTAAGCTACAGAGGAAACCTGCCATACGAAATTATACAGCTTCGATCTTAGGAAGCACAACCCCTTAGAGATGACCTAACCACAGTGTGTTTGTTGTGCTCCTCCTCCAAATAAGCGGAGAGGAAAGGCTGCAGTTTAAGAATCACAGTAATTCAGCTCATATCAGTTCCAGGGTGTCTTGATTCTATTTACTGAGGTGCCTGGGTATCCCCCAATTGACTGAAAATGGTTCGAAAGCTGAAATATCACGAACAGAAGCTGCTGAAAAAGGTGGACTTTATTAACTGGGAGGTGGATAACAACATTCATGAGGTGAAAGTGCTAAGGAAATACCATATTGACAAGAGAGAAGATTATACTAAGTGAGTACGCAAATCTTAAACATTGCAGATTTTGTTAATTTGTTTAAACCCGTGATGTTATTTAACTTGAAATGATAATAAGACTTCTTCCGCTCAGATAAATTAGATTTCACACGGTCTTATTACGCTCAACAAACATGCATATTAACCATTCTGAACTAATATTTATGACAGTGTTTACGTTTATCAATATTGAATTGAGTTTGCGGAACTATTAGTACAAACGCTCTTAATAAACACATGTGCACTGGGCGCAGCCATGACACTTTCGCCATGGCAACAGTGCGGCCTATTTCCGGGATGTGAGACGCCAGACCTACGTCTCTGTAAAACAAAATATATTGCTTTTCAGCAGTCTTTCCTTGTAAGTTAATAACGCCCCAACATAGCAGTGGAATGTTTGTAGTATGTTCCCCCTCGTTTATTGTAGCAAGTAGCTGTTGAGCGGAGAGATTGGCTCATTAACCCTTTAAGAAACAGAGGGTTGTGCCCCAAATTACTTTCCAGTGCGTTGATCACCTTTCTGGTGCTTAAAAAAAGATTAAATCAAAACGCCGAATTTCTCATTTCATACATTCAGGTCATTCCACCCATACATTTATTGTGTGTCATCCTGTGTGCTGTAGGAGGACTTGTTTGTGTTAGGTGGGTAAGGTTTGTGATAAACTGGACGTGACATGTGGGTGTGTTGGGGATTAGAAAGAAATACGTTTATTTAGGGATTTTTAATATGGGCTGACTGTCTCTTACAAACTAAATCTCTTTTTAGTTTGCGGGGTGTTCAGCTTGGTTTGGATGTGACAGCTCACCATTTGAGCCTACTTGTCTTCAAGTCAGGGGCCTTGCTAGAATAAAGGTAGCTTGAACACTGGTGAGTCACTTAACCACTCTAACCAAGACCAGAAGGTTTCATCTGCAGGCTGTCACTGCAGAAAATGGTACTGGTGACTCTGGGATGTGAATGGTAAGATCACATTGTGAAGCAATGGGTTGGAGAAAGCTCTAGCAATCTAGGGGTTAAAAAGCTCACTTAAATCAGGGAAAAGTATCCCTGGACCGGAAAAGGGACTGCTAGGGGGAGGGGGCTAGGCAGTGGGTAGGTGGGCTGGAGGGTGAAGTTTGTGGAGCTTACTCCAGTTGTGGGAAGAGGAAGTGTAGGTCCTCTTGTTACTGGTTTTAAGTAAAACTGTGGGCTCTTTGCACACATTCAGATGTTGTGTGGATTTGTTCTGTGCCAAGTACCACCTTCCCTTGACATGTTTATTGTCCCCTTGTGGTGCAGCTGGTTTGTCCCTTAATTCATCTGCTTTTGCCTGTGCAAATGAGTGGCACAGTCTCAGGATCATACCCTGTGAGTTCCCATGTTCCCAGTAAAAAATATGAGGAACAATTTGTCTGTGTAGGGGTTATTTGAGCTGAAGAAGCTCCTTGGGGGTGAGAAATGAACTTTAAGTGGGCAACCGGGCTTAGATTTCTGACCTCTAAAATGTCTGTCAGCCTGATGAGTATATATGTGCAGTTGGTGTCCTCTCAAAGGATTGGGCTCCGATCAATCTGTTTTCCCAGCACAGTCTTGAGTCTGTCCTTGTATCCCAATTAAAACTGAGCAGGTTATTAAATGTTTGGCTTTTTGCCTTGTGAGCACACAATGCTGTGATTTGCTAAAGCCAATTAAAGTGGGGAGGCATTGATGAGTTGCTCTGACAGTGCAAGGGTGTTGCTGTCTGCATGCACGGACAGAATTTCATCTTGTGCTCTACATTTGTCAACAAAGGCAATCTGGAAAGGTTGAACTTTATGGACTCTTGTTTCCTCAGATTCCTCAACTATTTAGCTATATGTGTAACACACCTAGGGGCTTATGTATTAAGGTATGATAAAGTAGAGATGGCTTCTCCAGTGAGATCCGTTCTTCAGTTCCTATGTTGTTCTGTCCACAAACCCCAAGTGCCAGGAATTGCTTCCTGTGCCTAGGGTTTTTCTTCACTGCAGACACTTTTTCTATGTATTATAAACCCTTGTTGTGGGGGGGGGGGGGGGCTCAGGGCCCCTCTTGAGGCTCCCCAGCTATTGATCTCTCAGTTGATAGGAGTGGGCAGGATGGGGGAAGCCTCCTCGCGTCAGCCGGTGATGTGAAAAGACTTCAGCAATCCCGTCCATTCCTACCTGGAAGTTTGGGCTGGAGTGAAAGTAGGGGAGAGTTTTGCTCCTCGTTTGTCACCTGCATTGATTTCCCATCACTATCACCATCCCATCACTGAGAGATCAGTAGCTGGGGGAGGCCTCAGTAGGGGTCCTGAGCCCCCCACCCCCCTCAAGGTGGTCTGATTCATTTTAAAACTGAAACCTCATTTTGGAGGATATAAGTGCATAACCTCTAAAGCTTTAGAATTGTAAAAAAAAACCCACAAAAAATAAATGCAGGCTTTCCCCATGGCAGCCATATACTTTTACACCCCACGCCCCAGCATTGTTCCCTGTCCATTGGTAGGCACAGATAACCACATACGCTAAGTGACTCCCTAGCATGGCTCCACTGCCCCGGTAGCAACAGACTCCCCACATACCCCTCCCCTGTTCTTCTGGTAGCCACAGAACAACACTTTACTGAACAGTGAAGACTTTTTCCATTGGTAGCCAAAGGAAAAAAAAAAACACACACACATATGCACTCTGTCTGCTTTTGCCTTGTTCCACTAGGCCCCGATGGAAGGTTCTCTTATGATGCAGAGTTTGGCTTCTGGAGTCAAACTAAAAATGTCAAGCCCTGTTCTATGGAGCCTATGCATGAAGATCTCTAAAACTGGAGAAATCTTAGTGCATTGGCTCAGTTGAATAACATAGGAACTAATATCTCTGGAGATATCCTCTCCACTCTATCACCTATCACACCTTTAGTGCATTTCCCCCTGGTTTGCTTTAGAATTTCTTGTTGCTGGAGTACAGTGGTAGTGTACCACTTAGTAACAGAAAGTCAATAACTGAGGTGCTGGGAGCAGTTCCCTAGAGGTTTGCTTGCCTTGGAAGTTTAGTCCGTTAGGTTTTGTGGCAGCGAACAGGATACTGGACAGTTCTGAAGTGAAGTAACTAATCATAAGGTAAAGTCAGTGTCAGGACTATCTGAGCTAGGGCAGGCAGCAGAGTCTCTTGACTATTGAGATAGTATCATATCAAATGAAGAGAAAAGAAGATATGGTTTGGCTGCATTATCTTCTTTCCTCTTCATTTGATAAGATGCAATTTAAAGGGATAGTAATGTTTAGGTAGTACAGTAAGGTTGAGTCTTACAGCTTTATAACTATGCATAAGTTTGCTGTTTTCGTTTTATTCTATAATAAAGTTTCCCCCTCCTGCCCCTTTTACTTACGTCAAGCAGCCTCTCCTCAGATCTGGAATCTGGTCATCGGAGGATCACAGCGAGGGACAATATTCTTCTTTCAGTATAAGAAAAACACTTCCCCCTTGACAAATGATGCTGAAAAAGAGTCCCTCGTTACAATCTGTCCGAATTGGCTTGCTGAAGATTTTTGATGTATGTAAAAGGGGTGGGAGGGGGAATTTTATTATTGAATAAATTGAAAATAGCAAAGTTATGGATAGCTATAAAGTTACATATCGTTATACAAATCTACATAGAAGACTCAAACTTACTGTACTATCAAAACATTACTATCCCTTTAAAAGGCTAGTAATGTTTCATATTACATGGAGCTCAGAAATGTGATCATATGTAATAGTACTGTGATGCACCTGCGTTCAAAACTTGCTAGTTACAGTATAATAATATGTTGAAGTTGTCCCTCCTGCCCCTTTCCCCGATAGCAATCAACCTCCCCATAAATCTGGAAACCTGTCCCAGGTCCTGACAGATCACAAGGGACAGTCTTCACTTCTCCTGTATAAGGAAAACCCTGCCCTTCTTGACGAAGGACGGCAGTTGTTTCTAATATTACGTAAAGATGGTCCCTCAATGTGATCCACTGTCGGATCTGGGACCAAAATGCTCATGTCGGAGAAAGGGGTAGGATGGATCAACTTCAACATCATAATATTACACTGTAACTAGCAAATTTTGAAGTGTAGGAGCATTGCACGGCAATACAATTACATATGCTCAATGTGCTGAACTACATGTAATAAGAAACCTTACTATCCTTTTAAGGTTTGCAATACTGCTATTTACATTTGAAACAACCTCATTAATTTACTGTGTTCCATTGAGACAGTCCAAAGGTCTGGCAGGCAGCAAGCAACACAAGGTCCAGATACTCAAATCGAGGTCTTGGGCAAGCGAGGTCAAGCAGGTGACTAAAGCTAAGTCAGCACTTCTGTCATTGTGAAGCATCTTTGTTTTGAGTTTCAGGGATAAGGGAAGATGATTGAAAACTGAGCATAGTGCTCAGCACATCTACCCAAAGTGAGTAAAAGTGATCACGCACAAGCGGCACATATTCTGGTATTATAGTGTGCATGGCTTGGGAATAGTCTTGTGTTAAAGAGATTGTAACCTCGAAAAAAGTACAGGCGAATTTATAGGTACAATTAAAACATACTTACTGCCATCATTCCCATCTCTCAAACTGTTATAGTTTGAGAGATGTAATAAAATAAAGGTCTCCACTCCCTCCCATTTCTCATGCGTCCGCTGTATAGTGGACGTCATGAGTTCCTGCTTCTGGGACCAGAAGGCAGCTCTTCAGGAGTGCTGTCATCGAGATATATAACTAGAATTATTTCATTGGTATGGTCTACAAAGTATGCCTGGCTTGCAAGCACACGTAGACCATTCTGATGAAGTAATTATAGTTAGAAATCCTGATGTCGGCACTCCTGAAGAGCCGCCTAAAGTCGGTCAACTGGATTCTGGGGAACGGAGACCTTTATTTTATTACATCTCTCAAACCATAACGGTTTGAGAGATGGGAATGAGGGCAGTAAGCATGTTTTAATTGTTCCTATAAATTCACATGTACTTTTTTTTTTTTTTTTTTTTTTTTTAAGGTTACTATCCCTTTAAAGCTTTTAATTTCATGCACAAACATCAAGCAAATGTCATATAGCGCAACAAGGTCTTGACGTAGTTTGGCCATGATGCACATACTCCAGTCCAGGGATATGGGCATGACATTTCCCCCCCCCCACCACCAGGAGCAATCTCTGGGCATTCACAGGTGAAATCTCTGGCACCAAGGACTTGTTGATTGTAGAATATTCATCCAAATTAACCAATTCTTACTGAGACTCATCCAGATCATCAATGAAACAAGGAAGTCATACTGGACAGGAATGTATGAAATGTCTTGGCTGCTGCAGTAGAAATAAAAAGACAAAGTTCTCCAATATTTCCTCTCTTAAGGTGTGGTAGAAGAGCTTACAAACCCATTTTGCGTGTTTGGTCACTGATGTTTCAGGTAGGGGCTGTGGAAAAGGGTGGATGGCAGGTATTCTCCCCTAGGGACTTGTGGAAATGAATGCCTCCTGGCAGCACTCGCATATGTTCTGGTTGACCTAGATTGACAAGTGATCAGATATTCTTCCAGTGTACTGGGTATACCAATCTAGACAAGTTCACCTTTTAATTAATTGGACAAGCTGCGTCAAAACTGTTCTTTTAGCGCACCAGCCAGCCCATATGCAAAACTCTGAAGCATATGCCTCCACAGTGCTTTTTTCAGAGTCTGAAGTGTAGGTTCGGCAGGAGATGTTCTTGTATAAAACAGAGAAAGCATACAGTAAGTATGAGAGAATAAGGAACACAAGGTTATTGGATTATAGAGGGGTAATAAGCCAAGATGTTGGGTTCTTCCCTCAATAATGAAATCCGTGTGGACCTGGATATTATCACTGACATATATCCACAGCTTAAAGTGATAGTAATGTTTCACAAAAACAGCAGCCCCAATTAATCTTCATTTTATTTGGGCCATGGTGAGTGTTCTTTCAGTACTGTCAAAGTTGTAGTTCAAGAATAATTGAATAATAAAGTATCCTCTTCCCACCCCTTTTACCTAGTGTAAGCCACCTCTCCTCAGATGTAAATCTGGTTCTGATACCGGACAGTTTGCAATCTTCTTACTGTGAGCATAAGGAAAACCCTGCCCCCCTTGACAGGTTTTTCCTTATGCCCCCTGAAGATTGTTCCTCTCTGAGATCCATCCAGACAGTCTTGCTGCTCTGAGGTGAGCATTGTTACGTAAAAGGGGTGGGAGGGGGATACTTTATCATTCAATTACTCTTGAACTACAACTCTGACCATATTGAAATAACGCTCTCCATGGCCCAAATACTATGAATATTTTTATTTTTTAGAAAATGTTTTATCCGGAAGAATACATTGAGATTTCTCTTGTTTTCATGTATGTCCTGGAAGATTAATTTGGGCTGCTTTTATTTTGAAACATTACTATCCCTTTCATTGAGAAGAGCAGCAGGGATTTAGGAATCCTTTCTGGTGAATAATTCAAGAACCTGGTGCTGGTATAGAATAGGTTACTTTCAGGATTGAAATGACTATCATACAGAACCTCTAAGGTGTAGCTGAAGAGTGGTGAATAGTAAGCTGGTATCGGAGCAGCTGTTGGAAATGTCTTTGCTGCAGCTTAGGCTGTGGTTAAAAGTGCTGGCAGTGAAGCCAGATGACAGGATAGACACTTTGTTTAAACTCGCAGCAGGCAAGGAACGTGAAGTCAGGATCAGATGATCAGGAAAGTGAGGGAACAGGGAGCACCTGACTGTTACATAGCAGAGGATGCCAACAAAACATCTGTAGCTCCACCTTGAGCTGGTTATAACACCACTGCAGTTCTAGTACTGTCTGATAGTAGTTTCAACTGCTGAGTAAGCATAGAAACTGCCTGTGTCAACCCTACATACTCCATTGGCTCACTCATAATGTCTAGATGGTGTTGGAGTCTGTTGGCAGGATACCAACAATTGAAGTTCTGTATGCAGTACCTGGGAGAAGCAACTGCTCACCCCCAGGGTCTGATCCCCTAGGTTTATGCAGCTGCGAACAGGATACCGGTGAAGTCCGAATCAAGGTAACAAAGCTGTAAGTACAGGAAGTCTGAATCAAGCAACCAGTAGAGGTTCTTGGGCAATCAGATGGTCCAAAGGTGTGAGACAGGCAGCAAGGAAAACAGTGTCCAGATACACAAGCCAAGATGTAAGGCATGAGAGGTCAAGCAGAAGTTGAAGAGCTGAGTGCCGAGTGCTAGGGACAGGGCTAAGATGACTGAGCAGTAAAGAAAGTCCTCTGTCTGTTTAAATCCTTTAAAATGCAAAAGTGTGTATGGGCTGTACCTGTTCTGGTGTCAGGAGAGAACAAGCATGGGTTCGGAAAAATAATGCTTAACACTGGGAAAAATTGTGCTGGAAAGTTGATGTGCTACATCAAGAAAAGGCCAAAGAGCTCAGCAAGGTCTTGACACAGCAAAGCCTTGACTCTTATACTGCTGTCCAAGGACATTGCTCCACTTTTGTTTTGATCTCTCTATATGTATAAAAGGCTAACCTGCCTCTGCATCACTAGCAGATAGCAGCTCTAGCCATATTTCAGCAAAGAGCTGGGGTAGGGATATTGGTGGAGTAATCGCCACAGGAAAATGCCCCCCCCCCTTTTCTTGCCCTTTCCCTTGCATTACTTCTCTCCTGGCTACCATAATCCTCCTATGTGCCCCCTTCTCTTTGTGTGGCGTCTTTACATCCCTTCTTGCTCTGGTTGTTTTATGTTCTATCTCTCCCCCAGTGTGCTGCTTTTGCTTTATTTTCTCCTGGGTCCATTGTGAAAACAAACTACTTCTTGTCCTACTACTACTTCCTATAATATGGGAAAAAATCCTAGGAGCCTGTGCTTCTACAACTTCTGGCTTGTACATTTTTGGGAATATTTTATATACATTTGTTTATAAATACCCTCTCCCTGGCTCCCAAAACTTTTAGCTGGCTCAAAAAAAAAAACAACAACAAATAAAAAAACGTAATCTTTAGCTTCTTAGTCTTCAGTATGTCCATCAAAGTTCTTTATGCATTTGTCCACCCCTGACTATTCATAGTATAAGGTCCGTTGAATTCCAAAGAGGTGCCCAACACAATGGGGAGAGACACGAAGGTGTGATAAAATGATGTCCCTTCTCTGGATCCTATGTTCTTCTATAGATCCTATGCATGAACATTTTTCAAGTGGGAAAGATCTTGTTCTGTGGAGCCTATGCACTAACATAGGAACTGGAGAAGTGATATCAGTGGAAATGTCATCTCTGCTTTATCACACGTTTTGTGCATTACTCCCAATGTGTCACAATCACTTCACCCTTTGTGTGCCAATACACAAGGGTTTTAATAACATCCTTAAAGTGGAAAGTACATTTTTTAATTGTTTGCTTTTGCAAGAAATGTATAAATAACATATTTTTGTTAGCCATTTTTTATTTAAAACTATAGTTTGAGATATTTGGCTTTGTCAGCTTACTCAAACAAGCAGTGTTTTCTGGGACACACTGGTGCGTCCGATACTAACATCCCACTCTCCCTCCAAACTGCTACTTTCTGTCAATAATTACTAATTAACACAAATTGACAACATTAAAAATCTCTAACTATAGAATGGCTAACAAATATAGATGATTATGAAAGCACTTTCAAAATGACCCAAGTCAATATAAAATATTAGTTCCATTTAAAAATCACATCCAGGTATAGTATTTTTAAGTTGTAAAGGCTATATGAACAGAGAAAATATGAAACAATTCTGGGTCAAATTAATGGCACTATAGAGGACAAATATATAATATCCCATTTATGTAAATTATGTTTTTTTTTAATCAGGAAGAAGCAGGTAGAAGTCGCATGAATTAAAAAAACAAACAAACAAAAAAAAACCTATATGTGGAGAAAAAGGCTCTCTAAATTAAAGGGATAGTAATGCTTCATAATAAAAGCAGCTCTAATTAATCATCATAGTATTTGGACCTTGGAGAGTGTTATTTCAATTCTGTCAGAGTTGTAGTTCCAGAGTAATTCAATGATAAAGTATCCCCCTCCCGCCCCTTTTACTGATGTAACACTGTTCAGCCAGATCAAAAGGGAGGTGCCCAGGTAGACTGCAGAGAGGAGCAATCTTCAATTAAGATAAGGGAAAAACCTGAAAAACTTGTCAAGGGGGGAAGGGCTTTCATTGTTCTCATAGGAAGAAGATTGTCCCCTGCTGTTATCTGTCTGGTCTATGGACTGGATTCCACATCCAAGAGATGGCTTACACTAGGTAAAAGGGGCCGGAGGGGGAAACTTTGCTTGTGAATATCTCTCAAACCATAAAGGTGTGAGAGATAAGACTTATATTGTTCTTCATGTTTTTTTAATGTCTACAAAATAAAATAAAGATGAAACAAAGTATTAAAATAAAATAAAATACTAGTAGAAACTTGGCCCCAATTGGATCACCTTCTATCCTTACTGATAGGATGTGCACAAATCTACTGCAAGATACTAGAATTATAAAAATAAAGGGAAAGTTAGAATATAAAACCAATATGTATTTAATAAAAAGTGTTTTTATTGTAATAATAACTACATTATCTTACATTGTTTCATTCCATTTCCTGTCTCCTATCTTTGTGGGATGTTGTTGTGTATTTGTGAATGGGGGTATTAGGCATAGTTGCTCTTACGTGTGCATTACACATACATATCCTATATAATAATTTGCTAAAACACGTGTAACGCCGCGTCATGCGCAGTAGACACTGCTGCGTGTGCTGCAGTTATGAGCAGTAGAGACTGTCCGCGCTGCGGCTGATACAGAGCGTCCAGCTCTGTATCAGCCGCGGCGCAGGCAATCTCCACTGCACATGACTGCCCTGAGACCGGGTGGCAGTGGCACTGTGGCCCGTGTAACGGGCTCTTCAACTAGTATCTTATATTCAATGTGGCATGCACTCACTGTTAGCTGTAAATTGAAGACCTGGGTGCTCATCCGGATGTGTAATCAGAATTATAATACACAGAAGTAGAAAGCACACACAGGATTTCATTTTTTTTTTTTCCTCTAATAAAACCATCTGTGTTTTAATTGATCGACTTTAAGCAAAGGCCACGGGTGTTTACCGAAACATCAATTAATAAAACCATCTGTGTTTTCACTGCAAAAAAGAATCCCGTGTGTGCTTTGCACATATATATAATATAGATACATACATGTTGGTTTCATATTTTTGCGCGCTCTTTTTATTTATTTTCATTTTGACTGATTCACCTGTGATTAATCAGGGAAATCCTTACATCCTGGCCTGTTGTTGACCTTTGTGGACTGAACTTGGACAGCACTGTTCTAGATTAAAAAATATATTGTATACCTTCCTAGCTCAGAATAATATTGAAAATTATGACAACTGGTTTCAAAGCAGGTAGCTTTATTGATCCATGGAAATATCCGACTGCCTTTTAGTGTCAGGAAGGTTTTTTCCCCCTACCCACCTGGGGCTTAATTGGAAATGGCTTTAGTGTTTTTTTTTTTGTTTTTTTTTTAAATTTGGTTCTTCATTTGACGTGGGCCGTGGAACTTGATGGAATCATGTCTTTCACTTTTATCAACAATTTTCCTACAATCTGCAGCAAAACATAAGACACTAAGGGCTCAAAGACAAGAGGAGTAATTCTGGAGAAATCCACACATACAATTTCCTATTCGTTTTAAATGAGGATTTTAAACCGGAACTATCATGATAATAACATTGCCTCCAATATATTTCTAACGTAGCGATATGCAAAGCCATACTGTCCTTGAGCTCAATAAGTCTGTGTTATTCCAGAAAAAAGCTTCTTCGACAGGAACCAGCGGACAACAGTGCAGACATCTTGGAGGAAATGTACTCTGAGTCTGCTCGGTCTGTCCCATTCACTGCCAGCATTGGTGGTATCATTAGTTGGTTACGTTAAGGTAACGGAAGTTCCTGACGGTGCAGGCACACAGAGCTTCTCTCTGCCAATTAAGTTTTTTCTGCAATAGCATGGATTTATTGAACTTAAAACCTTAATGACCCATGCCGTACATGTACGTCACAGGGTGTAGGTTCCTAAAGGACCAAGTACATATATGTACATCATGGAATTCAGGGCTCCCTGCGCGACTGCACGCAGTTTGGGGAGCCCTGAATTGGACCGCACAAAAAAATAATAATGATGCGTGGTCCTTAAGTGCCAGCTGTGTGCGAGCGTATCCGCCCCTTATGGGGTTAAGGTCAGTATGGCTTTGCATATTGCTAGGTTAGTAATGTATTGGGGGGCAATGTTCTTATCATAATGGTTCCTCTTTAACCCCTTGAATGCTGGAGAGGGGTTAAAATTCCCATTTAAATCCGTGGTATTTTTGGAATATTTTTGATGCAGCTTTTTAACCCCCAGAATTGCTCACCTTTTATCTTGTGCAAATGGGCCTGAAATGCTTTATTTACTTTGTCACTCTGTTTTACTAACTGCTACACAAGGGACCTTATGTATAAAGGCAAAGGGGAGCAAATCTGGGGCAAACAATTGACACCTTAGGGAACAAATGGGAATCTCCACTGTTTTAAATGGGGATTTAACCCTTTGCTCTGCAATGCATTGCATATTTCTCTGACACTCAAAGGGTTAACTCCCTCCTCCATTTAAGCCAATGAGAAGCTTACACTTTTTTTTTATTTGTTCTCTATGGTAAAGTCAGTTTGGTACATATTTGGTCCACTTTGACTTTTATACATAAGGCCTAGGTTTCAGGACCATTTAGTTTTTGTGTTCCGTTCATTCAGGGGTATGTGAGTTTAAAGGGATAGTAATGTTTCACAAAAACCGCAGCTCCAATTAATCTTCATAGTATTTGAGCCATAGAGAGTGTTATTTCAGTTCTGTCAGTGTTGTAGTACAAGAGTAATTGAATGATAAAGTATCCCCCTCCCGCCCCTTTTACCTAGTTATTTTACCTTTAAAAAATGCCCACAAATAAAGTTATTCGTAAGCTTCCAAGACCAGAAGCCAGGCATCACCGCAGACATCTTGAATATGCGCCTCCTCAGTCAGTCCTCTTCACAGGCATAGCACTGACCCGTTTGGCTCCGGAAGAGACTGACAGTGCAGGCTCACAGGCTGCAGTAACCTGGCTGTTAGTTTCAGAAACTTAAAGGGATAGTAATACTTCGTTTTATCTGTATTTTATTTTGTAGGCATTAAAAAACATGAACGATATAAGTCTGGTATGGTTAAGAGATATTCACAAACAAAGTATCCCCCCCTGTTCAGCCAGATCAGAAGGGAGGTGCCCAGGTAGACTGCAGAGAGGGACAATCTTCAATTAAGATAAGGGAAAAAGCTGAAAAACTTGTCAAGGGGGGAAGGGCTTTCATTGTTTTCATACAAAGAAGATTGTCCCCTTCTGTTATCTGTCTGGTCTTACAACCTGATTCACATCTGAGAAGAGATGGCTTACACTAGGAAAAAGGGGCGGGAGGGGAAACTTTGCTTGTGAATATCTCTTAACCCTTTGAGTGCCAGAGTGGTACGGAATGCATTGCTTTGTAATGCATTCCATACCACTCTGGCACTCAAAGGGTTAAACCATAAAGGTTTGAGATAAGACTTATATTGTTCTTTATGTTTTTTTAATGCCTACAAAATAAAATAAAATAAAGTTAAAACGAAGTATTACTATCCCTTTAAGCATAACTTTATTCGAGGGCACTTTTTAAAGGTAAAATAATGATTAGTAAGCTAGTCGCCACCTGCATAAGTATTGAAAGGCGACTTTAGTGGAGGTGGTAGTTCCGTTTTAAGGTTTCCCAACCTGTGGCGAGATATCAGTACTAGACCCATATTGTTGATTTAGTCATGGAGAGGTTGGATCCTTTTGGGTCTTAAAGCTGCAAGATCACAGTACTAGTTGGATCCCAAGAGCATTGGGATTGTTCTGGCCACACCACAGCTCAAAATGTGGGTGTGGGCAACACAACTGACATACTTTTCAGAATGTGGCTTTCTAGGCAGTTTCTGCCTAATGGGAAGTCTTGGCCCTGCATATGTGTAGTAAGAGATTTGCATGGGGTTTGTAATTCCTTGCAAGTGTCTGTTGGGTATGTGAATTTATGTACTGGACGTGTACAGTAAGCATTGCATTTTACATATCTGTGTTTCCAACCTTTACAGAGAGTTGGATATCAACATAGTTCTCCTTCAGTTAATGAGAAAATATTGTGTAATATGGAAAATATATAGTTTGCAGGGCTTTTCCTGTTGACTAAATTAAGAAATATTATGTCATGCCTACATTTCTTCTTGGGTGCAGTACCCCATGGTCTGCCCATTGTAGGGTGGCATTACTACTACAGCAGTCTATTGGCTGCTGTTGTCTGTAAGAAGTCTTCCGTAGGTTGCAGTATCAATAATACAACCCTAAAATGGCAGGCTATGGGAGTACTGCACCTAAAAATGCACCTCTGAGCAGTAATGACTGCTAAATGAAGCATCAGTGTCCCACAAAGGAATTACCTTTGTTTTATTCATAAGGAATACATTTGCAATAATAAGTGATACTTTTTAAAGGGGAATTGTACTCTAGGTGTGTCTCTTAATTTTTTAACAGAATAACTTCTCTAGGAAGGTGTCCTTTATACAGCAGTCAGTTATGTCTCTGTCTGTATGTCTGTCTATTTATCTAGCTATCTCTTAAACCTTAGTGAATAGAGATGGTAGGAGTTGTAGTCCATCTACAGAGCGGAAGGCTTGGTCACCTTTATTTTAACCCTTTGAGTGCCAGAAGGGTATGCAACGCAGTGGAAAGCAATGCATTGCTTACCTCTCTGTCACGCAAAGGGTTAAACTGAAAACAAATTATTTGGTTTGCAACATTTTTATTTTACTTTTTCATTACTTGTTTTATTGTGCTATGACTGGCAGCCCACTTTTTCCCATGTAGCTGGTCCCCCCCCCATGTTTTAACCCTTTGAGTGCCAGAGGTATGAACAAAATATTGCAGAGCAATGTGTTGCTCACCCCTCTGGTGTTCAAAGTTTAACCTTTTATTATTCTCCTTTTTTAGTATTCTCTCTTGTCCTTCAGATACAACAAACTCAGCAGGACTATCCGGGAACTTGCCCAGAAAATCCGAGACCTGGATGAAAAAGATCCATTCCGTGTCCAGAGTACCGCCAGGCTTGTAGAGAAACTGTGAGTATGCAAAGCACAATAGGATTTTCATTGAAAGGGGTCCTGTCACTATAGGACAACTTAAATTTGTTTTATGGAAAAGTAAACCTATCTAACTTAAACTAGCTGAAATGTTGGCTGTGTTCCTCTGAGTACCACTAACTTGCTGTGATAGATCAGGGGTTTATAATTACTGAGTCACATGAGTCTTCAAATTGCTGCCTTTCTACCAGAAGGATAGAGGGAGATGTCCTGTTTCTCTTCTGTATGTTCAGCCAGTAAAAACTCTGCGTTACAGCTTGTTAGGGGTTCCTTGAGGACTGGTAAGAGAACCTCCTGCTTAGAGCATGAATGGAAATGTCACCTGATATCTATGTTCTGGGGAACATAGATGGGTCAATATTTCAAAGATCTCCGGGTCAGCTCATATTGAAACGTCCCAGGTATGGTAGTCTAACTCAAGGAAAAATTACTTTTGTGGTGAAACATATGGCATTTTGAACCATCCCAAGTCTAAAGTTACTAATTCTGTAGGGCTACACCCTGTAAAATTGAGCACAATCCATTTAATTCAAAAATGCACATTTCAGCTGGAGTAAAACGAGAGCAAGTTCAATAGGCAGAGAATTTAATTAGAAGACTGATTATTCAAACCCACTGATGTTTTTATGTGCGCGCACACAGGACGCTGACATTTTTAAAGTGGTAGTGACTACTAGGAAAAATTGATTCATGTGAAAGAAACAGATCTTTTTTAATTCCTTAAAATAATGAAAGTAGTTTAGCAAGCTTCTGGTGGTGTTATTAAAAAGGGTGGAGAATTCTTCTTCTGGTTATGTCCGCTTCTGAAATTCTACTCTGCCATCTTTGCCCATATTGCTTCATTACCCATTTGAGTGCTAGAGAGGTATGCAACTCATTGCAGTGCAAAGGATAAAAGGTACAGGAATGCCGAAAGTTGAGCTTAGCTCTGGCACACAAAGGGTTTAATGAACAGGATGCCTGAAGTTGAACTAAGATTATATACACTTTAATATCCTGTACTTATCAATTCAGGCCTTTTATATCTTGAACTGCCACTTCTGAGACGCCTATTAACCCCTCAAAGGGACTGTAATGTCCCATAAAAACTTTTTATAGTTTTATAGAGCCTGAGAAAATAAGCAGAATGGCACAAACCCTATTTCTCAAACTACTATGGTTTGAGAGATATAGGCATTGAACATTCGCCCCTAGCTGACAGCAGGAGATTCTGGTCTGGGGACCAGCAGGTGGCTCTGCAGCTGAGCTGAGATCGCGTTATCTATAAAGAATTCATTCACTGGAAATGTCTACAAAGTGTGCTTGCGAACCAGGCACACTTTGTAGATCTTTCCAATTAATTAATTCTTTATAGATAACGCGATCTCGGTTGTGCTGCAGAGCCTCCTCGAGTCACACAACTTGATTCTCCTGCTGTCCGCTTTACATTTGACGTCAGGAGAAGGGGAGGGAGGGGGGGACTTTGAATCCCTATATCTCTCAAACCATAGTAGTTTGAGAGATTGGGTTTGCACCATTCTGCTTATTTTCTAAGGCCCTATAAAAAGGTTTTATGGAACATTACTGTCCTTTTAAGGACCAGAGGGGTGTGCACACGGCCGCCTTTTAAGGACCACGGACCATTTTATAGCGATCCAGTTAATTTCTCCCTTGAAATCCATGATGGTCCTGGCATGTCATGGGTCCTTATTGCATGTTGGACCCATGACATGCCAGAACCATTATCGGTCCTTAAGGGGTTAAGATTGCTGTGGTAATGGGTGCCCCCCCCCCCATAAAGCATATATAAGACTAGATTTTATGCCTCATTAAACAATTAAAGCAATTTGAAAGGTTTTACCATCTGTAAACAATTATTTATTATACTCTGCAAGAAAAAAGAAATACGTATAATATTTTTTCCTCCATATAAATGCCTGCTCGTATAAACCCTTGAGTAACAGCGGAGTTTTGCGGAGAAAAAAAACTTGGGTGCATAAGCCCCAAAGAATGCGATAAATCAGCTTTTGCTATTGGTATTTACATAGCAATATAGGATCATGTGGTAGTTTGCTTATGTAAAAGCCTAATGTATGTCATAACTGAGGTAACTAAATAGGATATAAGTATATTTGTGAACCTAATCATAAATCTGTTAGTTGTTTAAAGCCTTATCAGCTTTTCTCAAGTTTGATACATAATCTAGCCTTCCTAAACATTCATCTATGACGCATTTTAGAGCGGTCATAACAAAAAAAAAAATAGTAACTTGTATATAGACGGGCTTAGAAGGAACACTTGATTAACCCCTTAACGACCCTTGACAATGATAGCACGTCATAGGTAGATCTGACTTAACGACCCATGATGTACTATGACCGTCATGGAATTCCAGGCTCCCCGGATGGCTGCACGCCGATCGGGGAGTCCGGAACCGGAAACAAAAAAAAAAAAATGCTTTGCGGTCCTTAACCCCTTAACGACCGGCTGATCTGCGCTGTCCGCTAAGGACCACAGAGCATTTTTTTTTTCGCTCCTTCTGGTTTCCGGACTCCACGAATGGTGTGCAGCCATGGGGGGGGGGGGGGGCGGAATTCCGTGATGGTCATAGTACATCATGGGTCCTTAACTCAAATCGACCCATGACATACTATAACCGTCAAGGGTCGTTAAGGGGTAAAGTCACCGCCACGTGCGTGCGCTGCCGGTCCTTACGGGGTAAAAGGGCAACTCCAAATCTGTACTCCAATCCTGATGCAGCCTTCATGCTATAATTTAAACCATTGTGGTATGTACTAATCAGCCTAAATGCTGGCTCAGCATGGTCTGAATCTCCCACTCCCCTCCTACATCTCTCTGTATCCATTCTGTTTCTTATCGGCTGTTTTGGGGGTGTCACACCTGATTGCACTCAGAGCAATCCCAATACAAAATAATTTATAATAGGATCACAAAGTCAGTCAGTCTCAGCATGGAGCCCCAACTACTTTAGCTTAATTCAGGCACATGTAGGGGGAGTTTCAAGAAAGCTGAATCAACAGCACCTCTATTCAAAGTGCACCTGTGTCTAAGTGCATTGAGAGTTGAACATGAGTTTGACGAGAGAGCGAGACAGATACTGCAGTACAACCACTTTAAAGACAACAGGCAAGTAAACATAAAGGAATAACATGGAATGTGAGAGAAGACATTAAATAAATATTAGAAGAATAAAATGATCTTACTTAACAATCTTAGACATTATATCTCACCTGTTTTCTGACAACCTGTTTATCCTCTCCCTTGCTATCCTTGTTCCATGCATGCCAAAATGAACATATTACTGCTGTCTGTTCTAAACATACCACTTTTAACCCCTTAAGGACCAGCAGGCACGGCCGGCACTAGAGGACCACGGGGCTTTTTTGCAATTCCGCGTACATCCGCGCCAGGAGCCCTGAACTCCATGACGTACCAGGACCGTCAGTTGTCCTTAAGTGCCGGACAACCGTGACGGTCATGGTACGGCAATGGTCCTTAAGGGGTTAATACAGATTTCCTCTTATCCCCGCAATCCTGCTCCTCACTTGCACCACAACATATTAATCCACCATGGACTTCTGCATACATGTGCACTACCCTCTGAGTGCTGGTGGTGAGTATTAAAAACAAGCTCACCCAGCCCCAGTAATTATAACAACAAATGCACCCTTTCGTTATATGCTTACAGCAAACAGCTCATTAACGTTTTATGCATTTTATTACTTGCCTTGGCAAATGATATGGAAATCAGCACTGGTCCTCAAACAGCAATAAATGGCAACTTCACCTTTAAAAAAAGGTCTCTCTTTTGTGCACTGCAGTATACTGCCCAAAATAAACTAAAAACGTGGTGTTATGCATTCAATCTGAGCATCCTTATTCTCACTGAATCCTGGTTACGCCCTAAAATACCTGATACTGCTGTTGCCATTGAAGGATACTCATGCTGTAGGAAAGACTTTGCAAAGAAAAGTGGAGTTATAATCATATACATACAAGAGACTATAAACTTGACACTTTTAAATTACTCTTATAATTCTGATTCTTATGGATACATTGCTGGCAAAATTCTTCTTCTCAAAAGAATTGTTGGCATCTACCGACCGCCAAATACTCCAGCACAGTCCCTTTCGGACATAGCCCACCACCTAAAGGAGATTACAACTCAAAACAAGAAAACTGAGCTGGAGACTTAAATTGGCTAGACTCCAGGAATGAAAACATTTGTTCATTCTTTACATCTAACTTATCACAATTAATATCTTCTCTTACTTGCATAAATCTTAAAACATCCAAGTAGACTCTGCTTGTCTGGATCCTTTCATCCTGCACAAGCAGAATCCAAGATCCAGGTGTACTAGAAAATGTGATTAGCGATCACTTTATAGTCTATTGTGTTCGCAAAATAAAACTAGTCAAATCATGTTCCATAGTCATACGTAAGAGATCATTTAGAAAATGTAATCTTCATTCCTGCTTAAATTATTTAAAGGGATAGTAATACTTCGTTTTAACTTTATTTCATTTTGTAGGCATTAAAAAAAACATGAAGAATGATATAAGTCTTATCTCTCAAACCTTTATGGTTTAAGAGATATTCACAAGCAAAGTTTCCCCTCCCTGCCCCTTTTGCCTAGTGTAAGCCATCTCTTCTCAGATGTGGAATGCAGTCCATAGACTGGACAGATAACAACAGAAGGGGACACTCTTCTTCCTATTAGAACAATAAAAGCCCTGCCCCCCTTGACAAGCTTTTCAGGTTTTTCCCTTTTTTTAATTGAAGATTGTCCCTCTCTGCAGTCTACCTGGGCACCTCCCTTCTGCTCTGGCTGAACAGTGTGACATCAGTAAAAGAGGCAGGAGGGGGATGCTTTGTCATTGAATTACTCTGGAACTACAACTCTGACAGAATTGAAATAACACTCTCCAAAGTCCAAATACTATGATGATTAATTAGAGCTGCTTTTATTATGAAACATTACTATCCCTTTAAGAAATTGCTTATGGTACAAAATACACCTAATACCTGATATAGACTCAACAACTGACTTTAATTTTTACAGTTCTGTAATACCCATGCCAAGATAAGGAAAATTAGGGTAAGAAAGGCCCATCTACCCTAGCTCTCGGCTGACTGACTGAGTTATACAGTTTCAGAGATGCATTATGGACAAAATTTAACCCCTAGAGTGCCAGCTACTTAGGCCGTACGAGTGGACACAGCTGTACCTGCTGTGCCACGCTCGTACGGTGTAAGAGTGAAATGCGGTCACTGCATGAGCCGGTATAACCGGCATGCAGTGGCCGCATTAAAAAAAAAAAAAACCCTGGCACTCATGGGGAGGCATGAGGATCACTCCTCATGCCTCCCCAGTTATTGATCTCCCAGCCGAACTTCCGGGTAGGAGTGGGCGGGACCGGGGGAATCCTCCAAACGTCATCGGTGACATGGTCACCGATGACGTTAGGGAAGTTTCCCCGGTCCTGTTCACTCCTACCGGTGGTAGGAGAGAAGGGCAGGAGAGCTCTTGCTCTCCTGCGGTCGCATCATTGATCTCCCAGCCTATCGGCTGGGAGATCAATGACTGGGGGGACACCAGGAGGGGTCCTGATGTCCCCCACGAGGTCTGAAAAGTATAAAAAAAAATAAAATAAAAAAAATTAAATAAAATTAAAGTAACCCTGTGAGTGCCACAGGGTCCCAGCACATTGCTTTGCAATGTGCTGGAGACCCCTGTTGCACTCACAGGGTCAATTCTTTGGGGGGGATTTTTTTTTTTTTTTAAAGACCTCATTGGGGGGATCAGGGGGGATCCTGATGCGCCTCAATGAGGTCTATAATTGGGAAAAAAAAAAAAATTTTTTTAACCCTGTGTGTGCCACAGGTGGGGGTCCAATGCACCCCCCCCTCCTGTGGCACACACAGGGCTTTTATCATTATTTTGTTACCAGAGATTGTTGGGGGGCCATCAGGATTGCTCCTGATGGCCCCCCAACAAGCTCTGATTACAAAGTAAAAAAAAATTAACCCTCTGAGTGCCACAAGGGTCCAATGCATTGCTTTGCAATGCGCTGGAGACCCCGGTGGCACTCACAGGGACACTTTTTTTGATAACTTTTTTTTTTTTTTTTGGTAAGACCTCATTGGGGGGATCAGGGGGGTTTGTATACCCCTCAATGAGGTCTATAATAAAAAAAAGTAAATAAAAAAAAAAAAATGAACCCTGTGTGTGCCACGGGGGGGGGGCAATGCAGCCCCCCTTCTGCGGCACACACAGGGCTTTTATCATTACTTTGTTATCAGAGATTGTTGGGGGGGTCATCAGGATTGGTCCTGATGGCCCCCCAACAAGCTCTGATTACCAAGTAATGATAGAAAAAAAATTAACCCTCTGAGTGCCACAAGGATCCAATGCATTGCTTTGCAATGGTCTGGAGACCCTTGTGGCACTCACAGGGTCACTCCGTTTGTGGACATATATATATTTTTTTTTTTACTAAGACCTCATTGGGGAGGGATCAGGGGGTCCTGATGCCCCTCAATGAGGTATATAATAAAAAAAAAATAAATAAAAAAAAATTTAACCCTGTGTGTGCCACTGGGATAGGGGTTCAATGCAGACCCCCTTCCTGTGGCACACACACAGGACTTTTTATCATTACTTTGTGATCAGAGCTTGTTTGGTGGCCATCTGAATACAAAGTATCGATAAAAAAATTAACCCTTTGTGTGCTGGACACCCCTGTCACACATAAAGGATTTTTTCCCCCCTTTATTTTTTATTTAGACCTCATTGTATGGGTTCTGATGCCCCCAACGAGGTCTACACAAAAATATTGGGGGAAAAGCCCCAAAAAATGCACGTGCCACAGGGAGGGGGTCCAACGCAGTGCTTTGCAATACGTTGGACCCCCTGTAACACACACACACTTTTTTTTTTTTTTATTATTCTGTTTTTAGACCTGGATGGGGGACACCAGGAATGTTCCTGACACCGCCTCCCCAACGAGGTATGAATACAAAATAATAATTAAAAAAAAAAAAACCTCTTTGTGTGCAACAGAGGGTCCAACGCATTGCTTTGCAGTGCATTGGGCACCCTTGTGGCATGCACAAAAAATGCCTCCGATTCCCCCCCACACACACACACACACGTACCGTATTCCCCTGCCTGGTTCCACAGCCAACTGGCAGTCCCATTCCCCAGCCTGACCCCCAGCCTGTTTCCACTGCCTATTGGTAGACTCAAAGTACCAGTATGCACTAGATTCAGGCTGGGAATCAAACTTTGTATGAGGGGGACATACAGTGCACACTGGTAGTCACAGATCTCCCATACACACTCTCAGACACTGCCCCACCATCTCCACCATCCTTGCCCCTCTTCTCATACCCACACACACTGCCTAATCCCTCACCCTCCCACACTGTTACACTGGTAGTCACAGGTCCGCGCGTACACTGGCTGACGCCCTAGCTTCTTTCATCTGTTAGCCATAAACTCACACATACACTGTTTGCTTTCCCATTCCTGTTTCACTGGTAGCTATGCTCCTGTAGTGTAAATTGGTATGTCAACCCACAGCAGTGGGGTACCATTTTTCTTAGGCTGGCAAGAAGTCCTCCTAGGAAGTCCCACGCCATTGAACCATTTTAGTATCTTTGAAGTGACTGATGTGTAAAACAAATGTTTGGTTTTTTTCCTGTAGCACCACATTCTGGAAATAGTTGTGCCAACTAACTTAGGGGTAAAAAGGCAAGTGACCCCTCATTAGATGCGGCATGTTGTCTTCTTTCCAAAATGGTATAGTTTATCTACCTTTTCTTTACTTCTGAAGGTGTTGTAGCCATTTTCATAGAGGCAAGTCAGGTTTGAGAAAATGTTAGAAACATCAGTTTGTAGTAGGTGTAGTTTTCTACTTCTAGCACTCCCTAAGATAGTTCAGCTCATACCAATGGGGTGTCGTTTGACTCCTAAGAGCTTTAGCTAACAAATGCAGTTGAAAATTCCATGGTTTTCACAGAGCTCCATACATTTGAAGGGGCAGAAATGTAAGAAAATGCCTTTTTTTTCATTAGCGCCACCTCCTGGAAGCATTTGTGCATGCCAGCCTTTGGGTATGAAGGCAAGTGACCCCTCATTAGATGCGTCAGGTTGTTTTCTTTCCAAAATGGCATTGTTTTCTACCTTTCCTGCATATCTATTATGGTTATAACCATTTTAGTGCAAGCAGATAATTTAAGAAACAAAAGTGTCAGGTTTACGTACGTGTTCCTAGCACCCACATATTGTATGTTAAGCCACACAAATGGGCTACCATTTTTCTCATGTTGGTAGCAGGTACTGAATACAGCAGGAAATGTTATGGTTTTCAAAGATTTTAGTATCTTTGAAGTGGTGGAAATGTAAAAAAAACATGTATTTATTCCCATAGCGCCACCTTTTGGAAATATTTGTGCACTTCAGCCCAGGGGTAGAAAGGCAAGTGACCCCTCATTTGATGCGGGAGAATGTCTACTTTCCAAAATGGTATACCTTTTAAACCTTTCCTTCATGTCTCTAACAGTTATAAACATTTTAGTACAAGCAGCCATTTTCGAAGAAGCAAACAGGTAGGTGTAGTTATGCTTTTCTGGCACCCCTAAGGTATGTCGATTCATTCCAATGGGGTGTCATTTTTCTCCTAAGAGCACTAGCTAATGAATACAGTTGGAAATTCCATGGTTTTCACAGATTTCCATACAGATGAAGGGGCAGAAATGTAAGAAAATGCCATTTTTTTCCTATAGTGCCACTTTCTGGAAGCATTTGGGCACAACAGGCTTGGGCTAAGAAGGCAATTCACCCCTCATTAGATGCAGCAGGTTGTCTTCTTTCCAAAATGGTATGGTTTGTGTAGCCTTTCTTCACTTCTCTAGTTGTTATAACCATTTTTGTACAGACAAGTAATGTTTGAGAAAATGTTAGAAACATCAGTGGTTGCAATAGGTGTAGTTTGGTACTTGTAGCGCCCACTAAGGTAGGGGAACTCATACCAATGAGGTGTCATTTTTCTCCTAAGAGCACTAGCTAATGAATACAGTTGGAAATTCCATGGTTTTCACAGATTTCCATACAGATGAAGGGGCAGAAATGTAAGAAAATGCCATTTTTTTCCTATAGTGCCACCTTCTGGAAGCATTTGGGCACAACAGGCTTGGGGTAAGAAGGCAATTCACCCCTCATTAGATGCGGCAGGTTGTCTACTTTTCAGAAATATATAGTTTTATATAGTTATTCCACTGTTTTCGGGTAGTTTTACCACAAAAACCCTAGAATGTGCATTTAAGTTTATAAAGTTGAAAATGTCATTTTGCGCTGCTGGTGATTAGGGCTCTACGCTAGCCTTGGACTTAGGTAAAACTATACAAATTTGGTATTTTTTTACTCGGGGGACTCTGGGCTTTTTCAAATAATTGAAACTTTTTCAATCAAGGTAAATGTTTTTGATACATAGTATGTGATTTTAGCAAAATGAGTAAATTTTCACTTTTTTTTGTCATTATGACATCATAGCTTTTTGCACGATGTAAAATTCTCTTCATGTAAGGTATTACGAGAAAGCTCAATTCGTTCTGAAAAAAACAATATATAGTTTTCCATATTTAACTAAAAATCCCCAGAGGAAATCAAGCCTAAACGGAAGGATAGCAAAAATGTTGAAAAAGTGTCTGGCCTGCAGGGTTCAGAAAATGGCCCGAGCCTCTGGCACTGAAGGGGTTAAACAAACTGGCTCCGCTTATGATCACACTAGATTCAGGCAATTGAGGAATACTTGCACAAAACAAACAAAACTTGCAAAAGCGCAATATTGTACTGACAACTTGAACCGTAACCTATCAAAACCGTTTAACTTTAAGAAGGTTAATCAAAACATCTGCAACTCCCCCTTAACCATTCTCGCCAATCAGCCATGAAAATAGGCAAAGAAACAATACAGTGCCCCATAGCAATAGCTAATGCAATCAACAGCTACTTTGTTGGATGTGCCACCACCCTGACTACTCAAAACAAAGGTAATTCTGAAGTACAAACGTGCATGGAACAGTCTGTCACCTGCTACCTGGTCCAACTATGCTAATGAATTCAATTTCATGGCAGTAAATGAGATATAAATATATGATCACCTCCTCAACCCAAAAATGAAATCTTAATCTGGCCTTGACCAACTACCAGTAATGTTATTAAACCTTAGTGCCTTGGTCACTGCCCAATCTGTTGCATCTTTAATTCCTCCCTGTCATCCGGGTGTATGCCCAAAGCCTGGAAAGTGGATAGAGTTGTGCGTATCCACAAAAGAGGGGATAAAAATGTAGTATCAAATTACAGACCAATATCCCTATTCCCCACGTTATCTAAAATCCTAGAGAAATATGTCCATGTGCACCCGTATAATTACCGACTGACCATCATCTATGCTAAAAACTCACATCTTTAGACCATATTATAGCATGATTTCTCTGAAGATGAAAAATGGATAGCAAAGAACAAACTGTTCTCAAACACAGGCAAAACGGTCACAATGGTATTTGGTACAAAGCAAAAACTGCTTAATCTCTGCAATACCCACCTATCCATTGTAACAGAGTCTAATCGTAACTTGGGCCCAGTGGACTCCTACAAATATCTTGGTACGTGGCTTGATCAACCTTACTTTTATTCTCCATATTGATAAATTAACATGCAAACTTTATCCTAAAATAAGTACTCGGTTTAGAAACAAATCCTGTTTAAGTCCCTGGTAAGAAAATGTATTGTAAAACAGATGTTTCTGCCAGTCATAGACTATGGGAAAGTAGTATATGCTCCCATGCCACATATCCATCTTGGCAAACTTGACACTCTGCATAATTCATTATGCTGCTTTATTCTCCAATGTAATTACACCACCCATCACTGTGATATGTTTAAAGACCTGAATTGGTTAAAACTCAAATCTAGCTGTGCCTTTCACCTTTCTTGCTTAGTATACAACCACTTTTCTGGAAAGCTGCCAGACTACCTGAGCAGTATGCTTACTCCAGATCTCCAAACTAATATAACCTCCGCTCCACTGCTAACACCTCACTGCGTGTATACCACAATACAAGAAAGAAGACTGTCTGCCTTCTCCTTTAGAACTCCAGAAGCCTGGAATAACCTGCCTGAAAAAAATCTGATCTCCCAGTCTAAAATCCTTAAATAACTACTTCTTTAAATCTAAAAACAATATGTAACTGTATATCATTTTTAGTATGTTTGTGTGTATATGATGTTTCTCTATTTGTGTTAATATGTAACCCCTCTTTTCCAGGACATACTTGAAAACGAAAGAAGTTTCAATGTATTCTTACTCATAGTTTATTTTCTTTATTTAGAAAATATTTTATTATTGGATACTGGCTTATTAGCAGACTTTTGTTTGTAATATAAATAATGTTTGAGAAAACATTAGTCTGTTAGTGGCACAGATTGGCATGTTGTGCTGATTGGTTTCTGTTTTAGCCAAATGTTACCACACACTGCTTCAAATGCATCTAGGCAGAGCCCACCTTCTGGGATCATTTCTAATAGCACAGTGAGAAACAAGTTCATCCTTGAACATAGCTAATTGGCATACTGTGAAGGGAATCTGCTTTAAGTGCCGCACCATGCTTTCCATATATAAAGGATATATTTTAAAGAAAAATGGTTAGTACAACATGTAGGTAGATTTTTAATTGGCTGTAAAATAAACAAAACTTGTATTACGGAGACAGGTCCACTTCAGCACTAGTTCTGTAGGTCATAAGTAATGTTTGTTCTTTACTGTCCGTTTGCCCTCTCTTCTACAGTGCTAAGCAACAAAGGAATCCTTCCCACAGTAGGAATTTTGTCTTTCAGTGTTGGAAAGACATTCAGGTCAACAATCATAATTAATAATGATGGTTTTGGAAATGTGCTCTACATGAAAATGAAACTTTACATGTACTGTGTTTAGCCTTGCTCCTCTCTTATATTGCCTCAGTGCTGCATTAATTAGCTGACAGGAATGTTAATGATAGTCACTCTTATAGGTAATGAACTTCAGATGACTTGTTCCTCTTTCTCTGAGAGATAAGATATACCCCTCAAAATCATGTCATCCTTGTTACTGTTTATTTCTGTTATATGCAGCTGTTAGCAGAGCAAACAGTAGGGATTTATAATGTCCTCTCCCAACGCCAATAATGCTGCCCCCTCAGAGTCCTATGCACCTGATTTATTGCGATCGTAATTCAGGTGCTTGTCTGGTTGCTCATTAAAACTCTCTGCTGCACAGAAGCCCTTTCCCTGCCTCACACAGTCACATCCCCATTTCATCGTGGGAAATTTGGAGATGATTGGGACACATGATACAGCAGTCCCTATGAAAATGTCATCTGCCAGAATGGATTGGGGTTAATAAACAAAATATGCCCTGGGAAAAAGTGGAAGTGACTCATACTTTAGGGATTGGGTAATAAATCTCTATCTATCTGTATCTCTCTCTCTCCCGCTCTCTCTCTTTGTATGTGTGTGTACATATACAATATTCTGTATAATATATTTTTAATTGTTGGACGCATTGTGAATCCAAGGGGATTTTTTTTTTTTATTTTTTTTTTTTATTTTCTTCCATCGTATGGAGATTTATGGTCTGTGGACCAGAGCAGTCCATAGGATGGTGTAGCAACAGCGCCACTGTAAATTTTCAGGCCACTGTGATATTGCACCTAAAAAATTTGAGTTTGAGTTGTTATAATTTTTTAATAAAATATCTCTCAGCAGTGGGAGTACCTTTGTTTTACTCAGGGGGATAAACCCTACAACATATATATTCTTTTTACATTTTAAGTATTACTATCCCTTTAATGCTTGTCCCCATTTCACTGGCCAGTCCTCTGATTAAGACTTCTTTTCCTAGACATTTGTCCCCAAAAAAGGTCTTCTGAAAGTCTTCCAGTTTAAAATTGTGTGAAACGGCTCTGGACTTGTAGAAATCACTCATGTGATTTAGAAAAAAAAAATGTATTGGCAAAAAATATTTAGTATCCTATATAATAATTCGCTAAGTTCTGTGTAACGCCCGACATGCGCAGTAGACACTGCTGTGCGTGCGGCAGTCATGCGCAGTACAGACTGCCCGCGCTGTGGCCGATACATCTGTATCAGCAGTGGCGCAGCCAGTCTCTGCTGCGCGTGACTGTCCCGCGACCAGCTGCCAGAGGCACTGTGGCCCGTGAAACGGGCTGTTCTACTAGTATAGTTATAATTGCATAGCCATCTTAGTGACTGTTACTGCCTCCGTTAGCTAATCACTGGGCAGGTACAAGTGTCTGAGCTTACAGACTTGCACTCCCACTCAGTAGTCAGCTATATAGATTACCTTTTGTCTGTTGATTGCATACTTTTTGGTCCTATCTGTGTCTGCTCTGTAAAATAAGTTGACCAGTTCTATGGATTGCAAGCTCCGAGGGTCAGTTATACCGCTGATTCTACAGTTTAATGCAAAATTTGCAGTCTGTTGTCAGCCATATAGATAATGGTAGTATGCTTTGGTTTTTATTATGTGTATATGAGAAATACGAGATATTTAACCCTTTGGGTGCCAGAGGGGTACGGAACACATTGCTTTGCAATGCATTCCGTACACCTCTGGCGCTCAGAGGGTTAACCCCTTAAGGACCAGCTGTCACAGGGTATGTTGTCCTTTAAGGACCATAGGGAAGTTTGATGCGCTGGCACACGTGACTGATCACGTGTGCCGGCACACCTAACGGGGGAACCAATAGTGACTGATTCGGTCTTGGAGTGGTCAGTTTCAGTCACCGCTAGTACTTGCACTGCTCCCGCAGGAGAGCTGTGAGTAAAAAATGCGTGACATGCCAGGACCGCCACTGGTCCTTTAGAAAAAAACAGCAGTGACGTCCTGACACGTCACAGGACCTTAAGGGGTTAAAGGAACACAAACCTTTAAAAATGAACTGAGGTTGTGTAAGCTTAAATACTCTTCATGCTATCAGCTGTTAATAAAAAAAAAATTATATTTGCTTTCGGAGGCCTAAAGTCAAGATGTCTAAAGTGCCTCAATGTTCACTCCTGGACCCTAATGGTTTTTAATTTGTTTGGTAATGAGCTTGAAGTCTATTGAAAGTAGAATTTGCTGATGATTCTAATCTGTGTAAGGATATACATAAAGAACAAAGGGAAAAATTTATAAAACTGAAGTTATAACGAAAGTGTCTGTAAAATTGTCTCAAAGTGACACAAGTATATGTATAAATATCTAGCGACATTTTCTCTAAGTGCTAACTCCAGTTAGTTGACTTTTTTGAAACATGGAGTAGAAATGGTCATGTTCAAATAAAAATTGTATTTATAAAGAAATTTTCTAATTGTGCCAAAATTATTGGCAGTTTTAGCAAATAAATCTTATCGTCAGGTATAACCTGTTCTTATAGGAAGTATATAATACCACTATGTGTGTAAAAATATATTCGCATGTGCGAATTTTCTCAGAATATTCTCAGGTAGACATATTTTTTATTTTTTTTATTTTTATAAACCTTTATTGAAGTAATCATAAGACAAAAAGAAGGTTACAATGGAGTAAAGAAAAATAAATATTGAAATATCGACCACCCTTAAGGATGATTGCGAATAACAGAATAATACAAAGAATCTTGCAATACAAATGCTAACATGTAGACAAGAATAATAAAACAAACTGATATGAATAATAAAACACATTGACATAACTGTAACCAGTTCTCTGTGTAATGTGCTTAGGTCTATCGTTGATTGAATGAGTAATGGTGTCTAAAAGGTGGCATGGCTTGTGTGATCAGTTGTGTTGGAAATCAAGGGGAGAGATTGAGGAGGATAAGGTGAAGTGGGAGAACGAAAGGGAGGGAAGAAAGACTAAAGAAGGAGGAGAAGGGGGAAAAAAAAAAAAAGTGAAAGTAGTAAAGACAGAAGAAAATCAGGTGAGGAGAGAGGAACTAAGAGGGTGACAGAAGATGGGGCATGGTCGCTGTGCTGGGTCGGGGTTGGAGCCTATATCTCAGATTCATGACACTTATAAAACAAAGGGGTAAAGAGAACACCGAGGGAACTAAACTCCTCAACTGTGCGTTGCATAAGATGTCTTGTATATCGGCCACCAAGACCATTTAGCTCGGAACGTAAACATTGAGTGGGTGTTGGCTGCATGTAAATTCTCAAGGGTGTAAAATGTATCTATTTTATCAAACCACAGGGATATTGGTAGAGGATCTTTTTGCTTCCAGAATAGGGGTATTAGGGATTTAGCCAAAGAAGAAAGTGAGCAAAACACGGACCAACTGCGCGCCGAGATTTTCAAATTTGTGTGACCCTTATAGGAAAAAAGAAATCTAAGTGGGTCAGAAGGAATGGGAGTACCTATCATAACTGTAATGTGTTTAACAATAGCTTCCCAGAAGGGTATCATTACGGGGCAGGACCACCAAATGTGAAGCATTGTTCCTTTGGAAGAAGCACATCTCCAACATAAGTCTGATGTTAAGGGTAGAAATTGGTGCAACCGAACCGGGGTCATATACCAGCAAGAAATTATCTTATAGTTTAAAGAACGGGTGGGAATATCTCTTGCATGTTTCAAATTGCCTCGTAGGATGTCTGCCCATGTGGTCATATCAAAAGAGAGGGATAATTGCTGCTCCCACATTGACAGGAAATATGGCTTCGTAGTAGCAGAAAGGTCCCTAAGTATGGAGTGACAAAGGGACAGTGGTCTTAGCTTACCTGACTTATCTTTGAGGGCACGTTGAAAACGGGTCAACGCCCTATCTACATCTCCCTTCTTCAACATAGAAGAAAACCAGTGCTTCACTTGTAACAAGGCCCACCATGGAGTATGATGTGTCCCCAGTTTCTGTCTCGGGTAATCAAATGAAACCATATGTTTACCGGAGGACAATGTCATCAGGTCAGACAAGTTACTGTCCTGCCAGGTGGAGAATAGTGTGTTTTAAATCCCTGGTTCGAAATCTGGATTCCCTATAATCGATTGGAGCGGGGAAGGGGAGATGGCAATCTTGATCTCTTTGTTGACTGTATGCCACGTAGATAGAATGTGCCCAAGGATTAGGTGTTCTGAGCATACTTTGGGGATTGAGGCAGGAGAAGACCAAAGTAATTGAATCGGTGAGATGCCACCCAAAACATGAGTTAGGGTTTCTGTCCATCTAATCCTAGACTTCAGGAGAAAGTCAAAGTTTTGCTATAGCAGATGCGTGGTAATATCTCTTTACATCTGGGAAATTTAGGCCCCCTCTGGAGATATCTCTTGCTAGTAGGGAATAGCTTATTCGGGGGGATTTCCTAGCCCAGATGAAGGTAGATATTTGGGCTTGTATCCTGTCCAAGTATGAAATGGGTAAAGATATAGGGATAGCATTAAAAAAATATAAAACATCCATGAGACAAAGAGATGACTCCATTTAGAGATATCTAAGGAGATGGAATCGACGAGAGGGGCAAAATTCTGTTCGGCGAGTGAGAACAGGTCAGCTGTCAGATGGATGCCCAAGTAAGGAATGGAGATGGATGACCACTTGAATGGGAACTTGCTTTGTAATGACATCCTTGTATGAGCATCCAGATTGATGTCTAAGATTTCTGATTTTGAATAATTTATTTTAGCCTGCGATATGTTGGAGTATTTGTCCAGTAAGTTGGTAAGGGCAGGTAAGGAAGAAGTTGGGTTAGCAAGGAAAAATAGAGTGTCATCTGCATATGCCGAGATTTTAAAGTGTTTATTCGCAATCTGCGCTCCTGTGATCTGGGGATGATTGCGGACTAAAGACAAAAGAGGTTCCAATGAGATAATGAATAGTATATGCGAGAGAGGACACCCTTGACGCGTTCCATTTCGAATAGCAAAGGGGCTTGAGAGTGTGCCATTCACCATGATTCTAGCAGATGGATTTGAGTATAGCGCCATGATACCTTGAATCATGGTCGTACCCAAGCCTATATGAATAAGAGTGTTCTTGAGATAAGACCAATTAACCCGATCGAACGCCTTTTCGTCATCGGTGGAGAGGAAAATCAATGGAGTGTGAGTAGATTTTGCTGCAAAACTTATTGATATCGCCGTAGAGGTGTTGTATTGGGCTTCTCTGTCAGGCACAAAGCCACATTGGTCTGGGTGTATAAGAGCAGGAAGAATTAGTTTGAGGCGAGTGGCAAGGATCTTTGCAAAGGTAGACATATTTATAAATGTGACTTTACTTCTTTATGAACATGACCAGGCATTGTGAATTTTACACTAAGATTACTTTTTATACATCCCCCACAAGGTGTTTTTCTATGCAAGAAGATTTAGATAGATTGAGTGAACTGGTGGAATGTATCAGATGAGATTTAATATACATAAATATCTACATATACATTAAATAGGAAATGTCTTTGGGAATTCTTGCGTTAAAAAAAACAACCAAAAAAAACAAAACATTTAAGCCTACTAATACACAGAGTAGACTTCATTGCAGTGTCATGCAGATGCTGCTAGAGCCAATAGGGTACTATATGGAATATAGTTCTCCCATTATATAAATCCTTGGTAAGGTGTCATCTAGAATATGGTATACAGTTTGGGCACAGATTTTTTAAAAATACATTATTGAACTGGAAAGAGTACAAACACATGGCACAAAACTGATAGAGATGGGAAAAGAGACTAGTTAAACTGGGTTTGTTTACATTAGAGAAGAGAGGTCTAAGGGGAGATTATGATTACCATTTACACACATATTTAAAACCAATAACTCTACTTGGAACTGTTTACTCAAAGAGCTGAGCAAAATACTAGGTGATCCATTAAGACTAAAGGAAAGATGCTTTGGACTAATACAAAGGCAGGTTTTGTTTGTTTAAATACATCAATGGCAGGTTGTGGAATTCTTTGCTTAGGGAGGCTGTGTTTGCAGATACTGTAGATGCTTTCAAAAAGGGGATATCTTTTAAGCTCAGTACAATATTGAGAACTGTGACTGACAGTTGGTTTCAGTGTAGATAGGATGTTAAATCAATGAGAGAACTGACTGCATTTTGGAGTCAGGAAGGATTTTTTTTTTCTTAAATCAACAAGGGTGATATGGCATGGGTTGAACTTGATAGGCACAGGTCTTTTTTTGGGCCTCATCAACTGTTTCTGTTTTGCTCGTGTAAGTATTATATATGCCCCACTGGAGCTTCCATTGTTCCATGGTTGCCTTTTGCAGGACTCCCTGTCCCGCATCAACATGGCAATCTTGATCAGTGTCTAAGAGTAATGGTCATGTATTGACGTAATGGTCGAAGATTAGCCTTTTTCATTACAAGAGCAGTAGGTACTAATTAGATGTCAGCTCTCCTCATTAAAAATAGCATAAACAATATTAAGGAAATTGTTGATGAATAGGACATTCTGTGTTAAAAAGGCAAATTTAGGATTGTATTTTTATATCTAGCTTAAAGGGATAGTAATACTTCGTTATATCTATTTTATTTTGTAGGAATTAAAAAAACATGAAGAACGATATAAATCTTATCTCTCAAACCTTTATGGTTTAAGAGATATTTACAAGCAAAGTTTCCCCCTCCCGCCCCTATTTCCTAGTGTAAGCCATCTCTTCTGAGATGTGAATCTGGTTGTAAGACCAGACAGATAACAGCAGGGGACAATCTTCTTTGTATGAAAAGAATGAAAGCCCTTCCCCCCTTGACAAGTTTTTCAGCTTTTTCCCTTATCTTAATTGAAGATTGTCCCTCTCTGCAGTCTACCTGGGCACCTCCCTTCTGATGTGGCTGAACGGGGGGGGGGGGGATACTTTGCTTGTGAATATCTCTTAAACCATAAAGGTTTGAGAGATAAGACTTATATCGTTCTTCATGTTTTTTTTAATGCCTATAAAACGAAGTATTACTATCCCTTTAAAAACAGCAAACTGGGAGGCATGCTATTCTGGGGGAGGGGGAGTAAGTCTGCTTAGCGGGGGGGGGGGAGAGGGGTTACCATGTTAGTCAGAAATCCTACTTCTGCCAAGACTGACTGCCAGGCGACAGCGCAGACATATTTGCTTACAGACATCTGCACTCCTGCGCCGTCAGTCCAAGTCTCCTCTAGAAAGTGTTGCATGATACCTAAAGGTACCAGAAGGGACTGATGGCGCAGGAGTGCAGATGCCTCTAAAGCTGTTGCCTGGCCGTCACTCTGCATAAGTAGGATTTCTGACTATCGAGTTAATTAGGCTGGATAATGGTACTATTGGTAAGGTAATCTCTAGATGGCTAATTATTAGGGGGCTTTATTTGGGGGGATAGTTCCCCTTTAATGGTTGTTTGAATGTCAGTATATGTGTTTATAAATTAGTCCATGTAAATGAAATACCTTTTGTTCTTGTTGCTAAATAATGTATTCAGTTACACAGAGAGGTGTCAATAGTCATGAAATAACCTAAAAGTTATCGTAATGCCACACCCCTCTGCAGCATCACCTGAAACTAATGTTTCCCTCCTCAGTGATGTAAAATGTTGGGAGGTATGATATATATAATATTACAAAATAAAATACACCCCTGGTCCTCAAGGTGTTAACCCTTTGAGTGACAGAGGGGTACACAACGCATTGCTTTTCAATGCGTTGCGTACCCCCCAGGCACTCAAATGGTTAAAATGAATTCTGCTCATTATACTTTCCCTTTAAATTGTACAATGCAGTCTGGAATTTTTCACTGAATGCAAGCTTCTGAAATTGATACTTTTAAACATAATTACAGGCTGCTGATGTCATCAAAGGAGATGATTTGCCTTCAGAATTATATGAAAGTAAAAAAATTTCCAGAGAGCAAGCCCGCCAGCTATTTTGCCCTCTTTATAACCTCACTGGATCAGTCTTACTCCTCGAACACTGTGGGGGACCCGCCCAAAGTCAAAAGTGGAGCACTTCTGGACTGAGTACAGGCAGACACATTTTTTACTGACACATTCTGCTAACCACCATTTTTCTCCACCTGCTGTTCCTCTTGACATGGCCAGACTTTTCACACAACATGGCATCTACCTTTTCTTCTAGACCTTATCTTCTGTTTCTTTTGGCCTTTCTACAGGACAGTCTCCAAAAGGCTTCATTTTAGTTCTGTAAAGGACCAGATCCCAGCCTTGTCAGATCATTTTCAGAAGTGTATCACTCTGTTGTTGGATGTTCAGACGTTTGAGCAAGGGGTAGAATATGCCTTACCCCATCTTATAAGGGGTCCTGCTCCTTCATTGGATCTTAATCTGGCTTCTGTGTTCTTTCATTGCTTGATACTCAAGATGACTTTAATTCGCCAGAATTATTACCTGGTTTAACTGATTTACTACTTATTCCGAGGAAGCACGGACATCTTGCCATAGTGACGTCCGTGCGCCTGCGATGTCAGTCTCTTTTGGAGCCGGCCTGTCAGCCTCGGAATAAGTCGCAAATCAGTTAAACCAGGTAAATAATTCTTGCGACTAGCGCTACTAAGCAGCTAGTCGCCAGATGGAGACTTATTTAAGATAAAGATTTTGTGGGGTGGTAGTGCCCCTTTAAAGAGAGTAATTCTTACTTTTAAGTTTATTTAATTTTTTTAGGCATAAAAAAATATGAACAACGATTTAAGGCTTATTTCTCAAACCTTTTATGGCTTGAGAGATACACCTTCCTAAAGTTGCCTTGTGAGAGGAGTCAGCGCTGTAGCTAACAGCTGCAGAATCCGGTTCATTTGACCGGATGGAGGCTTTTCAGCAGAGCCGAAATCGTGCAATCTAAATATTAATACTTCATTGGAATGGTGTACAAAGTGTGCCTGGTTTGCAAGCACACTTTGTAGACCATTCCAATGAAGCATTAATATTTGGATCGCCCAATTTCAGCTCTGCTGAAGAGCCTCCATCCGGTGAAATGACCGGTTTCTGCAGCTGTCAGCTACAGTGCAGACTCCTCTTACGAGGCAACTTTAGGAAGGTGTATCTCCCATAAAGGCTTGAGAGATGAGCCTTACATCGCTCATATTTTTTTATGCTTATCAAATTAAATAAACTTAAAAGTATGCATTACTATCCCTTTAGTTGAAATTGTCCCACTACCCTCAGCGGATATGCTTTTCTTTTCTTCTTTTTAATTGTTGACTTAGGAAACTGAGGACGATAGTGTAAAATGTGACTATTATTAGGATTGAATAATAAAAAAAATGCAAAGGTTGTGAGAAGGAAAGGCACTCTTGCTACTATTTGGTCCTGTTTCTATTTCTGTGAGCTTTGATAATTATATAGAACAGAAATCACAAGGCAGAAAAACCACCATTTCCCCATGGAGGATACAAACCAGCAGCTATTTTTCAATCTATGTTCACAAATCGTTGGTTTCAAATTCCATGTGCGGTAGCAGTATATCATCTGGCTACAAACCATTGGTAATTGATAGGCTGTGTTAACCCTTTTGCCTATACGGTATAGATATAAATTATAGATCAGCCATGTACACGGACCAAGGTCCAGATAATTTTAACCCTTTGAGTTCCAGAGAGGTACGGAAAGCATTGCTTTGCAATGCGTTGCGTACCCCTCTGACGCTCAAAGGGTTAAGAGGCCAGCGCTACCTCACTGCTCCACGCAATGCAGTCATGCGTCGACTCACTCACTCAGGCGATGCGGGCAGTCTCTACTGCGCATGACTGCATCATGAGAAACATCCTAGCGAATTATTATATATGATGATGATGATGATGATGATGATTATCTCATTGTGTGTTAGATTGGCCTCCAACACATTGCTTCACAATGTGTTTGAGGCCTCTCTATCACATAGTGTAAGTATAAGCGAAGGTTTGCTTTGACACATGGTAGGAACCTTTGACACTACAGCCGTTGGGTCTACATCACCAATCACCGCCAGCCTGCAAATGGTAGTTGTAGTCCCCAGCAGTTAGAGTGCCAGTTGTTGCATTCCTCTGCTTTTAGGCAAGCAAAGGAAGGAGAATTAATGCTTTTTAACCCCTTAAGGACCAACCACTCATGTGGCGGTCACATAAGGACCACACAGCACTTTATTTTTTTTTTTCTGGTTCAGGACTCCCCGAACTGTGTGCAACTGCGGGGGGGAGCCCGGAATTCCATGATGTTCATAGCACATCATGGGTCGTTAAATCAAAACAACCCATGACGTGCTATGACCGTCAAGGGTCGTTAAGGGGTTAAAGGTAAAAATAGGGTGTGCTCAATGCAGTAGAGGGAATAGATTTCCTCTTATCTCTGTACCTGAGAATAGACTGACAGTTGTAGCAGGAGCCTGGTTTTTGTGTGCCAGTAGGAGTGCAATGAATTGGTCTGCAAAGTGTTGCACATCCCACTGATACTCAAAGGATTTTAATGTGGCTGTGTGTAGATCTGTTTTATACATAGACCAGGCTTTACATGTGTGTATTACCATAGAAACACATTATAAATATATACACATTTATGAAGCTGTGTTATGGTTAAAAGAAAAGTATACTCTTAGGCATTAGTGCCTCTTAAATAGTTTAACAGAATCATTTTCTTATTTAGGAGAGTTTCATATAGTAGTTGGCCATATCCATATACCTTTTTTTTCCATTTGAACTTTGGAGACAGTCGCTGTGAAATTGCATTTTGCTGTTCAATATTTATTTATTTTTACATTGTTCTGCGGAATTTGGGAGGAGGATATACTCTATGGATTTTTTTTATTCATAATGCTTATGTCTACTGTGAGGAGGCAGGCTCTAACTACATATCTCAGAAATTAGTCTATAAATACAGACTGCTACAAACAACTGTGATTTAATTCCTGCACCTGCACTTCTTTAATGAAAAAAGGTGGGGGATAAGGATTCATATAATTCATATTTATATAATTTGGGGTTTTTAACCCGTTGGATGATGGAAGTCTTCATTGCATTGCTTTTGCAAAACATTGGGACCTTTTTGGGATTTGAAGCATCATGTAATTCAGTGTGAGTCTTCTCCCCCCCCCCCCCCCCATGATGTAGTTTGTGTGATCCAGAATTGTCTTCAGCATCGGTAATATGGACTTTGGTTCCCTGGAGTAATATTTGTCTTCAAATCTAGTTCCACTCTAACCCTGAGACCTTAACGTCTGAATCGATCATCATCTCCCATTTTGATTACTGCAACCTTCATTCTAACTGGCTTCCATATTTTTTGTTGTTGCATTCCAGTCTATTTTTAATACTGCTGCTACTGTCCTAATTCTCTCACTCTTTTTTTCTCTCGCTCTCTCACATGCACACGCTTGTAACTTTCTCTCTTCAAATTCCCCAGAGATATACATATATATAGTATCCTGTTCTTACATTTCAGTATTTGTTAATTGGTCCCTTGTTATCCCACAGTCCCTATGAATAGGCGTGTTAATGTAATGCTACTTGCCCGACTGTAGTGGCAGAGACTCTGCTTCAGCACAAAAAAAAAAAAAAATTCATGCCATCCTGAAGGTACATGATATCACAGTGGGCTGCCTTAGTACACAAGACTGGTGTGCTGGCCAGTATGCCATGCCTGTGTTCTGGCTCCTTCATGTTCCTGAACATTTAAATAAATTCTGTCTTTTTGGGAACGTTTTATTATACTGATTTGATGAACCCAAGTGGTTTACCCTAATCTGACACAAGGCTCCACCACATGTATCTTTGCACATAACCTCTCCCTCATAATCCCCCCCCCCACGTATTGCACTACTCTACTACCGAGGTCAATCTTTACAACTCCCTCGCTGATAAACTGTGGCCCTACATGAAACTACCATATTACTATTTTTCAGAAGGATTTGGTAATTTCTAATATCTCCCAGGTCCTGGGATAACTGAATGTGAAACAGTTTAAATTAATAGCGACTCTGGTTGAGACTGGTATCACCCCCATCTTCCCTTTGTCATGCTACTGAGTAGAGCAGAAGCGTAATTAGGTAGGTGACTGAGTCTAGTGTCTGTCCCAGCTATTCTTTTCTTATACTAACGACTGAAAAAAAGCAAGTTTAAATAATTGACTACTAAGGTGTGCATTGTGCCTACAATGGGATGAATAGACAGTAATACTACTTTATTACATGGTGAAAGAGAAAGCAGTTTGAAATAACAGAAATTGGTAGATTGAAAATAACCGTAATTGCTGTGGCCCCTCCTCAGGGCTATATATTTAGAATGTGGTCCTCAACTACGGCTGAGTTTGAGGTGCCCGATTTAATCCTTTGGAAACTAGAGAGGTTTCTGGTATTCAAAGTAATGTAATCCTTGAAGATGGTGCTTATATTTATTTAAAAGCAAGTAAACTGAGAGATTTGAAGTTACTAAAATACAAACACACAAAGTCTCACTTTAATGTTAATATGTAATTTGGTCTTTTTTTATTATGTTGCAGTTGAAACCCACTGAAGAAAGGTAGTGCCAAGTTCTGGGAAATGACTGTATTCACGAAAATGAACACCCTTTCATGTGGGAGATATGAAGCTTTTATCTTTTTTTTCCTTAAAGTTTCACATTAACCCTTTGAGTGCCAGAGGGGTACACAAAGTGTAGCATACACCCTCTGGCACTCAAAGGGTTAATTAAATGGGACAGCGGCACTGACCTGGCCAGCCCACCTTATTTTACAGTCCAATCTTGGGGGAGAGAGTCCTGTGGAATCCAGTTATGGTCTTCATAGGCTTTCATCCTGTTCCCTATCTTCTTCTGTGGCCAGATTGGATTCAGAGTTCCTATGCCATTTGCAGTTCTGCATTTCCTGTTTCCACAGACCTGAAATTGCTGCTGGAAAGGGGAAAATTTAAAAAAAATCCAAGTAAAATGAGTAGAAATGTCTATTTGCATTTGGTCTGCCCCAGAATTGCGCTAGTTCTTCTTGATAAATCAGCCTTCTTATCTCCCTATGTATTTTATTTTCTCAGTGTACATTTTTATTCTCCATTTCCATTTTAAATTCAGCTATTTTGAGTCCTTCAGGCTATGACCACATGGAATTTCAGAAAGAACTGCAACATTCCTTTACAAAAAACAGCTATGTAAGTAACATGCCAGTATAGAGAACAATTATTTAAATGACTGAATACCAATAATTCTTTACCTTGTCCATCTGCAGATTAACCCTCATTACCTTGGCCTGTGCTTGTTTTTTAAACTCTATGCTGTTTATAGGGCTTTAGTTTGTGTTCTGTGTAATGATAGGAGAAGTCTTATTGCCTTGTAATCACCAAACACACACTTTACTGCTCCATTCTCTGCAGCTGTAATAAAAACAGGCCCCTGGCTATCCATCCATTATCAGCTTAATGTGGCTCTTGTGTCTTGGATTAAGTGTCAGTGTTGGACGTTGTGCTGAGCCCTCAGGAGACACATTCCATAGTTTGGGATAAGTGCAGTTTAATGTCTCCTTAGTGCACATCATTAAGACTGATGTACTAAGAAGACATGGAACAATTCTAGAGCAAATCAACCATACTGAAGGGGAGACATAAAAATTTCCATTCATTTAAATGGGGTGTTAACCTTGTGGGTGTTCCTAAGGTCTCCAGCACATTGTTTCTCAATGCGTTGGAAACCTGCCTAGCATTCAGTGCCTAAAAGCCCCATTTAAAACCTTTTGAGGGCCACAGAGGTATCCAAAGCATTGCACTGGAATGTATTGGATACCACTCTGGCACTGAAAGTTTTAAAGAGGTACTAACAGCTAAAAATGAATTTGTTGTGTATAATTTTAATTATCATGTACTTCCAGGTAACCTCGGACAATTTTAATTGTTAGATTCCTAAAATCTAAACCCAATACATACGTAGACTAACCTAAATGGAGACATTTTGGTTAAATAATGTATTGAGATTCGCACCTGATGTTCTTCTATTCAGAAAGGCTGGTGCATTCTCAATCCATGTAACCAGTCTCGCCTGCACTTTAAGGACCACAGAGTTTTTTTTTTTGTTTTGTTTTGTTTTTTCCGGATTCGATTCAGGGCTCCCAGAACGGCATGCATGATGTGCCAGGACTGTCATGGGTCCTTAAGGGGAATACAGAACACTCACTTCTTCGACACCTTTTCAACATTGCCATTGGAATGGGAGATGTGGAGGCTTGGTAAAAGCAGGAATAGGAGCTCTGCAGAACATATGTAAGGGTAGGATTTGTGCCACAAAACAGGATTTTTACAGAGTCTAGCCAAGAGTACAGCTTTGGTGTGTATAATTTCTTCTGCTTTGTTGTGTACTAGCAATATTGGCATGGTTTTGCCCATGCAGTTAATAAAACAAATGAAAAACAAAAGTCCAATCCAGTATGTATGACTAAATAGGCATAGAATGTTATAATGGAAGTGTTATGAAGACAGACACTACAGAAAACATCCTAAACAGGAGTAGTCATTATGTGTGTTATCCACCGCGTTGCAACCCAAGTGTGTGGAACTAATAGGCTTAAAGCGGAACATTCATCCTCTCTAAAGTCGCCCTGCTATAACTAAGCAGGTAGCAACTAGCTTCTGAATATATATATTACCTTTCAAAAGTAGCCCGATCTAAAGAAATCCATCATTGATGTAGACTGGAACCCAGGCTACAGCACAGACATCTTGTCTGCACGCCTGCACTGTCAGTCCCAGTCTCCATTCTGTAGACTGTAGTGCACCATATGGATACCGGAAGGGACGGATGGCGCAGGCGTTGTAGACTGTGCTAACCCATCCGTCAGTCTCCTTCAACTGTGGATTTCTTTAGATTGGGCTACTTTTGAAAGGTAAAATATATATTCAGAAGCTAGTCGCTACCTGCTTAATTATAGCAGGGTGACTATAGCAGATGAAAGATCCGCTTTAAAAAAATTTAAAGTGGATTTACTTCTAGGACTATTTTCCCAAAACATTCAGGTGAATCCAGAAAGCAGGCAATGTGCTTAATGACTAGCTTGTTGAGTTTTCAATGCTTGGCTCTTTCAGCTACAAATAAGGAGCACAATTAGAGAGTGTGAGTGAGTGTGTGTGTGTGTGTATGTACGTACATGCATGTGTGTTTTGCATATAGCGTTTTGAGCATGTGAGAGCTTATTGCTTTTTGCATTTTGAGCGTGTGAACATGGCTATGGAGGCCACCTGCTCTCCAACCTACACATGCTTGTCCGTGGCTTGGTGGGAACAACATAAGGTGTTTTGCGTGCATGAGTCCTGTTACATCCCTTAATAGACAAAATATTTGGAATGGGTCTGTTGAAGAATTAAATTAATGTATATCTGGTCTACATGACAACTCTTTAAATATATCTTTGACACATGTTGATTCAGATATTACTTTAATCTTTAGATCTGAAGATATTTGAAGGGATAGTAATGTTACCTGTTGACAGTACGATCGTGTCTTATATATATTTTTTCTATACTGATCTGTAGATCGGCAGTAAAGCTATGGAATTCTTTGCCTCAGGATGTTGTGCTTGCTTTCAAAAAAGCCATGGATACCTGTCTAGCACAGAACAATATTGAGAATTATGACAGATGGCTTCAGTGCAGATAGGTTGTTGATCCAGGGAACTATCTGAGTGCCATTTGGATTTGGGAAGGAATTTTTTTTTGCCCACTTGGCCATTAATTGGAAATGGCTTTAACCGCTTGAGGACCAGGGAAATCTGAGGTGGATTTCACTTAAGGACCGGAGCAATTTTGACTTTAACTGTTGTTGTTCAGCCATATTTTCTGTTTAAGTCCTTTTGTACACCCACACAAATTTTATACTGTGTTTTTTTAAGCACAAGTAGTGCTTTCTTTTAATACCACAATTATATGAATTCCTCATAGTTTAATTTGACTAAAATAGAAGAAAAAAAAAACATTAAAAAAAAAAAAAAAAAAAAATTTGCTTGCATTTCCCTGTCAGAATTTGCATAGCATTAGTTCATTACAAAAAATACCCCTAAATATATTCATTTGCTTCTCCTGAATATAAGAGTACCCCATATGCCTAGTATTTCAATCCCTTCCTCACATTTAAAAGGTAAATATTACAAGACTAGTTGAAGAGCCCGTTACACGGGCCACAGTGCCACTGCCACCCGGTCGCGGGGCAGTCATGCGCAGTAGAGACTGGCCGCGCCTTGGCTATTACAGAGCTGGATGCTCTGTATTAGCCGCGGCGCGGGCAGTCTCTATTGCTCATGACTGCAGCGCGCACAGCAGCATCTACTGCGCATGATGCGGCGTTACACATGTTTTAGCGAATTATTATATAGGATGGATGCCATTATTTCCAACCTGTAGTTTTTCAACAATTGGCATGTGAGCATCATAGCTTAGGTGACAGTGCCAGAACCAAAAATGTCCCACAACGGTATATGTTTCTGAAAACTAGACAACATAAGATAAATAATCAGGAGAATTTTGGAGTTTTTTATGCAGCTATTTTTCCAGAAATATTTTTCAAAATGGTGGTAATATTTGATAGTTGAAAATTTAAAACAATGCATTTATTAGTGTTCAGCTCCTTCTTCTGACTACGGCAATATCCCATATAAATAGGTTTCTCAAGGTTTGTGGAAGCTACGGTGCCTAAATTGGAACATGCGCGTTTCCAGTTTCACACTTTGAATTTTCACAGCTTGCGTCACTGGTGCCATGTCTCATTTGAGGCTATGTACCAGTGCCCCACTTTAAGATTTCCCCACAAAAGTGTATATTTTTGGAAAGTAGACACCCCAGGCTTTCATTTTAGGTGTGTTTTCAAATTTTTTACACAGCCATTTTACCAATCCTGTGAAAACTTGACGTAAAAAAAATAAATAAATAAATTCAGCATTTTTCACACTTTGACTTCAATGTTGATGTGAATTTCAAGTACAGAATATTTTGAGATTTTATAAACTGCATTGATTAGTGTTCGGCTCCTTCTTCTGAGTACGGCAATACCCCATATGCATAGGTTTCTCATGGTTTGGGGGAGCTACGGGGCCCAAATTGGAACATGTGCGTTTCAAGGTTCACTCTTCGAATTATCAGAACTTGCGTCACTGGTGCCATTTCTCATTTGGACTGTGTAACAGTTCTCCACTTTAAGATTTCCCCTAAAAAGTATATATTTTTGGAAAGTAGACACCCTAGGCCTTCATTTTAGGTGTGTTTTCTAATTTTGTACACAACAATTTTACCACCAATCCCTTGTAAAACTTGACGTAAGTTAAAAAACAAACAAACAAACAAAAAAAACGCCGTTTTTCACACTTAGGCTTCAGTGTTGAATTTCAGCACAAAATAGGTGAAAGTTTGATAAACTGCATTGATTAAGTTTGGGGGAGCTTCTGGGCCCAGTTGGAACATGTGAGTTTCCTTTTACAGACATGTCATTTTTACAGCTGGTGCCTTGTCTAATTTTGGACTGTTTGGCAATGCTGCAATTAATTTTACCCCCAAAAGTATGTTGTAGAAGAGTAGACAACCTTGGCTTTCATTCTATTTGCTTTTTATCAATTTTCTCTCTGCCACTCTATCAGCAATCCCTCCCAAAACCTGCAATAAGGCAGAGAAACACCATTTTTTCACACTTATATTTTAGTGTTGCTCTGGATTTCAAACACATGATATTTGCTGATTTTTTTAAGTGCTTTACATTAGTGGTGAGTTACATCGTCTGAGTACAGCAATGCCCCATATGCATAGGTATGTCAGGGTTTGGGGGAGCTACTGGACCCAGTAGGGAACATGTATGTTTCCATTATCAGAGATGGAAAAAACTTAGGGTGCTTTGCTTCCCATTATATTTTGATAGTATTAGACCTAAGGAGGGATGTGTTTTGAAAAATAAAAAAACAGTATATTTCAGGGGGAAAAAGTGGCCAAATAATAAAATAAACTTTACAGCACTACTGCATTGTGCCTGCATGGTATTGCTTGAAACAGTCACCCATGCAGAGGCCAGGTTTGGAAGGGCAATCAGGACAGTAACTTGGGGTTCTCTCAGTATTCCCTTGCTGTAGCAAACCCTGCAGTGCTTTTGTGGGTTTTTCTTTTGGGGGGTTGGGGGATTTTATAAATACAGTATACTACCCTGGGTTTTTGTGGAGTTATTTCTGTTGCCCCTTGAAACAAAAATTGCAAAATAAGTTGGAGCTGATACTGCAGAAAACTAAATTTTAGAGTGGGGTTTGCCAATTTGAAAATTAAAAAAGAATTGTATACTGCAGTCTGCATCATGTAAATGGCAACCTTTTTGTACCATGCCCTACACATTCGCATGGTGAGGTACGGCTGCATGAGTTGATCACACAGATCAACTCCTCCCCATGTGCTTATTGTAGTCTTTGATGCAGACTGGCTTTTTTAGTACCCACTTTTGCCATGAACAGAGACTGCCACAGTTTTGTCCCCATGAATGGTGTAAAGCATGTATACTTCTTTTTTTGTCTTTAAACTTAACTGCCAGTGGCTCTTCTTGGCACAAAGCTGAGGATGTCCCTCTTTTTTTCTACCAGTGCTTTTTGCGCATCTCCCTGCAATTGTGCCTGACAGTGCCACAGGCCACGGCGTCAAAATAAAAAAGTGACTTAAATAAAAGGGGGCTGGTGTCGTAGTTGTCAACATATAAATGATATCCTTTATTTAATAAGGGGTAAATTAGAGCCCCAAAATGTTCCCATTTGTCCCCAGAGATTTGGGTCAAGTTGGCTGTCCTTGCCCTCGTAAATTCGAAAAGCCTGGGTATAGCCTGTGGCACTTTCGCACAATTTATAAAATTTAATGCAGAATTTGGTTTACTTGGAGGGGATGTATTGCTTGAAATCTAACCTGCCTTTATATTTCATAAGGGATTCATCTATACTTATGTGTTTTGGGGGGTATATACTTGGGCAAACTTTTCCTGTAAATGATTTATTAGGGGGGGCCAATTTTGAACAGTCTGTCATACTGGGGGTGTTCTTTTGGGAGGCACGGGGTATTATCACTGAAGTGCATAAGGCGCAAAATCATTTTGTATCTAGTCCTGGTCATCGTTTTGACGAATATAGGGGTATTGTATATGGGGTTTTTACTCCAGGATGATCTAATACTTGTTTGTTTTGTTTTGTTTTAACTATTCCCATTGTCATTGTAAGGGCCCAGAATTTCTTAAATTCTAAAAGGTCTACGGGTTGCCATATTTCTTCCTTGGATACGAACGCTGATGGGTTGACGGCAATATATTGGGCTGCGTATAAAAATGTTTGAGACACTATTTCCCCCAAAATTTCTTCCCCCAAAAATAAATAATTAAAACTGAACATAGGTAAATCCTGCCACATCCACTTTAATTTCTGGGTTGCCTGTGAATTCAGGAATTTTTGGGCATAAATTGACTGATGATACCCATTCATCAGCAGGGGTGGCAGTACTTGGGGCAGTTCGTCTTTTTTTGACAGAATGCCCTGCGTCATCACTAGAGCTGCTCTCACTCTCAGAAAACGGAGTGATGTCGAAGTCTGACGCAGTGTCTGTGGCTTCTGAGTCAGACGCCAAAAAGGAATACGCCTCTTCTAAAGTGTACCTCCGCTGCATTGTACGCACCTACTCTAAACTAAATAAATTACTAACTTATATAGCTAACTCTTGCCCCAAACGGTCACTATTCCTATAATAATTATTTTTTTCCCTATGCTACTCCTAAACCTAAATCTATCCCTAAGCCTTACCCTAACACACGTATTCCTTGAACCTACCCAACCCAACTATCTATCTAAACTAGCTTATAATATAAAATCAATTTTTAAATATTTTTTTTTTCCTACGCTACTCCTAAACCTATATATATATGTGTAAAAAAAAAAATAAAAATACAAGGGGGGTGGGGGATGTACCGCTGATCTGCAGCAAACTGATCACTACTAGAGTTATCAGATGGGAGGGAACTGTATTGCTCACTGCAGCAACAGTGATCAAAGGGTTAATTCTATTTTTAAACTTTTTTTTTTTTTTTTTTTCACACAGGAACACTGGATCGACTCTGGACCACAGCGCAGCAGATGTCTCTCTGTCTCCACCTCAGAAGTGTCTAAGATGGAGGGAGGCAGAGAGATGTGACAGGGACAGTATTTATAAATACTGTCCCTGTCATTCGGCTTTTGCAACATGTGATTCGCTAATCAAGCGAATCACATGTTGCTACTGGCTTGTAACTAAGTGCCCCGGTACCTGAGAGCTTAGTTACAGCCATCCCGTGCTCTCCCTTCGCTCCGTGCGGCAGCAATGGGGGAGTTTAACCCATGACGGTCCAGTACCGTCATGGGTCCTTAAGTGGAATCTACCCATGACGGTCCTGGACCGTCATGGGTCGTTAAAGGGATAGTAATATCTTAATGATACCAAAAGTACTATTGTAGTACATAAAATAAGAAATCAATCAGTGCTATTCCTATCTCAAACCTTTATGGTTTGAGAGATAGAGCGTCCTAAATTTTCCCCCTCCCTGACGTTATAAAAGTTAGAGAAATAGGAACAGCACCAATGGATTTCTTATTACGCACAACCATATTACTTTTTATATCATTAAGTCATTACTAACCCTTTAATGTTGTTGTTTTTTTGTTTTTTTTTTCCTCTTGCCTTCCTCTGGATCAACAGGGATGACTTGGCATGGGCTAGACTTGATGGACGCATATCGTTTTTCAGCCTCATCAACTGTTACTATGTAAATTGATAAGTGCATAAGTTTGTCACTTTACTTTTTATTGTATAATAAAATGTATCCCTCCCGCCCCTTTTACTTACGTCAACAGCCTCAGCAAGATGGTCTGGACAGATTGTGATGAGGGACATCATCTTTCAGCATAATGAAACTTGCCTGTCTTTGACAAGGGGGCAGGGTTTTCCTTTATACTGAAGGAAAAAAGATTGTCCCTCAGTGCTATCCGTCCGGTCAATCTGCTGAATCCCAGATGTGAGAGGAAGCTGTTTCATGTAAGTAAAAGAGGAAGGAGGGGTAAACTTTATTATATAATACAAGTAAAATGGCAAACGTATTCATTCTTGTAAAGCTACAGATCGGTATAGAAATATATATATAAATACTAGACCTTACTGCAAAAATGAAACATTACTATCCTTTTAAGGAGAATGGTATTATTAAAAAAAAACAAACAAAAAAAAACATATAGGAAAGATACAGCATGTAACACTTCTTCATTATAAGTGTTGTCATTTGATCCCAAAAAAAGGGGGTTTTATCTTTGGGTCAATATTTACGTTTTAAAGAGGAATTTTTTTCAATCTGAATGATTTCAGAATACAAGAGAAAGTTTCATTTAAAGGGATAGTAATGTTTCATAATAAAAGCAGCTCTAATTAATCATCATAGTATTTGGACTTTGGAGAGTGTTATTTCAATTCTGTCAGAGTTGTAGTTCCAGAGTAATTCAATGACAAAGTATCCCCCTCCCGCCCCTTTTACTGATGTCACACTGTTCAGCCACAGCAGAAGGGAGATGTCCAGGTAGACTGCAGAGAGGGACAGTCTTCAATTAAGATAAGGGAAAAACCTAAAAAGCTTGTCAAGGATTTCATTGTTTTCATAGGAATAAGAGTGTCCCCTTCTGTTATCTGTATGGTCTATAGACTGCATTCCACATCTGAGAAGAGATTGCTTACACTAGGTAAAAGGGGCGGGAGGGGGAACTTTGCTTGTGAATATCTCATAAACCATAAAGGTTTGAGAGATATCATTCTTCATGTTTTTTTAATGCCTACAAAATAAAATAAAGTTAAAACGAAGTATTACTATCCCTTTAAAGGTTTGCTATCAAAGTGATGCATGTAAAATTTTGTGTCATAAAATGACGCATCTATTCGGCCGTGTCATTTAAAGTGTCACAAATTCTATATTTCACGTCGTTCGGAATGGCGCACCACCATATTGTGCGTTAACATGTCACAGCATTAAGGATGCAATATGGGTGCATTAATGGTGCAATATGGGTGCAATAAGGACACATTAAGGATGCATTATGGATGCAATAATGGTGCGATAAGGACACATTTTGGGTGCAATAAGGACACATTAAGGATGCAATATGGGAGGAATAATGGTGTAATATGGGTGCATTAATGGTGCAATAAGGACACATTAAGGATGGAATATGGGCACAACCAAAAACCCAACAAAAACAAACCCACAACCCACTAAACCCAACAAAAACCAACCCGAAAACCCACCAAAGCCCCCAAAACCATTATTGCACTCATATTGCACCCATATTGCACCCATATTGCACCCAGTTTGCTTCATTATTGCACCCATATTGCACCAATATTGTACCCAATTTGCATAATTATTGTATCCTTAATGTGTCATTATTGCACCCTGCTGAGGGCCTGATCAGAGCCGTATTAAACACCCTAAACATTCCAGTGATTCAAGAGGTTTCTTCAGACCCTTATGATGTACTTCTGGAGCCCAAGAGGCATCATACTTGTTTTCCACCCAACCCCACTCTTGACTGGTTAGTGTCTGATGAGTGGTAGTCTCCTGTCAGAAAGTCTTCTGTCTCCAAGGAGTTGGCTAAGCCTTAACCCCTTTTCTGATGTGGCGCTAGCTCAGTGGGTTCACCCCCCAAAAGGGGCTTTCTAAGTCCACTGTTTTGCCAGTTGCTGATGCTTCTGCTCTTAAATATTGGTCTGGGCCTCCCTTAAGTCCATTTTTGCCACTGCTGGTACTTCCGTATGTTCAGCATTTGCTGCGGCCTGGGTAAATAGTGCCATTGCGGTTTGGACTGAACAGCTCACGCTTGCAGTTCGTCAGGGAGCTCCTTCTTCTGCCATGTTGAGACAAAATTCTAAAGCCCAGCATTAGGTCTCTGCTGCCCCGTTGATGACATCTGTTGGTGGCAAGGGTTTCCACCATGTCTGTGGTTGCCAGACGAGCTCTTTGGCTCAAGATCTGGTCTGCTGACACGGTTTCTAAGAAAGCATTACTCTCTTTGCCCTTTCAGAGTACTTCTCTTTTTGGGCCAGATCTTAAGGATCTGATTAGTGAGGCCACAGGGGGTAAGAGTATCCTCCTGCCTATGGTTTCTAGGATGCAGATGCTTATCAAACCTATTCTGCTTTTTCGTGCTTCTGGACTGAGACACGACAGGTGAACCAGGTGGTTCCTCCAGCTCCACGCTCCTCCTCCAAGCCCAAACCTCAGTGGAAGCCTAAGGTCTCCACCAAGCCAAGGCTTCCACACATTCATATATGCTCAAAATGGTGATAAACCAGTAATAGAACCGCAGATCTAAATTTTATTTTATCACAACCAGTAAGAAAAAGGTACTGTTACTTTCTGTAATTCCCGAACCGTGTGGAACTACACTGACTATACCTAATAAGTCTGTTCAGATTTTATTATCCAGGGTTAATTAAGTGAAATTTAAACGAATGATAGAAAAACCAAGACGCTTGAACACACTGTTTCTCTATGAGGTAGCAATCTAGGAGTTAAATAGCTGCAATCATTAGCGATCGAAGCTGGATTTTGCTTACGTGCAATCGAGTGAATTACCGTAGAGGGCAATTTATGAGAGGTGCATATAGTACAGCTTATATCCAGTGTGTGTTAATCATGTAAAACTGAGACTTTGATGCACATTAATAAGAACTACAATTTCAGAGCCCTTTTAGTTACATATTAACATAGTATGGATTGCATCAAAGCCAAACAATAACGTGTGTTACAATACACAAGTGAGACACGTTTAGAAGCATGTAAATATTTTTTACAGCTGTTATTAGTTACTCCTAAGAGGTAAACTACATGAACAATTTAGATAGTAATTTCTAATACTATCTGAAAGAGATTAATGAGCACGCTTATTTAAAGGGACAGCAACAGCTAAACTGACGTAATAGGCTTAGTCTTCCATATCCCTAAGACTTGTACCATTAATTGGTGGGTAAATCTGCTCACCATTTTTAAAGGTTCCCATACTTTGTCACTACTCTACTGTGCAGGAACATATACATGGTTGTTTTTAATTTAGGTAATAAAATTGTATTTTAACGGTATTTAACACAGAGGGGTACATATAAGAACTGAACGGATCTCTTTTACTGTTATGTTTCTGTAGCCCTGAGACAAGGTTAGGGAATTACAGAAAGTAACAGTACCTTTTTCTTCTTTGTTGTTCCACACATTCAGCAGCATGACTCGCTGAACTGAGGTCCCCACTGTATGGGTGGTCATCTGCGTCACTACCGCAGCATCTGGGAGGACTCCGTGATGGACTCTTGGGTTTTACAGGTAGTGGCAGAAGGGTACAGGGTCCCTTTCACCTCTCTTCATTCCTTTAGGTTTTTCCCTTCTCTCACTCCTCAGGGTGTAGAAAAACACCGTCTTTTCAACGCCGCCATCAGGCCCATCTGGACAAGGCGGTCCTGGAGCAGTTTCCTGTTCAGGACAGCGGTTTGGGTTTTTGCTCAAACCTGTTTGAGCTTTCCAAGAAGGACGGCGGCTGTCATCCAATTTTGGACCTGAAGGATCTCAATTCCTTTGTGGTAAAGACTCATTCTCACCAGGAGACTGTGATGCCATGTCCCCTTGGGATTTCCTTGCTTCTCTGGATCTTCAGTATGTATATCTGCACATTGCCATTCATCCAGAGAGCCGCCAGTACCTCAGATTTGCCTGCGACCACGGGCATTTTCAGTTGTCTGCTCTTCCCTTTGGTCTGACTACAGCTCCTCAAGTCTTCAATTGTGTCCTGGGAGCCTTAGTGTCTGTCCTCCATCGGAACGGCATCAGAGTCACTCGACACATGGGCAACCTGATTCTGAAAGCCCCTTCTCGAAACTCCTTCAGCGGCAGGTTCAGGACTGCATTCATGCATTCACCCATCATGGGTGGATCCTCAACATGGACAAGGCGGATCTTGTCCCAACCCAAAGACTGGTCTTCCTGAGCCTTCTCTTCGACACTCCGCAGAGCATGGTGTTTCTCACAGACGAGGTGGCTCACCAGATCGCCCACAGGTATTTCAGCTGTTCTGGCTCGCAATCCAGTTCCAGCCGAGAAGTTGCCCTCTCTAGTGGGGAAGTTAATTTCCACCATAGCAGCAGTCCCGTTTGCCATGGCTCACACCAGGAAACTCCAGAGGTTTGTGACCCAGGTGTGCAGGGGTCAGCCGGACCACCTAAAGATGTCAGTGTCCCTTCCTCTTCATGTGGAACTGAGTCTGTCGTGGTGGCTCCAATCTGCTGAAGTGCAAGCTTTTCCTGATGTCCTTCTGGACCACTGTGATGACAGATGCCAGCCTATCCAGCTAGGGAGTGGTCTTGGGTCACCTGAATGCTCAAGGACGGTGGTCTCTGGAGGAATATCTCCTTTCCTTCAAGGTCTTGGAGCTTCGGGCGATATTACATGCCCTTCGCCACTGGACGCGCCAGCTGGAGGACTGCCCGGTCGGGGTTCAGTCCGACAACGCCACGACAGTGGCTTGCATCAACAAGCAAGGCGGAACAAGAAGTTTCACAGCTTGGTTAGAGGTCAAGACTATTTTGTCCTGGGCAGAGGAATATGTTCTTGCCATATCTGCAGTTCCCAGCATAGACAACGTTCTGGCAGACTTCCTCAGTTGACATAATTTGGACAGAGGAGAGTAAAAACTGCATCATGAGGAGTTCTACCTCATTGTTCAGAGGTAGGGTCTTCCATGCATCGACCTGATGGAGACAAGATCAGAAGACTCCAACGTTCTGCTCTCGCTGGAGGGATCCTCTAGCTATAGCAGTTGATGCCATGTCCATTCCTTGGCTATTTCCTCTGGCTTCCATCTTTCCTCCCATTCCCATGATGCACAGGGTGATAAGGGAACTGAGACTAGAGCGCTGTCCAGTCTTTCTGATTGCTCTGTTATGGCTTCGCCAGGCTTGGTTTCCGGAGCTTCTGGATCTGTCAGTGGAGGAGCCTTTCCAGCTCCCTTGCAGTCTGGATATTCTTCTACAGGGTTACCTGTGGAAGGAGGATGTCAATCGTCTAGCTTTGACGGCTTGGACATTGAATCCTCACCACTGTGGTAGAAAGGCTTTTCTTCTGGTGTGGAGGCGACTATGCTTGGCGCACAAGGTTTCCTCTAAGGTTTACTATAGAGTCTGGTCTTCCTTTCTCTGTTGGTGTGCTGATAATGGACCTATCTCCAGATTTTGATTTTTCTACGGTCCTGGCCTTCCTATAGGAAGGTGTGGACAAGGGCCTCATTTGAGTTCCCTTACGGTTCATTGTCTCTCTCTGTTTTTCGTTCAGAGGAGCATTGCTATTCTTCCTGATGTCTAGGGTTTCTTCCAGTGCGTTGCTAATACTCATCCTGTATTTCAGACTCCCACTCCTCAATGGGATCTTAACTTGGTTTTACCCTTTGAGTCTTTGGTTACTATTCCTCTACATCTGCTGACGTGGTACATTGGCCTTTCTCCAGGCGAGCGTGTCTGTTCATCGTGTCGCGGAGTTGCATGCTCTGTCTTGTAAACCACCCTTTTTGGCGTTTCACTGAGACATGGTGCTGCCTCGCACTTCACAGGCGTTTCTCCCGATGGTGGTTTCTGAGTTCCTCATTAATTAGGAGATTGTGGCTCCTTCTTTCTGCCCTGACCCTTCCTCTGACAAGGAGAAGGTTCTCACTTGTTAGATGTGCTGCTTTGTATCAAGTTTATCTGCATCGCACTGAGTCCATTAGACAATCTGACATGCTGTTTGTCATTCCTGAGGGCCCCAGGACAGGGAGACCTGCATCCAAGTGACTACTGCGTTTTGGATCAAGTCAACTATTCGTAAAGCTTACAAGCTAAGGAAGAAACCTGTTGCCTTTCAGGTCACGGCTCATTCTACTAGATCTATTGGGGCTTCTTGGGCTTACAAGAATCTGGCCTCCTCTGATCAGTTGTGCAAGGCTGCCACTTGGTCGTTTGTGCACACCTTTTTGAAGCACTACTGTGTTGATGTGCTGGCATCGGCTGACGCCAGCTTTGGAAGGAAGATTCTGGAGGCAGTCTTGCCTGTCTAGGATCTTCTTTGGTTCTTTGGTGCTTCCTTCTCCCTGTTGGCTCTAGTTCAGTGTGCTGTGTGACAGTTCCTGGGTTGTTTCCCCTGTTCAGTGTCCGTTGACACTTCATTATTTTCTTGGGCTATCTCTGATCTGATGGTTTATATCTGCTCTGGTGACTTTGGGGGCCTGGCGCCTGGTCCTTGCCTTACTTCCCACCTCTGGGAAACTCCATGGTTGGACATCCCAAAGTTACCAGTAACCTGTATTGGACGACAGAGAAAAGAGGATTTTAGTCTTACCTGTTAAATCCTTTTCTCTTAGTCCATAGAGGTTACTGGTCTCCCACCCTGTCAAGGGACCATGCTTGGCTCTGCTGTGGCAGAACGTGGGGGTCGTTTCCGGTTCATGCTCACAGGAGTCTTCTTTTTCTTCTCACTACCTAGTCAATAGTTAGTGTCTGAAATCTTACTGGAGCTGATTGGCTATCTTCAGCCAAGGAGGGAAGGTAGGATCCACCCCCTGCATTCACTTCTCAGAATTGTTCCTGCCTACTTAAAGGGGCTGATCGCCTACCCAAAGTTACCAGTAACCTGTATGGACTAAGAGAAAAGGATTTAGCAGGTAAGACTAAAATCCTCTTTTTATGTTGACTCAGAATGAGAAAATTAGAGAGATTGTGTGTGATCATCCTTCAATAACTGTTAAAAGTTCCCCAAATTTGAGGGACCGTTTGGTAAGGAGTGAATTTAAGAAAAATATTGATGAAATTTGGTTGTGGGCAGCCAAATCAGTTGGAATGTTTAGATGTGGTAATTGTAAAGCGTGTAAACATAAAAATACTGGAAATCATTTTTATAATCCTGATAGTTCAAAGCAATTTAAAACAATTTATTAATTTTGAGACAGAGAAGGTAATATACCAACTGATATGTTCAAGTGTTTTGATATATTTTAAAAAACTCTGAGGGAGTTAAGGAGAAAAATCCTGGAATATGTAGGAGATATAATTAATAACATGTAGAGTCCAACACATAATTTTCATGTAAAAAATGTGGGGGTCCCTGAATCCCTTTGCATGTTGGGCAAGTACTGCCAACAAATTTAAGAAGGGCTAACTCTGATGAGCTGTTTATTCTAAATGGAAACCAAGTGGATGTATAATTTGGAGTCCTTATATCTAAAATGTCTAAATGAGGTAATTAAACGTAATATGTTTTTTGTAGTTTGGATATGAGGTAAGGTAAAGCTATATAATGGCTATTGTAGGAGGTAATGCAAGTTAAGTTGTGCAGATGATGGTTTGGGATCTAGTAACTACACACCAATCCTCACGCTTAAGGCTGGGGGTCAGGCAGTGTCCGAGGATTTGTGGTTACCAGCTACTCCCCTGCCTTGTTTCCTTATCCACTGTTAGCCACAGATCCACATGTATACTGTCTGACCCATATATATATATATATATATATATATATATATATATATATATATATATATATATATATATATATATATATATATATATATATATATATATATATATATATAAAATATAAATTGTTTTATATAAATTCTGCTGCCCTCCCCAATCAAATATCATGGAGCGCATCGAGACCCCTCCTGATGCCCCCTGGCATTGATAGCCTATCCTACTGGTGACCCCTGCCTTCCTCTATATCTTCCTCTACAACCTGGCATTCTACAAGTGCCCAGGATGAATAGGATGATCCTCAAAACCCAGATGATATGAGTGGGTGTTGAGGATCCTCTTACTCAATCCAGACATTCATAGAGCTCCGGACTGGAGGAGGAGATAAAGGAAGGTTGCTTTGTTGATTGCCTATCCTGTTGGATTGGCTATCAATGTCAAGGGGTATCAGGAGGGGTCCTGATGCCCCCACAAGGTCTGATTTCCACAGTACAGGTTTAAGAGATCCTGAACTATGTGCTTTTTTATGTATAGGATCACTCTAACTTGCTAATGGGAGTGATCATGTATATATTATAATGTTAAATCTTGCCCTGCAGTGTAGGGAAACTGCTTCCCTACACGTAGGTCAAGTTTCTGGGCGCCAGGTACCAATTTTTAGTTGCTACGGCAACCTGGCACCCAATATTTGTCAAGCCCAGTTTTAAGCTGCTTAAGCTCTCAAAAACTGAGAAATGCAAATTAAGTTCACCTTCTCTCTGTCTCCACTTTGTTCTGCAAATACGTAATTGATGATGTAATTTATTACCATACCAAGACCTTGTGTTTATCTGACGCAATAATTCTTACTAGTGCTGCTGCCTTTGTTTGTTGTCCCATTATTAAGCTCTGCGGAATATGCTTGCACTCAGTATATATATCCTAATATAATAATTCGCTAAAACATGTGTAACGACGCAGTCATGGGCAGTAGAGACTGCCCATGCCGTGGCTGATACAGAGCTGGATGCTCTGAAGGAGCGTCCAGCTCTGTATCAGCCATGGCGCGGGCAGTCTCTACTGCGCATGACTGCCCCGCAACTGGCTGGCAGTGGCTCTTCAACTAGTATATATGTATATATGTATGTATGTATGTATGTATATGTGTGTGTATATATACTAGCAAATGCTGAGTTGCCGGTTCAGTCCAGCGAGGTGTGCATGTTGTGCACCTGCTAGACTACTGTAGCACTGGACATAGATGGTGGGGAGTCTTGCCGCAGCAGTTTTCACAAGAATTGGTGGAGGGGCTAGCGAATGGTGCATGGCGTTGCCCATATGATTCAATACGCCATGCAGTTTGGTAACCCACTGGACTGCTGCAGTAACCACCATCCCTGTGAATCTCACTGCAGTGATTTTCACATTAGTGTTCGCCCCCCTGCACTCCTGTGAAAATTGCCATGCCCGATTTGCTGCCTTTGGTGAGGCTGACAGCGAACCAGAAACAGAATTTTATATATATCTTGTTAAATGATAATGTCATCACTGACAAGACACATGATTGCGTATGAGGTTATTAGTGAAGAAGATTATTTGCCACTGAATATATCTAGGCATATATATATCAAAACCTCTCTAGCCTACAAATGGTTAAGCAAAGTGGCCCTTTGTCATATTTCTTCATTCCATTTTGCAAACAAAATGATTCAATAATCAGACCTGTTTTTCCTATTCTCTTTCACCTGAAACCATTTAATGAGAAGACACGTTCCTTTTTTCTAGAATAACCAGTTTAGCCGACCCAGAAAAAAAGCTGTGTAATGTTTAAAGCAGGTGGTGAAAAGGACAGAAATGACTTAAATCTAAGTGAAATATATAATCCGCTGACCTGTGAGTCAGCCTCACTGGTTCAGTTCCAGGTTGAAATCTATGCTCTATAACATCTGATGCTCAAATAATATCCAGTGAGTGTTGGGTTATAGTTAAAACAGACAGTGTTTTTCTTTTTGTTAATCCACCAGGTCTCACTATGTGCCAGACAGGATAAAACTCACTGATAGACTGAGAGCAGTAATCCGTTTGGGGTTCAATGCATGTCGAGTGTCCCTTACTTCAGAATCATATGTTGTGGTGGGTTACTTCCATTAAAGGCAAATTATACCCTAGGAATAAATGGCTTGTAATTTGTTTAACAGAAGGGCTTACCTAGGTGGTTGTTTAAACGGCAGTCTGATATTGCTATATTCTGTTTTTTTTTGTTTTTTTTTTTATCTTTCTTGTAATCCACTGTCAATTGTTTCTCTATAGTCTGATAACAGCTTGTGTCCCTTATGAATCCGGTTTCCTCAAGGCCATTGTGGCAAGTAGTTGTGAGGTAGAGAAAATAGAGGTATAAGTGATCCTACCACAGTCCACACAGAAACATAGTTCTTAAAATAGGAGAAACGGTACTCTGAGTGCTGCTCTTGAACGCGATGTCCTCAGTGTTACCCCAATGCTCAGAGATGCATATAGAAAAAAAGCACAAAGACTAAGAGTAATCCATTTCTACTTAATTCAATAGTTGCCCCCGCTAATATCTAGTGCACTCACCAGATATTTCCTTTATAAGGTTGCCCAAAGTAGTGATAGACTCAGGATATTCCTCACTGTAGCTCTTTCTCTGATCCGTTCTGCAGCGTCCGTGTCTGTCTGTGTCTTTGCAGGGAATTCCTCTCAATCAATCAGACCGCCAATAGACTGAACACTGCTACGCAGATCAGCAATGCACAGGCGGTTCAGATGAGGACAGGGTATTCCGTGAGCTAGAAGGGGAAGAATCCTCTAAGTGTAATACGTCAAGCAAGGATTCCCTATCTCACGACCCCAATATATATCACTCACCAGATATAAAAGAACTAATAAGCGGTCCCAAGATCAGGCGACTTGCTGGCCAAACAAAAGTGGGAGAGAAACACACTCTCTAGAAATTAGTGTTTATTAAACTAATATCCTACGATTTCGCTAGAGTATGTCTTGCTTCGTCAGGATCACAATGATATTAAAAAGAGCATATATATATATATATATATATATATATATATATACACACTAGCAATGTGGGACGGCACTGCCCGTCAGGATATATAGGGAATTAATGCACACACACGGATGCAAGACAAACGCATGCAAATGCACACGCATGCGCTGAGATGCATAAAGAGAGACAAGTCATACACACATACATGCAATACACAACATACAGACACAGAGTGTGATACAGACATGCAACACACACAGTGAGGAACACACAAGCACACACAGAGACACATACACACACACAGAAGTGAGACATAAGGGGGTGACTTATGTGTCATTGTAATGAGTTTGTGTTTGTACTTATGCCTCCACTGTGGCATTCATTCATATAGTTGAAATGCATGTGGTAATTGCACATACTATGGTGGAAAGTGGATCGTGCTGGTTCCCAGGGTGTGAGTGAGTGGCATTCATTCATGTAGTTGAAATGCATGTGGGAATTGCAAATACTATGGTAGAAGGTGGATCGTGCTGGCTCCCGGGGTGTGAGTGAGACTATGGTGGAAGGTGGATCGTGCTGGCTCCCGGGGTGTGAGTGAGACTATGGGGGAAGGTGGATCGTGCTGGCTCCCGGGGTGTGAGTGAGCATGAGTGAGTGCTTGTGAGTGATTGTGTGAGTGAGAGTGAGAGGGTGTATGAGAGTGTGTGTATGTGAATTATTGTGAGTGTGTATGATTGAGTATGTGTGAGAGTGTGAGTGATTGAGAATGAGTGTGTGTGTGGTTTTTTTGTCTGAAGTGTTTGTGTCTGTGGTAGCTTTGCAATGCGTTGCATACCCCTTTGGTACTCAGAGGGTTAAGTTGAGGTAACATAGCAATATAACACACGGTGGCTCTTCAGTTGAGGCAGCGTAGCAATATGCTGAGGGAACAAATAGATAGTGGTGTTTGAGGCTTGCCGTCTGTAACATACAGCAAAGCATCTTTCTTCCTTTAAGGAGAAAGGGCAGGAAGCAGGAAGTGGAGGAGTGACAGTTGAAAACAGTGAGGTGACTGAAGAGAAGAAAAGCGTTAAATAAAAGAGTTGCTATTAAAGGGATAGTAATACTTAAAATGTAAAAAAAAATATGTTGTAGGGTTTATCCCCCTGAGTAAAACAAGGGTACTCCCACTGCTGAAAGGTGTTTCATTCAAAAGTTATTAATTTTCAAAGTTAAATTTTTAGGTGCAATATCACAGTGGCCTGAAATTGTACAGTGGCACTGTTGCTACACGATCCTATGGATAGCTCTGGTCAATTGACCATAAATCTCCATAGGATGGTGTAGCAACAGCGCCACTGTACAATTTCTGGCCACTGTGATATTGCACCTAAAAAATTCAACTTTGAAAATTAATAACTTTTGAATAAAACACCTTTCAGCAGTGGGAGTACTCTTGTTTTACTCAGGGGGATAAACTCTACAACATATATTTTTTTACATTTTAAGTATTACTATCCCTTTAAGTTTATCCCTGAGTTTGTATTTTATGGAAACATTACACCCTCGTACTGAAACAGAGTGTATGGAGGGTTACTATTATCTGTGGGAGGTGAAAGTGTGTTTGTGGGGTCATGATCCTGAGTGAGAGTGTGTGTGGACCGGGAGAAGTTATTGATATCCCCTACTTCAGGAGCGAGTGGCAGCTATATTTTTTTGTCAGTTGGATAGTGGTGGGCAGGCCAACTCCCTGTATGATAAACATGCCCCCATTGAATCACCCAATAGGAGTTGTCTCCTAATGAGACATAAATTATGTAATGAGGCATTCTGTTCAATGTGTGTTTGTTTTCTGAGGAGACATAAATTATGTTCTGTGTGTGAGGTACCATAAATTATGCAATAAGGCTTATTTTTATATATATATATATATATATACACCAATTTAGAAGCCGTCTGTGTGCATAGAACGAGGCTAGGTTCTCCCACCACGACTTCAAGCCTGTATCTCAACGGGATATTTGACAGCTCGGTTAAACCAAGCCTCCATCCCAAACACACCAGCATTCAAGCCTCCTTTTGGTCATATATACAAAATAAAATCAATATTACAATAAAAAAAAATAAAAAAAATATTGTAGCGATCCACAAATGGGGTTTGTAGGCATTGCTAGACAACCGCAATGGAGAAGACTTAAGTTTCCAGAATGCCCATTTCGCTGGCTTTTTTCCCCGACTGGCTGTCAATTTTGCAGGGGTCATTTTACGTTTCTCTTGATTAACCTATACAGAGGCAAATGCTCCTTTTCCAGATTAACCCTTTACAGATAAGTGTACTTTCTGGGCTAAACGTGATCTATCTTTCTGGGGATATATTCTAGTATCTTTACCAGGGTGGGACACTTTATTAGAAAGTATGTCGGACTCTGAAGGACATTTGGGTAAATCCAAAACAAAGGACACTGGGGCTTCTCTTACCCCCCCTCACATATTGTTCCTTTTGCCAAACGGGGCTTCCTAGAGAGTATTCAGGGTCTCTATGCCCCTACTAATCTACATGGGCCCTCAATCACTGATCACTGACATGGGGCTAGACCTAAGACTAAGTACTCAGTGGTTTCACCTACCCCCCTTGCTTACTGTTCCTCATGTCAAACAAGGCTACCTTGAGAGTATTCTGGATCTTGTGGCCCCTAATACTCCGCTGGGCCCCTTCAGCGCTGAACAAGATTCAACATGGGTAAATCGCTGTTGTCCACAGTTCCCAACATCCTCTCTCCCTCCAGGGGGTTCTTCAGTGGGGATATGGATTCTTCCTACTCCTACGGAGATTCTTATGAGGCAGATGCCCTTCCTCCAGGTGATGGACTTATTAGGGCTGTTTTGGAAATCCTTCGGATCCCTGACACTCCTGATGAGGGGTCTTTCTCTGTGAATGTCTTCCAGAGAAGGTATTTCCCACTAATTCCACTCTTGATCAGATACTTCTGGATGAGTGGAAGACCCCTGATAAGAGGTTGTCCATCACCAAGAGATTTTCTAGACCGTAACAGAGGCAGCTTTGGAGCAGTGGGCCTCTCCTCCTACTGTGGATCCCACAGTCTCCAGGCTGGCAAAGTCCACTGCCCTACTTTCGGCGTATACAGCGGGACTGAAGGATGTGGCGGATAGGAAGCTTGATTCTATCCTCGGTGCTAAATTTGCAGCCACTGGGGCTGCAGTGAGGCCTATTTTTCACTCTGCCTGGGTTAATAGGGCAGTTGCCATTAGGGGTGAACAGATGGTGGAAGCTGTCTATGCAGATACTTTCAAGGATCTGATTTCCTCTCTGTCCAGTTTGGGCACTGAGGAAATGGCCATAACTCTCTCACAGTATCCATCACTTAATGTAGTCGGAGCGAAAGAGCCATTGTGGTTTTGGAGATGGCTTTGCACATAGGTAGAAACAGAGGACAAAAGCATTTATTTACACACACATTTCTCTACATCAGTGCACCTTTCTGACTGATGCAGAAGAACCTGGATAGATGCTAATGTCTACTCCTTAACCCTTTAAGTGCCAGACTTTGCAATGCATAGGGTATTCCTCTGGCACTCAAAGGGTTAAACAAATCACTTTGGGGGGGATGCTTAGTAAAGAGTAAGTCCCTCCTATATACAAATATACTATTTCAAATGTTCCTGTTAATAAACTGAAAGAGGCACATTGCACTGGAGATTTTTTTAAGCATTCTGCATGGCTGCTTGTATCTTCCAGTAGTTAAGAAAATATAGGTATGATGTGTTCAAATTTCTTTTTTTTTTTTTTTCTTTTCAATTCTGAAGTTTAAGTGCATCCAAATGAGTATTTTTGATCTTTATATTTACTATTGTACAGCCAAACTTTAATAGACAGATGTGGTGAATTACTAATTTACCAGTGTAGCGGATGGAAGACAGACTTTCAGGTCTGTGATAGCGATACGCCCTGTATAAACATTAGAAGACTCATGTGTAGTAAGAGCAACAAATGTCTGAAAATGAATCCGTTACTGTTTTTACATCCAAAACAACTTTAGGGAAAATTGATTAGGCTCTTCATATACTCCCCCCACACCTTATTTTGATTTCATTTTTTTCCATCAAGACATCCTAATCACATAATTTGACCATGTAAAAAACATTTAGTGGCTCTTAGATTCTTCAAAACACACATTGTTTTTACAGGGGCTCCTAAAACAATAACCTGGTCTCTCTGCGGACTGTTGGCTATTTTGCTTAATCTGAACTGGCAGCTAAATTATTATGAACCTTGAACAACCTCCCAGTAAACTGAACAACTGATTTCATTTGTATTTTTTTTTTCTTTTAATATATAGGTGTACCAACTGACTCAGCCTAGTTAGGGTTTATATCAACATGCTGGAACATTCAGCACCCTTTACTGTTTTTTCTATTTGTTTAAAACCGGCTTGTAAAACCTATGGGCACTGAGTAATATTATTTCCTAGAAATATAAACACTTGAAATGTGTTTTTCTTCCAAAAGCGCTGCATTTTTTTCTTTTTTTTGTTTTTAATAAAGTTTGCCTTTTAAGGGATAGTAATACTTAAAAATTACTATCCCCCATGTTGTAGCCAGTAAAAAACGGAGTTAAATGAGACCAGCGGCATCTCTCAAACCGTTATGGTTTGAGAGGAATCCGCTTTCAAAATTCCTTCTCCCATGACGTCCGCATTCTAGCTGACAGCAAGGGAATCCAGTCCTGGGACCGGCGGAGGCACTGCAGCAGAGCCGAGATTGCGTAAATAAAAACGACATCCTTAACTTAAAAGGTCTTCTACGTCTGCTTGCAAACCAAGCACACATAGAAGACCTTTTAAGTAAAGGATTTTTTTTTTTTATTAATGCGATCTCGGCTCTACTGCAGAGCCGCTGGCTGATCCCAGGAGAGGATTCCCCTGCTCTCAGCTAGAACACTGATGTCAGGGGAAAAGGCAAAAAGAGGGAACTTTGAAAGCGGATATGTCTCAAACCATAAAGGTTTGAGAGATGCCGTTGGTCTCATTTAACTCCATTTTTTACTTGCTAAAACATGGGGGATAGTAATCTTTAACTATTACTGTCCCTTTAAACCATGTATGGGCAACCTGAACCCTTCTAGCTGGTGCTGGAGTACAGTTACCTATTGGCTGGCTCAGGATGATGATAGTTGTAGCCCAACAACAGCTGGAGGGCCTCACATTGCCTATCCCTGGTAACCCTTGGACGCAGAAGAGTTCTCCAGAGTATTTCTTTGCATCGACTTGTAGAAATCATTTGCATCCAAAGAGTTAGAAAGGAATTGAAAAATTTCACAGAAACTTTGGAGAGAGGGCTCTTAAAATTTTGCGTCTGTTGCCTACGTTTTTCAAATATTTTATATACCTATTTATACGTTTACCTTGTGTCAGCTCCTATATTTTCTGGTTTGTGAAAAAAAAAAATTCCGCGTGATTACTAAGTTTATTATAATTGTACTCAGCCCTGTATTAAGGTACCGACCATTTTTATCATCACTTTTCCAAGTGGGAGCCATGACCTTGGCATGACCTTTGTGACTACCGCTTTTATGATCAGAGTCTGAGCACACTTCACTCCCACAAAACCGGAGGAGTCTGATCCCAGTGAAATGAATGGTTTAAATTGCAGATGGAAGAAACACATGATACATGAAGAATTAAGAACACCTGGAGGATATTTTGTGGGTTTCATAGATTTTTCCATATGGTCAAATCCAAGTTAAGGAAACTTTTGTTGAAATTGGCTCTGGAATGAGATCCAAGTATATTGCAACTTAAATAAGAGTGATACAATGGAAGCATTGAAAGAGTTGTGAGCTGTGGGTTGAATAATGTTATCATAAAAATGGTTTATTTGTCCTTTAATTCAAATGAGCAGTGTTATAGGAGCAATGAACAAAGACGTATGTTATAGAAGAAAAATCCAAAATATATTTTCCTGGTCTTTCCTTTTAATTATTATTTTTCTTTTAAATCCTGCCAAGACCAGTGTGTTGTTTTATTTCTTGATACCAGGATTATCATAGATTTACAACAGGCAGAGCCAATCTTGAAGTAAAAATCCAAACTATAAATATGATTTTATTATTATTATTATTTTGCACTATTCAAATTTCCATGTGCTTAGAAGAACAGAGGAGCTGAGTATTCTTGGATTCTCTGATACGTATAATATTTGAAAACAGGGTCTTTAGTGTGGTTCACCCCTTTGAATGCCGTTGAACAGGGATAATCTGTTATCGGACCACCAGCTGTTGGTATGTTTTACTTCCACCATAGCCAGCCAACATTTGTCTACCCCTGCCCTGATATTTACCGTTGTTTACTCCTCTGGCACTCAAAGAGTTAATTGCTGCTGCTCGGGTTTATAATTGTGCATCATTCCCGGTTCTTTGCACTTTTTTGCCCTGTCCCTAAAATATCTCTGCTCCCATTTGTATACTTTTCTTGTCTTTCGGCAGTCACCTACACACCATTTACTCTTGTCCATAGACTGCTTACAGTTTCTCCTGAACCAGAATTGTTTTATATGACAGTCGCTAAACAGCAAAAAAGGAGCAAACCCATTGAATAAAAGAGAAGCAATCCTTACATAGTCCTATAAAGGAATAGTAAATCTCTATATTTGACTTTACATATTCTGAAATATGGGAATATATACATTCTAGAGAAGTACTATGGATGGAATAGCATGGAGTTAACTACAAACGGATAAAAAAAATGCGCTTGCAAAACTGCAGCCACAGGAATTAAAAAAAAAAAAAAAAAAAAAAAAAAAAAATTATATTTCTCTGTCATCCAATACAGGTTACTGGTAACTCTGGGTAGGTGATCCACCTCTTTAAGTAGGCAGGAACAATTCTAGATTTGTATGCAGGAGGTGGAGCCTACCTTTCCTCCTTGGCTGCAGCTAGCCAACTAGCTCCAGAAAGATTTGAGACACTAATATTGAATAGATAGTAGAAGGGAAAGAAGACTCCTGTGAGCCTGACCCCGAAGGACCCCCACAGTCTGCCACAGGAGAGCCAAGCATGGTCCCTTCACCGGGTGGGAGACCTGTAACCTGTATGGACTAAGAGAAAAGGATTTAAAAGGTAAGACTAAAATCCTCTTTTCTCTGTCGTCCAATACAGGTTACTGGTAACTTTGGGATGTCCAGCCATTGAGTTTCCCAGAGGCAGGAAGTAAGGCAAGAACCAGGCGCAAGGCTCCCAAAGTCACCAGAGCAGATATGAACCATCAGATCAGAGATAGCTCAACAAAACAATGAAGTGCCAACGGACACTGAACAGGGGTAACAACACCCCAAACTGTTACAAAGCACACTGGACTAGAACCAACAGTGCTCAAAAGACTGCCTCCAGGATCTTCCTCCCAAAGCTGGCGTCAGCCAATGCCAGCACATCAACATGGTAATGCTGCGAAAAGGTGTGCACAGACAACCAGGTGGCAGACTTGCACAATTGTTCAGCGAAGGCCTGATTCTTGTAAGCCCAAGAAGCCCCAATAGATCTAGTAGAATGAGCCGTGACCCTGAAAGGGACAGGCTTCTTCCTCAGCTCGTAAGACTTACGAATAGTGGACTTGATCCAAGAAGCAATAGTCACTTTGGATGGAGGTCTTCCTGTCCTGGGACCCTCAGGAATGACGAACAGCTCGGCAGACTGCCTGATAGACTCAGTGCAATGTACATAAAACTTGAGACAACTCACCACGTCTAACAAGTGGAGATCCCTCTCCTTGTCAGAGGTGGGGTCAGGGCAGAAAGAGGGCACCACAATATCCTGATTGATGTGGAACTCCGAAACCACCTTCGGGAGAAAATCCTGAGAGGTGAGAAGCACCGCCTTGTCCTTGTGAAACACCAAACAGGGTGGTTTACAAGACAGAGCCTGTAACTCTGCAACACGACAGACAGACACAATCGCTAGGAGAAAAGCCATTTTCCATGTCAACAGGCGTAGAGGAATAGTAGGGAAAGACTCAAATGGAGGTCGCTTTATTAGTATTTATTATTATTAGTGATGTTTCACAATAAATTATTAATCTTCATAGTATTTGGACCATGGAGAGTGTTATTTCAGTATTGTCAAGGGGGCAGGGTTTTCCTTGTTCTCAAAGTAAGAAGATTGTCCCTTGCTGTGAGCTGTCTGGTCTCAGGACCAGATTCCACATCCGAGGGGAGGTAGCTTACACTAGGTAAAAGGGGTGGGAGGGGGATACTTTATCGTTCAATTAATGATAAATTAGTTCTGTAGTACCCAAGATCACCAGAAGGGAGAGACATGATCAGTTACCAGTCTTAACCTTTTGAGTGCCAGAGGAGTGTTTGAAATGCAATTTTGTAGGAAACCACCTCTATCAAAGGAGAGAAATAATTGCCCGGTTGCTTTTGCTTTAATGGGGCTTTTAACCCCTTGAATTCTACAGGTCTCAAATGTATTGTGAAGCAATGTATTGTAGAACAGTCTAGCATTCAAAAGGTTAACACCACCACTTAAATCGGTGTTACATTTTGTCTTCTAATGGTAAAGTTTTTGTTCCAGAAATGATATAACTTTGGTTTTGGATCTTTTTTTTTCTTCATATGAAAGTCCTGTGAGCCATGCTTTTTACACTCCCAGTTCTCCTCAGGAGTGCAAGACCAGCAAACTCTAAATCAGTGTTATCCTTGGAGCTAGACCAGGATCTGGAAAACTTTTGGCTCTTCAGTTGTTTGGGACTACAACTCCCATCATACCCAAACAGCCATAAGTTGGTTTGGAATTATGAGTAAAAGGGTGACTACCCCTAAGCTAAACATTGATGATGATGAATTTTCTGTGCTCCATCCTGTCTGCACCATTTACTACTGGGCATTTATGCAAATGTAATGTTCTTCTTTGTGTTCCAGGTATGCCATGGGTCTAATACCAACCAAACAGGGTCTCCAGCTGTGCCAAGATGTCTCCGCTTCCTCATTCTGCAGGTACAAAATTAAATTTAATGGGCAAACCAGTTGCATGCCAAACAAAAATCCCTAATGGGGGTGGGTATACACACACACACATTTATTTTACTTTTTGTTTGTTACATATAACACTGTTGTCTTGCTACAGATTTAGTTAGTTTGGCCCTTGAATCTTTTCACATTGTCCTTAAAGAACTACTATAGGAGTCCTTACATACTTAACAGATTTAACTAGGCAGGTGGACATCATGTAGTGGTTCTGTAGCTCTATGCACTGTTTTGTATGCACTGGAAATGTTATAGTCTATATCAGAACACTGGTATTTCACATTTTAAAAATGGTAACATACATGATTCTAATGGACAGTTGCTGTGGCTTTTCTCTATAGGATTTATCATTCACATTGTTAAAGCCTATTGTGTTTTACATGGAGGTGAGAACTACAGGCAGGCTACTGTAGAGATTGGTACATAACAGGTGAGAGTTGGTACCGTGTTAACTGAGAAATACAGGAGGCAAATATAGTTGTTAGCCAATAAAGGTATCAACAACTATATTTTCCTCCTGTACGTAACAGGAAACTGCAGATATGAAGGTCTTCTACTTCAGTAAGCTCTAATCAAATCTAGATGCACGTGTTGCTCCCCTTTATTGCATTTATTTGGATCTGTTGCTATTAGTTTCTTTTTGGATTCATTGGGCCATATGTTCAAAGAAGTGGCTAAATTGCTTTTGTTATTTGTAACGACTTTTCAAAGTACACTGTCGTTGTGATCATTAATATTTTCAGAGTGTGTCAGTAGTGATTGGAAATATGTTTTGTCCTGACTGAAATTGTCGTATGTAACGACAAAAAAGTCTAAACTAACAACAAAAATGTCTTTAAAAAGTCTTAACTAATGACAAAATTTGTCTTAACGAAGGACAAAAATTCTCACATTCAGAACACATTCCCTCCACTTTTTTCTTAATGTACAAATTATGTCTTTTGAAAGATATTTTTTGCCGTTCGTTATGACAAATTTTCGTTTCCTCTATAAGACACTGGAGAATAGTTTAGCCACACCCTTGTCCCGCCCCTTTGCCCATCAATTCTGGAGTTGCATTGTACACAACGGACATTACTAGTTTTTGGCGTAAACTCTATAGAAAACGTCGTTCATGCATTCAATTACTTATCTTTGTCTTTAGTACAACTTTGAACATATGGCCCTTTGTGTTGGTGTCCAGAATTCTTCATAGACTTTAACAGCTTAAACATAAAATGAAGATGAAGAGGCCACAAAAAGGAAAGGACTGGAAAAACTATATAATCATACAAACAAAAAGAAAACAGATGAACAACTAAAACACATTTTCTAACATTACTTTATTCAGCGTTACACGTGATTTACAGGCACAAAGAAAAACCTTTTTCCACCAACAAATGTTTTGTCTTAAGATGAACCGGGACTAATGATCTGTCATATGTACGTGCTGGTACAATAAATCCTGCTCAGAGTGGAGCGTGCATACTGCCGTATGGTGGTTCTATAAAATATAACATGCAGTTTGCTAGGATAGGATAGTGTAGAGCACAGACTGGCATCCTAAAGCTTTAAAGCTGTTGTTTGATTACAGCTCCCATAATCCTCAGCTGGCCCGCTCAGGATGATGGGAGTTGTAGACCAATAAAAGTTAGAAGGCTTCACATTTCTCATCCTGTTTCTGGAGCGTTATTATTTCCTTGTGATTATACCAGTAATTATCTCAAATCTGTCAATGTCACTGTATGTATTATTTCCAGATCTGGAAACGCCACATCAGGAGGTATAGTGATTTGTGCTTCTCAAAAATGTTCTGGTCTCCCCCCAACATCAAAGGGGCTAATTAAGAATGGAATGTATTACGATTCAATCCAAAAAACCACCTGCGTATATGCTTATGTCTGTCTCACTGTTTTCTGAAGCCTGTTTGTGGTCTCATCAAGATCTTGACATTCTAATCACTCAGAGAATTCTTGGCTAATTGGACAGTGTAGAAAGAATGAATACCAACTAACAAATCGGTCTAGTAATGACTCACCAGGAAAGTGTTCCCTTGGTTGTCTGGCCATATGATATAGATAAACATAGTTCCACTTCTGCATAATCCTGTACAGCATAATTGTGTACATGAAGATTAGAAAGGTAACACAAAAAGGTAGAGCTAGAAAGGATCTGCACAGAATTATGGGATGAGGTCATGCGTATAAAAACAGAAACCGTTCAGGTCTCTAGATGTAGCGGAGATAGAGAGGTGAAAGAAAGAGAAATTATTTGAGTAATTTTTAAGTGAAATAATTGTAATGGAAAATTGTGGTGTTTATACTAGCGTTGCTTTTGAATATACAAGTGTATTGGGACAAATAAGTTATTTAAAGGGATAGTAATGTTTCACAAAAACAGCAGCTCCAATTTTCATAGTATTTGTGCCATAGAGAGTGTTATTTCAGTACTGTCGGAGTTGTAGTTCAAGCGTAATTGAATGATAAAGTATCCCCCTCCCGCCCCTTTTACCTAGTGCAAGCCACCTCCCCTCAGATGTGGAACCTGGTCCTGCGACCAGACAGCTCACAGCAAGGGACAATCTGCTTACTGAGAGAACAGTGAAAACCAATGACAGTTTTTCCCTTTATGGTAATTGAACATTGTCCCTCTATGCAAGCACCTGAACACCACCTTTCTGTTCTGAACTGAGCAGTGTTACATCAGTAAAAGGGGCAGGAGGAGGATACTTTATCATTCAATTACCCTTGAACTACAACTCTGCCAGTATTGAAATAACACTCTCCATGGCCCAAATACTATGAAGACTAATTGGAGCTGCTTTTATTGTGAAACATTACTATCCCTTTAAAGGGTTAAGAATATCCTGTTCAGTGGGGAGAGTCTGAGGTCCTGTAGTCCTGCTAGCAACTGTAATGTCCGCCTCCATGAACATGACATCCAGGACTTACTGAAGATTTTCTCTTTTGAACGAAGTCCAATGTGTGGCCCCTTCTTTCTTTACTCAAATCATTAAATCCTAAGGTGGTGAAAGTGACATAAGTAACCTCTCGTGTTGTTACAGGAGAAGACTCCCCACCATTGTAGTCAAGCTGAGAATGTCACAGAACCTGAAGACAGCCATCACATTTATAGAGCAAGGACGTATCCTTTTTCTGAATACTGTGAAAGTCCTATAGTAGTTCTATACCCAGCAGTTCATTCATTGCTAAATCCGTAATCTTCTTCTATAGGTATATTTCAGAAATAATGTCCTTGCATACATTTTTACTCTCCTGACCCCATTTTTATGCAAATACCATTATTTTTATTTAAAACATTTTTTTTATTGCTCCTAAAGGTAACTTGTGCTTATGTTTATTATTTTTCTGTACAAATGCACTTCTTTTTTTTTCCATGAAGTAACACTTTGATGACCAGAGTGTGCGAACACCCCTGTTTCTTAAAGCGGAACTATCATCAAAATTAAAGAGATAGTAAAAGCTTGTTTTAAGAAATTCTTATATTGTACATATTAAAAATAGAAGTACAATAACCTACCTCTTGTCTCTCAAACTATAAAGCTCCCACCTCCCGCCCCTTTCAGAGACGTCAATGCTCTATGGGATAGAAGCAGATCCTGGTCATTTGACTGGCTGGCGGTTTGTCAATAGAGCCGAGACAGTGCTATGTAGAATGAAATACTTCATTGGAATGGTCTACAAAGTGTGCTTGCAAACCAGGCACACTTTGTAGACCATTCCAATGAAGTATTTCATTCTACATAGCACTGTCTCGGCTCTGCTGAAGAGTCACCGGCCGGGATCTGCTTCTGTCCCATAAAGTGCTGACATCTCTGAAAGGGGCAGGAGGTGGGAACTTTAGATGCTTTGATCTCTCAAACTAGACAGGTTTGAGAGACAGGAGCTAGGTTATTGTACTTTTGTTTTGAATATCTATATTATTAGAGTTTCTTAAAAGCAACTATTACTATCCCTTTAAATTGCCCCCAAATCCTTATTAACAGAGTGACGCACATATACATACTTTTATTATGCTCACTAAGTCCAGCATTATTGAGAAGTACAACTTGTTTGCAAACTTCAGAGGCAGGTAACTTTCTGTCGGTGCTGTTTGCGCCTGCACCGTCAGTCCCTTCCGGTACCTTAAGGTACAATGGAACTCTATTCTCCAATCCTGGAGTTGAACTGGACAGACAGTGCAGACTTGCAGACGCCTTTTCTGCAAGATGTCTGCGCTGTTGCACATTTCTGCCTGCCGAACGAGTTGTATTTCTCACTAATGCTGGACTTATTCAGCATAATGAAAGTATGTATATGTTTATCGCTATGTTAATAAGGATTTGGGGGCAATTTAATTTTGATGATCCGCATTAAAGGGTTAATGAAGATGTCAGATTTGGGATATAGCAGACTGTATTGCTGATCCATTTAACCCTTTGAGTGCCAGAGGGGTATCCAACGTATTGCAAAGCAATGCGCTGGATACTTCTCTGGCACTCAAAGCGTTAAAAGCTCCTCCTTTTCTTATCATGTAACAATCCAATCAGTAGATACAATGCTGACACGTAGCTAAGAATTCAGAATTTCTGTGACACATGCAATGGCGAATGGGGCATAAGCATCCACTGTATACGTTCAGTTTTATACATTTATTATTTAGATCCATGGATTACCTGGTACATAACCTGTTGAGTATAAAGGTATCAAGGGGGCTTTAAAATATTTAATGCGGAAATATACATTCAAAGTAGGTAACTAGTGTCTTTATGTAATATTTTATTTTTGCTAATGTCACATTCATTCCGCAAGCACTGTAAAGGAAAATGTCCATCTTGATATAACCCCTTTGTCTTTATCATATAAACCCAGCCCAAATATTCTCAGTCAAGTCCTAACCGTGTAGGTTTTAGGCCTGTAACTTTGTTGGACGAACACAAGGGGGGGGGGATTCATTATGGTGTGATAAAGTGCAGAAAACTTATCCAGTCATATCACTTCTCCAGTTTCCATTTTATTCTATGGAGCCTATTCACTAAGATCTCCAAATCTGAAGAAATCTTAGTGAATTGGCTCCTTTGAATAACATAGTAAATGGAGAAGTGATAAACTGGGGAAACCATCCCCACTTTATCACTTCTTTATCACCTCTTAGTGAATGTTCCCCAAGGTTTTAAGTGATATGACCCATTTTTAAAAATATGTTTCCCTAAGAGTGAAGGATAATCCAGATTTGGACTCCTTGCTTTCAGAACCTAGGTAAACCAGCTGCACATCACTGACAAGGGAGGCCCAAAAAAGGCTGAAATGCATGTCTGGGGTTAGCTGTTGTTTCCACGCAGAAGGGACTTGCCCATCATTTTGGAACTGGTACACCCTTTTAGGTGGGATTAGTCTAATATATATGTGGAAATTTCTCTTCTGCAAAGGCATTAGAGAGCTAAAATGTGTTGCTCTTGAGAGGTGACTAACTGCAGAACAGGCAACATTGATTCTGTTTGTTCTTAAAGCTTTTCTACTTTGGCTTGTTGACTGCTTGTAAACTGCATTCCGCCAACTGAGGATGATGGCAGTTGTAGTCCAACAGCAGGAATAATGCAAGTAGCTCACCCTTGGGCTATGCATAAATAACATTAATGGTTTTTGGATTTAGAATTACAACATATAAACTTACTTGACACCTTGAGCTTCTTTAGGCCCTTTTCACATGGGCGACATCAAAAAAGTGATGGTGTATTGAAGATGTGGCCAGTACCAAACATGACACTGATCATCTGTGGTGCCCATCACACATAACCATTCCCTTACACGTGCACAACAAGATCTAGCCTGCTGTATATTTACTGCATTGATGCAGGAACTAAAGATTTAGCATGACAGAGCTGCATGGTGACCTATATGGCCACCAGATATTTCATATGAGCTGCATTGGCGGTAGCTATGCTCATTTACCATATGTGAGAACTTTCTGAATCTGGCCCCAGAGACTGTCTTTTAGAGGCAACTACCGGATCTCCTGGGGCAGAGCTTTGATGAGTTTCCAGAGTTACTCTACCGATGACTTGTCTGTTTTACCCACTTCCTATCCCATTCTGCCTACTTCCCATCCATTCTAAAGTGAAACCTTACCTTTTCTCCACTCAGTCATGCCCACCTGATTAAGCTCCACCCTCTTTACATGATTTGCATAATTTAGACACACCCATAAGCTCTTTCCATGGCATACAGAGAAGAAAGTTTCCAGGTATACTCATCTCAATCTCCAATAAATGGCTGGACCACATGGGTATTATTCAATCATGGTTGGATGATGCTGACATATGCCAGCCATCAGCCACTTCCCCCAGTGACAGAATCACAAAGAGAAGGCAAGATCAGAAGACAGGCAGTTCAAATGTAGCATGGAGGATGCTACATTTCTGTTCTCCATGTGAAAGAGCCTTTACTTTTTGAAAGGCAGACCCCTGTCTCTAACAAACTGATTATTTAGGACTTTATAACTAAGATAATGAGATGTTCATTTGTGTTTGACAGAAGGCTTCATCGTTCTGCACCCAGGACACATCACACTCTTAAATTATGGTCATCTGCTTTCTCCAGCTGTTTGACGCTATTAAAATATCAGACATTGTGCACGGTGCCATCTGCCACAGTAATGTTTGTGTCCCCCACATGTACGGAGGAACAGCCTTTGGCTTGAAGGGATTAGCACTAGGATTTGGCTGCATTTCTTTGCATGCCACTGGTTCTGTGCTGGCTTAAGTTTTTAGCATTGGACAATCCTTTCCATCTGTTGTGCAGCGGCTCGGAGAGCCCTGGATATTTCTATTATGGAAGTTTATTTAAACTTAATTAGAAATGTACTTTTGACCTGATTTTAACCCCTTGCATACGAGAGCAGTCCGCACTTGTTGCAAACAGTGCATTAATGTTCTGACTAATTGCACAACATATGCATTTTCTGTTATTGCATTAGTATCCACATTTTCACAGTTAACATTAAATTCTACAGTTCAGGTCACTTCTGTAGAATCTGTCCAGGAAATGTACAAATGTCAAATAAAACAAGTATAGCATTTTGTAATTCTAATAAGCAGCTCCCAAATCATTTAACTCCTTGGATACTAGGGAGGTTTCTAATGCATTGCAAAGCAATGTGTTGGAGACCTCTCATGACTCTTGGAGTTTGATAAGAAAAGGAGACTTGTGGGCATGCTGTGTGTCATGGTAAATAACTGAGTTATAGGGAACATATAGGGTGCAGGTTCTGAATAGTTCACTAATCAAATATTCTATAGATTATAGTCTATTTGATATACAGTGCAGTTCATAAGTATTTGGACGGTGACACAGGTTTTATTGTCTTGGCTCTCTACTCCAGTGCATTGGATTTGAATTGAAACAGTGGCCCAGAGGATAGGGTACAGATTTACTGGTCGTCCGTCTCAGAAGAAGTAGGACTTCCACTTTAATGTTGATGTAGTGCTATATCTGTGGTTTAACGTTACAACAGAAGTAGAATTTCATGTTAGAACCTTTTGTTCTCCCCTCAGCACTCAGAAAGAGGTGTTATTCTGGAGAAACCCATAGGGGAGAAATGAAAGTTCACATTGATTTTTAAATAACTCGTTGAATACTAGAGAGGTTTCCAAAAAATTGATTCGCAATGCATTGTAGACCTTTATAGCATTTGAGGGGTTAAAATCCCCATTTAACTAAACTGGAATTTGGGGAATTATTTGTCTCCTATGGGGCAAATATGGTTTCCTCCAAAAAATCTCACTTTTTTAGTAATTGGAGGTGTCTGCTTTGTCCCTGATAATGAAAGGGTTAAGGTAGCGTCATTTCATTTCCTCTTGTTCAGGATAACTGGTTGCAATAATAATAATAATAATAAAAAATATCTTGGAGTTGAATTATTAGCTAGACATCCAAAATGAAATATAAGTGTGTATGATGGTGCCAGATAGCTGGGCCAGGGTTATTACTAATCCTTTATTGTATGCTCTGACTACCTGTTTCGTTTATTAGAGGCTTTCATGTGCTGAAATGGATATAATTTAGGCAGTCTGTAAAATAACCTTCCTGCATGATTGGTATTTGATGAAAGGTGAATTTAAAGGGCTAGCTGGGAATTACTGCAGTCCCACTGCCTCTCAGGCACAGCTCACTGAAACCTATTGTGCTGGTATAGTATGAGAATATTAACACCATGTATGCTAGAGACTTCTCCAACACACTGCTCTACAATGCGTTGGACAGGTCTCTAGCATCCTAGTGATTACAGTTAACCCTTTGAGTGCCAGTGGGGTGTATTGGGCACCTGTCCGGCATTCGTTTTGAAGGACATGTCACAGGCCGGTGCAACATGCGGCATGTTCCTGACAATGCATGAACTGGCCGACAGATATAGCTATTGTACAGTGGTTTTGCTCCAAACTCTAAGTGGAATCTGACAAATATTTTTTGTAGTTTCTTTTTTTGCTTTGATTTGCATATTGAGAGCAAAGGTTGCTGGGAGAAATTCAAGAAACCTTGCTGCAAGATTGTGTGTAAAATGCTTTCAAAACACGTCTTTTTTTTTTTTTTTTTTTTTTTTTTTTTTGACCAGTAAGGTCAGTGTGAGTATAGAAACGTGGATAAATAGATTTCACAGATGACTTTTAGTAGAGATGCACCGATACCAATTTTTTAAGACCGAGTACGAGTACCGATACTTTTTAAAGTACTTGCCGATACCAATTACCGATACTACTTTTTGCGGTCATTTGCCAGTTTTCAAAGTACCTAAGGCATATATATATATATATATAAATATGTACTTTAGGTACTTGGAAAACTGGCAAAAGACCACAAAAAAGTATCGATAATTGGTATCAGCAAGTACTTTAAATTACATACATACATACATACATACATACATTCACCATCTCTTGATTCTCCCCTTTTGCCTCTTTCTCCCCCTCTTGATTCGAACCTTTTGCTTCATTCTCCCCCTCTTGATCCCCCTCCTTTTGCCTTGGCTTTTTCTCTCCCTTTTGATCCCCCTTTCTCCCCCTCTTTGACTCTTGATCCCACCCTTTTGCGCCTCTCTCTCTCCCTCCTGATCCCCCTCCTTTTACCTCTTCTTGGCCCCCCTCCTTTTGTCTCCTGATCCTTCCTCCTTTTGCCTCTTTTTTTTTTTTTTTTTTTTTTTTTTTTTCTCCTCCCTTGGTCCCTTTTTCTCCCTTTTGACCCCCTCTCTGCCTCTTCACCCACTCTTGATGCCCCATCTTGCCTCTATTGATCTGCCTTACCCTCCTGTTCTCTAGCGAGCCCCGGCAGAGGTCAGCGTCGGAGCGTTGCCATGGTAACCTGCGGCAATGCTCAGACGCTGCAGGAGGGAGAGAGGCGACCGGGGAGCATTGTGAGTAGCTCCCCGTGCTCCCTTTCTGCAGCACCGACCCTGACACAGGGTATCGGTGCTGGCATCGGCCACATTTGCGCGAGTATGAGTACTCATGCAAATGCTGGTATCGGCATCGATACCAATATTGGTATCGGTGCAACCCTAACTTTTATACAAAGTAACGTTTTATTGACTTCACATATTCTGCAAGTATGTGGTATGCATAGTCATATTGCCTGTACTTTTTATTCCTTTTAATACACACTTTTTTTTTTTTTTTTTTTACATTTATGATCCCTGAGAGTGACCTTCCTGCATCTTTTTAGTTGCAAGGGAGCTTTCTTCCTGGAACTGTGAAAAGTAGGGATGGTGAAACAATGGAAAAAGAAAAGGTGATACAACGTAGAAAAGGCTTCCCCCAGTCTATTAAAGGGGAACTACAACCCCGCAGGTGCACGTACGTCACTATGGCAAGATGACCATGCTTCCTGCTACAGTCAGCCTCCGAATAGGTCGAAAATCTTTTAAACCAGGTACTATTTCTGGCGACTAACGCTACTAAGCAGCTAGTCGCCAGATGAAGACTTAAATTAAGATAAAGTTTTTGCGGGGTGGTAGTTCCCCTTTAAGTAGGGCCAACAAACAGAGCACTTGGGTCTGTAAGAATCTTATTATATCAGTTTCCATTCTTTTGCAACCACCGACCAGAAAGTTCTCTGTAAACACATGCACACAAACTAAAACTTTACATATTCCCATATATTTCATACACAGTTTAACACCTTCTTTGGCAGAAATCGCAGTCTTTCTACTCTTGCTTTAGGATTTTATCCCACTATTCATCGCAGAATTCTTCTAGATCAGATATATTGTAAGGTCAACTTGCATGCACTGCATGTGTGAGATCTATCCACAGATTTTCAATAATACTCAAGTTTGAGGACTGTGAAGGCCATGGTTGATTTTGAGGTATGTTTTGTATCATTGTCTTGTTGTATTATCTAGCTTCTTTTCTGCTTCAGTTTCTTCACTGGTTTTGAGACATTACTTCCAGGATTTGTTGATACTTGGTAGAATGCATTTTCCCTCTACCTGCACAAAATGTCCTGTGACACTGGCTGCCACACAACCTCAACAGAAGGTGTTCTTTTCTTCAAATGCTTCTCCTGTTTTCTCCAAACATAACTTTGGAGACTGTAGACAAACAATTAAATTTTAACTTCATCAGACTACAGTATTTGGTTCCAAAATGCCTTTGCTTATCTGAGATCTAAGTACTGAGTTGCGTACTTCAGACGTTTCTTTCTTGATGAGATCGTAGGTATGGTGTTCTTCTGATGACTCTTCAGTACAGATCAGATTTGTGCAAGCAATGCTACACAGTGGACTGGTGCAACACTTAAACTTTCCTGCAGCTCATTTGCAGTGATAAATGGGGGTTTTGCTTTGCATTCCTGACCAGTCTACAAGCAGTTCTATCAGAGGTTTTTCTTGGTCTTCCATTTTTTGCCATGACTTTAAAATTTCCCCTTAACTTCCAGGTCTTAATGATATTTTGGACAGTGGAAATTGCGAGTAGGGAGACTACCCACTGAAGTCCCTCTCCTGTTTCAGCTTCATTGTCAAACAGTGATATAGTGTCTGAGCAGGAAGAGTTTTCCTCTTTGCTCAAACACTGTATTAATGCTTAATGGGCATGTGTAAATCATGTGTTTAATCACTGGTTATTTTGTATGGACAGCATATTAACTCAGTAGTGTTCCCCAGAAGCAGATGTGAACACGATCTGGCCCTTACTGACTGGTTTACCCTTTGGGCCTGCTGGCTGTCCTTGTGCTTCTTGGCACAGTCTACATTAAGCTGTGCTAATGCACAATGAGAAATCCCTTCTTGCTGTCCCTTCAGAGGACCTCCCCACCCCCATCAGAACCGAAACAGCACAACCCTCTGCACCCAATTTTACTTACTACAAAACATGCAGCAAGTAAGGGGCAATGTTTACGCCCCTTTCACATGAGCAACACCACTGCAGCAAGGGTGCTTAATGATGTTTCCCATGCTGAAATGTAAGCTGCTGGGCCATGGCATCTTTCACATGGGCAACTATTGCCTTGCATGAAGCTATGTCTTTATTGCATTCATGCTTGAACACAGAAATGATGCAGCAGAGCACATATGCACAATAGCCTACAGTGCAACTGGTAGACCTTTCACGCAAATTATGTTGGAGGTTACAATGCTTATCTCCACCTCCAATCCTTTGCTGGCAATAACAAGAGTCAGCCATCAGTCACCCCACCTCTCTAGATTGGATTGCTAGGGGAATGAAGGAGAAAGCTGCTACAGTTCTTTCGTTCATGTGAAAGAGACGTTACACTTTTCCAGACCTTTATCTCAAAACTCCTCCTCCTCCCAGCCGGGTTCTTCTTGTGATATTAGTAAGCAGAGGGCTAAACAAAAGCAGACAATGAGTAGATTTTAAATGATAAAATGCACTTTAGTTTGTTTTGCTTGTTCTTACTCAATAGCAAACAGAGACATGGGCCTTTTCTCCTAGTGCAGCATACCCCCTTGGTTCCCTGGAGATGTGGCACGCTGACATTGCAGAGCAGTTTGACATCGCTCTAGGTGCAGATTTCTGTATTGTAGCTTTCTCTCAACTGTAAGGCCAGCTGTTTGTGCTGGCTCAGCCACCTTTTTTGTTCTGACAGTTGTTGAGGTTTCCATCAGTCTGGGCAGGTCTGTTTTATTCTTGGCAGGATCACAAAGAAGACCTCGATATTGTAATTTCATTTCAGCTTTTGTTTCTTTTGGATGTAATTTTACTGAGTATGGACATTATCCGCAGAGTGAAACTTTTTTCTTAATGTCTTTGTAGAGACCGTTATGTTCAAAATGTTTAGATTTACAAAAATACTGTCTTGACGCAGTAGTTAATTCCTATTGATGGATTGTTCTTGACAGAGAAGAGACCATACATGTTTTAAACCAAGGGTTAAAATGCAGATTGGTACACACAAAAGAAGCTGATTTTTTTATGGCAACTAGGATGTGTGGTGGGCAGACCTTTTGTTCCAGCATGTTAGTTTGAATGCTACTCGCACCCTTATATAAACAAGTGTATGTTCATACTTGAATTCTACTCTGTGTTCATTACTGTATTCTTACAGGGGTGCCTTAACCATTAGGGCTGATTTTAATTTATTGTCTCTGGTTTAAGGGATCCTGCTGAATGTATATATACCTGCCCCACACAGACTTCTTAACCCCTTAAGGACCCATGACATGCCAGGACCATCATGGGTAAACTTGTGTTAAGGTCCAGGGATGGTCCTGGCATGTCATGGAATTCAGGGGTCCCCACTCTGCTGCACACCGCTTGGACCCCTGAATCCAAATCGCTTAAAAAAAGCTCTATGGTCTTTAACCCCTTCAGTGCCAGGGGGTATGCAACACATTGCTCTGCAATACATTACTTACCCCTCTGGCACTGAAGGGGTTAACTTCCAGCCGCATGTCTGATCGTTAATGGGTTAAGGCAGTCTCCTAGATCAAGCACAACATTTGACAGGCACTCATGGCAAAATCAATGTCCCGTGGCAACTGACTGAGTGCGTGCAGTGTCCACGCCACGCCACCCTGGGAGGAGCGGACAGCAAACCAGAAACAGGTTGAGATATATATATATATATATAAATAAATAAATAATATACACACACAGAGCTGTTTCATTGATAGATCTAAGAACCCACAGCTGATTAGACTGGCACTTCCTCTCAGGCCATTTACAGAAAAACCAACACACTCCGTTTTCAGATCTCTATCAAGATTGCAATGTTAATGGGAGTTGGGGAGCTCCGCAAAACCCAAGAATGGAACGTATGTAAGACTGTATTTTAGGCCTCAGAAAACAAATGATTTCATTTGTAGTTACATCCTTGAATGCAAGGTATTTAAATGTATATAAACCCCAGTTAATTTTTAAAGGAACAGTAACGCCAAAAAATGAAATTGATCATGTTGCACAGCCCTCTAGTTATCAAGGGTTTAAATATCATGTACTTACAGCTAGCATATGTAAAACTTAATTAGCCATATGTTTAATCCCTAATATAAAACCCTAAACGTGCTTTGTAATGCATTTGTAAATTTTCCTGTCAGCATTTATTTATCGTTGTTTTATGCGTGTTGTTTTGAGAGATGAAGGCTAAAATTGAGCCCACTGCTCTTGTGTTCATTAAAGATATTCTCTTATCCTCGGCCTATTTACAGCTAATATTGGACAGTCAGTGGAAGTTATGGAAAAGGCAGCAATATCTGCTGCCTCAGAGCATGTGTAACAATAGATAGGCCTCAGAAAAGCAATAGAGGTATTTACAGATTCTAGCAAGATGCACATGGATTTAGGTTTACAGTGCAGTTCATAAGTATTTTGACAGTGGCAAAGTTTCGATGCTTTTGCTCTACTCCAGCACACTAGATCTGAATTGAAACAATGACTAAGAGGATGAAGTGCAGACTGTCAGCTTTAAATTGAGGTTGTTTACATCCATAAACATTGAACCAGGTAGGAATTTAATTCCCTTTTTCCTCTTTCGTCCAGTATGGAACACAGGTACCCATGGGAGGTGATCTTCCTTCCTTGGAAGGCGTAACATTTCAGAAGACAAGGTCTTGATGGAGGAGCCTTCCTTCCCCTTCTACAGGCTGACCCAGCCCCAGCCTGCCAGTTTTGATATGTTCCTTCCTAAGGTGGTTTCTGGGTTCCATGTCAATCAGGATATTGTTGAGCCTATCTCAAGTTCTATGTGCACTGTACAGAGTCTTTTCGTAAGACTGATGCCTTGTTTGTCATCCCGAGGGTCCTAGGGCAGGTCAGGCTGCTTCCAAGGACACAGTTGCCTCTTTGGTTAAGTCTACCATTCTTAGTGCATACAAACTCAGGAAGAAACCTGTTCCCTTCTGTGTTACAGCACAATCTGTTGGGGCCTCTTGGGCCTACAAGAATCAGGCCTCAACTGAGCAGTTGTGCAAGGCTGGGACTTGGTCCTCTGTGCACACCTTTGACAAACACTATCTTGTGGACATTCTGGCTCTGGCTGAAGCCAGCTTTGGCAGGAAGGTCCTTCAGGCAGTTCCTGTGCCTTACTGTTGTTCAACTGTTTGAGACCGGTTAGCTCTTGTTCTTGTGTGCTGTGCTTATTTTTCAGTGTTTGTTGACACTTATTTTGGTTTGGGGTGTCCCTAGTTCTGGATGGTCCTAGGGAGCTCCGGGTATCTTGGTGACCAGTGCTAGGTCCTTTCTATCGCTATGAGCCTATTGTTAGTAAATCCCATGGTACCTGTATTCCATATTGGATGAAAGAATAAAATCCTTTTTAATATTACATTGTTAAATCCTTTTCTCTTAGTCCATATGGAATAAAGGCTCTCACCCAGGCAAAGGAACCTCTGATGGTCTTGCCTGGCTGGATGTGGGAGTCCTTAACTCTTCTTCTCTCGCTGTCCTATCTAGTGAGCTTGTCTCATCAAAATGGAAGGCAAGGCTGGGTCAGCCTGTGGAAGGCACCGTCCTCAAGACCTTTTCTTCTAAAATGTTCCACCCTCCAAGGAAGGAAGATCACCTCCCATGGTACCTGTATTCCATATGGACTAAGAGAAACGGTTTTAAAAAGTGTCAAAGAGCACAATTAAAAAAAGACTACACCAGCATATAAGCACAGAAGGTTTACCACAAGGTGCAAACCACTGGTAAGCCTCAAGAACAGAAAGGCCAGGTTACAGTTTGCTAAAAACTAAATTAAAAAACAGTAGGGTTTTGGAACAAATTGTTATGGACAGAGGAGACAAAATGATGGAAAGAAGAAAGAAAAGCACTGCACATGATCCAAAGCATATCACCTCATCTGTGAAACATGGTGGAGGCAGTGTTATGGTGTGGGCATATGTATGGCTTCCACTGAACCTGGCTCATTTATCTTTATTGATAATGTAACTGCTGATGGCAGTAGCAAGATGAATTCTGAAGTGTACGGAAATATCTTGTGTGCTCAGATCCAACTAAATTCCTCAAATCAAGGAGTTGCTGAGGGCTGAAAAGTACAATGTTCTTGACTGACCTAATCAGTCACCCAACCTCAATCCAAATAAATGTGCTTCATTGAAGACAAGACTGAGGGGAAAATGCCCAAAAACAACCCGGAACTAAATATGCCTGCAGTGCAGGCCTAGTAGAACTTCAAAAGGAAGATACCCAGCATCTAGTGATGTCTCTGTGTTGCAGACTTCAGACAGTCATCAAATGAAAAGGATTGCGATAAAGTATTAATACGAAAACTTTGTTTAAGATTGTTTTATCCAATTTCTTTTGGTCCCTTAAAATTAGAGGGATAAAAAGGGCTGTAATTAATACACTGTTTATGAATGTAAATACCCACAAATTAAAGCTGACAGTCTGCACTTTATTCTCTTAGTCATTGTTTAATTTTAAATCCAGTGTGCTGGAGTGCGGAACCAAAACAACAAAACTCATGTCACTGTCCAAATACTTGTGCAGTTCATTTTTAGTGTTACTTTAAGTGGATGTTCCTTTTGATTTATCACTTTAAACCAGACTTAACCCCTGGAGGTACAGAGGGTGTACACTGCACGCACCTTAGGTCCTTAAGTAGTTCATAAAAAGTCAAGGCTGTGCTGAGCTACCACAAACTGCTCCTGCCTAGTGGCATCAAGGGAGGCTGGACCTTCACAAGTGAAGTACATGATTTACTTGCTCCAATTCAATGTTCACCTAGGCAGCAGTTGTTGAGATAAGACATTGCTTCAGTTTTGAGGCTGCGAACAAATGGGCTTTTGCATAAAAGGTAATGGGTGTAATACTGCAGCAAACTGACTGCACCATAGGGGAAACATAAAATGTCCCATTTATTTACTGTGGGCTATTGTGAAGCATTCAAAGAGAGAAATGTCCCTTTCAAATCAGTGTCACGTTCAAGAATATTTATTTGTCCCCTAGGGTTCAGTTGGTTTGCCCAGATTTGCCTTGTTACACAAGAGGGACAACTTCTGGGACTGAGTCCAGTTTCTCTAAAGGATCTACTGACATAGACATGGTGGGCTGTTTTCTGTTGTGCGGTGACAGGTCTGTCCTTCCAGCATCTAAAGTCTTTGCTATCTCTAGGAAGTGTAATGGGTGGGTGAGGTGGCTGCTGCCGCCATTGCTGTGAAGTTAATTTTGTACTTACCCCTTTGAGTGCCAGAGGGGTACGCAACACATTGCTTTGCAATGCGTTACATACCCACCTGGCACTCAAAAGGTTAAAGTATAAATCCCTTGGGTTGCAATTGGGTACAGCAGGAAACATTTGAAGGAATGACCACTTGTGCTAATCTCATCTACTTAAGTCGTTTCTCTTTTTTTCTATTGGGGAAGGAGATTGTAAGAAGCAGGTGTCTCATATTTAGGACTGTGTTAACCCTTTAGGGACCAAACAGGTACACAATGTACCTCAGGCACGCATAGGCAAGGCATACTTGACAATGCCCATGACCACATGTAACACTGCTTGTTACATAACACTTAAACTGATCCAACAGCTTGGCAGGTCTCTAACTGTTTGTGAAGCACTGGGTACCTGTCAAATCCAAGGGGTTAAACAAAGACCAGTCAAGGGCTCTTAAAAAGGTTTTCAACCTGGTAACTAAACTGACCATTTTATTATATACATAGACTATAACTACAGTACATAAAATAGCACAGTAAACAATGAGTTGGGGTCTACTGTACCAGTGTATTTGGATTGTACTGGGCACTCCCTTAACTTTCACAGATGATGCTCTCCTTTTGTTTTGGTGCCCTGTGCTTACAGTGGACCTGTTACTTAACATTTAGTTTCATTAAATGTCTTATTCAAATTGCTTATATCTTCTTTTGTTTTCCAGGTTAATTATTTTGGAGGTTTTTCATGTAGCAGGTAGTGACTCTGGCCCATATTTATAATGCAAACAGGAGTTATTCTGGAATAAACCAGCTACACCATAGGGGACATATAACAATCCCTAAATTCCTATGCACTTGAATACTGTGTATTAACCCCTTGAATGCATCAGAAACATGTCTAGCATTCAAGGGGTTAGAATACCAATTCAATTTAACAGGAATTTGTATTTGTACCCTATGCTGTGTTGGTTTGCTCCAGAATAGTCCAGTTTGCCTTTATGAATATGGACCTCCTGCTTTTTGCAGAGCTTTGTTCTTTTACCCGTCCTATAAGGGCCGTGTAATTTATTACTTGCTTGTTCAGAAAATCTAATCTCTCCCCCTTCTTAGGCTGCTGAAGGGGTGTAATAATGGGGAAGAATAATCCTACGGATCCTTTCCAGATGGAGGCTCCTACTGGAGTGTGGGAAGGAGACAGGTCCTCTTTAATGGGAAATCTGGCCTTGCACAGAAGCATGTATGGAACCCCAGAGAGGGTTCCTATAACCCTAAGAGTGCCAATGTGGTGTCCAGCACATGGTGAAGCAATATACAGGACTGCCATCTGTCACTCAAAAGCAGAGAGATCGCCAGGCAAAACTGTAATCCTGTTGCTGCTGTGTGACAAGTACTAGGTACAGAACAGAAGGACAGATAAAGTAAACCACTGGCAAGTTAATTAAAATATATGAAAAAGTATGACTGGCCAGTCACAACCATGGACCATATGCACAGACACAGGGTGGAGCAGTTCTGGGGCAAACAAACTGTTGGGGACAAAGAAACAACATCCCCGTTTATTTAATCCCTTAAGGACCAGGGGGTTTGAACACCAGAGGACCAACACAATTTTATTTGCTGAGCTGGCACATGAGAGCGATCACATGTACTTGCTTGCTGAGGGAAAGGCAGAACCTGAATGCTCCAGTCTTACATCGGTCAGTTTAGGCCTCCCAGCATGATCACAGCGAGCCCTATTCAGGAAGTCAACGAGAAGACCAGCAACCAACTGTACCACATGGGGTGGGGGGATAAAAAGTCTCCAAATTCCCACTGATTTAAATGACATCTTTAATTCATTCAGTGCTGGAAAGGGCATTGCGAAGAAAAACATTTGAGACCTATTTTACGTTCAAGGGGTAAAAGTTGCATTTAAATCAATGGAAATTATTATTTCCCCCATGTGGTGCAGTTTGAAGATTCATGCTCATCTATTACTTTATGCATCAGGTGAAGCAATGTGCCGGAGACCTCACAAGCAATCAAGAGGTTAAAAGGCCCATTTAAGTTAATTCAACTGTCCCCTATAGTGTGGTTGGCATGCTCCAGACTGTCTCATCTTTTGCTTTCTGCCTAAGGTCCAGTCTTTCTTGCATGCTGTGTGGTGGGCCCTTTCTCCTCTCTCACTGTTTGTGAAGCCGTCTTGCTAATTATCAAGGAGAAGTTTGTTCAGTAGAAACCAACATCACTCATTAGTGGAGCATGTTTTCCTCCTTGGAAGGCAATCACATTCATTAGCATTGTGGATCTCTCTTGAAGACCCCCATGCTCATTAGCTGTATTTGTACTTTTGGATGTTTTCCATAAGAAGAGATTGCTTGAGACATAAGGACATTACTGGTTTGTCTCCAAACCTTCCAGCCTTTGAAGTTGTCAGAGGAAGACCTTACATTATTTGGTAGAAAGGTCACAGTTGCAGAGCTGAGCCTTTTAATAACATAGATCACATGCCAACTTTTCTACTAAATCTCCTCCAGAATTAGCAGTGTGGGTCTGGAAACTGAAAAACACTAATTTGGAGAGCCAAAAGTTCTGTTTAATTTGTGCTTTGAGCAGCCAGAATCCCCTCTAGAACCTTAGATATTTCTCTTGGCATTTCCTATGTCAAATCCTGTCATATTTGCTATATATTCCAAATTCTAGCTTTGAGGACAACATGAAGATTGGGTTATAAAATCTGCTTTATGTATCTGGTTTGCATCCACTCCCCCCCTCTGCTTTGGGCAACTACCTGGAACTGAAATGGTTAAGGTACCTGTTATTTGGGCTGAATGTTAGAGGCCAGGGAAGCAATAGAAGGGAAACTCCTTGTGTCATATGCACAAAGTAAAGGGAATAATTCTGAGTCAAGTCAACTGCACCGTAGCTGACAAATTAAAAGTCTCATATGTGCAATTGGCCCTTTATATCTTAAAGGGAAATTACCATGTCTTACTAAATCTGGCGCTATGGGAGCAGACATGGTAAGAAGCCTCCTCTTTACTGTTCAGAGGAAGGGGTCAGAAAACCAAATGTCTTGGCTAGCAGCTCGTATTTGACAATTAACCCTTTGAGTGCCAGAGGTGGCAACCAATGCATTGCACACCTCTCCGACATTCAAAGGGTTAAGGCTCACAGCCATAAACTCTGCAGGTCGTGTGCTCATCTTCCTTAGACCCTTAAGGCCTTATTTATCAAGCTAAAGAGGAGAAATTCAGAACGAACCTCAGGGGGCAAATGAAAATTCTAATTAATTTATTAAAATGTGGCTTTTAACCCCCTTGATTGCGAGGGAAATCTTCAGTACATTGTTTTGCAATGCTTTGGTGACTTCGCCAACACTCAAGGTGTTTAAATCCCCGTTTAAATCAATGCAAATTTGAGGAATTGGTATGTCTACCCCATAGTGCAGTTGGTTTACTCCAGAATTGCACCACTTTAGCTGTGATGAAATTGGCATGCAAGAAAGTGTAGCATTAGCGGGGGTTTTTTTTAATGCTATAAACATACCTGGGAACTTGGCGGGTTTCACCTGGAGACTCCAGATTTAGAGCTCTGTCTCCGGATAAAACCTTCACCTCTCTGAGTAGACCCATCAGCGCTGACTCATGTGACATTTATGAAGCTTAAAGTGGAACTTTCATTTTCATAATATTGCCCCCCCAATACATTACTAATATAGCGATAGGCAAAGGAATACTTGTATTATGCTGAATAAATCTACATTATTGAAGTAATCCACCTTCTTCTGCAGGCATCCAGCGGACAACTGTGCAGACATCTTAGAGGAAAGTTACCTCTGAGTCTGCGTGCCCTGGATGCCTGTAGAAGAAGGTGGATTACTTCAATAACGCTTACTTATTCAACATAATATCCTATATTAGTAATGGACTGGGGGGAAATATTATGAAGATGGAAGTTCCACTTTAATGTAATAAAATAGTATTATGTACTGCTGCCGGATGTCCTTGCAGCTTGCCTGCACACTTTGCCCAGTGCGTCCATCCCACCATCCACCTCCCCTTGCAATGTGACCCCTCACTGTTACCCCACACCACCTGACATAATGACATACATTGCCAGCCAGCCAATTGTTGCTGGGTGGAACTGTTGACTTGATGACACACAGATTAAGCCCTGCCCCTTTTCTGACAAGAATCGCGTCATTGATTTCCCCCAGCGGCAGCAGAGGACTCCCCTACGGGTATTCCACTTTGCCAAGTTCCCAGGTATGGCTATAAATGTATATGCTGTTTGCAATCGATCATGTTTTATTGCAGAAAACTTAAGACCCTGATGTCGAATAGCACATGCTTGTATATTAATGACACACGTTTGCTGGAAGATTGAAATGATCACTAATTGTTTTGATGAATTAGGCACAATTGCTAATGATCTCATAAAGTTGCAGACATTTTAGTCATACCCACTTTTAAATGCATTGGCTAAAAGAAAGAGCAACATCTATATTATAAAAGAAGATGTGGTCACGTAACCACAAATTCTCTGGCCGTGCCTAACACACTCTGAAGTGACATCAAGGAGGAGATATGCTGGTCTCCCCCTCACTGCCTGTTTGCAACATGCAAGGGGGTGTGATTTTTTTAATAGGAGTGGGCAGGGCCACTCTCGTCCAACTCTCTGCATGGACTTGGCCCATCCTCAAGTAGTACTTTAGTTTGTCTTCCCAGGTTTAGACCATATTTATTTTGTCTGGAAAAAAATGTTAATCAGACAAAAGTGACTGCTAAAAAGTATTTTTTTTTTGGAGATACTTTATAATAAAATGGTACGTGAAACCACTCCCACTTTTAAGACTGAGATTGCAGAATTGGATGCAAAAAATGATGGTAACATGTCTGAGAATTGACAGACCATGGCTAAGAATGTCTTCATTGGATACAGACCATTTCAGTTACTATGGCTTTTTGAACATCTCAACCTTAACCCTTTGTGTTCAAGAAGGGTACACAACGCATTGCTATGCAATGCGTTGTGTACCTTTCTTGCACTGTGGTCAGACGAAAACTGGAGTAATTCTTTGGGCAAATCAACTGCACTGTATGGGGACCAAATACAATTTCCCAATATTTCTGTTTATTTAGATTGGGATTTAACACCATAATTGCATTTCAGGGTTAAAAAGCTCCATATAAACCAAAAGGAATTTTCATTTGACCCTATGGAGTAGTTGGTTTGCCCTGGAATTTCTCAATTTTCCTTCTGAACACAGGGCCCCATATCTAATTAATTTATAAACCTATAAGACTAAAATTACTGCAAACTTATATTTTATGAAGATTTGTGTTTTATTGCAGTTTCATTCAAAAAATAATATGGTTTCTAACAGTGTTCCCTTTGGTCCTGTTGACATAAATGACATTAATGCCGTTTTAACACTGTGCATAAAAAGGCAGTAATCTTTTCATTAAAAAAATAAATAAACACAACAAACAAATGTTATAGGGCTATTCCTGATGAGTAAAACAGGAGCACTCTTACCACTGTCAGTTGTTTTATGCAAAATGTATAATATTTCCAAATTGCCAGAAAAATGAATAACAGCAGGATTACTTCCTGAAAGTACAGTATAACTCAGTAGTTTCAATTACTTTCAACTATTAGTTGGTTTAGCATTTCACAGTAATGGGATTACCCTTGTTTTACTCAGCAAGAAAAGTCCTGCAATATGTTTAAAAAAAAAAAATTACTACACCCCCTGGGAAACAAATTGCCTTTATGTTGCTGTTTAACAAAGGACAATACATGCCCCTCTGGTTCTTAAATGGTTAATTAGTGTTGTATTTCCTATTTCATGAATGTACCAAGCCATAATGGACTAATTGTGCTCTCTCCTTTTTTAAATAACTAGGATTAGAATGATGGTCCGTGAAGGTCCTCCCTTAAATCCCCTTAACGACCGGCCGGCAGTTAAGGACCACTGCCCCCCCCCCAATGTATTCAGGGTTCCCCGAGCGTGTACAGTCGCACGGGGACCCCTGAATTCCATGACGTGCCAAGAAAATCATGGGTCCTTAAAGCAAGTTTTCTCATGATGGTCATAGCACGTGTCCTTAAGGGGTTAATTCTGCAACTTAGGTGTTCTTGCGTGTTGGGCACATCCAGGTTTCAGCATGTTGATCTACATGGCAACCAATAGGCGTCTGTGCAGATCATTCACACTGACAACACTGAAGTTACAGTGTTGTTTACAATCTCCTATGTCTAGCAGAGCCGCATGGGCATCAGTCAGTTATACTGCTGATGTCCATGTGGGAAAACCTAGTGACATACATCTGCCACTCCCATGCACGAGAAATACCTAGAGAACAAAGGAGATCTGATGTAAGTAAAGAAGAGTTACTTGGCCTGTTCTTAGAGTGACCACATTTCTTTTCTGCCATTCAGGGACACTGTCCACAAGAGAGCCGATGAGTTCTTCTCAACTCCAATGCAGTTTTGTGGGCGAGGTCACATGATATCCCTCTGGCACTCTAAGGGTTGTTAAGCCCCAGTCTTTCAAGCCAACCAGCTCCCCTGGTTACATTCCCTGTGCAGTTAGTATAATGTAAAAACAGATAGAAGAATTGCCCTATTTTTGTCTTATACATCTATATCTTATACATATGAGAAAGTATGCCAGTTTATCAGAAGGCTACAGAACAATATGGGAGTCAGTGCCGTTGGGTCTGGGTCCTGGGACAGGAACTCACTGCACTGGAGAAGATTTAGTGAATGACAGACACTCACTGAATCCATGTATACGTTGCAGTGCCGCCATCTCACACGCACCAGCCAGCCAATGAGGACCATTGAGGAAATACTCTTCTCTTTCATTGGCTTGTGGTGGTGCATGTACATACCTCCCAGGTGTCCCTCTTTCAGACTCAAATCCCTCTGTCACTCTTTCCCACCCTGATGTCCCTCTTTTTTTAGGAAATTAGACTGTGTGATGTGTATATAAGTGTATCACATTGCTCCACAACACTAAAACTCACATTAATGTGTATTTAAACTTCAGTATATGTGTTTATACATTAATCTGTGTAAATAAAATAATTTTATTTTATTTATTCAGTTACACAAAGAGGTGTCATTAGGTCATGAAATTACCTAAAAAAAATCTTGGTAATGCCCCACCTATCAGCCACGACCCTAGAAACACCCCCTAAAACACAAGTGTCCCACTTTGGCCATTTGAAATGTTGGGAGGTATGCATGTAGGTAGGCTGTAAGTTGTGAATGTCACTGTCTATCACTGACACTGTTGAGTCAGCCACAGTGCAGGAGCAGACTGGATCAGGAAACTGAAATGAACTCAGTGGAAGAGACTGTCTGTAGTGTGGGTGCCGGCTTGTTGCTTCATTCCGGGATTCTTTATTGTCCCGGTGGGAGGATGAATTAGGACGCGGGACACAGACCTCAATTAAGGGACAGTCAGGGCATTCTGAGACATGTGGTCACCCTACCTGTACTATGTAGATAAGGCATAGGGTAGTGGACCGAGAGTGCAGGATTTCAGGACATCCTTGAGTTTGCACAAGTGGTTTGTTCTGAAATCACTGAGGAAATATGCTGTTTTGCTCAACTGTAAGGGAACACCGACTCATACCCTTTTATATATAATGTATTCCTAGCCAACGTTTGTAAAAATAAATCAAAGAATAATAATAAAAGGCCCCAAAATATGTTCTGATTTGGACCCCTGTTTCCTTATACATGCTGGAAAAAGGTGATAAGTGCACTGTAAGGCATGATTTAAAGGGATAGTAATACTTCATTTTAACTTTATTTTATTTTGTAGGCATTAAAAAAACATGAAGAATGATATGTCTTATCTCTGAAACCTTTATGGTTTAAGAGATATTCACAAACAAAGTATCCCCCCCTGTTCAACCAGATCAGAAGGGAGATGCCCAGGTAGACTGCAGAGAGGGACAATCTTCAATTAAGATAATGGAAAAAGCTGAAAAACTTGTCAAGGGGGGAAGGGCTTTCATTGTTTTCATACAAAGAAAATTGTCCCCTTCTGTTATCTGTACTGTCATACAACCAGACTCACATCTGAGAAGAGATGGCTTACACTAGGTAAAAGGGGCGGGGAGGGGAACTTTGCTTGTGAATATCTCATAAACCATAAAGGTTTGAGAGATAAGACTTATATCATTCTTCATGTTTTTTTAATGCCTACAAAATAAAATAAAGTTAAAACGAAGTGTTACTATCCCTTTAACTAAACAGATAAGAGTTTACTTCATCTGAAAAGAGTTCTAATCTTAACCCTTTGAGTGCCAGAGGGGTACACAACGCATTGCGTACCCATCTGGCACACAAAGGGTTAAAACCATTATCTCCAAGGTTTATCAGTTTCAAACAAGCCCAATGACTAATTTAGCCACACTAAAGTCACTTTCTACAAATACTTTTGAAAGCCTTAGAAAAATAATTTTTACCCTTTAAAGGGATAGTAATACTTCATTATTACTATCCCACATGTTGTAGCCCTTAAAATTCTGAATTCAATGATACCAGCAGCATCTCTCAAACCTTTAGGTTTGAGAGATATCCGCTTTCAGAATTCTCTTTTTGGCTTTTCCCCTGACATCCGCATTCTATCTGACACCAGGGGAATCCGGGACCGGCGGCAGCTCTGCAGCAGTGCTGAGATCTTGTTAAAGAAACAGAAATCCTGCACTAAAATGGTCTTTTACATGTGCTTGCAAACCAAGCACACGTAGAAGACCATTTTAGTGAAGGTCTTCTGTTTCTATAACGTGATCTCAGGACTCCTGCAGAGGCGCCGCTTGCTTACTGACCGGATTCCCCTTATTTCAGCTAGAACGCAGACGTCAGGGGAAAAGCCAAAAAGAGGAAACTTTGAAAGCGGGTATCTCTCAAACCATAAAGGTTTGAGAGATGCTGCTGGTATCGTTGAATTCAGAATTTTAAGGGCTACAACATGAGGGATAGTAATAATGAAGTATTACTATCCCTTTAAGCCCCAGAGACACATCCAACTCATTGCAGTGTGTTGGATACCACTCTGACACTCAAAGCGTTAACCCTTGGAGTCCTCTTTAGTCTCTAACACTTTGCTTCACAATGCATTGGTGACCTCTCTCGTTTCCTAGGGGTTAAAAAAATGCTCTTCAAGAGAACATAATACTTATTCCTTCATTACGCCACAATTCTTTCCCTGGCACTCTGAGAGTTAAAATATGAACCCTTTTCATTCTTTGGTGATAGTGTCTATTGAACCCTTTGTGTGCCAGTGAGTGGCATACCCCTCTGGCACTCAAATGATTAAACTTTCGAGTGCCAAAAGGTTGAACACCATACTGGCCCTCCAAGGGGTTAATATCTGTATAACGTATGTATAAATCCACAGATGATCTAGTGAAGTATTTTTATTACAAGGGAAATCAAACCTTGCTCTATAATATTGAGAGCACTTTAATTTTTGGACAAGGCTGCATCCAAGAGTAGGATTACCGGAAAGGGAGTGTGTAATCTGATAACAAGGGGGGGATCATTAGGCATTTGTTAATCTTCCAGCTAGCAGTTCACACAACCTCTCCTCATAAGTCATCAAGCCCTCGTATCCACTGCCTCGTGGCTCAATCTTGTTCTAGCTCAGCACTTCTTCCCTGTTTATATAAGACACAGAGCAGGCCTGGGTATGGCTAGCACTGTTGAGCCTTGTGAAAGCAGAATGTGTGTGCTTTTAAAGAGAAATCATTACATATCTTTTATCATTGTCACGTTTAAACCCTTGAGGACCAGAGGGGGTGAACAGAGCTTTGCGAAGCAATCTGTCTCATATGCCTCTGGTTTTCTTGGGATTAACCATGTTTATGCTAGAAAGGTTTCCACATCTAGTGGGTTAAAGACTACCTTAAAGGGATAGTAATGTTTCACAAAAACAGCAGCTCCAATTAATCTTCATAGTATTTGAGCCATAGAGAGTGTTATTTCAAAACTGTCAGAGTTGTAGTTCAAGAGTAATTGAATGATAAAGTATCCGCCTCCCGCTCCTTTTACTGATGTAACACTGCTCTCCTCAGAGCAGCAAGGTGGTGTTCTGGTGGATCGCAGAGAGGGACAATCTTCAATTAACATAAGGGAAAAACCTGTCAAGATGGGCAGGGCTTTCATTGTTCTGACAATAAGAAGAGTGTCCCTTGCTGTGAGCTTGTCCGGTCAAGGGACCAGATTCCACTTCTGAGGGGAGGTGGCTTACACTAGGTAAAAGGGGCATTTAGTTACTCTTGAACTACAACTCTGACAGTACTGAAGTAAAACTCTCTATGGCCCAAATACTATGAAGATTGATTGGAGCTGCTGTTTTTGTGAAAGGGGAGATCGGACATTGCTCATTGTACTACTATTTTTAATGTCTATAAATATTTGTTAAATAAAAGCAATACTATCCCTTTAACGCTTTGAGTGCCAGAGAGGTATTCCGCACCCCTCTGGCACTCAAAGGGTTAAGTTGCCACAAAAAGCTGACCATGTAAAAGAGCTTTTATTGCAGTTAATGCTGTTTGTAATAGTATTTGTAGTTGCATGTTTTTTCCCAGTTATATATAATATGTAATTATCACTTATAATTAGAAATAAACATGTAAATTCTTTATTGATCTCTTTGATCTTCAAGGAGGCTTAAACCTAAAACACTGTTAATTGATTTTAGCATTCAGTGATGCAAATGTACTAAGAAAATTGGGGCAAAGCATTACAAACTTTACAGCCCTTATTGTAAAAAAATCCCTTTCTTTGCTTTAGTCGAAAGCACCTTTTCTCTAGTCTTAATAGATGGCCTCTTGTTTTTTGCTTTGCCCTTTTGCTTTGCTCTTTGAGTGAAACGTTCCTTAGAGAGTTCTTTGTATTGACCTTGATTATATTTTGTAAATGGTACTTCTGGGGCAAAACTAATACACCATATGGAATAAAATGTCCATTGATTTGCTTTTGTGCCACAATATTTTGTTGGTTTATTTTGTTTTTCCGTAACATATTCTAAAGTGAGACAATAACAAGATATTCATTAACCCTTTGACTGCCAGATGGGTACAACACCTCATTTTTGCAATCAGTTACGTACCCCTCTGGCACTCAAAGGGTAAAAAAAAATAAAATCCTTACTTTTAAGTACTGGTACTTTAAATGCAGATTTTATCTTGTTGCTAAGTCCACTTCCTCTTCCTGACAGTGAAATCAACCAGAGCTGGCTGTAGGTTCCTTCTGTATAGAAAAGGAATAGAGCATTCAGTTGCTGATAGTATAGGCAGAACTGGACAAGTATAAAAGAAGTAAATATATGGTGGTACAGATGTTTATTAGGTCATTTGATATGTAAAGAACTTGTGAATAAGGAAAACCACTTTCTGTTTTGGTTTACACTTATTGTTTGACTCCAAAAGTACTGTAAATACTTAAAGGGATAGTAATGTTTCACAATAAAAGCAGTTCCAATTAATCTCCACAGTATTTGGGCCATAGAGAGTGTTATTTCAATACTGTCAGAGTTGTAGTTCAAGACTAATTGAATTATAAATTATCCCCCTCCCACCCCTTTTACTGATGTAACACTGCTCCCCACAGAGCAGCAAGACTGGATCACAGAGAGGGGACAATCTTCAGTGAGCATAAGGAAAAACCTATCAAGGGGGGCAGGTTTTCATTGTGCACCCCTCTGACACTCAAATGGTTAAAGAATACAGGTTACACAGATTTGGGGTAAACAGCACAATTATGTAATTTTAATTATGCTTATATGTAAGTGGTAGATTGACTCATTTAATGTTTGAGCATTGGTTAATGCATGGAACTTCGTGGCTCAGATTGTTTTTTGTTTCTTAATGAGATTTTTAAGAATGTAATTATATTTCTGCAATTTGATATATTGACAGTCAGCCATATTTTACCGGTTGGTTGCTCCCTTGACTTTGTTACTGCATTCTGATGCCTTGTGATCTAGATGCCTACTGAGATGTGTCATGGGGTTTTAACTCCTTATATACTGGAGGGTGTGTTGAAGACCTATATTGCATCCAATGAGTTAATATAAAACAATGAATAATGGGTTGCATTTCCAAGAGAACCTGCAAATTTGAGCACTCTCTGGCTTTCAAGAATTTCATATTTGCCAGTCACATAGTTCCAGAGAGTGGCATTAATATGGCTGGCACAAATGTGTTTTGGATGTTTACAGTAGTCTGTTACTGCAAATATCATAATTATAAAAACAAAGTGAAAGCATCTCATAACATGGAAAAGTATACATTACAGGTTTTATCCAGGGGTACCCCCTGCTACTGGGAGATGATTTCTTCAAAAGTTAGTAAATGTTATGGTATCACTGTTACAGCAGTCTGTGGACAGTAATTGTTAATTAAGGTCTTATAAGCTGCTGTAGTTGCAGCCCAACTGTATAATTGCAGGCCCTGGAGGTACTGTATCCAAAAACAGCATGTTTGAGCTGTAATAAGTGTTTAATAAAACATGTCAGTAGTAGGAGCACCCTTGATTTACTCAGAGGAATAAATCCTACAAGTATATGTTTCCATATTCTGCACCAGTTTTCCTTTAAAACGCAGCCTGTGCTTCTCCCCACAATAAACAAAATAATAGAAAAAAAAATCAATAAAATAATAAGCATATAATAATAAGCAATAAAAAAGCAATAGACAACTTTTTGGATCTTTATATAGCGAGTGTGAAGGAGATTCAGTTCTGGGACAAAAAATGCCAGCGATATTAATGAGGCTGTCAACCTCTTGAATGCTGGAGAGACCTCCAACACATTGCTTCCCAATGCTTTGAGGACCTCTTAGGCTGACCAGATCTCACCTTTAAGTGGGGACACATAGGAAATAGGCATATTTCTGTACTTCACCAAAATAAAAGCAGTCCTGAAGTATGCATTTTTACTGTGCATCCCCGGTTAAAGGTGAGGTCTGGTCAGCCTACTCTAGAGCCTTCGTGGGGTTAAATGTTCCTTTTAAATCAACAGGAATTTTTATTTAGCACTGGCACCTTAAAAAAAGCTGTCCAATTCAGCACCATTTAAACTGCCCATTTACTCATGTCCAGGCTTCTGCCATCACCCAGTGACATGGGGCCATGAGAAAAGTGTGATTGGTCTCTCCCTTGTTTGCGTTAATTGAATATTATTGAATTCTGTTACGTAGAATGGCCAGTCATTAGAGGTTGTGAAGGGCATTGCAACCATCAGGTGTGAACGATCTGATTGGCTGCCCATAGACCATCATCATACTTGGGAACTTTCAGGGTTTGTCCCGGACACTCAGGGTTTTGACCCAAATCTCAGGGTGAAGGGCCAAGATCTCAGGGTGAGGAGAGTCCATATGCACTGATTAACTGTTTCTTTAATCTTTAAATTGGTGTTGTTTGTACCAGAAAGGTAGGGTTGCATCAAGCAGGTACATATCCCCTATAATCTACCTTATGGATCCCACTTTTAATAAATACATTTTTATTGTCACTCATTTATATGAACCTAGATGATAAAGGAATAGGTTTGAGTTGCAGTAATTTTTGGATGGAAAAAAATCTCCTAGCAGCGGGAGGTAGTTATTCAGGATGAAAAGCATTATAACATATACATGAATCACTTGAGTGGCAAAGAGGTGGGCAAAGCATTACTTTGGAATGTATTGTGTACCTCTCTGGCATGCAAAATGCAGCTTAAACCTGAGGGATACCCAACACATTGTGAAGCACTCAAAGGGTTAAAGTCCGGCTGTGGAGTGGAGGTACCAGACTTGTAAATGTGCTTCTGATCACAATTAGCTGAAGACCTTTCTAGCATTCAAGGGCTAGAAACCAATTTAAATTGATGGGATTTTTAATTGCTCCTTATAGTACAGCTGTTGGAGAATTTCTTGCTCCTCTTTCCCTTGTGAGTACTGTCCATGGTTTTATGAGTAAGGCAGGCTGTTGGTCCTCATGAAGAGTCTGTAATGATGCTTAGTAATCCAGGACTACAAACACCTGGTTAGTGATCTCTGTAGTCTGCACGACAGCTGGCACATGCCATAAAGTATAGACACAAGAAAGAGATCCCTGTGGTCTATTCTTATTTATCTCATGGTATTATAATTACTTTAGATGTAATTGGCTCGCAAACCATAAATCATAAAGTTTTTATTTACCTTTTTTTTTTTTTCCCCAATCATAAAGACTAAAAAATGTAAAATAGAAAAGTTATGTACCCTCTCACTCTTAACACTTCGAGGGCCAGAGGGGTGCGCTCCACAATGCGTTACATAACACACTAGCTCTCTAAGGGTTAATATGCACCCTAAAAAATGAGTACTATGGGCCCTATTCTGCAAGCTAAAGGGGACCATGTCTCCGGGACCTATTTCTAAAGGGGACCATGTCTCCAGGACATATTTCTAAAGGGGAACATGTCTCCAGGACATATTTCTAAAGGGGAACATGTCCCCAGGACATATTTCTAAAGGGGGGCATGTCCCCAGGACATATTTCTAAAGGGGAGCATGTCCCCAGGACATATTTCTAAAGGGGAGCATGTCCCCAGGACATATTTCTAAAGGGGAGCATGTCCCCAGGACATATTTCTAAAGGGGAGCATGTCCCCAGGACATATTTCTAAAGGGGAGCATGTCCCCAGGACATATTTCTAAAGGGGAGCATGTCCCCAGGACATATTTCTAAAGGGGAGCATGTCCCCAGGACATATTTCTAAAGGGGAGCATGTCTCCAGGACATATTTCTAAAGGGGAGCATGTCCCCAGGACATATTTCTAAAGGGGAGCATGTCCCCAGGACATATTTCTAAAGGGGAGCATGTCCCCAGGACATATTTCTAAAGGGGAGCATGTCCCCAGGACATATTTCTAAAGGGGAGCATGTCTCCAGGACATATTTCTAAAGGGGAGCATGTCTCCAGGACATATTTCTAAAGGGGAGCATGTCTCCAGGACATATTTCTAAAGGGGAGCATGTCTCCAGGACATATTTCTAAAGGGGAGCATGTCTCCAGGACATACTTGAAAATTAGAGAAATCTCAATGTATTCTTCCTGGTAAAACATTTTCTAAATAAATAAATTTCTGAAGCAAACCAACTGCATCATATGGACAAATGAAACTCCCCCTAACTTACATTTCATTTAAATGGGGCTTTTAACCCTTTGAGTGCCAGAGGGGTACACAATGCATTGCTCCCTCTGGCACTCAAAGGGTTAACCCCTTGGATCCTAGTGGTTCTCCAGTACAGTGCTTCTTAATGTGGGGTTTAAATGGGGCCTTTAAAACCATGAAGTCCAGACTTCCAGTCTCACAGTTCTAAATTACATGGGGCATGGCCTGGCGGTCACACAGACTGCTAGGGATTGGAATTGTAGCCTGGGCCTAGCAATCCATGGTACTGCACCCACAACAGCCATGTATGTTAGCCCAGAACTTAAGGTTTGTGTCGAGCCCCAATGTCAGTTCAAAGGGTTGGCTTTCTAAAACCACAAGTAGCTAAAAGGAACCACTTTAGGGTGAACTGAGCGGTCCCAGGGCTTTTTTTTTTTTTTTTTTTTTTTTAAATCGGAGTGTGATCCCAAAGGGGCAGACTTGGTAAAACACAATGTATGTGTTACATACCCCTCTTGTCCTTAAAGAGTTAAAGAAGCAGTAAGCTTCAAGTATGAAAAATATGTTGTAGGGTTTTTCGTACAAAGCAAAACAAGGCTACTACCAATGTTGAGTGATGCTTCTTTCAAACATTTCTGATAGCTTGTGTTTAAGATGTTTTTATTGCCGGGTGATGTTGCTACAGGCCTCTTGTCTCTAACACTTGGAGTTTCACTGGCAGTAATACAGCACAATTTTGCTCTATAATAACTTTTGACTGAAGCATCTGCTAGCAGTAGCCAAACCCTTATTTTAGTCAAAAGAAAAAGGCCTACACTATCTCTTATAAGTCCAAAAAGAAAATAGTTAATGATCTGTTTTAATAACAGGAATTCTCTAATGAAAAGAGCTAATCCAGTAATGTGACTTTAACCCCTTGGTTACTCAAGGTGTCTCAGAAACACTTCTAGCTCCTAAGAGGTTAAACTGAGATATCACAGCGAAAATCTGTTGGAGCACAAGACTTTAGCTCCAGGGGGTGTGCATACGGTGTCCTCTGTATTGAAGGCCTTGGTAGTATTGTTATGATCTTTATGGCAACTTCAAAAAGGTAGCAATGTGCAATTATAGATATTATTCCAAGAGTAACTAACTGAGGGCCATTATGACTGTTGTACAGCAGAGATGACAGAGTGGGCGTAGACGTCTCATGCTGGAACCAAATGCACAATCTTGTGTTTTCAAGCGGCCATAAATTAATAGCGTGGAAAGCTTTATAACTAAAACCATTACTTTCTGTGCTGTGTTATTGTTCTACTACACACTGTAAGATTGTGGTCTATGAAAGCATGAAGCACGTCTCCAGATGGTTAACCTTGGAGGACCAGAGGGATGTACAATGTATTGCAAAGCAATGCGTTGCTCACACTTCTGGTACATCAGGGGTTAAAAGAAACCTTATAATGTGGTTTACAGACATTTAATTACTATGTATTTCAAACTAGCATATTAAATATTCGTAATTTGGTACAGATTGTCTAAACCAATTATTATCAATCCTGTTCCCAGGGACCCCTATAAGGCCAAGACTTGGGGATCAGGCACTATCCTTCTGATTCTCTCACCTGCGTTGAAGCAGGTAATTCTTCCTGTCATGGTGGGTTAGTGGGTCCCTGAGGACCAGGGTTGAGGAGGACTGGTCTAAAATATTTCAAAATCTATGACTTCTGCAACGCCCCAGGGCCCTTGTGTGCTCTTGAAAGTGAAAGGGCAGACATTGTCTGGAAATTGTCAGAGATGAGAGATTAACCTTGAATAGATGGATATTAATCTCTACAAATTTGAGCTGAGCAATCATTACAAACTTGCACAAACAAAATAATCACTGTGTAGATATATGTAGCACAGATTTCTACACATACATTATAAGTGAGCATGCATGAGAAAGACACACACAGATAAACTGAAATGTTTTATGTAAAACCACAGTAGTGAGAAGTGCCAGAAGCACTGATCTTGTGAATTCAACACAGTACTGACACTGTGGGGTGTGAGGTGTATAATACTGTGTATCTTACACACCTTGTGAAATTCTTCTTGAAAAATATAAAAAGGTATACTTGACTTTTGTGAGAAGCTTCCCTACCTTCATAAGTCCTTCTGTTAAACAAATAAGAATAACTTAAAGCCTGGGGATGTGCTATGCAATCCCAAAATGGCTGTCAGACTTTTTTTTTTTGTGTACGGGGGGTGGGTTCATGAAAACTGACTACCCTCTGTTGGCGGCAGACTGTATCACAGCCTGGAAGTCCATGGCTTGCATTGTACACAACCTGATAAGACTTAACTGAGGGAATTCAAGTCTTGCAGGAGCAGCAAGGGAAAGCCTTCATGATAGTTACCCTGTAAAGAACAGAGGAATGTGGCAAAATGGAGAGACCCATTATCAAAGACTAGTGTAAAAGCCAGTGTACACAGGCCAGCATTCTGTGCATTCGGGCAGTCTCTACTGCGCATGACTGCATCATCAGTCTCTACTGCACATGACTGCATCAAACAAACATACATCTGGCCTTTTATATTATAGGATGTGTAGAGGAAATCCACCTTATTGGAGAAATAGAGCCTATTTAGAATATAAACAACTGGTAAAAAGGGTTTAGTGCGTGTTGTGGAAGTGTTGAAATAAAGAAAGATGGAAGGCAGCCATACAATGCAGAGAGAGGAGTTTGTTGGAGAAAGCAGAAGTGGGAAGTGATGCAATTGGTGGAGAGAAGAAAAGGGAACAAAACATGAACAGCCCCAAGACGATTGGCTAAGGGAGACAACATATTAGCATCCAGATCAGAACCAGCTTTTTTTTTTTTTTTCTTTTTTCTTTTTATGATGATAAAAAACATTTGCAAGGAAAAAAAAAAAAAAAAAAAAAAAGAGTGGCTTCTAATGGAATTCTTACTTATACTATTTATAATAGGGATATTTCTCAGAGTTTATACTTCTAAGCCCCACATCTTGTACTTTACAGTTTGTTACTAAACTGATAAAACCCCTTTGTTAATTTACAAAAGAAAATTCAGAGATGGGCAACCTGGGGCACTACAGCTGCTGAAAGCTACAATTCCCATCATACCCAGCCAGCCGTTGACTGGCTGATGATGGGAATTGTAGTTCTTAATACCCGTAGGGCCTCAGGTTGCCCACTCCTTATATAGAGAGGAGGTGATATTAGATAGAGTCACACAATAGATAGTCAGGCTCCATTTTTTTATGGATGCCCTGATTTTTTTTTTCTCTTTTTTTTATAGTGTATTAAACACTATTTTGTCTTTCGGATCTCGTAGTTACTTTTAGCAAGCGAAAACCATTCTAGGGCACACAGGTCTGTTTATTCAACACATTTTTAAATAGTTCCATTTTCGGGGGTGCTGGAGGGCAGTGGTGTGGGCCAGTTGCTGATGGGTAGCACACGTGAGCATCAACTATATATTATTGGTTGATGTCCATTTATGTCTGCCATTTATTGGCTGTTGCCAAGCACATCACGACATCTGAGTGAACAGTGTGATTGTGTATGGCAGCCCCAGGGAATGTGGAGAAGTTCCAGCAAGCTGCATTACACTGAACATTGCTAGTATGAACAGCCACACTGTTTGCAAGCTGTTCTTTTCTTGCCAATAAGCACAGTGATTAAAACACTGGGCTAATATCTTGGGGGTTATGCACTAAGGGGTGATAAACTGGAGATGACTTCTCCAACTCCTATGTTATTCTATAGACCCTATGCACCAAAATATCAAAAGTTGGAGAAATCTTAGAGCCTAGGTTCCATAGAATAAGATAGGAACTGGAGAAGACATCTCAGCTTTATATCACCCCTTAGTGCATAACCCCCACTGAGTGTGAACCAGGCTTAAATTTGTTGATGCCTTTACACATTGACTGAAAGCGATGACACTCACTGTCTTTGCTTTTCACAGCAAAAAAAAAAATAAATTGGCAGGATAAGTGCTAAAAATAAAATAAAATCATTTTGTAATGTTATGGAAAGTTATTTTGCCCTTAGATGTGGTGTTAGAATGTTATTTGTGCTTCCAAACAAGGCATAATCAGCTGAACCCCCTCCATGGCCGGGAATGTAAATAGATGCCGCGTCCTGTTTAATAATCATATCTCTGTTGTCTGCTCGGAGAAGCTTCTGTGGTGGGAAAGTGGTGTCATAGCGTTGTATTTGGTGGGAAACAGGAAACTGGAACTTGTTAGGGATTGTAATCCTTCAGTCCTTGGGAAGAATGATAGGGATGATGGGGAATGTCATGTTCTTCATATGTACCACTGAAAGCAGATGGAAAACTGTTCTTCATCTAAGTTTTTAGTATAATATATTATAGCTATGTTGGGCCATATACACAGTGGGTGAAAGAGGAACAATCCTGCAGCAAACCAACTGCACAAGAGGGAACAAATAATATTCCCCAAATACACAATGATTTTAACTCCTTGAAAGCTAGACCTCTCTAACCTTCAATGGGTTTGAAGCACCATTTAACCCTTTGAATGCTAGAGTGGTAAGCAATAATGTGTTGCATACCCCTCTGGTAATCAAATGGTTAAATGAGTATTAATTTCATGTGTCCACTATGGTGCAGTTGGTTTGCCCCTAAATTGATCCACTTTCTTTATGTATACGGCATCTTGAATTAACTTTTTTATAGTTTGTTTCTAGTGGGGATGATGGGAGTTGTAGTCTTGAACAGTTGGAGAGCTAAATATTGCCTAACCCTGAACGAGGCACTAATGCCTGACATGATAAAATGTTTAAATACAGTAACTGTAAATACAGAGGAAAAACAGATTAAGTTGTTGCATTCAAATCCCCCACAATTCCCTGATGTGTTCATGTTGTCAGAGCTCTCTTCTCTGTTTTCTCTGTTTGTTCCTGTCCTGTCTCCCACCACAGCTGCCATAACCTATAAATCACATTAACCCTCTATTCACTGACCCTGCTCAGCAATGCGTTGTCCACCTTACCAAAACGGAAAGGGTTAAGAGTCTAAGGACACGTAAGTACCAGAGAGGCATACTGTAATTAGCATATATTATAAATCTAAATAACGCAACAATTTGAATTAAGGAGTATATATTTAGAATGTAGGTCATTCATCCATGTTTTTTCTACAGTGGAATGGGGCAGATTTTCCCAAGAAAGATGGAAGTTTAACATGCTGTGTTATGTTTGGAGATGGGCAAAAAGTAAAAAAGTGTTTCCATGGGAAAATTAGCACAAAATTGGCAATTTCCCCTGAAAATACCCATCCATAGAAAATGTATAACATTTTCTCCATTTACCCAATGCCAATAACTTTGCTAGTTTTTGCCTATACTGTCTATGGCTGCAAGAACACTAAGTATGGGATGGCAGTACCTAGAACTATTTAAAGGGATACTAATGTTTCACAATAAAAGCAGCTCCAATTAATCTTCATAGTATTTGTGCTATAGAGAGTGTTATTTCAGTTCTGTCAGAATTGTAGTTCAAGAGTAATTGAATGATAAATTATCCCCCTCCCACCCCTTTTACCGATGTAACACTGCTCACCTCAGAGCAGCAGTACTGTCCAGATGGATCACAAAGAGGTAGAATCTTCAGTGAGCACAAGTTACAACCTGTCAAGGGGCAGGGTTTTTCTTATGCTCACAATAAGAAGATTGTCCCTTGCTGTGACCTGTCTGGTTCCAGGACCAGATTCCACATCTGAGGGTAAGTGACTTACACTAGGTAAAAGGGGCGGGAGGGCGATACTTTATAATTCAATTACTCTTGAACTACAACTCTGACAGTACTGAAATAACACTCTCCATGTCCCAAATACTGTGAAGATTAATTGGAGCTGCTTTTTTGTGAAACATTACTATCCCTTTAACTATAAGATATTGGTGGTGGCAGCAACGTGTGTGGGCACCCTTTTGACTATGTAATCATATCTCCCACCCTCCACTTTTATCTGAAGCAAAGCATCACTAGAGGGATATATCCTAGATCAGCATCATCATCCTCTGCACCACCCACCCCTTTTCCCCAGGTACTTTTATCTTTCTCTAGGCTTTCTGAAGTTTCATACAATGTCTTTTTCAGAATGTTCATGACTAGTTTGATGTTGTACTTGATTGTCTCACTGTAAGATGCAGCAGTTGATAGAACTGCTACACCATCAGTTAGGCCATCAACACTAGAATGCTACTCGTCCTCTTTGGTGTTTGTTTTAATGGTTTATTAATACTGCTGGTGGTGATGGAGGACCTTTTTATATCCCTTTCACAAACAGCCTCCTCAGGAGGAGGGTCATCATCATGTATTGCACACTCTGCAGCAACCATGGCTGCAGTCCAGTTTTGGCTACAACTTTACTGACAAATCCCTGCTCTACTCTTTTCTCCATATCCATATCCCTAGTATGTTTGCTTTACATTATTAAAGTATTGTGGATATTAAAAGTAACATACACAACAGAACCGACTGTGTGATTGTTACCCTTTACAAAATGCTTTATCATATATAATATGTCTCACTCTCTTCTAGTATCTGTCAAGCTTGGTCACAGCTCACATCAGAGTCCCTTGAGCTATCAGTTGAAGTAGTTTTAATTTATTTTTTTATTATTATTATCTATCCCAATTGCTGTAAAAATTTAAATAAAAACTCCCCATGCACCTACTTCTTCCTCTCTTTCTCTGTAGCTAATGTAAAAAAGATTTCAGCTTCTGCTTTCTCTCTCTCGCTCTGTGTCACTGCTGTCTTAATTTGTTTTACAATACAGAAAACAACAGACCTTGGTCAATATGTTGGCCTCTCTTCTGGCTGTTGTAGGAGTCATTGCCAGTTGTACTGATTTGTCTCTTGAGTAACAGTCCGCAAATTATATCTGTCAGTGACCGAGGCTCAGTCAGCCGAGGAAGGAACTTGGATCACCTGTATCTCTTCTCAGTGTTTTTTAGGTAAATCTCCTTCACACCCCAAGAATCCCCAGTCTCTCCTAACACAGAGAACAAATTGCCTGCCAGTAAATTACAATTCCACTTTGATTACTTTATTAGCTCCAGCAATATGATGCTCCCTCACTCTCTAACAAACACAGAATGACAAGCTGAGAGAGCCTGACACCCCTTTTATACTATTCTGGCAGGAAGCAGAGACATTTAAATTTACCACTAATTTCAATGCAATGAGAGAGGTGAAAAAAAGGAAAATCTGCACTTTTTGCAGGGAAATTTTCAGCTTGACTGGAAGTACCATTTTTCACCTGTTTCAGTGGGAGGTGACATCCCAAGTTATGGCATTTAAAAAAAAAAAAAAAGTTGTATCCAAATATTATTTTCTTATAAAAATGATTTTCCTGTGTGAGAGCTGTACTGCGTGGGTTGTGCATATTTGTATGAGGCTTTAATGAAAGGCTCTTTTATTCAATGTCTGGTCCACCAGTCTACTGATACGTCTAGATCCGCTAACCTTATTAGCCATAAGTAAACATCAGACTACTAACCTAAAAAAAGTCTACAATTTGAATAACTCTTTTCTTTCTTCTCCAGATACACCCAGTCATCCCCTGTGCTTCTACTTATGATCTACAATATATCTTCAATTCAATTAAATTTGAGTTATTTAGATTTTATAAATTATACTAATTATAGGAGCAGTAAATTCTTTATGAAAACCTGTAGCTTACAGGGCTTAAGGCTTTCCCGCTGATTAAAAGAAGGGAACTTCCACTTCTGTCAGTTTTATTCAAAAGTTATAATTGTTCAGATTATCAGGAAGTGAACTACAGTATGATTACTTCCTGAATGTTCTAACTGACAGCATGACTCGGTAGTTTCTATCACATTCCATGGAAAATTGTTGGTCTGTGACTCTATACTAGCAATGTGGGACGGCGCTGCCTGTCAGGATATATAGGGAATTAATGCACACATATGGATGCAAGACAAGCACACACAGAGACACACACACGCAAATGCACATGCATGCACTGAGATGCATAAAGAGCGACACAGTCATACACACATACATGCAATGCACAACATGCAGACACATAGAGTGTGATACAGACATGCAACACACACACACACAGAAGTGAGTCATAAGGGGGTGACTTATGTGTCATTGTAATGAGTTTGTGTTTGTACTTATGCCTCCACTGTGGCATTCATTCATATAGTTGAAATGCATGTGGTAATTGCACATACTATGGTGGAAGGTGGATCGTGCTGGCTCCCGGGGTGTGAGTGTGAGTGAGTGCGTGTGACTGCGAGAGTGAGTGATTGCATGAGAGTGTGTGAGTGAGATGGAGTGTGTGAGTGATTGAGTGTGTGAGAGAGTGTGAGTGTGTGTGTATGATTGAGTGTGTGTGTTTGTTTTTTGTCTGATGTGTTTGTGTCTGAGGTGTAGGAGCGCGTAGCAGCCATTTTGTTTTCTCAGTCACTTGGATAGTGGTGGGAGGGCTGGATAGTGGTGGGCGGGCCAACTCCCTGCATGATTTAAATCACTCCCCCATTGAATCACCCAATGGGAGCAGTAACTCCTCCTTACTTAACCCTTTGACTGCCAGAGGGGTACGCAATGCATTGCTTTGCAATGCATCGCGTACCCCTCTGGCACTCAAAGTGTTAAGTTATGGTAACATAGCAATATAACACAAGGTGACTCTTCGGTTGAGGCAGCGTAGCAATATGCTGAGGGAACAAATAGAAAGTGGTGTTTGAGGCTTGCCCTCTGTAACATAAGCATCTCTCTCCCTTTAAGGAGAAAGGGCAGGAAGTGGAGGAGTGACAGTTGAAAACAGACAGTTAGTGAGGTTGACTGAAGAGATGAAAATAGTTAAATAAGAGTTGCTATTAAGTCTCTCCCTGAGTTTGTATTTTATGGAAACATTACACCCTCGTACTGAAACAGAGTGTAAGGAGGGTTACAATTATCTGTGGGAGGTGAAACAGTGTGTTTGTGGGGACATGATCCTGAGTGAGAGTGTGTGTGGACCGGGAGAAGTTATTGATATTCCTTACTTCAGAAGCGAGTGGCAGCTATATTTTTTTTGTCAGTTGGATAGTGGTGGGTGGGCTGGAGGGGGCGGGCCAACTCCCTGTATGATAAACATGCCCCCATTGAATCACCCAATGGGAGCAGTAAAGTCCCCATTGAAACACCCAATAGGAGTTGTGTCTCCTAATGAGACATAAATTATGTAATGAGGCAATGTGTGTTTGTTTTCTGAGGAGACATAAATTATGTTCTGTGTGTGAGGTACCATAAATTATGCAATGAGGCTTATTCTTTTATTTATATATATATATATATATATATATATATATATATATAGATATAGATATAGATATAGATAGATATAGATAGATATATATAGATAGATGTGTGTGTGTATTTTAATAACAAAAGTTTACTGCTTTATTTAAGGCATGCCACATGGGTACTTCTTTTCTTAGCCTAACATTACATTAGACATTTAACCGTTTCAGTGTTGGAAAGGTGGACAATACATTGCTGAGCTGTGTAAGTGAATGGAGAACTTAATCTGTGGCTAAGATAGAAGTGGCTGAACAGCATACTTTAATTAGCATAATCTATAAAACTAACTCAAAAGCTAGCTTTCTAGAATAAAAAAGGCTAATATAATGTGTAGATGATTTTATTACAGTCCTGAAAGTTGTATGTTGGTGATCGTATGTATCCCTTTGACTACACAATAACAGTTACATGCTTTATTCTAAGTTTGCTTGAATGTTTCCAGTAAAACGAATACATTTAGGAAGGCGTGCCTGCAAGTAATCTTAAAATGCAACTTTTTCTTGAACCAGTAATGGTTTTAATAAATGGATTCAAGCAACTGGAGATGTTTCCATGTCTCAGGTCATAGTTCATTTACCTAACACTCGAAGTCATGGTCCAGGGATCCTATTAATCCACTGTGGGGGATGGTCAGTTGTTGAAAACATAAATCTGAACATTACTTTATTGCAGTTGGCTCATGGTTCCCTTCATTTGTTATCTGGTGTTCACAAAGAGCTACATGATTAAAAAAAAAAAACAACTTTGGACTAAATCCACATGTCTTAAAACTGCCCTTGTTTTTTCCTGGGTTATGTCACTTTTGTAGAATGTTATGTTTTATATTTTGGGCACAACTGGCCATCAAAGAGCCTTAAGAAGCTGCACCAATTTGGGGACCCCCGAGACTTTGATATCAGACCTTAGTGAAAGACTAACAATGACCACTGGGTCATGTTTGCTCTGTATGTGGGTCAGTGAAAAGCTGGGTTGTTCTGGAATCTGAAAACCATATGCACAAAGTTTTATTGGAACATTTCTGGAGTAAAGCAGAGATTAAAAATACAAATTCCCATTGAAATCAATGGGGATTTTTAACTTGATGGGCTTTTCTGGAATTTGTATTTGTCCCATTTGGAGTACCCCCAGAATTTCTCCATTTTGTATTTGGGCATATATGGCCTTAGATTGTGGGATATTTTTACGTTGAACACAAACATTCAAGTCTACTTGGACCTTGGCCTGAAGTAGAAGACCTTAATCAGATTGAGAATATGGGATCTGATGGTTTTACGTGGACTAGATTTTCACTTCTTTGCCATATAAGGTACAGATAAAACTACAGAATAGCTGGGTTCTTCATCGTAAAGGACAAGTATCACCTCCAAAAAAAAAAAAAATACATTATGCCCAGAAAATCCTAATGGCCTCCAATTATTTTTATTTTTTATTTGTGCCTTTGTTAGAGAGAGAAAATCCTGGAGATATTATGTCCATGGAGGCAGAAATAAAATTCTCATCTTCAGGTCCTGGGGTCCTGCTCTGAACTGTCACGTCCACCTCCTTCGATAAAGGCACACTGGAAAAATTAATAGGGGCCATGTGTATTTTCTGGTTATAGGCACGTGTGTGGGTTATTATTAGGAAATTATACTTCTACATTACGCCTCTGCCACACAGAGGGTTAATGCCATGGATGATAGTTGTGTCAGTGCATCACAGTCCTGTAGCATCAAAACTGTTAAGGAGCACATCTGAAGCCTTCCCACTGAATCAATGGGGCTTTTAATCAAAAAAACAATAGTTACAGTGGGTGTAACTGACTGTAACAATGAATTAATGTAATTTATCTTTCCAAGTAGAGAGTATACTGATACGTGAGAGAATGTGACTTGCAGGCTAAGGGCTGGGTTGCATTGCAAGTGATAAAGATTGACACTGGTTTTATTACACAGATTTCTATTGAAGTCAATGAAATGATTTATAAATAAAATATGTGATATGTTATCATCTGCATTGAATCCAGGCCTTAGATAGGTTCAATGTGATGCAATCCTAGATGAAAGGCAGAAGCTGTAGGAGATATTGTAGGTGTGCAGGAAACAGGACTGTGGAGACTATAGCTCCATCTATGCCCAACCAGCCGTTGGTGGGTAATGATAGGCGCTGTAGTCCACAACTGCTGGAAGACCAAAGGTTCCCTTAACTTATTTAGAGCAACATGGTCACCTAGAGCTTCAAATGAAAAGTGGAGGAATTCTGGGGCAAACCAGTTGCATTGTAGGGGAGATCATAAAATTCAAAAAATTCCTTTTGATTTAAGTTAATCCATTGCGTCCTAGAGAGGTCTCCAACACATTGCTTCATAGTGTGTTAGAAACCTCCCTAGCATTCAGAAGGGTTAAAATCACCATTTAATTCACTGGGAACGTTTAGTTCTCCCCTATAATGCAATTGGTGTACTCCAAAATTCTTCCACTTTTCTTTTAAACATGCGGCCCCTAGTCTGTTTGTGTTCTTCTCCGTGTACAGCAGTGAAGGGGAATAGAAAATTATCAGAAGCATTTCTACAAATCAAAACATAGAAAGTAGGGGTGGGAGACAATAGTTTCATAGTAAATGTTGGTTATCATTTTAGCTAGTTATTTTGAGAGAAACAGAAACTGATTTGGATGTTTTTGACAACTTTTTAAAAAATATTTACAACAAAAGTGAATTGTGACATTTACAGATTATATTTTTGCTACAAAAAAGTTTTTGCCGTTAAAGGGATCTGTCGACCCTAAACAAGTTAGTCTTATTAGTTAGAGTATATAGCGAAAATGTTTAAAACTTTATTATTTTAGTTTAAACGCTACTTGGGCTAAAATTATTTTTTGCAGAGTGCCCTGCACCCCACTTACGCATAGACTGCTCTTGTCGAAGTTTGCCGCTCTGCTTCTGCTCCTTTCACACTATCCAGCCTCCTCCGATGATGGAGGCTTTCTGTCTGTAAGCAGGAGCGATCTCACTGGCTAGATATCGATCTCTGCCAATGAGATCGCTCCTGTTTACAGACAGAAAGGCTCCGTCATCGGAGGAGGCTGGAGAGTGGGAAGGGAGCAGAAGCAGAGCGGCAAACTTGGACAAGAGCAGTCTGTGCGTAAGTTGGGTGCAGGACACTCTGTAAACATTAATTTTAGCCCAAACAACATTTAAAAAAAATAAATAATGTTTTAAACATTTTCGCTATATACTCTAGCTAATAAGCCTAACTTATTTAGGGGTGAGAGATCCCCTTTAACCCTATCAGTGCTAGAGGGGTACGCAATGCATTGCGAAGCGTGCCCCTCTGGCACTGGAAGGGTTAAGTCATAGATGTGTTTTAACTATTAAAATTCCACTATATGTACTGCACATTCATCTGGGCTTCAATGAGTCAATGTGATTGTTTACCAGAAAATATATCAAATGAATATGGAAATGTATTTATACTGAGTTTACACTGCAGTTGTTTTATCTCCTATCTCATCTCAATTTCCTCAACTGCGCTCTCCAGATATTCGTGTTGGGCCTGAAGTAATAACTGACCCGGCTTTCCTGGTAACAAGGTAAGCATTTCTTAAAATGTAACAGTAGGTTTGGCTATTCCTGGAATCATTTAAATGGATAGTAATGTCTCTATTAAAGTGCAGCTCCGAGTCTTCTTTATGCTTTTTATACCACGTAGTGCTATGATTAATTAGTTACAGTTCTGTAGCTCAAAAGTTATTCAAGCTGAAAGGATCCCCCTCCCACCCCTTCTGGCCGCCTCCCCTTCGATCTGCAGTATGGTCGTGGACCCGGACGGATGCAGCAAGGAGTAATCTTCACACTGTAAGTATAAGGAAAGCCCTGCAGGGAAAGGTGTTGGAGGGGAGGGTCCCTTCAGCTTGAATAGCTTTTGAGCCACAGAACTATAAGTAATTAAATATAGCACTATGTGTTATAAAAAGCTTAAAGAAGATTTGGAGCTGCACTTTAATTAGAGACCTTACTATCCCTTTAAGCCAACATGAACCCTTTGGACGCTAGCAAGTTCCAAATCATTACTTTTCACTGCTTGGAGAGTCTTCTAACATTTAAAGGGGCAGTAATGCCCCCCCCCCCAAAAAAAAAAAAAAAATCCAGTTTGTAGAGTTTAAAATATTAATCAATATGCTCCAAACCCTATCTCTCAAACGGCTATGGTTTGAGAGATAGGGATTCAAAGTTTCCCCCCTCCCCTTCTCCTGATGTCCCTGTAAAGCTGACAGCAGGAGAATCAAGTTGTATGACTCAAGGAGGCTCTGCAGCAGAGCCGAAATCGCGTTATTGCTAAAGAATTAATTGGAAAGGTCTAAAAAGTGTGCCTGGTTTGCAAGCACACTTTGTAGACCTTTCCAGTGAATGAATTCTGTTTAAGGAACACGATTTCAGCTCTGCTGCAGAGCTGCCTTCTGGTCCCCGGACCTGGATCTCCTGCTGTCAGCTAGACTCTGACATCAGGAGAAGGGGAGGTGGTGTGTGTGGGGGGGAATTTGAATCCCTTTATCTCTAAAACTATAGCGGTTTGAGAGATAGGGTTTGGAGCAAATTGATTAATATTTTAAACTCTACATAACTGGAAACATTTTTTTGGGGGGACATTACTGTCCCTTTAATGAGTTAAGCACATAAATCTAAGTAAAAACAGTAACTGTATGTGTTTTTTGTCCACAGTTTTTGGCACAAACATAGCTTGAGAAATCCCACCTCTGTCTGCTAAAAACTTGATAATTATTGCATCACAGAAACTAATTAACAGAAAGTGCCACACTGTGCCATCCATAAGTTTAATTTCACAAGAGCTATTTATCAAACTGCTAGTACAAAATATAGACCGTTTTTAATTCTCTCTAAAGAGGAACTTTCATCAGATTAATATAGAGCCATTATTATTATTATTCTTTATTTATATAGCGCCAACTAATTCCGCAGCGCTGTACGAAAGGGAACAGACATACAGAGATATTAAATAGTGGAGATCAGAAGGATCATAGGGCCCTGCTTGTGAATGCTTACAGCCTTAAATCATAATTACATTAGCGATATGCATAGACATAGTTGTCTTTTCAAAAATAATTACTGCATTAACCCCTTAAGGACCAGCGGTCCTGGGATGTTTCCATCCCATAAAGACCAGCGGTCCTGGGACGTTTCCGTCCCATAAGGACCACTTTGATCTTTGCCGACGTGCCGGTACACATGACCTGTTGCGTGTATTGCGCGCCGCTTTGGGGCCTAAAAGAGAGAGCTCCAGTCTTGGAGCGGTCAATTTTAAGCCCCGTATTTACTTGCAGCACTCCCGGTGGAGCTCTGTAAGTAAAAAGTACGTGACGTACTATGACAGTCATCGGTCCTTAAGTATATAAGGACCGTGACGTTCATAGTACGTCACATAGAGTCCTTAAGGGGTTAAAGAAAAATAGAACCTTTTATGTAGACTGGCACTGGCAGGGATCTTGCATTGGCGTCTCTGCACCTGTGATGTCGGTCCCTTCTGGTGCCTTAAGGCACAAAGGCATTGAACTCTCCAGTCGTGGAGTTGAAGGGGACAGACAGTGCAGACTCAGATATGCCATTTCTGCAAGATGTCTGTGCTGTTTCCCACTGCCTGTCTGCCTAAATGGTTCTGTTTTTCTTTAATGCATGAATTAGTCTTAAAAAGACAACCATGTCTATGCATATTGCTTATGTAACTATGATTTAAGGCTCTATATGAATCTGATGAAAGTTCCACTTTGAAAATTAACCTTTTCATAAGTCGGTGATTCTCAACTCTCTGACTGTGGCATCAAATGGGTAATGGATCAGTATGCACTGTAAAGAGTGAAACTAGTTAATACTCACAGGTTCACAGTATTTTATGTTGTCCCCACCCCTTTTCCTGAAGGCAGCCTGTTCTCCAAAGAAGGAGGGGACTGGTTTACGAGATCAGGCACTTGTTATGGCAACCTGTATGGCATTCTCTTACTGAGACATGTGTTTCAGTATGAGTAGTTTTCATGTTTCCTGTGCACTGACTGAGCTTTAGACATTGGTCAGGATGCATTAAAACTCAAAAAGTCAAGTGTCTTTTTGTAAGTGAGTACTGGACAGGTTGCTGTGCAGTGCGTTGGACACTCATGTGACTAAATCGTTAAAAAAAAGAGTAGCACCAAAAACATTTAAATGTATAGTACACTAAGCCATCATCTGTTTAAAGAAAACTTTTTTTTTTTTTTTTTTTTTTTTTTTAATTTTTATTTTTTAAGCTCCCTGAAATATGCCTTTTCTAAAGAATACAAACTAATTTATGCACTGATTTAGGACTTTTGTCAGTGCATGTTGTGATGTATGACTACGTTTAAGGAAGTTATTTTATTGAGATTGTTTCCAAAAACTCTGTGGAAATTGTTATGTTTCTGTCTTGACGTTTTACAGGCATTACAGCAATACTGTGAATAACATGTCACACTTTCTTGACTCAATCAAAATAAATGTCAGAGGATTGGTGAATATAGTAAAATCAAAGTTGCACTCACATGTATCGATGAAAAGAATGACCACTCACCATCCAAATAAATGTAATATTTAAATAGAAACATATCAATGTATCAAAATCTCTCACTTATATGTTTCACAGCAAAACGCAGTTGTATAAACTTGCTGGCGGTCTCTACACTAGGGGTACCCTCCCCTCCTTTTTTTTCCTTGTTTTCTTTGTAAACCTTTAACCCCTTAATGACCGGGGAATCCGGCCACAGACGCGACTCAACGACCACGGAGCAAAATATTTTTTTTGCTCCGTTGCGTTCCGGACTCCCCGAACGGCGTGCAGCCGCAGGGGGAGCCCGGAACTCGATGACGGTCATAGTACGTCATCGGTCGTTAAGTCAAATCGACCCTTGACGTACTATGACCGTCAAGGGTCGTTAAGGGGTTAAGCACACTCCTATATCTTGGATTGAGAAGCACAAGACCCTAGTCACTAGCAAATATTTCTGGTGGTTATCCTATATAATAATTCTCTAGGATGTTTATCAGATGCCGTCATGCACAGTAGAGACTGCCGGAACGCACAGAATGCTGGGAGGTGTAGGAATGCTGGGAGTTTTGTGCTGGGAGCATTCTGTGTTTTCGGGCGGTCTCTACAGTGCATGACTGCGTTGGCGGCAGGACGCAGAGCAGGACCGGCCTCTGAATCCTTTGAGTGCCAGAGGGCACTCAAAGGGTTAACATTACCCGGACCTTGGCCCGCGTACACGGGCTTTTACACTAGTATACACTAACTGATTCTCATGTAGTAATGCAGCATGCATTTTTCATATAAGTCTATTTTAAAGGTATAATCTGGCAACTCTAGTTTGAAGGGAAAAACAAGTGTGACTCATAGATTATACTGGCTACATGCTCTTACCTCTCGCCACAATTTCAAGACCTTTTGTGAGGAGGAACTGCTGTTTAACTCTTTGGGTGATAATGCTGTAATGGTATGACCTGGAAACTCTATTTCGAGGGGAAGTCTAAGTGGGTTGGAGAGTGACTCATAGATAATACTGGCAATATGCACTTTCACTTCACCGCAATTTCAAGACATTTTGTGAAGAGGAACTGCTTTTTAACCGCGTGGATTCTAGTAAGGTCTCCAATGCATTAGAAAACAGTGCAATGAGAACTCTTTAGCAAACAAGTGATTATGATGGTTTACAGAACCATCTTTGAGGATGTGACTGTAGGAAAAAGAAATCCTGCCACATTCACCTCTCCTGTCACCCGGAGCTGTCTGCACGCAATGTTCCGCCTACACCCATTCCCCCCCCCCCCCCCAAAAAAAAAGGACCTGCTGCACACATGCTAATGTTGCAGAACACTGTGGTTAGGCACAGGAAAAGCTGATCACACAGCAAGGGACTACAGCCGCCGCCTACCGTAGTGTCATCAGAGAGCCTGTTCTGCTCATGTGATAAACTACAGAGCAAACAGGTGGAAAGTGCAAATGTACCCGCCAGGCCCGCCCACAACTTTTAACCCTTTGAGTGCCAGCACCCCTCTGGCGCTCAAAAAGTTAAATTCTAGAGATGTCTTCAACTCATTGAGAAGCATTGATAAATACTTCTATGAACCTTTTACAACATCAATCACAATCTTAATGAATAGTGCAATAAAATAAACGTGATTGCTTGCTTTAATATGAACAAAACAATTAGTGCAGGACTAGTGCACATGGAGGAAAGTTAGGAATATATAATATACGTTTGGTAGAAATAGAAGCAGGAAATCATGCACATCTCCCTTCATGTTTACCAACACATGCACATGCTCTGCCATTTTAAAAGTTTGAAACACATTATTGTAATTAAAATTATATACTTGCTTAGGGTGAAAAACCAAGAATGTGCATTATCTTAGGGGATGTAATTCCTTTGGTGACGGTTCTAAATTAAATACCGAGTACTACACCTAGAGGAGTGCCTCTGTTTCCTAGTGACTAGGGAACCATTGTAGCCCAATAATAATCACTGCAGCTAGGCAGCATGCTTGTTCATATGTCCTTTTAAATAGATGATCTAGCAACATGACTTCAAACATATCTGATGTGACACACATATGAGAAGGAGGTTGGATCTGAGAGGTGAAGAGGCGGCTAGGACATGAAAGCCAGGGGAGAAGGAGGAGGCTAGGATATGAAAGCAAGGGGAGAAGATGGAGGATAGGACATGAAAGCCAGGGGAGAAGAAGGGAGGCTAGAACATGAAAGCCAGGGGAGAAGAAGGAGGCTAGGACATGAAAGCCAATGGAGAAGAAGGCGGCTAGGACATGAAAGCCAGGGAAGAAGAAGGGAGGCTAGGACATGAAAGCCAATGGAGAAGAAGGCTAAGACGTGAAAGCCAGTGGAGAAGAAGGGAGGCTAGGACATGAAAGCCAATGGAGAAGAAGGGAGGCAAGGACATAACAGACAGGTGAGGAGGAGGAGGTTGGATGTCAAAGACAGTTGAGCAATGTGAAGGAAAACCTGGACGAGCTAATTGCAGCAGGAGCACAGGGCACAAATGTCAGCTGGTGAAAATGATGATTTCTCTGTCATCCAATACAGGTTACTGGTAACTCTAGGTAGGCGATCCACCCCTTTAAGTAGGCAGGAACAATTCTAGAAGTGTATGCAGGGGGTGGAGCCTACTTCTCTCCTTGGCTGCAGCTAGCCAACCAGTTCCAGAAAGATTTGTTCCTTGGTGAAGACAACACCAAGCTAGAGAACAGTTCTGCTATAGTTTTATAATCTTTTTTTATTTTTCTGTTAGATATGGAATACCACCATTAGGCGGATTACCATAACTGACAATGCCCTTAGATGTGGCTAGCTCAGTATCCAGGTGCTTTTTTGTGGACCTTAAGCCCTGAGGGGGAAAATCTTGACTCCAATGCTTCCCCAGGAGTTACCCACTGAGGTTACTTCTTACTTCATGGTAAGCTGAAGACGGAAGATCTGCAGGAAAGGTGAGCAAACCCTTTGAGTGCTGCAGGTCCACTTGTCCCACAGTGCCCCTCCGCACAGGGGTGTATTCACTGGAAGCTCCTACTGCATACTCCTGCACTCATTGGGTCTATCTGTATGTCCGTTGGGTGTTTTGGAGCAGGTTTATGTGGTAATTTAACCCTTTAGCTGCTGGTTTGTCACTTTTTAGGGGTTTTCTAACACTTTTCCTACTGGTTTAGTGTATCTTTGGGTATCCTCACATATTCTGTTACTGTTTTGTACATTTTACTGGAACGCTTTTAATTTTGTTAAAATTGAGTACCGCGCCTTTAAGGGGCGCTTTACCGCATAGACGCCATTGTTCCTTTCACTTCTATGGGACTGTACTGTTTGGGACATATCTTTGCAACCGTTTAACCTAACGACTTCAGAGACGACTCATTTTACTTGTCTGCCCTTGCTCTATCATCTGGTTCATGTTTCTAGTGTGTTGGGGGGATCAGGGGGCTTCGGGCACTGTTTGGGTACTTTCCTGGGAAAACTACATTAACCATTAGCGCTTGCTTCGCACACTCGTTTCTGATTGGCTCCCGCCGCGGCAGCCATTTTGCGATCCTTCCAGAGCGAGTATCTTATGCAGGGCTTGGACTCTCCTTATCTCCTCTGCTGATTAACCCTTCATCTGCCAGATAAGTTTATTTTAGCGATTTCTGGGGTAAACCTTTAATCCTACACACTATAATTGGGTGATTTATTGTACAGTAGGTTATTTAACACTATGAGTATGTCTATACCGCTGGAGCTTGGGGTTAAACCTAAGACTAAGGAGGTTGGGATCTCTGTACCCCCATTGCGCATTGCTCTTCCTGTCACTCAGGGCTACCTAGAGAATTCTCAGGTCACTTATGTCCAGCATGTTCTGATGTCCTTGACAGCATCTCAGGGACCTCCAGCCATGCAATAGAGCCAGCTTGGGTTCAAGAGTTCAAGGCTGCGACTAGGGACCTTAGGTCCACATTGCAACTCTTTCCATCCCAATTACGGGGGGCCTTTCAGTCTTGGCAGGCCCCCTCCTCAGTCAAGTATTCCCTCCCCAAACCTCAGGGAGTATCTGCCATGTCAGATTCCTCTGAGGAGGAACTGCTGGTGGATTCGGATGTTGAGGAGTGTTCTGTGTTTGAGTCCTCTCAGTTTTTTGGGGACCCTTTTGAGACTGATCCTGAACCCTCCGCTGAGGGCCTGATCAGGGCAGTCTTAACTACTCTTAACGTTGCCTTAGTTCAGGAGGTTCCTTTAGATCCCTCTGATGTGTTCCAGGAGCCTGCAAAGCCCCTTACTTTCTACCTAATCCCACTCTTGACTGCCTTGTGTCTGAGGAATGGAAATCCCCGGACAATAAACCCTCTGTGTCTAAGAAATTTGCTAAGCTTTATCCCTTTTCCGGAGCTGCGCTTGCTCAGTGGGTTCTCCCCCACCAAAGTGGATGCTCCTGTTTCCAGGCTATCTAAATCTACTGCCTTACCAGTCTTTGATGCCTCTGCTCTGAAGGACTGGACAGACAAGAAACTTGAGGTTTCCCTCAAGTCCATTTTTGCCACTGCTGGTTCCTCTGTGCGCTCAGCATTTTCAGTAGCATGGGTGAACCAGGCCATTGCGGTCGGGACTGAACAGCTCACCCGGGCTGTCCGTCAGGCTGTACCTACTTTAGACAAGTTGCGCCTTCTTTCCAACATTTCTGAGGCACAGCACTATGATTCTGCTGTCTTATTTGATGCCATCTGTGTGGTGGCTAGGGTTTCCACCATGTTTGTGGTTGCCAGACGAGCTCTTTGGCTCAAGATCTGGTCTGCTGACACTGCTTCTAAGAAAGCTTTACTTTCCCTACCCTTTCATGGTACCTCCTTGTTTGGGACGATCTTAAGGATCTGATCAGTGAGGCCAAAGGGGGTAAGAGTACTCTTCTACCCTTGGTTCCCAGGGACAAAATTGCCTCTTAAGCGTAACCTGTATTTTCGTTCCTTTCAGAATGAAACACGTCCGGCAAACCAGATGGTTCCCTCAGCTCCGCGTACCTCCTCCAAGCCCAAACCGCAACGGAAGCCCAAGGTCTCCTCCAAGTTCTCCTCCAAGCCCAAGGCTTCCAATCCTCCTTCGGCATGACTCGCCGAACCCAGGTCTGCATTCTGCTGTGGGTGGTTGCTGCGACACTATCACAGCATTTGGGAAGGCTCAGTGGCGGACCCATGGGTTTTACAGGTGGTGACGGAAGGATACAAGATCCCTTTCATTTCTCTTCCTCCCTTTCGTTTTCGTCCTTCTCACACGCCTCAGGATGCAGAGAAACGCAGTCTGTTCGACAGCGCTGTTCATGCTCTTCTGGACAAGGATGTTCTAGAGCCGGTGCCTATCCAGGACAAGGGTTTGGGTTTTTACTCAAACCTCTTTGTAGTCTCCAAGAAGGACGGTGGTTGTCGTCCCATTTTGGACTTGAATTATCTCAATTCCTTTGTGACCCGGACTCATTATCACCAGGAGTCTCTACGGACAGTGATTGCTGCCATGTCCCCGGGGGAATTCCTTTCTTCTCTGGATCTTCAGGACGCTTACACATTTGACATTCATTCAGAGAACCGACAGTACTTCCGGTTTGCCTGCGACAGGGGACATTTTCAGTTCTCAGCTCTTCCATTTGGTCTGACGACTGCTCCTCAGGTCTTCAACCGTGTCCTGGGTGCCTTGATATCCGTCCTCCACTGGAACGGTATCAGAGTTACTCCATACATGGACGACTTGCTTCTGAAAGCCCCCTCTACGGAACTTCTTCATTAGCAAGTTCAGCACTGCATTCATGCTCTCACCCATCACGGGTGGATCATCAACTTGGACAAGTCAGATCTTGTCCCATCCCAGCGTCTGGTCTTCCTGGGCCTTCTCTTTGACATTCAGAAGAGCATGGTGTTCCTCACGGACGAGGTGGATCACCAGATCGCCCACAAGGTTTCTGCAATTCTGTCTCAGGATCCAGTTCCAGTCCAGAGGCTATCCTCTCTGGTAGAGAAATTCATCTCCACCATAACAGCGGTTCAGTTTGCCATGACGCACACCAGGGAGCTCCAAAGGTTTGTGATCCAGGTGTGCAAGGGTCAACCAGATCTTCTGAAGACGTCCGTTTCTCTTCCACGTAATGTGGAACTGAGCTTGTCATGGTGGCTCGACCTTTCCAACCTGCTGAAGGGCAAGTCCTTCTTGGTACCCTTCTGGACCAAGGTGACTACGGATGCCAGCCTCTCCAGTTGGGGAATGGTCCTGGGTCGCTTGAGCGCTCAGGGCCGGTGGTCTCTGGAGGAGTCCCTCCTTCCGATCAACCTATTGGAGCTTCGGGCGATATTTCATGCCCTTCGACATTGGACATCTCAGTTGGAAGACTGTCCGGTCCAAGTGGAGTCCGACAACGCCACGGCCGTGGCTTACATTAACAAGCAAAGCGGAACAAGAAGTCTTGCTGCTTGGTTAGAGGTCAAGGCTATTTTGTCCTGGGCAGAAGAACACGTTGGGCCATATGTACCAAACTCCAACACAGAGCATACAGAGTATTTGTCTTGCGGCAAGCAATTAGTGTCATTATTTATGCACTTGTGAGTACAGTTTTATCCATATGTACACATACATGTATAATGCCTCCAACACAGACCATCTAGGGGACCTAAAGTGATACCACCTGTGGAGCAGGGATAAAAACTATACAGTGTTTTCTCCTTTTGTCGTTTCCACTTTGACAGTGTATGGCATGTGTCTGGTCACAGATAAAGAGCACACCAAGAGTAGCAGACCTGCCAATTAGGCAACTGTCACATGCAATGAATTGCCATTCCCCTTCTTCTCCCACCTAAAGTAAGAGAACTCAATTGCTGTACCTTTAGTTGTTGGGTACTATAACTTGTGATCCCTAAACAGCCATTGGCTGATTGGAGATGATGCAAGTTGTAGTGCCCAACAGCTTGAGGTCCAGCAATTGACTACCACTGATCTAGAGTGATGAAAGGAGTGACAGCACTTTCAAAGTTTTTAGTGCATGGCCCTTATCACTATGCAAATAAGATGCAGATCTTACTGCCACAGCTGACTTGTTTTTTTTCTAATTTTCTTTTCCCCAAGGCAAAATTCCCAATAGCAGTTTGTGGGAGGAAATTTAAGTCCAACACTGCATGGAGAAAAAAGTATTTATACCACATTAGTAGATTGTACCCAAGGTGTGCTTTAATATTGGCATTTTCTTGTCCACTTCAAAGAGCCTTTATTGGAGCCTAGGGACTGAATTATGCTCATACTGATAAGTAGTAGAATTTACATATTAATATAATGAGCATGAGTTTTAAAGTCATGTACTGTGCATTCAGTCTCCATTCTTATAAAGCCTGAAGAAGAGACCTAGTTGTCGTGAAAGCTTGCATCTTAGAGACACTCATCCAGTAACAGTAATTTTTACTCTACTAGTCTCCTGCATTTTCTGCACATAAATCTGTTCCAGGCCTTTGGTCAACACTGAACTCCCACCACTCTCACTGATTATTATAGACTCATCTCTCCTGGAACTTCCAGCCTTGCACAATACACGGTTTACTTGTTTTGGAAACCACTTTTTTTTTTTTTTTTTTTTTCCCCTTAGGCTGTAAATAATCTTATTTTTACTTTTCTCCAGTGTCCATATAAAATGGCTAATAGACACCCCGGCTGACTGTGTAGTAACATATATCAAAAGTGGAAAATATAGCAATGTATAGCTAATTAAATACATTTTATTGCTTTACATGCACATGTTTGGTATTGTCAGTGAAGTGGTATAACAGAAGCAGGATTATTGGTGTTGCATAGGTTTTGACCATGTTGATTGATACCACTGAGATGCGTTAACCCTTTGAGTGCTAGAGATGGGGGCTTTGCAATGCCTTGAGCACCCCTCTGGCAGTCAAAGGGTTAAAGAGAGATGGCACCTCCTAATAACAACCCCAACTTGCCTTACTTTGGCTGGAAAATTGTAATGGCTTTTATGAATTTTTCTCTTGGTTATTTAGATAGTCCATAAGCAGTTGGAGTATTTGGACAATAGCACACATTTTGTTTTGGATTTGGAATAAAACAGTGACTAAGATGAAAACATGTGCAGACTGTCAGCTATGATTAAAGGGGAATTTACATCCATAAACTGTGAACTATATAGGAATGACTGCCCTTTTTATACATTGGTCCCTCCGTTTTAGAGGATCAAAAGTAATTGGCCAAATAATCCTAAACAAAGTCATATTTAGCATTATGTTGCAAATCCTTTGCATTTGATGACTACCTGAAGTCTGCAACCCTTAGACATCACCAGACACTTGGCCAGGCTTGTACTCCTATGTAAAACACATTCATAATTGGATTCAAGTTGGGTGTGTAGAACATTCCATTTTTTGCCCCTGAGCACTTCCTTGGTTGCTTTAATAGTATTTTTAGTCTCATTGTCCTTCTGCAATGTGAAGTACGTTGCACTGAGTTTGGAGGTTTTGGGTTGGCTATGAGCAGCTAAGATAACAAAGAAAATGTATTGTTCATCAGATTTTAACGCCAGTCATGGTCTACGGGGATTTAGTTTATGCTCCCATTCTGCAAACCCATCTTGGTAAACTTGACACTCTGTATAATTCATTATACTGCTGTATCCTCCAACTTAACACTAACCATCACTGTGATATGTTTAAAGGGATAGTAATTTTTCACAAAAACAGCAGCTCCAATTAATCTTCATAGTGTTTTGAGCCATAGAGAGTGTTATTTCAATACTGTCAAAGTTGTAGTTCAAGAGTAATTGAATGATAAAGATTCCCCCTCCCGCCCCTTTTACCTAGTATAAGCCATCTCTTCTCAGATAGGAATGCAGTCCATAGACCAGACAGATAACAGCAGGGGACAATTTTCTTCCTATGAGAACAATGAAAGCCCTGCCCTCCTTGACAAGTTTTTCAGGTTTTTCCCTTATCTTAATTGAAGATTGTCCCTCTCTGCAATCTACCTGGGCACCTCCCTTCTGCTCTTGCTAAGCAGTGTTACATCAGTAAAAGGGGCGGGAGGGGGGAAACTTTATCATTCAATTACTCTTGAACTACAACTCTGACAGAATTGAACTAACACTCTCCAAGGTCCAAATACTATGATGATTAATTAGAGCTGATTTTATTATGAAACATTACTATCCCTTTAAAGCACTAAATTGGCTAACACTTTAGTCTAGATCGGTGATTCTCAACTCCTGTCCTCAGGGCCCACTAACAGGCCAGGACTTAGGGATTTCTCTGCTAGAGCACAGGTGTGGTGGTCAGAGGCTCATTCACATTGATTAACTCACCTGTGCTCTAACAAGGAAATCATCAAATCCTGGCCTGTTAGTGGGTCCTGAGGACAGGAGTTGAGAACCACTGGTCTAGATGTACCCTTCACCTTTCCAGCTTCATATACAACCATTTCCCTGGAAAGTTACCAGATTACCTGAACAGTATGCTCACTCTAGCTCTTCATAATAACTATAACAACCACTGTAAGCTCACCGACTGTACCACACTACAAGAAAGAAGCCAGTTGATCTGCCTTCACTTTCAGAGCTCCAAAAGCCTGGAATAACCTGCCTGAATAAAATCGGATCTTCTCCAGTCTAAAATCCTTAAAAATAACTGCTTCTTTATATCTGAAAACGTTATGTAAACTGTATATAAATGTTTAGTGTGTATGTATGTATGTATGTATGTATGTATATATGTGTGTGTGTGTGTGTGTGTGTGTGTGTGTGTGTGTGTGTGTGTGTGTGTGTATATATTATATATATATATATATATATATATATATATATATATATATACACACACTGTTTCACTATTTGTGTAACTATGTAATTCTTTCCTGTAAACTCTCCAGGACATACTTGAAAACAAGATAAATCTCCATGTATTCTTCCTTGTAAAACATTTTATAAATAAATAAGATGCATCTGTACATTTCAGAATTTATCATTCTGCTGCTGGCAGCAGTCACATCATCAGTAAAGACAATTGAGCTAGTTCCCATGGCAGTCATACATGCCAGAACATAAAACTACCTCCACCATGTTTTACAGATGAGGGTGTATTCTTTGGATCATGTGCATTTCCTTTTTCTTCACTCTTTTCTCTTGTCTCTCTGGTACAGGTTCATAAGACATTGTTCCAGAACTCTACACATTTTTGTTTGCAGTTCTGTAGCAAACTGCAACCTGGTCTTTTGGTTCTTGAGGCTTACCAGTGATTTCCATCACGTGGTAAATCTGATGTGATTATGCTGGTATAATCTTCTTCTTTCTTCTGTGTCCCCTTTCCACAGCATTAACCTATGGGTATTGTCTCTGCCTCTCAGCTGTGTAGGACCAATCGATTAATAGTTAAAAGGAGGTCTAGCTCCAGTTTTGGTTAGTCTTTTGGTCCTACGTAGCTGTGAGGACGGAGTGGTGAGTCACAGGCCGCTCACCTGAGAAGTTGGAACCATGCTACCGATCACCTTCATGGCCGCCGTAATGCCGCCTGACCTGGAGGATTTCCCGAAGCCCTTGATCTTCGCTGTATGCGCCGACAAGGGGCGGGCTACTTCTCTTCCTTCCCTCTTCATCCCGCATCAGCAGAGGGCCAGAGGGAGGTGGGACAAGCCTCTCCCAGCATCATCTCCAGGAAGAGCGTGCGTCCCAGCGTGGAATGCACGTGAAGATTAAGAGCCTGCACAATGGAGGATAGGGGAGAACTGGTCCCGAAGCCTAATAAATAAGTAAGTAAGTTAACTTATTTCTGCCTAAATTAATGTCATAGTTTGGTACTATGTTTGTGATAAGTTTTGGTTATGCCAGATACTTGTCCATGCGTTTCAGTGTTGAAACGCATGGATCCTATATAAGCCGGAAGTTAGGCCCAGTCCTGATTCAGGATAGGAAGGCTAGAAGGCTATTTTATTTTTTTAAACATAAATTATTAAATTGTATGTTTTAATTTATTCTGTCTGCTCCAGTAAAGCAGACTCCTTTTAAAGATAAGCCTGTTTCCGAGATGGAGGATAAGAGCCAAAAACTAAAATCCTGTTCAGGTTGTGATGAAAAAATTCCTGTTTCTGATTCTGCTATGTTGTGCCCTGATTGTTTAAAAAAGGTTGCCAGCCCTTAAAAGCCTACCCAGTTCCAGGACTTTTTAGCCTGGATGAAATTGTCCATGTAGGACACTTTTATGGCTATGCAAGTAGGAGCAAATCCAAAAAAGAGACAGAGGACAGATGACCCAGATGAGGGGACTTCACTAAGGTTTAATGAAGCAGAAGATGCAGTGCGTTTCCAAGATATAATATCTGAATATTTGTCGCAAGAGGATGGAGAGATAACTGAGGATGAAGAAACATTTAATATAGATAAAATGGATTATCTATTAAAAGCAATGCGTAAATCTTTAGGTTTAACAGACACCCCTAACAGTTGGATGTGCTAGATGCTGCATTTCTAGGCAGCAAGAAAGAAGTTCCTGTGTTTCCTATTCACCATTCAGTGTCGGATATCATCAAATCTGAATGGAAGAAAGGCGATAAGAGGGTAGCTATGTCAAGAACATTTTCTAAGATGTATCCCTTTAAAGATGGCGAAGTACAGGATTGGGTGAATCTGCCCAAAATAGATGCAGCTGTAGCTTAACTGGCTAAGTGTACCACCATCCCTATGGTAGACGGATCCTCTTTAAGAGATAGCATGGAGAGGAAAATGGAAGGGGCCTTGAAGAAACAATTTACTATTCTGGGTCAAAATCTTAAAGCAGCCACTGCTATGGCTTATATATCCAGAACTATCAGAATCTGGTTAATCGAGTTAGAGGAAAAGATAGTCGTCAATATCCAGACATAATTTTTTAAAGGAAGTTTCAGTCATTAACGAGGCAGTAAAGTTTACCTGTGATGCATCATTAGATGTAATTAAACTGACATCCTGGTCTTCCACCCTTTCCATTACCTCTAGAAGAACCTTGTGGCTGAGTCTTGGGGAGCAAATCCTTCATCCAAAAACAAGTTAGTCATTTTGCCCTTTGAAGGGTCCCTGTTATTCGGTCATCATTTGGAAGAAGTCCTAAAGAATATGACAGGAGGAAAGAGTTTTTTTCTCCCACAAGAGAGAAGAAACCCTTCCAGCAATTCCATACAAACACCAGCATATAGAGGAAGAAGACAAAATTACAGAGAGGCTAAGAAATATCAGCCCAATAGACCTTTTGAGCAGAGGAGGTCATCCTTTCTGCCTAACCAGAGAGGAACTTTCAAGAAGGAATATTCAATGAGAGGACACTTCAGGAGAGAGTATCTTTGAAGATCGGCGGGCCTTGTCTTTGATGTCGGAGGTCATCTGCGTATGTTCCTACCAGTCTGGCGGGATTCAGTAGAGGACAACTGGGTGGTAAAATTTTTGGAGACAGGGTACCCACTGATATTCAGCAAGCTTCTCCACAAGAACCTCTTCAGAACTTCGGCAATACCAAGGGACCCTCAGAAGGCAGAGGGCTTGATGAGCATAATTCAGACATTAAGGACTTGAAAAATCTAAATGTTTTTCTTCAATACAGAGCTTCAAGATAGAGACCGTGTAATCTCTGATAAGGGTGATTCCCACGAATGCCTAACAGTGGACTTGATGGACGCATATCATCATATTCCGATAGAGGCAGATCATCGCAAGTTTCTCAGGTTTGCAACAAAAGACCATTTTCCGTTCACAACACTAACGTTCGGCCTGTCAGTTGCACCAATGGTATTCACAAAGATCCTGGCAGCAGGTTTGGAGTACTTGAGGAAGAAGGGGATTAGCACAATTCCTTATCTAAATGACTTGCTAATCATATCAGCTCGAATACAGCAAACAGAAAGTCACACTACATACACCATAGACCATTTAGAGAGTCTAAGCTGGATTATAAATTTTCAAAAAAATGAGATAATCCCCTCTCAAAGAGTGGTGTTTCTGGGAATCGACATAGACACTCTCAAAGGGAAGGCATCTTTATCAAGCGACAGACAAAGAAGGATTCTCCAGAACATTGGCAAGTTCAATTCTCTGAGGAGGCATTCAGCTCAGGATTTCATGTAGTTAAGACTCTGCTGTCCAAGTCTTGCCATGGGCAAGATGAGGAGCATCCAGATTCATTTTTTTAAGCAAATGGAACAAGAATTACAAAGACGCATCAGAGAGGATTGTACTACCACCCAAGATAAAAAAAAGGAATTATTTTGGTGGAAGAAAATAACGAATCTGTCAAAGGGAATTTCACTAAAACCAATTCAGTGGGAGGACCTGACAAAGGATGCCAGCCAGCAGGCTTGGGGAGAGCTGTATGGAGCAATCAAACAGCCCAAGGCAGATGGTCAGCAAAAGAGTGGGTCCTACATATAAACATGTTGGAACTCTGAGCAGTAAGGAGAGGTCTGATCAGATTCAAGAACGAACTACTGGGAAAACCGGTCAGAATTTATTCAGACAACATAACGATGGTACTATACCTTAAAAAAAAAACAAAAAAAAAACACGGCGGTACCAGAAGCAAAAGATTGTTCCTGGAAGCAGAGAAGATACTACAATGGGGGGATGGGGGGGAGAGGAATCTATGGACTATCACAGCGGTCCATGTGCCAGGGGTCCAGAACATCCAAGCAGACTTTGAGTTGAATCAGGCTAGCCTAGGGAGAATGGGCACTCAATCCAGAAGTCTTCCTTATGATAACACAGAAGTGGGGGAACTCCAGAAATAGACCTCATGGCATTAAGGGACAACACCCAGTGCAGAAAGTTCTTCTCCCGATGGAAGGATCAGAAAGCAGTGGGACAGGATGTTCTGTGCTTTCTATGGGACCAACAGTTACCTATGTTTTTCCTCCAATTCCATTAATAGCAGAAGTTCTCAGGAAAATAAGAAGACAATTCAAGCGTCATAATGATAGCTCCGGCATGGCCAAGAAGAGTGTAGTATGCGGATCTGGTAAACCTGTCAATAGACGATCCATTGTCATTACCAAATCGTCAGGATCTATTGATACAGGGGCCCATAGTTCATCGGAATCCACATTTCTTCAAATTGAAGGCATGGAGGCTGAAAGGGAATCACTGTCTCTTAAAGGACTTTCAGGACCAGTGATAGATACAATAATAGCAGGAAAAAAAACCATCTACCACAAGGATTTATTAAAAGTTCTGGATGATTTTCAGCAATTGGTGCCGAGATAACAAGATTTGCAGATCTGCAGTTACCACACCAAGAATATTGCAGTTCCTGCAGAAGGGTTATGACAAGGGACTTAGACCTGGATCTCTGAAAGTCCAACTTTCTGCTATTTCAGCTATCTTAGCAACTCACTTTGTGGAGGATGACTTAATCAAACGATCCATGAAATCTATTGTTAAAACAAGACCTTGAATTAGAGATCATTCCCCCATGGGACCTAAACATTGTCCTGAATCAATTGGCTACATCGTCTAAGTTTGAGCCAATTCAAGACATATCCCTAAAGCCTTTAACTCTAAAAACTGTTTTTCTAACAGCTATCACTTCGGCTAGAAGGGTGAATGAGATTCAGGCCTTATCTATTATCTCCCCATACATGGTGATACATCAAGATAAGATTGTCCTAAGACATCTAAAGCATCCAGATAGATTTCAGAGTGTATCAGGATAGCTTATGCAGAATCAGGAACAGTAGCTCCTAAAATTGTTAAGGCTCACTCCACTAGAGCTATTGTTACTTCTTGGGCAGCTAAAGCTGAAGCCTCGGTAGAAGATACTTGCAAGGCTGCAACTTGGTCGTCTATTTCGACTTTTATAAAACATTAAAGGTTAGATGTTCAAGCATCAGCTCAAGCAAAGTTTGGAAGACCTTGAAGCAGTCATTCCTACATGAAGGGTGAGATACTATGCCATCTTGGTTATTCTATTCTTATGATGACCCTCCCTAAGGGACACGGCTTTGGTACGTCCCATAGGTTAATGCCTTGGACAGGGGAAACAGAAGAAACTGTAAAATTTACTTACTGATATTTTCTTTTCTTCTGTGTCCCTTCCACGGCATACTCGACCCTTTAATTATATTCTGGTTATATTTTTCAGCTTGTATAAAAGTTGACTAACCGAAACTGGCGCTAGACCTCCTTTTAACTATTAATCGAATGATCCTACATAGCTGAGAGGCAGAGACGATACCCATAGGTTAATGCAGTGGAAGGGACACAGAAGAAAAGAAAATATCGGTAAGTAAATTTTAGCATTTTATGGTAGTCTTTGACACTTCTGTGCCTACATCCTGGAGACATTCTTTGGTCATCCACGGTCTACCCTATTGTTTGCTATTGCTAATCTCTCCTGTGCTTTCTTGCTTCTAAGCAATGTACCACATAGCTGATTTTGATACACCTATTGTTTTGGCTATGTGACTGATCAAATTATTCTGATTTTTAAGCCTCATAATGGCCTGCTTTATTGGAATTGACACTTATTTGCACCTTATGTTGAGAGACAACAACAGACTTAGGGCTCGATCTAAATGTTGGAGACGGCTGTCTTTTTTTTTGCCAATGGCATTTTTTCAAGCACAGTAAGCTATGCAAATGTCCGTGCTGTGAAAAAACACCGTAAAAAAAAAAGCCAGACGTTAGTAGAATGAACCCTATGAGTGCCAGTGGGGTATAATTACCCCACCGACATTCATAGGATTAACCCGATCTAAGTAAAAAAAAAAAAAAAAAAAAAAAAAATCACATTAAAAGTAACACCATTAATCCTGATGTCCAACGGAGTCCTCAGCTTCCTGGTCAACCTCTGTCCTTCTTTCTTCTCTTTTATCTTCTGTCGCCTTGCTGTAAAAAAACAAAAAACAAGTATAAGCCGAAAGTATAAATATGCGGCACACGAATACGTACTTTAACCCATTGAGTGGCAGAGGGTTACGCAACACATTGCAAAGCAATGCGTTGCGTACCTCTGTGGGGCTCAAAGGGTTAAAGTATGCAGTAGTATGGAGGCTTGGTAAAATATAAATGTCCCATGCATAGTAAAGTTTTCAAAGTTATGCCAACAAAATCGTATTCCCATAAGTAAACATCACAAAAATATACTTAGCATTAATATCTTTAATAGCTGTCTCTGCCGCTGTGTGTGGCTGCTGAGGTGGCAGCGGAGACAGAACCCTGCGCCACCCCCCCCCCCCCCCCATCTCATGTTCAAGGGCCAATGCCTGCTCCGCTCTGAAGGAAATGAAAGTGAGACTGTCCTTATATATGGGCAGTCTTACTTCCAGTTTTCTCACAGCCATTGGCTGGGATATGCTTACACACCTCCCAGCTAATCACTTTTGAGCTGCTGTGCTTTCAAATGATTGGCTGGGAGGTGCGTAAGCATATATAAGAACAGTCTCACGGAGTGGGCATCGACCCGTGAACGAGGGGGGGTGGCGGCACATGTTTCTGTCTCCGCCGCCTCAGTGGCCGCACACAGTGGCAGAGACATCTATTCAAAATATTAATGCTAAGTATATTTTTGTAATGTTTACTTATGGGAATACAATTTTGTTAGTAAAGTTTTTGAAGCTATGCCATCAATGGGGCATTTATATTTTACCAGCCCGTCACACTGCTGCTTACTTTAACCCTTTGTACCCCAGAGAGGTAGCAAACGCATTGCTTTGCAATGAGTTGCATACCTCTCTGGCACTCGAGGGGTTAAACTATGTATTATGTGTACCGGATATTTATGCTTTTGGCTTGTACTTGTTTTGTTTTTGTTTTTTTTACAGCAAGAAGACCGAAGATAGAAGACAAGAAAAAATGGAGAAAGGAGACAGATAGTGCATGACAGGTAGGTGTAACACAGATTAGGTAACGATAGGTGCTTGACAGTATGTCAGGCACCGATCGTTTGTTTTTTTTAGGTTTTTTTTAGGTTTTTTTTTTTTTTCCCCTTTGAATTTCCTAAAACTGCCATTACTTAGCAGCATTTTGGGAACTTAACACACAAAACGGACGTTTGGCCACAGTACCAGTTTTTTGGCTTAATGTAGGACATTTGAATAGGACCAAGACATTTTATTTTGTCGGTCGGTATCCATTTTGCCCTATTGGCATTTTTAACTCCAACATTTGGATCGAGCCCTCAAAGTGCAGCTTTTACACCTAAAGTATCCTCTGGACTGTTTGTTATCTACGTGTCCAGTTACTTTTGGTTTCCTAAAATGTAGGGACTATGTATAAAAAGTGCTCTAATTCCTCCATGGTTTACGGTCTATGAATGTAAATACCCTCAAACTAAAGCTGTCAGTCTGCACTTTATGCTCATAGTAATTGTTTAATTTTAAGATCCCAATGTGCTGGAGTATAGAGCCAAAACTACAAAATTTGTCACTATCCAAATACTTAGACTGCGTTTTAACATCTACAATCAGTCCTGTACGTTTCATGTAGATAGACAAGACTGTTGCCAGCAGGACCTCAAACACTACTCACTGCAAAGGATAATCTTAACCCTTATAGACCAGAAGGTGTGCAACTCATCACTACATAATATGTGTGCACCTCCCAGGTCCTGGCTTAAAGGTTTAAGTAGACTCCTGCACTTTGTTGCATTTTGGCCAAAAATGGCAGCAACTAGCATGTTTGCTGACATGGCATCCAAGACTGATTTGAAGGTGTTCTATCTTGAACAAAGGCACAAGGGCAAAATTCATAGGAACCACTGGAATTTTCCGGCCACAGTAAGGGAAGTGGATGATTATTAATAGGTGTTCTCCATTAAATATCAGTGGTATTAATCAATATGGTCAAATGTACAAAACAGATAGACCTGTTTCTATTTTCATCTCTTTACCAATAATACTAAACACATTTACATAAAGTAATCAAATGTACAAAACATGTAGTGTCTGTGGAGGCTGCTTTAGAATTAAGGACTGGCACTAGGAAGAAATGGAAATGTATGTCTCATAGCTTCAAATGCTGTCATAATCACCAGTACCTTTTGCAGATATCAGTCATCCGCAGCTCTTGATGATGTCATGACTTCACTGATCTTTCCAGGAGATCCATGTCTGGAACCCATATTAGGGATTCTTTTGAGTAGTTCCTCGTTCCATAATAGGGACATTAATACCTCCCACTACTAAACCTCCAGTTACCTTAATCTGGGCAGAAAATTCTAAACCTAATTGATTTATGGAGGCCATTAAGTTTTCTGTCCTTGTTAAGGTAAGTGTGGGGTTATAATTTGTAGGTGTTGGTGTTCTGTTAACAAAGAAAACACAAGATGCGTAGATTCTGGTTTTAAACCTACAAGTGTCAGAGAAGTGTCCATCACATTGCAAAACAATGTGTTATACATCATTCTGGAACTCATAGGGTTAAATCCTTTTTATAATGTTTGTACTCATTAAAATGACTGAATTGTGTTTTCCTTTCCAAGTAAATTGCCATGAGTGTAACAACAGTCTTTTATTTTTTTATTTCTCTTTCCCATCTAAGAGTAAAAACAGCTTGATCTTATTTCTTCCATTCTGTATTTCAGTGCCTTTTGTTAGCATATTTGGGCCTTATTTTTGGACGTGCAAGATTTAAAATGAGCACATTGGAACATTTATAGTGAATGGCAAACACACACAGAAAAAAGGAGTCTTCCCAAGTCCCATACACAAAGGAATTGCCATGTTCAAACTGCTTTCTTCTACAGATCGCGTTATATCATGCACACAATCCCATGAGAACGTCCCTCTGCAGGGCTGAGATCTTGGAATGAGCTTGGTGGGAGAAAGTCTGCTCAGCCTGTCTTGGACTGCTTTCCTTTGTTTGTCAGAGGAATAATGCACTCAGGCTTTGCTTTGCAGACACCACTGTCTAACCTGAAAGTTTGTGTTGGCTGGGGCTTGTTGTTCCAAGGAGTACGGTCTGACGCTTCAACTTTTCAGCACAATCTTTATATTGTGTCTTTTCAGTGGTGGACTCAATGTGGTCTTTCTTTTACAGCTGTCAGTTTCTTTAAAGGCATAGTAAGACAGTCAGTCCAAAATCTAGAAATGACTTGTCACCAGGGCTAGAACTGCTGTTAATGACTGCCTAGGATGTCTCATTTTGAGGGGCATCTCAGCAGGGCTGGACACTCCTACTTTTCAGAGTTCTGGGCATGCCTCTGTAGCAGACACAAGTTCCTGGTTTATGGGGGATGATTTATTTACCGGATGCCAAATTTAGTGTATCCGTATGTGATACCCTTTTTAATTCAACTCATATTCAGTTTTCAAGATAAGCTTTCAAGAGTAACAACTTCCCTTTATCAAGTCAAAAGCAATATTAATCTGCTTTAAATTGCTAAAGGGAGGTAGTTACCATACCTCCCAACATTTCAAATTACCAAAGCGGTACAATTGTGTTTTAGGGGGTGTGGCTGGTAGGCGGGGCATTAACGAGAATTTTTAGGCTGTTTCATGACCTATTGACATCTCCTTGTGTTACCTAATAAATGACTTCTAACAAGATCTAAGTATTTTATTTAAGCACACAAATTTATAAACACATATACTGAAGTTTAAAGAAACAATAATGTGAGTTTTATTGCTGTGGAGCAATGTGATACAATTATATACATACCATACAATCTGATTTCCTAAAAAGAGGGACATTAGGGTGGGAAAGAGTGGCTGTCCCTCCTAAAGAGGGACACTTGGGAGGTATGCGTTACTCTCAAAAGCTTGCTCTGAATTTTGGTACATTAAAAAGGTACCAATTAATATCTGTCTCCACTACAGTCAAGTATCACGCTATCTGGCCTGCCAAATACCGTTCCAGTGGATGATATCTGCTCCCTGATTGGCTGCAGGTAATCTGGGTATAGAGGCAAAGTGCCATAGAGCATTTTTACGGTTTTCCTTTCCCACACTGCTGTAGTGGCTCTTGATTGCAGATTAAGCTGTATGTTTTGTCAAGACTATGTATATACAGGGGTGCAGTTATGCTGGGGCCCAGCATCCAAAGGGGGGACCCCATCTGCCCCAGGGTCCAGTAGGTTCTAGATATACCTCTGTGAAAGTCTTTTGTATTAGTGAACCCAAAATATGTTTTCTTCGGGGCCCTCCAATTGTTACTTATACCACCAGTTATATAGTTACTGTTGTTGGCAGTATGTGGTGTCAAAGTGAATGAGGGAATATGGGGAGACACCGGGACTCCATATGCACCCTTTCTACAAAAAAGTTTCAGATTTTGTTTATATTCATTAAATGTTTTAATAGATCAGTCTCGTTTTAAACATGCATAAACATTCTTTAGTGAATGTGGATTTCATCTGCTAAAAATGTCTTGTATCAGAATTGTATCACCCTGAGTTAGCAAGAAGGTTGCACATTTCTGCAGCATTTTGTTTCTGGAAGGTGTGGGAAGGAATAAAGAGTTTGTGAAAGTAGTTTTTTGAGATGGGTTAATTTGGTCCGTTATTTCATATATTTTTAATATATATTTTATAGTAGCTCCTTACATCTGTCATTGATTAAAAGTAGCTTCTGTTAACCATTTAGAGTGTCAGATAGGTACCCAACCCATTGCTTTACAAAGGGATGGGTACCCCTCTGGCACTCAAAGGGTTAAAGCAGAAATTTCAGCTTTGTAATATAGCCCCCAGTACATCAGTTATTGATTACTTCAATAACGTAGATTTATTCACCAAAATTACTTTGCCTATTGCTATATTATGAATGTACTGGGGGGCATATTATAAAGCTGAAAGTTTGCTTCAAGGAAAAGCTTGAGATATATATGTGATTCCCCCCCACACACAAACACACACCTTACACAGACTAGTTAGTGCCGTCTAAAGGGCCTCTCAGACTTTAAGCCCCTCCCCCCTCTGCCATTTTTATTGGGCCTCCCGGGGGTGGGAGGCGAGCCTCATGGTCTGCTCACCCTTTCTCTAACCCATTGGCGGGCAAGAGTACAAGTAATGTTCTGGCCAGGCAGATCTCTTAGGAGATAGTAAAGGGATACATATATACAGATGTATATAAATACACCATATATAAATACTCCATATATTTAGTAGCCAACAAAAGAACCTAGGAATCCTGTCTCCCAGACTTCTGGGATTTTTCCATCCCTGCTCTACCATCACATGTTCTAATATGGGCCGTATTCAGCAAGATAAAGTAAAAAACACAACTGCACGGAAAAGTGGGGCTTTTAAACTCTTGAATGCAAAAGTGGTCACCAATGAATTTCAGATCAATACACTGGTCACATTCCCTAGGATTCAAAGGGTTAAAAATCCCAATTTAACCCGTTTATTACCAGAGAGGTATTCAACGCTTTGCAATGCATTAGATACCTCTCTGGCACTCATAGGGTTAAATCATTCAGAATTTTAACTTCCTGAATGCTGTGCTTTGTATCCTTGAAGTGAAAAAAATGTGTCTTTTGTGCTACATGCTGGAATGGGTCAAGAAATGTGGGGGTTTATCTTAGTTTGTAGTGCTGGGACATTCTGTTGAACAAAGCAGTGTCCTATGCCCTGTGCTAAGTAAATGGCGATGGAACTGCTCTGTTTTGCTATACTTGCGCTGCAAGTAGGTTCTTAGACATGTCTCTCACTAAAATGGTGGTAAAAGACTTTTTATAGAGATACTAGTTGAAGAGCCCATTACACGGGCCACAGTGCCACTGGCAGCCTGTCGCGGTGCAGTCATGCTGAGTAGACACTGCCCGCACAGCGACTGATACAGAGCGCGATGCTCCTTTGGAGCGCCCCGCTCTGTATCAGCTGCAGCGCGGCCAGTCTGTACTGCACATGATTGTGGTGTTACACGCGTTTTAGCTAATTATTATATAGGATTATAGAAAAGCAGTAATCCGTGATGGATTAAAGGGACAGTAATGTCCCATGAAAACTTGTTATAGTTTTGTAGAGGGAGAAAAAATAAGCTTAATGGCGCAAACCCTATCTCTCAAACCGCTATGGTTTGAGAGATATAAGCATTGAAAGTTCCCCCGTCCATCCCCTTCTCCTGACGTCCGTGTCTAGCTGACAGCAGGAGATCCCGGTCTGGGGATCAGCCTGCGACTCTGCAGCAGAGCCGAAATCACGTTATTGCAAAAGAATTCCTTCATTGGAAAGGTCTACAAAGTGTGCCTGGTTTGCAAGCACACTTTGTAGACTTATCCAGTGAAGTAAGTCTTTTGCAGTAACGCAATTTCGGCTCTGCTGCAGAGCCTCCTCATGTCGGCCGACACAGATCTCCTGCTTTCAGCTTTACAGCTGACATCAGGAGAAGGGGAGGGGGGAAATGTCAATGTTTATATCTCTCAAACCATAACGGTTTGAAAGATAGGGTTTGCGCAATTAAGCTTATTTTTTAGTCCTCTACAAAACTATAACAAGTTTTTATGGGACATTTCTAACACTTTAATGGTGCCTAGGGCTGTGGCCTACTTCACTAGTCTTTGGCCCTATGCAGAAGACAACAGAAGAGCAATTCTGAAGCAAAACAGCTGCATCATAGATGACTGATAAAAACCCAACTGATGGAAGTGGAACTTTTGGCATCTGGAATGCTGTAGAGGTCTCGTGATGCATTGGAGGCGACTCCTAGCATTCAGTGGGTTAAAAGCCCTAATTTAATAATTGGGAATTTTTTGAGCTTTGTATTAGTTCCTTGAGTTGCAGTTTGTTTGCCCCAGCTGTAGCCCTGGGCCTTCCATTCAACCCTGGTTCCTCAGCTGCTACATTATCCACCCATACTTTGACATTTTGATTCTAGAGACCGCTCCAACTTTTAAAGGGTTAATCCAGTGCTGCTAGCAATGGAAATTGCAGTGGGATATTTAATTCTAATAAAAGGGTTAATAATGTTTCTTTAGAACAGCAGCTAAGATTGTTTGTTAGAGTTAATACTGCTGATCTCTGATGTTGCCACTGTTCATAATGTTCTAGTTCCTCTGAAATTATATTATGAACTTTACCCCTCCCGCCCCTTTTCCCTAGAGTAAGCCACCTTCCCTCAGATCTGAAAACCAGTCATTGTACCGGACAGATCACAACGAGGGACAATCTTCACTCTCTCACTATGTGGAAAACTCTGCTTTCCTTGAGGAAGGCGGGCAGGTTTTTCCTGATGCTGACTGAAGATTGTCCCTCATCTCGATCCGCTTTCAAATCTGAGCCAGAGAAGACTGACTTTGGGAAAAGGGTCGGGAAGGATAAAATTCATAAAATAATTTCAACGTAATTAGATTGTTATGAACAGTGGTAACATTGGATATCCGTAGCATTACTGATCAAGAACAATCTTAGCTGCTGTTATGAAATATTTCTAACCCAGTAAACTGCTATATTTTGCTTCCATTTTAGAATCCAGTGGGAATTTCTCACAGGGAATTGAATTTATTTACAACATTTTATCATAATTTTAAAAATTGGAAATTCCAGCTCTGCTCCCTGCCTTGTTGATAGATGTTGAAGTTAAATGACTTAACATTTAACCCTTTGAGTGCTAGAGGGGTATGTAATACATTGCAAAAGCAATGCGTTGCATACTCCTATGGTATTGAAAGGTTTATAACATTAAATTATACTAATGTCAATCAAGCTAAAATGTCAGTTCTTGCTTTTCTTATTTTTAGAAAAAAAAAAAGAAAAAGAATATGATCAGAAACCCTTCAAGACCTAAGCCATTTGCACTACTAGATAAGAAAGCTGGTCATTCTCACCCAAAATGGCTCCCAGCCCCAGTCTTGTTAGCGTAGCCATTACAAATCTGGGACACTGTGAGGGGATAATGCTCTATTCATAACCCCCTACAATATGTGTATTTTTTTTGTTTGCCTGAGACCTTTGCAAAAATATTTCAGGAATGTTTGGGGTCTCTGGAGGTCGGCTCAGGTAATAATTTTTTTCCATGATTTTTTATGTTTTGTGAGTACTACATAGGCAGGGGGTGCAAGAGCTGTCTGCATTTTTGTAGCGTTACCTACACTCCCTACACAGAAATGTAACCTGAGATTTTAAATGTCTAGATCAGATATTAGTCTGATTTTGTTAAATCTTAAAGAACCCAAGTAGTGTGCAAGGCATTGCAAAGCAAAACTGAGCATAATATAGAGTACATGTTTTTAATTTAATACAAACTGGGAATACTGTGAGAACCTAGAATTTGTCTGCTTTAATCCATTATGATGGCGATGCTTCACAATACCTGGGAGAAACCTTTAACATTCAAGGGGTCATTTATTTTTATTTTTTTTTGTAGTGCTATTTATTGTTGTACACAGCCTTAACCCTTTGAGTGCCAGAGGGATACACAACACATTGCTTTGCAATGTGTTGCATGCCCCTTTGGCACTCAAAGGGTTAAAGAGTAAAGTTTAGTTTGCTTCTCATTTTGCTGCCCCTTCTGTATCAGTGATACTATTTGTTAGTTTCCTATTTTGCTATTGATTTGCTCCAGAATCAACTTCAATTATTCTGCGTAGGTATCCTTTTGAAACGTCGTCCACTATTGGGCGATGTTCATAACATCGCATTAAACATGGCGCCGGCATGAAAAGGGCGAGATTCTCATGTTGCCGGCTTAAGTGTCGTAGGTACTCTGCTCCGTTTACACAGACAATTTGATTAGATATTTGAATGCTACAGGCATGGGCAAAGGTTTAATATGTAAACAGATATTCTCAGAGGGAAAAATACCAAAGAGCTTCAATTTAAAAAAAAAAAAAAAAAAAAAAAAAAAAAAAAAAAAAATATATATATATATATATATAAAATTGCTGTTATGGAAACCAGAGTAATATGTTTATGTGTAATTCCATATTCCAAATAATGCATTTACAGTGTTGTAATAGCTTATAAATATAGGCACAGGTGCCTTGTCTATGATATGTATAAACCAGATCACTGGTGCATTAGTTGCTATAGTGCAATGGGTGGGCGACTTGAGATCCTTCAGCTGGACTACAATTCCTATCATTCACAGGCAGCCACTGAGGTCCTACAACAGTGGGTAAGCCTGTGGTTGTCCACCCATGCTGTACACAAACTGCCTCAAGATGTCCTCTGAAAGCCGCAGGGAAGATATCATACTAGTCAGAACCACCCTGATGAATACTAACCAGCTTTCCTGTTTGTTTTTTTTAGTTAAGTAATACAAATAAAATGATAAACGAGTACCCACATGCACACAATTGGATAGCTTCCTCCTCATGTAGACTAAGATCCATGTGACAATTACAGGCGAGGCGAATTAAAATGTTTAAATGTGACGCTTAAGCCTGCGACATGAGAATCTCGCCCTTTGATAAGGGCGAGATTCTCATGTCACCCTTTTCAAGCCTGTGAAATGTTTAATGCTCTTTTGTGAACATTGCCTAATACAGGACGACGTTCTCAAAGTGAACCTTCTGAGTACAAAGAGCTATTTGTGGATCAGTCAATCTATGGATTCTCTTGCAGATGATTCCATTTAATGACACATTTCAGATGTTTATGTTCTTTACCTTAAACAATATTTGCACAGTCATACCATTACAAGATTTGATGACAGTACTTATCATGTGATAGCTTTCAGATAATTGAATTTATAATTCACTGTGATCTTTCACACATGAAAGGATTGTTTGAGTGTTTTTCTGGGAAGGTTTTGGGAGGGAGGTGTTGGTGTATGTGTATATTGTTTTTGGGGGGTGATGTTGAGTACTCTTATGAACTTATTAATTTTTTAATATTTTTATTAGATTTTGATAGTTACTATTTGTTTCATTCTTTATTGTACTAGTTTGATCAGCTCTTAGATTTCCTTCTTTTATAGCTGTTGAGTGTGAGTTATCTGTAAGTATATTCTAGTATCTTTAGGGCAAGGTGTAGATATACAAAGAAAGATTGTGACAAGCATTCAGACTAAATAAAGTGTTTTGTTTTAAGGCATGGTGGCATTTCGGAGGTGCTACAAGTCACATTTTTCGCTCCTCTGTGCCATTGCAGAGAGGAAATGTCCATTATTAGACTGGTCCCACTCACAGGCAGTACAGCTCTGAAATGTCAAGCAAATACTTTCTGCACGTGAGAATCCACACACCCATAGATATATATTTCGGGCTATGTTGGCCTTGTTGGTGCAGTGTAGGTGTAAATATGTTTGTCTGACTGTGTGTGTTGGTTGGTATGCTTGTGTGAGGGGTAAGGTGTTGTCTATAAGTTGGTAATAGTGTTGGTATTGATGGAGGTGTGTTGACTTGTGTGTATTAGGGCAAGTTTTGTGCAGATGTTGGCTGTATTTTTGTGTGTCGTAATGGAGGGGTGGTAGTGTGTGTTGCATGGGTAGGGAAGTGAATATTGATAGTAATTTACGCAGGTTTCAAAAATAAATAACCTTTGTGGATTGATGGCCATCATCAATGTAACATCCAGTCTGGGCCCACTGGGGTGCCAATCAGGACATAGCCATTCTTTAAATATTTGTAAAATAGACCTGTAACAATTCAACCTTGAATAGAGAGGCAGCTATATCTGGTTCCAAATGCTGAGTATTTTAAAGCTCAATTTCTGTCCACCTCAGCAGAAAAATAAAAAAAACATTGTTTAACAGAAAGATGACAAAGTGCAGTGTGACCTTTCCCATTCTGTGGTAAAACACTCAGTCAGCCACTTCCTGTCACCATAACAGCTACTTCTGTCCTTGCAGGAGAACAGAACAGGGCCACTCGAATGGCAGAACTTTTTAATGGGTGGGGGGGATGAATCCTTAACTCTTTGAATGCTAAATGATGAACATATACCATGCTTGTGCTCAAAGGGTTATTCAGATCATGTGTTCACATTTTATTTTTCTGTACTTATTTTTTCTTTTGGGTGGGTGGGGGGGAATAGGACTGGACATGACTCGTAAAACATAAAGAAAAACTAACCCTCTAGTTACCTTACAATGGGCATAAAATCCTAAAGGATCCTGTAAAGTTCGCCTTGATGCCTTTGTTTAAAAGGTGATGTCCAGGATTGATCGAAGATGTTCATGAAGATGTTATGTCTGTGGAGGTGGACATGAGTTTTTGCCAGTTTTTTTTTTTTTTTTTTTTTTCTTCTTCTTCTCTCTGAAACGGAGTGCATGGGCCCTCTTAACCCTTTAAGGGCCAGTGTGGTGTGCATCGATTTGTGAGGTAATTAATGTTCCCTGGTCGATCCTTAAAGTGTTAAGATTACCATGTGCAGTGAACAGAGTCTGAGGTCCTGTGGTCCTGCTAGCAACTGTCATGTCTGCCTCAGTAGTCATGATATCCAGAACTGAATGAGAGGCTTTTTTGTCCATAGTATCTTAAGGGAGTGGTTCTTATTTAGATATTTTATAAACCACTTGATTGCAGAAGAGCCTCTTGGGGTCAGTGGGTATCATTTATCTGCTTTTAACCAGGGGGTATAGTTTCATGAAACAGTATGAGAGGGATGGGCTTAATAGTAAATACTGCAGAACGCGAAATAGATAATCCTACTCTGCTCACTTGGAGTGAATTGCTTTTGGGACTTTGAATGGTCATTGGATGTAGACTTCATTGGAAGGAATGATTTTGGAGGGTCCATCCTTCCTACAGAAAAGGGCATGATTTTCAAAACAAACAAAAAAAAAAAATACACAACCCTTATGCAAATCCCAGATTTGATGCATCCACATCTTATGTGCCCCCAGGGAAGGCACCCAGACCACCATTAGTTCCATCTACATCCCCACTTCTCACCTGACGACCCCCCCCCCCCCCCGATCCATCCTCTCTTGCCTGGCACAGACTATATTCTTAGCCTATAACTTAACCATTGGGATGCTAGAGAGATCTCCAGCACATTGCTTTGCTAGTTTGCTTAGGAGCCCCTCAACTTTTAGCTGTAGTTGATTGCCTACTATGCCTAATGACAAATCTGTACACACGCAGATTTTACTGCACTTGTTTCTGTGATGGACTTTTGACTTCCCGAGGTGTTGCCAATTTTTTATCACTTTCCTTGTGGACAGCAGTGGTAAGGACACAGTAGACTAAATTGTACTAGGCCAGAGGATCTCAATTCAGTCTCATGGGCTGTATGTTGTCATGTGGCAGAGAACTGCATAGCTGATAAGACATATTAATTTGAGTGCAGCCAAATGATTATTTCCTGTGAACACTACAAGCTGTTATAAGAATGTTCTAGAAAAATACAAGGGGGAAGATACACTAAGCGGTGATATGTGATAAAGTGAGATGACTTCTCCAGGTCCTATGTTATTATGTGGAGCTTATTCACTAAGATCTCCAAAGTTGGAGAAATCTTAGTGCATTGTCTCCGTAGAATAACATAGGAATTGGAGAAGTAATAAACTGGAGAAGTCTTCTCCTCTTTATCACCGCTTAGTGAATCTCCCCCCGCTTATGTCCAAAATAAAACTGGTGAAATTCTGGGACAAACCATCTGGACCATAGGAGACATATAAACATTTAATTGAGGCTTTTTAATTTCTTGAATACAGTGCATTGAAGATCTCTCTAGCATTGATGGGGTTAGAAGCCTCATGTAACCCTTTGAGTGCCAGAGGGGTACACAGTGCATTGCAAATGTGTTGGATACCTCTCTAGCATTCAGATGGTTAAATCAGTGGAAGTGTAAGGTTTTATTTTCTCCCTTATAATGTAGTTTTTTTTTGCCCCTGAATTACTGCAATTGGCTTTTGAACAGAGGGTACCTTATATAATATATTTGATAGCATTATAGAAGTAAAAACAGGTTGCCTGGGGTAAAACAGGATAGAGTACAGTTGTAAGGATAACAGGTATAAATAAAACATTTACCTTCTACGATTATTTATTTATTGTTTGCATGAGGTTTCAGAAGCCGAACAGCTCAATGGCGCCCTCTGGCTGTGAAGAAACTTTATAATGCAAACTTTTTCCTCGTCATGAAGTTTATTCTGGATATAGATATTTGTAATGACGTGCTTCAACACCATGAGACCCTTAAGAATTCTTTATCAGAGTCCTGAGACTCTTTAGCTGTGGAGGCCTACATTTACCGTCCTTCACAGCCACTTGTACAACCCACTGCCTTCTGGTGGAGAATGCTAAAAACAAGCTTACCCAGCCCCATTAATCAAAGCAATAAATTCACATTTTTAGATAAAAAAAAATAAGGTAGCGCTCACTGATTAAAGTTTGATATAATTTGCAATAACAGGCAATACACAGTGGGCTCAGCTAACGTGGATCATCTAGTAAAAGTAAATCAGTTGTAGTGAATGGATATTGGAATTGGGTGGATAATTTGCAATTATATAAAAAAGACACACAAAAATAAAAAGTTTATAGTATAACTAAAGCTTAAATAAACTGCCCCAGATATCAAATAAGAATATTCAAATAATGAGGCTGAGGATATTGACAGCTGAACGAGACCCATGGGATCTCTAAAGATGGACTAAGATCTTCAAAGTTTGATCATAGAATAAAATAGGAAGTGGAGAAGTGATATCACTATAACTTCTTTATCACGCCTTAGTGCATAAACCCCACTGCATGTACCACACTACAAGAAAAAACTGGTAAATCTGCCTTCTCCTTTGGAGCTTCAAAAGCCTGGAATAACCTATATGAAATAATAAAATGTTCTTCCAGTCTTCTAAACTATATGCAAATGTATGTAATCTTTTTTATTGTTTCTCTATGTTGTATAACTATGTAACTTCTTACTGTAAAAGCTCTCCAAAACAAACTTGAAAACAGTTCAGTATTGGAATGTCGCCGTCTATTAGGTGACCAACAAATTGGCACATTAAAACTGATGCATGGTTGAAAAGGGTGACATCAGAATCTCGCAAGATTCTGTTGTTGCAAGCTTAAGTGTCGAGTGGCTGTGATGTACAGTTCAAAGCCCTGCATCTGTCCTTTTTATTCCTTTGCTGACTTCCCGTCTCTCCCTGTTGGTACGGCCTACCCGTGCTGAGCAGGACACAATGTTTGGTTGGGGGAGGTAACAGGAGCCCATGTCTCTCTTCCTGTATTGTAATAAGACATTGGTGACTGTCATCTGATGCAGTGGTCATTTGTCTCCTGTGGGAGACCTACAAGCGCCGGATATGTAGCAAGTGTGTATGACAAGTATGTCAGGCTGTGATGACTACAATATAGAACTAACAGGGTACATAATAACAGAAGCTAAAGTAAAATGGAACCGTGAACAGTTCAGTAAACATTGGGGAAAAACACTATACATTGAAATCTGCGTTGGAGACATGTCTATGACACAAAATATTACAATACACCGTTATTATTACCAGTTGCTGCCCCACACTCTTCTACCTGACCCGCACTGCCTCTGCCCTATGCTGCAGTCTTCCTCTGCGCCGTCTCTCAGAGCCGGACCTGAGAGGAGACTGAGATCTGTCAGCTCTCGGTCTCCTCTCAGGTTCGCCTCTCAGTCTTCTCTTAGCGCATGAGATGTATGAACAGTGGGTAACAACAGGTGACATAAGTAAATAGAAATGGTGAGAAACCAATCCAGGAGAAGGGAGAAAAGCAGTGTAAATGTGTATGGAGATGAACAGAGGGGGGATGTTTGAAATATGTAATATTCCACAATTAAACACTGATTGATCCCCTTTGTGTAAATGCTTAAAGGAAGGAATCATAGCAATTGGCCAAAAGGTAAAAATTGCCTTCCAGCTCCCCGTTTGGCTGCACTTTTCTGGTTAGTTCTTATAAATAGTCCGTGGACCTTCTCCTTAGTTTCTTCCCGTCTCCTTTAATTGACGGCCAGGTACAGGTTGTAACATACCTGATTTGCTCCCACAGTGGATCTCACAGCTGGTGAAAGGCCTAGCACTGTGGCCTATAATGAGATCCATTCTACACTGAGCATTAGGAAGTTACAACACTCTCTCCTGTCGTCAAAGAGAAAGTTGGAAAGTATCTGCACACTCACTGCTTAGCAGAGAGCTAGATGGGAAGTGTTTGCATGCTCATTGCTCAGCTGAACACAGTAGGGGAACGTCTGCACGCAACTTGTTTATCGCTTTGAGGACCAGGGAGGTGTGCAACTCATTAATTTGCAGTGCACTGCAAAGCTCTCTGGTTGGTAAAGGGTTAAAGCAGCATTAAACTTTCATTGCTGGAAGAGGGACATGGGTTCCTGTCACATCCCCCCTAACCAAGTAGTGAGTCCCACAAAAAAAAAATGTGTCCTGCTCAGCACAGGGAGATTGCACTAACAGACAGGAAGTTAGTAAAGGAATGTAAAGGACAGACACAGGGCTTTGAACTGTACATTGCAGTCACTCTAAGCTTAAGCCTGCAACATCAGAATCTCACCCTTTTCATGTGGGCGAGATACTGATGTTGACCTTTTCAACCATGCAACATTTTTAAAGTGCCGTTTTCTTGGTCTCCAAATAGAAGGCAACATTTCAATAGGATACCCTTAAAAACAAGTGAAATATCAATTTATTCTTCCTGTCTAACATATTCTAAATTAATAAATAAATAGCTGAAGGGCCTCCAGTTTCCCATTCTTCCCCAGACCAATCTTTTTTTGATCAAGGCACCTTTAATATGCAATCTGAAATGTTTGAGGCATCCTGAAAATTTTATAGGTCATTTATCAAAGATGTATATGAAGGGTACAGATAGGTGTCACAATCATATTGTGCATAATGATTTCCATAAATATACATGTTTGTCAAAGCCTTTATAGAAAAATGGAGCACTGCAAGTAAATGTCTGTGGTGAACATTAGTGCCACAGCATCCTGGCTGAGAACCACTGCTGTAGACTGTAAGCTCTTGGGAGCAGAGACCGCTTATACCTGATGTATCCAGATGTTCTCATTTATGATTCCACAAGTCTTTATTGAAAGTCTTGGGAAAACAAAAGTGGCAATTCTGGATCAAACCAACTGCAATATAGCGTACAAATAAAAATCTCCCTTCAGGTAAATGGGGTTTTTAACTTTGGATGCCAGCGAGATCCCCAACTTATTGCAAAGGTGATAAACACAACATTATCCCCTTTGGTACAGATAGTTTCTTCCAGAATTGCACATATTTTACATTCTGAATTTCCCTCTATCCCCACCATACAACACTTCTCAGTGTTTTTGCGCTTCAGTGAAAAAATGCAGATAGAAATGACTGGTAGGGACATTCAGTGAGATTAAAAAAAAAAAAGTGCTTGCATTTAAGCCTTTGCGTGTCAGAGAGGAATCCAACACATTGTGTTGCAATGCGTTGAATACCACTCTGGAACTCAAAGGGTTATTTCTAGTTCTGCACAAAAAATATAAAAGCAGTTTGGAGCCAGAGAAAATGCTTAGATGCCAGCTAGGAGTTTCAGGAGCCAGTGAACGGGGTGCTTGTACCCATGTGTGTGTGTATATAGAACTGAAATGTAAGGAGCCCAGGCTTCCATCCCTGATCTAATGCCATGTGTTTGAAAGAGAGAGAACACATTGCTTACCTCGCTGGTACTAAAATGGTTAAACTAAATCCAAGCTGGCAATTGGGTTGGCTGTCTCTCACTTTGGATTTTTTGGGGCATAAACTAAGCTGCTGGTCCATGTCCCATGTTAATTCTGGGAGACATCGTCCGTGTACCCCCTAATAAGGATATCTTCCAGATGTCCTCAGTGAGGGGGGGTCCGAATTTTAGCAAAGACCTAGTATAAGACTTGCCTAAAGTGGAGTCTTGCATAGCAATCTGTAGTCCTCTGTTGTAGGACTCTGCACCCTGGTGACTCACCAATCCCAGTCTTCCACTAGACCCCCAGGAAGTATGTGGAGGCAGGTGGCATCCCATAGTGGAGGCCATATATTAGCCCCCTGAGTCTTATCTAAACAAAACTAGTATCCATGGAACGTCTCCAGTGGTGTATTACTCGAAACTTATTGCAGGCCCTAAAGGAGTCCATGTCTGATCCCCACTGCATCAGATCATGATGGTTGTAGTATCATTTGAAAGGGGAGAGTGTTCTTTTTCTCTGGATGGTACTATTGATGATTTATTAACTATTTTAGTATATTTGGAGTTCCACTTTATTGGATTATCAATAAAAAAAGTTTGGCATTCTGGGTAGTTTTATTTCCCCATGTTTGGAGCAAGGGTGTTAGGGTTATCTACAAACCAATGTCTTTTTGTTTTTTGGAAAGAACAAGGTCTGCCGGAAAAAAAAAGTTTTGAACCAGGAACAGGGTGGAGAAATGGTTTAGAAGTGAAGGGGTTAAACCGTTAAAGGCAATCTGTCAATTAAATGAAATTCACATAAAAAGTTATCATCTGAAGTAAACAGCTGACAGATGCATAATTTAGAAGATATTTTTATTTCAGGGTGGCGACATCACCAACCACACATGATACCATTTTAGCTCAGTGCTTGGTTGTGGGAAAAATCAGTGTGAATTTGAATTTCATATGGACAACATTGCTAAATCAGTGGAGATTTTTATTTGTTTACCGTAATAAATTTGGTTAGCCCCTGACCTGCTCTGACTGCGCACACAGCACTAAAAATTCAGCTCTCTGCTGCCATCTTCAGGCCTCACTTGGGAACTATAAATGCAGCAGGACTTGTGAAGTGTCTGTTCGCTAGCCCTGTGACATATCCCACCCCCTCAGCCTGGCACAGAGCTTAATATTCATAACATTTTGGGCTGAGTGAGGTTGGTGACTTCATTGTCCAGAAATAAAGCTATATTTATCTTCTAAACTATGCATCTGGGGGCATTTTGGCTAGCATGCTGCATAGTTTTCAAATATGCAAACTTTGATCAAGATGACTGCTTCACTTTAACCCTTTAGATGCTAGCTGTAGCTCCAGTGCAATGTGTTTTGATATCTCCTGCATTCATAGGGTTATATCCCAGTCAATATCACTGACAGAATTCTAGAACCCCTTGGGGGTTACTAACTAAGAAGTGATAAAGAGGTGGTAATGTGGAGATAACTTCTCCAATTCCTGTTATTCTATGGAACAAATGCAAGTTGTAGAAATCTTAGTGCATAGGCTCTATAGAATAACCTAGTTACTGGAGAAGTTATCTATACTTTATCACCTCTTTATCACACCTTAGTGCATAACCCCCCTTGAGTTTGGGGAGAGGTTTGGTGTCTCCAACAAGACCTGATTCTCCCCCTCCATGCTTACATTTTCCGGTCTACATCCGGGGTTAACACTTTGAGTGCCAGAGAGGCATCCCGCGCATTGCGTCGCAATGCGTTGGATACCTCTGTGACACTAAGGGGGTTAATTATAATAAAATATACTCCCTCACCCTTGTCCAAGAAAGGATGGTGCCATGTTAAACACCTCTGTGAGAGAAACCCTTTCCCTTTTTAGTTTTCACGATGTCTCCAAACAGCAGGTTCTCTTACATTGTTTAACCCATTGCAATGCATTGGATACCTCTCTGACACTCAAAGGGTTAAATGGTGTGAGTGCCTATGAAATAATCTCCCAAACTCATGCACAGGGAGTGATCAGGTGCTTAATAAATCTCTTCTGGTTCTACAGAAAATCCTAATGGTCTTTATGCATCATATCTGTGTGGATTGGTTCCCCAATATTAATATTTCATTAACAAACAATATCATGTCCTTCGAGGCAGATGTGATTTTCCTTCAGGACTCAAAGACCTCCAAACTGGATTTGGGGTCCTACAATCCTGCAAAAGGAACCCTGTCCGCTTCTGTGGACGAGATCTAGTGCTAACTAAACACTCATTTTGAGGAACCAATCCATGCCAAATTTGATTCGTATTGGGCAGTTAGCATTTTCTTCCAAAATTAAGGTCAGTGAGGTTGATTTCTTAAGGAAACTGGAGCCATTTTGGGGCATAACAATTGTACTATGAGGAACAAATAAAACTTCCGTTTAGTTAAATTAGGCTTTTAACGTCTTTGATGCTATGTCTCTCCTTGGCATCCGCGACACACCTCTAAAATGGATTTCTTCCTATCTTTCTAAACGTACTTTCAGTGTTCCTTTTGCTAACGTTTCTCATCTCCCCACAACCTCTCAGTAGGTGTACTTCAGGGATCAGTCCTGGGACCACTTCACTTTTCCCTCTACACCCTCTCGCTTGGTGACTTCATCTCATCTCTTGCCTTTAATTACCATCTGTATGCAGATGACACACTTATCTATCTCTGTCCCTGACCTCACTCCAGCTGTGCAGTCTTGAGTCACTCAATGTCTCTCAGCTATTTCATCATGGATGGCCTACCGCATCTTAAACTTTTTATGACTAAGACAGAGCTGGTTGTGTTCCATCCTAAAACCCATTCACCATTCGCCAATCATCCACACTCATCACTTTCAAGCATCTCCTCAAAACCCACCTTCTCAAGGAGGAATCTCAATAGCAATATCCTCCTCTTGCACACAAGAGGAAATATGATATGGTATAAATTCAATACACTCCTATAAGCATACAGTGTATATGTATGCATGTCTGCCTCATAGATTTCTCTGGCATATCTCCCTAGTGTCCTGTTTTAGGTGGGACAGTACCTCTTTGAGACCCAAATCCCTCTGTCCCTTTTCCTACCTTGGTGTCCCTTGTTTTATCTGATGAGAATGTTTAGCATGTGTAGACAGCAAAAAATGCATATCAGTGTTTGTTTAAACTTCCCTAGGTTTATTTATAAATTGGTCTGTGTAAAAAAAAAAGATATTTTGATCTTCCAGTAAACCCTTTATTCAGGTACTTAAAGAGCTTTCATTAGGTCATGAAGGGTCTTTAAAATTCTCAGTAATGCCTCACCCACCGTTCATGCCCACAGCAACAGCACCTAAAACAAAAATGTCCTCCTTAAGACATTTGAAATGTGATCGATATGTTATAGGATCTGCCAGCTGAACCTGGTGGATAGTAAAGGTGGTCTATCCTGAATAAGAGCGTTCCAAATATATTTGGCCATTGAGCTGCTCAAATAAATCTGGGAATTTCCTTGCACGTTCAGCCATCCACCATTTGATAATAGACCTCTTAGAATCAGTAAAATTTCTACAATTATAATCCCCACTCATTTTAAAAATCATTATATGAAGGAAAGAGAGAAAGAGGCACAGAGAATCTGCATTGTTGCTTACAATCTAATTCTACCACCTTAGAAGGCTCACTAATTTGCCTGGTGCTTACAACAGCCTTATTACTAGGGGTTGTGGTATTTTTACACATTGGGTGCTAGAGAGTTCTTAAATACATTGTTCTCAGTTCATTGGAGAGGTCTCTAGTATCCATGGGTTAAAAAAAGACACCTTAAACCTCAAAGTTAATGTTCCCCTTTAAAACCGAACAGGATATCAACACATTCCAATTTGAGCAGTAGTCTGACATTTCTCCCATTAGCATTTAGCCACACAGTGCTGCTGTCTGCCTGCTGTACTAGCATAACTCTTCTAATGAGAGATCAATGAGCCCATTGTCCACCAGGACATCAGATACATCCGTCTGCCATCAATGAGTGCAAAAGGTAAAGCTTAGCTGCAGCCGTAAGAGCATCATACATTAAGAATGTGCTTGTCCATATTTAGCTCCCAGCTCTATCCCAATGTATGGTGCTCACACAGATGCATCAAAGTGTCACTTGTTCTTACACTGCTGGGTTTTTCCCCTCTAGATGTCTTGTTAAGAAATTTGGCAGTCAAAGGATTCTTAAAGGCAAACTATTCCTGTTCCCCTCTTTCTCAACTGACCTTATTATACCGTGTATATTACATGCTTGAAGTGATCCTGTTATAGTCTGGGTGCCCCATCGCCACCAACCAGTCCTCCTCTTCAGTCCCACTAGACTGCATTGAGTTCACTGTGTTTGCAGGCTTCTTGCTTTTTCTTTGCCCACATCTCCTTTTGTCTCACTGTGTACTAATGTATAACATCTAGTAAATTGAATTGGAAATGCACAGAAAATGGTATGAGACTGAAATTGGCCAAGAGGAAGCTGTTAGCCTGCGGGAATGGAGGACTCAACATGGCTCTGTAGGGCTGGAGAGGAGGACCAGTTTGTGGTGAAGAATAGTGGAGGACAGTGGAACTCCTCAAGAATGCCATATCTAGGGCAAAATAAGGGGTTAGGGAGAGCATTATTACTCTTTAAACTGAAATGTCTGTTTTGTAATGTGCTAGAAAATCATAAACCTCTTAATATCTTGAATGATGTATTACTTTCTGAAATAAATTTTAAACTTCCCTTTGTTTGAATTTGACCACTCATTGTTTGCCGACTTAATAACCCCCCATTTTACCTTACCCTAACACTACTGAGGCTGGTTTCTAACTTTCACAGCTGTGAAGTTTAAACTGCAATAGAACACGTGATATGGCATAGGGTGTATGCAGAAAGCTTAAGTGTTGCAATTTTGAGACAGACCAACTGCACTGGGGTTTAATTGGGGCTATTGATAGGAAAAGGAGTCTCCGCCACATTTTAAACCAATGAGTTGGATCTGGGTGTGCAGTGAAGAGAGGATGGTGGAATGTGATGTCACTCTGTGCCATAGCATATTTTATGGGGATATTGTCTGACCAGAGAGTACAGCTCATACTCCATAGTTTGTTTGTTAAAATTGAGCCATTCATGAGATCATGTGAAGGCTGTGGAATCTGCTGATCTTTTGTGGACCAGCAACGACCGGCAGAGGATGATGTGAGTTATAGTCCAAGAATATCTGGATGGCTCCTTTAAAGTGAACTTATCATGCCCAATTTAGTATGCTGTGCTATTTTCTTCTGCAATAAATAAACCCAGAGCATGTAAATATCAACATTTCCCCTTTCTATTGTGTTTTGGAGCAGACATTTTTGTTTGGGCTTCCTCCCTCTTTACTCCACATCACTACCCTCAGGTTATATATACTGCAGCATCACTGACCTGCAGGTGCTTTTTCACTGCTCCACATTTGGAGATTTTTATCCTAGATCTCACTGTTAAAACTTGCAAAAACTTACAATTCAAATTGCCAAAGAGGGACACTTGTGTTTTAGGGGGTGTGACTGATTGGGGGGGGTGGGGCATCACTGAGTATTTTTAGGCTATTTCATGACCTATTGACACCTCCTTGTGTAACCTAATAAATGATTTAGAATAAGGCCAAAGTATTTTATTTACACAGACTAATGTATAAACACATGTACTGACATTTATACAAACACTAATGTGAGTTTTATTTCTGTAGAGCAATGTGATTCACTTATATACACACCACACTGTCTGACCTCCTAAAAAGAAGGACATCAGGGTGGGAAAGAGGGACAGAGGGATGTGGGTCTGAAAGAGGGACATTTGGGAGGTGTGGGAATGCATATTTGTGTGTATTAACAATGTGTAACCCCTGCGTTGCTAGATGTAAGAGAGTGTGAGTGTGTATTTGTGCATGTGTGTTGAAGGTATACTTCCAGATAAGTGTGTCCAGTTCACTGCAATGAATGATAGTATCCCAATTGTGGGAAAAAAAAATAGATTGGGCTGATCTAGAAAATAGGAGAGGGGAAAATGTGAAAGACCTGCAGTATTACCCAGAAATGACTCGGCTAGGAAAATTTACATGCTATGCCTAAGGAATTATGTCACCAGGAAGTTAGAGGATCATTGACCATATACTATCTCTTAGTTCACACATTGCAGAGAAAAATATTCAAACCAAAATATCTACAAAATGCTATGCTATTTCCATTGATATAAAAATTTATTCTGCATGACGTTTAAAGGGATAGTAATAAATATGTAAAAATATAAATTGCGGGATTTATCTCCCTGGGTAAAAAAAAAGGATACTCTCACTGCTGAGTGCAATATCACAGTGGCCTGAAATTGTACAGTGGCGCTGTTACACCATCCTATGGACAGCTCTGGTCTGTAGACCATAAATCTCCATAGGATGGTGTAGCAATGGCGCCACTGTACAATTTCAGGCCACTGTGATATTGCACCTAAAAAAATTCAACTTTGAGCTGTAATAACTTTTGAAATATAACACATTTCAGCAGTGGGAGTTCCCTTGTTTTTCTCAGGGGGATAAACCATACAACATATATATTTTTTTTACATTTTAAATATTACTATCCGTTTAAGTTGTTGACATAAGATTGGTTGATATCCCTTGCTCCACCCTTACAACCAGAGACTCACAGCTGTGATGTAAACTACAAAAGGAGTGTAGCCCTATATTTCACAGACTTGTCATGCTGCCAATGTGCCAGACTATCATCAGAAACTGAGATTGCATACAGCGGTCACTGTGTTGACAGTTGTCTAGATCTTGCACCATAAGGGGCAAGCAAAACTATTTGGGGCAACTAGTTAATGCAAATTAGTCACACTTTATGCACATTGATCACACTTTTCTAAATAAAACATTTTCTAAATAAATAAATGACACAAAGATCTCATGAACTGTTCACTTTGCTCAGCCAGGTAAATCTAGAGAAGACAGGAATCCAGATATGGGATTACAAAACGGTTATTACAGCAGCCTTTCACATTCCAAATTATGAATTTAAAGGATCCTGGCTTTGCTGCTTCCATGTCAGAGACTAGTGTGTTTTGCTTTTTATGTTGAATGGCACTTTTGCACATGCCTACACAGCGAGAGAAAAATCAGTCTCCGTGCAAGAATCTGGCATCCCTGGGAAGAGACTTGTGTTGCTTTAAGCCTAAAGGTTGGAATGTGACTAACATAATGCTTTGCTTTTCACTATCAAAGTATAAATCCTCACCTCATTACCCAGAATTCACGCCTGCCTGTGCACAGTCAATTTGTATCAATGTATCTTCACCTAGGAGTAAGATTAACCTCTCAGATGTTTTCTGCAACCTGTTATCCTAGACTTGGACTGGGTTAAAGACTATAAAGAAGGCAAGGGGTTAAACTGTTAACTTTTTCTGACCTGTTGGGCATTTTTTAGGACAAACTGGTTTTGATTGTGGGGGAATTGAGCTGTGAAGGACACATCAAGCTTAAAGAACATAGAAGAGAACAATAATGAATAAATCCATGTTCACTCAATGGGTAAAGTACTTACCAGACTGTGCTAAAAGAACATAAAGTTCCCTTTATCACAGATTAGAATTTTAGAGAATTGATACACACCATAATGTCACCTTGAAATGAACAGTGGGAATGGAGGACTTAATGTATGTGGGACGACTAGACAAACTTGGCTTATTTGTTGTAGAAAAAAAGACGGCTAAGAGGAGATCTTATCACAATGTACAAGTATATGAGAGATCAATACAAGGATCTCTGGTGAGCTATTCATTCCAAGGCCTGATCAAATGACCAGGGGACACCCCTTGAGATTAGAGGAAAGGAGGTTTCAACTTCAGCAGTGGAAGGGTTTTTTTTTGTTTGTTGTTTTTTTTTTGTTTGTTTTTTTTTGTTTTGTTTTGTTTTTTCAGTAAGGTCTGTTAAATTATGGAATTCCTTGCCCAAGAACATGGTTATGGCAGATACAGTGGATACATTTAAGAGAAGATTAGATACATTTATTTCAAACGGAAACATACAGGGTTATACTGTGTATTAGTAGGCAAAACAGGAAGGTCTGATAAAGACCAACATATTTGGCAGCAGGAAATCTATATAATTCTCATGTCTCTGGGTTAGGAGGCAAAGGTTGAAATTGATGGACTTGTCTTTTTTTGACCACATTTACTATGTTACTATGTATTGTAACTCAAGTTACTGCTAGGATTGACAGAGCTGGAGACTGGTAAAGTAAAAGGGATACATTTATTGGCTAAGTGGCTCTAGGATTCAAGCTTTCAAGACACTTTGTCTCTTCAGGCATATTTAGGCATCACTTTTACTCTACCAGTCTCCTGATTTTTCTACAGCTAACACGGTACCACATTTTACCTATATTACAAAGGATCAACAGAGGGAGTCCCAGGTCTTCCGACCGTACAATGGTTTTGTCTGTTCAGCCTTGTGGTGTCCTTGATTGTACTTTTTGCACTTATTGGGCGCTGATTTATCTTTACAAATATGGTCTGTGATTTAGCACAGGCCTTCCATGAGAAACATGTGAGACCTTAAGAACAGCCTCATGTCTTGTTGGTAGCCCTTTGTTGTTTAATAAATATTGATTTTATACAGATACATTGCTTCTAAGATCCATTTTCACACATCTTTACATTTGTGCTAGTATTATTAATCCATTGAATACTAGAGAGTTCTCCTATGCGTTGTATGCAGTGGGATTATAAATTAGTTTTTGTGTTTAGTGTGAAATGCGTTACCGATTGTAGGTCCATAGGTTTAGTTGTGCTGTAGGAAACCCACCCCTCCCTTGAAAGTACACACAAATCAGCTCTGCTTGGTTGGTTTTGAGAGGTTGAGACACAATTTTGTTCTGCACCTTGTATTGGTTCAATTAAATGTCTTCCCTTTTGCTTTGTTTAGTTTCTTGGTTTTATGGCTTAAAAGAAGTACTTGATGTTCCCCATGGTGTAGCTGCAGTACCTGGTCATTATCCGCTGTGTGTTTCCATAAGTGTTATGAGAGTCAAGATCTCTGCTTGCACTTCTGTACAACATGGTATCCCCCTACACCTATTTACCAGTTTGCAAATAAAGTCCGTGTAACAGGTAAACATTTAATATAAGATGATAAAATGCAGGTGAAGCTGATGTACATTACTCCATAATTGGTGTAAACTCCCTGTTAATGTGGAGTTGGCATTACATATAATGCAATTAGAGCAGAAACCAATTGATACACCCTCATGATTGATCGAACTATGGACAAGCTAGTTATTAAGCACCAGTCAACATGGAATTTTGTGATTAACTGCCATATGTACAAAAAAAGAGTTGCAATTTTGGAGCAAACCAATTACATCATAGGGGAGAATCAATTCCCATTCATTTAAATGGGACATTTTTATTGAGATTTTCAGGAAAATGAAGGAACGTGGCAATTCATACAGGGCAATAGTTGTACATAGTTATATATAAGCCAAAAAATAGGAAAATAACAAAAATGATCTATTAAACACAATAGCCTAAAATGATACTATAACAGCAAGTTTAATTGAAAACTTACCCCTTATGCCAAACGTTTTGAGTTATGTTGATGCAGTATTTATATGGGGCTTTTAACCACTTCAATGATTGTGAAACAATGAGTCTGAGACCTCTCCAGCAAACTTGAGGTTAAACAATAAATTTAAGGAGCCATCTAGTGGCTGGAAATTTCATCTATAGTCCATCTGGGAGTGGCGGGGGAGATACTATAGTATATGTGTGGGGAGCACATCACCTTGGAGACGGAGACACACAGTAAGAATTAAGTATGTAAGGGTAAGGAGGGAGAATTTACTAATTAGCATGCAGGGTTGTTCAACTGCTATCAATGTATAAGGGATGCCCTGACTTACACAACACAAGAAGTCCCACAACCCTGAACTCTGAGCGTATTCTCTCTGCTCCCCACTGGGGGATCAGAATGGATCTGGTCAGATTTCAGCACCACATACAACATTGTTCCCTTAACCTTTGCAATTCCATAAGGATGAGACTTGCACACCTCTGTGACACTGAAAGGGTTCCAAAGCTAGAGAATGGCGTGGAAGCTATATATAACTGCTTCTCTGCCATTCTTTACTGACTGAATCAACTGAGCTGCTATGGAGTTCCTAGAGAGTCATGTGTTTCCATCGTCCCCTTTATGAAATATATTACATGAGACAAGATAAGTGTGAAATATTAAAACAAATTAAAAACATATGAATGAGGGTGGTGGTGACATGAAATGTCCCCTCCACGTAATGCGCTTACACAAGACTTTTGTCAAAGTTGTAACTTCTCATATACAGATGAGTGGCAGAATTCTTTACAATAAATCTATTGTGCTTACCAGACTGGGTGGGGGAGAATTACTGAGACGTGACAATGAGGTGATAAAGCAGAGATGACTCCTCCAGTGAAATCACTTCACAAATTCCTATGCTACTAGATGGAGCCAATGCACTCAGACTTATCCACCATTGCATAGGCTCTATACAATAACATAGGATCTGGAGAAGGTTTTTCAGGTTTGTCACCTGTTTATCAAGCATTAGTGCATAGCCACCAATTCTTTATATAGGACCTTCATAAAACCTCCCCATCGTCTGCTTCTCCTCCTTTGTTCCTGGATGACCGTTGGCCTCCAGCTTGTGCCCGCTATCTCCCTCTTACTGCCACCAAGATGAACGTGGTTGCTGCCGTGCCCATTAGATGAGCAGAAATCATTGCTGTGCATGTCCTCCTAATTCTATCTATTAAGGTGTAAAGATCGTTTCTCCCCTTTGTTTAGATGTGAATTGCATTGTAATTTTTCAGTGCAATTATTTGTATTTGACATTGTTCTCATTCAGATGTGCTGACTTCTGCCTTAAGTTAATTTCAAGGTTAATGTCTGTTACATCTCAGTCTAACTGTTGGACGCTAATTTTGACACCTCAGGGAGAAGCTTTAAGGAGCAGTGTAGAGTCAGTGCAATACCATTTTTACACAATGCCAGTGCCCTCAGAACTATGGGAACATAGTTCCCATAGCTTATAACTCAATCGTTCCCTGTTGGTTTCATGTTGCCATCATTGAAGCTTTTACCTCTCTCCATACAAGCCCGTTCATGGCAGACTGACTGACATGGGGCCCCTATGGAAACCGGAAAAGGCTTCCATGAGTTCCAAGTAAGAAGGTGACATCACTCAGCTGTGTGGAGATCAGCACAGCAAATTTGCAGGGAAGGGGTAAGATTTGTTCCCATGGTTCTGCAGTTACTGGCAGTGGGTTAAAAGAGGCCTGTTTTGACCCTATGCTGCCCCTTTAATGCCCACAGTGTATAGGACCTTCCTTAGCTGAGATGGTGATGTGAGCTCCAGAGAGGTAGCTGATGATTCCTATTGGCTGGTATGACCTCACACCATCCTGCCAATAAGAATGAGCTGTGAGACTTGATGTTAGATTGGGACCTAAACAGGTGATATGATTTAATATTCTGTATTCCCTATTTTTTTTTTTTTTATTCAGCGATGTAAGAGATCTGTATTTTTGACTATAATGTAAGGCCCAGGGCAACTTGGTGCAAACTATATGTACTATGTAGAACAAATACAAATTAAAATTTCTCTAAATAGGACGTCTAAGCTCTTGAATGCCAGAGAGGTCTCCAATGTGTACCCTGATAAATCAGGAAAAAAAAAAAAAAAAAAAAAAAAAAATGAGTGCCAGGGGGTATGCAACACATTGCAGTGCAAGGGTTAACCAACAAATGATTCGGCTTGTTCTGTGGAAAATACTAGTCTTGTTAACTAATCATGGAATTTGTGAATTAAATTAGAAGAGCTGTAACTAGGATTTATCCACAATAAAGGAATAATGTTTAAAGGACTTTGCGCTAATGCTTTGGCAATGAGCTCCCTCTGGTGGTGGAAGAGTGCTTTAGTTTACTTTAGCCATTCCTCAGAATTTGTAACACATTGCTGTGTCTGCGAGTTCTATTTTGTGAGTATGCTTTTATCTCTATAATAAAAATTATGTACACAGGGAAAATGCAATACAATCAAGAAGATAGTTGCCCTTTAACCCCTTAAAGTGACTGTAATGTCTAAACACAACTATATTGCAGAGTCTTCTTTAGATTGTAAGAAACACATTTAAATGTTTAAAACATTTTAGCGTAGTACTAAAGTTAAGAAGTGGAGAAGGATCGCCTGCCTCTTCTGCTACGTCACTCAGCAGCTCTCTCAGGGCCGAAAGGATGAGGCAAGGGTCAAGCTTCAGTAAGCAAAGGGAAATCCTGCCTTCTTTCGTTAAGGGGGGCAGGATTTTCCTTATACTTACTGAAGTTTGTCCCTCAATGCATCCGTCTGGTTGCACTACACAACTGGCTATTCAGTGGCAGGTGGCCAGAAAGGGCAGGCGGGGGATCCTTTTCCACTTCATAGCTTTAGAACGACACAGAAGTATGTGTTTTTAAACAATGCAATGTGTTTCTTATAATGTAAAGAAGACTCGCCTATATAGTTGTGTTTAGACATTACAATCGCTTTAACGTTGCATGAAGTGCCAGGATCGTCACACCTGTCCTTTGAAGGTGTATGACATCTGACATGTCATGGGTTAATGATTACAGTGCTCCTCTAGGAGATCTATGATTTGGGCAGGAAGGCTGTTGCCAGGAACAGTCCGTTTCAGCTATTACCCTGTGATTCTGCACATGTTACAGAGACCACATGTCCAGGGGGAGACATATGAGAATGGCAATGATCGTGAACATTGCCTTTGTTCTCTGCCTCAATCCTCCTCACTCTGATCGTGAAGCTGAGAGACCAGAACACACTTCACAATACTTCAGATGGCCAAAGAGGGGGCACTTTTGTTTTAGGTGGTGTTGCTAGGGTCAAGACTGCTGGGTACAGCAATCAAAATATTTCAGGTTATTTTATGACCTGTCAACACCTCTTTGTGTATCTGAAAAGATGATTTAAAACGAGAGAAAAGTATTTTATTTACACAGGCTAATGTATAAACATACACTGAAATTTAAACAAACATTAATATGAGTTTTATTGCTGTAGAGCAATATGATACACCATACGTTGCGATCTCCTCAAAAGACGTACATCATGGTAGGAAAGGACATAGTGATTTTTGTCCCTCCTAAAATATATTAAAAATATCTTTTATATAATATTCTAGATAGCGTGTCACTGTTTAAAAAAAAAAAAAAAAAAATCACTGAGTACAAATCATCAGAGGAAAACCTATAAAAAATGTTTGGTTTTTTTTTTCCCCCTAAACTTTTTCCACTTTTTTATATCATATCCAAAGAAAACACTACTTACCCATTGAAACACTGAATATATATCAATAAAAGGAGCAATTTCTTTTCTTTTTCTTCTTTTTCCATTTTTTATAATAATTGTGGTTTTCATTTATATTATGAATAAAAGTGAAGTTTTTGTCGAATACTTTCACCTACTATAGTTACAAGTACTACTAACTTAGTTGCTTTGAGCCATACAAAATATATATTTATTTTTTGTAAACTATCAGTGTTACTTTCTATTTACTGTATGCATATCTATCAGCGAGTATCTACCTTTTATTGATAGTTTTTAAACTGTTTTCATTTTGCAGTTTAATTCAGCTTAGTGTATTTTTTTCTTTCTTTGCAGGAACATGGAGGATTTTGTGACTTGGGTGGACTCCTCTAAAATTAAGAAGCATGTTATGGAATACAATGAAGAGGTAAATGAACTAATTATAGAGACTTTATACATCATTAGTAGCAGGGTTTCCACATGCTGTTGGCAAACATTGTAGCTATACACATTCATTCCAGTACTATGTTCCAGAAGTGCAATAGGGAATCATGATTATCTTTCTTACAGAAATTGCATATATTCATCATTTGGCTTTGTGAAAGTGGCAGAGTTGAGAGTAGCCATTTTTCCTTGTGGTTACCTCAGGTGTGAATAGTTCACATCGCAATAACTTGCTCATAATTATGTCAAGGTAGTTTGAAAGGCTTTTAACAGATTCTCCAACTACAGCAGGCTTTGTATCATCGAGGAAGATGCAACTCCTTCATTTTATGTAAGACATTATGGTCACTTCCTATTTTGATCACTAGAGGGAAATGTGTCCTCAACAATTGGAAGGCTTTTTGTCAAGCCCCCTCCTCTGTGGTATCATATTGTTACATAGTGCCAAGAAAATGTAGATCACATTAAACACCTGCAGACAGAAGGGTAATCCACTCCCAAAATGATGTGTGCATACATTGTAACTGCACAAATATATTGGGTGAATCTCCCTTGTGTACACAGCTGTTGTGAGACATTATTTTCTAGTGCAAATCGTTTGTATGTAGTTGAGCACCTAACCCATAAACATATCAATCAGCATGAGGCGTGCCCATGCCTGGAACACAACTGAAGTGTTGGCCTGGCTTGTTGTGTCTTCAGGTCAATATTTTATTGAAGCAGGTGAAAATGATGTCACTGCTCATTGTTACTTCTGGTCCAGGGTTGTGGGATCTGTCACCTTGATTCATAAAAAATTGCCTATGAGTCAGGTTAGGAAAAAAAAACAAAAAACAGCAAATGTACAGTTTAGTAGATATTCATACTTTGTATCATCTGCTAATTGTAGAACCAGTGATTTTCCTATGCAAATTTCATTGATGTTTTATATGCTAATTAAGGTGTCTGTAATGTCCCCGAATAAATATTTGTCATCTTGTAGTGCTAAATAAGTTGAACTAAATGAAAAAACCCTATCTCTCAAACCACTATGGTTTAAGAGATATTCACTGTGAAAGTTTGAAGTTTCCTGCTGTCGGCTGTAAAGCTGACAGCAGGAGATCTGTGTCGGCCTACACGATGAGGCTCTGCAGCAGAGCTGCAATCGAGTTATATAAAACAAATTACTTCATTGGAATGGTCTACAAAGTGTGCTTGCAAACCAGGCACATTTTGTAGACCTTTCCAGTGAAGTCAATCGTTTTAAATATAGCGATTGCGGCACTGCTGCAGAGCCGCCAGTTGATCCCCGGACAGGATTCCCCTGCTGTCAGCACAGTGCTGACATCAGGGGAAGGGGAGGGAAGGGGGGACTTTGAATAGGAATATCTCTCAAACAGTAGCGGTTTGAGAGATAGGGATTTTTGTATCTAACGCAACTTACTTAGCACTACAAGATGATAAAAATTTATTTGAGGACATTATTAACACTTTAAGCACTGTGCTGTACCAGGAGACTGTCACTTTTCCCATATCCACCAGGTGACACATAAGCAGAATTGAATGAGGTTAAAAATAAAAAAAAAAGTGATAGGTCCACTTTAAACTTGGTATAAATGGCTCCTCATTAATGGAGTGGATAACATACACACAGTTCCGCACTGAGGCTGAGGTACAAAGGAAGCGTGGAGCAAACAAAGTACATCGCAGGGAGTCTATAAAAAAAAAATCCCCAAATGCCCATTGATTTAAATAGGGCTTTTAACTCCTTGAATGCTAAAGAGGTCTCCAGCACACTGTAAAGCAATAGGTTCGAGACATCTCTAGCATTCAAGGGGTTAAAAGTTCAGTTTAGCTCAGTAAGCATTTTTATTTCTTCTTTATGGTGCAGTTGGTATGCCCCAGAATTACACCACTTTTATTTTGTACATCAGCCTCACTGTGTCTCACGTTTCAGTGTTTATGGGCCATAAGCTCCCTGAAATCAGTGTGATTTGGGGGAATTACTTGTTCCCTGTGGTGTAATTGTTTGCCCCACAGTTGCTCCTTTCCTATGGTCCACTATATTCCAGATTGCTTTCAAGCTTTGAGTCGACAAGTCCCCATCCCCCCATTCTCCTCTTCATCATAATCATCTAATTACTCTTATACAGAATATACCTTTACTTACAGCCTTGGAGCTACTAGTCTCTGTTCTGGCACTGACTTTAGTATATAAAAAGTATATTTTTCCAGACTATTTATTGTATGTTCATCTTTTGCTTTCCCCTCAGAGAGATGATTTTGACCTTGGTGCATAAAACTGGTCTCTCCCAATTACAGCTGCGTCCTCTCTTCATCAACCAGGAAGAAGTTATGTGACTCCTCCCATCTAGGAATGCTGAGAAACATTACCTTGTTTTACAATTTTCAATATTATAGTCTAGCTGCTGTTAGACTACTAATCCCATCAGCCTCAGCCAGTAGAAGAAGTCCAGTATTTGCCACATGTTGCCACTTCTGATACAGGACCAAAGCAAAAGTGGAAAAATTCACGTACAATCGAAAATTCCCATTGTTTAAACTAGATCTTTAAACCCTTTGAATGCTGGCAAGGTCTTTAAACAAACCACTGGAGATCTTGCTAGCATTTCAAGGGTTATAAAAAAAACATTTTAAATCAAAGGTCATTTTGATTAAATGCAAATGACACAGCTGGTTTACCCCAGAACTGCTCCACTGTTATCTTTGTACATGTTCCCTACTGGACGGATTTAATAAACACATCTAGAAAATAGTCTTGCTAAAATATTTTATTTGTTACTATTTATTTATTAAAAAGCAAAACCAAAATCCTCCCATAGCTGGGGAAACTAATCAGTAGGAAAGCCAGTTTCAGTGGAATTCTACAAAGGTAGCACCGTTAAAACGGGCACACACCAAAATCTCCAGAGAATTCACTGAAGATGTCACTAGCATTCAATAATTAACCCTTTGAGTGCTATCAAGGTGAACGACGCAAATATAGAATGTTGTATACCTGTCTGTCATGCAAAGGTTCAACAGTGTTCAACTTTACTGGAAGACAAACAAACAAGCCACGTGAGGAAACAATTCTGCCAGTGTCCTACATGTGTCAAGATTTGTATGACTTCCTCTGTATAACATATCCAATTTATTTGCTGGTAATAAAAGTCCTGTTTCTAAAAACAGCTGTACTTGTTTTCTGTGTCACAAAAAATTAGAAAATGTTCCATGAGAGAAACTACAGAGATGTGGATAACAGGAGTTTTGTGTACTTACTGTACCAATAAATCATTTTCTCTTAGTCCATGTGAAATACATGATCCATGTGATAATGTTCCATCCTCCAGGGGGCGTTTCAACAAAAACGGTCTCAAGCAGAGACTCCCTCCCATCTCCACTTTACCCTTGCCTGGACATGCTCCGCTTGTATAGCAAAGATGAAAGAAAAGAAACAGAATTGGAACAAGAAGAATCCCTCCAACCAGACAGCCCAAGAGGAAGCCAAGAGGAAGCCAAGAGGAAGCCAGGACTCGAACCGTTGGTTGTTGGACTAAATTAGTTATCAGAAAACACAAAAAATAAAAATTTTTCTTAATGTCCTATGTCCTGCAGATGTTCAGCCAAGGCCTGATTCTTAGGCCCAAGAGGTATCCATCGATCTGGTGGAATACACCATAGCCCGAAAGAGCACTGGATTATTTCTGTGAACATATGCCTGACGAATGGGCATCTTAATTCAAGAAGCCACTTGGAGATGACAAATAACAAAATCAGATTTTTCAAAAGGGCTGTAAGAGAGTAACATAGCATTTCAAGAACCTAACCATGTACAAGAGATTAAGCTCAAGTTCCAAGTAATGTGAAACTTGGAAACAACCTTAGGGTGGAACCCTATGGGAAACCATAGAGAACCTATCAGGGTGGAAGACCATAAAAAAAGGCTTACAAGATAAACCCTGATCTTTAGCCACCCACTGAAGCAACACAAGAGCCAGGAGAAAGGCTGTCTTGAGCTTCAAGACAGCCTGTAGGGAAATCGAAGACATGGGCTCAAAAGAAGCCTTCTTAAAGGGATAGTTCTGGTTTTCTTATCTTCTCAATCTACCCATGGCAGAGCCGATTCGGCTCCCTATACTTATGGACCTCTTGACTCCGGGTCTGCTGCTTCATCCATAGATGAAGAAGATTGCTTTGACAGCCTGGCTTTTGAGGTTAGCATCTGGAGAAAGAAGAATTTATACTGACTCCATCATTGCTACCATACAACAAGCTCAAAATCAGTTTCTACCAACGCATATCACAGAGTACGGTTCCCTATTCTGTGCTGTAAAGTCCAGTTGGTTGCTGACTCTGTCTTTGGCTTCAGGTTGTCTTGGTCTTAGTCCTATTTAAAGCTCAGATCTTATCTCTTGGTGTCCTTTTCAAAAGGTGTATTGCCGTACAACCTGATGTTCAGACTTTTGTTCAAGGGGTGGCTCATGCCCACCCTGTCTTTTGGGATCCGTGGGCTTAGAACCAGTTCTGTGAGTGATTAAAGGGATAGTAATGTTTCACAAAAACAGCAGCTCCAATTAATTAATACTACATTTTTATCCCCACTTCTGTAGATAGTTGAACTTCTAAGTTATCTTTGTTTTGTGTAATCAGGGTGGTGGCACATCCAACAAAGTAGCTGTTAAATAAAGTGGCTATGGCTATGGGGCACTGTATTGAATGATTAGGAGGGTTGTAGAGGTTTTTAATAACCTTCCAAAAGTTGGCTGGCTTTGAAACGTTGCTGTTTAAGTTGTCAGTAAAATATTGTGCTTTTGCTGATTTTGTTTTGTACATGTATTCCTTAATTGTCTGTAAGCAGTATGATCATAAGTGGAGCCGGTTTGTTTAAATTTTTTGTCCATAAGGCATCTCTGAAACTGTACAACTGAATCAAGTCTGCTGAGACCCAGGGTGGATGTGCCTCCCTAACCCTGATCTTCCTTAGTGGGGCATGGGTATTACAGACCTGAAAGAATTCAGAGTTAAAAAACTGTCGAGTCTAGGTCAGATATTAGATGTATTCTATGCCATGAGCAATTTCTTAAATCATTTAGGAAAGACTGAAGATTACATTTTCTAAATGATCTGGAGTATGACTTTGGAACATGACTGGTTTTATTTTGCGGACACAGTAAACTATGGAGTGATCACTAAACACGTTTGCTAGTACACCTGAATTTTGGATTCTGCTTCTGCAGGATGAAAGGATCCAGTCTAGCAGAGTATGGTTGGATGTTTTAAGATTTATACGAGTGGGGGAGGATATTAGCTGTGATAAGTTCAAGGTTTTAAGCAATGAACAATTTTTCATTCCTGGAGCCTAGCCAATTAATATTAAAATCTCCAAGAACCCTCAGCTCGCTTTTCTTGTTTTGTGTGGCAATCTTCTTTAGCTGTTGAGCTATGTCTGAATAGGAATGTGCTGGGGTATTTGACGTTCTGTAGATGCCAACAATTATGATTTGTTTTGAGTATGCAAGACAAATTTTGCCAGCAATGTATTCATAAGGATCAGAGTTATGAGAGTTATTTAGAAGCGTAAAGTTTATTGACTCCTGTATTTATATGATTACCCCCTCTTCCTCGCTTTGTGCGGTCTTTTCTAAAGCATGAATATCCATCTATGGCAACATCAGTATCAGGTATTTTTGGGGATAACCAGGATTCAGTAAGAATAAGAATTTTTGGTTTGTATGCGTAACACCATGCTTTTAATTCATCCATTTTGGACAATAAACTGCGTATGTTGCAGTGCACAAAAGAGAGACCCTTTTTAAAGGCGTTGCCATTTATTGCTATTTGAGGGCCAGGGTTGGTTTCTATGTCCTTTGCCAAGGCAAGTAATAGAATTAATAAACATTTAGTGATTTGTTTTCGGTGAGCATATAGTGAGAGGGTGCGTCTGTTACTATAATTACTGGGGCTGGGTGAGCTTGTTTTATTGATCCAATAACAAGGCAAAGAATGCCTTCAGTGCAGGGTTTAAAGTCCCACTGGTGCAGCACAGGGTAGAAACATAGAAGCATAGTATTTCAAGGATGTGTTGAGCAAGCAAGACCACCTAATAGAAGTCAGGCTCCCAAACTACAGAGAAATGTGTCTGCCAGACAGAGAAATCTGGAAATACAGAACCTGGGCAATCAGAGTGAATCCAGTTTCTTCATTCTTCAGGCTCCTATAAAAGTGTCAAAGCTACGTGGAAAAAGGCTGATAAAGGAAGCATCCTTCACAGACTCCGAGGGGACTTGCCTGTCATTTTGGAACTGGACCGCCCTTTTGGGCAGGATTAGTCTAATATGGAAGTGGAAATTTCTATTCTGTAATGGCACTAGTAGAAAGCTAAAGCATGATGCTTCTGAGCATTGACTAGCCGAAGAACAGGCCATTGTGCCATTTGTTTGTCCTCAGAAGCCTCTCACATATTGTATATGCAGTTGGTAAATATGTATTATTTTGCTCAATTTGCAATCATTAGCTCTCATTTTAACTAGAGTTCTAAAATAGCAGCTATATAACCCCCTCTACTTGCCTTACCATGAACATAAAATCCCCTATGTAATTTGCCTTTGTCTTCATTCAAAAGAGATTTCTTTTCATCCATTTTGGAACATGGGAACCATAGGGTTAAGTTGCTACCTGAAAGAGGCAGGGCATTTGCAAGCTAAAGCTCTCTGGAGAGAGTCACTCTCCTAACTCCACTTAACCCCCATCCTGAAGCTTTCAGTTTTCAAAGTGGATTGCTCAGGAGAACAACAAAGCTGAATATTGTTTTTATTACTTTACTACTAGTAGGGTGTTTTCTTATCCCCATTAGGCTGCTTCCTTTTACCCATTCCTCTTGCATGCAGAACAGAATGTGAGGAAGACTGAAGGTCTATTTGGGGATGTTAGTACTCTAGATCAGCCACTATCCTGCTCCAAAGGAACCTGAGACCGAAAACCAGAAGATCCGGAGTTGCAAATAACCTGGGTCCTTTAGATATGTCCTGTCTTTGTTAGTTTGTTGCATGGCTTATTCCTGCATATTCGCTTGCACCCCTCCAAGAAGTACAAAATTATTATTATTTTTTTTTTTGAATAGGCTGCATGCACTAAAATGGTCCTAACCATTAGAGACATGAAGGAACCGTATACAAATCATTATGAAAAGTAGACATTCACCTGCATTAAATGAGGGGTTGTGCTGGTGTGCACAAATATTTACTTCATTTGGCATATTTAGCAGTTATAATATATGGCTTTACATATATAAATGAGAGAGTTAAATACAGGGATCATACTAAAACAAATGGACAGCAAAAATGCTGAAAAGCTGCTTGGCATCTGGGGTACAAAAAAAATTCACAAGCATCTGGCACTGAAAGGGTTAATATACAATATTGACATTGTTACTGTTTTTACATCCATTTTACTGTAAAATTAATACATTGGCTGATTAACCAGCTTACCCAATACCTACACTATAATGCGTATAAGTCCTTCTATGAAAGACATTCTGGTCACCTTTCCAACCCTAGGGAGCATCCACCTGAACAGGATTTGCATTATCATAGCACCAGTTTGTTAGAAACCAATATGCTCTGACTGCAACAGCACAGATGGATTATTATGCTCACTGGGCCACATATACCAGAGAACTTAGCTCTGCCTATTACACCAAAAATCTTTAACCCTTTGAGTGTCAACCAAAAGCATGATGTCAAGGAAGTTTAAATGTGTAACTTATATTGAGACACATAATGTAGTAAAAGATCTCCTTTAACTTCCTTGGATGCTAGAGATATAGCCATGCAGTGTGGAGCAATTCACTTAAGACAGTAGTTCTCAACCTTTCTAGTGCCGTGACCCTTTGATAAAATTTCCCAAGTGGTGGGGACCCCTAACAGTAAAATTACTTTTGTTGCTCCTTCATCGCTGTAATTTTGCTACTGTTATGTTACAAAAAAAAAAAACATTTCTGATGGTTTTAGGCAGGGGTCAAGTCCTGGGAAAAGAGTTTTGGGAACTCACCCAAGATTTCCAACCCGCCCAAAATAATTATGTATGGCTCACATCAAGATTGTCTCGCTCTATACATATGTGAGTGTGTGTGTGTGTGTATCATTGCATGTATGAGTGTGTCTATCTCTCACTTTGTATGTCAGTGCATGTGTGTGGGAGTTTGTGTCTATATGTGTGTATTCTGTTGCATGTGTCTTTGTCTCTATTACTGTTGCATGCATGAACACACATTGCCCTCACATTTCCCCCATCAGCTCCATACTGCCCCATCAGCTCCAACTTGCCCCCTCATCTCCATATTGCCCTCACATTGCCCCCATCAGCTCCAACTTGCCCCCAACAGCTCCACATTGCCCCCATCAGCTCCATATTGCCCTCACATTGCCCCCTGATCAGCTCCAACTTGCCCCCCATCAGCTCCATATTGCCCTCACATTGCCCCCATCATCTCCAACTTGCCACCATCAGCTCCACATTGTCCCCCATCATCTCCAAATTGCCCCCATCAGCTCCACATTGTCCCCCATCATGTCCATCTTGCCCTCATCAGCTCCAACTTGCCCTCATCAGCTCCAACTTGCCCCCATCAGCTCCAACTTGCCCTCATCAGCTCCAACTTGCCCCCATCAGCTCCACATTGCCCCCATCAGGTCCAACTTGCCCCATCATCTCCACATTGCCCCCCATCAGCTCCAACTTGCCACCATCATCTCCACATTGCCACCATCATCTCATATTGCCCCCCCCATCATCTCCTTATTGCCCCTATTAGTTTTTGAGTGCCAGAAGAAAAACATTACCTGTCGCCTGTCCTTGGGATGATCAACATGACGCTTGGTGCGACGATGTGTTGTGTCGCATTCTGGGACCACTGCGATGCTGTGTGTTGGAGCTGCTCAGCTCGTTCAATGCTGCTGTTCCTCTGGCCCCAGTCCTTCCATAACAAACATACTTCCGGTTTGACATATCTTGGGAGCCAATGGAATGGCTCCACTGTATTATAAATGTGAATTGGAGGCATCATGTCGCTACTCTGGTGCACTCGGTCCGGGCCTCCGATTATCCGCTCAATTAAAAGTATAAGGGCAAGCTACCCAAGCGGCTGGGGGCATCTAAATGAAACCCCTGCTAGTGGAACCCTGGTTTTAGGCAACACCTGGCAAATCGTCATTCGACCCCCGATGCGGTGGCGACCCACTGGTTGAAAACTACTGACTTAAGAGAACCCTAGCATTCAAGGATTTAAACAAAGTAAGAGCCACTTTATAAATAAATGCTTTGTCAAATTAAATGTAAGACCAGCAAACCAGTTACTACCACATTATATTTCTCAGGTCTTGGTACATATATATAGTTACTTGAGCTGTTTAAAGGAATACTAATGCCAAATACCAGCCGGTAGCTTATATAAAAATGTATCATACATTGCATCCCTAAAATATGGTTTTAAACATGTGTAAATTGCCCTGTTCAGAGAGTATTTAATGTTGTTTGCTCTGTTTGTATTGAAAGCCAACATGTAATCTGTTAATTTATAGTGATTAGAACCATCTGTTTTTGTATTTAGAAAGTGTGTCTCAGCCCATTCACAAATAATCTTGGTTAATCAATGGGAGCCCTGGAGTAGACTGGAATGACTGCTTCCTCAGAGCATATATAACCCCAGTGCATTTTTAGGTGTTGGCGTTCCTTTACTAAGTAAAACCTGTACAAAGTAGAGTGTTTTATCTTAGGTTTTCATCATTCTATGCGGACATCACTCAATACAAAAGAGACAGTGCGCTCTAGTGGACACTGCAAAAACTGCTGTTATATTTTATCCGCATAGGCATATTTACCAAGTTCAATACAGATGAAGATGATGATACAGAACTGCTGTACTGAGGTCAATATTCAATCTGTTGCAGAATATTTCTACTTCAAAGGGAGTTCTGCATTCATGAAAGACTTGAGTATGTGTTAAAACTTTATCGGAATTCAAATCAAAGACTTCTAGCAATCTAAATCAATGGACATTTTGTAAGTACACCTGTAATGCAGTCGCTTTATTATAATATTGCACCACTTTGTGTTTAAAGGTAATGGAGAGTAAAAAACTAGCATAATATGGAAAGTCTATAAAATTGTCACAGATCCCCAAGTGCATGTGTGTGTTGGCTTTATTTTTGTTAAATAAATCATGACACGGTGTAATATGTCATGCGGTGTCGTTCATCTGAGGTTGTATTTACCTAATTTTTAGACTGAAAAGATGATTGTTATTATGTCCTGATATGCAAAACCATAGAATTCAAACAGGGTGTACTTTCTTTTTCACATGACTATATACACATAGGCGTATTCTAGATCATGGGCCATTGAGGGAGATCAGAGGATCTCGCCGTCCCACGATATTTTGAAGGGGAGGTCTGTGTTGCCACTGGCAACTCTCTGTGACAGCCTTCGCGTTCCTTGTTAATGCAGAGTGCCAGGATATGACATAATATCCTGGCACCTGCTCTCCCATGCCGCACAGGGACGTCAGTGCTGGAGGCTGCACTGACTTCTCGCTTCCCACACTGGACCACCCGGGAATGCAAGACAGTTGCTAGGGTTGTATATAACCCTACGAGTGCCAGATATGTATCAAAAATTATAAATATATATATATAATAAAAAACACCAGCTAGTGGGCTGCTTAAGCACAGCTCCGCCCTTGCAGTGAACACGTGAGTGCCAGACAGGTTTTCAACATATTGAGTTGCACTGCATTGGATACCTGTATTGCAATCAAAAGAGGATTTTAGTCTTACCTGCTAAATACTTTTGTCTTAATTCATATAGCTTACAGGTAACTCTGGGAAGGCGATCACCCCTTTAAGTAGGCAGGAACAATTCTTGGAAAGAATGCAGGGTGGAGCCTTCCTTCCCTCCCCAGCTGGTCACCAGCCAATCCTCAACCAGATAGATTTGAGACACTAACTATCTGACTAGGTAGCAAGAAGGAAAAAGAAGACTCCTGTGAGCATGAACGCGAAGGAACTCGCACGTTCGGTCCCTTGACAGGGTGGGAGACTAGTAACCTAAATGGACTAAGAGAAAGGGATATAACAGGTAAGACTAAAATCCTATTTTCTCTGTCACCCAATATAACTTAGAGGTAACTGGGATGCACCAACATTGAGTTTCCCAGTGTCAGGAAAGAATCCAAGGACCAGGCGCCTGTCCCCAAAGTCACCAAAACTCATATGGACTAATCAGGTCATAGGATAGCCCGAAACAACAAAGTTTCAACAGACACTGAACTGGAATACAACACACCAGTAATTGGAACACAGCACACAGAATGAGAGCCAACTGGGCTCAACAGTTAACCCTTTCAGTGCCGGAGGCTTGGCCATTTCCTGTACCCTGCAGGCCAGACACTTTTTCAGCATTTTTGCTATCCCTCCGTTTAGTCTTGATTTACTCTGGTGATTTTTAGTTACATATGGAAAACTATATATTGTTTTTTTCAGAACAAATTGAGCTTACTTGTGGTACCTTACATGAAGAGCATCACATACTATGTATCAAAAACATTTACCCTGATTGAAAAAGTTTCAATTATTTGAAAAAGCCCCGAGTAAAAAAATACCAAATTTGTATAGTTTTACCTACGTCCATGGCTAGCGTACAGCCCTAAGCACCAGCAGCGCAAAATTACATTTTCAACTTTATAAACTAATATGCGCATTCCATGGTTTTTGTGGTAAAGCTACCCTAAACCAGTGGAATAACTATAGGAAACTATATATTTCTGGAAAGTACACAACCTGCTGCATCTAATGAGGGGTGACTTGCCTTGTTACCCCAAGCCTGGAGTACACAAATGCCTCCAGAAGGTGGCACTAATGAAAAAAAAGGCATTTTCTTACATTTCTGCTCCTTCAAATGTACTGAAATATGTGAAAACCATGGCATTTCCAACTGTATTCATTAGTGCTCTTAGGAGAAAAATGACACCCCATTGGTATGAGTTCACGTACCTCAGGGGGTGCTAGTAATGCAAAACGACACCTACTACAACCTCAACATTTTCTCAAACATTACTTGCCTGTACAAAAATGGTTATAACAACTACACAAGTGAAGAAAGGGTACACAAACCATACCATTTTGGAAAGAAGACACCCTGTCGCATCTAATGAGGGGTCACTTGCCTTCTTACCCCAATACTGGTGTGCATAAATGTTTCCAGAAGGAGGCGATATAGGAAAAAAATAGCATTTTTTTTTACGTTTCTGCCCCTTCAAATGTATGGAGCGCTGTGAAAACCATGGAATTTTCAACTGTGTTAGCTAGTGCTCTTAGGAGTCAAACTACACCTACTACAACCTCTGATGTTTCTAATATTTTCTCAAACGTGACTTGCCTGAACGAAAATGGCTATAACACCTTCAGAAGTGAAGAAAAGGTAGATAAACAATACCATTTTGGAAAGAAGATAACCTGTCGCAGTGAATGAGGGGTCACTTGCCTTTTTACCCCTAAGTTAGTGTGCACAACTATTTCCAGAATGTGGTGCTACAGGAAAAAAAAAACTTTTTTTTTTTTTAACACATCAGTCACTTCAAAGATACTAAAATTGTTCAATGGCGTGGGATTTCCTAGGAGGACTTCTTGCCAGCTTAAGAAAAATAGTACCCCACTGCTGTGGGTTGACATACCAATTTGGGTGACAGGAGCGTAGCTACCAGTGAAACAGGGATGGGAAAGCAAACAGCGTATGTGTGATTTTATGGCTAACAGATGAAAGAAACTAGGGCGTCAGCCAGTGTACGTGTGTACCTGTGACTACCAGTGTAACAAAATGGCACTCAGAGGGTTAATTTTTTTTTTTAATCATTAGTTTGTAATCAGAGCTTGTTGGGGGGGGGCATCAGGACCACTCCTGATGGGCCCCCCAACAATCTCTAATTACAATGTAATGATAAAAGCCCTGTGTGTGCCACAGGAGGGAGGCTGCATTGAACTCCCCACCGTGGCATGCACGGGGTTATTTTTTTTTTTTTTATTATAGACCTCATTGAGGGGTATCAGAACCCCTACTGATTCCCCCCCCCCAATGAGGTCTTAGGAAAGCAAAATTGTCCACAAAATTAGTGTCCCTGTGAGTGCCACAGGGGTCTCCAGCGCATTGCAAAGCAATGCATTGGACCCTTGTGGCACTCAAAGGGTTAAAAAAAAAATTTCAGTACTTTGTTATCAGAGCTTATTGGGGGGCCATCAGGACCAATCCTGATGGCCCCCCAACAATCTCTGGTAACAAAGTAATGATAAAAACCCTGTGTGTGCCACAGGAGGGAGGGGGCATTGGACCCCCCTATGGCACACAAAGGGTTAATTTTTTTTTTTTTTTTAAATTATAGACCTCATTGAGGGGCATCAGGACCCCCCCCCGATCCCCCAAATAAGGTCTTTGGGAAAATAAAGTACCCCCAAAAGAAGTGACCCTGTGAGTGCCACAGGGTTACTTTTATTATTATTTTATTTTCACTGTCGTCCAATACAGGTCACTGGTACAATGGGAGGCGATCCGCCCCTTTAATAGGCAGGAACATTCATTCAAATGTATGCAGGGGGTGGAGCCTCCCCTCCTACTTAAGCTGCCTTCAGGCCAGAGCCAAGCCAGATTGATTTGTTCCTGTGTGCTGTGCACACCAGGTGGAGAACATCTATAATTCAGCTTTAGTTTTTTTATTGTTTTCTTCAAATATGGAATACCACCATTAGGAGGGTGACCATGGCTGTGAATTGCCCTCTACAAAGTGGCTAGTGCAGCTTCCAGGGATTTTCTGGTGGACCTTATGCCCTGAAGAGGGAACAGCTTGGGTCAAGTAGCTTCCCTGCTGGGGAATTTGCCTCTGGTTAATTCCTATTTCAACATGGTCACCTGAAGACAGAAGTCCTGCAGAAAGGTGAGCCACCCTTTGAGTGCTGAAGGTCCACTTGTCCCCACAGTGTCCCTTACTTTGGCTTGTATTTGGGAGTTTGCATTTTGCACTCCAGCACTCATAGGGTGTTTTTATTTCTATTGCTTGTATTTATGCAATTTCTGTGGTATTCCCTGGGTTTTGGAGCTTTGGAATATTATTTTCTCATGTTTCTCATGTGTTAAAAGTATGTTTGGTGTACTTTCTATTTCAGAAATACTTTATTAATATTTGATGTTCCGCGCCTTTTACCGCATAGACGCCATTGCTCCTTTACTCTCTATGGGTTTGCACAGTGTGGGACATATCTCTGGAACTGCTTATCACAGCAACTTCAGAGAGGGCTCATTTTGTTGGTCTTCCCCTGCTCTATCATCCGGTGGCTAGTTTCGGGGTGTGGGGAGTTTGGGGGGGCTTCGGGCACTGTTTGGGGTACTTCTGAGAGAAAACTACATTTCCCATGAGCGCCCGTTTCGCGCTCGTTTTCTGATTGGCTGCAGCCGTGGCAGCCATTTTGTGGTGTTATTCTCAGCGAGTATACTACGCAGGGACCGAGCCTTCTCTCCTCTCAGCAGATTAACCCTTCGCTGGCCAGATAAGTCCGATTTTAGACATTTCTGGGGTGAAACTTTAATCTTTCACACTTCTACTGGGTGATTTTTCTTAGTGGTGTATATCTGACGCTGTGAGCATGTCTACTCCACTGGAGTCAGGGGCTAGACCCAAGACTAAGGAGGCTGGGGTGTCTGTTTCCCCCATTGCGTTTTGCTCCTCTTGTCACTCTGGGCTGCCTAGAGAATTTTCAGGTCATTTATGCCCAAAATGTACAGATAGTCATGATAGCAACCCTGGGCTTCCCAGCCAAGCTATTGAGCCAACTTGGGTGAAAGAGTTCAAAGCTGCCACTAGGGATCTCAGATCCACTCTCCAACTCTTTCCCTCTCAGGTTCAGGGGGCTCTACAAGTCTGGCAGACTCCCTCCTCAATCAGGACCTCCCTGCCTAAGCCACAGGGAGCTCCTGATGTGTCTGATTCTTCTGAGGAAGAACTTTTATAAGATTCTGATGCTGAGGAAGGCACTGTTATTGAATCTAATAGGTCCATTGGGGACCCTTATGAATGTGACCCTGAGGTTTCTGCTGAGGGTTTGATTAGAGCGGTGTTAACCACGCTCAACCTTCCTCTGACTCAGGAATCTACTCATGATCCAACTGACGTTTTTCAGAAACCATCTAAGGCGGTTATATGTTTTCCAACTAACCCTACTCTTGCCCGTTTAGTCTCTGATGCGTGGAGGAATCCTGAAAAATCCTCTTCTGTGTCCAAAAAGTTTGCTAAGCTTTACCCTTTTCCTGAGACTGAACTGGCAAAATGGGTTCATCCTCCTAAAGTGGATGCTCCTGTTTCTAGATTATCCAAATCTACTGCTTTAGCTGTATCTGATGCCTCTGCCCTGCAGGACTGGACGGACAAAAAGTTAGAGATTTCTCTTAAATCCATTTTTGCCTCCATTGGCACTGCAATGCGTCCAACCTTTGCAGTGGCGTGGGTTAATAGAGCTATCGCAGCCTGGACTGAACGACTGACTGAGGCGGTTCGCCAGGATGCGCCAGTGTCTGAGCAGTTACAACTTCTTGCTAATATAGCAGAAGCCCAGAATTATGTTTCTGACGCTGCCTTTGATGCTGTGCGCATGATGGCAAGGGCCTCTACTTCATCTGTGGTGGCTAGACGTGCTCTTTGGCTGAAAATTTGGTCTGCTGATACTGCCTCTAAGAAAGCCTTACTTTCTTTGCCCTTTCAGGGGAATTTGTTGTTCGGTTCTGAACTTAAGGAGATGATTAGTGAGGCTACTGGTGGTAAAAGTACTCTTCTACCTTCAGTCTTCAAGAAGAAGTTTCCAGCCAAACGCAATCGGTCCTTTCGTTCCTTCCAGACTGAGACACGCTCCACGTCCCAGACAGGTCCGTCCTCCACGCTCTCCTCCTCCAAGCCCAAACAGTCCTGGAAGCCCAAAGTTGCCCCTAAGGCCAAGACCTCTAAGACTGCTTCGGCATGACTCACCGAACCCGGGTCCGCATCCGGCTGTAGGTGGACGTCTCCACATCTTTCGCCGGATTTGGGAGGAGTCAGTGACGGACCCATGGGTAATTCAGGTGGTATCAGAGGGGTACAGGGTCCCTTTCTCTTCCCTTCCTCCTTTCCGGTTCCATTTTACTCGTCCTTCTCAGGAACCTACAAAGAGACGTCTGTTCGACGACGCTATTCAGGATCTTTTGGACAAAGAGGTCCTGGAATTGGTTCCACCAGAGGACACAGGTTCTGGATTTTATTCCAACCTGTTCGTTGTGGCCAAAAAGGACAGAGGCGCTCGTCGTATCTTGGATCTCAATTCCTTTGTTGTGAGTTCCCACTTTCGCCAGGAATCCCTGCGCTCTGTGATCGCCGCAATGTCTCCAGGGGAGTTCCTTGCCTCCCTGGACCTTCAGGATGCGTATCTTCACATCCCTATTCATCCAGAGAGCAGACGGTATCTCAGGTTTGCCTGTCACAAGGGCCACTTTCAGTTTTCAGCTCTTCCCTTTGGACTGACTTCAGCCCCTCAGGTCTTTCAGAGGGTATTGGGATCTTTGATAGCTGTGCTTCATCGAGATGGTGTCAGGGTGACTCCCTACATGGACGATCTGCTCCTGAAAGCTTCATCTGCGGAGATTCTCCACCAGCAGCTGCAGCTGTGTATACACACACTGAATCGCCACGGCTGGATTGTGAATCTGGACAAGTCAGACTTGGTCCCATCTCAACGGCTCCTCTTCTTGGGTCTCCTGTTCGACACTCAGCAGTGCATGGTGTTTCTACCAGAGGAAGTTGCTCATCAGATTGCTATCCGAGTAGCCAAGATCCTGGAATTCGACAGGGTTCCAGTGCCGAAGTTGACCTCTCTGGTGGGGAAATTCATTTCCACAATAGAGGCGGTGCCATTTGCTATGGCACACACCAGGGAACTTCAGAGGTTTGTTATACAGACGTGCAAGCATCATCCAGATCATCAGCATCTGTCAGTCTCTCTGCCTCCTCATGTCGAGTTGAGCCTGCAATGGTGGTTGGACTTGTCTCATCTCCTGAAAGGGAGATCCTTTCGAGTTCCCTATTGGACCACAGTCACGACGGATGCCAGCCTCCGGGGATGGGGAGCTGTGTTGGGTCGTTTCAGTGCTCAGGGGAAATGGGGACTGGAAGAATCTCTTCTCTCCATCAATGTTCTGGAACTTCGTGCCATACTTCTTGCCCTGAGGCACTGGGAATCTCAGCTGGAAGGCTGTCCAGTCAGAGTGGAGTCCGACAACGCCACCGCAGTGGCTTACATCAACAGACAAGGCGGCACAAAAAGTCTCACCACTTGGTTAGAGGTCAAAGCCATTTTGTCCTGGGCAGAAGATCATGTGCCAGTCAACTCAGCAGTACACATTCCAGGCGTAGACAACGTCATGGCAGACTTTCTCAGTCGTCACACAGTCGACAGCGGAGAATGGGCGCTTCATCCAGAGGTGTTTCTCCCTCTCACCCAGAGGTGGGGGGTGCCTGTAGTGGATCTGATGGCTACCAGACACAACAGGAAGGTGCCAGTGTTTTGCTCTCGGTGGAGGGACCCCCTCGCTCTAGCAGTGGATGCCTTGTCGATCCCTTGGAACTTTGCTCTGGCTTACATCTTTCCTCCTCTTCCTCTGTTGATCAGAGTCATCCAGAAGCTGAAGTTGGAGCGTTGTCCTGTCATTCTGATCACTCCAAATTGGCCTCGTCAGTCCTGGTATCCGGAGCTGCTAGCCATGTCTGTGTCGGATCCTGTTCCGCTTCCTGCCCGTCCAGATCTACTTCTTCAGGGTTATCTGTGGAAGGAGGATGTCCAACATCTCAATTTGATGGCTTGGAGGTTGAATCCTCGATTCTAAAGAAGAAAGGGTTTTCCTCTTCTGTGGTGTCTACGATGCTTAGAGCTCGCAAGCCTGTGTCTTCCAAGATTTATCATCGCATATGGTCAACCTTCGTTGCATGGTGTGCTGAAAAGGATCTGTCACTTGATTTCCATCTTCCCACGGTCCTGGCCTTTTTGCAGGATGGGGTTGAGAAGGGACTCAGCCTGAGTTCTCTCAAGGTTCAGACTTCAGCTCTGTCTGTATTTTTCCAGGAACGGATTGCTATTCTTCCTGATGTTAAAGTTTTCTTTCAAGGTGTGGCTCATGTTCGGCCCGCCTTCAAGAGTCCAGCCCCCCAGTGGGACCTCAATTTGGTGCTGGGGGTTCTCCAGAGACCCCCGTTTGAATCCTTGGCTTCTATTCCTTTACGTCTCTTGACCTGGAAAATGGCCTTCCTTTTGGCTATTGTCTCAGTTCGCCGGGTAGCAGAGTTACAAGCTCTGTCTTGTAAACCTCCTTACTTGGTGTTTCACAAGGATAAGGCAGTGCTTCACACTTCCAAGGAGTTTTTACCCAAGGTTGTCTCCGGATTTCATATCAATCAGGAGATTGTGGTTCCCTCTTTCTGCCCTAACCCTTCCTCTGACAAGGAAAGAGATCTCCATTTATTGGATGTTGTGCGTTGTCTTAAATTTTACGTTCATCGCACTGAGTCTATCAGGAAGTCTGACGCCTTGTTCGTCATTCCTGAGGGGCCCAGGGCAGGGAGACCAGCATCCAAGGTAACTATTGCCTCTTGGATTAAATCTACCATCGGTGAAGCCTTCAAATTGCAGAATAAGCACGTTCCCTTCAGGGTTACTGCTCATTCCACCAGATCTATTGGGGCCTCTTGGGCCTACAAGAATCAGGCATCTGCTGATCAACTGTGCAGAGCGGCCACTTGGTCCTCTGTGCACACATTCTCGAAGCACTATCGCGTTGATGTACTGGCCTCGGCTGATGCCAGCTTTGGAAGGAAGGTCCTGGAGGCAGTTTTGCCTGTTTAGGACTTCTATTCTGTGATCCTTAGTGCTTCTTTACTGTTGAGCCCTGTTGGTTCTACTTCAGTGTGCTGTGTTAGTTTGGGGGTTTGTTTTTCCCCCTGGTTGGTGTCCGTTGACACTTCTGTTACTGGGCTATATGATTAATTGGTTCATAGCAGTTCTAGTGACTTGGGCCTTGCGCCTGGTCCTTGCCTTACTTCCCGCCTCAGGGACAGCTCAATGTTTGTACATCCCATTGTACCAGTGACCTGTATTGGACGACAGTGAAAATAGGATTTTAGTCTTACCTGTTAAATCCTTTTCACTTAGTCCATACAGGTCACTGGTCTCCCACCCTGTCAAGGGACCATGCTTGGCTCTCCTGTGGCATTCAGTGGGAGACCTTCGGGGCATGCTCACAGGAGTCTTCCTTTTCTTGCTTACCTCTGGTCAGTTTAAGTGTCTCAAATCAATCTAGCTTGGCTCTGGCCTGAAGGCAGCTTAAGTAGGAGGGGAGGCTCCACCCCCTGCATACATTTGAATGAATGTTCCTGCCTATTAAAGGGGCGGATCACCTCCCATTGTACCAGTGACCTGTATGGACTAAGTGAAAAGGATTTAACAGGTAAGACTAAAATCCTATTTTTTTTTACTCTTCAGACCTTGTGGGGGACATCAGGACCCCACCTGGTGTCCCCTCAGTTTTTGATCTCCCAGCCTATAGGCTGGGAGATCAATAAGGCGACCGCAGGAGAGCAAAGGCTCTCCTGCCACCGGTAGGAGTGAACGGGACCAGGGAAACTTCCCTAACGTCATCAGTGACCAGTGACTCCTACCCGGAAGTTTGAGTAGGAAGAGAGGGGAAAGGAGAAACTCTGTTTCTCCTTTGTGTTTGTTGATCTCCCAGCATGATCGGCTGGGAGATCAATAACTGGGGAGGCATGAGAAGTGATTCTCATGCCTCCCCAAGAGTGCCAGGCTGCGTTTCAGCTGAAATGCGGCCGCTGCAAGCCGGTTATACCGGCTTATGCAGTGACCGCATTTTAGCTGTACAATGTACGAGCGTGGCACAGCAGGTGCAGCTGTGTCCACTTGTACATTGTACCCACCTGGCACTCTAGGGGTTAAAGATTGCTGAGACACACAAAATAAAGTCCTAGACAGGCAAAACTGCCTCCAGGACTTTCCTGGCAAAGCTTGCATCAGCGAAAGCCAGCATGTCAACATGATAAGTGTTTAGTGAAAGTGTGCACAGATGATCATCAGAGGCCTGATTCTTATAGGCCTAAGATGCCCCAACAGACCTTGTGGAATGAACCGTGATATGAAAAGGAACAGGTTTCTTCCTGAGTTCATAGGCCTTACGAATGGTAGACTTTATCCAAGAAGCAATAGTCACCTTGGATGCAGCCTTACCAGCCCTGGGGACCTCAGGGATGACAAAAAGTGCATCAGTCTGGCAAACAGACACAGTGCAGTGCACATAGATCTTAAGGCAACGCGCCACAACTAGCAATTGGAAATCCCTCTCCTTGTCAGATTTAGGGTCAGGACAAAATGAAGGCGCAACAATCCCCTGATTGATGTGGAACTCAGAAACCACCTTAGGAAGAAATTCCTGGGAGGTGCGAAGAACAGCCTTGTCCTTGTGAAACACCAGGAAGGGCGGTTTGCAGGACAAAGCCTGCAGTTCAGTGACCCTGCGAACAGAGACAATCACCAAGAGAAAACTTTCAAAGAACCCAGGCTAAAGCCTTTGTTCACACCGTCCTGTAAAAAGAACAGGACAGTAGGAAGATCAAACTCTTGTGAGATGGGTAGGAGAGACTCCTCTACTGACCACCGACTGTTCATTCAGGTGACCCAGAACCGCTCCCCAACCGGATAGGCTGGAGTCAGTCATCACCGTGGTCCAGAATGGAACTAGAAAGGGTTTGCCCTTCTTCAGGTTGGAAAAATCTTGCCACCACGTGAGACTCAGCTCCACCTGTAAGGTGAGAGAAAAGGACAGCTGCAGGAGATCTGGATTCGCTTTGCAAACCTAGATCACAAACTCCTGAAGTTCCCAACTTCGCAAACGGTACTGCCTCTATGGGGGTATCCGCTTCCCAACGAGAGAGGTCAACTTCTTGGATGGAGTCACAAGCCAGGACTGAGGAGACCTTGTTGGTGATCTGTTGATCCACTTCGTCCATTGGAAAAACCATGCCATTCAGGGTGTCAAAAAGAAGGCCCAGAGAAAACAACTTCTGAGAAGGAATCAGGTCTGACTTGTCCATGTTCAGGATCCAGCCGTGACGAATGAGGACAAGGATGCAGTCCTCAATCTGTTGAAGAAGTTCCAGAGACGGGTCCTTCAAGAGCAAGTCATCCATGTACGGAGTGACACGGATGCCCCTCTCGTGCATAACAGAAATCAACACACCCAGGATGTGAGTAAATACCTGAGGGGCCATGGTAAGACCAAAGGGGAGAGCAGAAAATTGTAAGTGCCCCATGTGGCAAGCGAACCTGAGGTACTGCCGGTCTCCGTATGAATAGCAATGTGCAGATAGGCATTTTGGAGGTCCAAGGAGGCCAGATATTCTTGAAGTCACATTGCCACAATCACAGACCTCAAGGCCTCTTGGTGATAATGAGTCTTGACTACAAAGGAATTGAGATCCTTGATAGGACGGCAGCCATTGTCCTTCTTGGATACCACAAATAGGTTCGAATAGAAGCCAAAAACTATTTCTGTGTCGGGAACCAGTTCCAGGACTTCCTTGTCCAAAAAGTCTGGATGGCACCATTGAAAAGACAAAGCTTTTCCAATCCCTGAGGAGTGTGAGAATGGAAAACCCTGAAGGGAGGAAGAGAGGTGAAGGGAATCCTGTACTCTCTGGAAATCACCTGTAAAATCCATGGATCCACCATGGTGTCTGTCCAGACACTGAGAAAATGGCGCAGGCAGCCACCCACTGGTGCATGGAGTCCGGAGTTTCATGCCAAAGGAGGTTTGGAGGACTTGGGTTTGGCGGAGGACTGCTTAGGTTTCCACTGTTTGGGCTTGGTGGAGCATGAGGAACCGTAGTGGCCGCGTCACACGTCTCAGTCTGGTAGGAACGACAAAGAAGGTGCCTGTGGAGTTGAAGCTTCTTCATGGGAACCAAGGGCAACAAGGTGCCACCAGCAGCCTCACTAATGAGATTCTTCAACTCAAGCCCAAAGAGAGAAATGCCCAAAAAGGGAAATCAAGGATTTCTTGGAAATTGAACCTGCAGTCCAGATTTTAAGGCACAGGGCCCGCCTGGCTGCCACAGACAGGGCAGAGGCTCTAGCCTCTAACCGCATAGCATCAAAAATAGCTTCAGTAACATAATACTGAACTTCAGAAATGTTAGCCAAGAGCTGCAGCAAGTCAGCCATGGGGGCGCCCTGACAAACAGCATTGGTAAGTTGTTCCATCCACACAGCAATGGCCCTATTTACCCAAGCAAGTGGGACGCAGAGATGCACCTATAATCGCAAAAGTAGCTTTTAGAAAAGATTCAAGCTTTCTGTCAGTCAAATCATTAGGAGCAGAAGCATCCACCACAGGCAGAGCTGTGGATTTGGAAAGCCTAGACTTAGGGGCATCCACCTTAGTGGGGAGGCCCACTGAGCCAAGGCCGCCTCAGAGAAGGGATACAGGTTAGCAAACTTCTAAGGCAAGGACAAACGCTAGGCAGGAGTCTGCCACTCATCTAGAACAACTTGGTTGAGAGTGGGATTAGGTGGAAAGACTGGGCCACAGAAAGATGTCAAAAGTAGTCTTAGGGTCCTCAGAAACAGGAGGAATGTTCATGGTATTGAGGACTGCCTTAATAAGACCCTCAGCAGGGGACTCAGGATCAGCCTCAAAAGGGTCCCCAAAGAATTGGGAGCAAACCCCATCATAGCATTCGCCCTCATCTGAATCCACTAGCAATTCCTCATTAGAGGAATCTGACATATCAGAAATACCCAGAGGTTTAGGTGCTAAAGACCTGAATAATGCAGGGGCCTTCCAAGCCTGGAGGACCCCCTGCAGGTGCATGGGAAACTGTCGTTTTTAACTCCTGCACCCAAGGTGGTTCTGGAACATGGCTGGTAGGCCCTGGCAGAGAAGCATGGGTCACAGCACACGAAGGGCATAAAAGACCTGAGTATTCTCTAGGAAGCCCTGATTGACATGAGGAGCAATATGGATCACAGACACCACAGTATCCTTAGTCTTAAGTCTAGCCCCAGGTCCCAATGGGTCCGACATCCTAACAGGATATGAAGTGTTTGAAAGTATGAGGAATAACCCAAATACTTTGTCCCAGATTAAAATTTCACCCCAGAAAGAGTAAAAATACAGTTAACTGGCAAGCGAAAGGTTAATCTGTTGAGGAGAGAGGAAGGATCCAAGCCCTGTGTAGGATACTCATGAGGGGAAGGAAAGACAATGGCGTCTGAATCTGTAGCCAATCAGAAAACAGTCCATGAAACAGGCTTTCATGGGAAATGTAGTTTCCCTTCAAAGTACCCCAAAACAGTGCCTGAAGACGCCTGCGCCCCCCAAGACACTCAGAACAGATTGTAGGACAAGGGTAGACAAGAAGAATGAGCCATCTCGGAACTCGGTAAGTGGAGCGGTTGCAGATATATGTCCCAAGAAAGAAAGTCTCATAGAGGTGAATGGAGCATTGCGTCTATGCGGTAAAGCGCACAGAACTTAAATAAAGTGTGTTCCAAGGTTAGTAACACATAGTAAGCACAAGAATAAAGCTAGAAACACTAAGCCCAAATGAATTACCACAGAAACCCAGCGTTCAAACATATAAAACCAATGAGTGTAGGGGTATATGTGTAGGAACTCCTAAAGGAGACCCCTGTGCAGAAGGGAAGCAGAGGGACAAAGGACCTCAGCACTCAAAGGGTTGCTCACCTTTTTTCCAGGTCTTCTGATTACCATTAATAAAGAAGAAGCCACAGTGGGCTTCTCCTAGGGAAAGGACATAGCGCACACAAGGTTTCCTGCCTGCTTAAAGGGGCGGTTGCCTTCCCAGAGTTACCTGTAAGCTATATAGGACAACAGGAATATATTATATATATATATATATATATATATATATATATTTTTTTTTTTTTACAGTTCAGGCCTTATGGTGGGGTATCAGATAGCTCCCCTGCTTCCATTCTACCCCTACTACTGGGTATGAGTGGGTGGGATCAGGAGACACTTGTACGTCACTGAGGAAGGCTTTCCCTCATTGATATAAAGGGTTTGACTATCCCGCCAACTCCTACCTGGGTGTTCTAGGTAGAATGGAAGCATCACCTCTATTGATCTCCCAGCTAATTAGTTGGGAGATCAGTAGAGTGGGGGCATCAGGAGAGATCATGGTGTCTCACCACAAGGTTTGTGTGTGGTTTTGTTTTTGGCCGTTTGAGTGCCCGAGGGGTATGCAACGCATTGCTTCACACCGTCTCCTCCTAAACCAGTGGCAGACTTTTTATTTATTTATTTAACAAGTGGCAGCAGTGGTTGGTTGAGGGGGTACTCCTCAACCAATCTGTGTTTTCCAGCCATGCCCCCTGACAGCAAACAGATTAACTTTGATTTTTATTTTACCTAAGGAAGTATGATTTCAAGTACGAAATGTGTTGTAAAGCAGCATTCCTGCACATTTAATTACAGCCCTTCTCTACAAAAGACATTTGTTTGGGAATGGAAGATCCCGACCATATACAAACACAGCATTCAGAGAACTCTGCCCGCAAATAAGTTATACAGACGGCAGAGCTACAAGCACACAAAGCAGTCATTGGCAGCACAGATGGTATATAAACAGGCGCCTGGAAAGGCTGGGAACAAATAACGGAACTTGACCTGGTAGCAGAGTGAATACCCCAGGTAACATACTCTGACCGCAGTTATTAACAGGAGCTGGCAGAGGTGGAAATTGATTCATTCTAGTACAGGGCTCAAAATTTCCACTCTCCACTAGCCAATGGCAAGTGAAAATTTAGCCCTGGCGAGTAGAAATTCAGCCCTGGTCGGTATGTTTTGGCTTGCAGTGGCGAGTAACTTTTCAGGTCTGGCTAGTAGCAAAGGACTTAAAATTATAAGCACTGTTCTAGTAGATCGATACCGTGTAAGTGCCGAGTGTGCTAATGAACGATATCTAAGTTCCCAGTGTATTGGAGGATTTCTGTATTAAGCGAAATATATATACACCGTTGAACTGTGCAGCTATTGATTGAAGCACAGATACATTGACAAACTGTGCATCTACTGTTTCATCTCATTATAAAAGACTTGATACGTCATCATCAGAAAAGCTTTAAGGATTGGAAGATCTTCTTAAGGAGAAGAGGAAAAAAAAATAAATAAATATATATATATATATATATATATATATATATATATATTATTAATTTTTTTTTTTTTTTTTTTTTTTTTTTAATTCTGGAGTTTAATTTACAGAGTTGTATCGGAATTTCCACTATACATCGTTCCCCATTATAGAGAGAGAGAGAGAACCATTTCCCTAGGTGACTAGTCAAATATTTAGATGTTTTAATGATTATAAAATGGTATAAGGAACTTTGTTTAAAGTGGCTCAGCTTGTTTATAAAGAATTGTCACCATTTGCAACAATTTAGTGACAGAATTTTCACCAAATATTTAAGGCCACATCTGACCTGTTATTCTTTACGGTCACCATATGTATAAATGTAACTAGAATACTTTATAAATCCCAACACTCAGAATAAGGACATTTTAACCCCATGCAGCCTGAATTCCACGACATACATAAGTCATGGGTCCTTAACGTAAGTTTTCCCATGACCGTTATGTACTTTATAGGTCCTTAAGGTGTTAAGGATCTGTTCATATAAAGGAACAAGAACACTTTATAAAATCTCCCACAGTGGTGTTTATCAACCCCTTCCTAGTAATGGGTGACTTGGGACAAAGGAGTGTGTGGTACGATAGCTAGCAAGTCACTTTAATTATGATAATACTTTGTAACAGCACACACTATATTTTGGCTTGAAACCTTTTAATGCAAGGGGTCTGAAAGCACTCTGAAAAGAAATATATTGGTAATCTCTCTAGTACGCAAAGGATAAGCCTCCCATTTAAATCAAAGGGATTTCTTGTGTGTTCCTCTAATAGAGCTGGATTGCTTCAGAATTGCACCTCTTTGGATTCCTGGTACAGTCCATGGTCGCTGCGGAAACCGACTGCCCAGCCTTATACCAGCCACCAGTACTGTAACAAAGAATATTCACCTCAATATTAATAACCCTTTATTCTTACAATATTCGCAAACATTTACAACAGTCTAAGCTCATTGTATGTATTACATACACTGCACGTCCATCTATCCTTTTCACTCATGAAATGTCTACATTCCACCTTCCATTCATCTCTAATCTTTTCTCGAATTTTCAATTACTACCCCTATAATAGGGGTATGAAACCTGTGACTCTACAGCTGTTGGGGGCTATACCTTCAATTATCCTCAACCAGCCATCAGCTTATTGGGGAAAATGGGAGGAGTAGCCGTCCCAAACAGCTGAAGAGTCAAAATATTCCTAGACTACTACCAAACATTTGTAAATAAGCTTGTTGTAAAACATCAATAATTAATCTAATTTAAAGAAACAAAGCAAACAAGGTTTTACATATGTAAAAATCACAACTGCTAATTAACTAATGCTGGAAGGTATATTAATAGAAAAAAACTGTGCCAAAGGTGATTAAATAGAATAAAATATTAAGAGAATGATAGTAAAATATGTACACCAAATCAGAACTGTAATCCAGCTGGTCAGTCTGGGCAAATGTGGTTTCACATTTTCAAGTATAAACACCGTGTTGTGCCAAAGCATCCAGAAGAGGAACAGGGAAATCATTTGGAGCCCTGCTTGCCTTCCCTTATGTCACCAGGTTCTAAAGTAATATTTTTGTCACACTGGCTCTTCAGCCCATTGGGAGAGACTGATATGTCCAGCCAATGGGAGACAAGCAAAGGAAGTCCTTTTATCAAATCATTTTATTTCCACTCCCTTGCAGTAGCCTGTTATATAAGGTAGAGAGTGAAGGAGGATAAAAAGAAATATAGAGTACAGATGTATAAAGACATGAATACATTCTGGGAAAGTGCAGCTGCACCAGATTTATAAAATTAAACCAATGGAAGCTGCAGGTCTTCAAATCAGTGTGAAATAATGTGTAGAGACCTTTCACCAAGGGTTAAGAGCCTCATTAAAATCCGTGAAAACGGTTTACTACGTATAATGCTGTGGATTTGACCGGGAATGGCTCCATACTTTTATTTATACACAGGCCCCACTGGGAAAGAATGGTGCTATAACAAACAGAGTAATGTACATTGTGAGAATTATGGGATTTTACTAGTATTTACTAAAACAAGGCGCTATTTATTGGTAAACTATTTAAAATGTTTTGCCGTTTGTATCATTATGGAAACCAGGTATTAACTCTCTGGTCTGGTCCATAGACCATACATCTCCATAGGATGGTGTAGCAACAGCACCACTGTAAATTTTCAGGACACTGTGATACTGCACCTAAAAAAAATTCAAGTTTGAGCTGTTATAATTTTTTTTAATAAAATATCTCTCAGCAGTGGGAGTACCCTTGTTTTATTCTGGGACATAAACCCTACAACATATATTTTTTACATCTTAATTATTACTATCCCTTTAAGTATAAACATTATGTGGAAGTTTAATATTTTATCCCCTTCACTAATATGTAGATGCTGCTGGCACATCAAGGTTAATAAAGTAAATCAGCTTTTACTCAGGTGGCATTCATAAGTGATTCCCTGAGTTATATTGTATTGTAACCCTTTGAATGACAGAGGTCTCCAATACATTGCAAAACACTATTCCTTATTACACCAGCCTCACTGAAATCATGGATGTCTTCCCCTGGCACCAGTGTACAGCCATTTTGTCAATAAGAGAGACTTTCATGCAAAGTGCTATGAAGCAGGGGCATTTAAACCTGTTTTTGGACACCTCTTTACTTCACAATGCGTTGGATACCCCTCTGGCACTCAAAGGGTTAAAGAAATGCTAACACCTACATTGAAATAGCTTGATATACTTTTAAAGGGATAGTAATGTTTCATAATAAAAGCAGCTCCAATTAATCATCATAGTATTTGGACTTTGGAGAGTGTTATTTCAGTTCTGTCAGAGTTGTAGTTCAAGAGTAATTCAATGTCAAAGTATACCCCCTCCTGCCCCATTGACGGATGCAACACTGTTCAGCCAGATCAGAAGGGAGGTGCCCAGGTAGATTGCAGAGTGGGACAATCTTCAATTAAGATAAGGGAAAACCCTGAAAAACTTGTCGGGGGGGGGGGGGGGGGGCAGGGCTTTCATTGTTCGCATAGGAAGAAGATTGTCCCCTGCTGTTATCTGTCTGGTCATACAACCAGATTCCATAACTGAGAAGAGATGGCTTACACTAGGTAAAAGGGGCGGGAGGGGAAACTTTGCTTGTGAATATCTCTCAAACCATAAAGGTTTGAGAGATAAGACTTATATCGTTCTTCATGTTTTTTTTTATGCTTACAAAATAAAATAAAGATAAAACAAAGTATTACTATCCCGTTAAATATCCTGTATTTGCACCTAACATATGTAAAAATGCTTCCTGTTCCATTCCCAAAATATCCTAATCTTACTTACGTGTTATTTATATATAAAACCATTTTTTGCAGAATAAACAAGTCCCATGGATGCTGCCCTTTTCTTCTGGATGATATTATTACTCCTCATTTGGGGACTGTGCACCTGGGTGCAAGAGGGCAGGGCCCACGCCTGTGAGACTCACCTCCTCCGATTCACTCCCTGTGGCCAATCCTTACACTGTTCCTCAATATTAATTCTCAGGACACACCTACTAGGGCCGATACTCAAAAGAAAAGTGGAGGAGTTCTGAGGCAAACCATCTGCACTATAGGGAAGAACTAAAAATTCTGCATTGATTGAAATGGGGATTTTAACCCCTTGAATGCTAGAAAGGTCTCATCATATAATCACAAATTATAATTACATTAGCGATATGCACATACGTAGCTTTATTTGAAGAATAATTGCGGCATGAAACAGAAATAGCAGGCAGGCACTGGGGAACATGCAGACATCTTGCAAAGCCGGTTATCTGCATGTGCACTGTCCACCCCTTCATCTCCATGACTGATAAGTTGAATGCCTTTGTGCCAAAAGGCACCGGAAGTGACTGACACCGCAGGTGCAGAGAGCGCCTACAGGAAGATCCCAGCTGGTGCTTGAAAATAAAAGCATGTGCATATTGCTGATGTAATTATCATCTGCAGCTCTATGGTTATCTGATGAAAGTTCCGCTTTAATCAGGAATCTGATCTGATCTGCAAAATCTGAAAGCCTGGTGTGTCCTAAGGACCGAAGCAGAGAATTGCTGCCCTATACAATTATATATATATTTCCACAGTGAACCTTTACTGCTCCTTTAAAGGAATAGTTTATTTTGACTTTACATATTTTGCAGGTATAGAATATGTGCAGTCAAATTGCCAAATCCAGTGAGCTACTCAGATGTCAGTTTACAGAGTTTTCCGGTCAATAGCATATCAAAGCAAGATGTGATGCTCTATGTGCATTCTTGTTATCATTGTATCACTAGACCTGCTTTCTTATTTCATATGGGAGGAAAACAGCAGATGCAATATCAAAACATTTCCATATATATCTCAATGTTACATTTTCATTTAATAACTTTATAACATTTAGTAACTGTCCCATAAAACAGAGCTTTACTGTCCCATAAATTCTTACAACATTCCCTTTTATCGCTGAGATGAAACAGTGTAATGCATTGCGCACTCCTTTGGCACTCAAAAGGTTTAACCTTAAATCAAGGAATGCAATTATAATCCTCAATGTGTAAAACACAACTCTGGGTTAACAGGTCATGCTTAACCCTTTGAGTTCCAGAGAGGTGCCCAACGCATTGCAACACCTTTCTGGAACTCCAAGTGTTACGATCTGAACTGCTACCCCCTTAATCCTTCAGCATCAAACACACAATGAAACAGGACACTGAATGTATTTGAATAAAGAGAATTCTCACAGGCAGGCAATGCTCCAGGTTGCAGGATAAACAAGCACTAGTTATAGAACAGTAAAATTTGTTTTCCCATACTCTCAAAGGCCAACCCCTCAAGTAGTGCTGTCTTCAATAAGGTAAAGAGGTGCAATTCTACACCAAACCAACTGTACGACAGGGTAAAAATAAACAAACGTTCTCACTGATTTCTGGAGAGGTCTAAACTCACTGCAAACCAACACGTAAATACTTCTGTATCATTCTAGTGTTTAAAAGTCCCATTCAAGGGGAGGTATCACCCCTATACAAATGTGTGTTAAATATTAGATTGTATAGCGACTAGGTGGATTTCTTGATCACTTTATTTTTTTAATCCTGTTTGGCCGAAAATGAACGTTTAAAGAGTGCACTTCCGCATAGAGTGTGGGTACGGTTCTATACCCGCAGTCTGCCGCTCTACCTCGGCTCCCCTTCCTCTATCCAGCCTTCTCTGATGACGGAGGCTTCTGCCTGTAAGCTGGAGAGGTCTCATTGTCAGAGATTGATATTTAACCAGTAAGACCGCTCCAGCTTACAGACAGAAGCCTCCATCATCAGAAGGGGCTGGATAGAGGGAGGGGAGCCGAGGTAGAGAGGCAGACTGCGGGTATAGAGCCGTACCCGCAGTCTATGCGGAAGTGCACGCTTTAAATTTTTGGCCAAATAGGATAAAAAAAAAAAAAAAATTAAAGTGATCAAGAAATCCACCTAGTCGCTATATAATCTAACATTTAACACACATCTGTATAGGGGTGATAGATCCCCTTTAATCATGGGGAATTTGGGGGGGGGGGGGGTTATTTCTCCTTATGGTGCAGTTGGTTTGCTCCAGAACTGTGCCTCTTAAACCTTTTGAGTGCCAGAGGGGTACGCAACGCATTGCGTACCCCTCTGGCACTCAAAGGGTTAACTTATTGAAAACCATTCTTAGGGCTTTATGTTCAAATGAAACGGGCAACCCTGGTGCAAACCAACTGTACCTTGGCGGGGGGAGAATTCACACTATTATTGATGTAAACGGTACTTTACCCCTGGAGAGCCAGAGGGATACTCAATACATTGCTTTAGTCACTCAAAGGGTTAAAAGCCCATTTTAAATCAATGGGAACTTTTATCTGTCTCCTACAGTATAGTTGGTTTGCTCCAGAATTCTTCCAGTTTTGAACATAATGCCGTTACTGCATGTACGTACATGAACAGCTATATGACAAAGTATAAAAGAACTGCAGCATCCTTTATTTTTATTATTATTATTATGTTTTAACTCTTTCACTGCTGGAGGGGTAAGCTTTGCTCAATCCAGTGGAAGAGAAAAAGTTAACCTCAAGTGACAGAGACGTGTCTAGCACATTGTGAAGCAATGAGCTGGACACCTTTCTGGTGCTCAAGAGGTTAACCCCTTTGAGTGTCAGAGAGGTATTCACAGCATTGCATTTGATACTTCCATGACACTCAAAGGGTTAAGAAAAGGTGAGGCAGCCAAAATGGAGAAGGGAGACCATCAGTTAACATGGTGGCCTGAATCATTCCTAGCTCAAGAAGTGTAGGCCTTTTGCAGTCGTTGGCCTTCATAATGAACCCTTTTGCTGCCATTGTTGGTGTGTTCTGGCAGCAATGGGTGACCAGTGTGTGATAGAGGATTAGGCTGCTACTGAAGAAACCAGGATAGAGAGGTGCTAGGCTTGTTACCTAATCTGCACTGTCACACAAATGGCAAAAGTAGCCTTAGAATTAATTGCTGTTAATCAGTCCAAGATGGCTGCAGGTAAGACAGTGTATGGACAGAGCCACGTATATTCTTTTTCCAGTCAAGATGCTTCGGAACAAATGCAGTCTGCTTTTGAATCTATATGTTCCTACAGGTCTTGGAAGTTGGTAATCTCTATGCACACTGAAGTGTGCAAACACCATTAACCGCATCACTGCTGAGCTGGACATAGTAGCAGTGAAAGGGTTAAGGCCTTGGCAAACTCTCCCCACCCCTCTCATCTTCACAGTTGTGTTTATTTGTTTTTTCCTCCTCTTCCTTGCATTTCACAACCACCAAAACCGGACATAAACGATAAGCATGATGGAGAAAACAGCTACAGCAGCCAGCTTAGCATAGGTGGAGCGCATGTTCAGGTACTTTGCATCCTGGCGATACTTCTTTGAAAGGGTGGACAGGTTGCTAGCCTTTGAATCCAAAGCTGAAGAATAGAACAGAAGTGCATAAGTAAGTAACAATGCTTGACAGACAACTTGTGCCTAGTGTAAGGCACCCCACAGTTCCTTCTATCCTGCTCAAAGGAAAGAAAGTGTCTAGAGCAGTGTTGATCAGTGTTAGTTCTGTGGGAACACCAACAGTACAGGCTTTCAAGCTATGCATGCTTTTCAACCCCTTAAAAGGGATAGTAATACTCAATATGTAATAAAATATATATTGTAGTGTTTATCCCCCTGAGTAAAAAAGTTATTACAGCTCAAAATTTAATTTTTAGGTGCAATATCACCGTAGCCTGAAATTGTACAGTGGTGCTGTTGCTACACCATCCTATGGACAGCTTTGGTCCATAGACCATAAATCTCCATAGGATGGTGTAGCAACAGCGCCACTGTACAATTTCAGGCCACTGTGATATTGCAACTAAAAAAATTCAACTTTGAGCTATAATAACTTTTGAATAAAACACCTTTCAGCAGTGTGAGTACTCTTGTTTAACTCAGGGAGATAAAATGTAAAAAAAATATATATATGTTGTAGGGTTTAAGTATAACTATCCTTTTAATGACACATGACATGACAGGACCATCATGCCGTTGCAGACATTAAGGACTGGTGACGGTCCTGGCACATCATGGAATTCTGAGAATGCATTGTGCAAAAATAAATAAATAGCTGTGGTCCCCTAGGTCAACCCACCCCCGGATCAGTCAGTCGTTAACCCTTTGAGTGCCCTGGATCTGTCATTATGGTTGATCTGTATGTGCTTAGGTAGATACTCTTAACCCTTTAAGGAACCTTGTGCCATCTATGAACAGATATTTGCCATTTATAGATGGCATAGACTTCAGAGGAAAGGAGACCAGAGCATGCTGTCTCCTGACAGCCTGGGACCTATCAATCGTCACTCTGTACGGAGTTTCCCACCTTAAAAAAGTTAATATTACAATCCAGTTCCAGAGGACACAGTGAGCTAATGCACTGCTGGCTGTGACTGAATGCTCTCATGTGTGATCTGGAAGGGATCCTTGATGAAAGAGACACACAATATTTTTTTTTTTTCTAAAACAAATAAATGGCACCCTGCAATACCATATTTCAGAAAATGTGTAAACTACAGAGCGAGTGACATTTAATTAGTGCCATTTTATGCTACAGCATCCTATCAACGTTTATAATCAAATGACCATAGCGGTCCATAGGCTGTTGTAGAAATTTGACCATAAAATTTCTGCCAATGGAAGTACTGCACCAAACAAAATTGCAAGTTTGAGCTGCATTATCCTTTGAATAAAACATCTTTTAGCAGTGCAAGCACCCATGTTTTACTCATCTGGATAAATCCAGTACTATATATTTTATCCATATGAATCATTTTCTATCCCTTTATGGTGAAAATAGCCAAGTCATTAAGCCTTTAATAATAATGAGAGGGGTGTGCAATGCATTGCTTTGAAATTTACTGTGCACCCTCTGGCCCTTACGGGGTTAAAACCTGCCCTGTTTGGGTGTTCTGAGGACAGGTGATGAGAATCACTTTTCTCCAGTATACCACTGTCTTGTGAACCTTGTAAACAAGTCACCTGATAGAGCTTCTCCCCGGAGTAAGACCTCCTCAATGTTGGCAACCATGATCCTTTGCACATCCTGCAGTTCAGTGTTTATAGAGCCAAGATTTCTCCTTGCTCGGCTGTCAATGTACGATTTCTTGGTCTTCTGGATATAATTATCTAAGAACCAGAAAGGGGACATATTAGTATGATTTACAGAGGAGAATATCACAATACAGAGGACAGATCATATATTGTGCAAGGACATATAACCTTCAAATTTATTTAGTTAAGTATTTGAAAACTTCATGCAAACTTGACTATGTATCATGTTAATCATAAGTCCAGCAGATGTATAGTTCAGGAAATACACTTATTTCTGGGAAAAGTCTCCTTCTGCAGCACAGAGCTTAAATAGCATGTGGAACATCACGGAAAACCTTCATTAGCATATGAAAAGCAATGGAAAATGCTTTATTAGCATATGAAAAGTCACTGGTCCCGCAATTAGCACCTGGGCCTGATGGCATACATACAAGGATACTTAAAGGGATAGTAATGTTTCATAAAAACAGCAGCTCCAATTAATCTTCATAGTATTTGAGCCATAGAGAGTGTTATTTCAGTACTGTCAGAGTTGTAGTTCAAGACTAATTGAATGATAAAGTTTCCCCCTCCCGCCCCTTTTACCTAGTGTAAGTCACCTCCCCTCAGATGTGGAATCTGGTCCACAGACCAGACAGCACACAGCAAGGGACAATTTTCTTACTGTGAACATAAGGAAAACTCTGCCCCACTTGACAGATTTTTCCTTACTAAAGATTGTCCCTCTCTTCGAGACATCTGGACAGCCTTGCTGCTCTGAGGTGAGCAGTGTTACATCAGTAAAAGGGGCGTGAGGGGTATACTTTATCTTTCAATTACTCTTGAACTACAACTCTGACAGTATTGAAATAACTCTCTCCATAGCCCAAATACTATGAAGATTCATTGGAGCTGCTTTTATTATGAAACATTACTATCCCTATAAGGAACTTCATTCAGTAATAGCAAGACCATTATACTCAATATTTATCGATTCAGTTTCGTCAGGCATAAGGCCCTGTGATTGGAGGAAAGCTGACGTAAGCGGTGAGCTTGGCTTACATAGATATTAGATACTAACTGACAGTATTCAGAACTATGTGAAGACAAACATTATTATTAGTAGGAATCAGTATGGTTTTATGAAGAATAGATCATGTCAGACTAATTTACTTGCATTTTATGAAAGAGTAAGTAGTAATTTGGACAAGGGAATTTCTGTTGATATAGTATACTTGGATTTTGCAAAAGCCTTTGATACAGTGCCTCACAACAGGTTACTGCATAAGTTATAAGGCTTCGGCTTGGGAGGTGATATCTGTACATGGATTGAGAACCGGTTAGATAGATAAATGGCAGAGAGTTGTTGTAAATGGAACTTTTTCATGTTGGTGTAAATTTGTAAGCGGGGTGCCAAAGGGTTCAGCAATGGGCCCAATGCTTTTTAATTTATTAATGATCTAGAAGTGGGAATTGAAAGTAGTGTCTCAATCTTTTTTCATGACACTAAGCTGTGTAAGGATATACAAAATTGAGTGAATGGGCAGAAAAGTATCAGATGACATTTAATGTAGATAAATGTAAGGTTATGCATTTGGGTTGTATAAACAAACATCCTAGATTTACACAAAAAGGGGAAACTAACTTGGTTAATACTCAGAGAAAGATTTAGGAGTTCTGATAGATGATAGACTTCACAGCAGTGTGCAGTGTCACTCAGCTGCTGCAAGAGCAAATAGGATACTATCCTGCATAAAAAGAGGCACAGATGCTTGGAATGCTATAATAATTCTACCTCTACATAAATCCTTGGTAAGGCCTCATCTAGAATATGGAGTACAGTTTTGGCCACCAGTTCTTAAAAAAAAGTGATTATTGAGCTGGAAAAGGTGCAGACGTGCAACAAGATAAAGGGATTGGAGGATCTGAATTATGAAGAGGGGACAAGCCCAACTGGGTTTGTTTACATTACAGAAGAGACGTCTAAGGTGTGATATGATTACCATTTATAAATACATTCAAGGTCAAAGAACTATCCTATTAATTATTTAAGCAAAGAGCTAAGCTAAGAATGAGAGGTCATCCATTAAAGAGACAGTAATGTTTAGAATATCTAGCAGCTCAGATCTTTTCATATATGATATAGTCCTGATTTATGACACTCTCAAAGATCATAACTTGATAGTTATGCAGTTATAATACAATAAATATTACTCCTCTCGGTCCTTTTCCCATTCTGAAGTTGCCTCCTCTCATATTCGACAAAGGATTGCGACGAGGGACAATTTACTGTTAGTATTAGGAAAAACCTGTTCTCCTTCGTCAAGTAGAGCAGGTTTTCCCTTATAATGACAGAGGGAAGATTGTCCCTCTTTGTGATCTGTCCAGTCAAGCGAACGGAGTTCAGATCTGAGGGGAGGCGTCATAATCATTGTACGATTGCTGCATAACTATCAAGTTATGATCTTTGAGCGAGTCAGACATCAGAACTATATAGTATAAGAAACTATCTGAGCTGCTCTGTAACATTACTATCCCTTTATGACTAGAGAAAGGGAGCTTTCGACTAAGACAAAGGCAGAGATTTTTTTTTTTTTTTTTTTACACAGGAAGGGCAGTTATGCTATGGGATTCATTGCCTTAGGATGTTGCGCTTGCAGATACTCTAACTTCTTTCAAAAAAGCAATGAATTCCTATATAGCCCAGAACAATATTGAGAATTATGACAGATGGCTTCAGTGCAGGGAGGTTGTTGATCCAGGGAGCTGACTGCCATTTGGAGTCAGGAAGGAATTTTTTTACCCACTTGTACCTAAATTGCAAATGGCTTCAGGGTTTTTTTTTCCTTCCTTCCTCTGGATTAACAGGGGTGTTTTGTCATGGGCTGGACTTTATAGACGCATGTCGTTTTTTCAGCCTCATCAACTGTGTCACTATTACCATTTAACCCTTTAAGGACCAGAGGCATATACAACGCATTGCACACCCCTCTGGTCCTTATAAAGTTAGCTTGCAAATTATTTTTCTTCTTTCAAGCTACATCCAGGTGCTGAGGACACAAGGGGCTATATTCACAAAGATTGCACACTTAGCAATATAAATTCAGTGCTCTGCTGCCCTCTCCTGGCCTGCCTTGGAAATTATAACACAATGAGCTTTATGTGTGAAAGCAATACGGCGTATAGGTGACAAAAGAAGAAACAATATTTATCTAAATGGGGAGTTTAACAACTTGAATAAGCTTGAGTGGTCACCACTGTATCTCTTTGCAATGCACTGCAGACCTCTCAAATGATCAAGAGGTTAAAAGTTCCATTTAAATCAATTAGAATATTTGTGACTGCTTATTTCTCCCCTATGGAGCAGTTGGTAATCCACACTTTTATACAAAAGGCCTAATGTGTTGGAGAAGTCTTTAACATTCCCATCTGGCACTCAAAGAGTTAAAAGTCTGATTAAAAATTATTTGTATCCTGTGTGCCAGAATTGCTCATCTTTTTCCGTTGGACAAATGCCCCAATGAAGGAACTCTGCCAGCAGGACTCACCAAACTCTATAAAGGAGTAGGGCCGCGAGACAGTGGGCACTTTCTTCCCATGTTGTTCATCAAACTCCGAATACAGATCTTCAAGGTATGCAAAGGCCAGTTTCTTGGGGAACGTGGCTTCACACAGAACCAGGTAACACACACCTTTCTCAATTAGGTAGCTGGAGTCGAGAGAGGAAAAGACATTCAGAACACAAAGGGCCATACACACACGGAAAAGCGGAGACATTCTAAGACAAATCAACTGCAACACAGGGGATCAAATGCAATTTCACAGTCGTCTAAACGGGGCTCAACCCCTTGATTGCGAAAGAGCTCTCCAGTGTATTGCTCTGCAACGCATTGAAACCTCTCTAGCATTCTAGGGATTAGAAAACAAGAACTTTGGTGCAGATGGCTTGTCCCATACTTTATCTACCTTTTCTGTGTGTACATTGCCCAATATAAGAAAGCAAAAGTAACAATAGTTCAGGCAAAATTTAAACAAATCACAAACTAAAAGCATGCATTTCGACTAATCATCTATGTTTTCTTCATATTGCTTCTGAATTGTCCACCGTCCACCATTAGATCATGATTTCTTGTTCTAATATTCCTCTATTTTTCTGAAAAATACTTCCCACCTGAGCTGGATTAAATCCCTTAACACACCGAAAGGCTATTTCCTGTTCTTCAGCCAATTATTTATCCAATCAACTACCCTTGTGTCCAGCCCTAAACTATGTATCTTATGAGTCGGCTTTCAATGCGGTACAGTATCAAAAGCTTTACTCTAAACCAAATAGACTACATATTTTGCTCATCCCTGTCCATCATTTAAGAAATACATTTTAAAATTAAACTAATTTGTTTGGCAATATCTTCATGTTTTAACCCCTTAAGGACCGACGGTCCTGGGACATTTCCGTCCCATAATGACCGCATAGGAGCACTTGGACGCACCGGTACACGTGACCTGTCGCGTGTATCGGCGCGTCATTATGGGGCCTGATAGAGATCGCTCCGATCTTGGAGCGGTCAATTTCAGGCCTTATTTTTACTTACAGCGGTCCTGGTAGAGCGCTGTAAGTAAAAAGTACGTGACGTACTATGACCGTCATCGGTCCTTGAGTATTTCAAGGACCGTGACGGTCCTGGTACGTCAAGGGTCCTTAAGGGGTTAAAGACATGCTGCCTTGACTCTTGCATGTCAGACTTCAGATATGCAACAATTCTTCCTTTCAACAGCATTTCCATTAATTATGTCAGACTCATAGGACTGTAGCTACAAGAGTCTTCCCTACAGACATATTTATGCAGTAGCACTACACTGGCAATTTTTCATTATCAGGAACCACTCCTGTCAGAGATAGGTTAAAGTCCAGGAAGATATGCTGCAAGCATTGACTGAATCACTTTTAACTTGGTGTGTGCCAGAGGTGTATCCAAAGCATTGCTTGGCAGTTACTACTCATAGATGAATCTCATTTGGATCAACTTATTTATCTTCTTTCGATTTTCTCATAGCATCCACTATAAGCAGACTAGTGTCAACTGTTTTAACAGATCTTCCACTTAATGGGAGATCTCTCTCTTCACAGCATTCTATAAGGACTAAGCAGAAATAGTCATCTGTTTGCTTCACTCCCTCCACACGCCTACCATAGTCTGACTTTATTCCACTATGCTTCCTTTCATTTTTTCTGCAATATAACTAATGGAAGCTTTGTCACCATTTTTCAAGAGCTGGCATTTTCTCTTTTGCATGGGATTTAGGACATTTTATAATGAATGTTGTTAGTCTCTTGTGTAATGTACGTTTCTCTGTATGCCTCCCTGAGTCTGCCTGTACTTTCTGTAAGAACATTTTATTAAAATCCTTTACAGTACCTGCCACCTCTATAGACAACCATATTGTTTTTCTTCCCTTTTACATGTCTGATGCATAAAGCATTGCAGATAAATTTAAATGTTTTAGCTGATCCCAAAGCAATATTTGTTTTAGTGGGGTTACTTAACCCTTTTGAGTGCCAGAGGGATACAGAAATGCATTGCTTTGCAATGCATTCCGTACCCCTCTGGCACTCAAAGGGTTAAAGGCATCACCAGTATATGAAATCACAGACTGGTGACCACTGGTTCCGATCCCCTGGCACTCACCCACACATACATCTGACATTGTATCAATATCCATATGAAATATTACTATTGTTTCCTTCGGGGTTAACTTGTTTACAGCCTGTATAAGGGATGCCTCAAACAAACAATCCTGGATGTCCCTACTCCTGGCCTATTCCTGTTGCTGTATCAGCAAGTCCACATCCTATATAATAATCCTATATAATAATTCGCTAAGTTGTGTGTAACGACCGACATGCGCAGTAGACACTGCTGCGCGTGCGGCAGTCATGCGCAGTACAGACTGCCCGTGCCACGGCTGATACAGAGCTGGGCGCTCCGAAGGAGCATCCAGCTCTGTATCAGCAGTGGCGCGGGCAGTCTCTGCTGTGCGTGACTGCCCCGCGACCGGCTGCCAGAGGCACTGAGGCCCGTGTAACGGGCTGTTCAACTAGTTTGGCATATTAAAATCTCCCAAAATCATTACATCTGTTATTTCCTCCATCAATGCTTTATCCAAGGTTTCATCTTGTCCTGGTGATCTATAAACAACTCCTCTCAGTTTCCGTAGTTACTCTCAGTACCCTGTATAAATGTAGGCAATGTTATACTTTACCTGAAAAAAGTATGTCCCAGTCATGCAATTCATTTTTATCAAGGCTCATTTACAGCCACAACATCCAAATAAGTATTATAACTCGTTCAGGAAGTTTATTTCCTAAAACGAAGACCCACTGAACACATACAACAGAGATCATTTCTAAAGTCTTTCCCTGCTCTTTTTTGTTTTATGTACACTATTTCTGTATTTGTCTATTAAGTTAGAAGGTGTTTTAGAAGAATACATTGATATCTCTCGTACACCACTTTACTGACTTAATACTTCTGCTCCCCTAGTAGAGGTGTGTAAACAGTCTCTTAAAGAGCCATTTACCAGACCAATGCCTGCCATGACCAATAAATCCAAATCTCTCTTTATACCACTCACTTAACCAATAGGTAAAAAACACCAGATGGTATGTCACATCCTACACTCTTCTTGGCTGTACACAGGTATGACTGTAGAAAGACAAGGATGATGCCACCTGGCCTAATTTCCTTGCCAACAAAATTCTTCCTGCACTGCCCTGACCTCATTTTTTGGCAAAATTTCTAGTGTAGAGATGAAAAACAACATCTCACTTCTATGTCCTACTGTTTCAACAATCCTGACAATGCATAGTCCATCTCTCGAAGTGGTAGCACCAGGAATGCATCCAACATCACTATTTCCATTATCCTCTCGCAGAGGAAACACTTCTTCCAACAGAGTCTCCAATGAGAAGCTTCTTTCTGGCTTTATCCTTTGCTTTAGTGTGAACAAGAAGGGGTTGACCTGTAACAGATGTTCCACCCACAGTATAGTCTATGTCTATAAGTCTATCAACAACACTCTACCAAAGCCAAAAGTTGCCGAGATTACCTACCTCCTATCTGGCCCCTGAGGCAGTGATGCCTGAATAACTGAACATCGCACAAAGACAGGCAGACATTTAATCTCAGCCAATGGTTTAACATGCTCATATTAGGAGTTAGAACATTTCCTATATATTGGACAATGTCCATATTTCCAAAATGTTTCAAGGAAAACTACCAAACCAGACAATTTAACCTTTGAGTGCCAGAGGGGTACCCAATGCATTGCAAGCAATGCGTTGCCTACCTCTCTGGCACTCAAAGGGTTAAGAATACAGTATACACCAAAGGACTCTTGCTGTTTTACAATTCATCAGGTTTGACTCCTCAATTGGGATTTTAAAGCAGAACAACCTCTAAAGACAAAGCTCTTCTTCAGTGGCTGTGATGTTTTCATAACACTGGGGGGGAAAGCAAGCTAAAGATAAAAAACAGAGGGAGAGAAGTGTAAAATACATTATATCTTTGCTATACAGGTAAAGCTTTACTAATCTGTTGAAATAGTTGTGGAGCTAGTCATGTGACTGCTGGCTTATTCGCTAAGAGTGTAAGATATTCCTGTGTTCCAGTCAGTTTGGGGAATGTCACTTCTGTAAATTTCAATCATGGGAAAAAGAGGAACTGGAGAATGTTTTAATCATCTATGAATTATGGCCTTAACCCTTTCAGTAATGGGGATGGGGTGCAAGACATGTCTATCATGCAGTGGATCAGGAGTAGTAAACCCACAGGAGCCCAAGCTCCTTAAATCTAATATTTATATGTTTATATTTTGTTCACCCCTACAGCTGACTCCTATCACTGGAAGGGTTACTGTAGGGTTGGGGAACATGTGGCTCTCCAGTTGACAGATTACAACTCCAATGATTCTCAGCTGTTCATTAATGGAAGTTGTAGTTCAACAGCAGTGGTGCCAACCCGTGAGACATAGTCCAGGCCAGTGACGTCCAATGAATTCGTCTGTGGGAGCGTGTTTAAATTTAGTCATACATCTGGGGGGACCACACCATAGTTTAAAAGCCTAACAGTCATGTCATTCTATAGCAGGCATCAACCCTCTTAGGTTGTGTTTGGAGAGGTCACACCTTGCCCAGGGGCCACCAAATGGACAGGACCAGTCAGGGATATATATATATCAGGACAGTCTGAAAGATCTCTGTATGAATTACTTCCCCCTCTGGATGCTAGGGAGGACTTTGTGAAGCAATGCACTAAAAACTCTCTAGAATTCAGTGTGTCAAGGTATAACGGGTTAAAGGCAAGGGAGTGCCTGAGGGGAGTGCAACAAATTGCAATGCCATTTCCACAAAGAAATAGTGGAGATTTCTGGGGTAAACCAACTGTACCACAGGGGACAAAAATAATCCACTGACTTAACTGGTTTGTATAACCCTTTGGATGCTAAGAGAAGCCTCCAACATATATTTCTCTTATTTGCCCCCTACACTGCTGTTTGGTTGCCCAACAATAACTTTCTTTGTGCATACGGCCTGCTATTCCCTGAAGTCTGATGCTGGCAGCATAATGGGAAATGTACTGTACATACTACTTGTCAGCAGGAGAAAGCTAGGTTCCCAACATACCAGATACATGGGCCAAACTAATGAATAATTACATACCAGTCAGCCCAATTGCACCATTGTTACTAGGGAGATTAGCACCATTACATTCACCAAGCTGGCAACAAGTTCTGGGACTTGTGTCCCCTCAGCTGGTACATAGTAATGCCCAGGCTTAGCAGCCTGGGTGACACTACAGAGGATAATACTGTGAAGGAAAACAGGCATACGTAGCACAGTCATCAGTCTGGAAAAAGGCCAAGTATGAAACAGGATCCAGAGTTTTCATGTACATTGAGAAATGGTCACATTGAGAGCAACATGCCATTAAAATGCTAATTCTGTTGTTCAATATGTGCCTCTGGGTTGTTTTGACAGTGAAATACAAATAAAAAGTAGGTGAGATTCCTATACTCACTGAAAGGCCATCGTTCCAGCCTCTAGGGTGCACCGTGTGGGTGACTGCTCATTCAGCTTGCGGAACAACTGCTTGGCCTGGTTCTGGTACTGCTGCAAGTCCCGACCTGACTGTGGAAGGGGAAGAAAGCATAAACATAAATAAATAAAATAAGTCAAGCACCCTACAAGCTGCCATTCATACCAGCACTTTAATATTATAGCAGGGGAGGGCAAGCCTTTGACTATCCCACTGCTGTTGGACTACAAATCTCATTTTCAGTTGGCTGTTGAGTGCTGGAGACAAGCAGCACTAACCCCTGTATTATAAGCCCTGCACCGCAGTGATTCTCTGTTATGTACAGAGATAGCAGAACCCGGGATGAAGATTCATGGATCAAGCAGACATGGGGAAAATATAACAATTAATCTAGAAGCACAAGTCAATTACTTCCCAAGAAGCTTGCGCCCTGCAAAAAGCATTATATTTGACTCCATGTACATTATATCAGTACACATTCAAGATTCATTTGGGAAAACTAATCCACATAGAACTGATTCATAAAGGCCATTAGGGTTTTCAGCTGAAATTAAGATAAGTGGGAGGTAACTATTAGAGGGTGGTTGCTGGTGTTCCTTTAACCTTTTGAGTGACAGAGTGATATCAAATGTATAGCACTGCAATGTGTTGGATACCTCTCTGGTGCTGAAAAGGTTAACACTGAACACTAACCCTCTGAGTGCCAGAGAGGTAAGCAATGCAAATGGTTAAGAAGCAGAACTATGATTGACAACTCTTCTCAGGAAGGATCTGCTATGTTCTCTAGTGTTGTGTACAAATAGCCTTTTCATTTAAATCATGGTAGCCAGAAGATTACTTATGTCCCTTTCAACCAATCCAATTTTATGGGCTCCATGTACAAAAATGTAGTGACAGCCAGGGGTACAAGTCACAGCTCTCCACGGCCTCATAGATTCTTATTTAGTAAATCGTCCGAACTCCAGGCCTTATGATCAAATAGAAAAGTAGATCTATTCTGGAGTAGACCAACTGTACCGCAGGGGACAGAGAAAAATTCCCAAGACCCCACACCTTGTTCAAAATTGTAATCCTTTATATACTAGAAATCACCAACATATTGCTTCACAATACAAAACTATCCAGCAGTCAAGGGGTTAAACTCATCACAAATCAATCTGAAGAGTTATATGCAATGCTCTACTTCTGTATGTATGCATATGGCCGGTGTGTGTATGGTGTGTGGTGTGTGTGTGGTGTAGTGTGGTGTGTGACTCATTGCTAGTCACAGACTAGTGGAAATTTCCAGCCTTGCATATGGCCTCAAGTTAATTCCAGTCGGGGACTTCTTGTGTGGCCCCCAATCTGTTCTCCTGTGCAGTGGAAACAGCAGATCATTATTTTCTCCCTATTTTTACTCTAAAAGGAGTCATCCCTTCAACTGTCAGAGCTCCTCCTTAATTCGCTGGACACCAGAAGTGTGTCTAATGCACATACCTGGGAACTTTTTCTTCTGGACTCCCTGGAGTGGGTGTCCTGTGGTGCTGCTGGTGGAGAGGAATAGAGAGATTTGTGCCAAAAAGGGGGTGGGGCTTCATAAACAGAAAAAGTTGTCTGAATAGGCTGGGGAAGGAGGAATATTGAGTGGGGAGTGGGAGAACCAGGCTGGGAAGGAGGAAAAGTGGGCAGAATTTTAATAAAAACTCCCTACATCCAGAGAATCAGCCTCTGCCCCAGAGTCTCCAGGGCAAATCCGCAGAGTTCCCAGCTATGCTAATGTATTGCAAAGCAACATGTTAGAGACCTCTCTAGCATGTGAGGTGTATTTTTCCCCATCCCCTGTTGAAAACTTAATCCACATGATGAAAAAAAGATTAACTGGAATATGAAGCCCTTGGAGAGAATATGGTTCCCTATTGTAGCTCTATGCACATATCAGGCCGTATAAAAACAAATGGCTGACCTGACACGTCAGGCATAGTACGATATCTACAGTGCTAATGATTATATAAATTAGTCAGAGTAACACTGTTTTTATATCTCAACACCTACATATTCTTCTGCCTGTTTTTATATCACAAGGGGAGCTTGGAAAGGATGTAGGTGCCATAAATCATTGCATACCCAAAACGAACTGGCTAGATTCCCTTCAGGGGTGGTTACAGGATATCCCCAGGCAAAGCTATATTACCAGTACCACCCTGGTGACTTTGATTCACAGTTTGTGGAGAGAAGTGAAGAGCAGCGTGTGTGTAGCCATCTTTTTCTAACACACCACCAGAGTGCAGAGTGACAATATAGTATGTGAACTAGTCTGTTTTTACCTGTATGCACACTTTTTGCTGGTGTGTGTGGTTTTAAGGGTAATTCCTGTTTGGAAGGTGAAGTGTGGACTCCTTGAAGACTTGCTCTAGTCACGTGCCTTAGAGTGTGTACGTAACAAACTGGTGGCAGACCAGTGGGATCTTTTTATTATTAATGAGAACTTTAGTGCATCTGATTGTGCTTAGAGCTCAGTCTTAGCATTAAAGGGATATAATATTTGTATTAAAGTTGAGGCCCGAGTTATTTTAACAGGTAGCACCATGTTTGAATACTTACAGTTTTATAGTTTAAGAGCTATTCAATCAGAAATGATCCCCTTTCACCCCTTCTGACCACCTCCCATCAGATCTGGAATCCGATTGTGGGATGCAGAGAGGGACAATCTTCACACTAAGCATAAGGAAAACCCTGCCCCCCCTTTGACGAAGGAGGGCAGGATTTTCCTTTTGCTTACTGAAGATTGTGCCTCGCCACACTCCATCCGGACCAGACTGAGAGGCAGTGTGAGGCAGGGAAAGGGGCAGGAAGGGGAGCCTTTCAGATTGAATAGCTCCTGAACTACACAACTGTAAAGTGTTCAAATATAGCACTACACTTGAATAAAAAAAGTAAATAAATAATAAGACTCGGACCTCAACTTTAATACAAGTATTACTATCCCTTTAGAGGAGACATCTGTGGTAATCTGGTGAGGAAGATACAGACCAGTTCTCAAAGAGAACACAGTGCTTCTGCAAGAGACAGCACAAAGAGTGTCCCTTCCCTGCCATTTCAGTTGTCAGTAAAGATCACTGCAGTATCCGGATGCAAAAATCAAGGATTTCCTGTTCAACTTGTGTGATGAGATAGAAATTCCTACTCTAGATAAAAAGAAGGATTAACAGCCCACATATGCCAAAGTGTAGCCCTATTGGTCAGAGGTGATTTCCATATAGATGTTCCTAATGACCCATAGCTGGCCTTATTTAGGAAGAGTTCACATTCATGCCCTTTCTTTAAATAAAAAAAAAAAAAAAAAAAAGAAAACCACAGCCACTTGCAATATCTTGTAAATGTTGCCAGGCGGGTGATCTCAGGACTCTGGAAATCACCAGACCCATCTACTACTGAACACTTGAAAATCAGGGTGCTACATAGGGTTGCCACCCAGCTGGTTTTTACTGGAAGGCCAGTAAAAAATTGGCTTCTGTCCAATGTTAAGTCTATGGAGGGAATGCCATGGCCGGTATATTTTTTGAAGAAAAGGTGGCAACCCTAGTGCTACAAATACTCACTATGGAGACACTTCACAATAGGGACTACTGCTTAAACGTTGCTTACACTCTGCAGAATACATGTAGCTCCATAAGGGTGATGTTCTCCCCATCTAACCCAACATTCACCTTCTAATTAAAACAACTGTTTCTCGTTATTACCTTTGTGAGCAACTTCTGTCGATATCATTTTGAGCCCCTTTACACGTGTGGCTATTCAGTGGTCACCGGGAATGCACACACCTTATATTCCTTCTTCGATGTCAATTTAATTTTCTTTCTGCCTTGTCTCAGAACTTGTCAGTTGGCCAAGTATTCCCAGCTTTTCAGCCCCTTCTCACTGTTTGCTTGTATTCTCTACTTATGTATAGACCTGAAGCATATATTGCCAGGGCCTTATATTTGGAAATATGATGGTCACTTACTGTACTGTTATGTTTCCTGCAATTATTCGTATGTTTGATTTCTTTATGTAAACAAGTCTCTAATAAATAAAAAAAGAAGGGCAAATAAGAGCCTTGCTTGCAAGTGATCAAGAATGAGGGTCAAGCACTGGAGGAGAGTGATGAAAATCAATACAGACTGCTCCTGGACATTGCATATAGATGGTCAATGTCTGAGAAACCTAGGAGCTGTGATCATAAGAATGCTATGGACTCTCTCCTTCAAATCAGCACTAAAACATCTGGAATCATTACATCCTATATGCTGCGATTAAACGTCATCGTACCACCAAAAACAAGCAGTAACAGAATTCTTGGCAACACAACAAACAGCAGAATGCCAGGCAGAGAGAGCAAATATATCAGCTAGAGCTGGCAAGGCTCCAGAGGGGCAACTCTATGCAACCCAACATTAAGACCACAGACCTAAAATTCCTCCAAACCACATCCTGGAAACTTTCGCGTTATGGAAAAATATGGGGACTTGGACACTTCAGCAAAGCTTTGTGTGCAATAGGCAATATCTTTTCCCCAAGACTAAAAGGCAAAGCCATGAAGTGTTTGCTGACCTACCATCATAGGACAAGCACTATGATGCTATAAAAAAAGCTCTGCAAAAAGTGATTTTCACATCACCTGGAAGTCTACTGAAAAAAAATTCAGGAACTTGCAGCAGGGAGTGCCTGACTGACGATGTGGGGTGCCTGAGAGCACCTTTCTGCAGTAGTACAGAGGGCTTTTGATCAACAACCTGAAGGATCTGAGGGAAAACTGGATCAGAGGTTTTTGGATGCAACCAGATGTGCCGTTTTTGGTCTCTCTGCCCAGAAAAGAAGAAACCCCTTTCAGCACTGAATTTGGTGATGGTAATTCTCTCTGGCAAGAGTGAAATTATACAGTATATGTAACTGATGTGGGAGGTTGGGGTGGTAAAATGCCTGAAGGATGTGCATCTACCAAGTTCAGCATCTGCAGTATCACTATTGTTGATCCAGAGGAAGGGGAGAAAATCCCATATTCAAGCAATCTCCAAATAAGCCTTAAAGGAATAGTAATGTCAGAAAAAAGTATTAACTATATGGTAGATACGAATAAGTGCAAGTACCCTTTTTTAATTGTATCTCTCAAATCGTTATGGTTTGAGAGATATAGGAAAATAAAGTTATCTGCTCCCTCCCCTTTCTGCTTGACGACCTGTAAAGCTGCCAGAAGCAGATTCTGGTTCCTGGATCAGATGGAGGCTCTTCAGCAGCGCTGACTTAGCGATACCTAAAAATAAATACTTCATCGGAAAGGTCTACAATGTGTGCCTTGTTTGCAAGCACATGTTGTAGACCATTCCAATTAAGTATTTATATTTAGATATCACTATATCGGCGCTGTTCAAGAACCGTGTCTAGCTGAAGTTTTATTCTTGTTTTCTGTTAAACAATAAATTTATTCTTTGCTGCTGAGGGAAGCATTGGGGAAGTTTAAGCATAATATGAAGCCTCCGTGCTTGCCATAAAATTCAAAGTATATTTCTTCTAATATTATTGGATTACCTTTTTTTTTTTTTTTTTTTTTTTTTGCACAGCTCTTTAAATAAATGGTTCTTTTGACAGTCTTTGTACAGACCTTGAATATATTTGTAAATGTTAATCATATCAACCCTTAGAGATCAGATCAGATGTCTAATGTAAACAAACTCAGTTTTGCTAGTCTTTCCTTATAAAGTAGATCATCCAACCACTTTATCAGTTTTGGTGCATGTCTGCACTTTTTCCAGTTCAATAATGTATTTATTTATTTATTAAGAACTGGTATCTAAAACTTTATTCCATATTCTAGGTGAGGCCTTACCAAGGATTTATAAAAGCAGAATTATATTGCCATCCTATGCATCTATACACTTTTTATACAAAAAGTATTCTGTTGACTCTTGCAGCTGCCAAATGACACTGCATTCTGTTGTGAACTCTTTTGTATACCAGTACTCTCGCTAAAAAGTAATCCCCAAGTAGTTTCCCATTTAATGTATATATAGTGTTTGTTTCTGCAACCCAAATACATAATCTTACACTTATCTATATTAAAACTCACTAACCACTTTTCAGCCCATTCACTCAGTTAAAGGGATAGTAATGTTTAAAAATAAAAGCAGCTCCAATTAATCTTCATAGTACTTGGGCCATGGAAAGTGTTATTTCAATACTTCAAGAATTGTAGTTCCAGAATAACTAAATGATAAAGTATCCCCCTCCCGTCCCTTTGACTAATGTAACACTGCTCACCTCAGAGAAGCAAGACTGTCCAGATAGCTTGCAGAGAGGGACAATCTTCAATTAGCACAAGGTTAAAACCTGTAAAAACTGTCAGGGGGCAGGGTTTTCCTTATGCTCACAATAAGAAGATTGTCCCTTGCTGTGAGCTGTCTGTTCTTAAGATCAGATTCCACATCTGAGGGAATAAGACTTACACTAGGTAAAAGGGGCAGGAGGGAGATAATTTATCATTCAATTACTCTTGAACTACAACTCTGATAGTATTGAAATAGCACTCTTCATGGCACAATTACTATGAAGATTAATTGGAGCTGCATTTATTTTGAAACATTACTATCCCTTTAATCTAAATCTTTCAGCAGAGAAAATCACCAGCCTCTGTACATAATGCATTACAGTCTAGAGTCATCAAGAAAAATTGAGACACTACTTTCAATACCCACTTCTAGATCATTAATAAACAAATTAAAAAGCATTGGGCCTAGAACTGTAGCTTGAAGCAGACCACTTAAAACAGTGCAATATTCTATAGCTGAACCAGTTCTCTTTCCATACACAGATATCACCTCCCAAACTGAAGCCTTTTAATTTATGCAATAACCTATTGTGAGGCACTGTATCAAAGATTTTTTTAAAAATCCAGGTATACTATAGTAACACAAAATATTACTGAACTAAGTGCCTAAAGTATCCTTGGATGTATGTCATTGAGTCTCATTTGGACTTTGCCCTCAGTAAGCCATGTACATGATGGAGTAAAATTATGTGATTATTCCTGTTTGCCCAAAGTGTGCCATTGTTGCTTCCTTTCTATGTAAAGAAGAAAATAATTATAAGGCAACAGACTTTGCAAAGTAATTCACCTGTCTGTTAACCTAAAGGCAACTGCAGCTACACCTGACTCCTGTGCGAAGGGCACCAACCAAGGTAATTTAATCTGTTAAATTTAAGAGCCACTAACTCCTAAATTAAAGTTCCCCTTTAATCATATATATTTTCCATCATCTTACATTGTTTTTTCGTATAGTTAGAAAAAAAGAAAAAATGCCTGTAAAAGTGCTAGTAAATCCAGTGAACAGGGAAATAAAAATAATTCTTACACCCTCAAATTGAAAATTCTCCTATTAGTAAATTTTAGCCAATATGTGCCTCACTTATTCACACTCCTGCATGAAAAGACACTTATGGCCATATGTATACAAGCTAAATGGAGGGCAAACGCATTGCACCATTTGGAACATAGAAAAATGCCCATTCGCTTAAATGGGGCTTTTAACATAATAAATACTATCGGTCTCCAACGCATTGCAAAGCAATGTATTAGAGACCACCCTCTCCTCTAGCATTCTAGAGGTTAAAAACCCTAACTTAACCCTTTGATTCCTTGAGGGATGCACTGGATAACCCCTTGTCACCCAAAGAGTTAAATCTATGCCACACACCTGTTTATTCTCCCTGCATGGGCTGCACTATTATATATCACATACACAGTAGGTGCCCATCACCTATTCATCCTCCTGCATGGCCATTCTGTATACACACACATGGTTCTATATATGTGCCCCACACCTGTCCATCCTCCAACATGGGCATACTGTATATATACACGTTACTAAATATCTGCCACACACCTTTTCATTCTCCTTCACAGGCATGCTGTGTGCATACATGATATATGTGACACACATCTGCTATCCTCCTACATGGGCATACTATGCATATATACACTATATATACGTTTCCCTCACTTGTTCATGCTCTTGCATGGATATAATGTATACACAATTATTTTATATATCTATCTATACACACACCTATCCTGTACAACCATCTACATGGACCTACTGTAAACATACAAGGTACTATATATGTGTGTGTGTGTGTGTGTGTCGCTCACCTGTTCATCCTCCTGCATGGACGCTGCCAAGGGCAGTCCGTCCGCCACTCGGGCGATCATTGTGAGAAGCACCATTGTAGTGAACAGTAACAGAGGAACACACAACCGACCCGTATCAGGATGAGCTGGCCGGAAGTATATTTCTCCACCCCCTGCTCCGCTGGCAGTGACAGCCGTCACACTATAGTCCCGCCCCGCGTCAACCAGGCGAAAGGTTCCGGGACACAAGAGTTCCGCTTCTCCAGAAGTGTCCTGAGTGTGCTTTCCTCTACTTCCGATTACGAGACAGCTGCTGCCATCTTTAGTAAGGTCACTTTCCATTTTATTTGACATTTTCCAGATTCACTCATCGCTTAAAAGGTGGGATTCCAGGTAACCCAGACAAAAACATTATATAAGGAAATAAGAATAATTAGCAATCGTCATACCAGTGACCTAAATGTTTTAACCCTTTGAATAGTTCGTACTTCACTGGCACACAAAGGGTTAAAGGCAATATTGTGTATTTTCCATTTTTTTTTGGTGTGCACGCATATCCTTTCTTTAACCCTTTGAGTGTCAGAGAAGTATCTAGCGCGTTGATAGTCGCTGGCACATAAAAGGTTAATTCCTTTAATGGGTCTGAATTTTGTTTATCCCAATTTTCATATTATGACACCTTAAAAGGAGGGTTGTTGAACTGGTGTTAGTGGGGAACTCAGCCTGCTCTACTCCTTCAGGGAGCAGGGCAATGAATTTTATAAATGAGCATTCTGTGGAATGGATGTTACAACTGGGTAATAAAACGCAGACGTTCTTGTCAACCAACGCTGAAGTTTTCCAAGAGGGACTCTTGTATTTAACTAGTTTGCCACTGGGAAAATAGCATTTCTTAGTTTGTTGAAATCAAACTAAGTGGGACGTGCACCTACATTGCTTCACATCTTTTGAGAAACAGCCTTGTTTAACGATATAGACAGTGGCCTAAAAGATGGCAGGAATGCAAATGTAAAATGTTCTGTATTAAACTGTCATGAATGAAAAATCCATTTTGTCTGATAAGTTGACATTTCAGAATCATCCTGCATTTAATGTACATTTGTTCACCCTAATTATGATCACTATTAATACAATAATATTAAAATATGGAAATACATGTTAAGAAAATGTCTGTCATTAGCCCGTTGAGAGGCACAGGTCATGCAAGGTATTGCAGAGCATTGCTTCCTACTCCTGACTATCAAAGGGTTAATGCATTTACACTTTAAAGGGATAGTAATGTTTCATAATAAAAGCAGCTCTAATTAATCATCATAGTATTTGGACTTTGGAGAGTGTTATTTCAATTCTGTCAGAGTTGTAGTTCCAGAGTAATTCAATGACAAAGTATCCCCCTCCCGCCCCTTTTACTGATGTAACACTGTTCAGCTAGATCAGAAGGGAGGTGCCCAGGTAGACTGCAGAGAGGGACAATCTTCAATTAAGATAAGGGAAAAAAAACTGAAAAACTTGTCAAGGGGGGCAGGGATTTCATTGTTTTCATAGGAATAAAAGTGTCCCCTTCTGTTATCTGTCTGGTCCAGTGGTTCTCAATCTTTTTTTGTTCGGGGCACCCCTAACACGTAATCTAGAACATTCGGGGCACCCCTAACATATTTAATGTAATTTATCAAAGGCATAATGAAGGGTACAATACATAAATATAGTTATTATTAGGTCTTACAATCATAATTACAAAACTAAACATATTGTGCATAACAATTTCTATAAATCTTTATTTAAAAAGTCAGTTTTTGTTAGTCTTCATAGAAAACATGGGACACCCTAAGTTGTTGTCCGTGGCACACCAAAGTCCCACGGCACCCTGGTTGAGAATCACTGGTCTGGTCTATGGACTGCATTCCACATCTGAGAAGAGATTGCTTACACTAGGTAAAAGGGGCGGGAGGGGGAAACTTTGCTTGTGAATATCTCATAAACCATAAAGGTTTGAGAGATAAGACTTAAATCATTCTTCATGTTTTTTTAATGCCTACAAAATAAAATAAAGTTAAAACAAAGTATTACTATCCCTTTAACGTATTGCTTTAAATGCAAGGACTCATGAAAAAATCATTCTTTAGGACTGTGCAGGAATCATTTCAACCTTGCAGTATGTGTAATGCATGTGTCTTGCATTTAAAGGGATATCTCTGTTCACCTTACCACATGACTGTGGTACATATATTGGTACAGACATTTTCCCCTCATTGTATTATACATCTTTTTGGCCAAGTATTTATTGTCATTTACATTTGGGTCCACATTGCGTATTCATTATAGCACTACTTTGCATCATGGTAAATTTTAAGAGTGCTATATATTTTATTTGTTAGAGGGTATTTGGGTATACCAACTGTGCTGTCTCCCACAGGTACTTTAATTTTTTTCATGCCAATGATTCTGAGACATCATCTGAGACCAGAGGCTTATGGGATTGTATCTACCGGAAAGACATAACTTCTAAAAGGGGTATTTAGGCAGCGGTATTTCTTTTTATTTCACCAAGATGTTTTTAACCCATTCATTGTTTTTCATATTGTATTGTATTGTATATTTTATTTATATAGCGCCAACCAGTGTACTTGGCACTTTACAGTTTACATTTGATATAGAAGGGGTACAGTAAGTGCAGTGATTAAGTACTTATAAAGACAATCATAAGGTGAACAACAGGTGAGTATACATGAGGATGAAAGGTCCCTACCCCGTAGAGCTTACAATCTAAGTATAGGATGGGTGACATACAGATACGATCTGGTAGAGGAGGAAGTGCAGTGTTTGACATATGAGATACTGTTTTCATATTACACTGTTGCTATATTTAAAAGGTGCTCTTTTAGTTTGGATTTAAAGTTGTTGAGGGTTGATGCTTGGCAAATACTGTTTTTTATTTATCAGCTGCCTTCTCTCCTTGCACACGGTTTTGCTTGGAAGGGCATCCTTGGGCACCAGTTATTTCCTGTCTCTGTATATATATGGTATGTGTCTTGGTGTTCGAAAAGTTATCTGCCAGGCCCGATCATTGGAGTCACTTTCTATCACAGGCTTGAACTGGCAGTTCTTTCCCTCAAGTGAAGAGGCAAAAAATTGTTTGCTCACCAGCTGGTGCGAACTCTAACTACCCCCAACCAGTTGCTGGTTTGGGGATGATACTAGTTGTTGTCTTCCAGCAACTGGAAAGCCTACCCCAGCTCTAATTTATGGTTTACACAGAATACTACAGGCGAGATTACTCACCTTTGATCAAGCAGGGATAGCTTGAAAACCACCACAGTTGGTGTGCCGAGGTAGGCATCCTCTCCTCAAGGACTGGAACAGAGCATCTGTGTACTAGTGGAATGAAACTACATATATGTTTTGTCTAATGTGAAACACAGGAACATGCTCAGTTTTAAAAGTGACATCAAAGGAGATGCATCATAGCAAAGATTCTCTTAGCTAGACTTCTTTTTTTATGTTCCTAACTTACCTGGGGTTCATAAATTCCCCCTTTAGGTGGGTTTCTATCCCTGGCCTCCTTGATAGATACCGACCAGGTAGCAGACTTTAAATTTTGGGTGCCAGAGGGGTATCCAACACATTGCAAAGCAAAGTGCTGGGTACCTCTCTTGCACTCAATGAGTTAAGGGACCTGGAGGATTGCTCTCTTAGCTTTTTTCTTAGCCCTTTTTCCTCTTTCTATTGCTGAACTATGTATAGTAACCTAAATACTGAATAGAATTCCAGTTTTAGAGGGCACAGATGCAGCGAGTATGCTCCTGTCTCTAGAAGCCACATTCAGAGTTCTGTAGTACAATTAGTAGTTTTGCACTCTGTTCTCCATTTTTGTCATCCTCATTCTCCTCCATCTTCTATCCAGAGGTGGCCTATTTCATGTTATACTAAAATTTACTTTATTTTAGCCTACTCTATTATGGACCCTATTACCCTATTACAGTTGGCTACCACCACCCCAAAAGTAGAACCTCCAGTTTCTCACCTTTCTAAACTTACAGAATTTCCACTTGCCAATGCAGTGGACCAGGAGGAGAGAGAGAGGGAACAACTCTTAGAGGCAGTTCATGCGGGCACTCCCAAAGAGGATATTTTTGCAGCTTCTAAGAACCTTGAGGCTAATGTGTGTCTTATTAAAGTGGCTTTTGATTCTGCTAAGCTTACTAGGAAATTATTAGCACTTTCTGTTGCTGCACGTTGTCCCCTTTGGTTAAAAATATGGTCAGCAAATCAGACTTCCAAGAAGTCTTTGGCTTCTCTGCCATTTGTGGGCTAGAAATTGTTTGGTCCAGAATTGGAGAATTTTATTAGTCATGCTACTGGAGGGGCAAGAGTGCCCTATTACGTCAGGTTGCCCCCAAGTGTTTCTTTTTCCCACTGAAGACTTTTGTTTTCTTATCACCTCCAGCCAGGGTGTCTACTCCTATAGCAGCCCAGGCACACCCTACTCCGGAACCCAAACAGGCTTGGGCAGGCAAGTAGCCTTCCTAGAAGCTCCCAACTGACAAGGCTACCTCTGCATGACTCTAAGGAGTTTGTCCACCTCAGACAATCAGAAGTCATCTGTGTATTTTTCACGTTACATGGACTGTGGCAGACCAGTGGATGATCTTGGAAGGGTATCACATAGATTTCAAATCCTTTCCTCCACATCATTTTTTCATGTTCAGAGTCCCTCATGATCTGGTTCAGGGCCGTCTATTTGTAGAAGCATTCTTCCTTGGTGGAAATGCAGATCCTGGCACCTGTTCCTCAGGAAAGATTCAGGGGATTCTATTCGTATTTCCATAGTTTCTAAAAAAAGATGGTGACTGTTGTCCTACTCTGGACTTGAAGCATCTCAACCTTTTTGTCCATAAGCCAAGATGTAGTATTTGCTCTTTATTTGTCCAGGGGAATTTTAACTTCCGTAGACATAAAGGACACTTATCTGTGTATTCCCATCCATGGAGATCATAAGTGCTTCCTTCAGTTTACCTTTCCAGAACCTCGTTTTCAGTTCCTCTCCCTTTCTTTTGGACTAACATCTGCTCCATGGGTCTTTACAAAGGTCTTGGCAGCCTTGGCTGCCCACACATGCTCTCTACAGATTTGTTTTACTCCGTATCTGGATGACTTTTTGGTAAAGGCTCCTTCAGCGGAGCCTTTGAACTTACAAAGTTTCTTTTGTGTGTCCATTCTGGAACAACATGGTTGGGTGTTGAATTTCAAGATATCCTCTCTGTTTCTGTCCCAGGTCCTCATTCTCAGCATGAGATTCAACACTCTCCAGGGATGGCTCTTTCTCTTGAAGGTCAAGATTCAGTCGTTGTCGCTGTAGGTGTCACAGGCCTTGTTTCATCGATCATCAAAGGTGAAGGAGTATATATTAAGGTGCTGGAGTATTTGTCTCTGCCTTGGAGGCAGTCCCTGTTACCCAGTTACACACTTGGGAACTGCAGTTGGGAGAGTCTTAAGAATTGGTCCAACCAGCAGTGTTGTCTCTCCTTTGTCGTGTGCACAGATGAAGTCAGGTCTTCAATGGTGGCTTTAGATGTCCCACTTTTCATTGGGACGGTCTTATGTCATTCTGAATTGGGTGATAGTCATAATGAATGCCAGCGTGACAGGTTGGGCAGCCACCTTGGCTCTCTGACAGCTCAGGGCCTTTGGACAGAGAGAGTCTCCTGTCCTACAATGTGTTGTATCTCCTTTGTAGCATTGGTCTCAGTTTCTGCAGTGTCTGCCTGTGTGGATTCAGTCTAACAATGTAACAGTGGTGTCCTATATTATCCTCCATGGAGGAACAAGGAGCAGAGATCCATGATCAGAAGTCCAGTTGATCCACGTTTGGGCGGAAGATCCCATGCTGGCTCTCTCCTCCATTCACATTCCAGGGATAGGCAGAGTTGTGGCAGACTTTGTCAGGAATCGACATCTGGATCCCTGAAATTGGGAACTCAACCCGATGGTGTTCAATTCCATAGTCTATCTGTGGGGTCTTTCAGCTGTGACTCTAATGGCCTTTTGGTTAAAAAGTTCCCTTGCTTTGGTCCAGATCTTAGGACCCTCTTTCCTCTTGTTGGCATATGTGTTTCCTCTATTCCCTCTGATTCCCAGGGTATTGAGGAAAGGCAGGTTGGAGTAGTCTCATGTAATTCTGATCACCCCATTCTGGCCTTGCTTGATGTGGTTCTCGGATCTTCTTCTCAGTCTATCCATAGCTGAGCCATTTCGTCTTTCTCTCTTTCCATACCTCTTGACTCAGGGTCTTCTGTGGGGAAGTTCTTTGATGGCTTGTCTCTTGAAGCCAGCATCCTAAGATAGATTCTGTCATTGCAACTCTGATGAAGGCCCTCAAGCTGACTTCAACCAAGGAGTATTATAAGGTTTAGTCCTTATTTTTTTTACAAGTGATGTGAAGACCAGGGTTGCAGTTGCATCCTTTTCTCCTTCTGAGTATTTTGGCCTTTCTTCAAGATGGGCTTCAGAAAGGGCTTGGCCTTTAATTCTGAAAATGCCCAGATTTCTACTTTGTCTTTGCTTATTTGATGCTTGAAGTACTACGTTCACCACTTGGAACCTTTCTGAAAATCAGACTCTCTTTTTGTCTTTCTTGAGGGCCTTTGTGTGGTTCACGCTACATCTAACTTCATGGTAACTTCCTGAATTAAGGTGACAATTACCCAGGCATACATCCTTAGGATAAAGCCTGTGCCTTTTAGGGTCGCTGTCTTTTCCACCAGAGCAGTGGGTGCTTCCATGGTCTATAAGAATCAGGCCTCTGCAAAGCAGTTGTGTAAGGTGGCAATTGGTCGTCCCTGCACACATTTGTTAAACACTATCATATCAATGTTCTGGCTTGGGCTGAAGCCAGTTTTGGATGGAAGGTCCTGCAGGCCATTCTGCTCATGTGTTTGCGTTTCTTGTCTTTTACAGTAACTTGTTTTTTTCTTGTTACTTGGTTTGGTGTGTAGGTCACTGTTGATAGCTTAAGTTCATATTTGTGCCAATTCGTTTCTGTAAGCATTTTGAGGTGTTTTGCATTCTTTCCTTGAAATCTTGGTGAATAGCTTTGCTATAGATCCCCATGGTTCCTGTGTTCCACTGCTGGACAAAAGAGAAAAGGGGATACAGATAAATACTTTTCTATGAGTCAGAGTGGAGCATAGGACTTCCCTCCAAGAGAAAAGTGTTGTTTTAGTTCCAAACAGAGGGGTCCTTTGAGACGCTCTGTGTTAAAACTCATCTGAATTGATAGGGGTAAAGTAGAGTAGGGAGGCAGTCTCCCAGGTAGCCTTTTTTTTTTTGGCAAGTACCCTGCCCTTCTGACCAGAGAATACTTTACCCCATGATTCCTGTGTTCAGTATGCACTAAGAGAAAAGGATTTATTGGTAAGTAAACAAAAATCCTCTTATATATAATGTGTGTGTACAGTAAAACAGTAAAACCCCAGTACAGTGATTTTGTTACTGTTAGTGAGCATACAGAAGTCTTATCCTCCAAAAGAACAGAGCTGCAGCTCATTTTTACAGGATCAGGAAGTGTGGCTCAATTATCCCCTCTAATACACTCACTTGCTGGCTGATATCATACAGCAATGCACTGATTTGACTAAGTGTCTTAAGCTGAGGAAGGATACCATCTATTGAGCTGTGATTAAACAGATCTCTGCTGCTCAGTTTTGACTGAGGAAATTCTGCTTTAGCATCAGATTGACATGGGAGTCCATAAGCAGGATACTCAACAGCCTGTGCCAGCGGGACTCTGCTGCAAAATTGGTATGGTGCTGCCGGATCTGGGAATGTTAGGAGGTATGGCAATGATGCCATGTTGTTGCTCCTAACATAATTTAACCACTTGGTTTCAAAAGATATCTTCAAAACATATACCCGAGGAGCAAGTGGTTCTTAATTTGTTTAACAGAGTAACCTACCTAGGTAGGTGCCTTTTATACAGCAGTCAATTATATCCTTTTATAATATAAAAGGCCAGATGTGTGTTTGTCCAAATCAGTCATGCACAGTAGAAACTGCTCTAACACCCAGTCATGCGCAGTAGAGACTGCCTGAACGCACAGATTGCTGGGCCCATCTACACTGGCTTTTACACTAGTCTGTTTATATTTTGCATTCTATCTGTATTTTCTTTTATACGGTGATCTCTATTCAAGCCTGTTTATAGGTCATTTGGCTTCACATTAAACAATAGGCTTCCACAGACCTGAATAAGATGTTAAGGCTCCTTTTACATGGGTCTAACAATTCTGTCATCCATATGAAAGAACCATTAAGATCAAAGGATCTGATCAATTTTTAAACAAACAATTTTCCGTGGACTAAGAGTGAGATAAAAGCATTTAAAACAGTATACAGATATACCTGACTGGTATTTGAAGGACATCTACCTAAGGTAAGTCCTTCTGTTAAATTAAGGGCTACTTGTTCTTTGGGTACAGTTCCCCTTTAAGATATAATATTTTTCTTTGGTTTTTTTTTTTACCCGCAAGTTGGGGGACACTGTGTTCCTTTGCACTCCTCACTTCCTGCTGCTTCTTTCACAGTGCAGTACAGCTTCCTCACCAGGATGTGGTGAGTGCACTGGAAAACTGATTCTTTCAGCCTGCTGAAAACCGCACATGCAATATTATAGGTTTACCGAAGGTTAAAATGTTATGAGATCTCTAAAGTGGACCTGTCACTTTAAGATATGTCTTGTTCATTTTAAAGATAATTAAAAGCTGCCTATGTGCCTGTGTTAGCCATTTGTTGGAAGCACAACTTGTCATTTTATACTAATTGAACAGAACTCGTACTCTGGGGGCATTTCTAATAGTATTTCAAATACCACAGAGAAATAATGCACAGAGCTCCCTAATCATGTTTCACATAAATAGGTTATCGTTGCTTATAGTTAATCCTTAAGGACTAATGACATGGCAGGACCGTCACGTAGGTCTGGCACCTAAAGGGGATCTGTCATCCCTAAATAGCTTGTTTATATAGCAACTAGCTGGGGTACGTTGTTCATTTTTTATTTTTTATTTATTTATTTATTTTTTTAAACATCGCTTTTTAACCGAGTTTAATCCATTAAATATTGCCCTGGCCCTACTTCCAGAGAGACTGCAGTTACCTGTTTTGTACCTCATTCTGTCACTCTGCCTCTGCTACCCTCCCTCTATCCTGCCTCCTCCGGTGACGGAGGCTTTCTGCCTGTAAGCTGGAGCGGTCTCATTGGCCAGAGACCACTCCAGCTTACAGGCAGAAAGCCTCCGTCATCAGTGGAGGCTGGATAGAGGGAGGGTAGCAGAGGCAGAGTGACAGACTGAGGTACAAAACAGGTAACTGCAGTCTCTCTTGAAGTAGGGCCAGGGCAATATTTAATGGATTTAATGAGAGGAATTATGAATCCCTTTAATTTAAGGATATTTTGTGGAGTGCATTAACAATCATTTTCATTCTAGAAAACCCCTTCGTGATTTCAGTGCCAGAGGCTTGGGGGATTTTTTTGTAGTCTGTAGGCCAGACACCTTTTCAGCATCTGTTTAGGAATAATTCCCGTTGGTAACTTTCCATTTATATATGGAATACTATATATTGTTTCTATCAGAACTAATTCAGATTTTTCATGGCACCTTGCAAAAATTTAATTTTTCTGTCGTCCAATATGACATACAGGTACCATGGGGAGGCGACAGCTCCTCCTTGTAGGCTGGAACAATTCTAGAAGAAGTTGTGGGTGGAACCTCCCTTTCCTCCTTATCAGGCCATTCCACTGGCCCTGCCCCAGATAGACTTGTTCCAGTTTTTAGAATATTTTCTTTTAGAAATGGGGTATCAAAATTCCCCCATTAGGTGGATTACCATTCCTGGCTTCCCCTGGAGGATTGTCCAGCTATCAGGTGCTGTTGTGGACCCTTGCAGCCCTGTGGAGAGAATCATGCAACCCACGTCTCTCTCTCTCCTGACTGGGTCTCTCTGAGGCTCTTTCTTTCAATGGTAATCTGAAGAAAGAAGTGAAGTAAAAAGGTGAGAAATCCTTTGAGTGCTTTGGTCCACTTGTCCCTCTGTTCCCCTCCATACCAGGGTCTTATAGGAGTATTAAATTCCTGCACTCATGTTGAGTATCTTATTGGTTTGATCCCAGGGTTTTGGGAGTTTGAATGGCTGCATTTTATTTAATTAACCCCTTCCTTGCTGTTGTATCTGGGTTATGGGGCTTATTTTGGCGTATCCTTCTAGATTCTTATGTTTTTATTTGTCCCTACGTATTCCCTTGGGTACTTGGGTACTTTTTATTCACTTTTGAAAACTTGTGATTTTTTTTTTGAGTTTGAGCACTTTACCACGCGTCCAGCACTTGCTCCATTGGGACAAACTGCTTTGGGATGTATCTCTGCAACGTTTGACTTACAGATTTGAGAGAGGGTTCATTCTTCTTGTCTGCTATTGCCCTATGATCCAGCTCACATCCACAGTGTCTTGGGGGCCCCTGGGGGCCCGCAAGTTCAGGTTCAAGCATTGCTAGGTAACAGCAAAGAGACAAAACTACAATTCCCAGAATACTCGTTTCGCTGGCTTTCTCCTGATTAGTTGTGATTTTGGACGCCATTTTCTTACTCTCTTTGCTGGAGTATCTTACACCAAGGCTTGTCTCTCCTTACTGTCTTACTCAGGTTAACCATTTGCCTGCCAGATAAGTACTTTCTTGGCCTTTCTGAGGTGATATTTTAATCGGAGTCACAGTATTTGAGTTTCTTATACCGTCTACACACATCTCAGGTAGGTGGGCGCCTGCGTCATTTTTCAGGCGCCTGGCCAGTGGGTCTTACAGGTGGTTTTGGAAGGGTACAGGATTCCCTTCAAATCCCTGGCCAGTGGGTCTTACAGGTGGTTTTGGAAGGGTACAGGATTCCCTTAAAATTCCTTCCTCCCTACAGATACTTCCATTCCAGAACTCCTCTGGGACAAGAAAAGCTGCGTCTTTTCAGTGAGGAGGTTCAGGCTCTCTTGGTCAAGGGAGCACGGAGTCCAGCTCCTCCTCAAGAGAGAGGTTTAGGTTTCTATTCAATCCTATTTGTGGTGGCCAAGAGGGATGGGGGCAGTCGTCCTATCTTGGACCTCAAAGACCTCAATTCCTTTGTGGAAACTGCGTGCTTCAAGATGGAATCCTTGCGCTCTGTCATCACAGCTATGTGTCTAGGAGAGTTCTTGGCCTCTCTGGAATTGCAGGATGCTTACGTTCATGTCCTGATTCGTCCAGACAGCCATAAATACTTCAGTTTCACCTTTGACTTGGGGCACTTCCAGTTCATTGCTCTGCCTTCTGGGCTTACCTCCACTCCTTGGGTGTTTGCCAGAGTCTTAGGGGCATTGATTGCCTTTCTGCACAGCTGGGGGATTCAGGTGACTCCCTACATGGACGACCTTCTGCTGAAGGCACCATCCAGGGAACTCCTCGACCAGCATGCCCAGGACTGTGCTCAGATTCTCCTCCACCATGGGTGGATTCTGAATATGGAGAAATCTGCTCCAGTTCCCTCTCAGGTCCTGTTTTTCCTTGGTTACAGATACGATACTTGCAAAGGAAAGGTCTTCCTGGCAGAAGATTCTATCCTGCAGGTCATGCATCTGGTGTCCTGAGCTCTGGATTGGACATCAGCTCCAGTCTTCAAATTCTTCACTGTGATAGGCCGCATGGTGTCCACCATGGAGGATGTTCCATATTGCATGGCTCACACCAGGGAGCTCCAGCACTTCACTATCAGTGCTTGCCACTGGAACCCGGATCTCCTGGACTGCAATGTCTTGCTTCCTCTCGAGGTGAGGCAGGAACTGCTCTGGTGGCTGGACAGGCCCATACTGAAGAAGGGGAACCACTTTGTCATTCAGGACTGGACACTAGTGACAACGGATGCCAGCCTCAGAGGCTGGGGAGCTGTTCTGGGTCACCTGGGGGTTCAGGGCAGATGGACTGCGGAGGAGACTCTGCAGTCCTTCAATGTTCTGGAGCTCCAGCTCCATCATGCTCTGGTGTACTGCTCCTCTCCACTGAGGGGTTGTCCAGTCCGCGTCCAGTTGGACAACGCTACAGCCGTGGCGTACATCAACAAGCAAGGAGGCACAAAAAGCCGCCTCCACTTGGTCAGAGGTCAAATCTGTCTTGGCCTGGGCAGAAGATCATGTTCCAGCTATTTCCACCATGCACATTCCAGGGGTAGATAACGTCTTGGAGGTCTTCCTCTGCTGTCAAAGGGTGGACCCAGGAGAGTGGGAGATCCATCCAGACATTTTTGACCTTTTGGTGCAGTGGTGGGGTCTTCCTAAAATAGACCTGATGGCCACCGGGAACAACAGAACGGTTCAAATGTTTTGTTCCCATTGCAGGGATCATCTGACCTTTGCAGTGGATGCTCTGGTGATCCCCTGTCATTTTCATCTGGCTTAAATCTTCCCGCCACTTCCTCTCATTCCCAGGATGTCGGATGGACAGTCTGGTGGTCATCTTGATCGCCCATTACTGGCCCAGGAAGCCCTGGTTCCCAGAACTTGTGGCTCTCTCCATTTGGGATCGATTTCCTTTGCCACTCAGACTGGATCTCCTCCTTCAGGGTTATCTGTGGAAGGAGTACGTGGAACGCATGGCTTTGACGGCATGGCTGTTGAAGCCTCCATCCTAAGAAGGACAGGGTTCTCCTCTAAGGTGGTCTGCACTATGATGCATGCTAGGAAACTGGTTTCTTACAAAGCCTACCATAGGGTTTGGTCCATCTTTCAGTCTTGGTGTGTTGACAGGGATCTGTCATCGCTAGAGTTTGATTTCCCTGTGATCCTGTCTATTTTACAGGACAGTGTGAAGAAAGGGCTCAAACGATGGAATTTCCTAATGTACTCTGCAACTACTGCTGTTATGAGAACAATGGCACCCAACTGGTATGAGTTAGCATACTGTAGGAGGTACCAGAAGTACAACTCTACACCAACTATAAGGCCTCATTTTTCTTACATTTTTTTTCAAACATGACTTGTCTGTACTAAAATGGTTGTACCAACTACAGAACTGAAGAAAATGTAGGCAGAGCACACAATCTGAAAAAGATGGTAACCTGCTGCATTAGATGAGGGGATCACTTGCCTTTCTACCCCTAATCTGGTGTGCACCAAAGTTTTTAAAAGGTGGAGCTAAATCTAAACATTAGCATTTTATTTAATTTCACCCCTCAAAATGTACTAAAATCTTTGAAAATTATAGAATGTCCTACTACATTCATTAGCAAATGCTTGCCCAAGGAAAATGGTACCCCGATGGTATGGGTGGATATACTGGGGTGCCAAAAGCACAAAACCTCACCTAGCTGTTTTCTTGTTTGAAACTGGCTGCCTGCTCTTTAACCCCTTAAGGACCAGCACGATCCCGTGCGGCCGGCACTTGCGGACCACGGGGCATTTTTTTTATTATGGCTTCCGGTTCAGGGCTTCCGGAGTGGCGTGCAGCCGTGCCGGGAGCCCTGAACTCCATGCCGTGCCAGGACCTCATCGGTCCCTAAGTGCCGGACCGCCGTGACGGTCCTGGCATGGCAGTGGTCCTTAAGGTGTTAATGTTCAAGCCTATTAGAGAGCTGAATGAAAGGTATCCAAGTTATACTATTTTGGAAAGTAGACATTCACCTGCATCAAATGATGGGTTGTTTGTCTTTGTGCACAATTATTTCAATAATGTGGTGCTATAGGGGAAAGATTTCCACCACTTCAAAGATTCTAAAATCATTGAGTATTATGGAAAGTCCTGCTGTATTCATTATTTCTACCAGCCCATACCATAGGGGTTCCAGAAGCACAAAACTACACCTGCCACTTTTATTTTGAGTAATTACCTGCCTGCACTAAAATGGTCATAACCATTACACATATGAAGAAAAGGCCAGTAAGGCATAACAGTTTGGAAAGTCGACAATGACCCACATCAAATGAGGGGCCACTTGCCTTGTTATCCCTAGGCTAGTGTGCACAACTTGTTCCAGAAAATTGTGCTGTAAGAAAGAATAACATACATTTTAGTCACTTCAAAGAGACTAAAATCTTTCAACACCATGCGATTTCCGAGTCTAGCCAGTACCTACGGCCAGCCTGAGGAAAGTGTCACTCCATTGGTATGGGTTGATATACTGTAGTGGGTGCCAGGAACATGGCTACTGGAGGAGCAGGGAGTATATGTGCTTTTTCATGACTACCAGTGGAACAAAGCTGGCAGGGGGGTGGGGGTTGTGGAAGTGTGTATGGAGGAGTCTGAGACTAATAATGGACAGTGGCGCCAGGCTGGGGGGGTAGGGGTGTCAGACAGCGTATGTGGGAATTAGTGATTTCCAGTGGGCAGTAGAACCAGGCTTGGAGTTCTGACAGTGTATGTGGGACCTGTAGTGGAAAAAATGAGAAATTTAAACTTTACTATTAATAACCAGTTGGTTGGGGTAATCATTAAAGGGCGCTCAATTACACAATGAAACTCCTGTCATGTGTATGTGGTAATCACCACAGGACACAGTGAATAAAAGTTAGTTTTTGAATATTAAGAAATATAACCACTATATAACACACACATTTTATAATTTTTCTTTGGGATTGAATTATTCTCAGAGATTGTGAGACTGATACCATTTTATGCACTACCAGCAGTATGGGCCCTGTGTGATTGTTTATTGGACACCAAATCTGTAATGTGTCTCTATGAAGGAGTAAGACTTCAAACAGAACTAATTAATGTATATAGGGAATTAGAATGAAGTAACATACTGTGCCACCAAAACATAATGGATATTTATTTTACAGAAAAACGACTAGTATAGCTTTGAATTATCTGTAAATCAAACTAAACTTGTGTTTGGGTGACAGGTTCACGTTAACCCTTTGAGTGCCAGAGGGGTACTCAACGCATTGCTCTGCAATGCATTGTGTACCCCTCTGGCACGCAAAGAGTTAACCATTTGAGTGCCCGAGAGATATCCAACCCTTTGCCCTTCAAGGTGCAATGCATTGGATACCTCACTGGCACTCAAAGGGTTAAAATAATCTCAACGTGTATTTTAGCAGTACTATTTCTTTAACAGTCTGCTTGTGTAGTTATAATGTCTGCCTTATCTTACTTGAACTTCAGACACAGTTTCCACATAGAATTATGTCAATGACATTATTTGTAACATTGTGCAAACTGTGTCATCAGCTATTTTTAGTTCTGAAATCATCCCTTTGCCTGAGATTATCACCAGCCTAGTTACCAATGAAAATCACCCCTGAGTGGGCGGTAAGAAGATAAACCTGAGGAGAAGAGAGAATGAACAGGGACGTTTCATTGAAGTCCTGTGAGATGCAGAGCCATTCTATATCATAGATGTAGTGGAGATGTGCTATGATGCCAGACCACCATTTATGGTTTGGGTTAAAGGATCAGTACATTTTTAGGATTATAAAAAAAAAATCATGTAGTATAGAACTTTTCATGCTTTGTAAAATAAATAAAATAATGTCCCTCTCTTACCACCAACTTTTTGACGATTTTTTCATTATTACGACTTCTTGAAAATCACACCAAATGCATAATTTCTGGACGATTATACACTGACTAGATGAAGAGCCCATGTACACAGGCCACAGTTCCAGGCAGTAACGGCCCCGCTGCAGTCATACGCAGTACAGACTGCCTGCGCCGCAGCTGATACAGAGCCGCTCTGAATTCAGACTGTAGTCCTCTCTGCGACTCCGGTCTGAATTCGGAGCACCCATCTCTGTATCAGCCGCGGCGAGGGCAGTCTGTACTGTGCATGACTGCAGTGTGTAGCCATTTCTACTGAGCGTGACGGCTTCTGACAAACATACTTAATGAATTATAATATAGAATACTGTTCTTTAGCTAATCACCTAGTCCTGATCACACCAGGTTACCAGCCTGTTGTACTGCGTGAGAGCCAAATTGCAAGTATACTCTTGTGTTATATATCTCATTCTGTGACACATGATTGTAATGTAACGCTTAGACTTGTGACTTGCTTTTATCCTTCTACAAGCTATTGTTTCCTAAAAAGAAAACAATGTGAAAATGCATCGCTTTGCAGATTTGCTCTTTTAACCCTCTAAGTGACAGAGGATAGTGCACCACCTTGCTTTGCACACCCGTCCCGCACCCAAAGGGTTTAACATAGCTAGCATTACAAGTTAGTGAGTCTGATTAATGTTAGAAGTCCAGCTTCACATTACTAAAACAAAAATAAATAATAAAAACAATTTAGAAAACAAGATAAACAAGTCCTCAAGTTTGGTTCTGTATCCAAATTAATGTGAATTTTTATACAGTACATACAGGGTTAACTTCTTAACGACCCATAACGTACATGTACGTCACGAAGTGGATGTCCCTAAAGGACCAAGGACATACATGTACGTCATGGAATTCCAGATTCCCCACGCGGCTGGTCCGTGGCGGCCGTGTGTGTACGTGGCCGGTCCTTAAGGGGTTAAAGAGATAGTAATATTAATATTCAATTATTCCTTATACTTTTTATTCAAGTAAATTTATATTCAATTATTCCTTATACTTTGTAATAAGGTTCTATGCTGTTGGCCATGTTCTAATCGGTGTATTTGGGTAATTATATTTTGAAGTTTTCCCATCCCGCTTCTTTCACAGACGTCACTATTCCTTCCTCAGATCTGAAAGCCGTTCTGGACTTAAAATATTAATCCAAACCATATGCCTCAAACCTCTATGGTTTGAGAGATATAGAGATTCAAAGTTCCTCCCTCCCTCCCCTTCTCCTGATATCAGCATCTAGCTGACAGCAGGAGATGCCGGTCTGGGGACCAGCAGATGGCTCTGCAGCAGAGCCGAAATCACGGTACTTAAAAATAATTAATTCATTGGAAACATCTACACAGTGTGCTTGCAAACCAGGCATACTTTTTAGACCTTTCCAATGAATTAATTCTTTTTAAGTAACGCGATTCGGGCTCTGCTGCAGAGCCTCTTCGAGTCATACGACTCGATTCTCCTGCTGTCAGCTTTACAGGGAGCACTATATATTTCTCAAACCATAGTGGTTTAAGACATAGAGTTTGGAGCAATTTGATTAATATTTTAAACTCTACAAAACTGTAAAACATTTTTTGGGGACATTACTGTCTCTTTAACCATGCCACAGCAAGGCAGATGTACTAATAAAAGGTGGCGCCGTTGTGGAACAAACTGATTGCAACAATATAAATTCCCATTGATTTGAAATTAGGTTTTTAACCCAGGGGGTGTTAGAGAGATGTCCAATCAGTGCAATGGAAATATCTCTAGCATTTCAAGGGTTAAAATAATTCAATGCCAATTTTGGAAATTATTTGTTCCCCGTGGTGCAGCTGATTTGCCAAAATTCCCTTTGATTTAAATTGAGCTATAAAAGCAGTTTGTTGGAGACCGCTCTAGCATTTGGGGGTTAAAAGCCCAGTTTTAATTAAGAGAGATTTTTATTTCTTCCCAGTGGTGCAGTTGGTATGCTCCAGAAGTCCTCTGCTTCTGTAAGTGTGTCTGCCTCAGTGTGTTATCTCTTTTAACCCTTTGAGTGTCAGAAAGTCGTCCAATGCATTGAGCTGCAATGCACTAGATTCCTCTCTGGCACTCAAATGGTTAAAGACCGTTACAATGTATTGGTAACAAATACATTGCTGAACACTCTGGTGCTTATTAAAGACTTATTTGGTGTCCCTTCAAGTGACACTGCACTCTTGGACTTCCTTCCACTAGATGGCAGGAAGAGCAATCTATGATCCAGGCCTGCTGTTTTTCCCAGCTAGGCTGCCATAGAATCTATTTTGCTGCCTGTGACAAATAGCTTTGGCATGTGTCAGATAACAGCAGCTAGGAGCTATTCCAGCCATTGCACAAGAACTACCCTGGTGACTCAGAGGGAAGAGCAGAGCTGCTTTTGGGGTAAGTCGATTAAAAAAAAAAAAAAAAAAAAAAACCACAAAAAATGCACTTTTGGAGCTATTTGTGAAAAGAGGAGGAATGTTTCACAGGGTGATTACTCGGTGAATTAGATTTAGTGCTAGCTGATTGTGAACATGCTTATAAGTAAACAAAGAAAAGCTTGGCTCTGCATTCTAGACACCCTGTACAGGACCAGCCATCTGGTTTACTGTCTGATTTTTCAATATACGTTTTAATCCTTTGAGTGCCAGAGGTGTATGCAACACATTGCTTTGCAATGTGTTGTGTACCCCTCTGTGACCCAAAGGGTTAATAAACTAACACATGTTGGGTCAAATGCAGCCAGCTAGAGAAGTGCAATTTTAGAATATACCAACTGCATCTTAGGGGACAAATAAAAAGTATTACATTTTTCCTTCAAATTAAATGTGTTTTTAACCCTGTGAATGCTAGAGAGGTCTATAACACATAGCATGTATACTGTTACCTAAAATATACAGGCCTCTGCAGAATCAGTAGAAATGCATTATTCTGAACAGAGCAACAAATACAAAAAATAACACTTTATCATGTCTTTGCTACAGGTTAATTTTTAAGATGTAGCTACGGTATTCATTTTGAAAACATAAATCTCTCAAAGTCTTGCACTTGTGATTCAAAACAAGAGCATAGGAAGAAGTGATCATGTCTGTGAATGAACCAATATGAACTCCAGGGATTTCCACACACAAGCTGGAAGTTGGAAATATTTGTATTGTCATTGTAGTAGTGTTGCAATCCGTCGCTATAGTGATATATGTACACACACTGCCAAGTCAACCAGAACATAGCTTACACTTACATGTAATGGGTTTCTCAAGTTACGTGTGTTTATATCCCTTTAGTCTTGTGACCAACATATGTATTTAAGAACTGTTTTTGTTCTGTACGAATGACATTTATACCTGGAGATGGACAAGTCATTTAACCCCTTGAATGCTAGACGTCTTCAGTGCATTGCTTTGCAATGTTCTGGAGACTTCAAGATCATCCAAAGGGTTAGTAGACTTTGAGCTTTGCTGCAGAGAAATTGAGGGCATAGTTCTGCATGACAGCAACAAACTGTATATATTAACCCTTTGAGTGCCAGAGTGGAATCCAATCCATTGCTTTGCAATGTCTTGGATACCCCTCTGGCACTCAAACAGTTATACTCATGCCACTTTGTTTCAGTGAGCAGTGTGGGCCTGTTCAATTTTTTCATAATTATAGAAATTGAGCCATTGTGATAATATGAGGTTATAATGGGTGAAGTACATATTTGACAGGGCAGTTTATTTTCTGCTTCAAAATCATGCACTTCGATGCATACACTTCAATGTATGTACATGCACTTATGATTGGAGTACACACTCCTCTATATACTCCTCTATCGTTAAGACTTTGAATTTGGCCAAGCACCGAACGTGTCTGCTGTAGCATGCACTGGTAAGTCAAGTTATACCCATTTTCTCTGTTTCTTCTTGCATGTCATTAACCCATTGAGTGCCAAAGAGGTACACAACACGTTTCAAAGCAATGCTCAAAAGATTAAGCAAGGTGCAAAGGAACAACTTGAAACACACATATGTTGCCCACCAGTTAGCACACTTGGCACCAGTATGTACCATAGCAGTCATAAGCGCTTGTACATACCCCAAAATGCAGATGAGTGATTTTTGTTTAGTCTTTCTTTCTGGCCAGCGTCTTGGCATTGCAAATCAGTTGTTCTGGGGAATTAGTACATTCTCCTTACAGAACCTATTAGCACAAGTATAAGGAGCATCTCAGTTGGTTAATTAACTGATTTGAAGCCAATACATTGGCAGTGAGGCTGTAACCTGGTTCAGTTTCCAGTGTTAACAAATCCTTGTGACTTTAGGCAAGTCACTTTATCTCCCTGTGCCTCAAGCAATAAAAACTTAGATTGTAACTCTGGTGGTTATGCACTAAGGTGTGATAAACTGGAGATGTCTTCTCCGGTGATATCACATCTCCAGTTCCTATGTTATTCTGTGGAGCCTAAGCATAAGATATTTCCCATCTGAGAAACCTTAGTGCATTCACTCCATAGAATAACATAGGAATTGGAAAAGTGATATCAGTAGAATAATCATCTCAGCTCTATCACCTCGTTACCATGCCTTAGTGCATTTCCCCTATTGCCTGTGAAAAATGATCTGTGTAGTGCTCATACCTGGGAACTCTCCGGATTTGCCCCGGAGACTCCGGTTCTGACAGAGCTTTACCGGGTCTCCGGGGCAGAGGCTGATTCCTCCAGATGTGAAGAGTTTCTATTGAAACTCTGCCACATCTGCTTTTTCTCCTGTTGTGCCTCCGTCCCCAGCCTTCTGTGTGACACATTTAACCCTCTGAGTGCCAGAGTGGTACGGAATGCATTGCTTTGCAATGCATTCCATACCACTTTGGCACTCAAAGGGTTAAATGCCCCCCAACACTCGAGTTAAGCCCCGCCCCTTTTTGACGCGATTAGCGTCATTTTTGTTACCCCCTGCTGAACAGAGGACTACCCTCCGGGTAGCCCTCAACTGAAAGTTCCCAGGTATGGTAGTGCTGCATAAAAATAGGTAGCACTATGTAAGAATAAATATATCTTGGGATGCTGTCAGTTTTAGACGCAGCAGCTGGAGGTCCAGCTATTTACTTCTGGCTTAATACACTGGAGATAGTCAGGTACAACACATAAACACTGATTCTAGAGCCTGTACATTATATCCCAGCACATCCCTTCTAAAGAGGAAACCTTTGTCATCAGTCTGTTCAGACTACATGGTCATTGGTCATCAGTGTTGTGCAAATCTCAGTCTTTTTTCATTTCAAGTGATCCATTGTATTTTTTTATATTGTATAATTTCTTAACGCTTTGAGTGCCAGAGGGGTATGCAACGCATTGCTTTGCAATGCGTTGCATACCCCTCTGGCTCTCAAAGGGTTAATGCCCATCATTATTAAACATTTACTAGTAGTCTGTCTGTTACAGTCCTTTATGCTGGTTAATCCTGTAATGACCAGAGGGGTTGGTAACTCATTGCAAAACTATTTATTTGAATTGTCATATAATGATTGATGGTCTATTTTGCCTTTTCCTCCCTTACACTCCTTTTCTGTATCCTTTGTTTTCTTAATACAAATTATTTCAAAAACAAAACAAAAAAACTTCAAACAGTTATGGGACAAACCAACTGTAGTACAAAAAATACACAAACAATAGATATGTATAGTCATCAATATAGTTGTGCTCCTTTCACTTTGCAAATATCTGGAAGTTTGGTCTCAATCTATTAAGTAAATCAGGGTCAACAATTAGACCTTGGTCCAACATAGAAAACAATTTTTATAGGTGCTTCAAAAATTACTGAGTGGATATGTACCACGTTTTCTTTAGGGTTTGTAAGAGACTGGCAGTTCAACCTGGAATTCAGAATCTCATCAGTTTAAAAGTTATATGCATTTGAAAAATGAGGTGCGCAACGCATTGCATTGGCATTTAAAGGGTTAAGATAAGAACTGTCCTTCAGACTTTAAAAATGCTGTATTTCATGTACCTGCACTGGGTATTCCTAAATGTTATGTAATGTATTTGATAAGACTGATGCATATATTAAGTGCTAGGTGCTTATCAGGTAATAAAAGGGCCAAAATCCAAATACCTCACAAAACGGCACCCTTTTTATTATGCCCAGGGAAGCTCCTTTCCTTTAGGTTCTCAAAGTCAAGCCTAAAATGTTTACGTTGCAGAGTCAGAATAACCCTCAAGGTGCTGATTAAAAGATCCGTGGTCACAGTCTGTTCGCTGTAGTTTGCTCATTCTTGGACTACCTTGTGTACAGTACTCTAGAAAATGGTTCTCAGACTGGGTCACATCAGTGCCTCAGTTGGTGCTTGTGAGAGATTTCTGTGCTCTCCAGATAAGCCCACTGATTCACCGACATGGGATGCAATGCTGCTTCCTCTCCCATAAGCACAGAGTGAAAGGCTGATGTCACTAGGCCCTGAGATCTGTAAGTGAAGTGGAACATTTTAATTTGGTCATTGCTGTTAGACAGCCTCCTTTAGTTATGAAGCCTCTTGCTATATACCTTTTTAATGCCTCTTTAAGGTGCTGGTGCCAACTAGTATCCTCATAAAGTTTGTATGGATAAATTACCCTCTCAGGTGCTTGAGATATCTCCAATTCATGGTAAAGCCATGCCTTGGAGACCTCCCTAGCATCTAGGAGGTTGGACTACTTGGTTGTTAGGGTTTCATAGGAAGTTCATTTGGCAGAGAAAATTTACACCACTACAAAATGTTTGAGAACCAGTGCTTTAGAGAAATAACAAAGATAAAATACATGGCAAATAATACATACCATATATGTCACTGCTAATGTTTGTATCTGAGTAATAACATTACTTGGCTGAAATGATTTTATGTGAGTTTCTTACCTGTGATCAGGGTGCCATGGTCATGATTGGCATGGTTGAGGTGATCAGGGGACTCTCTGCCTTCCTGCTCAAAACTGCTAGTGAGAATGGGCAGTGTCAGGATTAGGGTTATGGTTATATTTCAGTTTAAACTGACTTGTGAAACAATGTGTTGCCCACTCCTGGTTCTTAAAGGGTTAAGTGTTATGGTTTGGGATACCATTGGAGTCTAGGATTAGATCACAGGTTTAGTATTCACACCGTGGATGCTAGTGTTAACCCATTTGCATTACGTAACTGTGATCTGGAGATGTTTCTAGCATCCTAGGAGTAAAACATTAGTGTGTGGAATGTATACTGGAATGCAGTTCTTTACGTACCCATCTTGCATTTAGGGTGTTAAGCTTAGGGATAGTGTTAGAGGGTTTGAGATAAATCAAGTAAAATATTTTTATTTTTGTTATCCAAAAACATATATGGATAATGTCCGCAGTATCCAGATAATATGGGCATAAGCCTGTTTCAGAATTTTTCCATAACATAATCCTGAATAACTAATAACACGTGTGTGAAATTAACAGACTCATGTTTGCTTGGATATGAATTTTGTCCAGGTACAAAAAGAAGCACTCATGGCTTAAACAGGCCTCGAGTGTAGAGTCCAGTGTACTTTCACTGTTGATGTGCTTTATATCTTTTCAGGCAAAGCCAATGTTTTTACACCTTCATATGTCTAACTTTATTCCCTTAGATCAGAAGTGGGCAATATATTGCCAAGTGCCAGAGCTGGCTTGCAGGCCAATATTTCCCAGGCTGAAAGGACAGTCTGGCACTACATATAGAGCAGTACTGCTAGGCAGAAAATGTCACCTCTGGATTCCGCTACAAAAGAAGAGTGATATATTTTATCACAAAGCACAACAATGACACAGTGTTACACTCTTCCAGAGCAGAGACCCAGAACGAATAAATTCATAGTTCAACAACATCTTAACACATCTAACTTTCTCTCCCTCACACACATATACTTCACTCTCTGTTACCAGTTTTTAGGGAAATTATTAGTGTGGCATTGAATTTTGTATAGGGGAGTTGCTAGGATTCCAATAGACTAGGGACTTGCACCCAGGGTTTAGGCCAACATTACCCTAATATTAGTGAACAGCTCAGTCCTATTTCATCATCATTTTAAGGGAGATTGACACTGTTACATACCCCAATTTGGTAAAAAGACTAGGGCTTTCAGCATGGGATATGCAGCTTTAGCCCCTCAAAGATAATGTAGCAACACATCTGTATGCATGTATATGTATATAGTGTATATCTATCTATATATCATATATAAGGCTAGCCTGTTTTGGGTGCCTCAAAAAAAAGGTTTCTGGATGGGTAGCAACCACACCCAGGGGTGAGTTTACTGTCAGTGGCCAGCAAATGGGATGAGGGGGCGGGGTTTGAGTTGGCTGAGGTCGCCCCCCTGCTTCCACAGGGAAGCAGACAGTGTAATTTACCTCAGGAGAAGGCAGGTGATGAAGCCCCTGCCTCCTCAACCAAATACACAGCGCATGTTGGTTGCCCCCTGCCTCCTCAGCCAACCATATATACATCAAGTTTGTCTCTTCCCCCTTTCCATTCACCTTGTCTCCCTTCAGTTCGCTGCTTCATTCCCCCTTCCATTCCCCATTTTGCCTCTCCTTCTCTCTTCCACACACAAAAAACAAATCAGACCTCTGGGTGGGGCATCAGGACCCAGCTAGTGCAATGTATTGGATACCTCTGTGGCACTCAAAGGGTTACGTTTTATTAAAAGTCAGACCCAATGCCCCCCAGCTACTGATCTCCTAGCTAATTCAGAAAGCCTCCCTCACTGAGGTGAGTGGGTTTCCAGATCCTGCCCACTACTACACAGCTCTGGGTATAATTGAAGCAGGGGAACTGTCTTGCTCCCCGACGTTGCCTCTGTACATCTCCTCCCTCGTTGTGATCTGTCCTATCCCAAGACCAGTCGTCAAATCTGAGGGGAGGCGGCTTGCGCTCGGGAAAAGGTATAATTTCAGTATATATAGAAACTTATGAACAGTCATTAGTATTAACTATGAAGAGCAATCTTAGCTGCTGTCCTAATACATAGGATTCAGTGTAGCAAAAAACTTACAGACGTGATTTAAAGGTGATACCTTTTTAATGGCTAACTGAGGACCTTAGTCCTCAGTTAGCCATTAAAAGGTATCACCTTTAAATCACTCATGTGAGTTTTTTGCCACACTGAATCCTATCTACTCTATTGGCTAACACGGTACCATTTTTTTTTTCTGCTGTTCTAATGAAACATTACTAACCCTATAACCCTTTGAGTGCCAGAGAGGTGTGAAGCGCACTGCTTTGCAATGCATTGTATACCCCTCTGGCACTCAGAGGGTTAAGTGAGAGCACTCCTCTATTAGTGTAAACCCACATTCTGATCACCTGCCCAACCAAAATGCCACATTAAATTTGTTTGGATTATTGTCAGTGAGTGAAACTCTCTCCACCACCTGTTCTTTGGAACAGCTATATCCAATACAAAGCACTATAACTGTAAATCGGTACCTCACTTCCAAGCACAAACCCAGTTCAATCAAACTGCAATGCTACATTTGATCATTATATTATCAGTTACTGTAACCAAAAGCCTACTCCACCTTCTTGACACTGTTACCTAAAGCTGTCATGCACCAGTGTATGCATAAAATGAACAACAAGACTATAGCAACCTTACCACAGAAATCGATAGACTAGTGTGAAAGTTATTGAAAAGACTGTAAGACTGAATGTATTTCAGCACAAATCTATCATTAGTTGTATGTGGATTGGTTCTGGTTTTGCGGTGCTTATCAGAGAGCTAAATACCATCGATTGTTTTCATAAGATGAAAGTACTTGTTCTGGTCATGGATGACATTCTAAATAGAAAGAAACCAGGTCACCTCATTATTGGCTGCCAAAACTTACTGGACTATGTGTTAATTACAATTCAGTACTCCTCAAATTACTGAGTATGATGTGTTCTGGGACATAAAATACTTAGCAAATATACAGTATAATTTAAACAGAGAAAACAATGGGAGAGAGAGACTAGGATTTGCCAAGTAAGATACAAATCATTAGACAAGTTCTGCAAGACCAGCAAGGCAATACACCATTACCGTATATGTGACAAGCAGACTATTACATGAGATCAGCATGGCAATATGCTATACTGTGAGAGCAGTAGCACAATAATATACCACTCCTTGAAACCAACAGAGTAATAGATAAGGTCAGTAGTGTAATGCACCATTATGTGACACCAGCAGGACAATTCACCATCCACTATTGTAACAGTGTAATACCCTTCTGATTTCATGTGATACCTTTTTTTTTTACCTGGAATCAGAACCCTGGCCTGGCTCAACACTAGCCTTGATTCTAGTGGCCTCATGAAATTTGAATGTTCCTGGTCTTCTAATTAGATTGGAGCAGGGAAGTTCACACTGTTTGTTAGCTGGGGGTGGTGTGAGTTGTAGTCCATCTGCAGCTGGAGAACTGCAAATTGTACATCCCAGATTAGAGTAATTTGTCAAACATCATGATCAACTAGGAACCAGCAATTCATGCCGGAGACCTCACTCTCCTAAATGGGTTAAAGACATACAGTGTCTACCAACAGACCAGTCATTACTAGGCCGTGAAGGTGCAAAATTGTAATAAAGGGCAATTTGACCTTTCTTTTTCAGTGGTCTGACTCAGTGATGGGAAACACTACTAGTGATCGTCTCTCAGGAGATAGACATGGCTCCAAGAGTCATCGATCTGATGGAGCCTCTGGAGGACAGTCTACAAAAGAACAGGAGGAAAGCAAGATAATGGTTGGGAGCACAGATGATCCAAACATATTTAACACTCAAGAATCTAAGGTATTACTGCAAATATATAATCTCTGAGCTACACAGTCTTCAGAACTAAAGGGGTATCATTGTTCTGTTTGGCTGCAATTTAATGAAGTATTTATCAAGCAATCAGTAGATCTTATGTTTCCACTCAAATCTCAAAAAGGTGTTAGCAATTTTGGGTCTTGATCTGTTGTTAGACTTCAGATCCCATTATTCGCAGTTAAAAAAGCAAATAGCTGGAGATCTCAGTTGATATTTCTTGGCTAACACAGTTGATATTTCTTGAAGACATATTTCCAAAATATTGTGATTAAAAGGCCAGTATCATCTGTTAACAAGTCTTAATCAGAGCCCACACAGGACATACTGTTCTAAAAGCAAAGTAAATGATATCTCCACAGATTCACTGTAACACTGGCTTTTCACCTCCTTTTTTCTCTTACTAGTGAACCTGATTGATATTTTTCCATCTGTGATGATTTGAAATGTTAAGGTTTAGTAATTTTGCAGACTATAAGAGCAGCTATTCTTAGAATTGCTATGTGTTGTAATGTTATTTCCCAAGCTCATATGCCCTGTTTAAATTCTTTTCTTGAACATGCAGCTCCCTGGAGATAAGGACTTTTCCACATGGCAGCAGGACTCAGAGGAGTCTGGGAAACTGTCTCAGCAGGGTCGTCCTACTGTCATCCGTTGGTCAGAAGGGGGCAAAGAAGTATTTATATCTGGCTCATTTAACAACTGGAATGCCAAAATTCCACTGATTAAAAGGTATTCACTATCATTAGTACAAAAATAAATGGGGTCTAGCATCCAAGGAGTTTTAAGTTTAGCTCAAAATCATGGTCAAATTTAAGCAATAATATTTCAATTTTTTGAGTCAAGGTGTCCTTCAGAAATGTTACTTGATATGTCCCCCTCTGAGGTCCACTGGTATCTGAAATACTTATGGTATGGTATTATCCACTAGGTTACATTCCAAAGGACACAAGGGCTGTATTCGGGAGGCAAAAAGATAGTTCATTATGGAGAAAACCTGCTAAACGACAAGGTACAAACAAAAATCCCAGATATTTAAATTTTAATTTGAATGCAAGAGAGGTTTCCAGCACATTGACAAGCAATGCATTGGATACCACTCTTACATTCAAGAGGATAAACCCCCACTTTCCTGTTGGAATAATTGGAACTTAATCTGTTTGACAGAAACACTTAAAAGTAAGTGTCCTTCATACAGCAGTAATGCATATATCTATTTATACATTTTTTCACAATATTTGTGGTTGCCTGTATATTTGCTGTGCACCATTTATGTTTATATTTAGTACACTAGTAGTCTGAATGAGATTAGCCATAGAGAGAGGAAGCCCCACTCATGATTCTACCAGGGCATGAGAACCTTCTCAAGGTAGTAATATGTCCCTGTGACATCCAGTTATAGACTACAGTAGAGTTAAAATGTAAAAAAATGAGTAAACATTCTGAAAATGGAAAATGTAGGTGAATGGGGGTGGACATGCACATGTCTTGTATTATTGTGTCACTCTAGATTCTGTACTGTGATTATATAAACAATTATACTTGACTGCCATATGATGGAACATTTCCTACACAAGTCCTATTGTTAAATTATGAGCCACTTATTCCAAGGGTGTTTTTCCCATTGAAGCAGTGGGAACTTGGGGAATTTTTATTTGTACCCTATGATACAGTTGGTTTGTCCAATCTTTAGCTTTCCTGATTGTGACCCAAGATGTTTATAAGGTCTGTAGAAAACTGCTACATCAGCAGATAACTTTTCTCAACTCCAAACTGATGACTGTACATTGTATCACACATTGGCACTAAACAACTCTATTTCAAATACTGGGGCACTTTTGTAGGTTGAGGTGTACAGAAGAGAGCAGGGTATTCCCTGAATTAAGTAACCAAAAAGCTCCTGGATAACCAGTGCCACTAGATAAATTCATGTTAATTTGTGAGCCCAGATGATATATCTGACAAGGTGTAGTCAGTCGTTGAACCTCAGCTGTTGGGGATGATAGGTGCTGTAGTCCCCAATAGCTGAAGTTTCAGAGATTTACTACCCTTGCATTAGATGTTAGCTTTATAATATTTATAAGAATCTAGAGCAATGTATGCTGTTTAATAGTGTTGAGTATTATTTATCTTGTCTTTTTAGCCACAATGACTTTGTTGCCATCTTGGATCTTCCTGAGGGAGAGCACCAGTACAAGTTTTTTGTTGATGGTCAATGGGTTCATGACCCTTCAGAGGTAAGGTCGAGAAGGTTATTGCTGTTTTAGGATACCAGTTATTTTTGGTTCTGGATTCCAGTAGACTATCCAAACAGACTGTAATGGGAGTAAATCATAGTCCTGGTCTCCTTAAAGGGATAGTAATGTTTCATAATAAAAGCAGCTTTAATTAATCTTCATAGTATTTGGGCCTTGGAGAGTGTTATTTAAATTCTGTAGTTCAAGAGTAATTGAATGATAAAGTATCCCCCTCCCGCCCCTTCTACTGATGTAACACTGCTCAGCTTAGAGCAGCAGGAAGTGTCCAGGTAGATTGCAGATAGGGACAATCTTCAATTGAGATAAGGTAAAAAGCTAAAAAATAAAACTCACATAGGGGGCAGTGTTTTCATTGTTCTCACAGTAGACTATTGACCCTTGATATGAGCTGTCTGGTCTGTGGACTGGATTCCACATCTGAGGAGTGGGGGCTTACACTAGATAAAAGGGGCGGGAGGGGGATACTTTATCATTCAATTACTCTTGAACTATAATGCTCACAATATTGAAATAACACACTCTATGGCTCAAATACTATGAAGATTAATTGGGGCTGCTGTTTTTGTGAAACATTACTATCACTTTAAAAGGATATAATTTTAGGAATAAATATATTACTTTGTTTAACAGGATGACTTGACTTGGTATGTGTCCTTTGTGGTGCTTGCTTGTTTTTACAATGGATGAGTGCGCCTGCCTGTATCTGCAGACATCTATTTCACAGTGTATACATGTTGGGGGTTAAGCACTAAAGCGTGTCAAAGTAGAGATGACTTCTCAAGTGATATCACTTCTTCAGTTCCCATATTATTCTATGGAGCCTATGCCCTAAGAAGTTCGAAAAATCTTAGTGCATAGGCTCCATAGAATAACATAGGAATTGGAGAAGTGATATCACTTGAGAAGTCATCTCTACTTTGACACGAATTGGAGAAGTGGTATCACTGGCGAGTCCTCTCCACTCACCCCTTTATCATGCCTTAGTGCATCTCCCCCCCTTGCTTTTGAGAATTTGTGAAGGAAGTCATCATGGAAAATGGTAGGTAGATACTGGAAAGTGCAAATGCTTTACAAAAATAATTTAAATAGATGTACCTGACTGGTGTATGAATGACTCCCATTTTCTTTTAAAAACACAAATATTTATATTTGCATATGCGAACATTTCTAACAATATCAGTGAACTTTATTTAACCAGACATTTATTACTAAAAGGATATTTCATCCTGATCAGACCATTTTAAAGGGATAGTAATACTTAATTTTAAGTGTATTTTATATTATAGGTATAAAAACACTATGAAAAACAATTTAAGGCTTAACTCTCAAACCTTTATGGTTTGAGGGAAATGCCTTGCTAAAGTTACCTTTCCTTTTCTGTTTAAACGAAGTCAGCTCTTAGCTGACAACTGCAGAATCCGGTCATTTGACCGGATGGCGGCTCTTCAGCAGAGCCGAAAACGCGCAATGTGAACATTAATATTTGACCCCACTGCAAACTAGGCACCGTTCCAATGTAGTATTAATGTTTAGAACGCGTGTGTTCAGCTCTGCTGAAGAGCCGCCATCCGGTCAAATGACCGGATTCTGCAGCTGTCAGCTAAGCACTGACTTCATTTAAACAGGAAAGGAAAGGTAACTTTAGCGAGGTATATCTCTCAAACCATAAAGATTTGAGAGATAAGTCTTACATCGTTCTTCATAGGTTTTTTATGCCTATAATATGAAACACAATTAAAATTAATTATTACTATCGCTTTAAGTATATTTACAGGTATTAATACCCTGAATGAAAAACTTGCATCCGCACCCATTTTACTCTGCAGAAACTTAAAAGAAGTGTAAAATGGTAGTCTGATCTATAGACGCAACAAATATATAATCTCTCTCTCCTTCTCTCTCTCTCTCTCATATATATATGTGTGTATGTATAGATATAAAATGCTGCAATACTCATTCATTCTGCATGTACACCACTGGACTAACACGTCAACCCTAATTTAAGTATTATATCTGATAAAATATACATTCACACCCCACTACTAAATGATGGACTGAAAAGCTAAATCCTTCTGTTAAACAAATTAACAGCTTGGTTACACAGGTATAGATTTCCTTGTGAAGCTATCCCATTTCAAAACGTAGGAGCTCACTGGCTGGCAATGCATTTTTCTAATATTACATGCCTTTATATCTTTTTTGATCAGTAATATAAAAATGTTCAGTTAATGAAGGGGATTTAGAGAGAACACTGAATGGCATTCTCAGCTGTCGGGCTTTCTCCTCTGACAAGGTCATTTTAACAAAACCAAGTAAAAAGTGTTTCACAGCATTTGTCTTTTTCCTTATTTTTAAGCAGATCTTGTCTGGGGCAGTTGCAATTGGCATGTCTGTTAATCTGAATGTACGAATAACAGAAGCATTCTGAATACAAATAAGCTATGAGTATTTGGGCATTTACCTCCTCAGCACCCAAATTGAATCTCAATAAGGAATGGCAGAGTGTGATGTCGCTAGGCATGCTTATTGGAGATTTTTAGGACAGGGGTAGGCAACATTTTGATTTTGGCTGTCCAGCTGTTACTACTACAACTCATATAATCCCGAACCACCAGCTGTTGACTGGTTTGGGATGTTAGGAGTTATAGTTCCCAACAGTTAAAGAGCCATCAGCTAACGTACCCCTCCTACCTACACATTCCAAGAAAGCCTTGGACATCTCCCTTGTAGCATGAGCAGGGTAATGGAGTGAACTAACACCAGTTTCCTCTGTGCCTTGTTTAACCCCTTGCAACCCAGAAGGTTATCTATACACTTTGCAATCCATTGGTCACCCTTATGGCATTCAGAGGGTTAATTCTTGCTGCTGATCAGGCACAGAGTAAAGGAATGGCCCAAACCATCAATCAATCCATTTCCACACTACCTTACCCTTGGTGCAAACTGCATTAAGGGTGCACATTTTGGTGTAAAAATGTTAGAAGATATGTGATAAGCAAACATAGCACTAGTAAATAATTCCCTCCGCATGTTTTAGTGTAGAATCTTATTAGCACATCCCCACGATAACATATTTAACCCTTTAATGACGAGCAGTCTCTTAAGGACCGCTTTTATCTTGTTTGGTGTGCTGGCACACATTGCTGATGACTTGTACCGGTGCACCGAACAGGGGTCTGAGAGAGGCCGATCCAGTCTTGAAGCAGTCGATTTCAGACCCTACTAGTGCTTCCAGCGCTCCCACAGGCACTCAGAGGGTTAATAGAACAAATGTATTTTCAACTTTTTAGCCCCACCATTGACCTTTATCAAGACACCTCATGGTGCACAAAAAATGCCTTGTGTGTAAGTGAATTGGAGCTTTTCTGGGGCAAACCAACTGCTCCACAGGGGACAAATACAAATTCCTAAAATAAAAATTGATTTAAATTGGACTTTTAACCCTTTGAATGATAGAGAAATCTCCACATATTTCTTCACAATGCATTAGAGACCATTCAAGAGGTTAAAAGCCTCAATTAAATCTATGGAATTCTTTATTTCTCCACTATGTTTACTTTGGTTTTCCCCAGAATTGATTCAGTTTGCTCTGATGCGTAAGGCCTAGACATCCTCTTATATTCTCTTCTCTTTGTCCAGTGAGGAACACTGGAACCATGGGGTGAAGTATCTCTTGGCCAGGATGGCAGGGCACTTGCCTTAAAAGGCTGTCTGGAGGAGAAGACTCCATCCCTACTCCTGTTTACCCCCACATAACATGCTCAGTTTTATAAGTGACCTCAAATGAGGGTTATCAAGGCAAATGTTCTCTTACCCTTCATTTTTATTTTATTAACTTAATTGTGGTCAGTGTAATCCCCCCATTAGGCGAGCTCCTTTCTCTAGCCTCCTTGTTGCAAAACAACCAGAGTGTAGATTGTTACAGGACATTGGTCTGCTAGAGGATGGCTTTCTCTCTCTTGTTTTTTTTTTGCTTGGCTATGTTTGAGCAAATATTATGCAAAATGTGACCTCACTTTTGTAAGTCTTTGTTATATGTCAGCTGTGTGTTTAAGAAATGGGCTCTTGCGGTGGTCATATAGGATGGAGCACCAACAGTATATTTGGGATTTCTGCTGAGATGGATTTGGGTGGGCAAAACAGTGCTTAATCTTCTACCCTTTCTTAGTACAGTTAAGGGATGCCTTTCTGGACACCCTCCGTCCTGCTGTAGGCGCAGCAGTTGAACTCTGTGGCTGGAAAGCCACTGCATCATTTGATGTTTGGAAGGAAAATAATACTACATTTCCCAAGAGGTTCTTTGCTTACCCTCTTCCTCTTTTTTAGACATTTTTCTATTATGTTTCTGTCCTGTTTTCTTTATACATAGTAATATTCATAGTTACACAGTTGATGAGGCTGAAAAAAGATGTGTTCAGTCCATACCATATCTCACTTATTGATCCAGAGGAAGGCAAAAAAATGTAAGACATTTCCAATCAAGACCCAACTAGACAAAAAACTTTTTTTCCTGACTCCAAATGGCAGTCGGATATTTCCCTGGTTCAACATCCTATCTGTTTTGAAACCAGTTGTCATAACTCTCAATATTGTTCTGAGCTAGAAAGGAATCCATTACTTTTTGTCAATTAGCTAAAGTATCTGTAAGCACAACATTCCAAAGAAAAGATTTCTATAACTTTTCTTCCCTTACTGTAAAAATATATATACCTTTGTTTTAGTCAAAAGTGCCTTTCCTCAATTCTTAATGGATGATCTCTTGTATTTTGTGCAAGTCCAAAACCACCGGGGCTTCAGGGTTCTCCCTGTTACCACTTTGCTCCTCATGACAAATTAGTCTTCTTAATGGCCCTACTGGTACTTTATATCCCTTTTGCACTCAGAATCCTCCCATCCTTCTTAAAAGATATTTTAGTCATTTTGCAGGGAGGGTAGATTTTTCCTGTGGAAGGGGATTTGTTCATTGACGAAGGGAATCTTCTAAGGATGATTTTGATATGTCCATTACCCTTGACGATTCTTTAGAAGACAACCCTGACTTACCTGCCAAGGGTCTTATCCAGGCAGTTTTGGAGACCCTGGAGGTCTCTGAGGCCTCAGACTCAAGCTCTTCATCCCCAGATATATTTAAGAGTTGCGATTTTCCCTCCTCACCATTCTTTAGTCCATGTGGTTCTGGGGGAATGGAAGATGCCTGGTAGGAGATGTGCCAGTTGCTGAGCGACGTTGTTACTTCCGGGTTTACTATTGCCTCATTCTTATTGGCTCTGGAATTGTAACTCCTCCCAGGGTTTGCCTTTATATACTCCCTCCTGTCATCCTTATGGTGCCCTTTCATGGTGTACCTGTACCTAGTGTTTATGACTGCATGTTCCTGTGTCCGAGTATGACCCGGCTCACCTGACTACGCACTGATTCCTGACGCTCCTGTGATCCGATTCTGTTACTGACTTGGACTGGCTGACTACTCTGTGTGTACCGACCTGGCTTGGCTGAGTATCCGATTCCGTTACGGACTAGCTGACTAACCCCGTGTGTACCGACCTGGCTTGGCTGAGTAACCTATTCCGTTACCGACTAGGACTGGCTGACTAACTCCATGTGTACCGACCTGGCTGAGTATCTGGTTCCGTTTCTGATGGAACTGGCCGACTACCTCCGTGTGTACAGATTGGGGCCACGCTGGCTTCTGATCTGTCAGGGTATGCACCCTGTATCTCATTCTACCTACTCCCGCTCGCTATACTGCACAGTGCCTGTCAGGCCTATCTACCCCAGTAATCTCCAGGGGTTTGTGGGAGTCCGGTAACTCGCCAGTGTCTGTGTTGCTTTCGGTAACCCTAGTGTAATAGGGTCAAGTCACTGCCAGACTCCTGCCTGGGTTGCCATCGTTAACCCTAGTGTACTAGGGTCAGATTACTGCCAGTGTCTGGTCTGTGTTGCCTCCATTAACCCTTGTGTACTAGGGTCAAGTCACTGCCATAGCTCTGTCTGTGTTGCCTCCGTTAACCCTAGTGTGCTAGGGTCAGACCACTGCCAGAGTCCTGTCTGTGTTGCCTCCATTAACCCTAGTGTACTAGGGTCAGATCACTGCCAGTTTCCTGTCCGTGTTGCCTCTGTTAACCCTAGCGTTCTAGGGTCAGTCCACTGCCAGAGTTCTGTCTGTTTTGCCTCCGTTAACCCTAGAGTTCTAGGGTCAGGTCTCTGCCTGAGTCCTGCCTGTGTTGCCTACACTATCCCTAGACTGCTAGGGAATTGCCCTGCAGTTACCCATCACCTTGAGTCACCTAGTGGTGGTGGTGTGGGGCTGCTGAGGTTATACTTGTTCCTGAACTTGTCCACGGAACAAGCCTACAAAGTCCTACTATATATCTATATATTGCTACTGTGATATTCTTACATCCTGACCTGAGTCAGATCTGGGAGTTACTTGGTGCGGACTTTATCTGGACCTGAGTAGGGTGATTGTACTATTTATTTTCAATAAAGCTTTTAAACCTTACCTAATTAAAGGAACAGCCTGAAAAAATATATAGGAAAGGGAAAAATGTAAGAAACTATATTGCTTCTAGTAGGCCTAAGAAATTACAACGTGCAATTGGAAACAAATGCTATTCTGCCCCCTAAAGTAGGACATTTTATATGCAATGTTGAAAGGTGCACCAGCTGCAAATATATGTACCACAAAGCACTAACATTTAAAGGCAAGCAAGAAGAAAAAGATTACTCTATAAAGCAAGGGGATATGGAATGCCATTATGTGAGTTTCTATAAAGGACTGAATTCAAGAAATGATGTCCCTGAAGAAGCGATGGTAACATTGCAAAACATGTTGGGTCATAGAAGCTTTATTGTTTTAATAAATGTAAATATCAGTATTTGCAGATAACACTAAATTATGCAGGGTAATTCATTTATAACAGGGTATTTGCTCTCTACAGAGGGATTTACATAAAATGGTAGATTGGGCAAAGAAATGGAATATGAAGTTTGATGTGGGGGAGTGTAAAGTCAAGCCTACTTATAAACTTAATGGAATCATTTTAGGGGACTCATTGCTAGAGAAAGACCTTGGTATCCTTGTCAACTACAAACTTGGAAACAGTGACCAATGTCAAACAGCAGTAGTAAAGGCAAACAAAATCCTGTCTTGCATAAAAAGAGGTATTGAAGCAACAGTGGATAACATTATTTTGCCATTATACAAACCTTTAGTAAGACCTTACCTTGAGTATGCAGTGCAGTTTGGGCACCAGTTCTGAAAAAGGATATACTGGAGCTAGAGAGAGTACAGCGAAGAGCAACAAAATTAATTAAGGGAATGGAGGACTTAACGTATGAGGAACGTCTAGACAAACTTGGTTTATTTACTGTAGAGAAAAGACTACTAAGTGGAGACCTTATCACATTGTACAAGTATATGAGAGACCAATACAAGGATCTCTTTGGTGAGCTATTTATTCTAAGGCCTGATCAGGTGACCAGGGGACACCCCTTGAGATTAGAGGAAAGGAAGTTTAGACTTCAACAGAGGAAGGGGTTTTTTACAGTAAGGTATGTTAAATTGTTGAATTCCTTTCCCAAGGAGTTTGTTATGGCAGATACAATGGATACATTTAAGAGAAGATTAGATACATTTCTATCACGGTGCCCGTGCTATGCGGGCGACATTCTGTCAGTCTTGTTCCCAGCTGGCTCCTATTGGTTGCAGTGGTATTGGCCTGCCCAGTATTTGTCCTTAAATACTGGGTCCTGTCACTTCGCTGTTGCCCTTTCGTGGTGTTTCTGTACCAGCGTTTGTTCCAGTTTCTCGTGTGATCTCAATGCATGACCCGGACTGCCTGACTACTCTACTGCTTCTGTTCCTGCTCTGTGTACCGACTCGGATTGGCTGATGTTCCTGCTCTGTGTACCGACCGGCCTGGCTGACGTTCCTGCTCTGTGTACCGACCCGGATTGGCTGACGCGCCTGCTCTGTGTACTGACCCGGCCCGGCTGACGTTCCTGCTCTGTGTACCGACTAGGTTTGGCTGACGTTCCTGCTCTGTATACCGACCCGGCCCGGCTGACATTCCTGCTCTGTTTACCGACTCGGACTGGCTGGCGTTCCTGCTTTGGATACTGATTCCAGTTGGCTGTTCCTGCTCTGTGTACCAACCCGTTGGGTCTCCATTTTCTATCTGTCCAGAACTGGCTGCTGCTCCTTTAGTGTCTCAGTTGGGCTTGGCATCCGGACAGTGTTGCATACCGTACATTCATTCCTGCAGCCTGGTCTCGGTTACATTCCATGTCGCGCGGGCGACACTCCGGTGTGAGCCTTCCATTCTGTGACTCATTACGCTAGACCTATACTCCTGCCATCAGCTGAGGCTGGGCTTCCTTGGGCGCCTCAGGCTACTTCCACCTCGGCAGTCGACATTGGTCTGAGTGTTCATCTATCCCCACGGGGGAAAGGGCTGTTCTCCACCGGTTGTTGGCAGTGTAGTCTCCGTTGGGCAAACTCTGGGCATACAGTCTGTCCTCCGCTACTGCTACGGCAGTCGATAGGTTTCCTAAGGGCCTTCGCTTATTCCTGTGGTATTACTCGCTGTTTATACTCTCCCTCCATAGTGAGAGTCTTAAAGGGATAGTAATACTTCATTTTAACTTTATTTTATTTTGTAGGCATTAAAAAAACATGAAGAATGATATAAGTCTTATCTCTGAAACCTTTATGGTTTAAGAGATATTCACAAACAAAGTATCCCCCCCCCTGTTCAACCAGATCAGAAGGGAGATGCCCAGGTAGACTGCAGAGAGGGACAATCTTCAATTAAGATAATGGAAAAAGCTGAAAAACTTGTCAAGGGGGGAAGGGCTTTCATTGTTTTCATACAAAGAAAATTGTCCCCTTCTGTTATCTGTACTGTCATACAACCAGACTGACATCTGAGAAGAGATGGCTTACACTAGGTAAAAGGGGAGGGGAACTTTGCTTGTGAATATCTCATAAACCATAAAGGTTTGAGAGATAAGACTTATATCATTCTTCATGTTTTTTTAATGCCTACAATATAAAAGAACGTTAAAACGAAGTATTACTATCCCTTTAAGGGCCTCGCGCTGATAGGGCCTGTCAGTCTTCCTGGCCTATCAGTAACCCGTTCACTGCTGCCTTGTCTGAGAATCACACGTATTACCTGACCTGTGTCAGTATATTGTTATTATTGTCTGTACAATTGCTGGACCCGTGTGGGTATTTACTTCTTTAACCTGTCCTGTGACAGTACTATATTGTGTATATATATTACTGGACCCGTGAGGGTTATTGCCATTCTAAATTGTTCATTAAAACTGTGTTTTTACCTAGCTTACTGTCTCTGAGTGTCAATAAAACAGTAACAATTTATTTCAAAAGGGACCATACAGAGTTATACTGTTTATTAGTAGGCAGATCAGGAAGGTCTGATAAAGACTAACTTATTTGGTAGCAGGAAAGCTATAAAATGCTCAATCATTGAGGTATGTGGCAAAGGTTGAATTTGATGGACTTGTGTCTTTATTCAACCTAATTTACTATGTAATGGACATTTGTACTGTGTTTTTAACAGATAAATATTATTTATTATTTTTTTTTATCAAAAAGTCTTCTGCTAGTTATTATAGCACCCTTTCTGTTTTTCTATGAGCTATCCCTCCTAATAAGTCTACCAGCTCCCAGAGTACAATTAGTTTGGAATCTGAATAGCTGTGGAAAAGGAGTGTGAGGGGTCAGAAGCTTGTGGGGAGAGAAGGAGTAGAGGTGGTTCACCTGCAGTGGGGCCTTAACCCAGTCAAAGTGTTAATCAAGAGGCTGGATAAGCTTCTCTTTAATGTGAGCATCCACTTCAGAGAGATGGGAAGAATTTGTGATTAATTGTTTAAAAAGGTTGCTCTGTCCTGTTTGTGTTTCCTCTGCATGACTCGCAGGGCTGGCCCATTCCAGAACAACATAGTTGGGTTCATACCCTCTGGCTCTATCTCTTTCTTGGCATGATATACTCTTTTGGGTGGAGGTTCACATTCCAGCTTTCTCCACCATTAACATTCCAGGGGTAGACAAAGTTTTAACTGACCTTCTGAGTCATCCGGGTCTAGACCTCAGGAATTGTGAGCCCAACCAGACTGTGTTCGAATCCATAGTCCATCTGTGAAGTCTTCTGATCATGGATCTAATGGCCTCTCAGTTGAACCACAGTGTTTCCCAGGATCCTGGGAAATATTGTAGGGTTTCTCCTTTAAGGTTGTTTCTAGATTTTGTTCTTCCTTCTATTTATGCAGCTCCATATAACAAACAGGAACAAGAGCTTCATGTTTTGGATGTTGTTAGGTGCTATGTTCATTGCATGCAGCTTTTCCGAAATCAGACTTTTATTGCCTCTTGTGGACTGAGCTGAGTCAGAGGTGACAGTGGCTTCCTGGATTAAGGTGACTATTCACCAGGCTTATGTTCTCAGGAGGAAGCCTGTGCCCTTTATGTTCACAGCTCATTCCACCACATCAGTCAGTGCCATCGTGGCCTATACGGACCAGGTCTCTGAGGAGCAGCCGTGTAAGGCAGCAACATGGTTGTCTCTTTACTCCCTTGTTAAACACTACAATGTCAATGTTCTGGCTTCTGCTGCAGACGGTTTTGGTTGGAAGGTCCTATAAGCGGTTTCTTTCCTGTTACTTGGTTTGGTGTGTAGGTTCCTTTTGCACCTGAGGTTCGTATTTGTTCCAGTTTGTCTCTGTTTCTCTGGTCTGTGTTTTGAGGTGTTTTTTTTTTCTCCCTCCCTTGAATCTTGGTGGTAGCATTGGTATATCCCTGTGGATCCTATGTTCCATATTGTAAAAAAGAAAAATGAGGATTTTTGTATACTTAGTAATAAATATATTTATCTTTGTCTGTATGGAACATAGGACTTTCCTCCCAGAGAAAAATGAGTTGTTTGATTTCTGAGCAGGGGGATATTTTGGTTCTTTGGTTCAGGTGACTCCTTTTTCTGCCTCGCTTCTGTTTTTGATATTTACTAATCATTAAAGCGTAACATGTTTGATGGGGTAAAGTTGAGGAGTTAGGGAGTTTCTGCCTTCAGAAACAGTACCTGTTTGCTACATGGACTACAAGAAAAGGGTTTATCGGTAATTGCACAAAAATTTGCTTTTGTGAGACATAAAGATGGCATTTATATATCTGCGTGTGTTTGTATACGTGTGTGTGTCTGTGTGTTCAAAATATAGATATATTGTGTAGACCAAAGTAGAGTAACTGGTGGTTCTTCAGTTGTTATTGATCTACAACTTCAATCATCTTCTTACAGCCAATGGAAAGCCACTAGTTGCTCACTCACAGTTTAGACCACAGATAGTCAACTGTCAGACTTCAGCAGCTGGCGACTAAAAATCCCATTATCAAAAACCAGCCATTGGCCATTTGGAGATTATGAAGCTTTAGCTCCCAACAGCTGAAGGTGCAGCTATTGACTACCCTTGGGTTTATACATCTGAAAGTTGTTAATCATTGATAGTACTGCACAGGAATCATTGCAGCCCTAAAGCAGGGTTGGGCATCTGTTATTGGACCACAAATCGTATCATCAGTAGCTGTCCTCTGGTTAGCTGAGGATGATGGGAATTGTGCCCAAAATATCTTGGGGACTGGCAGAGAGTGATTAAGGTAATATAGGAAAAACAGCAGGAGGTGTGCAGGTTTCCAATCCCTGCTGTAGAGCTGCTATTGTTCCTTTACAGCCCTGTAGTATGTATATTTCATAAGTTTCACAGTTTGTATTAAATGGATGAAGTGGCAATCCTAATCACGGACCGTATTCTGTATTTGTCTAATTTTTCCTTTATAGCCGGTGGTCACCAGCCAGCTTGGGACAATCAACAACCTGATTCAAGTAAAGAAGTCAGATTTTGAAGTATTTGATGCTTTGAAGTTGGATTCAATGGAGAGTTCTGACACATCAGCAAGAGGTAGGAACAGAGCTTAAAGGAGCAGTATACTTTTTTTATGAAACCTACATGTTATTGTTTGATGAATAAAACAAGGGCACTTCCAACGCTGGGAGTGGATTTATTCAAAAGTTATGACAATTGAAATCTGTTACACTTTCTAGAAACAGAGATCCAGGGAGATTACTTCCTAAAAAATCAAAATGATAAGCAGTGACTCAGCAGTCACATTTCATGAGAACAGTGACTCGCCTCTCCCATAGAATGCAACACAATAACTATCTGCAGTCTGGTCACTACAGGTACTGAAAATGTATAAAGAAAAACCCCAGCAACAATTTAACGAAATATTTCTGAAAATACACAATTCCCAGCAGTAGGAGTACCCCAGTTTCTGTTTTCTCGGGTGTATGCCAAGAGTAGATTTCCTGTATGTTTTGAGAGATATTCACAAGCAAAGTTTCCCCTCCCGCCCCTTTTACCTAGTGTAAGCCATCTCTTCTCAGATGAGGAATGCAGTCCATAGACCAGACAGATAACAGCAGGGGACAATCTTCTTCCTATGAGAACAATGAAAGCCCTGTCCCCCTTGACAAGTTTTTCAGGTTTTTCCCTTATCTTAATTGAAGATTGTCCCTCTCTGCAGTCTACCTGGGCACCTCCCTTGTGATCTGGTTGAAGAATGTTACATCAGTAAAAGGGGTGGGAGGGGAATACTTTGTCATTGAATTACTCTTGAACTACAACTCTGACAGAATTGAAATAACACTCTCCAAGGTCCAAATACTATGATGACTAATTAGAGCTGCTTTTATTATGAAACATTACTATCCCTTTAACCCTGTTAGTACCAGATGTGTCCAGTGCATTGTGCACTGACACTCATAGGTTTAAAGTCAGTGGGCCCATTCAGTATAAAATGGTTAAATGTTGCCTTTCATGATATAAAGGTAGCGTAATCCTGAGGTAATTCTCATAAGCTCAACAGCAGAGTGTATTCAATAAGATAAAGAATAACAGTTTGGAGAAAGCCATCTGTTTCATGGGGGAGATCTGAAAATCCCAAGTAACTTAAATGAGATATTTAACCCCTTAAATGCAAGAGAGGTCTCCGATGCATTGAATACATTCAAGGGGATAAAAGCCCCATTTAACTCAGCAGGAGTTTGTATTTGTACCATATGGTACAGTCCAAAGAGGCTAATTTAATAAGAACTGAAGCAAACCAAGTGTACTGTATGGGAGAAATAAACATTTCCTAAATCACAAATGATGTAAATGGAGCATTTCACCACTTAAATGCTAGAGGTCTCCAGTGCATTGTGAAGAGGATACACTACCCCTTAAAATCAAAGCTATTTTATATTTGTCCCATGTGGTCCAGCAAGTTTGCTCCAAGTTTCTTATTAAAGGAGAGTAATACCTCCTAATAATAACTCCCCATGACCTTACTATGGCCAGGAGATCATAATGGACCCTGTTCACTTTGCCCTTGTGCTTTTGTTTCTGAGGTAATTGAGGTTATGCACTAAGGTTTGATAAAGAGGTGATAAACTGGAGATGACTTATCCAGTGATATCACTTTCCCAGTCCTATGTTATCCTATAGAGCCTGTGCACTTCTGAACTGGAGAAGTAATATCACTGGATACATTTTCTCCACATTATAACTTTATTATTATGCCTCTAATGCATAACCCCCAACATCTTCAGTCTGTCCTGGAAGTCATATCAATCTCGACAGGCATGACAGTTGCTGGCAATTTTTTTAAACTGAGCCAGGCAAAATGAATGGCCTACTTAACCCTTTTCTCTTTCATCCAATGAGGAATACAGGAACCATGGGGAAAGTATCCTCAGGTCAGGAGGGCAGGGCACTTGTCTTTAAAGGCTCTCAGGAGGCAGAGACTCCCTCTCTATTCCACTTTACCCCCACCAGTAATGTTCAGTTTTAAACATGACCTCAAAGGAGATGAATCAGAGCAAATATTCTCTCTTTGTTAGCCTTCTTTGTTTTTGTTTTTTTCCTGTAGGAATGGGGCTATGTAATCCCCCATTTGAAGGCTCCTGCCTATGGCCTCCATTGTTGGTTTAAGTGCAGACTGTACAGGACCAGGATCTGCTACAGGATGGCTTACACTATCAGCCTTTTTGCTCTCATTTCTGCTTAGCTTGCCTAAGTAGGACATGCATACATATGCAGAGTACCCTGAAGACTGAAGGGGACAAGATCTCTATAAGGTCTGGTTTCTCGGGCCTCAGGGTACATAAAGGGGATGTTCTATTCTTATACTTCTTCCTCTTTTCCTGCAGTGTGTGCTGCATAAATCTGGATTCTCCTTCCTGACGTTCTGCTTTAACCCTTTCAGGCAGATATATGGTTGATATTACATTTCTGTCCTGCATTCTATGGAAAAGTCCTAGACCACTAGGGGTTTATTAACCCTTTGTTCTTTATGTCAGACTGGTGTTCTGAAGGCCTTTGGTGTTGCTTTCTGTCCTTCATACCACCTATGCTTTAGGGTTTTCCCTACTAACCATTTGCTCTTCACATCAGCTGATGTCCCAAGGGCTTTGCTGCTCCATTCTGTCCCTTTTTGGTCTCTGGCATCTGGTCTGTCCTGCCCCCCCCCCCCACTGGGTCCATCTGATGAAGAGGGGGACATGGTTGAGGATTAATTTTGATTTCTCAGTTTCTCAGCAGTGTTTGGAGACCTTTAGGGGCTGTGAAGTCATTAACTTGACTTCTTTTCTCCCAGATGATTCTGAAGGAATGAAAATCGCTTACTATGATAATATTAATTCTCAGAAATGTATTTTTCTTATATTCCTTTTTCTTGGTGCCCTACTGTTGTGGGTTACATCCCCCAACAGTGTTGTCTCCTTTTCCAACTCTTCCTAAGCTTGCAGAACTGCCACTTGCTTATTCTGTGGCACTTAAGGATTCTGTAGCACTTAAGGATCTGGGAAGATAAGTGCCTGGATTTTCTCCTTATGACATATTTTGCAGCCACTGGTACCTCTTTTTGTCCCACACTCACAGTTGCTGGAGTGTCAAGGGTAATGTCTGTCGGGGGGTTACAACTATTAGAGGCTTTCCATGCATACTCTCCAGGAGAGACTGTTGTTTGGCTGTTTCTGAGGTTCTTGAGGCTAAAGCGTATCTTGTTGAAGCTGCTTTTTGATCTTGTTTGTTTTGCTGGGAAGGTCTTAGTACTCTGTTGCTGCATGTTGTACCATCTTGCTTGGCTTTTCCTTGTTTTTATTTGTGGACAGGCAGTTGTTTGGCCCAGAAGGTTATCAGCCATGCTACTGTAGGTATGGGTGTACTGTTCCTACAGGTTACCCCCAAACTTTTTCCATGGGAGAAACATTGCTGGGGTATACACCCAGGGTGTCAACTCCTACAGCAGCCCAGGCATTCCCTACCCCAAAATCCATACAGGTTTGGGCAGGCGAGACCTCTACCTCTGCATGACTCGCAGGTATGGTCCTCCTCTAGCATTCACAGTTCATCTGTGTCTGTTTCACAATATGTGCTGGGTTTGTGGGTGATCATAGAAGGGTATCATACAGATTTCAGTTTGTCCTTCATGTCCAGACTTTCTCGCAATCTACTGCTAGAGCAGCAGGGGACAGTCTTCTTCCTATGAGAACAATGAAATCCCTGCCCCCCTTGATGCATTTTTCAGGTTTTTCCCTTATCTTAATTGAAGATTGTCCCTTTCTGCAATCTACCTGGGTACCTCCCTTCTGCTCTGGCTGAGCAGTGTTACATCAGTAAAAGGGGCGGGAGGGGGATACTTTGTCATTGAATTACTCTTGAAGTACAACTCTGACAGAATTGAAATAACACTCTCCAAGGTCCAAATACTATGATGATTAATTAGAGCTGATTTTATTATGAAACATTACTATCCCTTTAAGGTTCAGATTTCTAGTCTCTGTCTTTTCAGAGTATGTCTTGTTACTGCGTGTGCATCCTTTGTGCAATGGGTGGCTCATGCCTACACAGCCTTTAGGGATCCCACTCCACATTGGGACTGCACCTTGGTTTTGAGAGAGGCTTCTTTTTGAGCCTCTGGCTTTTTTTTGGTCAACTTTCATTTTTGCATTTCTGTCTCTTCGGCTTATGGTGAGACTACAGATTTTGTCCTGTAAACCTGCCTTTCTGATTTTTCATTCCGATGAGGTGGTTTTAAAGGGAATATCCATTTTGTATGTTTTACTGGGGTTCTTTGATTTTCTGCATGTGCGAACAAGCTGCATCATAGAAAGCATTACTGCTCTAGCAGTACTAAATGCTGGCAGAACTCTCTGCCTCATTTGCCAGTACTTACATTACCATAATATACAAGCCGAATATTGAAGTAGATAGATGTAAAGATCACATTTAATTTTTCTCCACTCTAAACTCTCTCACTGACTTATGTTTAAACTCATACTTTGACTCAATACTGCTCACACTCACTTAGTAACACTCTCTCACTAATGCTTATGCTCACATGCTCACTCATGTTCATACTCACACTAATTACTTCTCATATGCAGTCACTTGTTAATAATTACTCTCACTAATGCTCATGCATGCTCTGACTTGCTAATGCACACTCCTTCATGCTAGCTAATGCTCACTCTTGCTCAGAGTCGCTTATGATCATTCAAGCAAACTTGCTTTTTAAGTGAGCACTGTGTATACCTGGAGTTTAGCTTTTGGATCACCACTGATATTAGGGGACACCCATGTTCTGCCCTGATGCTGGAAAGTTCAGAACCTAGATGTCCTAAAATATCAGTGGTGAAGGTTGTGGACACCAAAGGCTAGAATTCTGGGAATACACAGCACTTAAAGCAAGAACATTATTTTATTTGTGCATAGTTTATATGCACATATTTGACCCCCAATCATGGGGAAGTTAAGGCAGAGCAGGCTAACAGAGAGGGAAGCTAGTTCCTTAGAGGCCTTAATATTGACAGGGGGAGTAGAAAACTTCTTCCTGTCATGGAAATGCATTAGGGAGAAGTTCATTTTACCCTTTGAGTGCCAGTGGGGTATCCAACACATTGCAAAGCACTCAAAGGGTTAATCCTTTGGGTGGCAGAGGGTGTCTAACACATTACAGAATAACGTGTTCAACACTCTTCTGACACTCACAGGGTTAAGTAAATTAAAGTTATAATAACCTGTGGTAGTAGATGAAGTGAGTGGGGTGGGGGTGATGTGGCTTTTATTTTACAGTCACTGTATTTAAACAGGAGCAGCTGGAGAGAGAGATAGTATTACACACACACATCGGACTACATCACGTGCCTCAGGACTGCTTAAGGCTAACTAACATCTAAAGGCTAATGCTGTATCCTCCTAGATTCCTTTTTATACTACAAAAATGAGGTTATGAAATAAAGCAGAAGCTTTAGTAAACTACTAAAAACATCCACACATAATTAAATGGCACTTTATTCAGTTATGTATGTAATTAAAATTAAATACTTTTTACCATGATAGATTCTCTTTAAGGACCATAGAATTGTGAAGTGCATTGCAAAGCAATGCTATACACCTCTCTGGTCCTCAACCCTTTGAGTACCCCTCTGGCACTCAAAGGGTTAAAAGGTTAATATTTCCAAATGCAGTAGGCAGAGTTTATGTACTGTGGTCCTGATAGCAACTGTCATGTCTCCCTCCATGGACATCACATCCAGGACAGAATAAAGATGTGATCTCTTGCACCAAGGAAAAACAAGAACATTCATGAGCCCACTGGGATTTTCTGGCCATAGCACAGTAAGTGTGTGTGTGTGTGTGTGTGTGTGGTGGTGGGGAGTTTATTATTTGGAGGTATTTATTCGTTAAATCAGCTTCTAGATATCTTGGCCTCTGTAATACTGATGTCTGTGTGACTATATAAAATCCATACTGTAGATCCAGCCATCCTGCCTTTATTATGGGAGAGAAGATCCACTTATAATAATTTCTGTTTTGTTTCAGATTTGTCAAGTTCTCCACCTGGTCTTTATGGCCAAGAGTTGTATGCTTACCGTCCGGAGGAGAGATTTAAATCACCGCCCATTCTTCCTCCCCATCTCCTCCAAGTTATTCTCAACAAAGATACCAACATCTCTGTAAGTTTACATATCATTTTCTTTATTATCACTGTCCTTATTTAATACTTTGTGTGCCGGAGAAGGTGAGCAGTGCATTATGGGGCAATGTGCTATTCACACCTCAGTACTCATAGGGCTATGGGCGGATTGAGTGCCAGAGGGCTTTGCAATGCATTGTGTACCCCTCTGGCATTCAAAGCGCTAGAAATGAAGAGATGCAAAAACTACCATATGCAACCTCAAATATCTGGAAATGTTTACTCATAAATAAATTAAATATAAATATATATATATATATATATATATATATATATATAAAATCTTTAAATGTAAAACAGAGGAACACACCTAGTGCCTTATTCCTCAAGCTAAAGAGGTGAATTCTGGAGCAAACCATCTGTACCATAGGAGGAATAAACATTCCCTTTGATTTTAAATCTTCGAATGTTAAGAGGTCTCCAACATATTGCTTTGTAATGCATTGGAGAGTTTTCGCATTCAAAGGGTAAAAAGGCCCATTTAAAGGCATAGTAATGTTTCATAAAAACTGCAGCTACAATTAATCTTCATAGTATTTGAGCCATAGAGAGTTTTATTTCAACACTGTCAGATTTGTAGTTCAAGAGTAATTGAATGATAAAGTATACCCCTCCCACCCCTTTTACCTAGTGTAAGCCACCTCCCCTCAGATGTGGAATCTGGTCCACAGACCAGACAGGTCACAGCAAGGGACAATCTTCTTACCATGAGAACAATGAAAATCCTGCTACCTTGACAGGTTTTTCCCTTATCTTAATTGAAGATTATCCCTCTCTGCAAGCCATCTGGACACCACCCTGCTGTTCTGATGTGAGCAGTGTTACATCAATAAAAGGGGCAGGATGGGGATATTTTATCATTCAATTACTCTTGAACTACAACTCTGAGAGTATTTAAATAACACTCTCCATGCCTCAAATACTTTAAAGGGGATCTCTCACCTACTTATATGTAATGCTCATTAGTTAGAGCATCTACCAAGAAAATTGAAAACAATGTAAATTGTTTTAAAAAAACAGTTATATGCGCAAAAATTAAAGTTTAAAAAGTGTCCGGCAGCCTACTTCCGGCTTGCCGAACCTTGCCGACCAGAAGCAGCTCCCATCCCACTACCCATCATCCTCTGATGACGGAGGCTGTCTGTCACGAAGGTGGAGCAATCGCATTGGCAGAGATCGATATCTAGCCAATGTGATCCCTCCATCGTAGTGACAGACAGCCTCTGTCATCAGAGGATGATGGGTAGTGGGACGGGAGCTGCCTCTGGTCGGCAAGGTTCGGCAAGCTGGAAGTAGGCTGCCGAACACTTTTTAAACTTTCATTTTTGCGTATATAACTGTTTTTTTTTTTTTAAACAATTTACAATGTTTCCAATTTTTTGATAGATGCTCTAACTAATGAGCATTACATATAAGTAGGTAAGAGATCCCCTTTAAAGATTAATTGGAGCTGCTTTTATTGTGAAACACTACTATCACTTTAAGTCAATGACATTTACAGAATTGTCATTTTAACTCTATGGCACAGATGGTTTGCTCCAGAATTGCACCTTGTTAATGTGATGAATATGGCCCTTATGTACAAAAGAATGAAAGGATCAATTCTGAGACAAACCAGTTGCACTTAGAGTACAAATAAAAATTCAAACTTTACACAAATAGCAAAGGAGGACTATACCAACACAAGCTAATGGGGCTTATCCTACTCCCTGGCTATCCAAATATTCTGTGCTCAGCAGATAAAGATTTCCTGCCATGCAGCCCCTCCAATCTCCGGTAAATTGTTCAAAACTTTGAACAAACATAATAGGGTGCACAGGCTTTGGTTGAGATAAATGCTGCACTATAAGGTGGAGATACCTTGAGCTGGCACAAAAAAGATAGCCAAAATCAATGATTTAACCTTTCTGAGTGCCAGAGGGGTGTCCAACGCATTGCTTTGCAATGTATTGGATACCTCTCTGTCACTCAAGCAGTTAATTATTTATAGTAACAGAAATACATGCAAAATAAGAAAAGGAGGAGGAGCTTCTCATAGTGCAGTATATTAATAATGATCACAGACAGAAGTGTATAGATACAAATATGTACTTACATTTGAAATTGGCTACCATAGATAACTGGGGGGGGGTATTATCACTGCCCTCACACAGATAATACAGTTGTCTCTGCTCAATCCTTCCCTACAGCTGATTCACAGGAATAGCACTAATAAAACAGAAAGAAAGCACAGTTAGAAGGAGAGCACTGGAATATGGAAAGAATGTACTGGAGAAATATATAATGAATGATCTTCATCCCCTGATGAAATGGTCAATGTGACCATGAAACATGTTGGGACCTTTTAAATGGTTGTATATTATGTTTTTTAAATAATATAAAGAGTGTTTTTTACAATATCTACTAACGTACTGTTGCTATTATCACTGGAGGAGATTGAAACCGGTGTCCAGCTATCCAGTCTGTAACGGGGAGGACTGACATCTTACATTCCCCCGTATGGCTTTCAGACCAGCAAATGGAACAGTCTAGCCGGTCTGATTACTGTATGTGAGTACTTAGATTTATGCATTCTCATTGATTATACCTATATTTTCTCCAGTACCTTCTTTCCACATACTTGTGCTCTCCTTCTGGATGTGTTTTCAGAAATACATCCAAGCCACTTTGAGGGGTATGTTGTGAAGAGGGGAGAACTCACTCACTGACACGTTTCAGGACAATTCATAAGAGCACTGACTGAAGTGCCATGAATGACATAAAACGTGTTAGGGAGTAGGTTTCTTTGTGGTTCTCTCTCACTCAGCCTTTATTGTGTTTGTTCAGAGAAATATAGATTCTCTTTGATTTAAATGGGGCTTTTAACCCCTTGAATGCTATAAAGGTCCCCAACACATTTTGTAACAGTGCATGATTCTGTATGGCTCCTGCTGAGAAATTACCTTGCCTCAGAATTACTCCACGTTTCTTTTTCACATAAGGTCTTAGAGCTGCAGTTCCCTAGCAAACCAACTGCACCATGGGAAGGGGGGGTCATTTCCACCCTTGGATGCACTTGGTTTGCCCTAGAATAGCATGGCTTTAGCTTGATGAATAACCCCTTAGGATGCATCATTTTCATAATCCAGATTGTATTCACAAAAGTGCATTGTCACAGTACACAGTACACAAACAGTAATAACAACATAGACATTTAGTGCCAGCAAGGTAGCAATATTCAGAATACATTAGTAAGTCAAACATCATAAGTCCCATAGAGGATAGCAGTGCACACTGATAGACACTGAACGACACTGCAAAACACTGCAAGTGTTGGGTTTTAATAATAAAGAGTGGAGAGAGTGAGGAAAGATGGGAGTAATGGTGGGGCGAAAGAAAGGCTAATGGTGAAGCACATTCATGAGATCAACAGAGGAAAGGGGAGGTAAAAAGCGAGGAGGCAAGGGGTCCATAGAGAGCCCCAGAAGAAGGTGGGGAGACAAGAGAATGAGAAGGATATGGAAGAAAGGATAAGGAGAGGAAAGAAGCAGAAACGAAAGAGAGAGAGAAAGAGAGAGAGTGCTCAAGCGTCCTGGGACCCGACATCCAGTAAAAGATCGCCTTCAATAACCTAAGATGTGGACGAGGCAGCAGCCTCCAAGCAGAGAGAAAGGCAGATAGTGGGGAAGGGTCAAGATCCTTACGTAGCATTGACAATCTAGCAAGTATAAGTAGGTCCCCTACTTTCAAGTGCTACTCAAGGAGTGTAGGAGGAGTAGATTCCTTTCAATGTAATGGGATTAAGGATTTCACTGCCGAAAGCATGAGTAAAAGAAGATGTTTCATGTGGGGAGAAAGACTGGGAAGACCCAAAAACAAAAGGATTTGGAGGGGGTCCATATCTAAGTGGATTTGTAGCAAGGTGTTAATCTGGGAAACACATTGCGACCAGAAGAGATGGAGAAGCGGACATTGCCACCAAATATGAAGATAGGTACCACTATGTTGAGTACATCTCCAGCACAGCAGGGTTGTAGATGGAGAAATTCTGTGCAATCTAGAAGGTGTATAATACCAGCAGTAAAGGAATTTGTGATAAACCTCCAGAATTTGCGAGGAAATGGGGGAGAAGACAGTGGATTTCCAAATATCACGCCAGATGTTGTGGGAGAATGTAACATTCAAATCACGTTCCCAAGCGTAAGTATAGGAGGGGGCTGATGTGGACAATAGAGTAAGAAGTATGGAGTAGATTTTTCCAAGGAAGCCATGAGCAGGTCTGGAATGGACACAAAGAGATTCATATGGGGTCAGAGGGCGAGTAGCTGCAGATCAGATATTCTTCTGTGATGGGAAGTGTTTTACGTGTATATAGCGCCATATCTCAGACGGGGATAGAGAGTGTTTTTCTGCATATCCTACTGGCACTCAAAGGGTTAATAAATGTGACTTTATTCATTTAACAGCAGGACGTACCAAAGTAAGAGTCCCTCATCTTTGCATTGTATTTGCAAGTGCCTACATTTGCTGTGCTCTGTTTTTTTTTAGCTTGTCTTTACTTCAGTGATTCTCAAACCTGTCCTCAAGCCTCCCTAACAGCGCACGTTTCCTGGATACCCACAAGTAGCTCTCTTGTTGGCACCGGATGATCTGTCACAATGACTGAGGCACTGATTCATCCATCTGTGATCATGAGAGAATATCCAGTATACATGCACTGTTTTGGGGGAGGGGTCTGGAGGACAGGTTTGGCAACCATTTCTCTAGTTTATACCCCCTCACAACATAGAGCAGGCTTTATGAGTCTGAGTGAGGAATCCCATAGTAAAAAGACCCCTTCAGTTAAGGTTCTTTGGACAACTAAGCATTTCCAGATAATGGAATGGCACGACAAACTATAGGTTATAACATAAGGCATCTGTATTTTCTGAATAATTATTACAAAGCTGTGTTTTGTAAAGAATGCATTTTTCTCTGTCGTCCAATACAGGTTACTGGTAACTTTGGGTAGGCGATCCACCCCTTTAACTAGGCAGGAACAATTCTAAAAGTGAATGCAGGGGGTGGAGCCTACCTTCCCTCCTTGCCTGCAGCTAGCCAATCAGCTCCATTAAGATTTGTTCCTTGGTGAAGACATAGGCAAGAGAACAGTTCTGCTATAGTTTTAGCTAATTTTTTATTTTTCTGTTAGATATGGAATACCACCATTAGGCGGATTACCATAACTGACAATGCCCTTGGACGCGGCTAGCTCGGTATCCAGGTGCTTGTTTTGTGGACCTTAAACCCTGGGGGGAAAACCTTGGGTTCAGGTTCTTTCCTCAGGAATTGCCCACTGAGGCTTCTTCTTAATACATGAAGATCTGCAGGAAAGGTGAGCAACCCTTTGAGTGCTGCAGGTCCACAAGTCCCACAGTGCCCCTCCGCACAGGGCTTTTCCTTTGGAGTTCCTATTGCTTACTCCTGCACTCATTGGGTTTATCTGTGTGCCTGTTGGGTGTTTTGGAGCAAGTTTCTGTGGTAACTTAAACCTTTAGTTGCTGGTTTTGCATCTTCTGAGGTTTTATAGGCACTTTCCTTACTGGGTTCACTGTTTTTTGGGTCTGCTAATATGTTCTAGTGATGTTCCATGTAATTTTAATTCATATTTTCAACAAATTTGTGTTCCAAGTGCTTTACCCCATAGACACCATTACTCCATTCACTTCTATGGGACTGTACAGTTTGGGACATATCTCTACAATCGCTCAATGTAGCGACTTCAGAGATGGCTAATTTTAATTGTCTGCCCTTGCTCTGTCATCCGGTTAATGTTTTGTGTGTGTTGGGTGCTCAGGGGGCTTCGGGTGCTGTTGGGGTACTTTTTCTGGGAAAACTACATTTCCCATGGGTGCTTGCTTCTAGCACTCGTTGCCACCATGGCAGCCATTTTGTGCCTTTTCCTGAACGAGTATCCTATGCAAGGCTTGGACTCTCCTTCTCTCCTCTGCAGATTAAACCTTCGCTTGCCAGATAAGTGCATTTTAGCGATTTCTGGGGTGAAATTTTAATCTTACACACTATTTTGGTGATTCCTTATACTTTAAAAGTTTTGACACTGTGAGAATGTCTAATCCGTTAGAGCTTGGGGCCAGGCCTAAGACTAAGGAGGCTGGGGTCTCTGTGTCCCCTATTGAACATTGCTCCTCATGTCATTCATGGTTGCCCAGCATGTCCTGATGTCCCTGAGTCTCTCCCAGGGACCTCCAGCCATGCATTAGTGCCAGTTTGGGTGCGAGAGTTCAAGGCTGCTACTAGAGACCTCCGGTCTACATTGCAACTCTTTCCATCCCAGTTACAGGGGGTCTTCCATTTTTGGCAGACCCCCTCCTCCGTCAAGTCTTCCCTGCCAAAACCTCAGGGAGTACCTGACGTATCTGATTCCTCTGAGGAGGAACTGTTGGGTGTTGAGGAATGTTCTGCTGTGGGCTCCTCTCAGTTTTTTGGGGACCCCTTTGAGGCTGATCCTGATCCCTTGGCTGAGGGCTTGATCAGAGCCGTCTTAACTACCCTAAACATTCCCTTAGTTCATGAGGTTTCTTCGGATCCCTCTGATGTATTTCAGGAGCCTAAGAGGCCCTATACTTGTTTTCTACCTAACCCCACTCTTGACCGACTTGTGACTGATAAGTGGAAGTCTCCGGACAGGAAACCTTCTGTTTCCAAGACATTTGCCAAGCTTTACCCCTTCTCTGGGGCGGTGCTTGCTCAGTGGGTTCATCCCCCCAAAGTGGATGCTCCTGTCTCCAGGCTATCTAAGTCCACTGCCATGCCAGTTGCTGATGCGTCCACTCTGATAGACTGGACTAACAAGAAACTTGAGGTCTCCCTCAAGTCCATTTTTGCCACTGCTGGTACTGCCATGTGTCCAGCGTTCTCTGCGGCATAGGTGAACCAGGCCATTGCGATCTGGACTGAACAGCTCACCCTGGCTGTCCGTCAGTGTGCTCCTACTTCGGATATGTTGCGGTTTCTTGCCAACATTTCTGAGGCCCAGCACTATGTTTCTGCTGCCTTATTTGTTGCCATCCGTTTGGTGGCAAGGGTTTCCACCGTGTCTGTGATTGCCAGACGAGCTCTTTGGCTCAAGATCTGGTCTGCTGACACTGCTTCCAAGAAAGCTTTGCTCTCTTTTTTTGGGCCAGATCTTAAGGATCTGATTAGTAAGGCCACAGGGGGCAAGAGTACCTTTCTGCCTATGGTTCCCAGGAAGAAGACGCCTCTCAAGCGTAATCAGCTGTTTTGTTCCTTCCAGACTGAGACACGTCCGGCGAACCAGGCGGTTCCCTCAGCTCAGCATTCCTCTTCCAAGCCCAAACAGCAATGGAAGCCAAAGGTCTCCTCCAAGCCTAAGGCTTCCAAGCCTCCTTCGGCATGACTCTCCAAACCCAGGTCCCCACTCGGCTGTGGCTGGCAGTCTGCGTCCATACCACAGCATCTGGAAGGATTCAGTGGCGGACCCATGGGTTTTACAGGTAGTGGCGGAATGGTACAGGATTCCTTTCGCTTCTCTTCCTCCCTTTCGGTTTTTCCCCTCTTATACGCCCCAGGACGTAGAAAAATGCTGTCTGTTCAGTGGCGCTATCCAGGCCCTTCTGGACAAGGATGTTCTGGAACCTGTCCAGTTCGGGACAGAGGTATGGGTTTTTACTCAAACCTCTTTGTGGTCTCCAAGAAGGACGGCGGCTGTCATCCCATTTTTGATTTGAAGGATCTCAATTCTTTTGTGATCAAGAATCATTATCACCAGGAGTCCCTAAGGATGGTGATTGCTGCTATGCCTGGGGGAATTCCTTGCCTCTATGGATCTTCAGGACGTGTATCTACACATCGCCATTCATCCAGAGAGTCAGCAGTATCTCAGATTTGCCTGCGACCAAGGGCACTTTCAGTTTTCAGCTCTTCCCTTTGGTCTGACTACAGCTCCTCAAGTCTTCAACCGTGTCCTGGGAGCTTTAATATCCATCCTCCATCGGGGTGGCATCAGAGTTACTCCATACATGGACGACCTGCTTCTGAAAGCCCCTTCTGCGGAACTTCTTCATCAGCAGGTTCAGGACCGCATTCATGCTTTCACCCATCACAGGTGGATCATCAACATGGACAAGTTAGAACTTGTCCCATCTCAGCGTCTGGTCTTTCTGGGCCTTCTCTTCGGCACTCAGCAGAGCATGGTGTTTCTCACGGATGAGGTGGCTCACCAGGTTTCTGCTGTTCTGGCTCACAATCCAGTTCCAGCCAAGAAGCTGTCCTCTCTAGTGGGGAAATACATCTCCACCATAGAAGCTGTCCAATGTGCCTTGGCTCACACCAGGGAACTCCAGAGGTTTGTGATCCAGGTGTGCAGTTGTCAGCCGGAACTTCTGAAAATGTCAGTATCCCTCCCTCTTCATGTGGAACTGAGTTTGGAGAGGTTGAGCCGCCACAACAATCTGCTGAAGGGCAAGTCCTTCCTGGTATCCTTCTGGACCACGGTGACAACGGATGCCAGCCTCTCTGGCTGGGGAGCGGTCCTGGGTCACCTAAGTGCTCACGGTCGGTGGTCTCCAGAGGAATCTCTCTTTCCCATCAACGTGTTGGAGCTTCAGGCGATATTTCATGCCCTTCGCCATTGGACACCAAAGCTGGAAGAATGCCCAGTCCCTGTCCAGTCCGACAACGCCACTGCCGTGGCTTACATCGACGAGCAGGGCGGAACAAGAAGTCTCACCGCTTGGTTAGAGGTCAAGGCTATTTTGCCCTGGGCAGAAGAACATGTTCCTGCCATATCCGCAGTACACATACGGCTTAGATAATGTCATGGCAGACTTCCTCAGTCGACACATGGTGGACAGCGGAGAGTGGAAACTATACCCAGACGTGTTTACCCTCATTGTTCAGAAGTGGGGTCTTCCTTGCATCGACCTGATGGTGACAAGACACAACTGGAAGGTTCCGAGGTTCTGCTTTCACTGGAGGGATCCTCTAGCTCTAGCGGTCGATGCCATTTCCATTCCTTGGCTATTTCCTCTGGCTTACATCTTTCTTCCCCTCCCCATGTTGCACAGGGTGTTACGGAAATTGAGACTGAAGCACTGTCCAGTCATTCTGATTGCTCAGTACGGGCCTCGACAGGCTCGATTCTCGGATCTTCTTCTACAGGGTTACTTGTGGAAAGAGGATGTTCATCATCTAGCTTTGACGGCTTGGAAATTAAATCCTCATTACTGAAGAAGAAAGGTTTTTCTTCTGGTGTGGTGGCTACTGTGCTTAGTGCCAGCAAACCCGTTTCTTCTAAGGCCTACCATCGTGTTTGGTCGACCTTTCTATCTTGGTGTACTGACAGGGACCTTTATCAGGATTTTGATCTGCCTACGGTCCTGGATTTCTTGCAGGACGGTGTGGATAAGGGCCTCCGTTTGAGCTCCCTTAAGGTTCAGACTTCTGCTCTCTCTGTTTTCTTTCAGAGGCACATTGCTATTTTTCATGATGTCAAGGTTTTCTTCCAGGGTGTTGCTCATACTGTCCATTTGAGTCCTTGGCTACTATTCCTCTACGCCTTCTGACATGGAAAATGGCCTTTCTAATGGCGATCGTGTCTGTTTGCCGTGTCGCGGAGTTGCATGCTGTCTTGTAGACCAGGCTTTTTGGTGTTTCACAGAGACAAGGAGGTGCTTCTCACTTTTCAGGAGTTTCTCGCGAAGGTGGTCTCTGAGTTCCACATTAATCAGGAGATTGTGGTACCTTCTTTCTGCCCTTACCCCACCTCTGACAAGGAGAGGGATCTCCACTTGTTAGATGTAGTGCATTGTCTCAAGTTTTATGTACATCGCACTGAGTCCATTAGACACTCTTACACAATGTTCGTCATTCTGAGGGCCCCAGGGCAGGGAGACCTGCATCCAAAGTGACTATTGAGTCTTGGATCCAGTCCACTATTCGTAAGGCTTACGAGCTAAGCAAGAAGCATGTTCCCTTTCGGGTCACGGCTCATTCTACTAGAGCTATTGGGGCTTCTTGGGCTTACAAGAATCAGGCCTCCACTGATCAGTTGTGCAAGGCTGCCACTTGGTCGTCTGTGCACACCTTTTCGTGTTGATGTGCTGGCATCGGCTGACTCCAGTTTTGGGAGGAAGATCCTGGAGGCAGTCTTGCCTATCTAGGCTCTTCTGTTCTTTGGTGCTTCCTTCACTTTTGAACCCTGTTGGCTCTAGTTCCGTGTGCTTTGTAACAGTTCTTGGGGTGTTACCCCTGTTCAGTATCCGTTGACACTTCATTAGTTGTTGGGCTGTCTTTGATCTGATGGTTCATATCTGACCTGGTGACTTTGGGGGCCTTGCGTCTGGTCCTTGCCTTACTTCCTGACTCTGGGAAACTCAATGGTTGGACATCCCAGAGTTGCCAGTAACCTGTATTGGATGACGGAGTCCATGCTTTTCTCTTAGTCCATACAAGTTACTGGTCTCCCTCGCTGTCAAGGGACCATGCTTGGCTCTCCTGTGGCAGACCGTGGGGGTCCTTCGGGGTCATGCTCACAGGAGTATTCTTTCCCTTCTACTATCTAGTTAATACTTAGTGTCTCAAATCTTACTGGAGCTAATTGGCTAGCTGCAGCCAAGGAGGGAAGGTAGGCTCCACCCCTTGCATTCACTTCTAGAATTGTTCCTGCCTACTTAAAGGGGCAGATCGCCTACCCAAAATTAACAGTAACCTGTATGGACTAAGAGAAAAGGATAGGGGTGCACCGAAAAAACGGCATTTTTGGCAACAAGCCGAAATAAAAAAAATGGCCGAAAGGAGAACTTGGTCACGTGACGAAAAATTATCCAGACGGGTGGGCAGAAGGAGGAGATAGCATTTCTCCTCCATTCAGCCTCAACACAACAGACAACGGGCGTGATTTTACTCTGCAACGAGTTTGTCCCTCCCCACTGTATCCTCTTGCAAGAAACATACAAAGCTGCTGATTTGCTCCGCCAGCAAACTTCGCCTGGTTAGTATCGCCTCTTGCTCCAGCGATCTTGCACTCCTCGCTATAGCTTGGAACACCAACATTCGTATTGGCACTATTTCGTCTTCACACAGAAAACAACATGCCCACTTACACCACCACCACTGTTTGCCAATTTCACCCTTTACATGCACAACAATATGCGCTGCATTGGACCGCTTTCCCTAAGCCTCTGCCCCTCAAACTTTTACTGCCTGCTCATGTCCACAGTGGCTGTATCCCGTGGAGTACACTTGGTGGGGAAATACCCACAATGCAACAAACTTCACGTTCCAAAACATTGATTAAACTCTCAACGCTGCTAATGGCCAACCCAGCACGTCTTACACCAACATATACCTGTGCCTTTCCTATTCCTTCTACCACACACACACAGTGCCTCTATCCCCTGCACTACACTTGTCAAGAGATCGAACGCGCAGGATAGTAACACTTTGAGTGCCAGAGGGATATGCGTCGTAAACCAATGCTTTGCATATCCTTCTGCCACTCAAACGCTTAAACTCCACTTTCCCACCTTTCATGTCAGCACAAGCATCGCTCATCGCCCATAAAAGGCAGTGCCATTGCAGCCTCACCCTGCTCTGCCTCCACACTCTGTTGTAGTCTGTGTGCAAGTAAGGAGGAGTCCGGACACAGAGCTTCACAGTGGTTTATTGGGCACACTCCACAACAGATTGCCTTCACAATCCTTCTGACCTCATACCTCCGCACATGAAATGAGCTCTGCAGGACTTGGGGCTTATTCATGTGCCCAAACTCAGCTGTTCACACGGGAGTGATCTGAGAGTTGGCTACATACCACCTAACTAGCACTCTCTATAAGGAACTCTGATGCGTTCCCCAAGCCACCCGTTCCCTCACTACAATTGTAATTACTCACTTTTTTCTGTCTCCTGCCTCAGGAAACCACATTAAACTCTTTGAGTGCCAGAGACATACACAACGTTTTGCAATGCATTGCATACCCCTCTATCACTCACAGGGTTAAGAGCCTGACCACAGCATTCCCAAATCACACTCTGTTGCCTGTATATAAGTGTATCACATTGCTCCACACCAATAGCACTCAGTAATATTTGTTTTTCCATTTCAGCACTGTGTTTCTAAGTTAGTAAGTGAAACACTACAATCTTGCCCTAAATTATCTATATACTTTCACAAACAAACTATTTTATAAAAGGTGGGTAGAAAAAAAGTCATTTTCGGTTTCGGTTTTCGGCTAAGTGCAACCTGACGTTTCGGTTTCGGTTTTTGGCCAAGTGCAACCTGACGTTTCGGTTTCGGTTTTTGGCCAAGTGCAACATGACGTTTCGGCTCAGAATTTTTAATTCGGTGCACCCCTAGAAAATAATTTAACAGGTAAGACTAAAATCCTCTTATTGTGTTTCTTGATGCATAATGTAAAAGATTAATCAATGAAAAATAACCTAGAATATTTCTTTCTTTCTTATTTTCAGTGTGATCCAGCCCTCCTACCAGAACCCAACCATGTAATGTTAAATCACCTGTATGCTCTGTCAATAAAGGTAACATTCATTAATTTTAACCATTTAAAGGGATAGTAATACTTAAGTATTACTAATCCCTATAGTAAAGCCCTACTAAAAAAACGTATTGCCCCCAGTGTCATCTCTCAAACCTTTATGGTTTGAGAGATGAACACTTCTAAAGTTGCCCTCTCCCTCCCCCTTCCCCGAAGTCAGCATTTTAGCTGACTGCAGGGAATAGAGTCGTACGACTTTCAGGCGGCTCTGCAGCACAGCCTGATCGCGTTACTAAAAAGAAAACTTTCACTGAAATGGTCTTCTACGTGTGCTTGGTTTGCAAGCACGCGTAGAAGACCGTTTTAGTGAAAGTTTTTTTTTAAATTAACGCGATTGCGGCTCTTCTGCAGAGCCGCCTGATGATCTATGACCGGATTTCCCTTCAGTCAGCTACAAAGCTGACTTCGGGGAAGGGGGAGGGAGAGGGCAACTTTAGAAGCGTTCATCTCTCAAACCATAAAAGTTTGAGAGATGACACTGGGGGCAATATGTTTTTTTTAGTAGGGCTTTACTATAGGGATTAGTAATACTTAACTATTACTATCCATCTAAGGACCAGAGGGGTGCACAAAGCACATGGGAAGTGAAATATGTGCCATTCTGGTGTAAATCAACTGTATCATAGGGTTTAAAAAATCCCCAAATTCACCTTGATTTAATTTTTTAACTCCATGGACTCTAGAGACCTCTGTAGCATGCAAGAGGTTTAAAACCTTACTTAGATCAATAGGAATATATTATTCTCCCCTATGGTACATTGAGTTGTTCCCTATGTTCCACATATCACAATTATAAACGCAAGATAACTATGTAGAATCTGGCTGAGATTTACTAACACTAGAATTGCACTTTTCACTTGACTTAGTGTAGGAGTGTCCAAGAGCTACCACCAGTCCAGGATGTAAGGATTCCCCTGGTTAAGCACAGGTCGGCCAATCAAAATGAATGAGCCACTGATGAACTCACCTGTGCTTAATCAGGGAAATCCTTACATCCTGGCCTGTTCGTGGCTCTTGAGGATCAAACTCTGCACCCCTGATTTAGGGAATGTGGGGTTTATTTTGTTTGCTTGCTTTTGCCTTTTTGTGGGGTTTATTATCACCATGGCAAAACGTGAAAAACAGTGTTAACCTATAGGAAATGTTTATCTTCATGCTTTATCATAGAGACATGGGAAAATACAACCTGACTGAAGATAACAACAAATTGGCTTAACCCTTTGACTGCCAGAGGGGTACACTGCAATGGCATTCAAAGGGTTAACACACCAAACAATGATCTGGGGTTATACATACTTAAATACCCTGTACTCCATGCTGAAATCTACAAACATACGCTTTTTCTCTTCTAAGGCCTAAGACCTTGTGTAACATATGTTCTCTTGGGGCTCCCATTCCTGCCTTTTGCAGAGCTCTCATTACAATACCTGTGATAATGGGTGCCCCAGAAATGTTTTATTGTCTGTTGAGGCTGAGATAAGATATCAGTCTTTCTGAATAGAAGAGGAGTGTGCAATATTATCAGTAAGTTAATATTATTATATATCTGCATTGACAATTAAGCAAATTGTGTTTATACAGGACAGTCCAATCACGCATTAAAATGCAAGTCTAGGATTAGATTTTAGAGTTCTAACATAAAATATCTAAATGTTACAGATGATAACTGAACTACATGATATTTGAAATTATGTAACCCAATTTCATTTTTGGTATTAATGTTCCCTCAAAAAGTTCATATTAATTAAATCCTTAGAATAGCCATGTATCCAGTGTCATAACTACAGGAGGTGCAGATTGTTCTTTAGTGGTGGAGCCCTGCATCCATGAGGGTCCGTCAGCGCTGCACAATCCTGTCATCCTTACAATCAGACCGTCCCATCAGATAACTATAGCACTGTGAGACCCTTTTTTACCTTAACCCTCTGAGCACCAGAGAGGTATTCAACACATTGCAGTAGTGTGTGTCAGATTTTGTTCGGGGACATAGTAGGTTCTCGTTTTGCCCCTGTAATATGTCTGTCCCAAGAGTTTATACATTTATTTACTAGTTTACCCTGGGCCACAACTGCTGCTTGGCTAAGCTGTATTTATCAAAGTTTCCATAAAGTATTTTTTTTCTTAAAGGGATAGTAATGTTTCACAAAAAACAGCAGCTCCAATTAATCTTCATAGTATTTGGGCCATGGAAAGTTTTATTTCAATGCTGTCAGAGTTATAGTTAAAGAGTAATTGAATGATAAAGTATCCCCTTACCGCCCCTTTTACCTAGTGTAAGCCACCTCCACTCAGATGTGGAATCTGGTCCCTTGACCAGACAGATCACAGTAAGGGACAATTTTCTTACTGTGAGCATAAGGAAAACCCTGCCCCTTGACAGGTTTTTCCTTATGCTCACTGAAGATTGTACCTCTCTGCGATCCATCCAGACAGTCTTGCTTCTCTGAGGTAAGCAGTGTTACATCAGTAAAAGGGGCAGGAGGGGGATACTTTATCATTCATTTACTTTTGAAATAACACTCTCTATGGCCCAAATACTATGAAAATTAATTGGAGCTGCTTTTATTGTGAAACATTACTATCCTTTTAAGTTAACTCTTATTTTGTTCCACCTTCCAATTGTAGGTCATGTCATTGCACGTAAAACACCACTGAAACTGCCTTTTCCATTCAGCTTTTTTTTTTCTCTGCAATGGGTGCACAAAATTGTTCCCTTTTTAATTAATGAGAAATTTGTGTGCCTTCTTCTGACAGACATGAATAATCACAGACATTTTTTGCATGACTATTTACTCCCTTTAGTAAATCTTTCCCTGTGTGTAAATTATGATTTATAAATGACAGGGGCAAAGTGCTTTGCATTGAGGTATTCTGATTAGTTACAGATTAAATGTCAAATACCTCCTTGATATCTTGTTTTTCAGGACGGTGTGATGGTTCTCAGTGCGACCCATCGTTACAAGAAGAAATACGTCACCACTTTACTGTACAAGCCTATTTAGATGAGGTGGAGTGGTCGATCCATATGCATTCATGGCATAAAATAGGACTCAATGTATCTTCTAGTATACAGATTTGATCAATGGTTTACAAGCAGAACGAAGTACCATATTGTTTTTATTTTAAACCTTTCCTTGACTCGTGGCATTTGGTACTGTAAAGGGAGTGTACTGTCATCAGCCTGCCTCTTGGAAGTGAGGAGGGTGAAATGATACTTCAGAATTATCCATTGTGAGGCATCTGCCATGGGTCTTATCAAATTATAAGAGTCTGTTAACTCCTTGGGAGCCAGAGACATCTAGGAGATGTCTCTATCATCCATGGGCTTAAAATAACACAAAATAATGTTATTGTGATCATCAGCACAGGGTGACATCCCCTGTGAATTGAGAGTGAATATAACCCTGTTTTGATACTTTGAGCTTGAAGGTGGATCAATGTGTCCATGACAACCATATTTACGTATCACATTCACTCCTGTTTTAAACAAAAATCTTCAAGGAGCAGAAAATGTTTTTTATGAAAACCTCTATATTGCTGGGCTTTTAATGCCTTCTTGTTTTCAGATTTCAGTTAGTTATTCTGTGGGATGAATGAGTCACTGGCAAACAGTTCTCCCTATAATGTGGTACATACTGCTGAGTCATGCTGCTGGTTTCCGTTTTCAGGAAGTAATCACACTGGCATTCTCTTCCTGACAATTCGAACTGCTAAAAAAACAACTGACAGTGGTGGGAATTTTAGTCAGCAGGAAAAGCCGTATAACATATAGATTTTCATAAAAAAGTTTTCCTGTTCCTTTCACTAAATGGCACATTCTCATTGGCTCCAGTGCCACCTTTCACAGTATTAAAACATATAATCTTTAGTTTTGAAATGTCGTGCTGCTATTTAGAACATAGTTTTTATATTCAAACAAGTATATTTTACTTGATTATGCAGTATTTTTAATATTTTGGTAACCCTTTATTTTGACTTTACATATTCTGCACTTACAAACTATGTAAAGTTGAATTTCCTATACGTTTTATTATTAATTCTTTAGGTCCTCAACAGTAAGTTTTCTGGATCTCTGTTTCCATTCAGTTTTCTAGTCAGTCAACCATCAAAGCAGACAGCGAGACAACAGGGTGAACGTACCGTACCTTTTCCGTTCAATAACTGATGCTGAAATCAGCATTCTCCCCCTACGCTTGCCTAATGTTAATCTGCTGTGAACTATGTATGTACAGATCCATCCTCTTAACACAGCCAAGGGGAGTACAGTGGGTGTTCCAGGGAAGAAGAGGAAATGGTGTTGGTCTACACCGTTTCCCTGACCTTGCTATAGCACTTGCATGCAGAGCCTGCGAGTATTAAACTTGTGAGAGACATCAGTTGATTAATGCACCAGCTGTAGAATCTGTTCATACCTCAGGGTAGCAGGTCCTAGTCGCAGCAAGGTCAACACAGCCTTTTATCATTCTGAGTTAGATACAATGAGTACCCAGGACTTACTTGAAAACGAGAAACAATCTCAGTGTATCCTTCCTGGTAAAATACTTTCATAAAACAAAAAAAAGGCCTACTCTGGCTGAATGTATCCACCAGTATTAGGCACTACAACAATTTTATGCTGGAGTGCAACCACTGTCGTTCAAAAAACTAACCCAATGTGACTGTACTGGCCAATGTGTACATCTGTGCCCCCACCCATAAATGTTATCCATGGAGCACTGAGCGCTACATGCTGAATATTTTCCACATTGTCTCAGTATGCATTATTTTACAGTCCCTGGAAATAGATCCTGGGAGAGCAATGTTAAGGGCATAAACGTGTATAAAAATATGTATGTATAAAAATAACAAGTACTGGCAATTTGACTTTACGTATTATGCAATTTCATAATATTTAAAGTTAAAATACTGGGCTACTATCCCTTTAAAGTGATAGCCATAGTTTGTAATAAAATCATGTTATACTATACCATGTTACCCAAATTAAAGGGATAGTAATGGATCTTTTTAACTTAATTTAATATTGTAGCGATTAAAAAAATAAAGTAATTGAGGCCAGTCTTATCTCTCAGACCTTTATAGTTGAGAGATATACAATTACAAAGTTCCCCCTCCCTCCCCTTTCACTGACATCAGGCTCAATTTACAGCAGGCGATCCTGGTCCGCAGACCAGCCAGTGGCTCTTCAGCAGAGCCGAAATAGCGCAATCTAAAATCAAATACTTCATTGGAACAGTCTACAAAGTGTGCTTGCAAATCAACTGTTTGATGTTGATCTTGTTATAAAGTAGTTGTATCACTGAAAGATTCATGAATGTACATGCATGTAAGTGGAGTCACAGGAGACCTTGGGGGAGATGCACTAAGGTGTGAAAAACCAGAGATAATTTCTCCAGTGATATCACTTCTCCACTACTAATGTTATTCTATGGATCGCAAGTGGGAGAGATCTTAGTACATTGGCCCCATAGAATAACATAGGAACTGGAGAAGTGATATCACTGGAGTACTTATCTCCTCTACATCACCTCTTTAGCACACCTTACTGCATCTTCCCCATAACATCTTCCTCTACTTTCCTGGTCACAGTATCTCAAGATTTCACTACTTAATTATCTTTTTTAAATAGATAGTGAAACTGACAGACTAGATTGGACAACTGATTCCTATCTGCTGTTAAATTCTATGTTCTTGTGATTTAGGTAAAAAAAAACCTTAGTTATGAAAGTAGACAACTTTGCATTTATATAAGACAAGGATGTGTAAACCAGAAGTACAGAATTTTGTCCCACAAGTGTCTCTAACAGGCCTGATATTAAAAATATCCCTGATTCAGCCCAGATGGATCAGTCATTTGCTGAGTTATTTGATCAAACTACTTCTCCACAAGCTGAAAACATCCTTAAAGATACATTTTACCTGTAGGAATAAATGAATTTTAATATGTTTAAGGGAAGAACCTGTCAAGGTGTTTAATAATGCTTGTTTTGCAGAACAATGTATGTGGGGCTGTTGAGTGAATTTTGCTATGGGTTTTTAGATTCTGAAGGCTAGATTGCATTGCTGGTGATGAACATGTCACTAGAGATAAAATCAATTGTATTCTTATCACTGGTAAACGAATCTAACAAGACTGTTTATTTGTATTGCTGATTCAAGTATGTGTGATACCATAAACAATAACATTTCATCAGCCAAAATTTATAGAAAAAATATATTTCTCTGTCGTCCAATACAGGTTACTGGTAACTCTGTGGAGGCGATCCAGCCATTAGTAGGCAGGAACAATTCTAAAAGTGTATGCGGGGGTGGAGCCTCCCTTCCCTCCTTGGCTGCAGCTAGCCAACCAGCTCCAGAAAGATTTGTTCCTTGGTGAAGACAACACCAGGATGAGGACAGTTCTGCTATAGTTTTTAGAATCTTTTTTTATTTTCTGTCAGATATGGAATACCACCATTAGGCGGCTTACCATGACTGACAGTGCCCTTAGATGTGGGTGGCTCATTATCCAGGTGCTTTTTGTGGACCTGAAGCCCTGAGGGGGAAAATCTTGATTCCAAGTGCTTCCCCAGGAGTTACCCACTGAGGTACTTCTTGCTCCATGGTAATCTGAAGACAGAAGATCTGTAGGAAAGGTGAACAACCCTTTGAGTGTTGCAGGTCCACTTGTCCCACAGTGCCCCTCCGCAAAGGGGTGTATTCCTTGAGTTCCTATTGCACACTCCTGCACTCATTGGGTATATCTGTATGTCTGTTGGGTGTTTAGAGCAGGTTTATGTGGTAACTTAACCTTTTAACTGCTGGTTTGGCACTTTTTTGGGGGGTTTTCTAACACTTTTCCTACTGGGTTAGTGTTTTTTGGGTATCCTCACATGTTCTATTGATGTTTTACACATTTTAATATTTTACTTTAAAATTTGTAAAAATTGTGTACTGCGCCTTTAAGGCGCGCTTTACAGCAAAGACGCCATTGCTCCATTCACTTCTATGGGACTGTACTGTTTGGGACGTATCTCTGCAACCGTTTAACCTACCGACTTCAGAGATGGTTCATTTTACTTGTCTGCCCTTGCTCTATTATCCGGTTCATGTTTCTAGTGTTTTGGGGAGCTCAGGGGCCTTCAGGCACTGTTTGGGGTACTTTTTGGGTAAAACTACATTTCCCATGAGCACTTTCTTCTCGGCCTTGTTTCTGATTGGCTCCCACAGCGGCAGCCATTTTGTGAGCATTTCTGGGCAAGTATCCTACTCAGGGCTTGGATTCTCCTTCTCTCCTCTGCAGATCAACTCTTCGCCTGCCAGCGATTTCTGGGGTGAAACTTTAATTCTACACACTATAACTGGGTTATTTATTGTACAGTAGGTTATTTGACACTGTGAGAATGTCTATACCTGCTGGAGCTTGGGGCTAGACCTAAGACTAAGGAGGCTGGGGTATCCCCCATTGCGCATTGCTCTTCCTGTCACTTAGGGCTACCTAGAGAATTCTCAGGTCACTGATGCCCAGCATGTTCTGATGTCCCTGACAGCATTCCAGGGACCTCCAGCCATTTGATAGAGCCAGCTTGGGTGCAAGAGTTCAAGGCTGCGACTAGGGACCTTAGGTCCACATTGCAGTTCTTTCCATCCCAGTTACAGGGCCTTTCAGTCTTGGCAGGCCCCCTCCTCAGTCAGGTCTTCCCTGCCCTCTGAGGAGGAACTGCTGGTAGATTCGGATGTTGAGGAGTGTTCTGTGTTGGGGTCCTCTCAGTTTTTTGGGGACCCTTTTGATGCTGATTCTGAACTCTCCACTGAGAGGCTGATCAGGGCAGTCTTAACTACTCTTAACATTCCCCTAGTTCAGGAGGTCCCTTCTGATCCCTCTGATGTATTCCAGGAGCCTGCTAAGCCCCTTACGTACTCTCCATCTAATCCAACTCTTGACCGCCTTGTGTCTGAGAAGTGGAAATCCCCGGACAAGAAAGCATCTGTGTCCAAGAAATTTGCCAAGCTTTACCCCTTTTCTGAAGCTGCGCTTGCTCAGTGGGTTCATCCCCCCAAAGTGGATGCTCATGTATCCAGGCTTTCTAAATCTACTGCCTTGCCAGTCTCTGATGCCTCTGCTCTGAAGTACTGGACAGACAAGAAACTTGAGGTTTCCCTCAAGTCCATTTTTGCCATTGCTGGTTCTTCGCTTAAGGTTCAGACTTCTGCGCTTTCTGGTTTTTTTCAGGCGCATTGCCATCCTTCCTGATGTTAAGGTTTTTTTTCCAGGGTGTTGCTCATGCTCGCCCTGCCCTTAAGATTCCTGCTCCTCAGTGGGATGTTAACTTGGTTTTGGGTGTTCTTCAACGTCCCCCTTTTGAGTTTTTGGCTACTATTCCTCTACGCCTCTTGACGTGGAAAATGGCCTTCCTCCTGGCGATTGTGTCTGTCCTCCGTGTTGCGGAGTTGCATGCTCTGTCCTGTAAACCACCATTTGGTGTTTCACAAGGAAAAGGCGGTGCTTCGCACTTTCAGGAGTTTCTCCTGAAGGTGGTCTCTGAGTTCCACATCAATCAGGAGATTGTGGTGCCTTCTTTCTGCCTTGACCCTACCTCTGACAAGGAGAGGGATCACCACTTGTTAGACGTGGTGCGTTGCTTCAAGTTTTATGTACATCACACTGAGTCTATCAGGAAATCAGACGTGCTGTTCGTCATTCCTGAGGGTCCTAGGGCAGGAAGACCTGCATCAAAAGTGACTATTGCTTCTTGGATCAAGTTCACTATTCGTAAGGCTTATGAGCTAAGGAAGAAGCCTGTCCCTTTCAGGGTCACGGCTCATTCTACAAGATCTGTTGGGACCTCTTGGGCTTACAAGAATCAGGCCTTTGCTGATCAGTTGTGCAAGGCGGCCACATGGTCGTCTGTGCACACCTTTTCGAAGCACTACAGTATTGATGTGCTGGCATCGGCTGACGCCAGCTTTGGGAGGAAAATCCTGGTGGTAGTCTTGCCTGTCTAGGATTTTCTTCGGTTCTTTGTGCTTCCTTCACTTTTGAGCCCTGTTGGCTCTAGTTCAGTGTGCTATGTAACAGTTTGGGGTGTTATCCCTGTTCAGTGTCCGTTGACACTTCATTAGTTGTTGGGCTGTCTTTGATCTGAAGTTTCATATCTGCTCTGGTGATTTCTGGGGCCTTGCGCCCGGTCCTTGCCTTACTTCCCGCCTCTGGGAAACTCAATGATTGGACATCCCAGAGTTACCAGTAACCTGTATTGGACGACAGAGAAAAGAGGGTTTTAGTCTTACTTGTTAAATCCTTTTTTCTTAGTCCATACAGGTTACTGGTCTCCCGCCCTGTCAAGTGACCATGCTTGGCTCTCCTGTGCCAGACTGTGGGGGTCCTTTGGGGTCATGCTCACAGGAGTCTTCTTTCCTTCCACTATCTAGTCAGTAGTAGTAGTTAGTGTCTCAAATCTTTCTGGAGCTGGTTGGCTAGCTGCAACCAAGGAGGGAAGGTAGGCTCTACCTCCTGCATACAATTCTAGAATTGTTCCTGCCTACTTAAAGGGGTGGATCGCCTACCCAGACTTACCAGTAACTTGTATGGACAAAGAGAAAATGATTTAACAGGTAAGACTAAAATCCTCTTTTCAAATTTATTAAAACCAGTGGAAGGAGCATATTTCAATCCCTTTTCTAGTACGCTTTGTTCTGAGTTGTTTATCTCATATGAACTTAAGTATTCCTGTATTCTGCTTATCTTCTAAATTTTATTATTTTTATCTTTTTATTATTTTTTTTTATTGTCAATCTTCTTCCTCCTCTTCTATATGCTGTTTCTAGATGTTTCCTCTTTTCTGTATATTTCCCTTTTGGGGCATGGTTTGTTTTTGTATCCATCTGTAAAAAAGCTTCCTTACTTGTACCTTCTTTTGGTGACTCCTCTACAGTACTCAATATCTCAAAGCAATTAATGACTCTCCTCTATGGCACTCAACTCAAAGGGTTAAGCAATAGTTGTGCTAAAATACACCATCAAGTTACAGAGGTGAAATTCTGGAGCAAATTATCTGCACTGTTGGGTTGAACTGAACTGAAAACTTTGTAAAGTACCAGTTATTTAAGCCTTTGAGTACCAGAGGGGGGTGTACATCTGTCTGGCACTCAGAGAATTCAATGGAACTTTTAACCCCATTTAAATCAGTGGAATGCTTATATCCCCCTATGGTGCAGCTGGATAAAGCCCAAGATGCTTTTCTATATTCCAACATTTTAAAAGTAAACATTCTCAGATATTTGGAATTGTGTGCGCTGTTTTTCCAGGCCGGTAGGGGGAAGCCATTCACTGTTCACATCTTACTTACTGGTCAGGAGGCTGCAGTGTATTGAGGAAGACATATCGGGAAGTGAGATGTACAAGGAAAATGTCTTCTCCAACCTACTGGAAAAACAGTGTAAGCAATGCCATAATGTTTGTTCTTTCATAGTATGGAATCTTACATTTTCTACTATATCTGAGAAACACAATGGGGGAGATGCACTAAGGCATGATAAAGTGGAGATGAGTTCTCCAATAATATCACTTCTCCAGTTCCTATGTTATTCTGTGGAGCCAATGCACTAAAGTTAATCCATTTTTGGAGATCTTGGTGCATAATCTCTATAGAATAACATAGGAATCGGAGAAGTGATATCACTGGAGAAGTTATCTCCACTTTATGATCTCTTGATCACACTTTAGAGTATAACCTCCATTCTTTCACAGAAGAGCAATTTCTTTAGCATTAGTGTCCCTTTAACCCCAGGACCCACGACGGTCCTAGCACATCATGGGTCCAACATGTGATAAGGACTCATGGATTTAAGAGCTCCCTGTGTGGCTTCACACCATTTGGTTAGCACTGATTTGGATTGCTAAAAAATAATGGTCCACGGTCCCCTTAAGGACTGGCCGCGCACGCACAGTGCAGTCACTTAAGGACCAGGGACCTTTTTTTTTTTTTTTTTTTTTGCGGAATCCAATTCCAGACTCCCCGAACGGCGTGCAGCTGCGCGGGAGCCTGGAATTCCATTACAGTACAGGACCGTCATGGGTCCTTAAGGGGTTAAGTGCCAGCCTTGTGCGTGCAGCTGGTCCTTAAGGAGTTACGTTTTCTTCTCAGACAGAATAATTTTATGTTATAAATTTGGAAATTACTGTTGTACTTTTTTTTCCAAACAAGGGCACCCAAAACATATAGATTAACCATTTGTATGCCAGATGGGTAGCAAATGCATTACAAAGCACTCAAAGGATTAAGCCCACAGAACTAAAGATAGAGTAAAGAATCCTGTATTTACAGTTGCACACCCCCCCACACACACCTTATCTGGCTGACATATGGGAAGTCTCCTACTGCGGTAGCCCTTACCATTTATCATTAGAGGATTGTCCATGAACAAACAACGTGTACTGTAAATCCATACTTGGCCTTTGTCCTGCACCTTCCACACCGCAGCCATTTGGTAAAGGACACAGGCCAGAGTGAGCAGGGATATAGAAAACAGAAACTGCTTTCTATTCAGTGCTATGGCACCACCTAGATGCCAAAGATAGGAATTAAAAGGGGGACTTTGACTTAGTCAAAGTTTTAGCTTGTGCCTTTCTTTATGTTTAAAACCTTGGATGTTGGGGGCATCTACAATGTGTTGGGGGTGCTACTAGCCTCTAAGGGGTTATGAAAGTGTGTTCTTTGTCACCTTGTATGCTAGAGAGGTCTCAAACTGTGTGTTGTTTTTTCCTAGAAAAAGTTAGCAGTTTCACTCCTAAAAGTAATCTGTACACATACCTGGGCACAAAGTTAGTCCACTGTTCAAGGGACGGTATATCCTAATTCTGAAAAAATACGCTGTAGGCAGGGCCAGATTTAAATCTCAAGCACCCCTAGGCACAACAACCATTGGCGTCCCTAGCCCCACCATTGCCCCACCCCTAATCACGACTCTCACTTAGCCACACCCCTCCATTAACCACACACTCTTGAGGACACACATGTGGACAAATAATTCACATACATAACTCAGGTTTACATGAGATAAAACTGAATCTGATGATCATGGGCGATTGGGATTGATTGTACACAGTCACAGTAATGCCACATTACAGTGCATTTTGATGGACAAATAATCCACCTTAATAACTCACATTTAAATGGGATGGGATAAAACTGAATCTGATGTTCAGGGGCGACTGGGCGTGATTGTACAGAATCTGACGGAACAGATAAGGCATAATGCCAGTAATGGCACATTGCAGTGCATTTTGATTGTACAGACAAGACCCACCATACACTGCAGGAATATCACCTGTATTTTTTCCTGTGGTATAAGTATCTACCGACCACTATACAATCTTCCTGCAGTATATGGTGAGTGTTGTTTGTACAGTCAAAATGCCATGTAATGTGGCATTACTGGTATTATGGCTTATATTCACTCTGTGTACAATCATGCCCAATCACCCATAAACATCAGATTTAGTTTTATCCCATGTAGAATTATGTATGTGAAATATATGGCAAAATAGATAGTGCATCTTTTTCGGGTATGCTCACACATGAAAGCCTTTTGTAGACCAATTTATATTTTATATAAATGAAAAAAACAATGTTGTTTAACTACTTAGGCAAATATCATATCTGTCACTAAAAATAAATCACTTTTGAAATAATTATGTCCAAAGCATGGAGAAAGGCTAAAGAGAAGCCACTCTTCCACACAGTAGGTCTCTACAAATAATGCACTCAAACTGAAACTCAGGAGTAATTGAAATTGAATCTTCAAAATCATATTATTGACAGTCAAGATATCAAGAATGGGTAAAACTAAAAACATGTAAAAACACTAATAGAGTGGGATGCTGCAGAACCTGTGGATATCAACCCATATGACATGCAAATGTAATTCATCCAACAATAAATGTACATAATGTGGATGTTAGTATTTCCATACAATAATCCCATACGCTAATCACAATCCAATGACTGGAGAGGTGCATGTACTCAAAGTAAACAAATAAGCAAAACAGACAATTGCTTCCGCATAAAAGTGCAACAAAAAATATACAATTACTAATATACTCATCATAATGAAGTGTGATGTGAACTATAAACAAGAACAAACAAATGTAGTGAAAAATGCAGAAGAGAAAATATGTAACACAGGTAAGTAGCAGCAAGGTTCAAGCAAAAAAGAGCTCTCTCTAAGAACCAGCCAGCCATCCCAACACTTATCACCTATCACAGGCTTAAGCTTGCTTCTACTTACCTGTGCTAAGTATTTTCTCTTTTGCATTTTTCACTACGTGTTTGTTCTTGTTTATATTTCACCTCACACTTCATTATGATGAGAATATTAGTAATTGTATATGTGTGGTTGCCTTTACTTTTTGCTTATTTGTTTACTGACTGTGGGTACATGCACCTCTCCAGTCATTGGAGCAATCTTTCACATAGGACACCACTTTAACCCTTTCATAACCAGGGATGCCCCAGCACCCATATTGCTGGCCCAGGACTTATCTCCGTACCCCAGGACATGCCCCGTTGCCCATCCAGGACTTACCACAGCACATGCCCCATTGGCCATCCAGGACTTACCTCAGCATCCCAGGACATGCCTCATTGACCATCCAGGACTTACCCCAGGACATGCCCCACTGACCATCCTGGACTTACCCCAGCATCCCAGGACATGCCCCATTGACCATCCAGGACTTACCCCAGGACATGCCCCATTGCCCATCCAGGACTTACCCCAGCACCCCAGGACATGCCCCATCACCCACATTGCCCACCCAGGACTTTCCCAAGCCAGCACCCACAGTTGTCCAGCTCCCCGGTGTCTAATGGCAGGCAGCTTGATACTCCTATGCTGCCTCTCGCGCTCTGAGCACCGGAAGGTCATGTGACTCTGACCTCAGTACAGCACGGGAAGCGAGAGAGGCAGCATGGGAGGATGTCTGTGCGCAAGCTGACTACCCACCCGCAAATTGCCCACCCCTGTCAAAGTGCCGCCTGGGTCCCATGGACCCACCGGGACTCATATAAGGGCCGGCTCTGACAAGGTAACACACTACACTACAGACTTCTGTTACTGTACAAGCACCCTCGAGTCGGGGGCATAGGAGCTGCACACGTGCACAGCATAATTATAAATTTAAGTGGCAGTGTGGGGCACAGCATTATTATTATGCACCCAGAATTGTGGGCATGACATTGGTATTGCCAGGTGCCCTGAAAATCTGGCGCCCTAGGCAAGTGACTTGTCTGCCTATTGAGAAATCCGGGCCTGGCTGTAGGGTAGGGTACACACAATGGTTGGAGAGGTTAATTCAAATGTTATTAAAAAGATAACTTGATGTTTTCCCGATAGAATAAGTCCAGTGTGTTTCGCAGAGAGCAGGTGCTGTTCCTATCACAGCCTATAAAAAGGTGATTGTTGCAGACAAAGCTTCCCATAAATGAATGTGACAGTAGCACCACCTGGCTGTAACACATCTTGAACACAAGCTATCAGAAAAGTGTGTTTATTTTTATTTAGAAAATGTTTTAACAGGAAGAATACATTGAGAGCTCTCTCATTTTCAGGTATGTCCTGGATAGTTTTCAGTATTGAATTGCATATTTACACAAATAGAGAAACATTATATACATACACACACAAACATACATACTAAAAATGTATATACAGTTACATATTGGCTTTAGATATAAAGAAGCAGTTATTTTTAAGGATGTTAGACTGGGAGAAGATCTGATTTTTTTCAGGCAGGTTATTCCAGACTTTCGGAGTTCTGAAGAAGAAAACAGATTGACCGACTTTTCTTGTAGTGTGGAGTATTCAGTGCGTTATTAGCAGTGATCTTTTGTTTCTAGAGGTATTTTGTGCAGGAAATTTATGTACAGTATGAAAAAACAGCTGTGACACAGATTAAGTATCAACATGGGTTTGTGATGCCATCTCCCAATGCTCATCCTGTGGGTCCTGTAATTGAATACCTCCAGGAGCGGGGTATGTTTTTTGCCATTACTTAAAAGACTGCGGTATTTGGATGCTAGAGATGTCGCCAACACATTTGCAGTGAGTTAGAGACATCTATAACATACACAGGGATAATATTAAACGGAAACTATCACCCTAAATAAAGACACCACCCCCAATTAGGCATCTAGCGATAAGCTTACCAATGAAACCGTTATGCAGAATAAAGACCGAGTTAGTAAAAAATCCTACCTCAGCCAACACTGACGGTCAAGCAACAGCGCTCTAGAGGTGTCTGTGTACCTGCGCCATCAGTGCAGGTATCTGTAAGCAAAGATGTCTGCACTATTGCCTGGCCGTTAATGTTGGCAGAGGTAAGCTTTTTGACCAGCGCTGTCTTTATTCTGCATAACGGTTTAATTGGTAAGCTTTTCGCTAGATGCCAGTTAGGGAGGGTGGACTTTATTTGGGTGATAATCCCCCTTTAAATTCCTTAGTGTTCCTAGGCATGGCAGTACAGCAATAAAACATAGATCTGGGGTGTACCATCTTAAAAACCTCATACTAGTTGTGTAAGCACTTTACAAAAAGCAGTAGATTTGCTTCATAGGAACAAAACTGTGAACAGATTAATGCAATATTAGATAATAAATGTACATATATAATACTTATGGTGTTCTTTTTCATCAGTGTACTGTATTATTGTAACCTAATAAAAGTGATGCTTTTTGCTTTATACCACGTTAAGTCCTAGTATTAATATTTGGTTGTTTTGAAATATCATTTGCCTTATCTATGTAAACATGAATATTGGTCCGCGCAGAATGACACACTTTTGTGATGATATGGGAATGAGTTATGGCTCAGTTACGTTTACATTAACCCTTTGAATACCGGAGGGTACGTAGTGTTCATTGTGCACTGCACACCCCTCTAGCAACTCAAAGTGTTAACCCTTTCTGCTGCGTTGCGCACCTCTCTTGCACTGAAAGAATTAAGAATGGATTTGAAATTAGTTTGGTGGTGGAATAAGAAGAAATAAATTATGTGCGTTACATGTTAAGTGGAGTTTGGGAAATGGTATAGGGGAGAGAAGAAAAAGTAGTGATAGCTCTGTTACACATTCGTACTATCCTATAACATAGCCTATAATATAATAGGCCAGATGTATGTTTCTCCAATGCAGTCATGCGCAGAAGAGACCGCCCGATCGCAGGCCGATGCAGTCATGCTCAGTACAGACTACCCGAACGCAGATGTTTGTTCGATGCAGTCATGCACAGTAGAGACTGCCTGAATGCAGATGTTTGTCCGATGCAGTCATGCACAGTAGACACTGTCCAAACACACAGAATGCTGGGAGGTATAGTTCTGCAGTTTTATGAACTTTGGCCTGTGTACACGTTGTTTTACAAATAATTGTGTACGAGCATAAACATATTCATACCTAACAAGTTTGTCACTACCTTTAGCTGTAAACCAAGCTTATATATATATATATCTTTATGTCTCTATACCATTTCCCCACATATTGGCATGGAGGTGATGCTAAGTTACTTACAGAATGAGCTGTGACCCTGAAGGGGACAGGCTTCTTCCGAAGTTCATAAGCCTTACGAATAGTGGACTTGATCCAAGAAGCAATGGTTACCTTGGAAGCAGGCTTCCTTGCCCTAGGACCCTTGGAAATGACAAAAAGAGTGTTAGACTGCCGCAAGGGCTCCGTGTGATGCACATAGAACGTGAGACAACGCACAACATCCAACAGGTGAAGATCCATCAACTTGTCAGAAGTAGGGTTAGGGCAGAAAGAAGGAATCACAATCTCCTGATTAATGTGGAACTCAGACACCACCTTCGGGAGAAACTCTTGCGAAGTGCGAAGCACCGCCTTGTCCTTGTGAAAAACCAAAAAGGGTGGTCTACAAGACAGGGCATGCAGCTCCACGACTCTGCAAACAGAAACTACCGTCAGGAGAAAAGCCATCTTCCATGTTAGCATATGTAGAGGAATGGTAGCCAAAGACTCAAAAGGAGGATGCTGAAGCACTCCCAAAACCAAGTTAAAGTCCCACTGAGGAGCAGGGGTCTTAAACACTGGACGGGTATGAGCAACACCCTGGAAGAAAACCTTGACATTGGAAATGATAGCAAGACACCTCTGAAAAAAGATAGAGAGCGCAGAAGTCTGAACCTTAAGGAAACTCACACTAAGACCCTTATCCACACAATCCTGGAGGCAGGAAAGTACTGTAGATAGGTCAAAATCCTGAGACAGGCCTTTTTCAGCACACCAAGATAGAAAGGTAGACCAAACTCTATGGTAGGCTTTAGAGGAAACAAACTTATGAGCTCTAAGCATAGTAGCCACCACACCAGAAAAAAAACCCTTCTTCTTCAAAATTGAGGATTCAACCTCCATGCCGTCAAAGCCAGACGATGAACGTCTTCCTTCCAGAGGTAACCTTGCAGAAGATGATCCGGGAGGGAAGTCGAAGAGGTTCCACCACTGAGAGGTGCAGAAGCTCCGGAAACCAAGCCTGTGGAGGCTAATACGGAGCAATCAAAATGACTGGACAGCATTCCAGTTTCCGTAGCACCCTGTTCAACAGGGGAATTGGAGGAAATAGATAAGCCAGAGGAAATATCCACGGGATCGACAAGGCATCCGCTGCCAGAGTCAGGGGATCCGCCCAACGAGCAGAACGTTGGAACCTTCCTGTTGTGCCAGGTCACCATCAGGTCGATGCATGGAAGACCCCACTGCTTGGATGATGAGGTTGAACACCTCTGGATGCAGTTCCCACTCTCCGCTGCCCATCGTGTGCCAACTGAGGAAGTCTGCGAGAATGTTGTCTATGCCAGGAATATGAACTTCGGAAATGGTAGGGACATGCTGCCCTGCCCATGATAAAATAACCTTGACCTCTAGCCAAGCTGTGAGACTTCTTGTGCTGCCTTGCTTGTTGATGTAGGCTACCGCTGTGGCGTTGTCCAACTGTACCCTGACTGGGCAATCCTCCAGTTGCTGTGTCCAGTGATGGAGGGCATGAAATATAGCCTGAAGCTCCAAGACATTGATGGGAAGGAGAGACTCCTCCTGGGACCACCGCCCTGAACACTCAAGTGCCCCAGTACCGCTCCCCATCCGGAGAGGCTGTCATCCGTTGTAACTGTCATCCAGAAGGGCACCAGGAAGAGTCTGCCTTTCGGGAGATTGTTCAGGTTGAGCCACCACTAGAGGCTCTGCTCCACGTGAAGAGGAAGAGATAGGGATTGTTCCAGGAGATCCGGCTGACCCCTGCATACCAGGATTACAAAACTCTGAAGTTCCCTTGTATGAGCCATGGCGAACGGATCCGCATCTATGGTGGAAATGAACTTCCCCACCAAGGATGACAGCTTCTTATCCGGAATTGGATCCCGAGACAGGACAGCCTGGACCTTCAGTGCTATCTGATGAGCTACTTTGTCAGTGAGGAACACCATCCCTCTCTGAGTATCGAAGAGGATGCCCAGAAAGACCATCCTCTGGGAAGGGACAAGGTCTGACTTGTTCAGATTGATGATCCAGCCATGATGGGAGAGAGCATGAATGCAGTCCTGTACCTGCTGATAAAGGAGGGCTGGAGAAGAGGCCTTCAGAAGGAGGTCATCCATGTATGGAGTTCCGTTCCGATGTAGGATGGAGATCAACGCCCTCAGGACTCTGTTGAAGACTTGGGGAGCCGTGGTCAGGCCAATGGGGAGGCAGAAAATTGGAAATACCCGCGGTCACAGGCAAAGCAGAGATAATGCTGACTCTCTGGATGAATGGTGATGTGCAGATAGGCATCTTGAAGATCCAGAGAGGCCAGAAATTCCCCAGGGGACATGGCTGCTATCACGGTGCTCAGTGACTCCTGGCGGTATTGGGACCGGACCACAAAGGAGTTGAGATCTTTCAGATCCAAAATGGGACGACATCTGCCATCCTTTTTGGAAACCACAAAGAGGTTGGAGTACAGTCCCAAGTCCCTCTCCTGAAGAGGAACTGGTTCCAGGACAGCCTTGTCTGGAAGGGCCTGAATTGCCTCCTCGAAAAGGCGGCATTTTTCCGCTCCCAAGGGAGAACAAGAAGAGAAGGTCCTGTAAGGAGGAAGTGAGGTGAAGGGAATCATGTACCCTATAGCCACCACTTGTAAAACCCACAGGTCCTCCACAGAGGCCTCGTAAGCCGAGAGATAGTGGAGCAAGCAGGCACCTACCTGCGGGTGGGGACCCTTGTTCGGCGAGTCATGCAGAAGGAGGTTTGGAAGCCTTGGGTTTCGCGGAGGGCTTGGGCCTCCATTGCTTAAAGGCTCAGAGCACAAAGTTAACAAGGTGAATAACAAAAAGTAAAACCACTCAAAAGCCCGCTAGAAGAAGTCAGTAGACCCAATAAACACTATTCCCAGTAGGTAAAGTGCCCATAACTCCCAAAAAGAATGCTAACCAGCAGCAAAGTGGTTAAGTTACCACAGAAACTAGCTCCAAACAACTCACAGACATACAGATAAACCCATTGAGTGCATGAGTATGTAATAGAAAGTCCAATTGAGATCCCTGTGCAGAGGGGAAGCATGGAACATAGATTAAGAATAAGCCTCAGTGGGCAACTCCTGGGGAAAGAACCTGCAGCCAAGATTTCCTCCCCAGGGCTTAGGTCCACAAAAGCACCTGGTAAACTGAGCTATCCACATTTGGGTGATGGGAGTTGTCAGTGATGGTAAGCCGCCTAATAGTGGTATCCCATATCTAACAGAAAAATAATAAAAAAAGCTAAAACTATAGCAGAACTGTTCTCTTGCTTGTGTCTTGACCAAGGAACAAATCTTACTGGTTGGGAGTGGCTAGCTGCAAGCTAAGGAGAGGAGGTAGGCTACACCTAGCAGTCACTTCTCAGAATTGTTCCTGCCTATTTAAAGGGGCTGATCTCCTACCCAAAGTTACCAGTAACCTGTATTGGACGACAGATAAATATTTTTTTCTTCCCATACCTTACATTGAGGACGGACAACAGGAAGCCCTCCAGATATTGAGGACTACAACTCATGAACGATGGTAGTTGTAGTACTCAACAGCTGGAGGGCTGCAGGTTACCTAACCCTGCCATTTTTATTGCATGAACTGTTTACCTTGCCCTCTTATTATTTTATTATTCTTTATTTACATAGCACCAACTAATTCTGCAATGCTGTACTGTTCTCTTCCACAGTAGAATACTACCTTCAGAACAAGGAAGTAAAGCGTAAAGATGAAAATGGCTTCCCGTAGACTGCTGAAAAACAGCATGTAAAATCTCATCTTAACCCATACCCCTCTGGCACTGAAAGGGTTAATTTCTGTAAAGTTACAGATATTTTTACAACACATGCACAGATTTCTCAACAAATATCTCCTGTCATTCCCCTCACTGCCTTGTCTCCTCCATTAGCCAAAATCCGACCCTTGTCACTGGGGGGTTCTTTTTCAGTACAAGGCATGCTACATTGTCTGGGTAGAGGTCTGTCTGTGATGTTTACAATCTCCATGAGCATCATAACAAACATGTCTGAATATATGATTAAGAACCTTAGGGTGTGGTTGTGTGTTAAGGAGTGGACTTCAGATTCTCCTGCTGATACTGGACTACAACTCCCATCACTCTGACTCTACTATCGGCTGGCTAGGGATAATGCAATTTGTTGTCCGACAGCAACTTGAGGGCCTCAGCTTACACAACTATATGCTCAATATAAAAATGAGGGAATGTGTGTGTCCATGTATACATCGGACAGTAGATCAACAGATGTAAGTCAAACTCAATTACATTTTTACTCAGCAGTTTTTAATTATTTTTTTTGGGGGGGGGTCTGTTTCATCTGTGCCCTTTACTCATTACTTACCCACTTCTTTCTCCATTCCACTGTTCCTTTTGCCACTTTCCTAAAACACACAGTAAATCTATAGCCATTTTCAAACTGTTCACTTCTCTATGGTACTCTTGCTGAACAGAAAAGTAATGGTATCTCAGTCACCTATAATAACAAACTACAAATGACAATGAACACCACCTATATATATATATATATATATATATATATATATATATATATATATATATATATATATAATATAAAAAATACCACGGGCCTGGGAGTATGCATGCTACTCTTCCTCGCTTTTCCTCAGATGGATGTCTCTCCGAGACCAGCCTCTGCCCAAGGTCACCTGACAATCTGAACTACTGGTAACTACAATGCTGGGTGGCAGATGAGAGAAGACTACTTGCCGGGCAGCTGTGGGTCTCCACACACAGAGTGGTCCATCTAGAGGAAAAGTAAGGTAGGAAAGAAGGGCAGGACCTGTGGAGGACCACCATGGACAGCTACACTGTCTCCAGTACATATATATCTGTCTGCAAGTATATGTCACTGAGACTGTAAATAATTCACAGACTTCCCATTGACTTAAATGAGCTTTGCACCCCTTAAATGCTAGTGGTTTCCAGTACGTTTCTTTGCAATGCACTGGAGACATCTCTAACATTAAACACGGTAACATCCCAACTGAAATCAATGGAAATGTTATTTCTTTCTTGTGACGCAGTTAGATTGCCCCCGCATTGTTCCACTTTCCACTGTGTGTGTGTGTTCTCTCTCTCCCAGGCATTATTTACTATCTTGTCAGTAAAGTATAATAACATTAACCTTTTGAGTGCAAAGTTGTATGCAATTCTTTGCATATCAGTGCAACCCTGTAGGTGGCAATTTGGCAAAGGCCACAGTGCAGATGCACACACTCGTTCACGTCCATAAAATAAGCACTTTTTTACTAACATGGTGCATTTACTAGTGCATGTGCTAGTGGTAAAATATTAACCCTTTGAGTGCCAGATGGGTACGCAAAGCATTGCTTTGCAATGCCTTGTGTAGCCCTCTGGCACTCAAAGGGTTAATAGGTTGCAGACCTCCACTGCATCCCTGGACCATAAACACTCTGAAGACTCAGATCATAAGATATAAACACTTTTTTATTTATTTACTTTTTAATTAGTGACCAATGCAGCATAAAAGGATAAACCTTTACATTGTTTTGTATTTTACTTTTTTTTTTTAATTTTCTTTATCATCTTCCCAAGTTGTTCATGGGAGGCAACACTGTTAAACTTTTTCCACTGCTTCACAAACATTGCCAACACTACCTATACACTCCAGTCTTACATAATATATACAGATATATACATATCATACAAACAATTTGTACCATCCATAATACTGCTCTTAAAGTAACATGGGGGAGGGCATTTTTAACTTCCTTGCCCAAGTATTGGATTTTTATCTGAAACTGTGCGATTAGCGCCTTTCAGAATTTACGCCATTACACATACCAGACTTCTCGAGATTATTTCCTGTACAATTGGATGGGATTTTTTATCTGTCTAATAATTATTTTATTTAGCTGACAAAACAATAGTATAATACATCTTGTTTCCCTCAAAGTGAAACTGACCCATAGTAATAAAAATGGCACAATTTACATTTAAAAATCATGTAGTCCCATTCAGCGTCTACACAGGGAAAAACTGTGGTGCAGGAGAATCTAAATCTTATATAAAATTTGTTTTGTGTTTGCATTTGTAGAAAGGAAATGGAGCTACGGCATTGCAGTCTCACAGTTGGTCTCTTCCTGTGAGACCAAAGGAGAAGCATCATGGGTATTTGTTCAGAACCATTGATCCTCTGTTGCTCACACTGCAGCCTCAACTTCATCAGCACACATATTCCCAAGGGTGTAGATCTGCCGAGACAAAACTATGCTGGTGAGGGTTGCCCTTTAAGGCCTCCGGGGGTGGGGGTGCATCTCTCTGGTAACTAAAAGTTTAACCCTTTGAGTGCCAGAGGGGTATGCAACGCATTGCCTTTCATACCCCTCTGGCACTCAAAGGGTTAATAAAATTATGTAAATAGGGAGTTTAAAGTCTTAAATCCTAGAGAGGTGTTATTCAATGTCTTTGAGACACATCTAGTATTCAGTGGGGTAAAAGCACTATTTCAATCAATGGGACTTTTTATCCCCCCCACACCTTTGGTACAACTGGTTTGCCCCATATTTACTTCAGTTCTTCTTTATTAAGGCCTGGATTCTATTGCAGTTGATAATTTTATCAAGGTTTTTTTCCTACACGTTCTCCATAGATTTCAGCTTTAATACAAAGTGCAATCTAATTAAGCCTGAAATCAGCCTCATAAGATCACTCCTGACAAGACGATAGCAATGGCCTTGTTACTCTGCCTACACAAGACAATGTACACCAGATTTTCGTTTTCCTGTACCAACATAGGAAAAAAACCCATCGTGGCTGCTCCAGTAGTCTCCAGTGCATTGCCTAACACTGAACACTAATCTAGCATCCAGTGGATTGAAGACACCAAATGGAATCATATGTTATTCAGATACACATAACCCACTTATTATTTTTGTGTCAGTTTCCATTTAAGAAGAACTCAAGATGTAGGGCAGGAGTCACTCCCCTGACATAGGTGGTTTACTTTAAAAAACAGCCAATATTTCGATACCTCCTTATTTTACGTTAGTGATAAAGTTAAACCAATGTCATTATAATTTAGGAAAAACACTGACTACAAATAAAGATACTGTACACTCTGGAAAATAAAATATGGCACACAATATTATTGTATACACCTAAAGTAATGATAGCAGCTGCCCACTCCGATGGCGTGGCCCTCAAACAGGACGTAACCCTTTGAGTGCCAGAGAGGTATCCAACACATTGCAACACAATGCGCTGGATACCTTTCTGGCACTCAAAGGGTTAAAGTTCTCAAAAGCCCAAAGCAAAAAACCAAAAGCAAGGTATTTACCATTGCATCTGTCTGCTAGAAGGGGGGTATATATTAACATATATATAATTCTATGACATCATGTTTATAATTACTGACATCATTCACTTTACTTTTAGATCTCACCTGATCACTTTGCAGGTGTTGGAGAGATCTTTAACCCTTTGAATGCCAGAGGGATACAGAACGCATTGCTTTGCAATGCGTTCCGTACCCTTCTGGCACTCAAAGGGTTAAAGCAGCAGAACTGACCAGTGCAGTGTTCAGTATAAAACATCTTTAATATTATTATTATTCTGTAGTCCATCATTTTCGGTCAGTAGTATCATTACTATATTGCACTATGCAACAGCTTGATTAGCTGTTACACTCCTTAACGCTTTAAGGACCGCCTTGCTTCACAACGTGATGCTCAGAGCTCTGGTCCTCAAAGGGTTAATGAGGAATACAAGTCTTCAAACTTTGCTTGCCAGAGGGGAGAGTAACGCAACTCACTGCTCAACCCTCTGGTGCAGGAGTGGTTAACCTTTGGCTCCCCAACCACTGAACACTGTTGCCTAGCAACAGCTGGAGAGCTGCACATTCACCCTCTACATACTTGGGTTAACTCCTGCCAAGCAAATAATTAAGTCCACTTTTAGTCCACTTGTCTGTCGCATGTTCATCTGTGACAGGTGCAGTTGTAATACGAAAATTGCAAGTAAATAAAAGATCTGTGATCGATTAATACTGCATCCTGCTAAAGGAAAGCTATTAAATCAATTCATAACATTCAAGAAAAACAATATACATGATGTGACTTGTCGGCAGAGGGTTACTACCTGTCTTATGTTAAAAAAAAAAATATATATATATATATCCAATACTGTTTTTTTTTTCTTTCTAACACTTGATTGGAAAAAATAAATATTTTGTAGGGCAGCTTAAAACACTGTGTAATTCTGAATTCAAAAGCTATTACAGCTAGAAAATGTAGTGATTGTAGAGTGTGAGTGGAACATTTTTGAGACTATTCCATCCTATAATGGCACTGTTTCTATTACAGTCTATAGCTGGGTTGTCAATCGTAAAACCTCTAGCTGTTGGAGACTACAGCTCCCAGCATCCTCGACCAGTCGTTGGCTGGTTGGGATGCTGAGATTTGTAGTCCTCAATAGCTGTAGGTTAGGCTGACCAGATCTCCCCTTTAACCGGGGACACGTAGGAAATAGGCATATTTCAGTACTTCACTGAAATCAAAGCAGTACTGAATTATGCATTTTTCCTGTGCGTTCCTGGTTAAAGGTGAGGTCTGTTCAGCTTACAGTAGGTGCTTCAGCTGACAATCCCTGGTCTGTGGAGAGGTTTTTACGATTGACCAGTGGTCTTCTAAGCAACAGTGCCACCATAGAATGGAATGGCCACAGAAAAAGTTGCACACAAATATGCAATTTCAAACTGTAACTAATTTTGAACAAAGGATCTCCCAGAAATGGGAAAATATATGTATTAAGGCTGAATTCCATTCTAAGTGATGATGATATCATTGGTTTGATCTCCAAACTTCCCCATAGATTTTAGTAGGAATCTGAGAGAGACAAAACTAGCAATTACAGGTATTACCTGCAGATGTATCCAGCCTTTTAGGATGAGACAACTCTATATCAGATGCACAGCCTGTAGTTTTCCATGTGTTGTTGGACTACAGCTCTCATCATCCTCAACTGGCTGCCTGAGGATGATATGAACTATAGTGGAACAGTATCTGGAGAACATTGCCAGCCCTTGCTCTGAATAACCATCTTTCATCTGTAATATTAATCCCCTTGATATAATATTACAATACTTTCATAAGTGCCATACAATGTATTTTTTCCAGTAACTATTTTCAATTGGGAACATTAGGGAGGCGGGAGCATTTCAGATCCTGCTGAAAGTGAAATATTTTGTTCTTTTAATCTGTAGCCAGGTAGTAACCCTAGATTGTCATCCAATTCCACCCTCTTTTGGCTGTTTCAGTATTGGGAAGCTTGGATAAGTCTGTGGCATGGCCATTCTTCCTGACGCTTCATGGATTTCAGCTGGCATTTCTTTCTAGGCGGTTCTTCGAAGACACTTGATTGATGGATGTTGACCTTTGCAGATCTTTGTGGCAGCTGACCTACAGTAGATCAAATTAAACTGGGTCAGGAAATTGTCACCTACACTGTACATGAGAATATTGGCAGCTAACCTAATTATTTTTGACATCACATGCAAAGTACAAATCTTAATCCTTTGAGTGGTGGGGGGTTATGCAACTGCACTCAACAGGTTAATACAGGGCATCTAAGCTGTATGGACCTCTGGTCTCACTTCTTTCCTCACCTGAAGGCATTATTGTGGAGGTGGTGGATTTCCACTTCACACGTAGAAGCCGTCCTTTTTGTTTGAATGTTAAATCATTTAACTGTTTTAATAACACGTACCTTATATGAGAATTAAGAACTAAATGACTCCTATAATAACCCCTACTTACCATACTATGGCCAGAAAATCCTATTGGCCCCTATGAATTTTTTTTCTTGTGCCATTGTTCAAGAGATGGCATCTTCAAACAGTCCTGAATGTCATCAGTTGAACAAAGGTACAAAGGTGAAATTAAGATTTTCCGACCATATTAGTTAAGTTGGATGTTATTATTAGGAGGTATTTGTTCTCTTTAATAGTCTCACACTAGTCACTGAATATTGACAAGGGTTAAGATATCTGAATAGCAGTGAAGTCAGACAAGTAAGTATTTGCTTTTGAATTATTTAAAGTAATAAAAATCCTTTGCCAATAAAATTCCATTTTTTAGGACACAACAGTTTTTACATGTTGTGCCAAAATTATGTTTCTGAATAATGAGACCTTAACCCCCAATTTACTCTATATTTGTTTCTGGAAAAGTTCTGCACACTTCTCCATCACATATTTCCATACTGCGCAATAAATAACTTCCTGATCTTCACTCTACCACCTGAGATCTTCTGCTCCGATCCACGGACTGCAAATGTGGAGTTCTCTTTATTGGTACTGGAATTGGACTAATAGTCAACACTGAGGAATGAAGAACTGGCAACATATTAACTGGATATTGATTATATTAAAATAGTTGCTAACAGTGAATATTTTCAGGATATCACTGCTTGAGGACAGATTGATAAATAAAAGTGAATGAGATAATGATTGTCCTACCTGTGCCCAAGCAGAGATAATGCTGAACACTGCCAGTTTTGGTAGCTGTTGAGGACCAAATCTTGCTACCTCTGGGTTACAACAAAGGAAGTGTATTGGTTGGAGATGTATTGGAACTGCCTGCCAGTATATATATATATTTATTTAGAGAGAGAGGGAAATGGCAAAAGAATGGTTATATTGAATGGAAGTGTATTAGGCCTTCCAGGCGGCCATTAGTGGAGAACTAATACTATGGCCAGAAAATCCTAATGGCCTTGATGCATTTTGTCTTTGTACCTTTGTTCAAAAGATGACATCTTCACTCTGTGTTGTATGCCGTGTCCATGGAGGGGTACATGAAATTTGCTGGCAGTTTTTTCAATCTGAATTCAGGCAGAATGCATAAGCCTTCTCATCCCTTTAACTGTTAAAGGCCAGTGGTCTGGGCAGCGAATTCCCCTTAACCCCTTAAGGACCGGGAAAATCTGAGGTCGTTTTCACTTAAGGACCGGAGCAATTCTGACCTTTTTGAATATCTTTGTTCAACAGTGTTTTCCCCTCTAAGTTTTTTATTCCACCCCCATAAATTGTATACTGTTTTTTTACGCACAAATAGGGCTTTCTTTTGATATCCTACTTATATGGATAACCCACTATTTACTTTATTAAAATAAAAAAAAATGTAAAAAAACCCCACTATTTTTGTTTTTTCTCTTGGGATCAATTGGGCACAAAGGGTTAATTTTTTATGGAGACTACATGAAAGGTATGACCGGTCAGTCATACCTACAAAATGCACAGTTTAAAGTGGCCACTGTCCCCCCGGGTGAAAATCCCTATGTCCCTTTTTCCCCCACTTTTTTATCTATGACATTTGGCTGTGTGTATAAGTGTATTACATGGCTCCACAACAATCACACTCCCAGTTTGTTTATTGAGATGTTTCTTTTATTTAATAAAATATTTTTTGTAAAAAAAAAAAAAAGTGTTTTTTTTTTTTTTTTTTAAACACAAGTGTATCATTGAAAGTCACAAATTTACCTGCATTTAGCCAGCCTTCAGCACCAGCAGTGAAGGAGTTAATATCCCCAGCTGCTGTATTTTCTTTTTCCACTAGGTGTCTCCTCTCTGCTTCTCTCTCCCTTACTTTGATAGTAAGGGAGACAGAGGCAGAGGAGAGACATAGAGGCAGTATGCTTTGCGTACTTCCTCTATCACTCAGAATGCCGGTACATGTGATCTCTGCTAAGGCAATCACATGACCTGACACAAGCAAGAAGGGCTGAGACTGAACTCCCCAGTCTCGGAGCATTCAGTCTCTGCCTGGAATTAATGGTAGCAGCGTGCACGGAGGCACGCTGCTATCATTTAAGCCATGACGGTCCAGGACCGTCATGGTTCCTTAAGGGTATAACAACCCATGAAGGTCCAGGACCGTCATGGGTCCTTAAGGGGTTAAGGACCTCTTTGAAGTTGGTCTGCGCTCCGGCACATGTGACTGATGACGTGTGTTGGCATGCCAAATAGGGGTCTTGGAAAGGTCAATTTCAGACCCTGCTAATGCTCACAGCGCTCCCGCAGGAGTGCTGTGAGCACAAAATACGTGATGTGCCTGTGCTATCATCGGTCCTTTAGGTAAGGACACTGGTGACAGTCCTGATATGTCACCGGACATTAAGGAGAAGAGATGTGTGCAAGTCATTGTGAAGCATTGGGTTGCACACCCCATTGTCCTTAACAGGTTATGATTACCATGGTCAATCAGCAGAGTTTGAGATGTGCTGCTCCTAATGGCAACTGTCATTTTCACCTCCATGGAAACGATATTCATGTGGTGATTGAAGATGTTATCTCCTGAGCAGAGGTACAAGGTCAAAATTCATAGAGGCCATCAGGATTTTCTGATTACAGTAAGGTAACCGGAAGGTTATTATATAAGGAAGTGTTAGTCCTCTTTTAAAAGAGCCTACGAGGAAGTCTATTGATAACTGCCTAGTAGACCATACAGAGGAATGGAGAAAGGATCATATATTACTGAATAGGATTAGGCTTTGCTATCAGTTCTTTAGAGTGAAAATGAGGAACAGTGTTGACTGGAAATAGGCAGGACCCGGCAACCTTTAGTAATGCCAAAAGGTAGATCTATTGTTTTTTTTCCACCTTGTGCATAGTCAGCTGTCACATTCAGACAGAAGTCTGATTTAGCAGGAGGTGGACTCTCCCCACAACCAAGTGTTAGTCAGAGAATTGGAGACTGATATCTTGACACACAGGGTGAGTCACATGTAAAGCGGATGAATACTGATGCATGATGGGAAGCGATGAGAAGCACCAGACAGCGCAGGCAGGCTGGGCATCTTTTTTTACCTTTGCTGGTAGGACAGTGAGTCTTTACAGAAGAAATCTTGGGACTATTCTTCTGAAGAGGCTCAGGGAATAAAAAGTTAAATAAGGAAAACACAAGAGAAAAATCAGAAATGAATACTGATAAGCCTAAACTAGGAGTGGGCAACCTGAGGGCCTCCAGCTTTTGTGGATTATACTCCCATCATTCCAGTCAGCCATTGGCTGGGAACTGTAATCCTCATGAACTGCAGAAACTCAGTTTGCCCAGCCCTGTCTAGCCTGTTTCCTAATGGAGCTGCAATACAAATGTATCAGCACCAATCAGGCGACACTGATGCTGATGTACTAAGGACAGCTGTTGTAAACAAAGTACACAATAGAGTACAAATAAAAATCCCCCTGGATTTAAATCAAGCTTTTAACCTTTTGTCTTTCATGTACTGCCAAGCAATTCATTGGAGACGTCCTAGCATTCAAGGGGTTAAAAGCCTCATTTAAATCTATAGCATTTGGGGAATTGTTATTTGCCAGCTGTAGTGCAGTGGATTTGCTCCACAATTTCGCCATTTCTTTAGTACATCCGCCTCAATGACCTCTGAAGTAGAAGGAACAAAATAATTAACATATGAGGCAAAAGAGGGGTTACACTACAGGTACAATGTGTTTTAACTAGAGATATTAACCATCCTTCGATTAAGATGGGTATTAATTTAACTGCCGTACAGTAAATTTCACATCTGTATATCGGATACAGAGGACAAGTCAGTAGGAACTTTGCTCAGACTGACTTCCATAGAATTACTCACAGGATCCTGAGATGCAAACTGTGCTAGTCTGTACACATCATTCGGTAAGTAACTACCACTAGACAGAAGATGCGTGAGACTCTTTCTCACTTTTCACCATCTTGCATATAAAAAGACCTTTCCTTCCCCTACATGCCTATATAGATTTAGACATGTTTGTTTGGACCCCAGGAGTGGATCATGACAGTAAAACTAACTGGGACATACGCATAAACAGGGGTGATTTTTTAAAATGAATGGTACAAGTTAATCTCACTCTTTAATTGTATACTTCCCCAATGGTGACATGTAGGGGTGTATTACTCTGCTGGTCTAATGGAATACAGACCAAGTCAATCTGCCTTGTTGTGGCTAAAAATCAGCTCTGTGTATAAGAGTAAAGGTTTAGTAACTATGGAGTAAAACAAATGCACTATATGTATGAAATGGAAATAAAAAACTTTAAGAACAGGTCAATTTTATATATATATTCACACTGCAATTTTTTTTTACTCTATATTTATTAAACATTTACTTTTAAATAGTTTTAACCCTTTTTATGCCAGAGATGTATGCAACGCATTGCAGTGCAATGTTACTAAATGGTATGACGTCAAAGGGCCTTGGGCAAGAGCAAAACTGGAATAAACCAATTGCAAAGTAGAAGCAAAATAATGCCTCTCATTGATTAACCCTTTGAGTAACAGAGGTTTATGGTACACTTGGTTTGCCACAGAATTATCCAGTTTTCCTTTGTGCATAATATGATTGAACCCCTTGAATGCTAGAGATCACCAACACATTGCTGCCATTCAAAGGGTTAGAAGCCCCATTTAAGTCTATGTGAATTTTGATACATTTTATTTGTCCCATATACTATAATGATTTAGCCCCTCGGATGCTGGAGGGGTCTCATTTCAGACCTCTCTATTTCCCAGGGGGTGTGATGCTGGAGGGGTCTCATTTCAGACCTCTCTGTTTCCCAGGGGGTGTAGCTTGTGTTTGACCTTTCAACTACCAGAGATGCATGTACCACATCCCTGCCACTCAATGTTTTGCCCCTGTTAAAATGGGTTAGAATATTCACATGACAGGGTAATGTTTCCTTTCTTCCTCTTCCCTGTGATTCTTTTATTTCTAGTAGTAACGGTTTTTGCAATTATTTCAATGATTTCTGAGTTTAACACTTACCTCGAGATTTGATCTTGCTTTCTTCAGTACATCATGTGTTCGGGTAACTGAAAAGAGGACAAACAATCATGTTGGTTTATATTACATTAAAAGAAATCCATCTAGGCTCACAACCTGTTTATGCCGCCCCTGGCAGAAGGCATGTAGAAAAGTACAGGTTTTGTACATATTTTCTCTACACATGGTTTGTAAATAACCGCACCTGGGAACAGAGGCATAGCAGGCCCAGGAAAGCCCACACTGCCCATCTGTTGGTGCAAGTCATAAATACAAGTCATTTAGACACTCAAAGGCCTGGGACATTAGTGGTAAGGCAGCAAGACCTACTTAGCAGCTAGAAATGGCTTTTTTACTCAGATTTAGGTTCATACATCTCCCTCTCCATGTTTAGTTAATGTACTTCATGTGTAATAATGTATAGGTTAGTGGGGGGCAACTTGCAGCCCACCAGCTGTTAGACTAAAACTCCCAAAAGCTGAAAGAGGATGATGGGAGATGTAGTTCAACAGCAAGAGGATATTAGTTTGCCCATCCCCTTGCCTAGGTTGCGAAAGCTGGTCTTTGTGTTGAGGTGAATATATCAATGGTTCAGAGATTTTAGCACCTCCACCTTTAGTAATGATAGAGCCACCTGTACTCCTAGGAGGTTAGTCATTAAAGCACTGGAGCTATAGAAAACAGGGTTATATCTGTATTGTCTCTGCCTGGGAGTTAATGGGGTAATGTTCAATATGGAAAAACTAAATATTGCAGGCTTATCCAGCTGAGCAGAACATGAGTACAAACACAGCTGAGATAGTTATTTCAGTTCAAACTTGCATTTTTGGGTGCAGTACCACCATGGCCTGATGTTTTATGGTGGCGCTGTTTCTGAGCTATGTAATGTGACCGGAAACTTCCATAGGATGCTGTGGTAACAACACCATTGTAACACTTTAGACCATGGAGTTTCTGCACCCAAAAAATGAAAGTTTAAAGCATAACTATCATGCAAATAATATTGCCACCCAATATATTTGTAACCTAGCGATTTGCAAATTCTGTCTTCAAACACAGTAAGTCCCGTTATTGCTGCAAAACCGCTTCATTCCAAGGCATCGGGCTGCACAGAGCTTACAAGAGAAGCTCTGTGCGCCAGGGCATTCAGGAATTTCCGGTTACCTTAAGGTAACCAACTAACGTCACCACCAATTCTGGCAGTGAACAGGACAGAGAACTCTGTCATTTCCTCTGTGCTGTCTGTCCTCTGTTCCTGCGGAAGCAATAACTCGGACAAGAAATATGAGCCGTCTCTGACCTCGCTGAGATAAGTGGTTGCAGAGATATGTCACAACTGTACAGTCCCATTGAAGTGAATGGAGCAATGGCGTCTGAGCGGTAAAGTGCGGTCTTAAAGGCGCAGTACACAATTTCAACAAAAAATGAATGAAAGCAAATTTTAAATGGATAGTAATACTTCATTTTATCTTTATTTTATTTTGTAGGCATTATAAAAACATGAAGAACGATATAAGTCTTATCTCTCAAACCTTTATGGTTTGAGAGATATTCACAAGCAAAGTTTCCCCTCCTGCCCCTTTTACCTAGTGTAAGCCATCTCTTCTCAGATATGGAATCTGGTTGTAAGACAGGACAGATAACAGCAAGGGACAATATTCTTCCTATCAGAACAATGGAAGCCCTGCCACCCTTGACGAGCTTTTCAGCTTTTTCCCTTATCTTAATTGAAGATTGTCCCTCTCTGCAGTGTACCTGGGCACCTCCCTTCTGATCTGGCTCAACAGTGTTACATCAGTAAAAGGGGCGGGAGGGGGACACTTTGTCATTGAATTACTCTTGAACTATAACTCTGACAGAATTGAAATAACACTCTCCAAAGTCCAAATACTATGATGACTAATTAGATCTGCTTTTATTATGAAACATTACTATCCCTTTAAGCTAAAATTTTAAAAGAACATGTAATTAAGCATAAAAACACTAAACCCGGTAGGGAAAGTGCTCTCAACCACCCCCCAACATGCCAAACCAGCAGTGAAAGGGTTAAAGTACCTCAGAAACCTGCTCCAAACACCCCGACAGACATACAGACAGACCCAATGAGTGCTAGAGTATGCAATAGGAACTCAAATGATAAAGACCCCTGTGCGGAGGGGTTCCATGGGACATGTGGACCTCAGCACTCAAAGGGGTGCTCACCTTTTTTGCAGAACTTCTTTCTTCAGATTACCATATATCAAGAAGAAGCCTCGGTGGGCAACTCCTGGAGAAAGAACTTGCAGCCAAGATTTTCCCCCCAGGGCTTAGGTCCACAAATAAGTACCTGGTAAACTGAGCTATCCACATTTGGGTGATGGGAATTGTCAGTGACGGTAATCCGCCTAATGGTGGTATTCCATTTCTAACAGAAAATAATAAAAATCTAAAACTACACAGAACTGTTCTCTTGCAACGAGGAACAAAACTTACTGAAGCTAACAGGAAGCTGCAGCTAAGGTTAGAGGGTAGGCTCCACCCCTGCACTCACTTCTCAGAATTGTTCCTGCCTACTTAAAGGGGCGGAGTGCCTACCCAAAGTTACCAGTAACCTGTATTGGACGACAGAGAAAGTGTTATTTCATTACGTCAGAGTTGTAGTTCAAGAGTAATTGAATGATAAAGTATCCCCCTCCCACCCCTTTTACCTAGTGTAAGCCACTTCCCCTCAGATGTGGAATCTGGTCTTAAGTTCAGACAGCTCACAGCAAGGGACAATCTTCTTACTGTGAGAACAATGAAAACCCTGCCCCCCTTGACAGGTTTTTCCCTTATGCTAATTGAAGATTGTCCCTCTCTGCGATCCATCTGGACACCACCTTTCTGTTCTGAGGTGAGCAGTGTTACAGCAGTAAAAGGGGAGGGAGGGGGATACTTTATCATTCAGGTACTTGAACTACAGCTCTTACAGTACTGAAATAACACTCTCCATGGCCAAATACTATGAAGATTAATTGGAGCTGCTTTTATTTTGAAACATTACTATCCCTTTAAGACCTCCGATGGTAGAGATGTCTCCAAGGCATTATTAAACAATATGTTACAGATGACTAGCATTCAGGGGGTTCATGTTGTCTGTGTGCATCACTGTATTTCTTACAGATCCTTTCTAAAGATTTGATCCCATGTACTCTATATGTGAACACGGTATAAAGCACTATTAACTGGCACTCTGTTAAGAGCATGCACTGAACTACTACTTACGTTGGTTCACAATGAAGTGCTCCATGCTTTCCTTTGCACGGTTGGTACTTTTCACGTTCTCCAATGCTTCCTCTAGCACTGCCTCCTGCTCTTTCAGCTTGGTTCTCAGGTGGCTAATCTCATCTTTCATTGCCTGCTCCTGTCAAACAAACAGATCTGTGTGTAAGAGAATATATTTCAAATATATATGTGGTGCCAAGAAATGACACTGTGACCTTTCTAGCAAAGAGTAAAGAGAGAACTGTTAACCCTTTGACTGCCAGAAAGATCTCTAAAACATGTGTCGTCTCTAGATTCCCAGGGTTTCCAACAGGGAAACGGAAACAACTTTTGTACACACACTGCAGAACATTTGTGTGTTATGATCAGGGTCATCACAAGTAATTATGAAAAGTCTATGGCCAGTATTTACTAAGGCTGGAGAAATGATTTAGTCGTTCTACACGTCTCAGCAACCTCATAGGATTCTCGTGTTTAACTGTAAATGCATTTTTATCTTGCTAGTCAAAAAGTATAATCTTTATATTGGTAACCCCCACATGAATGAAGCACTACAAGAAAAAAGTTCCTTTTCCCACATATTGCCTCGATTCATTACAATGGTGTGGTTAGATATGTCCCATAGGTTAATGTAGGAATGCCCCTGAGGAGCAGGTACGCAATCCTTTTAGAAAATAGTATATAAAATAGGTAGCATGCAAAAAGTATGGGTAAATCGTGGTACCGTGTTAGCCACAGAAAACACAGGCGACTAGTAGAGTAAAAATGATGCCTTTATTGGGCGAGTGGCTTTGGATGCAAGCTTTCAAGACAACTAGGTGTCTACTTCAGGCACAATAAAGGTATCATTTTTACTCTACTAGTCTCCTGCAAAAGTATGAGCACAGGTGAGTGTCATGTCCAGGTGGATCTATCAAAATGACAACCACCAAATGATCCACCTGCACTCATTTGAGGAGATCTTGAGGACTGGAGCTGGGAGTCATTGATCTATGTCTTACAATAAAAAGGGGGAATGGAGTTAGTCTGCGTTGTACCTCTTTCTTTTGCTGAGCAAGACTTTGGATGTTGGGTAGAGCTGCTCTCCAGAACATGCTTAGCAGAGAAGTAGACTCCTCCAGGACCTGGTGCAAAGTGCTTGTTGCTGAGAAAAGTTTCTTGATGCTTCCATAATCCAGAGCCTGTAAAGTGTGCAAGACAAGCAAAGAACAAGATAGGAGAAGACTACAGATAGGCCCACGGAACGGCATTTCACACCTTAAAGTGGGAACTATTACTCTGTAAGAAATATGTGATTTTCAAAGAGCTTTCACATCACTTACATTGCTGTTAGCCTTTTTATTTTACCCTTTGAATGCCAGAGGGGTATGTGCGTTCCCCTCTGGCACTCAGTTAAATCAACGGTTTATTAACTCTTTCAGTGGTAGAAATGTATCCACACATTGCTTTGCAGTGTGTTGGATACCACTCTGGCACTCAAAGGGTTAGACATTAGGTTTATTTATTTGTCAGTGTATGCACATTATACAGGACTGGTTGGCACATCAGCTGTCCCTCCTTTCTTCCACTCTCTGCCAATTAGTATTAGCTCATTTGCATAGCTGACAACTAAAGCTAAATATCCCCTAAACTATTGTGTGAACCTTTCCCTATAGGATTAAGTGTCTTCTAATGTGTTTATAGGGAGACTCACATCTCCTCACAGTAACACCTAATATGTATATATATATATTTTTATTTATATAGCACCAACAGGTGTACTTAGCCCTATACATTTAGTATAGAGGGGATACAATAAGTGCAGCAGTTAAGTGGTTATACGGATGATTATCATAAGGGGAAACTAGGAGAGCATACCTTAGAATAAGAGTCCCTACACCTTACAGCTTACAATCTAGTCTATATATTGCAGGGTTTATCCTCTTGGGTAAAAGAAGGGTACTCTTACTGCTGAGAAGTTATTGAAGCTCAGACTAAAATTCACTAGGTACAGAACATACATGAACTGAAATATTACAGTCTGTCCTGTGGAGGTTTATGGTTAACTGACCAGAGCTGTCCATAGAATTATATAACAACACCACCAAAAAGTTCAGGCCATGGAGATAACTGTACCTAAAAAAATAAATTTGCAGCTGCAATAACTTTTGAATAAAACATCGCTCTCAGAAGTGGAAGTACCCTTGTGTTACCCAGGAGGATAAACCCGTCTATAGATATACAGTTTAGTTTAGTTTTACGTATTAAGTTTTGCTATCCTTGTATTTAGGACCTCATACACAATGCAAAAGAGGCACAATTCTGGCGCAGACCAACTACAATACAGAAATCAAATAAAAATGGCAACTGATTTAAACTGAGCCATGAACCCACTGAATGCTAGAGAGGTGTCCAAAAAATCTTTCTAGCATTCAAGGGGTTAAACTGCATGGCTTGTAGACTAAGAAAATGGAAATGTTTAATTGCTACTTACATGCACTTGGTTTGCCCCAGAATTGCTCTACTTATTCCTCAGTAAATGCCTCATATCCTGTGGAACAGCCTTGCCATATTATACTTTTTATTATCACAAGGTCAATGAGACAGGAATGTCTCCTTTTTATATTTATGTTTCCGATTTGATATTATCATTGGTCTCTGGTTAAAATTCTCCTTATGTAATAAAATAATATAGATCATTTATATACAGTTTTTCCCTCCCAGAGGGAATTACATCCAGTTATGCTGTGTGACCATGTTAACACCTTATAAAACATACAATGACCATACAATACCTTGGTACCATGGATTTCCAGGAAAGGTATATTGAGAGACGTTTGCATGAGTGCCTCCATCTTGTTGATTAACACCTTCCCCTCCACTATTTGCTGCTTCAAAGCACTGAAATCGTCAATGTGTCCAATGACATGACGTCCATTTTTGTTGGCGAAGGACCCATCTGGAGCATCTCCTTCCAGCAGGTGGGAGTTATTCTCCACAGAAGCTGAACTGCAACTTGAGTCTGAAGCAAAAGAAAAATGGGTTTTAATAGTAAAGCCTGAAAAGTGAGGCTCTGCTGGTTCAGATTGAGAAAGAAAATGACAATGGTAAAGCTTAACATATTATTATCATCCTTTGTTTATAAAGCTCCAACCTATTTTGTAGAGCTGTACTATAAGGAATAGACATACAGAGATGTACAAGAGTAGACAGAACATAAAAAACAAAAAGGATCAGTGGGCCCTGCATGATAGAGGAAGGTAGGCTGCGACACAAAAGGTGTAAGTGTTACACAGTGTGTATCCTATCAGAGTATGGGAGATACAAGTGCTCTTCAGGGCTGTATACAGATATGTAGCTGGTCTGTTCAGTAGGAAAAAGGTTCTCTGAGAGTAACGAAGTCCTGATGGTCCTGTGGGTGGGTTGATCTGGCCTTGTTCATAATAATTGTGGTGGCAGTTGATAAGCTTGCCTGTAGAGATGAGTGTTCAGGAAGTGTCTGAAGATCGAAATGCTGGGAAAGTGTCTGGTGGAATGGGGGAGGGAATTTCAGAGGTCAAGTGCAGCACGGCAGAAGTCTTTCAAGCAGGAAAGGTAGGATGTGATGATAGATGCACAGAGAAGGTGATCCGGTGAAGAGTGAATATGGCAAGAGGGAGCTTATGCATTGCATACTTCTCTGGCACTCAATGGGTTAAAGCTAAATAAATAAATAAATAAAGGCAAACTGTCCCCTGTGTCACCTCAGTGAGAACATATCATCTTGGCAGGATTTACATGATTGTCAGTTTGTCACTATATGCAGACGAGCTAGTACTGACCTGCAGACAGACAGGTGGGATGGATAGCAGTAAGGAATGTTACTCTCTGCCTGGTATGCCATACAATACTGTATCATTTGCATAAAATGACAAATCAAGCCAAATATCTCATATTGTTTTAATTAATCCCTTAAGGACACACGGCCAGCACTTAAGGACCATGGAACTTTTTTTTTTTTTAATGCGTCAGATTCAGGGCTCCCGGAATGGCATGCAGCCACGCAGGGAGCCCTGAAATCCATGAAGTGCCAGTACTGTCACTGGTCCCCAATACACTGGAGATCTCACTAGCATTCAAAGGGTTAAAAGGCCAAATTATTTGAAAAATAATTTTATTTGTCCCCTGTGGGGCAGTTGGTTTACTCCAGAATAATTCCAGTTTACTTTTTATACATATGTGCCATAGTGCCTTATTATAGTGCCGTTTTTCATGATTTCCTTACAAATGCGTGTCTGAGTGTTACAGGAAATCTACATGGTGGTAAGTAGAGTAATCCTCCATTATCAGCTTTTATATTATGTGGCCCTCATTTAATAAAGTTGTCATACATTATGTGGACCCCATTTAATGCAACTGTCATACATAATGTGGCCCCCAATTAATCTGGCTGTAATACATAATGTGGCCCCCATTTAATCTAGTTGTCATACATAATGTGGCCCCCATTTAATCCAGCTGTCATAAATAATGTGGCCCCATTTAATCCAGCTGTCATACAAAATGTGGCCCCCATTTAATTGGTCAGTCATAGTGGCCCCCATTTAATCAGTCTGTCATACATAATGTGGCCCCCATTTAATTGGTCTGTCATACATAATGTGGCCCCCATTTAATCTAGCTATCATACATAATGCAGCCCCCATTTAATCCAGCTGTCATACATAATGCGGCCCCCATTTAAATCAGCTGTCATACATAATGTGGCCCTCACTTAATCCAGTTGTCACACATAATGTGGCCCCCATTTAATCTGGCTGTAATACATAATGTGGCACCCATTTAATCTAGTTGTCATACACAATGTGGCCCCCATTTAATCCAGTTGTAATACATAATGTGTCCCCCATTTACTCCAGCTGTCATAAAGTGGCCCCCATTTAATCCAGCTGTCATAAATAATGTGGCCCCATTTAATCTGGCTGTCATACAAAATGTGGTCTCCATTTAATTGATCTGTCATAGCGGCCCCCATTTAAACGGTCTGTCATACATAATGCAGCCCCCATTTAATCCAGCTGTCATACATAATGTGGCCCCCTATTTAATCCAGCTTTCATACATAATGTGGCCCCCGGTTAATCCAGCTTTCATTCATAATGTGCCCCCCGGTTAATCCAGCTTTCATACATAATGTGCCCCCATTTAATCCAGCTGTCATACATAATGCGGCCCCCATTTAATCCAGCTGTCATACATAATGTGGCCCCCCCATTTAATCCAGCTTTCATACATAATGTGGCCCCCGGTTAATCCAGTTTTCATACATAATGTGGCTCTCATTTAATCCAACTGTGCAGCTAACTTCATCATGTCAAGGAACACACACAGCTCAGTGGGTCCTATTCCATAATTCTGTAACACACCAACCTCACCAAGGGGGTAAATACAACTTTCTTCTGATTTAAACCGTGCTTTTAACCCTTTGAATGCTACAGACATCTCCAACACATTATAACATCTTACTGAATAAGGCCCTATATCACAAAAGGAAAGCTTCAGCATTCTGGGCAGATATATAAAGGAACATAACTCGCTCTTCAGCTGTGTATCTTTTTCTGCATTGATCACTATGCAGTGCTACTGTGATACCCAGTCACCTCCATGACTAGCAAGTGATCCATTTACCTTGTGTCTTGTGAAGGAGGGAGAGATCAGGGGCTGGTGCGGTGTGGGAAGCATTAAGGAAGGAGCTTGAAGGGAAGAAGGTAGACGGGGGGTGCATGCCAACATCTCGCACAGGAGGAGAAGGGATCGGATCTACAAACCAAGGAACCACTCAGTCAACTTTTATTTACTGACAACACAAAGACACATTAAAATTATCCTTCTGTTTACTCTGCATCAACTACTTACCTGCTGAGTTATCCCTCACCAGATGGGTACTCCACACATTGCCCCAGTGGATCAGTGGGCAAGAAAAATGGGGGCCTGTAAAAAGGCACCCAGTGCTCCCTCATTGATCTTGCCAAAAAAAAAAAAAGACTGAACTACAAGACCAAAGTGGGGCGGTTTTTTTGAACACCCCACCCAAACAGCTGACAGGAGTTGATTTTGGGCTGCACAATGTAGTACAGGCTTATAATGAAGTCTGTTCCGACTGAAGGAGTCATAGTAAAACATGATCATTTCTGTAACAGGATCTTGCATATGCTGTTTTTTCAGCAGTCTGGAGGCAGCAATTTTCCGTTGCACTCCTCACTTCCTGCAGTATTACACAGCAGAGTGCAACTCCCTGACCAGGAAGTGAGGCGTGCAAAAGAAAACTGCTTCCCAGACCTTCTGATAACCAGCACAATATTATAAATTAAATGAAGATATAAGAACTTTTACATATATCTTTGAATGTTTCATCATGCTTTCTCACAGAAGAAAAACATTTATTGTTAGCTTTACTCAGAGATTACGTAAACATTTTTTCTTTAAAGGGACAGTAATTTTTCAAAATGAAAGTAGAGCCAATTAATCTTCATAGAATTTGGGCTATGAAGTGTGTTATTTCAATACTGTCAGAGTTGTATTTCAAGAGTAATTGAATGATAAAGTAACCTTTCCCTCCCCTTTTACCGATGTAACACTGCTCACCTCAGAACAGAAAGGTGGTGTCCAGATGGCTTGCAGAGAGGTACAATCTTCAATTAGTGTAAAGGGAAAACCTGTCAAGGGGGGGGAGGGTTTTCATTGTTCTCACAGTAAGAAGATTGTCCCTAGCTGTCTGGTCTAAGACCAGATTAAACATCTGAGGGGAGGTGGCTTACACTAGGTAAAAGGAGCAGAAGGGGGATACTTTATCATTCAGTTACTCTTGAACTACAACTCTGACAGCATTGAACTAACTCTCTCTCTATGGCCCAAATACTATGATTAATTTGAGCTGCTTTTATTTTGAAACATTACTATCCCTTTAAGCACATTTTATCATACAATGGAGATTGTGTTTAAAGGGGAAGCGTATGTATTCTTTATACAGGAGATAGCTATATCTATACTCAGCAGTAGTCTGTAGCTGAATAGAATAATTTCACTATCTGAAAATTCTTACAGTGTTCTAAAGACCTACAGGTTGGACTATTTGCTGTAAGATTTCTCATTCAGACCTTTGATCACCTATTGTGAGAAAGTGAAAAATAAAAGGAGAGTCAGGCCTAGATAACATTGCAATTGATTACTATTATTATCTAACATATTTCCTTTGAAGGCCATGGAAACATTATAGATAAATCCTATAGATAAACCCTCAATAAAGTTACCAATTGAAATGGAATCTAAGCCTAAACTGGACCTCAGTTAATACAGTTAACTGCAGATGCAATGCAAAAACACATGTACCGGACTACTATTTAAAGACACCTACCAAGGTCTTAAACAAATTAAGAGCTACTTATTTCTATGAGTATATTTCCACTTTAACCAATGTGCTCATTCCTGTGGTGTGTTTTAGGCTGCCATTACTTCACTAGATCAGGGATGAGTAATGTGTGGCTTTCCTGCTGCAGTAAACAATAAGTCCCATTATCATCGACTGCCTGAGGGCAATTAGAGTTGTAGTTCAGCAAAAGCTGGTGAGCCACAGTTTGCTTTCCCCTGCAAAAGACTGTAAGCTCTCTGGGGGAGGAACTCCCATTGCCTCATATCATGTGTACCCTGTTGTTATACCTGTGTACAAACGGTCACATAATTCCCTTGCATAGTGACATTTTTAACCCCTTGTTCCCTATGATGGTGTCTTAGAATAAAACAAGGAAACAGCAATATTTAGGGCAGTATATACACAAAGACAAAAGTGCAGCAATTCTGCAGCGAACTGGCTGCACCAAAGGGAACACATAAATATATTCACAAATTCTTGTTGATTTAAATGGGTCTTTAAACCCCTTGAATGCTAGAGAGGACTCCAAAGCATTGTGAGACCTCCCTAGGATTCAAGAAGTTAAAAACCAATTTAGATCAGTTGGAATTCTGATTTGTCCAGAAGGCACCAAGACAAGTTTCAGAAGCTCTAAAGTTAACAACGCTGCATACAGATCAGGGTTATATGCAAAACAATATATTAGATGGAATAATCAAAGATAAATCTTTGCCCATTAATGCAATGTTAATACTATGCAACTTCATGGATATCTCCTATATCCAAAGTATAAACCGAGGGCAAGGAAAAGGAAAAAACTGCACCAGTGTATTGCAATATAATCTACAAGCAAGCAATCAGTGTAACGCATTTAGGTAAAAACATACACATTTTATTGTAGAAAAAATATAAAAACATACCTGCTGCCAAAGATAAACATGGGAACACAGAAAAAGTCTAACAGAGTGGTAAAGACACAAGTGTGCTGTATATAGGGTAATGTGTGTTGCACTTCAAGCACATTTACTCATGATCATAGTCATGAGTAAGAACGCTTGAAGTGCAAAACGAGTTGACCTATATACACCACACATGAGCAAGCGCGCTTAAAGGGACAGTAATACTTTGTTTTATCTTTATTTTACTTTATTTTATTTTGTAGGCATTAAAAAAACATGAAGAACGCTATAAGTCTTATCTCTCAAAGCTTTATGGTTTAAGAGATATTCACAAGCAAAGTTCCCCCTCCCGCCCCTTTAACCAAGTGTAAGCCATCTCTTCTCAGATGTGGAATCCAGTCTATAGACCAGACAGATAACAGCAGGGGACAATCTTATTCCTATTAGAACAATGAAAGCCCTGCCCCCATTGACAAGTTTTTTTTGTTTTCCCCTTATCTTAATTGAAGATTGTCCCTCTCTGCAGTCTACCTGGACACCTCCCTTCTGCTCTGGCTGAACAGTGTTACATCAGTAAAAGGGGCGGGGGGGACACTTTGTCATTGAATTACTCTTGAACTACAACTCTAACAGAATTGAAATAACACTCTCCAAAGTCCAAATACTATGATGATTAATTAGAGCTACTTTTATTATGAAACATTACTATCCGTTTAAAGTGCTAAATGCATTAACCTATATACACCGCACTCATGAGCAAGCATGCTTGAAGTGGGAAATGCGTTGACCTATATCCACCGCACTTGTGTCTTTGCCACTCCGTTAGACTTCTTTCTTGTTTATCTTTGTCAGCAGTTATGTTTTCATATTTTTCCTACAATAAAAGGTTGATGTTTTTACCTAAATGTAAATGGACTACACTTATTGCCTGCATGTAGATTATATTGCAATATACTGGTGCAGTTTTTTCCTTTTTTTTGATTTGTCCCCCATTGCACAGCTGATTTGCCACTGACTTTTGATAATTTTGTCTTTATGCATATAGCTCTTAATGGGATACTCATTTTTTATTTTGACTTTACTTATTCTCCATGTGCATAATATATATGATCTACTTTTTTGAATTTCCATCTTTTTTATGCCCTTGACAGTGAGCTCCCTGGATCTCTGTTCACAGAGAGCTTTTGGTCAGTGAATGTGAAGGCAGGAATAGTAATAAAATGTATAAAAAGATATGTAAAAAAGACTACTTCCATTCTATTAAATACAGTATACAGAGTACAATGTATCACTACCCTGTTTTCACAATCACTAACCAAAAAGCTCTCTGTAAACAGAGATCTAGGAAGCTCAATGACAGGGACTCAAAAGTGTATAAAGGTGAAAAAATGACAAAAAGTATAGGCAGTTTGACATTATATATATATATATATATATATATATATATATATATATATATATATATATATATATATATATGCACTTGCAGAATATGTACAGTCCAAATAAAAGCTTACTTTCCCTTTAATATCCCCAGTAACGTGTGCTACCTTGGAAGAGCTGTTTCTTTGAGCTGTGCTCACATGGGGTGAAGATGTTGATGGATGATGGGTGCAACTCTATAGTCCTGGTCTGTCCATCCAACTGTTGCTCCAGGTGATGACGTATGGAAGTATTGACCTGGATGCTCTGCTCCATCTGGGCCCTTAGGCTGCGTACCTCGGAGAGAAGCTCACTGAAGTTGTAGTTGGCTGGGAGGCTATGATATGTCTCACCACTGAAAGCTGAGAGTGGAAAAAAAACACATGCAAAGTAAGAGGGAAACGGTCCTTTTTGTGTACAAGATACTCTTATTAGATATTCACATAAAGGGTGCATGACAGGGGAGTGTGCAGCACATTGCTTCACAAAGTGTTGTCTCAGAAGGCATTGTAGTGATTTATCTTTATAGAATAAGAATAAAAAAGAGGTTTTGTGTGCTGCTTCTGAATAAATACTGTTCTCTCAGTCCATGGGGACACAGGGACCATGGAGCAGTAAGGTCCCTCCACTAGAAGGCAGGTCACATGGGGGGGAGCTCTAGAGGAGGACTCCCTCTCAGTCCTGCTTAACTGCTTTATTCAGGATATATTGATGCCTATTAACCAGTCCTATTTCCTTTTACTGATCATCAGACTTATTCTGACACATAACTGTTTTACTTTTAGCGGGCATTCATACATGAGAGGGGTACAAACACGGGGACCTACTTCATGTCAAGTTTTTCTTTTTTGGAAGATGATTTTTCATTTGAGGTAAACTGAAACATGAACCTTGTCTATTGTTCCTGTTTTATAGATGACCCCAGTGATCTGTCTCAACTGAAGAATGTTTAACATCTTGGGATTACCTTTATGGTAAATGTACATAGAAGAGCTATTCCATTTTTTGATACCGAACTATATTTTACTAAAGATTTCCATATAGAATCTAAGCCCTAGTTTTAGAATATTTGAGTTTCCATCATAAAATGGAACTGTAGTAATCTTGTAGATTATGATATTCAAACAAATATATTGAAAAACCTAAATCTTTGGTCTCTGTTGACCCTAGATCCCTTATTAAAAGACTATATATCAAAACCTCCAAAGATAGTCCATAGAAGATATTAAATTCCTAACCCTTTGAGTGCCAGATGTTAAAATGCTGGTGCCACAAGACTGGAAGCCCCAGTGTTGATTCCTGGTGCTCTGCCTTATAGATGACTTGCATTCATTTTGCTGCATATTATCTCCACCCTATTTTGTACTGCTATGAAATACACCCCACACATTATGTTGAAATAACACATAATGTAAATACACACACATTATGTTGTAAAGCGCTTCATGCACAGATGATTACATTGTAAGCCATACCTACAAAGCAAAGACAAAAGTGGAGCCATTCCTGAGTAAACCAACTACACCACAGAGAATGTATACAAATTCACCATTCTTCCACTGAATTAAATTGAGCTTTAAATTCCTTAAATGCTAGAGAAGTCTGCAATGTGTTGGAGATCTCTAGTATTCAAGAGGATTAATGCCCCAATGAAATTTAAAATGTTATTTGTTCCCTATGGTGCAGCTGGTTTGCTGGTTCTGTGATATGCAACTATAAAACATCTACTCTGTCTTTCATCAGACTAAAATCGTGTGTTCCCATGATGCACCAGGAGACATTACTTACCTGACAGTACCAGCTTGGAAGAACCATATAGTCTTTCATACACCTGCAGCTCAGACTGTAAGGTTTGGAGGAGCTGACAGTTCTCATTTAACTGCTGTTCCAATAAAGTCGCCTGGTGCTGCAGTCTATAAAAACAGAGGCAAATTAGTCAATAGGTAAACATAATAGGGGATTTCTAAATAGGATGGATTATATTACAATTGAAAACATTAAACTCTTGGATGCTAGAAAGATCTCCAACGCATTGTGGAGTGCTGTGGAGACCTCTCTAGCATTCACTGGGTTAAAAATATTTGTATTTAACAAATCCTAGTATAGACTATGGAAATATTTGGACATAAGGGTAATAAGACTTCCAAATATATCTTTGTCCAATCCTGTACTCAAACTTATAGGTTACCACCTATAGTACCCCATTAGCCAGCCATCCTAATAAACAGTGGGTACAGCCATTAACCCAGTGGAGAACATCCCCTAGGCAACTAGCCTAAAGAACCCTTGACTCAAGTGTATCATTCCAACTTATCTCACCATACCAGCTTGGTAAGGACCCACTGCTAAACTTGTGACAAGAGACAAACAGCATAAAACAGGGGTGAGCAGGGTGGGATGCTGTCCCATATGCCCTCCCACAACTGATGCTAAGATGGCCACCATAGGAACATTTCCCAAACCTGAACTCCACCACTAAAGCCCATCCATTCCTAGGCACCTAAATGGTTGCCTAGATTCCTCGACCCATTCACCTCTGACATGCTTAAAGAATATTCTGTAGAATATTTGGTTTTAATGTCTAGTTTTTAGTCTGCTTATACTGTAGCACCACCACTGCCAGTGACCAAGAGTAAAACAGGACAAGGCAGATGTTTATGGTGTTCATTATGCACAACTGTTTTAGAACTTTGAAAGAATGATAAGAAACCTCATTCCTTAATCTGGGCAGAAAATCCTAATGGTCATTTTTTTTTTCTTTTGATTAACATTCTTATTGAAAACCAAAGAGGATACAGATACATGGTGTATACAATAGGAGCAATGTAAAATAATATACAACAAGGATGTAACATCGACCAAGCATAGGTAAATCAAGTAATATGACAAAGACATGTACCCACAGGTGGTCCTCAGATTTTATCTGTAAAATGCATTGGTTTAAAGGGATAGTAATGGCAGGATATACAGTTATTTCCGATTATTCATTATACATTCTTATAATGCATTGTACCATTATAAATGTCTATGTCATTGTACTCTTCTTATAATTTTAGTTGAAAGTTTCCCCTGCCTGCTAGCACTTACAGGGTTAAACCTTTGAGTGCCAGAGGGGTACACAAAGCAATGAATAGAGTGCCACTCTGGCACTCAAAGGGTTAATGTAATGAAAACTGTGCCTTGTCTTCTGCATGTGATGAAAAGTTTACTGCTCCAAATCAGCCCTTAGACACATAAGGGACAACCCAGTAAGATAAAGAGGTGCCATTCTGGCGCAAACCAACTGCGCCACAGCGCACAAATAAAAAGGACCCAAATTCCCATTGCTTTAAATGGGGTTATTAATCCATTGAATGCTAAAGAGGTCTCCAGTGCATTGCTTCACATTGAGATGGAAATATCTCTAGCATTCAGTGAGTTAATGGTCCCATTTTAATCATTTCTCTCCTCTAGTGCAGTTGGTTTGTTCCAGAATTACAACACTTTAGCTTTCTGAATTGCACCTATAGAATCAAAAGCTCTACCTTCACCCCACTTTCTTACATGAAAACCCCCCAAGAGTTTTTTTTTTTTTTTTTTTTTGTAGTTGGTTTATTACCTATTACTTTTCTCCTGATTTGATTGTCGGTCCTTCTGAAGATGGAGGATCTCTTGTTGCTTCTCCTCCAGCTCCTCCTGAAGTTTTTTGCATTCCTGCATCTTCTGCTCCAGATCCAACTCCACCTCCTTCAAGCTCGACCTTGAAGAGTTCAACAGTTCTCGCAGCTTTTCGAGTTCTGTGAAGTAGTCTGGAAAGAACATGAGGTGTGATTACTGTAACAAAGACTTGGGCTGCCTAAATACAATACTAGAGTGACTGGTTCAGGATGCTGATGTTACATAGTTGATGAAGTTGATAAACTGAGAAAAGACAATAGTCCCTCAAGTGAAACCTTTGCCAGGTCTCCCATAATATACCCATAATGGATAATTGTGGCTTTTCAACCATACCATGGCCCAGGGCTCAAAATTTCCACTCGCCACTAGCCAATGGCGAGTGAAAATTTAGCCCTGGCGAGTAGAAATTCAGCCCTGGTGGGTATGTTATGGCTTGCAGTGGCGAGTAACTTTTCAGGTCTGGCTAGTAACAAAGGACTTAAAATTATAAGCCCTGCCATGGCCCTCACCTTTCATACCAAAACTATCATCAGCCTTTTGCTTTTGGGTGGAAACGTGTTTAAAACTCTTACTAGATCATGGATGATGGAAGATTGTATTTCAGCTGTACACATTGACCTCCATATCAAATGAGATCCCAAACTCTTAGGGTGTAGCTACAGATGATATTATCACTTGTGGAAACCCTGCATATAGACTATCTCCCAAGGTTTGAATTAATATATTTTCTTTACAATCTATTCCCTAAAATATTGTTTTGGAGAATACTTTCCCTTTACAAAATTTGTGTACCATGCTGGATGCTAGAGACATGGCCTTTCTAGCATCCAAGGATTTAAAAACAAAGCCCTGATTCAAAACGGATGCAAATGTGCTGTTAGTTGACCTTGTTAGAGTCCAGACATTCTTAAAGTTAACTGGCTCATTGATGTCACAAATGTATTTTGTAGTATCACAGATAGGCCGCAACTACTATATGGAGTATGTATACACCAGCATTTCCACCCTGCTGGTAGCAGTCCATAGCTAAAGTGATGTACATCCTCTGTAAAATATAATCTTACTAGTTCTTCTGGCGCTAGAAGCCTCTTACCTCTGGAGATCTGATTGATTCGGACCTGCAAATTAAAGTTCTCTTCCCTGAGTGTTCTGTTCTCATTGGATAGTTGAGGCAGTGACTCCAGGCCCTGGATATAAATATTAGTGGGGGATCCTGTAACACATTCCAAAAATTTATATTAGCTCAAATTTCACATTAAAAAGCATATTTTTCCTATTTTTCTTAAACCTTGACATGCAAGAGAGCTGCGCAATATAGTGGCCCACAATGGATTAGCAGGTGTGACTTAACTCCTTGCTTGACAGAGATTTGCCCAATGCATTGCTTTGCAGTTTGTTGGAGACATCTCTAACATCCAAGGAGTTAAGAGATGGACATTGCTATGACCATTCACACAAACATTATAAATCCTACTTGTGATACACTGATAAAAATACAGCAAACATGAATACCTTAAAAAAAGGACAAACAAAAAAAACAGAAATGTATCAGAGAAACCAATCTGGGTACCTAATGATTAAAGGAGTCTGTTGTGCCTGTTTGAAGCCGTTACCAAGAGAGCTAGTACAAGCACTATGCAAACTAAGCTTATGGAGGCAGAAGTAGTGGGGACAAATCCCCCACCCCACTGCCTGTTTCCATATTCTCAATGTCCAGATAAATGTACCGTTATTATTCTTGAATGTCTATTCATACTAAGTAACTATTTATCTATGAAGAAGGGGCGACTTGGTATTATTTTGGAGAGTGCATTCCTTAATGTTCCCCAAAGGGAGCCAAGTTCTCTTTTACACGGGTCCTTATGAACTATCCTTGTTTATAAGAGTCTCAACATACCAGTTTCTCTACCTCCTGAGGTATTCCCAAAGACCGAGGGGTTATCAAGAAGGCATTGTATACATTTATGTTAAAACCCAGGGACAAAAAGTGCAAAACAGTATCTCTTTACAACCAACAAGGCTTCACTTATGATGTTCCTTTCTCCGTCAGACAGCACAGTCATGTTAACAAATAGGTCTGCGACTGAAAGTCACATAACTGTTGGGTCTGTCACTGGGGCTTCAAATTGCAAATCAATGATTAGCTGAGGGGAAAGGACAGACACCTCTGAGGCTTTGACAGCTACTCCACAGCTCCCTGTATGGAATATTTACCAAGTAGTTGCAGCTACCTTGATAAATATCAGTTGTAAGAAAGCTCATAAATAACCTGTCCCTATAATCTATGCCAGTAAACCTGGTGCTACAGATTTCTTAAAAGGGGTTAACTACTAATCATCCTCTTCTGTATATTATCATTGCCCAGAGAAAACAGAGCATAACAGATTTTGGGCAGCATTATTGCACTATGGGGTGGGTCAATACTTCCATATCTCCCCTACCCAACTAAACAAACCCTTGGCTTTATTGTATTCACATCCACCTCCCAGCTCATTACCATTCCCTCTTGTAGCAGCTGTGAGTCTTTCTTCTAGCTGTTCCCTCAGGCGATCATTAGTGTGAATGGATTCCTCTAACCGCTTGCGAAGGTTCCGGATTTCTACAAGATGTTCCTCCAGCAGATCTGAGCCTATTAATGCCACACAACAAGAAATATTAGCAAACTTGTTACCTATAATTTTATTGTATTTGCTACTATAATGTGGTTACAAATACAAGGTTTGCAAGCTTTTTGTCCAGCTGAGAAAGATGGGCATTGTAGTCCAACAAAAACTGGGCAGCTACTTGTTGCTCATACCTTGCTAAGAAGGAAAACTGGCTCTGAGTAGGTCATAACTTAGATGGGATAACTGTTAGCCCACCTATTTCTGGAGCCCATGAAGAAACATAAAGTTGAACGACAGGGATCATATTAAACATTCTACTCTATTTTAGTTTGTAAAGTAACATTCAGTAAGCAGTTTAAACATTCATGACATTACCCGAATTCCTTTTAAGAATCTGCAGCTTCCCCTCTAAGGTAGGCAACCCAGCACTGAAAACATTAGGGGGAGATATACTAAGTTGTGAGAAAGAGGTGATAAAGTGGAGATAACTTCTCCAGGGATATCACTTCTCCAATTTCTATGTTATTCTATGCAGCCAATTCGCTAAGATTTCTAGAAATATGGATATCTTAGTGAATAGGATCCATAGAATCACATAGGAACAAGAGAAGTGATATCCCTGGAGAAGTCATCTCCGCTTTATCACCTCTTTATCACCGCTTAGTGAATAACACCTAGATGGGGCTAATATTAACAGTTTAACCCTTTGAGCAGCAGATGGATGTTGGCACATTGCTTTGCCTTTCTCAGCATAAAAAGAGTGTGCAACCACATCTCGCATTAAGTATGTCGTCAGGATAAAAATGGCGACCTGAGAATCTCTCACTGCATGAAAGCGCCAGATTCTCAGGTCACGCTATGAAACGTCGCACTCTAGGGCACAAGGTGTTAGAGTGTAATTTGTCCTCCCTTCCATTCACCTCTCCTACTGACAGCCGGGCCTCCAGCTGAGCAGGGGTTCCAGGCTGCCTGGCGGGGAGCCATCAAGCCAGTAACTGGTAATCGTTTCTATTTGCTGTCAAATCTCCACAAGTGTGCAGTAAGCAGCACAAGTCTGCAGCCTACTCTGACCTGCTTTTCCCCTGTTCACATGCAGTGCTGCTATGGGCTCTCTCTTCCTCTGCATGCAGACTGACAGAGTGGAGCACTCAGAGAAAGAGAGACAGAGCCCGGAGCAGCGCTCATCAACATTTGGGGTTGATGCCCTTATCCGGTTTTTATTGACTGGACAGTTACTGGGATGATGGCTCCCCATCAAGCAGCCCGCAACCCCCGCTCAGCTGGAGTACCGCCTGACAGTAGGAGAGGTGAATGGGAGAAAGTGCAAGATTCTCAGGTCACCATTTTTATAAAGTGACTGTATCAGCTCAAACTCCTTTTACAGTTGAAGCATCTTCCAGCCATGATAGTACACTTGTTTTTCTCAGCAGAAAAAGATCTACAATGTTCTTAATTGAACATTACTGCTCCTTTAAGTTGGACACAGCAGCCATATTCATAATTACCTGTGAGTTTAATGGCAGACTGGTAGCCTGAAGATCCAGAAGAAGCATCTCCATGGACATGAGCGTTAATAGGTCTAACCAGGTGTGACATATCCCACAATGCACTGCTGTCTGCGGTGTTCTGAGGTGGTGCTGCTGTCTTGGGGCCATTGTGCAAGTTGTGGGGGAGATAGGATGGAAAGATGGAGGATGTGCTGGTGTCAAAAAAACTGCCAGGAGGATGTGCTGGTTTGACAACTGGGGAAGACAGAGGCATACCTGTGGTAAAAGAGCATGGATCAGTAAACTGGGAATTGGAAAAACCAAGGACAAGGCCTCTAGATTTTGATGGACTACAATTTTCAACTTCTTCTGTTGGCCAATGAAAATTGTAGTCTAACAACAGTGCAAATGCCACAGGTTGCCCACCTCTGGTTTACAGCCAGTATCATCCACATGGTGTTTATTTTCTGGAACACAAGTAAAAGGGCCACCTTGGGGGAAATGCAGATGTGTGATAAACAGGTGATAAAACAGAGATGACTTCTCCAGTGACATCACTTCTCCAAGTCCTGAGTTATTCTATAGAGCCTATGCACTAAGATTTCTCCAACATATCACCTCTTTATCATGCCTTAGTGCATAGCCCCCTTGTCTTTCGGTGTGATCTGCTGTGTACCTTTGCTCATACTTCATAGAACCAACACTGATTATCATCTGATGCAGCAGAAAGCAAATCCATGCTGTGGGATTTATTCATCAATCTAAAGAGGTGCAACTTAGAGCAAGCCAAGTGCACAATGCCCCATCATGCATGGTGCAGTTGGTTTGCTTCAGAACTGTACTATTTTAACTTGCTGAATAAAGCCCTGTATGTGTTTATCACACTGAGACAGTCTAGACACTAGGGGCTGGATTCTATTGCAGGTGATATATGTTAACACCCGTTTTATCAAACATTTTCCTGTTGAAGTCTATGGGGAAACCTGGAGATAAAAGCAGTGATAAAATTAGCACCTTCAATAGAATCCAGCCCTAGATGCACAAATACTATTTAGATAAAGCACACGCACACAGCAAAGTCCTTATATTGGCATTCTGTTAGTAAAACAAAGAAATCACAAGCCCCTCCATCAGTACAAATAGGCTTGAAGCTCACAGCAGAACAGGACAGGGGTCATGCCAGTAATTGTAGAGCATTAGAGAGGACAACTCCTATACAAACTACATCACAGCACACAGCAAGAAAGCAAGCTTAGCTACATATAACTGTGCAACTGGATAAGGGGCAAGTGACAAAATACAACTATGCATGTGTCATGTTCCATCCATACCACACACAGGTTCCCCTAAATCTTAAAGGGGAACTAGCACTTCCTAATAGCAACCCCCCAATATCCTCATTATGACCAGATTATCCCCATGAATGATGTCCTTGCACCTTGATTCATAAGATAACATATTCAACCAGTCCTGTCATTGTAAAACAGTGTGTTGCACTCCTCTGGCCCTTTAAGGGTTAAGTAGCCTCATGCACTCTGCATGCTTACATTTTAAAAATAAACTGCCACCAACTGTCATGTCCGCCTCCATTGATATGGAAATATTAATTGGTATCATTAGGATTTCCAGTCCATAATATCGTAAGTGGGGGAGATATTATTGAGAGGACTTAGTTCTCTTTGATAGCAATACAGTGTCTAACTGAGGGCACTTTAGAAGGTTGTAAGGGCCATGTGCTATAATATGGAGACAAGCAATTCTGGAACAAAGCACCTGCACCACAGAGGAGAAATGAACCTTCACAATTATACAATTGGGGCTATTAACTCCCCGATTACCAGAGAGGTCTCCATCACATTGCTTCACAATGCATTGGAAATCTGTTTAGCATGCAGTGGGTTTAAAGGCCCATTCCAATCAATATGAACTTGTCTCCTCTGGTCAGTAAATAATTCTATATAGGATTGTTCAGTTTACTGTTTCATGATGTATAGTATCTTTTAAAATCTATTTACCTTCTTCTTCAAAATCAAGTTAAAATGGTTCCCCTCCTGCCCTTTCCATCACGTAATGCATATATAAAACAATAAATTGAACAATCATAAATAGAATTACAGAAAGCACCAAGACTGAAGAAGAACACAAAGTCAGATAGGAGAATTCATTAAAATATTTAATATAAATTATATCAAGTTAACTAAGCTAGTCTGCAATTGTTGAATTCTAAAACTGCCATTGCCATTGCCCTTGTACATATAAATGATATTGAATAATTAAAGGAGAACCACCACCCTATAAAAAGTTGCACCCAATAATTAGGCATATGGCGACTAGCTTCTTAATACTGCTATTATCTTCCATTAATAGCAGTGAATTAATCCTGTTACTTCAGAGACTGACGGCCAGGCTTATTGCTGTAGAGCCGGCTGCACTTCTGTGCCGTCAGTCCCTTCCGGTGCCTTTCAGCTCCATGCAGTGCCTCCTAGAGGAGACCGGGATGGACAGCACAATCGTCTCTGAGCAAGATGTCTGCTTCCAAACCTGGCTGCCGGTCTCTGAAGAAACAGGATTACTTCAGAATGCGGTATATATAACAATATAGGGTGGTAGTTCCGCTTTAAAGACTGACTTGGTGATATCAAGTATACTTAAAGACAAATCGGAAACAAGAATGGGGCAATCAGGAACAGATATCATATCTGGGAGCTCACAGGTTTTGACCCGGAGACTCAGGGTGTCAGGGTAAAAGGCCAAATTCTCAGAGTGACTGAGTCCAGTGTTTACTACAATCTAATCTGCACCATTTAAATGCTCACTTAGTGTCTAAATTAGTGAACTTTGTACCAGAAAGCAAAGGAAGAAGTCCTGCTGGTCTTGTGAGTGTATAAGAAGTGATATCTCAGAACTGCAGCATCTTGAGGACTAGATTAATCACCTCTAGGTTACAGCAAACATGACAAAACCTAGAATCTACTGTAACTGGGAAGCCAGGGCTGTACAGGAAAACCAGGAGCAGGCATGGTTAATCCAGGAACTGTTACATCAGGAGGTGGCAAGGGGAGATTAGGAGCAGATGTGGGAATCAGGAACAAACTCGGGGAAATCAGGAATACATATTTATAAATCAAAGACAGATATGGGGAAATCAGGAACAAATGTGTGTACATCAACAATAAGCTTCTAGAAACCCAGAGCAGAGGGAGTGAATAAGGAACAGGAGTTAGAAGTCTGGTCAGTGCTTGAGGAACCTGTGTGAGGCACAGAGACACTCATAGAACTTCCTGCCATGCACAAGCCATGTGCCACAAACACAGAGAAATGCAGAATGCAGCTCTCACTTTCTGCCAGCTGCTTCTGCAATGTGTGGAGTTCTTGTTGTACTTCTGCCAGGGAGAAAACAGGTGTGCCATGGATAGGAGGATGAGCACCAAAGGGCAGGAAATGTGGATTGGCAGGGAGGGCTGTAGGATGAGCACTAACTGAGCTGGGTGAAGGATTAAAATGGAGCCCTAGAGGTGAGAAAAAGGTTGAGAAAGACAGAGGTCTATGAAATGAATTCAAGGTAGAAGAAAATGGACTGCAATGTCTATATATACATATCAAGTCATACATATTACATTTATATCATTTATTTTTTAACTGGAAGAGGTTTTTAAAAACAAGCTGTACTTGCATTAAAAGCATACATTAATAAAACTATTCGTGGGTGTGAAACGTTGCTCACATTCACAGAACATAGGGCAGAATGCAAGAAACATATGCAATTGTTATTTACATTGTACTTTTGATGGCAAAATTTTACTACATCAAAAAGTGGGTATAGCTAAAATGGCCATTGTTTTGTGAGAAGGTGAGCGATTGAGCCTAATTCAGGAAAGCAAGTAGCACACGTTTCCATATGCCTGGCTAACCTGGCTAACTTTGCTGTTAAATTAGGCACACTCACTAACTTTGCCATTAATTTAAGGGAATTCTCTAACTTTGCCAGTAGTTTAGGAGCATAGGCTATTCAGCATCAAGGTATTAGTATTTTTCTTGCAGCAAAATGTGAGCAATCGCAAATAACGCATATATTTTTAGAAAATAGCAACTGCTCCACTTTCTTAAATTAAGTGATTGTAATGTTTCACAAAAATAGCAGATCCAATTAATCTTCATAGTATTTGAGCCATGGAGAGTGTTATTTCATTACTGTGAATGTTGTAGTTCAAGAGTAATTCAATGATAAAGTTTCCCCCTCCCCCCCCCCCTTTTACCTAGTGTAAGCCACCTCCCCTCAGATGTGGAATGCAGTCCATAGACCAGACAGCTCACATCAAGGGTCAATATTCTTACTGTGAGAACAATGAAAACCCTGCCCTCTTGACAGGTTTTTCAGCTTCTTCCCTTATCTTAATTGAAGATTGTCCCTCTCTGCAATCTACCTGGACACGCCCCGCTGCTCTAAGCTAAACCGTGTTACATCAGTAAAAGGGGTGGGAGGGGGTACTTTATCATTCAATTACTCTTGAACTACAACTATGACAGAATTGAAATAACACTCCCCAAGGCCCAGATACTATGATGATTAATTAGAGCTGCTTTTAATATGAAACATTACTATCCCTTTAAGCCCATAATTTTCTAATTTATAGTTTCCCTCTGCCATCTAGTAGACTGATTGCTCAAAGTTCCCCATTTAATATTTGGATGTAATGGTCAAATTATCAACACAGAGTAGAAGGGAGTCATAAAGAACAATATTTCTCTTATACCTTTAAGCCAGGAGCCAGCTGTTACCTTCCAAAACTGACATGAACCACTAGTAAAGTCCAAGCTATTTGTGTGTATTGGGGCACGGGGCCACCAGAAGTGTTCTAAGGACATTCACTGACACTGACCAATACACATCTAGTGACGAGTGGTTGCGAAACAGAGTTGTAGAGTTCATACAGGGAATGGCTCAATCAGAGAACCATCTGCTCTGGCTGCTGTCACTGACCAGAACTTCAGGGAAATAACCAGGCTTCTGGGAACCACAAATTACAAGTTAAAAAATTCAAGTTAAAGCAGAACACCTCCTAAGAATAACCTTTACTTACCTTACTTTGGGCAGAAAACAGTCATCCCCCTACAAATTTTGTCCTTGTGCATTTGCATAAGAGATGACATATTCAATCAATCCTGGATGTCATATCCATGTAGGCAGGCATGGTAGTAACTGGCAGTTTTTTTAACCTTTTGAGCGCAACAGTCCTGTTTTGCGTACCCCTCTGGCACCCAAAGGGTTAACTAAAGTACACAGAGTGCATGCGTCTAGTTAACCACTTAAGGACCAGAGGAGTGTGCAACACATTGGAAAGTAACGCACTGTACTTACACTTTGGAAAGCAATGCACTGTACATTCTTCCGGTCCATGTGCAGTGGGCAGAGTCGGTGTCCTGTGATCCTGCCAGCAACTGATGTGTCCTCCTCTGTGGACAAATCCAGGACTCACTGAAGATGACATCTCTTGAACAAAGGCTCAAGTGTAAATTCACAAGGGCTATTATGATTTTCTGGCCATAGTTAGGTAAATGTGTGTGTGGGGGGTCATTATTAGGTGGTGTTACTATTTTTATAGTGCAGAATGTTATTTTTTGGGAACAATTACATATCCTATATAATAATTCGCTAAATGTGTATTTGTCAGAAGGTGTCGTGCAGAAGAAGCAGTCATGCGCACTACAGACTGCCCGCACTGCAGCTGATAATGGAGCGGGGCTCCAAATTCAGACCATAGTCAGTGCGCAGAGAGGACTACGGTCTGAATTCGGAGCATCCTGCTCCATATCAGCAGCGGCGCGGGCGGTCTCTATTGTGCATGACTGCATCGCGGCCATTGCTGAGTGGCACTGTGGCCCTTGTACACGGCTCTTCAACTAGTATATATATATTTATTCATCTATCTGTGCGAGGTAAGGGCTGGCCTGTGGCTCTCTGACTGCTGCTAGATTCTAATTGTGAATTATTTAGGGTGGATGGGAGGAATCCAGGTAGAGTAGGAAACCCACAGGTTGCCCACCCATGGTATATGCCACTAAATCAGTATAAAGGGATAGTGGGGCACATTTATCATTATAAACACAATTTTGGAGATGCAAAGCCTTCAAAATATCTATTTTTTTTCTTGACTACATATCAAAGCAGCTGCAGCTACTTAATTACTATCCCTGCAGTTTATACCCATAGGGAAGCATTATTGACAACTCGGGAGCCAGCTGTAATCAGAGTTGGATTTTCCATTAGGTCACATAGGAAACTGCCTAGAGTGCCAAATTTTGAGGGGCTTCACAACTGTGCTGGCCACAGCATCAGGGCAATCTCAGTGTCCCTGAACAAATTTATATACACCTTTACTGGCTATTATTCAACCCACAGGTCTCTAATGTATTGCTAAGCAATTTGTTGGATATCTCTCTAGCAACCAAAGGTTTAAAAGCTTTTGTGTGTTTGAATGTTGCAGGCTAAGGATACTTTGTGTGCCATGGGACTGTGGGCAGGGTCATGTGAATAACTGGCATGTGGCTAGGGGTGGAGCTAAGGGCACTTAGGATGACTATGTGCGACTGAATTGTAAATCTAGCCCTGGCTCTAATCCATGTCACTGAGGTGAGATTTGCAAATCAGCCATAATGCATAATGGTACTGGGCTGCAATAGTAAAATAGTACCCTTGCAAAGCCAGTGGCTCTCATGATAAATGTTGAGATGTGACGTATTTAGGCCTAGGCCATCTAGTCCTAGGCCTATGGCAACAGATTGGTAGGGAGAGCAGAATGGGCACTTTTGTACATGTATCCAATTTCTAAAGTAAATGAACTATTTTTTAAAATGTGCAACTTTGAGGCTCTGGCTTATAGCTTCTTAATAGGCACCTCTTTCCCCACAGTGAACACACCCAAATGGCCTTTCTTCATATACCAAATTTGCTACTCTCTTTTAGCCCTTTGGAATCTAGTTATTTGCACCGCCATAATGCTTCTGTGTCTTTAAGGGAAAGGGCAGGGCCTGCAAAAGGGGAAAGATAAAGTGAGGGTGTGGTAAAGTGTTATGGAGGGGTGGCGCATGCACTTGATTGGACCTAGGGCAGTAGACAACCTAAATACATCACTGGTGTTGGCAGACACAGGAACAAACTCCACCCACTTCACACTGTAATCTTTATGGACCATTACTTTGCAATGCACTGATCATCACCCGGTCCTTAAAGGGTTATGCAGGTACATGCACTCTGTCTGTTTAAAAAAATGCAAGTAACTGTCATGGACATGACAACCAGGACTGATTAACCCTCTGAGTGCCAGAGGGGTGTGCAACGCATTGCTTTGCAATGTGTTGCTAACCCCTGTGGCACTCACAGGGTTAAAGATGTTATGTCCTGAACAATCAAAAGGGCAAAATTCAGAAGGGCACTTAGGCCTTTATAGCCATCGTAAGTTAAATGGGTAAGTGGAGGTTTATTATTAGGAGATGCTACTTCTGTAAGTGAATGGGGATAATTGTTCTCTCCCATAATGCAGTAGGTTTGCCCCAGAATTCCTGCACTTCCCTATTAGTCATAATGAATTACAGAAATAAAGTTCCAGTTCTGATACAATCTGTTGTAGCGTTTCACTATTGGATACTGTTTCTCACATTCGTACCTTGCAAAGACCGGACAGTGTCCGCAGGATGAATCTGGGTTGCGCTGACATGGTGCTGAGACTTTTGTTGAGCTTCGTGGTTGGTGGGAAATGATGGTTTTGATGACAGAGGAAGCACATTATCAGTATGAATGGGATCTAAGGAAAGTAATCCATGATTGGAAGATGCAAAGATGGCTCATAAATGTCCTTTGTAAACAGTATTCTAATATGAGTGTGTAGCATTTTTGGATGCTTCATGTCTAATCTTCAAATATTTATTTTTGTTTTTATAATGGTAAAAAAAAAGCATAAATAATTTCTATATGAATGTATAAAGGTAGTCTTAAAGATGTCAATGAAATGTATTTACCCCATCTTAAAGGGGAATTATCACCCCTATACAAGTTTGGCTTTAAAGCAAGTTTATAGAGCGACTAGCTGGAATACTTCTGGACAGACTGCTATTACAGCTCTGCACCACAGTCTGTCACTCTTCCTCTGCTCCCCTCCCTCAATCCAGCCTCCTCCGATGACAGAGGATTTCTGCATGTAAGCTGGAGCGCTCTCATTGGCCAGAGATCACTCCAGCTTACATGCAGAAAGCCTGCTTCATTGGAGGAGGCTGGATTGAGGGAGGGGATCAGAGGAAGAGTGACAGACTGCAGTGCAGAGCTGGAACCACAGTCTGTCTGGAAGGAAGGCACAGGATCATTGTTAAACATTTAATTTCAGCCAACCAACAAATTAAAAACAAAAAAAAAAATACAACAGTATTCCAGCTAGTCGCTCTATAAACTTACTTTTGAGCCAAACTTGTATAGGGATGATAGTTCCCTTTTAATGGAACATTAACCTAATAATAATGACCAATATAAATCAATCTGACTTGTATTGGTTCCACAAAATGAATAATTCATTATTACTGGATATCATGTTTATGGAGACAGACACAGTTCTTGTTGCTGGACCCCAAATGTCTGCCACTGGTCTTGATTACAGAGAAGGCTTCAGTAGGAGAAGCCCAAGGTTCTCTACTCTAGCAACACTCTAGCAACAAATACTCATTTCTATCTTCATGCACGTATTATCCAATACTAATTAAAATGTATTTTGGGGAAACAGTCCACAGAGAAATTATTCAAACTGGCCATTGGGAAGATTAATGTAAATGGGGGTTTAGTATCAGGATGTGTTAATGTTCCTTTAAATTTGGCATTTTATTAAGAACAATTAATTTATATTTGTGCGTATGTGTGTGTTGCCATATTTATGCACACAGATTATGGGCTATGAATCACGAGTGGGCAGCCTGTAGTCCTCCAGATGTTGCTGTAATACAACTCCTATCATCCTCATCTGGCAAATTGAGGATGATGGGAGTAGTAAAAGTGCAATAGCTGGAGGGTCACATGTTGCCCACCTCTGTACTATATAGTAAAATGCACATAGTGAGGTTGATATACTAAGCAAAGTGGTTCAATTCTGGAGAAAACCAAGTGCAGTATAGGGAAAAAGTACACATTTCCATTGACTAAAACTGGATTTTTACCCCTTTGAAGTCTCCCATGCATTGTAAAGACTTCTGTAGGATTCAAGGGGTTAAAAATCCCATTTAAATAAATGTGAATTTTTGGAATATGTGTTTGTTCTCTATGTAAACACTTGGTTTGCAACAGAATTGCACCACATCAGCCTCTTGGTGTGATTTACCACAGATATCAACTCCTTATCTGATCAGATTGCTAATAAATCTAAAGCCAATGTAATATCTGGAAGGATGTTCCTAATGTGGGGACATGTGCTAATGAAATGACAGACAGACACTCACACAGAGACACACACACAGAGAGACACAACGCATAGAGACACAAACAGACAGAAAGGCATACACTCACACACACCGACACACACACAGATACCAAACATATATAATTGATCAAGAAGACAGAAATACAGAAAGGTAAAGATTTTCCACATGCTGCCTACACACACAAACGCACAGACAGACACATGCACATGTGGGCAAACACACACACAAACACAGAGACGTACCCAGAGACACATGCTCACAGACACAAATACAGTTATATCTACAAATGCGCAGACACACACACACACACACACACACACACACACACACATACACACATTAAGACAGGCAGACACAGAGACACAAACATATATACACACAAACAGATCACAGATCAAGCATGCAGGCAAAGTGCACATACATTCAGGTAAAGATATTTTCTATGCTGCATACAAGCACACACATATGTACAGACACACACAAACACAGAGAAACACAAAGATAAACACACACAGACACACAAACACACACAGATCAAGCAGACAGAAGTACATGCAGGTATATTTTCCCTATGCTACATGCACATATATACATACATACACATACACACACACACAAATACAAACATACATACATTATATACACACATACACACACACACACACCAGTTCTTACAAAATGGAAAATGGAAAAGTAAAATGACTCTGATCAGGATGAGATAATTAAAAAATAAAGGTTAGTATATGTAGAAAAGCAGTGTTTAGGTTTATATCCCCCAGTCATATATAGCATGTGCCTGTAACTTTAATTCATCCCTATCCTGCACTTGGTTTGTTCTGGAATTTCGCCACTTAAAGGGATAGTAAGTCTTATCTCTCAAACCTTTATGGTTTAAGAGATATTCACAAGCAAAGTATCCCCCCCTGTTCAGCCAGATCAGAAGGGAGGTGCCCAGGTAGACTGCAGAGACGGACAATCTTCAAATAAGATAAGGGAAAAAGCTGAAAAACTTGTCAAGGGGGGGAAGGGCTTTCATCTTTTCATACAAAGAAGATTGTCCCCTGCTGTTATCTGTCTGGTCTATGGACTGTATTCCACATCTGAGAAGAGATAGCTTACACTAGGTAAAAGGGACGGGAGGGGAAACTTTGCTTGTGAATATCTCTTAAACCATAAAGGTTTGAGAGATAAGACTTATATCGTTCTTCATGTTTTTTTAATGCCTACAAAATAAAATAAAGTTAAAACAAAGTATTACTATCCCTTTAAGGTTCCTGATTATGACCCTTTACACTGAGAAAAACAGTGGTCCTTACACACAAAAGAAAAGAAGAAACATTCTGGGGCAAACCAACTGCTCCACAGGGGTGAGATAAGAAATATCCCACAATTCCCATTGCCTTAAATGGGTCTTTTAACCACTTGAGTGATAGACAGGTCTCCAGTGCATTGCTGTAAGATTTATTTACTTAGATGGATGTTCTAAAAAGAACTGGAGTATTTATGGAGCAAACGACCTGCACCATAGGGGACAAAGAATAATTCTCAGTGATTTAAATGGGGCTTTTAACCCTGTGAATGTTAGAAGCAGTACACTGGAGACCTCTCTAATATTCAAGGGGTTAAAAACTCCTTATAAATAATTGGGCTTTTTGAATTGTTCCCTATGCTCTAGTTTGATTGCTTTTCTTTTCTTTGTGCATAAGTCCCAATGTATTGCTGTATATTACCGTACCTGTGTTATGAATACCGCCATGCTTGTACTGGTTACAGTCACTGACTGTGGCCACCTCCGAACAGCCATCCAAGTCATTGTTGGAAAGCTGGTCGTCTGACACAAAAGACGTTCTGTCTGACTGATCCGAGTCGGACATGGCATGGCCACTAGATGGAGTCACGGAGCGATCCTCAAGCTTAGACTGCAGAGACTCGATTATCTTGTCCTTCTGCTGCAGCTCCTTACTCAGTCTGTAAATAAAATTGTCCAGATGGCATTTATATTTCATAAAAAGCATTACATTCCCTTTGTATCAAATATGGTGAAAAAATTAATGGATGGTTTGAAGAATAAATGCACATTTAACAGATAACGGCATGAAAAACACTATGATAATGACTCACTATCACACTGGAGCAAACCAACTGCACGGTAGGCGATATAAACATTTACAAAAATTCCTACTGACTAAAATGAGGCCTTTTCCCTTGAAGAGATATATCCAACATATAGCCTTGCAATGTGCTGCAGAACCCTCTAGCATTTGAGGGTTAAAAGCCCATTTTAACTCATTGAGTGCCAGAAAGGTATCCAATGCATTGTTCCAAATTATGTTGGATAACCTTCTGGCACTCAAAGGGTTAAATGAAAATGAATTTTTATTTGTTCCCTTTGATGCAGTTAGTTTACCCCAGACTTTCTCTGGTTTCTCTAAGTAAATCAGCCTCAAAGACACCTTGTCCACAAACAGGCAAGCACTCCTACAGATTACAGAGACTGGAATCGGGAAGACAACTGTGGTGTAATTCACATAACATGTATATGTGTATAATAACCCAAGGTTACCCAGGGCAGGACTGGTATTAGTATTGACTGGAATACTGATCCTGTAGGAAGGCAACTTAGTTGTGCAGTATATGGACATACCTTCTTTGTTAACTCTTAAAAGACCAGTCACCTTATGACAAATTGAACTTATTCTACAGTTATGTAAAATCAGCCTATATGTTTTGCTAGCCATTTTTCTGTAAAATAATAGGGTTTTGATAAACTAACCCATTTTATGTTAGTGGCACAGTGTGGCACTTTATGATAATACCCGGCACAGTATGTTAATTCATTCTGTTCCAGGCCAAACTTACCGCTCACTGTGGCATTAGACACCCCCCCAGTGTATTGGCTCAGCCTAGGTTCAGTCATAGCACAATGTGAGGTTATATTGGTCAGTTCATAAACTAATTAACATAAAGTGCCAGACTGTGCAACCAAGAAACAAAGCTTAATTTCTCAAAAACTATTTATATGACAAACAAAGGGCTATACAAAATATAAACATACATAATGTGAGAGGCTTCTGGGAATGAACAACAGCACAATGGCTTGTTCTAAGGCTAGTCACAGCCCAGCAGCATCACGTTTTAGCTCTCTAGTGCCATTACAGAAGAGAAATTTCCACATACATATTAGACTAATCCCACCCAAAAGGGCGGTCCAGTTCCAAAAACATTGGGCAAGTCCCCCTGCACGGGAACACCAGCTAACCCCCGACATATGTTTCGTCCTAGTTGGGCCTCGTCAGTAGGGTGCAGCTGGATTCCCTAGGCACTGAGAGCAAGGGATCCATGTCGGGATTACCCTTCACTCTTAGGGAGACCCTCTAAGAGTATTCAAATAAACATACATAATGTGAGAGGCTTATGGGAATGAACAACAGCACAATGGCCTGTTCTACAGCTTGTCACCACCCAGAAGCATCACGTTTCTGTAATAGCACTAGAGAGCTAAAACGTGATGCTTCTGGGCAGTGACTAGCCGTAGGACAGGCCATTGTGCTGTTGTTCATTCCCAGAAGCCTCTCACATTCTCTATGTTTCGTACACAATATAGGAAGATTTTACTTTAAAGTATTATATGCTAAAGTCAAAGCCTCAGAAGTCTTTTTTTTCATTGAAAAAGAAAACTTTGGAACTCTTAAAATGTTGTAATTTATGAAAAACTGTTAGAAGAGCTCTAACTTGTAGAAATAATAAATGCATACCCTACCGGTCAAACGTTTTAGAACACATCCATTTTTCCAGTTTTTATTGACATTTATGCAGTTGAACCCCTTAAGGACCAGCGGTCCAGGGAAGTTACCTTCCCTTAAGGACCGCTTTGATCCTTGCCGATGCGCCAGTTTACGTGATCTGTTACGCGTACCGGCGCGCCACTTTGAGGCCTAAGAGAGATTGCACTGGTCTTGGAGCGATCAATTTTAGGCCCCGTTTTTACTTACAGCGCTCCCGGTAGACCGCTGTAAGTAAAAAGTATGTGACGTGCTATGACCATCACCGATCCTTAAGGGTATAAGGACCGCAACGGTCATAGCATGTCACGTAGTCCTTAAGGGGTTAATGTCTCAGTGTACTCTGAAAATAAATCATAGAACAAAATAAACAATTGGACATTAAAAAGAAATCATGGAATTGTTTTCCTTAACAAAATGTAATCTAGATTTTTGACTCAAAGTAGCCACCTTTTGGTGATATAACAGCTGAACACACTCGTGGCATTCTTTCCACAACGGAAATCAAATATTGTTCTGAAAGTTCTTCCCAACACTGGTGCAGAAGTTTCCACAAATGTGTTGCACTTGTAGGTTGCTTAGCTTTCGCCTTTCACCCTTCAATAACAACTGGAAAAATGGGAGTGTTCTAAAACTTTTGAACGGTAGTGTATATAATACATGAGCCACCACTGGGAGAAGAGGAAATATACCTCCCTGAGCTTTTAATCCCACCTCCTGTAAAAGGGGAAGCTGCCAGTGGCAACCACATTCCTACTGACTGCATCACTTGAAGTGACATCACTGTAGCCAATAGAAATCATCAGCTTCTGGGGGGATTCATCAGCTTCCTATGAGCTTAAAGCACTGGCTCTGGTGAGAAGAAGCCAATGGAGACCAATACATTGAGAGATATAGAGCTGCTATTCCCATGGGTGGAGGTTTAACATATATAGTTTTATTTTGTACATATTAGTTGCCCTTTAGATTGGTCCACTAAAGGTACTGAATGTTACAGCGAATAAAGTCATATATAAAACTCATTTGAGTCCAGACTTACCTGATTGCCAGTAATTCATGCCTGGATTTATCATCCACCTCCATGCGTTCTTCTGAAAATAAGGAAACAAAAAAAATGGAATATCTGCAATTTCACAGAGTGTTTTGACAGTGTGCTCCCTGCTTAATCTTCTGGACCCTAGAAAGGTCTCCAGTGTAAATGTGTTAGAGGCCTAACATCCAGGGGGATTAAATGCAATAAGGCAGAGGGATGTCACTTGTTGACCTCTAGCTGTTAGTGACTACAACTCTTCTCATCCCCAATGAGTCATCCCCAGTGGCACATTGGGGATGAGAGGAGTTGTAGACCCTAACAGCTGGAGGTCGGACAATTGAGTAGCAATGCAATAAAGGATTAGACAAAGATAACATTTTTAGTGCCAGAGGAGTATGCAATGCATTGGAAAGCAATGCATTGCGTACCCCTCTGGCACTGAAAGGGTTAATAGGGAAAGCCCATTCCAATAAAATAATTAACACCACTACATTAGTAGTGAGAGAATCGTTATTGTATTCAGAAGGAAAAGTATTACAGGATGTGAACTACATAATAAGACACTGCTATACATTTATTCCAGTGAAAGACAGAGAGATCACCAACATCCAACAATTTAAAGCACAACTATCACCTGTTCTCAATCTAATCTCAGTGGGAGCATCCATCTTGACAGGATTTGGCTGACTGTAGATCTGTATGCTTATGTAAATGAGCTAGTACTGGGAAAAGGAGGTAGGATGGGGAGCAGTGTGCAATGTGTCTGGCTTGTCTCCTAGTACCGTCTAATTTGCTTTCAAAGCTTGTAACTAAGTAACTGGTCTCCTTTAAGTAATAAAAAGGAACTCATTTTAAGAGAGAGAAATTGGGTAATTTTGTATGGATCTTTAGTGAATAAAGTAGAGTGTCATTTTACATGTCGAAATTATGTTTGATTGTTTTTTGTTTTCTTTGCTGTGTAACAAGATTCGAACTGTTCCTTTTCAAGCTCGAAGGAATTTCTGAGTTGTCTGGCATGAAATAATGTAAATATTATGATTGTAAATATTACATTATAATCATTATTAAATACTCACACAATATACGTTAAAGTGGACCTATCACCATGAATTTTCTTTACATATCTGAAAACTTCATTCAAAACTGCCTATGTGTCATGTTAACCAAAAGTCCAGCAGATGCATAATTTAGGAAATATTCACACTTTTATATCTGGGAAAAGTGAAAGTCTCCTGGCGCACCACTGTGCTTAATAATCATATGAAACATCACTGAATAGGCTAATTAGCACATAAAAAGTAACTGAAAACCTGCAATAGCATAGGAAATATCACCGAAAAGGCTAATTAGCATATGAAACATCACTGATACAGCAAGGGTACTGAAATTAGCATACTGTACAAATTAGAAATATTTCCTTAACTGTATATTTGTTGGTCTTTTGATACAAAGGCAGCTTTTAATGAAGTTTTCAAATATGTAAACTTGAATCAAGTAGACAGGCTCAATTTAATATAACAATAAGCCATATCAGTATACTGACTACACTGGGGTGGACAACCTGAGGGCCTTAAGCTGTTGTTGGACTACTACTGTCATTATCGTCAGCCAGCCAAGGGTTGGCTGAGGATAATGGGCACTGTAGTCCAATGACAACTGGAAGGCTCCAGATTGCCCAGTTGTGAAAAATAAATTTCTCTCTTTCATAGAGACAACATACATGATCCTTCATGGGACACAGACATTCTTAGACATGTTAGCCAATCAAAAAAAAAAAGCTCCCACTTACTGCTGCTGAGTTTATTGTTCAGCCTCTCTGCCAGCTGGCTCCCTTGTGCCAACTGCTCCCGGAAGCCCTGACCCATGTAATAGTCTATGTCATTTGCACGTAGAAGCTCCTCAAAGGATTTGATGGTGTCTCCTAGATGTTGGAAAAGGATGTGACCAACACTTCGTCCATCACGCAGCTTCTGCCGCAGGAGTGACAGCTCTCGAGCCTGAGCCTGAATCAATGAGTCATATTTCCTGAAATAAAATATGAATAATTAATATTTAACTCACATTTCTGTTTTGTCAGTGTTGAAAGGGATAGCAACTGTGTACTATGACTTTACAGTTTTTTTTTTGTTTTTGTTTTTTTTTTTTTACTACACATGTCCCTGACAATGAGCTCCCTGGATTTCTGTTTCAACCATGAAAGAGGGGATAGTGATACCATATCATCAGAAATCTTGGGGCCCAATATAAACATAAACCCACGCATTTACACTGTAATCTGGAAGTATATGTAAAGACAGTGCACATGAAACTGCTCCACCATGTGGTATGATTTGTAACAGAGAGGCAATTCTCTGCTACACGACCTACAGAATATACTTTAAAAAGTGGGTCCACCAGGAGAACCTCCAGAATCCTCACTGGCCAGTTTGATTGTGTGGGTGACACCTCTTGACACAGCCTCTCCCCCCATCATTGTGGCCTCCATGTCTGATCAGAGAGGTGGGCCCCCCTGCTTGGCTGGGCCCCATACATGGGTACTGCCTGTAATCCACTGAGCACTGAGTGCTCTTTATACTGCATGCTATCTTCTTTACATATCTGGTTTATGGGCACCAGAGAGAAAGCACTCTGGAAACGCGGTTCAAGAGAGCTTATTGTCAAGGACATACAAGCTTAAAAAAAATCTAAAGGCAAAAAAAAGTAATTAAAAGTATATGCAATTTGACTTTACATCTAATTCCGTTGCAGAATATGTAAAATCAAAATCAAAAGTTAATGCCTTTAAAGGAATAGTAACCCTATATTTAGAATTTCATTTTCACCTATTTTTTTTCTTTTAATTAATTCTATGTCTCTGACAGTGAGATATTGTATGAAAAAAAAAAACTACTATGTAATTTGGATCTCAGTTTCCATGGAGTTTTCTGGATGATAGACCATCAGAGCAGGATATATTAGTTTTTTGGTCTCACAGAACTGACTATTCACACTTTGCAGAACATTTGAAAAGGTAAAACACATTTTATGACATGCTCAAATTTCTGGGTGCACAAATCTAGAACACTCTCTCTCCCATATATATAATTGCACTATGGCATACCCAGGCCACGTAGCTGATCGCATCTGGTCTTGGACTCCTCCATCCCTCCGTGATTGGTGGAGTTGAGCTTCCAACATGGACACTCTTTGGACAAGCTGCTCCAAGTCTTTGGTGGAGTTAACACCAACAGTGTCTGACTGCCAGCCCTCATCTTCATCTGTGATGCTGTGAGATGTGGAGCCATGGAAGGAGACGCTGTGCTTCAGGCGGTGCTGGGTAGCAATGCAGTCACTGGAGGCGGAAAATGAACGTGCTCGGCTTTGTAGGCTCTTGATCACTTTTTGTGCTTTCTGCAATTGCGTCTTGAGGTTCTTCACATGTTGCTGAAGAACAGTGACATCTTCTGATTTCTCCCAGTCTATGGTCCAGTCATTCTGTACACAACCCTTGTTCTTCATAGGTGAACTAGTATCTAAGGGTGACCAGACTTTATATGGAGAGGTCAACTCTTCTATCAGACTGGCTTCACTGAACAGATCTTCCTGCTCTTCATACTCTGAAGAAAACATGTTATGTTTAGTGAAAAAGCATGCATCTTACATATAAAGGCAAAGTGGAACTACACTTTAGTACACATTAGGGGACAAATACAGTTTACATTTGAGTGAAATGCAGCATTTAACCCCTTGTATACCAGAGAGATCCCCATCACATTGTTCTGCAAAGTGCTGTAGGTCTCTGTAGTTTTCAAAGAGGTTGAAAGCAGTATTTAATTCAATGGGATTTTGGGAATGTTTTATTTCTCATGTGTGTGTGGGGGTCTCTCTCTATATATTGTTTTGTACAAATGTCAGAGCAAAGAAAAATATGATGGCTAAAGTACAGATAGATTATTAACATCAATATGAATGCAAATAGTTTAATTTTAAATTAAAAGGGGGGTGCTATTGTTGTTTGGTAAAAATTAGAAACTGTGAGGGGGTGCAACCAATTTTAAAGAGGTTTCTTCACCAGATGTTAGAACTAATTTTTCTGTCAGACGTCTGCTGTGTAGTGCATACTGAAGTTCAGAATTTCCAGTTACATTGGTTTCAATAATAAGGTGAAAAGGCCCAGGTGCTCTCTACCTGGGCTGGTAGTTTCCTCTCGGTCAACTTCATTTTCGCTCCTCCCACAAGTCTCATAGCCCATATCCTGGATGTCCACTTGCACCTGTTTACTGTCATGTTCAACCAGAGGTTCATCTGTGGGAAGAAAATGTGATATTGTGCATGCCATCCTCCATTTGGGAGCCAAGTTACAATAAAATACCCAGGATGACTTCAAAATGTATTTAAGTTGTAGATCAGAATGCACATTTATGTCCCCTGAAGACATACTCAAAGCAATATTATTTTGATAACTGTGTTTGTTCTAGAAGCAATGGATTAATGCAATCCCTTTGGCCTACAGTTTCCATAAAGTGAGCAAATCAGCAATCAAAAGCTTTAACAGTCACAAGGACATCCAATGCATTGTGAGTGTTGGATAACCCTCTGGCACTCAAAGCTGTGCAATGTATTATGCGCCCCTCTCACTCTCAAAGGGTATGGGGTGCATTGCTTCACAAGGAGGGAAATGCACTGAGGAGTGACAAAAAGATTCTAAAGTGGAGATTACTTCTCCAGTGAATTCACTTGTCCAGTTCTTATTTTATTCTATGGAGCCTATGTACTAAGATTTCTCCAAATTAGGATATCTTAGTGCATAGGCTCTATAGAATAACAGGAGCTTGAGACATCATCTCCGCTTTATCACTTCTTTATCACGCCTTAGTGTGTAAGCCCCCTATGTGTTGCACAGCACTCTAGTTCTTAAATGGTTAAGTAGAGAGTGAGTACAGACCCAGCCCCACAGTATTACACAGTGCACACAGAGAAGTATTTTCTCATTGGACATTAAATTACACTGGCCCATATGTATAAAAGCAAACTGGAGTTATCCTGGAGTAAACCAACTGCACTATAGAGGACAAATAAACATTCCTAAAGTCCCATGCACTTGAATAGATCTTTTTTAACCCCTTGAATGCCACGGAAATCTCCAACAGACCTCTCTAGCATTCAAGGGGTTAAAAGTCCAATTTAATTTAATAGGAATTTGTATTTGTCCCTTATGGTATAGTTGGTTTACTCCAGAATAACTTCAGTTTGCTTTTATAAATATGGGCCAATGTTTGGTGCATCTAAGGCTGGATTTTTCATTAGGCAAAGTATGTCACCGCTTAAAGTCTGATGGGGCATCTTATGCATGTAATACTGACCGGACCAGTTATGCTGAGCTGCAGGTGTTGCTAGTGCAGTACCAATGTCCCTGTAGCATACATCAAGTCCTGGTTAATATGGCAATGCCCTGTATAGTTACCTGATTTTATAATGCTCCAAAGACCAGTTTATATACTGTTTTGACCAGTTTATCCCATTTCATACCCCTTTTGTGTCTATGTTATACAGAAAATTGAGCTTCCTATGTCATAAAATGTGGAAGGGTCTGTGATGTGGCCACAGGCGAGTCTAGGGGTACAACAGGTGCCATTTCATGGATATCCTCCTTGGATATCTGTCAGTTGCAGCATTACTTGTTTTTCTGGTAATGTTTTCTAAAGAAAAGTGGGGTAATTCTGTGGTAAACCAACTGCATCATAGGGGAGGAATGAAAATCCCCACTATAACCCCTTGAGTGCCAGAGGGGTATGCAACGTATTGCTGAGCGATGCGTACCTCTCTGGCACTCAAAGAGTTAATGAGGCTTTTAACCCACTGCATGTTAGACAGATCTAACAGATTGATTCAGAATGTGCTGCAGATGTCTGTAGTATTCAAGAAGTTAAAAATCCCATTTAAATCATTGGGAATTTTTATTTGTCCCCTAAGGTTCAGTTGGTCTGTCCCAGAATGACTGCTTGTTTAGAACACAGAGCCCCACATCTGTACAGTGCAGACACTTACTGAGAAGGACTCTGTATTGCTCCAGCTGATCAGTCTGGGCATGCACAGTGGCTTCTGACATCACTAACTTGTCCTGGAGCTCCTGGTTTTGACGCATGTGGTGTGCCAGCTCTGAACGCAGTTGCAGTGTCTGCTCTGCCACATTACCCACTGTATGTGGGCAGCCAGCAGTCCCCGGCAGAGTGTTAGACTTCTGGAAAATATTGGTAAGTACCAGTGAGTCAGTAGATAAACATTAAGCCATTAGCAGATAACAAGCTACCAAACAGCAATGTCACCATCATAAACTGAAAGGCTTATGTTGTAAGAGAGCTGTAGTGCTTTTGGAGGAACCAAAGAATCCCATAGGGGACAAATAAAAATATGCATGGATTTAAATGGGACTTTTTACCCTTTGAGTGCCAGTGCTAGAGAAGTCAACAATGAATGGTGGAATAATGCTTCCAAGACCTCTCTAGCATACAAGGATTCTTTTTGTCCCCTATGGTGCAGATGGTTTGCACCAGAATTGCTCCATAAGCCCCTCTTAGAGTATTACTGACCAGTGCTTATGTTATGACTGAGGAACAGACTGACACAGTAAACTGGCCACAGATTTAACCTTTTGCGTGCCAGAGGGGTACACAATGCATTGTACCTCTCTGGCACTCAAAGGGTTAACACTCTGAATGCTAGAGGGGTGCCTAACACATTGCTTTGCAATACTTTTGGGCACCCCTGCAGCACTCAAAGGGTTAAGCAACATTTAACTGATGTATGGGGAACCCATTTCTTCATGTACACAAAAAGGTCAGACTTAAAGGCACAGATGGGAAAACTTTGAATCTCCTTCTGTTGTTAGAAATAAAATTACAATTATCTTCAAACGGGCAATGGGCCAATGATGTAGCAGTAATTCAGCAGACAATAACGAAAGGTTACCCAATTCTGTTTTCACACGTGCCGGTACATTTGGCTGATCCACTGAAAACTCATCCATTCATAGTAGGATTATACTCATACCCTGACCCCAATAGTCCATTCAGAACTACTACTTCTAATGGAATTGCTTGCAACTGGCTACTTACCCCAAATGTAGAATGTGGGTCCTGTTTCGTAGCATGTTTTGCAAGCTCTCCCACATCTCCTGACAATAGTCTGCTGCAATGTCTCTTTGAGGTGTCTTCACCCATCTGTCTTACTACTGCAGAACGTTTCATCATTACTGGAACCTTCTCCATCTTCAGGCGTTCAATTTCCTTGGCCATACTGACAATCAGGTCAGGGTTAAATGTCCCCTGCCCATCCCTGGAATTCAGAGCCAGCTGTTCCTTTAGGTGCTTGATCACAGTCTCAGCCTGATGCATCTTCCCCTGTAGCTTTCTAATCTCCACCCGTAAGCCCTCTTCAACAGATCCTCCATTCTCCTCCTCCATCTTGTCATCCTCACACTGTCCCAACTTTGCACTTTCCATTTTCATTTTTGTTTCTTCCTTCTTAAGGCACATATTCTGTAGTACGTTTCTGAAAAGAGCAATGGGATGATGACAATATTGCTCTCTTTAACCTATTTTGTATTCTTGGCAAGAACTACAAATTATCAAAATACATAATACTCAAGTTGATTCATTTTTTTTTATTTAAAATAGAAAACATCTGTACGGTTTTTGACTTAACAATTTACCCAATGTATTCTAGAGCGGTCTCTAATGTTTTGGAGATCTCTCTAGCATCCAATGGGTTAAAGAAAGACATGGAATAGTCTTAACCCTTTGAGTATGTGCATGGCATACTCCATCTGGCAATCAAAGGGTTAATAGCCAGTTTTTGCTAAAATTAATGCATTTCAGATCGTTCTTTTCCATATTAAGTTAACTACATTTTTTAGAATTAACTCAACTTAGTACAGTCTATTTCAAATAGCTCTCTTATCCCATAAGAGCTGTGGATCTCACTCTTTTTTGTTCAAGACACCCCAAACATTAACTCTGGAATGTTCTAAGAAGCACTAATATTTTCTAGGTAATTTGTCAAGGACTTAACCCTTAGTGTGCCAGAGGGGTACACAACATATTGCAGAGCAACACCCTCTCAAAGGGTTAATGAAACAGACAAATACATAAATACATAGTTATTATAAGTTCTATCAATCAGAAGGAAAAATAAAGAGTATATTGTGCATAGTATCCATAATTATACATTTAAAACTTAACATTCACATTTTTTGTAACTGTAATTGAGTAAACAAGTGGCACCCTAAGCTGGTGCCCACCAAAGTGCAATGGCATTCTGGCTGAGAACCCCTCAGCTGTGATGGATAGGGAAAAATTAGTATGACATTGTAATATCAGCTCTTAATTTGCTTCACAGAAGGACTTACCTAGATAGGTGTCAATCATACAGCAGTCCGATATATTTATTTAGTAGTAGGGGTTTTTTTACATTTAAAGGGGAACTTTCACCCTCAAGACACTGTTTCTTAAATGAATAATTAGTAAAATGGCATGTAGATTGGTGTGTTTTTTTTTTAAAGTATACAATTTATTAGATATTTGCTATAAAATTTAGACGAGATGTAGGCACTTCCACATTCTGCAGCACATCTCTGCTGGACTTCCCAGTCCTCAAATTCTCCTCCCAGCTCTCCCTGGGAGTACGTTCATACTGCCCTTCATAGTGGTGTGCAGCAAGTATATTGTAACAGCATGCGCCATATAATATACTTGCTGCACACCATTCTGAATGGAAGCGTGAACAAGCTCCCAGGGACAGCTGGGAGGTAGGTGGGAGGAGAATTTAAAGACTGGGAAGTCGAAAAGAGCTGTGCTGAAATTATCCTCTGCCGCAGAATGCGGACGTGCCTACAGCTCGTCTAAATGTTATAGCGAATAGCTAATAAATTATGTACTTAAAAAAAACGCCACTCTACATACCATTTTACTAGATTAATCATATAAGATACAGTGTCTTGGGGTTGAAAGATCCCCTTTAAACTCTGCTTCAGTCTACAGCTTAAAAGGGACATTTAACTACTCTGAAAATGTTTACATTGATCTTTTGAATTATGGGAGTGGCTCACTCTAGCTCTAGCCCTTAGACACTAAGAAGTAAAGTCTGATTGGGACCAATTGGCCTTGTGTACAAAAGCAAATTCTGGAGCAATGTAACTAACAAATACAGAAGAATTAAACATTCTCAAAATGCCATTGATTTAACCTCTGGGTGGGGTGGCTGAAGACCTCTCTGGCATTCAAGCGATTAAAAAGTCCCATGTAGATCAATGGGAAATTTTCTTTGTACCCTATGCTGCAGCTTTTTTGCCCCAGAATTGTTCCGGTGTGCTTTCATACATAAGGTAAAATGGGCTTATGTATAAAAGGAACAATTCTGGAGCAAACCAGCTGCAGTATAGAGAACATATTCTCCAATTTCCCATTGTTTTTTATAATACATTTATTTTCACTTCAGATCTGAGGCAGATAGGGGATTTTCCCAATCTCAGGTGCCTTCACACCTGCTTCACAAGCATATGGCCATAAACCTGTCACTAAAACTTAATACTTATTATCTGTTGTATGTCACAGGTTATTAATCGGTAAAAGTTAGAATCTGATGCTTTTCGACTTACTTTCTGTATTTGTAGATGGTATGGATGGTAAACAATATACAAGTGAGGGAACATTTAGGCAGCAGTGACCACAATATGGTCACCTTTGAAATGTGTTATGACAAACAAGGGTTTATCCAAAATATTCAACTTATAAAAAGGCTTATTTTATAATGATAAAAGAAGTATTAAAGGACATTCAATGAGATGTCATCTTCAAAGATAAAAGTGCACAATAAAGATGGAATTTGTTTAAAATGCGCTTAGATAAATATATGCATCATTATATACCATTGGGGAATAAATACAAGAGGAGCAAATTAAGACCATTGTGGCTTAACAAAGAGGTTTGCAGGGAAATGAGAAATAAAAAGCAGGCATTTCAACTGTTTAAGTCAGGAGTATCAGATGCATCATTTAAAAATATAAAGAATGAAACAGAATCTGCAAATAAGCAATTAGGATAGCTAAAATAGAAAATGAGAAAATTACTGCAGAAGAGAACAAGAAAAATCATAAACAATTTTACAAGTATATAAATGGCAAGAAAATTAAGTTTGATATTTGTCATCCTAAAAATGAGACAGGCGAATTAATTAGTGAGTATAAGGAAATGGCTGACATCATAAACACATTCATTTCTTCAGCATGTACAAAGGAAGCAACTATAGCAGACTATAGACAAACAGACAAAACCACAGAATTTCCTCCATTATGTACATGGCTTACAGAGGACAAAGTCCAAAAGAGACTGGAAAATGTTATGCTGAATAAAGCACCTGGACCTGATGACATACACCATAGAGCACTTAAGTAATATAATTATCTGTAAGAAGTGCTATTTTTTGGTAAAATGGAAATCTGATGCTCAGACTTTTTCTTACTTTCTGTATACGTAGCCAAGATAATTATTGTCACTCTTCTAACTACACACTTATAACTATTTAAATATTATGGGTAAGCTAGGTAGAGCTCACAAGGAGTTTATATATTTTTAAAGGGATAATAATGTTTCACAATAAAAGCAGCTCCAATTAAACTTCATAGTATTTGGGCCCCGGAGAGTGTTTAATTCAATACTGTCAGATCTGTAGTTCAAGAGTGACTGAATGATCAAGTATCCCCTTCCCACCCTTTCACGGATGTAAAACTGCTCATCTCAGAACAGAAAGGTGGTGTCCAGATGATTTGCAGAGAGGGACAATGTTCAATTAGCATAAGGGAAAAAACCTGTCAAAGGGGGCAGGGTTTTCATTGTTCTCACAGTAAGAAGATTGTCCCTTGCTGTGAGCTGTCTGGTCTTAAGACCAGATTCCACATCTGCCCCCCTTGACAGATTTTTCCCTTATGCTAATTGAACATTGTCCCTCTCTGCAAGCCACCTGGACACCACCTTTCTGTTCTGAGGAGAGCAGTGGCGGGTGGGGGATACTTTATCATTCAATTACTCTTGAACTACAACTATGACAGTATTGAAATAACACTCTCTATGGTTCAAATACTATAAAGATTAATTGGAGCTGCTGTTTTTGTGAAACATTACTATCTTTTAATTGTTTTAATTTTTTTTTTTTTTTTTAATTTCTAACTCCTTGAATGCTAGAGAGAGGTAGCCAGTGCATTTCTTCACACTAAAGGGATTAGAAGCTTCAATTAAATCAATAGGGAGTTTTATTTGTCCTTTTAGACATAAAACCCATTGTGTTTAGGAGAGAAGAGACTAATACCTGATTTCAGCAGCTTTTGATATTCTAGCATCTTCAATCCTGATCTTCTTCAGGAAGCACAGCTCCTCCCCTGACTTAGTCTTCTCCTCAGTTACTTGGTGGAGTCCACTCCTTACCTGGAGAAGCTCAGTTTGCAGGTGCTTCTCTTCAGTCTCAATTTTATGAGTGGACTCCATTTCCTCCTAAACAAAACAAAATTCAAGTAGTTAATGGTATTCTATCTAAAATTATCACATTTAATTAAGTACAGTCTTAAATGGTATAGTTTAAGTTTCATGTAAGTAGCAGGTTGCTTATATTTCTATGTATTCTGGGCATTAAACTGTCCAGTCTGCTTTTTTTTGCTATTCTTATCTCAATATTTCTATGGAAATCAAATTTACCTAGAACAAAAACAATATTAGGGGTGACATCAGTTGTATGTAGTACAGATTAGTGCTGGCTGGGTTCATGACAACACAGAGTGTGTTAGTCTATGTAGCTAGGGGAGAGGATACGGCAAACAACAACAGTGGCACTACTCTCAGGCATTATAAATCATAAAACTCACCAACATACTTGTGACTTGTAGACAGGGTGCTGCACAGATGAAACGAACCAACATCATCAAATGAACAAAAGAAGAAATCCATCGCACTCAATGCTGCTTCATTTTAAAATCACTTCTTTATTCAAAAGATAGCAAAAAATTGGAAATGACCGTCTCACACGAATGTGCTTAATTATTTTTGAATAAAGAAGTGATTTTAAAATGAAGCAGCATTGAGTGTGATGGATTTCTTCTTCTTTTGCTAGAGGAGATGAGCCATCGAGGGGCTCCTGGGGTGTTATACATGGATGTGAGAAACTCAGATGAGAGAAACTATCCAATTAATTTGTTAGTCTATGAAACTTGCACAAATGCAGGAAGGGCCTAATTCTGAAAGTTAAAGAGGAGCAATTAATTATGGGGGCAAATCAATGGCATCATAGGAGACAAATGAATATTCCCCATATCCTTTTATTGGAGCTTTCAACTCCTATGTTTGAGAGGTCTCAATGCCTTGCTTCACAATGCATTGGGAGTTCTTTCTAGTATAACAAGGAATTAATTTATTTGTAGCCTCTTGTCAGCTGTTTTGCACCACAAGTGCACCTGTTTAGAGCTAATTAGACCCTACATTCTCTACAACCTGAAAAAGAGGCTCCATAGAATAACACAGAAATTAGATATGGCCTCAGAATAGTTCTATCCCCACATACGGTTTAACAAAACAGCTAGTGCTGTCAAACAACATTCCCTTTATGTGGTTTTTGGAATACGCAGCTATATGAGGTTGTATTGTGGATGAATATATTATTTGGTGATTTTTTTTTTCGTCAACTTTCACAGTTGTATTGGTCTATGTGCAGAGACTGGTGGAAATGTGCTGTTTGTATGTGTGAAATGATAATCCAGATTGAGGTCCTGGAATACTGAAATGTACTCGTCAAGGTAAAGAGGTGTAATTATGAAGCAAACCAACTGCTCAGAGGGGGGGAAGGGATGAAAATTCACACTGATTTAACTCTTTGAGTGCCAACGCAATGCGTTGGAGACCCCTCTGGCACTCAAAGGGTTAAATAGGGCTTTTCCAAGCAATGGAGAGCTCTCCAGAATACAAGGGTTTATTAATACCCCATTTGAATGGATAGTAATGTTTCAATATAAAAGCAGCTCCAATTAATCTTCATAGTATTTGGGCCATGGAGAATGTTATTTCAATGCTGCCCGAGTTGTAGTTAAAGAGTAACTGAATGATGAAGTATCCCCCTCCCGCCCCTTTTACTGAAGTAACACTGCTCACCTCAGAGCAGCAAGGTGGTGTCCAGGTGGCTTGCAGAGAGGGACAATGTTCAGTTAGCATAAGGGAAAAATCTGTCAAGGGGGGCAGAGTTTTCATGTTCTCTTAGTAAGAAGAATGTCCCTTGCTGTGAACTGCCTGGTCTTAAGATCAGATTCCACATCTGAGAGGAGGTGGCTTACACTAGGTAAAAGGAGCAGGAGGAGGATACTTTATCATTCAATTACTCTTGAACTACAACTCTGACAGTACTGAAATAACACTCTCCATGGCCCAAATACTATGAAGATTAATTGGAGCTGCTTTTATTTTGAAACATTACTATCGCTTTAATAGGAATTTGCTGTGGCTTCATTACAAGCCTATATGCAGTTGGTTTCCTCCTGAATTTAACTTTTTGCCTTTAAAGGGATAGTAATACTTCAAATGTAAAAAAAATATGTTGTAGGGTTTATCCCCCTGAGTAAAACAAGAGTACCCCCACTGCTGAAAGGTGTATCATTCAAAAGTTATTAATTTTCAAAGTTGAATTTTTTAGGTGCAATATCAGAGTGGCCTGAAATTGTACAGTGGCGCTGTTGCTACACCATCCTATGGAGATTTATGGTCCCAAGACCAGAGCTGTCCATAGGATCATTCCCCCATGGACATAGCAGCAATCACTGTCCGTAAAGACTCCTGGTGATAATGAGTCCAGATCACAAAGGAATTAAGATCCTTCAAATCCAAAATGGGGAAATATCGCCGTCCTTTTTGGAGACCACAAAGAGGTTTGAGTAAAAACCCATACCTCTCTCCTGAACTGGAACTGGCTCTAGAACATCCTTGTCCAGAAGAGCCTGAATAGTGCCGTTGAACAGCCGGCGTTTCTCTGCCCCCTAAGGAGTATGAGAACGAAAGAAGCGAAAGGGAGGAAGAGAGATGAAAGGGATCCTGTACCCTTCCGTCACCACCTGTAAAACCCACAGGTCCGCCACTGAATTATCTCAGATGCTGTGGTAGTGACGCAGATGACCACCCACTGTAGAGTGGGGACCTGGGTTTGGCGAGTCATGCCGAAGAAGGCTTGGAAGAGACCTTGGGCTTCCATTGCTATTTGGGCTTAGAGGAGGCATGTGGAGCTGAGCTAACAGTCTGGTTTGCAGACGTGACTCATTCTGAAAGGAACGAAAATACCAATTACGCTTAAGCAGCGTTTTCTTCCTGGGAACCAAGGGTAGAAAGGTACTCTTACCCACTGTGGCCTCACTGATCAGATCCTTAAAATATGGCCCAAACTAAGAAGTACCTTGGAAAGGTAAGGAGAACAATGCTTTCTTGGAAGCAGTGTCAGCAGACCAAATCTTGAGCCAAAGAGCCCGTCTGGCAACCACAGAAATGGTGGAAACCCTAGCCACTAAACGGATGGTATCAAATAAGGCAGCAGAAACATAGTGCTGTGCCTCAGAAATGTTGGCAAGAAGGAGCAACATATCCGAAGTAGGAGCACCCTGGCGGACAGCCAGGGTGAGTTATTCAGTCCAGACCTCAATGGCCCGGTTTACCCATACTACAGCGAATGCTGGACGCATGGCAGAACCAGCAGTGGCAAAAAATGGACTTGAGGGAGACCACAAGTTTAGTGTCAGTCCAGTCCTTCAGAGCGGACGCATCAAAAACTGGTAAGGCAGTAGACTTAGATAGCCTGGAGACAGGAGCATCCACTTTGGGAGGATGAACCCACTGAGCAAGCGCTGCCTCAGAGAAGGGATAAAGCTTGGCAAATTTCTTGCACACAGAAGGTTTCCTGTCCAGGGACTTCCACTCTTAGACACAAGGCGGTCAAGAATGGGGTTAGGTGTAAAGCAAGTAAGGGGCTTTTTAGGCTCCTGAAACATATCGGAGTGATCAGAAGGAACCTCACGAACTAAAGGAATGTTAAGGGTATTCAAAACAGCCCTGATCAGGCCCTCAGCCAAGGGCTCAGGATCAGCATCAAAAGGATCCCCAAAAAACTGAGAGGAGCCCACAGCAGAACATTCCTCAACATCTGAATCCACCAGCAGTTCCTCCTCAGAGAAATCTGATACGTCAGGTACTCCTTGAGGTTTTGGCAGGGAAGACTTGACGAAGGAGGAGGTCTGCCAAGAATGGAAGACCCCCCTGTAACTGGGATGGAAAGAGATGCAATGTAGACCTAAGGTCCCTGGTAGCAGCCTTGAACTCTTACACCCAAACTGGCTCTAATGCATGGCTGGAGGTCCCTGGGAGACTCTCAAGGACATTAGAAAATGCTGGGCATAAATGACCTGAGAATTCTCTAGATTACCCTAACTGACAGGAAGAGCAATGCGCAATATGGGATACAGAGACCCCAGCATCCTTAGTCATAGGTCTGGCCTGAAAGCTCCAACGGTATAGACATTCTCACAGTGTCAATAACCTTACAATAAAATAAATCACCCAAGTACAGTGTGTAGGATTAAAGTTTCACCCCCGAAATTGCTAAACTAGACTTATCTGGCAGGCAAAGGGTTAATCAGCAGAGGAGAGAAGAAGAGTCCAAGCCCTGTGTAGGATACTCGTTCTGGAAATGGCACAAAATGGCGGCCGGGGTGGGAGCCAATCAGAAACGAGCACGCAAAGCAATCGCTCATGGGAAATGTAGTTTTCCCAGAAAAAGTACCTAAATAGTGCCCGAACCCCTGAGCCCGCCAACACACTACAAACATGAACTGGATGATAGAGCAAGGGCAGACAAGAAAAATGAGCCATCTCTGAAGTCGCTAGGTTAAGCCATTGCAGAGATATGTCCCAAACTGCACAATCCCATAGGAGTGAATGGAGCAATGGAGCCTATGCGGTAAAGAGCACCTTTAAACTCAAATTTTACAAAATTGAAACAGTAAAATAAAAATGCATGAAACATCACTAAAACATGTTAGGATACCCAAAAAAAACACTGAACCAGTAGGAAAAGTGTCAGAACCCCCCCCCCAAAAAAGATGCAAACCCAGCAGCTAAAGGGTTAAAGTACCACATAAACCTGCTCCAAACACCCAGCAGTCATACAGATATACCCAATGAGAGCAGGAGTGTGCAATAGGAACTCTAAAGGTAAACCCCTGTGCAGAGGGGCACTGTGGGACATGTTGACCTGCAGCACTCAAAGGGTTGCTCACCTTTTCTGTAGATCTTCTGTCTTCAGTCTACCATGTATTAAGAAGAAGCCTCGGTGGTCAACTCCTGAAGAAAGAATTTCTAGCCAAGATTTTCCCCCCAGGGCTTAAGGTCCACAAAAAGCACCTGGTTACTGAGCTAGCCACATCTAAGGGCATTGTCAGTTAATGGTAATCCGCCTAATGGTGGTACTCCATTTCTAACAGAAAAATAAAAAAGTTTCTAAAACTATAGCAGAACTGTTCTCTTGCCTGTGTCTTCACCAAAGAACAAATCTTTCTGGAGCTGGTTGGCTAGCTGAAGCCAAGGAGGGAAGGTAGACTCCACCCCCTGCATACAATTCTAGAATTGTTCCTGCGTACACTTAAAGGGGCAGATTGCCTACCCAAAGTTACCAGTAACCTGTATTGAACGATAGAGAAATCTCATTCTGAAAGCATTAGAGAACTCACTAACATTCAAGGGGTTCAAATCCTCTTTTAAGCAAATGTAATTATGATCTCTTCACCCCATGGTGCATTTGGTTTGCTCTGTAAGTGCTTGTTTTATGCTCTCTGTATAAAGCCCTTAAAGGTAAATGTGTCAATCTGAGAAAAGAATGAGATAGTACAATGATGCACGTTGCCAAACCACAGCATAGTCTGATTCATCACCATTTGGAGAAGAGGCTACTGCCTGGGTCTCTATGCGAGTATGGAAAAGATTCCCAGCCTGAAAACCGCAAAAGAGATACAACGTAAAAAGATTCTCTGATTTAAAGCAACGGTGTTTATCATGCAGACTTGTAAAAACACTTCCGGCCTCTTTTACATATGGGATGATCCAAGATGATTTTGAAGACACCTTTGTACCCAGGGATGCCAGCAACATCTCCAGAGAATTACTCTGCAATGTGTTTGAGATGCTTTTGTTTCAAAAGGATTAAATGAAAACTATACGTAAAAATAAGTTAGGCATAATTGACTTAAAGGAGCAGTTACCTTTTTATGAAGAAAAAAATGTTATAGGGATTTTAATGCAACGTAAAATAATAGTACTCCCAATACTGGATGATTTGTCATTGAGAAATTATTACAGTTCAAACTTTTTTTTTTAATCAACATGTCCAACTGCTGTTTGAAGGGTGAATTTGTTTTATAATACAATCTACACTAATACACTATGACTCCCCATAGCAAATTGTAGAAACAGAACCACATATTGACCACAATAAAATCTGACCAACTGGTGTGCCCTGAGGACTGGAGCTTGAGAATCATTGTCTTCTAATTACCTGATGTTCTGCTTTATGCAAGTTATCTTGAATGTCTACTTCATCTTCAATGCTATCAGTGAACTGGGAGCTGCAGTCCTCTTCAGCATCATCTTCTGCATTCAGACCTGAAGAACAGAATTCCATCATCTCACAAATGCTGATCAATACGTCTATTCCAACAACAGAAAAAAACTCAAATATTATCCATGCAGCAGTTCAAAGAGTATAAAACAATGACAGATGCATGCAATACCCAGCTTCTTATCCTACCAAAATTAAACCTTAATACCAGAGGTGGGAAACCAAAGGTCAGTGTCTGAATGAACATATGAATGAATAGGTTTAAGTGTACGTAGTGCAATTTGAGGGTTTAGACAATACAGGGGTACAAGTGCCTTGCAAAGTGAAACACTGGAGGTGAGGTCTCTGCCCAAAAGCTTACAGTCTAAAGTGTTAATGGGAGACATAACAGTCAAGTGTGGAATGCAGTGCTGGAGTTCTGGCAGGATAGGGGACACATAAATAAAATAAATTATAAGAGCCTTAGTTACCCAAAGTCAGTGCCTTCTATATTAAGTTTTGTTGAGGAGGTGTAAAAACACCAAAACATGACTTGAAGACATTAAGAGAGGTACAGTGGCCCAGGTTGGGAGGTAGAGCATTCCACAGATAAGGAACAATGAGAGAAAAAGGTTTGGTATGTGAGAGGGCTGTAGACACAAAAGGAGCTGAGAGAAGACTGTCATTGGCTGATCGTAAGTGGAGGATGGGATACAGCAGAAGATTCAGAGTGGAAATGGAGGAAGGTGTAGAGGAGAGGAGGGTCTTGAATGGGTTAAGCAATATTTTGCAAGATAACTGGAGCTTGATGGGCAGCCATTGGAGAGATCTGAGGAAGAGGGGAACAGGGACAAACCTAGGTGACAATAAGGTAATTCATGCTGTAGCATTGTGTATGGATTGAAGTGAATGGTGCTGGAAGGCCAGAGAGAAGGTGGTTTCAGTAGTCCATGCAGGAAAGGATAAGTGCTTGTGTAAGAATTTTAGCTGTGGAGGAACAGAGGAAGGGATGGATTTTTGCTGTTACACAAAAGAAAACGGCAGGCTGTAGCAATGGTGTTAATATGAGAGAGAATGAGAGAGCCTCTATTGTTGGGCTACAGTTCCCATCATTCTCAGTTAGCCACTGACCAGCTGAGAATGATGTGAACTGTAGTCCAACTAAACTGGAAGGCTGCATGCTACTCTTGTTTTAGGCATGAGGTCTTCCATGAATCCGTTAGAGGATGAAGATAAGAGCTGGAGAGAATTTACAAGTCGATACAGTTCAATGAATTCCAGCTCATGTATCAACCCCAAAAAATAGATCCACTGGTATCATATGTATAATAGCGGTTATGTGAAAGTTATACTGAGGAACAATGTGTGTAAGTCAGTTAATTAACTCTTTGAGTGCCTGAGGGGTATGGAACGCATTGCAAAGCAATGCATACCCCTCCGGCACCCAAAGAGTTAAAGGGGTGCAATACTGGAGCAAACTATCTACATCATAGGGGACGAATAAAGGTTCCCAAAATTTCCATTCATTTAAATGGGGCTTTTCATCCCTTGAATTATAGCATTCAAGGGGTTAAAATTCCATTTCAAATAAAAGTGAATTCTCATTCATCCCCTCTGGTGCAGATGGATTGTTCCAGAATTGCATATTATGTGTAAAACTAAACTGGAGCAATTCTGATGCAAACCAACTGCACCACAGGGGAGAAAGTAGCATTCACAAAATCCCAGTTGAATGAGTTATGCACCCCTCCAACACTTAAAGGGTTAAACAGAGATCTTCAGCCCTTGAATGCATTCGCAATCACTCTTCAAGGGTTTAAAAGCCCAGGTTTGATCAATGGAACGTTTTCTTCATCCCATGTGGTTCAGATGGTTTGCCCCAGAATGGCACAAATTAAATTTCCCACTGATGGGACGTTTTATCCTTTGAAGGCTAGCGAGGTCTCCAACACATTGCTTTACATTCAAGAGGTTAAAAGCTCCATTTAATTCAATGGAAAATTTGAGAATTTTCATCTGTCCCCCGAGCATGCAATTAGTTTGCTCCAGAATTGTTCTACTTTCACCTGTATACACAGGGCCCATTCACTCCCATCTCAGGGCTAACGTGGGGTGAAGAGCATATAAATAGGTGCCACTGTGCCCTGATAGGAAGTGCATTCCATGGGCACAAGCAGTATGGGCATTCTCTCCTGTCCAGGAGCAATCATGAGGGTTGTGAACATGGAGGTTTGTGGGTATGGACCATATGTTCAAAAGAAAAGTGAAAGTGGTCTGGCACAAACCACTTGTACTAATAGGGGAGAACAAAAAAAGCCACAAATTCCAATTGATTTAAATAGGGTTTTTAACCCCTGGAATGCTAGAGAGGTCTCAAACCCCTCTAGCATTTCAGGGGTTAAAATCTCCATTTAAATCAATCGGAATTTTTAGTTCTCCTATAGTGTAAATGGTTTGCCCCAGACCTCCTCCGCTTTTCTTTTGAACATATGGCCCTATGTACTTTGCATCTTTCTATGTACGGTTATGGGGTTTTTTCTCACCTTCATATGGCAGACATAATCACTAGTTTGGAGGTGCACAACTACAGTGCTAAAGGGCCACTAACAAGCCATCATTGAAAGGGGAAATATACCTTTAAGAATAAAGGGAACTAAACTTGATTATGACTTGTGTTTTTGAAAATGCAAGAAATGACCTATATTTATGTTAGCCATTCTTTATTACAAGTTGTACTTTGATAACGTTAGCTTTATCTGAAAATGTGGGCAAATTAGCAGTACATTCTGGTAGAAATTAGCAGTCAAAAGAGAGAGTGGAATTACCAGGCTGTGCCAGTCATGCTGCCTAAACATATTGTAAACTGTAGTTTTAAATAAATAATGGGTTACAAATATAGGGATTTTGAATGCCCTTATAAAATAAACCAATTCTTTATAAAATGTTGGTTCCTCTAACTTAACAGAAGAGTTTACATACATAGAGAGGTCTTTTTGGTATCTTATTTTGAACTTCATAATTTTACTTATATAGCTTTAGAGCATGGATGGTAAACAGGCAGCCCTGGGTCCGCACGTGGCCCTTGGAGGCTCCTGTGACCCCCAGTCTATTTTCTGGTACAGTGGGAAGAAGAGACCATTTACCTCTATCACATCATACAAACACACCCTAGTTTCACCCCCAAAAAAGCATGTTTGCTCTTTCATCTGCCTCAGTATACACCCCTTTATACTCAAATTGTCCCAGCTTAACCCCTTAGGGCCTGGAGAGGTCACCAACCAATTGTACAGCGCTGTGGAATTAGTTGGCACTATATAAATAAAGAATAATAGCAATAATAACACAAAGCAAGGGTTTGATCTACTTCTTTCAAACCCAACTGAGAATCTCTAACCACAATGTGTGGACACTGATGGACTTGAGAACCACATATGTGGCACTTGGGGTGAATCTGGTTGCCTTACACTGATTTAGAGTAAAGAATAGGTAATTTTTAACCCCTCTGGTCCTTAAAGAGATAGGAACTTAATATAAAAAAATAATTTTATATATATATATATATATATATATATATATATTCTATATAATAATTCGCTAGGATGTTTGTCAGAAGCCGTCATGCACTCTACTGTGCAAGACTGCATCGAGTGGAGCAGTGAGGTAGTGGCCACTTAACCCTTTGAGTGTCAGAGGGGGACGCAACGCACTGCAAAACAATGCATACCCCTCTGGCATTCAAAGGGTTCACATTACCCAGACCTTGGCCCGTGTACACGGGCTTTTACACTAGTATATATATATATATATATATAATTTCCAAGCATTTGTGAGAGAGAGAGAGAGAGAGAGAGAGAGAGAGAGAGAGAGAGAGAGAGAGAGAGAGAGAGAGAGAGAGAGAGAGAGAGAGAGAGAGAGAGAGAGAGAGAGAGACAGACACAGACTCACAGGACATTACTGGCACCCTGCTAGGTTTTTGCATTCTATGGTTCCCTATTGAGATGTGAAGGAAGGAGCAGCCTCAGATTAGGCTGGTTTGAAGATAGATTATAGGGCAGTCTGTAATGAAAACTCCTCTCAGGTAAAGTGAAGCTAAGGAGTGTGTAGGTAATACCAAAACCACCAGTTTGTGAGTATCTGTTCTACGAGTTGCCAAATGGAAGGCTGAATTGGTTATCTTTGAATATACTACACTGGAGAAGCCACACGAAATATAGGCTTGGAACGAAACAATATGGCCAGTGATGGATATGTTTGAATAAATTCAACTGTTTACATTGATATATTTTGTGAAGTGCGGTTTCTTCTTGGAACATCCAGGCCGAGTGTGTTTGTGTGTGTGTATATATATATATATATATATATATATATATATATATATATATATATATATATATTTTTTTTTTTTTTTTTTTTTTTACAGCCATATGAAAGCAGTGTCATTTTTTTCACCTTTATTTGTGCAAGAAGATGATCACATTGCTAAACGGAGGTTTCTAGCAACAGGCAGCTTTACCCACTTCCAGTAATGTAAAAGGGGGAAGAGGTATGACCTGATATGTGAAAGGAAATGTGCAATAGTAGATAAGGCCTAGACTTAAGGATGTAAGTGTGGCCAACACAGCTGAGCCACCCCTAAAACTTGGAGCTCTAGTCTAAACATTTGCCTACTCTGCCTAATGGGTAATCCAGTGTTCTACAGGTGTGTGTGTGTGTTGGATAGTTTATGTGAGTGTTTGGTACTGCCTATCTAGAACTGCAGTAGATCCCATGAAACTCCAAAGACTGCAGCTCTCATATCCAGGTGTGAATGGTTTATCCTGATACTCTCTGAATCACTCTGTACTGCAGACTTATCTCCAGACACAAATCTGTAGAATGTGGTGGAACTCTAAATTGTAAATGCACTTGCCATGTTAACTGCCATGTATTTGTGCCATTTTGTACCTAACCATTGTAAGCTGATTTGTCAGTAATATAACTATAATTACCACTAAGTATTCAAAACACCCATAATTCTGGTCCCTGTGCCACCAAATTAGGTAAACCAAACCAATACTACGTTAAAAGCAGTAGTCGATAAATTAAAACATGGGGGTTTGTGTTACAATGGAGACCTCTCTAGCACTGAATTGGGAGTTTTATGCCTCTCCTATGGCACAGGTGGCTTGCTCCCGAATTGCACCTCTAACATATTGAACTGCTCCTTAAAGGGATAGTATTACTTCAAAATTACTATTCCTCATATTGTAGCCCTTAATAAACTGAGTTAAATGACACCAGCGGCATCTCTCAAACCTTTATGGTTTAAGAGATAGCCGCTTTCAAAGTTTCCTCTCCCCTGCTGTCAGCGTTATGCTGCCAGCAGGGGAATCTGGTCCCTGTACAGGCAGAGGCTCTTAAACAGAGCTGATATCTCGTTATGGAAGGAAAAATGATTAATTGAAACAGTCTTCTACATGTGCTTGGTTACCAAGCACACGTAGAAGACTGTTTCAATGAATCATTTTTCCTTCCATAACGAGATATCGGCTCTGCTGAAGAGCCTCCTCTTGATTCAGAGACCGGATTCTCCTGCTGGCAGCAGAACGCTGACAGCAGGGGAGAGGAAACTTTGAAAGTGGCTATCTCTAAAACCATAAAGGTTTGAGAGATGCCGCTGGTGTCATTTAACTCAGTTTATTAAGGGCTACAATATGAGGGATAGTAATTTTGAAGTAATACTATCCCTTTAAAGGTACAATTCAACAAACAGCTACTCCAGAGGTAGATTTAATAGGTTCTGCACCTGGATGCTGTATCAGTGTGTGTGGGTGGATATGCAGTATTATGCTCCTGTACACATGCATAGGCATTGTTTTATCATGCCTCAGTATTTCTCAACTGATAGGTGCTCTTTACTATCCTATCATGTTTTAGTGTACTCCCATAGGAGTAGAATCATTAAGTTGATAGCCTGCAGTTTCATTGAGAGGCTCTCAACTGCCGTTTTTGCCAATAGAACTCTGTTCAATGTCAGCTGTTAAATGGGCAGTAAAAGGATAAAACACCCTTAACATTAATGGTCAAGCTAAAATTTTTAATGACATACTTCCGTTCCTTTCTGTAACCCTTTAAAATAAATCTGCTTTAGTATATTTCTTTCTAGAAGTCATTGCTGCAATAAGAGCTTTTGGGACACTCTAGGGGTTATATACCAAGTGGTGATAAACTGGAGATGACTTCTCCATTGAGATCACTTCTCCAATTCTTGTGTTATTCTATTGAGCCTATGCACCGAGATCTCTCAAGTTGGAGAAATCTTAGTGTATTGGCTTCATAATATTGAACAGGATTTGGAGAAGTGATATCACTAGAAAAGTTATCTCCACTTCATCACCTCTTTATAACACCTCAGTGCATTCAAAACCCCTCTCCCTTAGAATCAAAGGTTGCTGTGGAGGGATAAGAAGTATTAATGTATTTTTCTTTGCTTGAATGTCTGTAAATGGGCAGCAGTATGAGAGCAAAGCTTTCAACCCGTTAACAACTGATGACATGCCAGGACCGTCATCAGTGGATGTGTGTTAAGGACTTGTGACAGTCATGGCACCTGGCACGTCATGGAATCCTGTGATTACAGAGCGGCTGCACTTCACTCTGCAATACCATAATGCATTGCAAAAAAACAACAACAAAAAAGTGCTATGGTCTTCTAGAGCCGCCCACCCCTTGGCAGCTCTATCATTAAGGTGTTAATCTTTGTACCTCAACAGCAACTGTTTTTTCTCTGCATAATAACCCAGCCTGTTGTCAATTTAGAAAGAAATACACTAAACCAAATTTATTTTGCAAGGTCAGCATTTATTAACCATTTGAGTGCCAGAAAGGTATGCAATGCATTGTAACACAATGCACTGGATACCTCTCTGGCACTCATAGGGTTAAGGGATCTTTGGCCATTTCTATTAAGCTTGCTTTAACACTTCACTGTCCATATAAAACTAGAAGAAGCTTTGTGTTAGTAATTTATAGTAGAGTTAGCCACCTGCATCTCCACAGCTCCCATGGCCCTCAGCTGACTTATTTTACTGCCACCTACCTTTCAGTTAGGCCACCTTCACAACAAAAGAGAAAGTCAGAGTAATGGTGAATATAAAGATGAAGTGAGACTTCCTACCTACTGGGAGCCCAGCGGCCATATCTGACCATATCTGCCTAAAAAGCAATTATGGGCCACTTGCCCAAACAAACAGCAATTCTACGCCAGACAAGACAATTGCAGCATAGGGAACAAACACAAATCCCATTTATTTAAATGGGACTTTTAACCCCTTGCATGCTAGCACTCCCAATGCTTTGCTTAGCAAAGTGATGGAGGCCTCTCTAGCATCTAAGGGGTTAAATGACCCATTTACATTAACAATGTATTTGTTTTCTATGGTGTAGCTGGTTTGCTCCAGAACTGATCCAGTTTTGATTAATGCATTACATCCTAGCTTTCTGTATTTGGATTACACCAAAATTCGTAATATTAGGGGATTGATACCTTGGACAAAAAATTTCTCCAATGCATTGTGACAGCTCTCTAAAGTCCAAGGGAAAAATGTAATTTGTTTCTCATTCCATAAATACCGTTTACTCATGTAATCAGAACACAAGTTGACTAAAAAACAAATAAAAAAAAAAAAAAGGCAGATTTCAATTGCTGGCGATTAGTGCATCTGCAAAGACCCCAGACTACAATAGGATTCTGGGAGAAACTCCTGAAATTACCTTCAGTTAAATACAGCCCAAGGTCTGTCTCAAAATGGATAATAAAAACAAATTAAAGTGACTCATTTTCATTGAAACTATATTGGATACTTGGGCATTGTTTCAGAGGTATCTGCCCAAAGTACGGGTCTCAGAAAGGCAATTAGTTGTTGGGTAAATACCACTTCCATCATCCCAACAGCTGGAGGGCTAACAATTAGCATTCCTGCAGTAAGTGGATTTAAGAATTATGGGAGAGGAACAAATCCTTTGCATTATATAAGATTATCTAATAGGTAGGAAAATAGACAGGCTTGTATCTACTATCGAAATCTTTCTTTAGAGAAATAATTTTTGAATTGCACAGCTGACACAAGACAAGGGACATATGGGAGGGGGACAAAAATGTCAAAGGTTTAAATAAGAAGAAAGGACAAAGCAATTTTTAAACTCTTGGATGCTAGTGGTGTACAGTGGAGCACAATGCATTGGAGGCCACTATTGAGTTCTAGGGGTTAAAGGAAAATGCATTTAAATACAATCTGTTTATATGAAAAAAATACAATTTATTTCCACTATAACAAAATTTAAGAGATATTAAATGTGCAGTTTTTCAGTAGCCTGGAGAAAGTAATTTTCTCTTGCACCCCACTTCCTGGTTAGGAGGCTGTACTGTATACGATACAACAGGAAGTGAGAAGTCCAAGGAACATCGTTTTCCCCAACCTGTAGAAAACCAGTGCATACAAAATGTTTATTTCAAAGAACAGTAAATATTAACACACACACTATATATCATATAAGGTCAAGTTATATTTTAGCATTTAACTGGAGATCATCTTTGCTCATCCAGTCACTGTGGATAAAATGTTTTAATTTGCTTGCGATTTAAAGGAGAACACCTCCTAATAATAACACCCATCTCGCCTTACTATACCCCGAAAATATTATATGAATTTGACCTTTGTTTAAGTGAAAACAACTTTAGTCAATCAGTTTTGGATGTAAAGTCAAGGGTGACAAAGTCACCTAGAGTAGCGATATGCTTTGGGTTGCTGGGATGACAAGCGAGCTCTGACCTTACCTTTGTTTCCATTTGGATAGATTAGTAGCTTCACTTTTACTGCATGTTAGTAATGATATTGCATATTATTCTTGTATCTGCACTTTGGGATATTGTTTAAATATTGATTTCTATTTATCAGGATTTCTTTTGACTCATGTATGGAGACTATTTATATTTCAGGGCTCGCTTGATCTTGTTTTTAAATGTTTTTATTTATACTGTCTTTATATATATTTTTTTTTTGTATCCAATAAAAAAATGTTTGATACTTAATTTCTGTATCATTAAAGTGTGCCTCTTTTTATTGGGTCTCTGATATCGGGGATATTATGTGGTCTCTTTGTCCCATGACTCCATCTATTTGACATCCAGGCCTGATTGAAGTTATTATTATTTAAACAAGGCCCAATTCAAAATGGCCATTAGGATTTTCTGTTAATAGTAACGTAAGGTGGTAGGCGCGTTGGAGGGGAGGTTATCATTAGGTGGGTCTTCCTTAAAAGTAACTCTCAAGGAACCGGACAATATATAAAAAAAAAAAAGTTGTAATATATATCCTTGAAATGCATCGAGGCACACCCACACACAAACGTACATACACACACACAGATCCATGCAGTTAAAAGACAATATCAGGACAATAAGAAATAATAAGTGGAGATAAAAAATAACTTTATTTGGCCTACTGGTGAAAAAATGGTAGGAAATAAATAATAAAACGAAGTGGATAGAATATACAAATACAGTATTTAACTTGCAGGATACAAAGGACAGACACGGATGGACTTTTCTATTATGCCTAATCAGTCAGTTCTGATCACACTGGGTAATATTAAAGGTAGGAAAGTGCTTTTCCTGCAGTGTAAAACAAGGTTAACCCCCACTATTGGGAGATTTTAAAATTAAAGTTATAGCTGAAACATATTATAATTCTTAAAGAAACAGCCCTAACTGGTATCCAAAAAAGAAAAACATTTTTTTTTATATATAATGGCAGAGAATAATTTATGGACAGCGGATCTCCATAGTAAGCAACTGTATTACTACCTTTTTTAAAAATACAAAAAAATCTTTAGTTTAATATTCAAATTAACCCTATGAGTGCCAGAGGGGTACTCAACGCATTGCATTTACTCAGCAGGAAAAGACTGAGAATGTAAATAATTTCATTTTTTTACTGCACCTTTAATTTATTGCATCAGGGTTCAGCAACTTAGATCTATCCTCCAGCTGTTCAAAACTACATTTCTAATTACCTCCAACCAGTCATTGTCTGGCTGGGTATGGTGGAAATTGTAGTTCTGAACTGCTGGAGGGGCTCAGATTGCCACTTGGCTTGGATGCAAGAATGGTATCCAACACTGCTTCAAAGTGTGTTGGGAGACCTTTCTAGAAACCCATGAAATCCACTCCCAAGCTCCCGCCACCCAATTTCCAACACCAAACATTAGCAGGCATTTGTTGTTAGTGAAAAGGTTTCTGGGAAGTTAACGTCACAATCCACTCCAATGTACCAGACAGAGTTTGAAAACCACAGTTCAGATTAGAAGGCATGCGTGTGAGGAATGCTCAAACTCCCCCATTCCCCACCTCCAAAACTGATGTCCGGCAGCGGCCTGCTGCTCTCCGATTCCAGCCAGGCCAGGCGCTCTGTTGCCCTTGTCAAGGTGTCTTCCAACTGGCCCCTTAGCTCCTGTGCAGCAAGTAGTTCTGCCTGTAGTGCTGAGCTGGTCTCAAAGCTGATAGAGGGATTCAGTTTTTAGTATAGAAAGTACAAGAGCTGGCTTATTATTTAAGACTGATTCAGCAAGGAATATCTGATCTCATTACGAATACCAAATACAAAAAATGAGGAGCAATTCTGGAGCAAACCAAATCAACCAAAGGTGGCATACAACAATCCCAATTTACTTAAAGGAGCAGTAAACTTTTATTTATGAAAACACATTTTATAGAGCATTTCCTGCTGAATAAAACAAGGTCACTCCCACTGCTGTCAGATGTTTTATTCAAAATTTATAACAGTTCAAATAATCAGGAAGTGAATTTAATTTTACTTCCTGAAAGTTCTAACTGACAGGAAGTGACATGCAGTTTCTATCACATTCTATGGAGAACTGTATGTCTCTGACTTTCTTCTCCATTAGAACTAATTAGAATTTGACCATCAGAGGGCACTGCTAATGTAAATAAACATGGGTTTAAACTGTAATAACTCTGGAAATATAAATCTCTCAGCACTGGGAGTACCCTTATCTTACTCAATAGGAAAATCCCTACAATATATATGTTTTCATAAAAAAAGAAAGTTTACTGCTCCTTTAAACTTGTTTTTTTAAAAAAAAAAATCCCGAATGCTAAAGAGGTCTGCAACACTGCCTTCTGGAGACCAATCTAGCATACAAGGGGTTAAAATAACCATTTAAATCTATGTGAATTTGTGAAATTTTCATTAAAACCTGAAAATACTTTGCTCCAGATGTGCACCCCCCACTTTTTTTTTTATTTTGCTTGATGTTTAAGGAACTTACAGTGCAAAGGGTAGATGCAACTAAATGTATTCAATACAAGAGACACAGATTAATCACTTCAGTACAACAGGTGTGAGCAATGCAGATAAATGCTTTGATCACACCATCACTTATAGTGTCAAGGCCTGTTGTAAGGTAAATCAGGCCGGTGAGCCAACAGCTGGTGACAGATGAAGCCGACCTTACCTTGGAATCCCAGCTAAAAAAATAGTGAATCATTAGCATTATCATACTGTAAACATCCATGCAGTATATACTAATGCACAGCATATTTTTCTGAATAATTAATGAAACATTTGTGATAAAAAACTGATAATGGTCAGCCAGTATCAATACTCTGAGCTTATTTTTGGCCAGGAAATGCCAGGTTTATGACTTTCACTTGGTCATACATTACACCTGCAGGCCAATACAGCATTAACCACTTCATGATTGCCCGATCCGGGGGTGGGCGGCCGTTAAGAGCCACAGAACTTTTTTTCGTAATGAATTCTGGGACAGCAAAGCGCAGTGCAGCCACGCTACCACCCCAGAATTCGGTGGCGTGCCAGGACCGTCACAAGTCCTTAACATCCGGTCCGGAGTGATGTCCTGACACGTCATTAAATTCAACCAGCAGGGCAATACGCTACTACAGTAAAAGGATGTATAGCCATGCTTTTCTCACTGCACACACACACTGGTAAGGATGTATAACCCTGCTGTTCCACTGCGCACGTGTATGTACACACAAACACTGATCTGTAAGTAACACTGTCAAGAACAAGGTGGACTGGTACCTTTCTTTCTGCAAAATCACTCCTATCAGCTGGTCAAATAACAGTTTTAGTTAGTGATCTGGAGCAAGTCAAACAGCTCAACATGTGAACTTTCTCCCTCTGTCTCAGTGAACCTTAAGGTTGTCATGGCAACCCATGCTTTGCTGGTCGACTAGATTGATGACTTCCGCTCAGAACGAGCTGGCATCAGCCAAAGGTTCAGGAAGGGGTACAAACATATCTCCATAACAGCTGAGATTTAAACAGATGTGGAGTTAAATAAATATATAAAAAAGCATTACTATTTCTTAACCCTTTGAGTGCCAGAGAGATACCTATCTGGCACTCGAAGGGTTAAATAATAATTGCATTTGACGCTTTGCCATGACAAATACAGACGTCTTATTGCATCAGGCACACAGGAATGTAAGACTATAAAAGTGTGGAAACTCCAAAGTCGACTGCCTTATGGCTAAGGTGTTATGTCCTAATGTACATTGCTCTTACCGTTCTGGCTCCCTCTTGAGCTGTACTAGGCTACTATACAGCTGCTTCTCTGTCTGTAAAGCATCATTAAGTTTTCTTCTATCAGCAGCAAGTTCTTCAAGCAACTTAGACAGCTGTAAAAGGTAACACAGTTGATGAGATTAAGAGACGATGTGTCCATTAAGTTCAACCTTTGCCACATCACCCTTGTCTACTGTTGATCCAGATGAAGAAAGACTGGGGGGAGGAGACAGGAATCAACATAAAGGTGTTACTACTAACTGACTAGCTCACTGAAATAAATTAGGTTTAGATTTTGATTATGAAGTTTATCCATATTTCATTACAACAATACAACTAGTGGTCAGAACTCATTTACAACACATAACCATAGGGGTGTCTCAAATGTAAGATCAGTATGGCTGCCATGGCAACCCCAGCTCCATGGATCAATTGCCAACTTCAGGCAAAAGAAAAGGCATAATAAACAAACAAAATAATGCATTCTTAATAGTGCTACTGTGGTCAGTCCTACACTTTAGTGGCAAACAAAATTCAGTTATGTTTAAGATAAGCATCAACCGTTTAAAGGGATAGTATCTCTTGATATTGAAATAAAATATATATTGCCGTTGTTATCGTACTGTGTAGAATAAGGGTAGTCCCACTGCTGTGAGGTGTTTTTATTCTAAAGCTATTGCAGATCAAACTTGCTTTTTTATGAAATGTTACAGTCAATTGACCATAGCTGTCCACACAATACCGTGGCAACAGCCCCACCACAACATTTCATGGAGGTACAGCACCTACAAAATGAAAGTCTGAGCGCCAATAACTTTTGAATGAAACAAACTCAGCAGCATGAGTACCTCTGTTTTACTCAGCAGGATAAGAGATGCAATAGAAATAATTTTCATATTAAGCGTTACTATCCCTTTAAGAGTCTATTCACATGGGTTACTAACGCAGATTAAGGCTGCCAAGAAATAAACACAATGCCTCCAATTTTGGCGTTTAAACTGAATGAAGTAATGGACACAGCATTCTACAAATTGAATGTATTCCGATTTGTACACTTAATCTAATGGCCCATACACCACTGTCCAAAAATCTTTTGCACCAGTTATTATTGATGTTAAGATGATGGCCTTCCATCACACCCCTACCACACCCCCTGCCCCAACCCCACAGGACTGTAGAAATACCTGGAACCTGTCTGCTTCAGCCCCCGCAGAGGGCTCATGTGGGGTGACTGGGGGCTATAAATGATGAGATTAGTTTCACAAAGGGGTGGGGCTTAATTACAGGTGGGGCAGGGCTTAATGGCATATGTCAAAGTTGGCGGGAAGTGGGCAGAATAGGGTGGGAAGAAGGGGAAGTGGCACGAAGTACATGAGAAGCTCACCACCACCGGAGAATCAGCCTCTGACTCCGGAGACCTGGTAATTAACTAAAGAAATACAAGTCTGATTCCAGGGGAAATGCAGGACATCATAGGTAAGTAAACATGGATGGCTTTAACATCAATGCTTTACAGAGAAGGATCCATCACTATTAGCCCCTCTGATAGAGAGGTCTCCAACACACTGTGAAGAGGTTAAAAGCTCAATTTTTATCAACAGGAGTTTTTGTGAGTTTCTTGTGGTGCAGTTGCCTTTCCCCAGGACATAAGTGCCCCTTAGTTACAACATATCTACTATGTCCTGTAAGTGTAGTTAGTCTTACATACCTTCTGGTAATGGTCTACACTGTGCTTCTCATCAATCACCCCCACTGAAGCCACTTTCTCCTTGAGTGTGTAAACCTCCTGGGTCAGGCGAACTACAGTCGGTACCTCCTCTGGATCCACCAACTGCATCTGCAGATCCTAAACCCCAAGAAATGGAAAGAAGATCTAATTGTCACATTATCTACTAGAATACAAGAGTGGGATCTTTTAGTCAAGCAATGTGTTGGACAACCCCTCTGGCACTGAAAAAGTTCAAACAATAGCAGTTAATTTACAGGAATCTACATTATTACACATGTTATGTAGTCCTAAGTAGGTATACTTGAACTTCTTTTAATGCAGTTTAGCATTTCCCTTGGCCTTTCTGTATATTCACCTTAATCAGATCATCTTTTATTTGAATGCTCCTGCTCAATGCATCAATGTCCGCTGCTTGCTCCTGAAGCTGCTCACTCTGCTTCCCGATGATAGACTGCAAAGTCGACACCTCAAGCTGAGAGTAACATTGAATGAGTGAATGATTACAAGTGAAAAGAAACAATCCGATCACTGGAAGGATATGTGTACAATTATAAAACTGATATATCACGTTATTACGTGGTCTTCAGAATTTATTTTTTTACCAGAAACTGCATCTTTACACTCCATTTTGTAAACATGTGAAAGCTTTAGTATTGGAGGCATACACTTTATCCTTTAAGCTACATCAAATGAGGCAGGTATAAGTGACCTGGTTAAGAGGTTTTTTCCCCAATAAGCCTGGACTGGAAATAATTGGCAGTGACCACATTTTCATCTTCTGCAGATACAATTCATGCACTTGCAGTTACTTCAAATGAGGAAACTTACAAGGATACAATGGATGACTACTGGCAATATGGTTTTCACAACATTCTCATCTTATAAATAAAGAAAAAGGCAATTTCTGGGGATGAAAGTATGTTTCCGTGTGTATTATACTATAAGATAAATACCTAGGGTTGCCACATTTGTAAGAAAAAAATGTATAACCACACCAAGCTGAACACATGGAACTCATCTTTGCAACAATCGCTGCATCAGCTTCTCAACCCTCAAGTCCATCTCACACACGATGTATCATCAAATTACTCCCGTATTTGTTCTCAGATTTTAATTTGTCAGAGCCCTGTACTATAAAGTGCACATCACAATGCTAGTTACTCTAATTCATTCAGTGGCAATGCAGTGAGTATGTGTGAGCCTTAGGTGTTGGCTTCTCCTGTCACATAACTTCTTCCTCCAGGAGGTAAAGGGTGAGAGTATGGCCACTGTATTGCAGGTATTTTGCCCAAAGACCATTTTTACAGGACAGGAAGATACTATACTAGCTGCATAAATAACAGTTTATAAGGGAACAATTCCTTTTAAAAGGGGAAAAAAAAAAAAAAAATTACGTATACAGGTTTCTACAAGACAGGCCCACATCCAGTGCCTATCAGTCAACAGAGACCTCAAAGGGCAAGGAACTGAAAAGACTACAAAACCGGTGCAGACAAGAAACAAAGTCAGGAAAATGGAAAACTGGTACAGTCAATGTAAAATAAACATTTCATGGCAAAAGATGTGTGCAATGCATTGCAGAGAAGTGTACGGCACTCCCACCCAGCACTCTTAACCAGGGGGCCACAGCTCTACAGTTACCTGGTTTTCTCTCTCCTTTCTCAGAACAAACTGTAGATCATCCTTGGATTTGGCTAGGTTATTTTCCAGCATTTCGGTCTCCTCGTTTATCTCAGCTACTAAAAGAAGAGAGACAGACTTTAACTATCTCGGCATACTTTGATACAGAAGAATTCCCTTGCATTATACCGTAGCAGTCGATCTAGTTTAACGCTTTAAGGACCAGAGGGATGTGCAACTAATTGCAAAACAATGTGTTGCAGATCCATCTGGTCCTAAAAGGGTTAGTGCACCAGTTTTTTTTTTTTTATTTTGTGTTTTTTTAATCCCCCTCTTTCATCCTAGGACAAGCACAGGAACCACAGGGTTAAGGTGCTTTTCTTTAGGTGTAGGCAGTTTCTCTGCACATGCATAAACCCCACCTAGCTCCACCCACTTGACAGTTTACTGTGTCCTGCTAGAAGGAAACAGGACCGTTTTTCACCATCAGGCATCCTGCCGAAGAGACATTTACGAACATGCGCTGTCCTTCCCTTTCTGTACCTTAAGGTACAATGCAACTCCCCCTTGCCAATCATTGAGGAGACCGGGTCAGACAGCACCGGCTCACATATGCCTCTTCGGCAAGACATCTGTGCCATCGTCTGCAGGCGAGTCTCTGAAGAACTTAGATTTCTAAATAATGCCGGGCTTAATAAGGATTATAAAAAAAGATTTTTATGCTTAACTCTGCTTTACATGGCCTACTTTTTTTATTCAGGCTAGCTATGACTAGAAAGGGTGCAACCGTTTCAGGGTTCTAGAATTAGCATGGAAACTTGTTCTCTGCAAGAGGAAAGCATTAATGCCTTGGTGGTAGTGAAACAATTTATGTAATTACACTTGCTGCAGATCCAACTCACCAGGAGCTTTCAAATCTTCAGACATGGGATGATCAGACTGTGCCCTGGCATGTGTCAGCTCCTGAAAACAGACACCTTCATTTTAATCCATACAAAACAGACAACGATAATATTTTGTATACATACAGGGTTTTTGTGATGCAAGCTCTGCTGAGTAAGATGAGCTGTTACTATGTACACATTATATTCCCACAATAAACTTCAACAGAGCTGCAGTGTTACATCTTTCAAGCCACATGTGTCTTTACTTGCCTTTTCCTGCATTTTTCAAGTGATCCCGTGTTGGGTACGTGTATCAGGGAGCATGACTTTCTGCTGGCCCAAGTCAACATTAGTCATACATGATTGTTTGCTGCCCATTTGGGTCCGCCATTAAATAAAACTTGCAATGAGTATTACTAACTCCAAGTTAGTAAGTGAATAATCTGCATGAAAGCTCTATAGGCCACCATGCAGATAATGCCTGCTACAGCTTCCTCTGTTCAATTCAGGTAAGTTGCAACAAGATGAAACAGACAGTGACTGACTTGTGCAATGGTTTACAGCTGTTTGTTCTATGTAAGGGGGATCAGCACAGATTTAAAAATAAATAAATACATAATAGTTAATGTTGGTGACTCATGGGTAGAGCATATATTGTTTGGAATAGCCTACTCACTGCAGTTATGTGGTAGGTTCTGACTCAAACACTTGATTACCTGCAGTGATCTCTCTTTTTCATTCTGCATCTGGAGAAGGCTGACATCATCTGAGCGATCTGGAGACTGATCCATAGCAGAACCCTGCATCTCTTTTGGAGAGCGGTTTTTGAAACTTACTACCTGGTTCATCTTCTCTGAGGCCATCTACAATAGCAAAAATACATCAACATGAGGTCTCTCTCAAAATGGATAAGGAGATTTTTTATACTTACAGAGAAATCCTTTTCAATTACTTCTCTTACTCAAATGAGGGATGTAGGGACCATGTGGTATAGAGCTCCTTCTCCAGGGGGCAGGGCACTCAGAAGTGAAGGCCCCTCCCAATTTCTGCACCCCTCCACCCAGCAGAATTAAGCCCGTTTCCATCTAGCTAAGCAGAGAAGCCAAGAAACAGGGCAACATGACCCACAACAATGAGAAGAGAGGTTTTCTGGTATGGCCTGCAGCCCTAAAAGAAAATGATTTATTGGGAAGTATAAAGATACCCTTCTTCTCTCTTGCATTTAGAGACGAGTGGACTATGTAAATGTTCCAAAGCAGCCCCAAAAACAGGGGCAGGACAGTAGAGAACAGTAACCTCTAAAGCTCTGCAGCCAAAACTTGCCAGGAGGTGTGAAAACACTAACTTTGTGAAAGTTGTGCCTCACAGATGACCCACAGATGCTTGGTTTTAAAGGGAGTATCCTGATTGGGATGTAATATTAAATGGAGCTGGACAAGACTTGAGAACACAAGCTTGTCTGATAGTCCATTTAAGCCATGCAGCAATCATGACAGAATATGTACAAGATAGTGTAAGGAGTTATGAAACTCCTCTTGCAGAGAATACTGTAATAAGGACATATCATACTCTTGAGAGAAACAGAAGAAAGGTTCAAAAGGAGAGAGAACTGAAGTACCTCTTAAACCAGATTTAAAGGGATAGTAATACTTAAAACGTAAAAAAAATATACATTGTAGGGTTTATGTCTCCGAATAAAACAAGGGTACTCCCACTGCTGAGAGATATTTTATTAAAAAATTATAACAGCTCAAACTTGAAATTTTTAGGTGCAATATCACAGTGGCCTGAAAATTGTACAGTGGTGCTGTTGCTACACCATCCTATGGACAGCTCTGGTCTGTAGACTATAAATCTCCATAGGATGGTGTAGAAACAGCGCCACTGTAAATTTTCAGGCCACTGTTATATTGCACATCAAAAATTCAAGTTTGAGCTGTTATAATTTTTTAATAAAACACCTCTCAGCAGTGGGAGTACCCTTATTTTACTCAGGGGGATAAACCCTACAACATATATTTTTTTACATTTTAAGTATTACTATCCTTTTAAGCTCCAAGGAATAGTAGGATCCTTACAGGAAGGAACTATACAAATTACGTCCTGAAGAAATGTTTGAATTTAAGGGATCCCAGCAATAATTTTCTGCAAAACTGATAAAGCAGAAATGGAACTTAAAGAGAGCTTACTCGCAATCCCTATTTAATGTCAGTAAGTAAAAATTCCATAATATAGAAAACCTTGAAGCGGATAGGTTCATGCTCAATTGCTCACAAAAGTAAATAAATTCTTCAAATCCAATGACATTTTGACAGAAAAAGGCTTACGGCTCTCAATGTAGTTTGAGCTATGGAATCACTCACCTCTTTACACTTCAAAATTTCATCCTCAAGTTCCTCCCCACTCAGGCAAGATTGGACAACTTGGGATGAAGAATGGGCCCTTGCCTAAGAAGGTTCAGCACTAGTGGAAGGTGCCAAGAGTCCTGTATCGACATGTCCAACAGGAAATGAAACCAAGTCCTACTTGGTCAGAATGGAGGAATGAGTAGGGCCTGAACTCATTCCCTTTTGAGCTTGGTGCTCATTGTGGGCATTATGCCAATTGGAGGAAAGATGTACACCAGTGTACAGTCAAGGCACCCACTGCTTTTGAATTCCTTACACTTGTGCAAAACACTGGAAGTTTTGCATCATGGCAGGATCCCATTAGGTATAGGCTCTGGCATTTCTGTTTCATCTCCCATTTCTTCAGATCAGCATCTCTGCAGATAGTCCTCCTCTCAATTGTCCACTGCTAGGATGTAAACGACAGAGGTCTGGAACTTCTTTCTGCTACTGACCAAGAGGCTTTGCTATTCGTGCCTCCCTAGATTATATAAGCTACTGCTATGCTGTTTTCGGATAGAATCAAAATGGGAAGTCCCTGCAAAATCACTGTCCATGAGGAGAGAGTGTTTTGAGGATAGCGTGCAGTTTAAGGAATGTTGATTGGAAGGAGTACCTCAGAACTGAAGCAAAGGGCATGAATTGAATGAGAGGCACACAGAGCTGTCCATCAACAGACAGATATTGGCTGTCAGCACTTTCCATTATAGCAGAGACAAAGGATGGCCCATGGACAGGGTTTGACTTAACAATCACTGAAAAGTTGACTACAACAGAATCATCTTGTAGTAAAGATGAGATGGATTATTGCTGCAGGACTGAAGCATATTCAGCTGTGAAGGTCTCAGGTTAAACTGAGCAACAGAATGGTTGCTGAGACCATGGTTGCCACCAAGTGCATGCAGTCTGACTGAAGGACATGGTTCATCAAGGACCTGTCGGTCTTTTACTTGTAACTCTTATTCCTTCTCAGCCGCACAAGATAAGACTTGTGTAGACTGACGATACAGCCATGCTGCTGTAAAGTAACTATGGTGAGCTACAAATGCTCCGGTAGCAGAAGTGCTGAAAGAGCCTTCAGTAAGCGGTTGTTTGCGAAAACCCTTGGAGCTCTTGCCAAGCATAGAACCACAAACTAATAATGGTGATTCTTCAACACAAACCCAAAGAACCAGAAATGCTCTGGTCAGCGGGGAATATGTAAATAAGCGTCTGATGTTGAATGAAGCCATGAAAGCTGTTGATCCACTGCAGATCTGTTTGGTACATGATACTTGCAGGGATACTTCTAGCTACTTGGTCCCCTACCCATCCAGTCCCTAAGAACTGAGGGGCAAGGGGAAAGGACTCCATGGTCCCAAGCAGCACTTCTGACCAATTCAGAGTACCCTACCAACATACAGAAGAAAATAGCATAAGATAAAGTTATAAACATTCAGGGAAATGGCCCTGAACTGCCTGTGGTCACAAAGAAAAAACAAAAATGGATTTAATTCTACTGGGTGAAGAAGTGCAGAGGGATTAAATTGGGAGGGGTCTTCACTTCTGAGTGCCCTGCCTACTAGAGGAGAAGCTCTACATCACATGTTCCTTGCATCCCTCAACAGAAGAAAAAGAAATTCAGCTACTTATCTGAATTACAAATAGAAGGCACCTGCAATGTGTTGCTTAACCCGTTGAGTGTCAGAAGGTTGTCCAATACATTGAGATGCAATTTGTAGTACAACCCTCTGGCACTCAGAGTTAACCCTTTTAGTGCCAGAGGGGTACGCAATGCAATTCAATGCTTTGCGCACCCGTCTAGCACTCAAAGGGTTAAAGGGGATTGAGAGGTGTGCCATGACTAAATTTATGGAAATGCTGCATAAATAAAGAAAGCAGGTTATTTTACCAATAATTTATGTTATATTGGTAAAAAGACTCAACAATCTATAGCTAGTTTACTGAAATAAGTGAATATTTTTCATGCCAACCACACTCTTGTCTCCCACCCCTATAAAACTCCTCTGAATTGCTGCAGTCTCATTTTCATACTACAGCTAAGTTTACAAGGTCGACTTTTTGAAGCAACATGTTTCAGAGAGATTGATATGGAGGTCTGCTGTGTGTGAAAATGCCAGTTATATGTGGCTGTCTGATCACACACTATATTAACAGCTTTGCCTAAAAAGAAAATACTGGTTTCTCTGATATTCAAGACAGAAACATGTTACTGTATCTGTTTGTTTAGTGATAAAATGCATCACTCTTCCTTTGCAAGAGAAAGCCAGAAGTGACTTTTGTATATGCAGTAGCATTGCTGTAGTTATACAGCCAGATATGATCTGAGGGCCAGGAAAACCCAGCCCACAATCAATATTTTGCACATCTCTGGTCTATGTATTCTGGACTTGGAACATTTGTGGCAGTCTTCTGTCCCTAAAGCAGACCCCAGGCTGTGGGAAATTACTCACAGTGGCCAGAAGATCCTGGATCTCCCTCATATGTGCATCAGCCTGCTGGCTCTGGTAATGTAGAGCCTCCTGCAGCATCTTCTCTTTCCTTTGCAGACAGACTTGCAGCTCCTCCATCAGTTCTTGGCTTCCCAGCTCAGACCTCTTCAGGATACAGGCAGTCATACCCTGTAAAATGGACAGATACATGTGTATCGCCTATCCATATCAATTATAATAGATCTGATAGCCAGAATTGTTTTTAACCTTTTGAGCGCCATTTGCTTTGCAATGTACTGCATACCCCTCTGGCGCTTAAAAGGTTAAGCACATGTCCTTATGTTCCAGTTGACTCTCTCTTCAGATTTTTACATATATAACATATATATACTTTTCAAGTTAATACTGCCTACCCCATCTCTGTAAGTACCAACATTATAAATTTACAGTCTTTATTGTACAGATGCCCTCTGAGCTTCTCCTTCCCAGAGCTGGTGCCATAAGCACAAGAGAAGCAGCTGATGATTCTTACTGCCTGCTGTGATGTTACACTTCCCTGCTCAGCCAATAGGGATCAAGTGTGAATTTTAAGTTTAGAATGCCGAGTAGCACAGATTAAACATTGAAAGAGCAACACTAGTTTCAGGGAATGCCTCCAAACAAAACACACTCACCTCAACCTCTTTGGTGCGCTCTTGCAGAGCTTTCTGCAGTTGCTGCATAATGGTGTCCCTTTCGTTTAGAGAGTGCCTGCTTTTCTCTTCCATCTCCTGCTTCAACCACTGCAGGTTCTTGTAAGCAGCAGTTATTTGTTCCAGTTCCAGGTCTTTAGACTTCACAAGGTTATCCAGACTCTAAAATGGAGGTATATTGACTAGGTTGTTTTTACAGAAATATCCACCTAGACAAATCTAAATACGTAACACCCGAACATTAGCCATGGGTGTCCGGGGGAGGGTGTGGTTAGGCTCACACACCTTCCCCCTCCAGATAAGCACAGGGGCTGGGTGGGGTGTGAGGTGGGCTGACCAACCCCCTTCCCCCCCGAAAAACATCTGTGGACATCGCATGTCATTAGCTATGTATAACTGGTCAATCTGTGGCTCTCCAGTTGTGGTTATATAATCCAGTCATCCCTAGACAGAAACCTAGCAATGAAAACCCATTAATCCTGTGGATGCTAATGAGGTCGCCAACATATTGTAAAGCAATGAAGAGGTTAATATAACTATCAAATACAACTAAATGATAGTTGATACTGGTAACAAGCTTAAATTATTAGGCTAAAAATGTAGCAGGTAACAGGTACCAGCTAAATATCCTATATAATAATTCACTAAAACGTGTGTAACGACAAAGTCATGCACAGTAGAGACTGCTGCACGTGGTACAGTCATGAGCAGTAGAGACTGCCCGCATCTCTACTGCGCATGACTGCCACGCGACTGGCTGGCAGTGGCTCTGTGGCCCATGTAACGGGCTCTTCAACTAGTATCTAATAACTATTATCTGTTTCTTAGATGGTACTAGAAAGCAAAATTGCACTGCGTGAAATGCGTCATCCCTCTACATGTCAGCTGCCAGTCACATATCACCCTGTCTGCCACTGCTTAACCTTTAACATACCAGAGGGGTATGCATTGCACTGCATAACCATTTGGCACTTAAAGGGTTAGCTTTTTCCTGTGGAACCTCTTGAACAACCTCAAGGAAACGAGATGTTCCACAAATCCCATTTAGAAAGCCACTGATTTAGAACATGCTAGGAAACAAGTGTAGACTCAGCTATAATCTGAATTGAGTGGACTGCATTAGCAAGCAACATTAGAAATGACTGTACCTGGCTCGTGTAGCTTTTATATTTTTCATATGTCTGAGCAGGTTGATGAATAAAACTCTAAATGATTAACATAATAATGCAGCTTGAGCAGTAAAATGTGGATGCCAGATTCATAAAGGCAGTTACTGGGAAAAAACCTACATTAATAGTTTCCTCATTGCCAGAAAGAGCACTTCGCTGTTGCTCCAAGTCACGCTCACGCTCTCTTGTAATCATCTTCAGCTGCTGAATCTCCTTCTCTTTTTCTTCCAGGGCGCAGAATTTATCATCAACAGCTCGCTGGTATATGTAGAAAACAGACAATAAGGATAACTGTTTGGATGAACCTGAAGTAGCAGAATGTCATGCCTAGTGCTCAATGGCAGGAAATCAAATTATTTCAATTTTAGCAGCTACTCCTATGAAAAACATTTATTTTTATTAAAGGGGAACTACCACCCCGCAATAACTTAACCTGCATTCATTCTTCATCTGGCGACTAGCTGCTTAGTAGCGGTAGTCGCCAGAAATATTACCTGGCTCCGAAGATTTCTCTGTTTTACCGATGCTTACAGGAGCAGGAAGCACGGACATCTCGTCACAGTGACGTCCGTGCGCCTGCGCTGTCAGTCCCTTTTGGAGCCAAGATAGAACTGGGCGCACAGTATAGGACTCATTTTATACCTCCGTAACAGGATGCTCCAGGGGCAGCTTTTGACTGAAACTCTATCAAAAGGTTCTGGTGATTTTTCAGGGCTCTGACATGGGAAAGACAGGGAATCCCTCCAATTCCTAGGTGAGGGGGATGTGTTTTCTCTCTATTCTAAATATGCACGTCATTTTGCTCTTGCTTAGGAAACTGAACAGAATTCAGGTCAGTAGTAATTTTTTCCTCTCATGCATATTTGCTTAATAACTATTAGGGTATCTTTCCCTTAAATTTAACACAATTCTTATCTGGGATTTTTTTTTCCTCTCACTATAGTTGAGGATCTCCCTCTTGATTCCTGTATGAAAGGTGCATTTATTTTGTTCTAAGTTCACTTAAAGGGATAGTAATACTTACATTTTACTATCCCCCATCTTGTAGTCCTTAAAAAAACTGAGTTTTGCTTTTTTTCCCTCTCCCCTGATGTCAGTGTTCTAGCCGACAGCAGGGAAATCTGGTCCATGGACCAGCAGAGGCTCTTCAGCAGAGCCAAGATCACATTATGGAAGAAGAAATCCTTCACTGAAATGGTCTTGTACGTGTACTTGCAAACCAAGCACACATAGAAGACCATTTCAGTGAAGGATTTCTTCCTCCATAATGCGATCTCGGCTCTGCTGAAGAGCCTCCGCTTGCTCAGAGACCGTATTCCCCTGCTGTCAGCTAGGATGCGGACATCAGGGGAGAGGGAGAAAAGCAAAACTTTGAAAGCGGATCTCTCTCAAAACATAAAGGTTTGAGAGATGCTGCTGGGCTCATTTAATTCAGTTTTTAAGGGCTACAAGATTGGGATAGTAAAAATGTAAGTATTACTATCCCTTTAAGGTTCAAGTATGAGCACTGTCTGTGTTCTTTCAGAGGAAGCTTGCTCAACTTCCAGAGATTACCACATTCCTCCATACAGGAATCCAACACCTCTGTGGGATCTAAATCTGGATCAAGATGTGTTACATACAGTCTAGTCTTTTGAATAATTATCTTTGTTCTCCTTGATGTATCTTAATAGTTTTGCAGACCAAGCCTGATTTACATAATAATCAGACACTGGTTTTGCTATACATAAAATGCAATGCGGGTGTAGTGCTAATGGTAAGACAGGACAAGAGCAGCCGTTTGTTGCTTTAGTAAAACTGAATTGTTCTAACTCCTGGTATGCCCCAGTAGACTAAGAGAAAAGGATTTATTTTCAGTAGCTGTTTAATAGGATAGTATATTGTCCCCAAACAAATTTAAGTAAAGTAGTGTGCTAGGGGACATCTCTGTCCCTTAATTAATGAATTGAGTGCCAGGGGATTGTTCTAATTTCCACCCCTCTGGTGCTCAAAGGAACAAGTATAAACCCTATAACTGTCAGTACAAGTGATATGCCCCTCTGATCCAGAAAATGTTGATTCTCAGATTATCAGAAGAGTGTGTAAACAAAATTCACACAACTATCGCCTTAAATCTCCTGCAATATAAAGGCTTGTTGTACAAGAGCTGGAGGACAAATGAGCCATTATATTCTGGGCAGATTATTCTTCTGAGCGTGTTGGGTTTAACTGGGAACCAGATTAATACCAAACTTTTTATTTTATGTACCTCTAAGGCAGCATCCCTGTCCTTTATTCTCTGGCGTAGTTTTTCCAGCATTTGATCATTTCCTCCTGGGCATTTTTCTAAGCTCTGCTGGTATTCCAAAAGGTCCACATACTCCTGAGGGGGAAAATAAAAAAACAAATAAACAAATACAATTATATATATTTATTTACTGATGAAAAACTCACATATTACATGATTTAGGTTTAATACAATAACAATATAAAAAGCTCTCCCTGTGGACGCTGTCCCTCTCAAATCACCCTGAAGCCATTTTTCAAAGTCTTCTTTCAGAATTTAATTTCAGAATTTCATAAGGAGGTCTCATATCATCTTAAAACAGCCCTATTCTATGAAACACACATCACCCTGATGTATATATGTTTTCTTTTTGAGCTTGGCTTGGGAATAATTCTAAGGGATTCAACAAAGTACGGGAGTGAAGTACATTCAAAGGACTGTTACAACAAGAAATCATAGTCTAGAACTAGAGAGTCAGAAAGTTTTACTTTACTGAAAGGGAGGTAGATAAATGGAAACTGTAGAGGTTAATAGAAGTGAAGGCATTTAAGTATGCACGGATAGGCATAAAGCTATCCTGAACATAAAACACAACCAAAGATCAAAAAAGTTGAGGTTTTTACAGTAGGAAAATTGGGAAAAATAGATGGACCAAATGGTGCTGATCTGCCATCAACATATGCAAAAAGAAAATATGATCAATTCTAAAAGTAAACCAGCTACACCATTGATTACAAACTAACAAATAAAAAGGAAATTTTGCTTGTGCCCAGTGGGGGACACAGGGCCCATAAGGTAAAGCACCCTCCACCAGGAGACAGGGCATTCAGACAGTTAACTTGAAACTAAGAACTAAACTCCAACCTAAACCATTTCAAAGGAGCGTTCTAAACATTTAACCCAAGGTGGTATACTTCCACATTAAGCAAGAACTGAGCTTACGTTGACTACCGCCCAATCCAAGCAACAAGAAGAAAAAACAACTGCACACATTAGATGTGATTAGGTGCCTTAGATGTTATGCTCAGATCTCAAAATTCTTTTGACAAGTTGTTCTTTAAAACATGTAGGAAGGAATAACCTGCTTCCAAGCCTACCTTTGATTCATGGACTAAATGAACAATATGACAAGCTTATATGCTAAAATCCAGGCCAGTACCTTTCACTCTACTTGCTGCATGACTACTGCTTGGCCTTTCAAGCATCAGGCTTCAGTAGATCAACTTGGCAAAGCTGCTACCTGGTCTTCTGCACAAACCTTTACAAAAGTTCTACAGACAGTTTCAGGCACATAGTTCTGCAAGTCCCTGTTGTTAAACAGTTTTTTTCTCCTCCTTCATGAATTTTGGGACAGCTTTGATACTTTCCTTTAGTCCCTGTGTCTCCCATTGGACGCAAGAGAAAAGAGGATTTTTGTATCTACAGATAAGTTCGTGAACTGGAGGACACAAGGCATCCAACTTGAGAAAAAAATAAATCTCTGCTAGGGGTTTGGGTATTATGCTATTTATGGCTTCTCTGTCCTGGTAACTTTACCTTCCTTACTCCACTATATGTTACCCTATCAAGTGGGCGGAGTTTAGTTCTTAGTTTGAAGATAACTCTTTAAATGCTCTACCCTCTTGGCACCTTGAATACTAGTCTGCTCTAGCATTCAATCAGTTAAAAGTCCAACTTAATATATGATAATATTTTATTTCCCCTGAATTGCTTCTATTTTATTTTGTGCTTATGTCCCTATCTCTGTTTTATGGAAAGTATTTCACCCTCGTAAGGATCAAAGTGTGTTTAAAGTATTGTTTTGCAAAGTGTTTCTTAACCTTCTGGTCCTTAAAAGTTAAAAGTTGACTTTCTTACAGAAACACACACAGCAGTAACGAATGAGACATTAACTTGAAACTTTCCATTGCCATCTAATGTGAATAAGAGGTCTTTGGACTCTTCAAGAAATCATTAAAAAAAAAACAAAAAAAACACATTAATGATTTCAATTCCTGCTCTTGTTCTCAACTGGTATTTAATCCACTCTAGCTCATTTTACAAGAAATGCAACTAGTGTTAAGTCAGGTCAAGCTTGACTTGGTCATGTGGCAGCCAGGTGGGCCTAACTTGCTCACCTGAAGTAGCTGCTCTTTCTGGGCCACAGTCTGGGTGAGGCGCTGTATACTGTGCTCCTGAGCTTGTAACTTGGTGCATTTCTCCTCTTCCAAGTTATGGAGGTGCTGGTTCTTCTCCTGCAGTTCTGCCTGCAACTTGTGTACAGCTCCATGCAGCTCCTGGAAAACAGAAGACATAAATAAAAAACACATTTCTCGCATTTCTGAAACTGGCAGATTTTCTGTTTGTGTATAATGGTCCAATGCATTTAATGAGTAACATCTGCAATAATAGTCCACAGACAAAGCAACAGTGTTAAAAAATGTTTTGCTAAGGACAGAATATGTTCATATATGTAAAAGTCCTCATGTATAATTTAATACATGACAGCTATTTTTGTTTTTAGCTGAAGGGTGTTTGTGTATCCAGGATTTAAATCATGTACATATATGTGATTGTTACAATCCAGCCTTCATATAATAGCAAGTGGTATTGCTGCATTAGAGTTCCTGCAAAGCTTCGTTCTGCTACACGTTGTATACCCCATTGATCTGCAAAGTGTTAACCCTATGAGTAGTACTGAAGGTAGAAGCAAAGGAGTTCTGATATCTGGGGAATTGGTAGTAGCCCAACTGTTGGCAACTATTATTATTATCATCCTTTAATCTGTAGCGCTGTACAATAGGGAATAGACATACAGATAAACAGTGCAAATAGAACATAAAAAACAAAAGGCTCAAAGGGCCCTGCTCCTGAGAGCTTACAGTCTAAAACGCATGTGGGACACAGAAGGAGTAAGTGGTATAGGGTATAAGTGCTTCCTGCCACATGAACCACAGGTACTGGAATGCAATGGTCATTTTAGTTATTTAATATCCATGTCCAACCAAAAACACAGCACATGTGTAGTCCACCCACACTGTAGCTGGGAAACCCTTCAATACCCCTTCTATTCACTCACTGCCTTAATCTGGGAAGAATTGTACATGAGAATTTCGTCACAACCAAAGATCTGGGATTACCTGGTTGTGTTTCCACGTGGCTTCCTTCTGTTGTTGCCCCTCTAGTAGATCTGCCTCCAGTAACCTCTGTGATCTCTCAGAGTCAGTCAGTTGTCGTTCTTTCTGCCTGAGAGCCCTCTGCTGCTTCTGAAGATCCATCTGGGTACAGAACAAGCTGTTCTGCAGGTCCAACAGCTGTAGCTGCTGCTGGGATGGTGTTACCTGAGAGGTCTAGCAAAAATAGTGTGGGGGGGGGAGAGATGACTTCATGTTGCACTGGCTTACCTTACTTATAAATGCACTGTATGTGCATATACATTCAGACACCTTGACTAACACCACCTACCCTATTCGTATAACCCCCCTTCTCAAGCAAGTGGTAAGTGAAAATGACAAAAGATTATATCTGTCCGCTCCTAGTGCTTCTGATAACACAGCTGCACAATGTATCAATTCTGGCTCCCCCTGCACTGGTAGGATATATTGTATAAAACTTATGCTTTGTTATAAAATGCATCATTCTTCATGCAGAGAAAGTCAGCAGTGATATTTTCTCTGGATCGCAGCTCTGCTGTATGTGTACAGCCAGCAACCCAAAGGCCATATTAAATTGGCTAGTGTGCCACATCTTTTCTGCGATACCCACTTTTCCCATCTCTAGGTACAAGGTAGAGAATGGAAACCAATAGCATACACCAGACATGGCCAAACTTTTGTTCTCAAGGGCCAGACCAAGAATAGAACATTTAGTTAAGGGCCAGGTAATACTAAATAAATGTATAAAATAATATTAAATAGATACTCAAATGCAATTCAAACGCTATCATTTGGACATACCCAACATTCACATTTCTTACCTGGAAATGTTCAGCCTGGCATTTCTGTATTTTTTCTTGCAGTTTGGCAATGGTGCCATTGTGTCCCTCCACTATGTGATACAATTCTGCAACCTGAAAGCCACCAAAAAAGCCCCAACATGAACTCTTATAAGTGAACAAACCTACAACTATAGATCACCCCCTAACAATAATCTCACTGGGGTGTTCCTTATTTCCGTCGCCAGGACATCATTAGAATACTCTTGTGGACATAGACTGAGATGTAAGTATATTTTATAAAATAAACACTTAGAAACAAAATCGCTAACAATACTCAGATGCTATTTTATCAATCTTTGGGTAAAGTGTATTATGAAAGAGCTCTCATTTATAAGATATTACAACATCTTTATTTTTTTATTGCGGTCGTTGACCAAAGCTCTCTATGGACTGGAATAGCACCACCATAAAATGAAGAGGCTACAAAGGCTACTGCATTGTTCCTCTCAAAGGGACCATCTAAACACAAGTGTTGATTTTGATAGAGCAATCAATGTCCCCATTTTATACAGATATCTACTTTGAGTCATTTAGATTTATAGATTATGCTAAATCAAGGCAGGTCATGCAGGCACTTCCTCTCTTAGCCCTCTATTATCATGCCCACTCACTGATATTATACTTATCGCTTTTAGTACTAGTGCGCTGTCCTCCTCCCCAGCACCAAAATGGTGTTAGCAAATGGGTAAGAGAACTAAGAAAGCAAATGCCTGCAGTAATGCCCCCCCACCCCCAAAAGTCTAGTTTTGTAGAGGTTAAAATATTAATCAATATGCGCCAAACTCTATCTCTCAAAACGCTATGGTTTGAGAGATATAGGGATTCAAAGACCCCCCCCCCTTTTCTCCTGACTTCAGCGTCTAGCTGACAGTAGGAGATCCCGTCCGGGGACCAGCAGGCGGCTCTGCAGCAGAGCTGAAATCGCGTTATTACTAAAGAATTCATTCTTTGGAAAGTATGCTTGCTGGTTTGCAAGCATACTTTGTAGACCTTTCCAGTGAATGAATTCTTAAGCATTAACGCTATTTCGGCTCTGCTGCAGAGCTTCCTTGAGTCGTACGACTCGATTCTCGTGCTGTCAGCTTTACAGCTGACATCAAGAGAAGGGGAAGGAGGAGGGAACTTTGAATCTCTAGATCTCTCAAACCATAGCGGGTTTGGAGCATATTCATTAATATTTTAAACGTTACAAAACTAGATATTTTTTGGGGGGACATTACATAGTAACATAGCTGTCCCTTTACATTACTGTCCCTTTACCAACTTTTCAATGAGGCATCTAGCAGCAGGGAAATACGTATCATTTTATTAAGTATGGTTTTCTGTTTAACCCTTTAAGAACCATAGGGGTGTCCATCACATTGCTTTACAATATGCTGGACACCAATGTGATTCAAAAAGGGTAAAGCATACTGTGCAGATTTCTCTGAGGGCTTACCTCACTGTCTCTGCTCTGCAGTGTCTCCCTCAGGCTCTGGATAATGCGTTCTTGGTTGCGTGATAATTCTCGGGCAGAGTTCAACTCTGCTGACAGTTGAAGCACGTTCTCCTGCAGCATCTAAGGTATTCAGAAAATACAGGAGTCAGACAACATGTTGCAGATTTACACTTCAGCACAAGCTGCAACACAAAACACTGCAGCATTTTATTTCACAACTGTTCCTTTCCTATTGGGTTTTAGAACATGAAGGTTCTGTAGAACATTAAAATGGCAAAAAAATAAATAAATAAATAAATGATCGGTTCTTAAAGGAACGTTATTTGGTTCATTTAGTATTGAGTGTAGAGTTGTATAGCAAATAGTACCCACATCTATTATTCTGATTGATTTTCTATGACAATTCACAAACTGCTGTACTACAATTACTGTAATTCCCATCAATACTGATATGTTAAATACCTCCACAGCAGATATTAAAAAAACAGATTTTAGGGCTGAAGTGGGAAATTCTGGGGCAAACAAACTGTACGATAGAGGGGGATAGGACAATTCTCCCTAATTTAAGTGGGACTTTTATTGCATTACTAAGCAATGTGCTAGAAACCTCTCAAGCACTCAACTGGTCAAAAGCCCCATTTAAATCAAAAGAAATTTTATTTGCTCCCATGGTACAGCTAGTTTGCCCCAGTACTGATTCACATGATGAATAAGGTGCTTATTCTTATGATTTTTTTTTTTTTTTTTTTTGTAACAGATACAGTCGAGTTCCTGTTTTATAGGCTGCAGGAAGATGGCACTCACATTGCTAAACCAGAAAGAAACATACTATCCAGTACTCACTAAATATTACTTATTTAAGCGATTGGAGAACCAATCATGCAGAACTGATTAATAGTGGTCATAAGGTTTTTTTAGCCAGATTAAGAGAAGTGATGGTTTATTATTAGGAGAAGTTAGTGTTCCTTTAAGGGCCAGTGCCTTGCTGCCATCTTGTGATGGTGGTAATCCCTCGACTACTAATGTTGTATCTGGGCTGCACTGTGAACTTACAACACATTAGGTCATGCTATGTTCCCCAAAGGCCAGGAATTTAGGAACTCCTTTAGTTATACACTGCTAAAATTTTAAACATTAAAATACAATATTACTAATCCTCATATTATGCAGTTAACCACCAACTCAGAAATAGGATGATTATAAGACCTACAGATAGACTGTTAGTCATACATGAAAAATATAAAGTTAAATGGATTAGCAGTGATGCCATTACTGGAATTAAAACACAAGCAAATTAAGGCATATCTTCCTATACAGAACTTATAAATACAGAATATATGATTTTTAGAACGGTTACAAAATAAATAACTAAACATTAAAGTGAAAATTGGCTAAATAGAACCTACAACTTAATTATCTGGGAAGAACACGGAGCTGTGTGCAGGCAGAGCTGAATGGGAGGGTCAGTAAGAGCTCTGTTTTCCTAGTGTGAAGAGTTTTCTCCAGCATCCTTCTATCCACAAGAGGTTAATGAAATATACCTAAGTAAATGTGGAGCTGCCCGGGGGGGGGGGGGGGAGACTAGTATAAAGCAGAGGATGGGAAGAGTCAGAAAACTTTCTTTAAACCATTACAAGCTGCAAACTGAATTTGCCAGGATTATTGGTGTTGATATAACAGTATGTACAAGGCCAGGAGATGTTACCTCTGGGTGCCCAGTAAACCATGTGGAATTGAACCCATGGATGACAGTCAGGTCTCAAATACAAAAGCATGGAGACCTATATGAATGTTCCCATAGCAGTTACCTTATTGGATGCCTCAGTCTCCTGGAGTCGCCCTTGAAGAGTCTGTAATTGGATTTGCGCTTTCTGTAGCTGCAGGATGTGCTGCGCTGACAAAGACTCATGTTGTGTTGCATCTTGATGATGTTTTTCAAACAAATTCTGCAGGACCAAGACAACTATTAGAAAAACGAGTCTCTGGATCAAGTCTCAGGATGATTTTCCTCTTGGTTACACTGCCATCTAAAATCAACACACCTACTCTCATAGGAACAGCTATAGCTCAAAGCAATAGCTTCCCTTTAATAATCTAAGCTTTATGTAACCTTATTAAAGGACCTTCTGGTATTTATAAGGTTAATTGATGGGCCTAAAAACAATAATAAAGATGGACTAACGTTTGACAAGTAAAAACTCATGTCACTGGCTAAAGAGGACAACACAAATAAGTAAGAGATCAGGCAATGTATTAAATATAGCTGCACTAACAACAAGTAACCTCACCCTCTGTGTTTTAATGGGTACACCAATATAGCTGGGCACATGACATGTTCATAACAACCCAAGCTCATTTTTGAAAGTAGAAACACAAAAGTATATGTGCTTTTGTCTACATCAGATCAGGCTGAACTTTGTATCCATGTTACATGTTCGTAAACATTGGGATAAATGAAATTCTGATTTTAGGTCAACTAGCAGCTAATGCTATCCAGCTATTTACATACAAATACTCTTTAAAGGGATAGTAACACTTAATATGTAATAAAAACATTTGTTGTAGACTTTATCCTACCGAGTAAAGCTAGGGTAATCCCACTGCAGAGATATTTTATTCAAAAGTTATTGCAGCTCAAACTTGATTTTTTAGGTGCAGTATCTCAATGGCCTGAAATGTTACAGTGGCACAGGAGTCTATGGACAGCTCTGGTCAGTTGACCATAAACCTCCATAGGATGGCGTAGCAACAGCGCCACTGTATAATTTTGGGCCACTGACATACTGCAACAAAATTTTTTTTTTTACTTTTGAGCTGCAATAACTTTTGAATCGAATAGCTCTCAGCAGTAGGAGTACCCTTGTTTTACTCGGGAGGACAAACCCTACAATATATAATTTTACATAATAGGTGTTACTATCCCTTTAACCTGGGATGCCCAAGTTCAGTCATTCAGGGATGCCAACAGGCCAAGATTTAAACCTTCCACTGCTTGAGCACATAAATGAGACAGTGAAACTTACCTGTGCTTAAAGTGAAACTTCACTTTAATAAATATGCGCTTTGAAAGAATGTTCGCCTGTAAGTCTCCTTTTTTTTTTTTTCTTAAAACAATGCTTTGAAATATTTAGCTTTATTTGTTTAACAGTTTATGCACATTATCTAATATCTGATTGGCAGATGGCACAGGGAGCAGTGCGGATTGCTACAAGTTGACTGGAATTTCAGGCAATACTTGGAACAGTAGGAATACATTCACAAAGATAAATAGCTGATACGACTATTTTAAATAAAATTAGCTAACATAGATATAGGTGATTTTGAAGGATCTTTCAAAACCACATGTTTGTTTTGTTACAATGTGGCAGTTCCACTTTAACCCTCTGAGTGCCAGAAGCAATGTGTTGCGTACACCTCTAGCACCCAAAGGGTTAAATTCTGGGCTGTTGGCAGCCCGAGGACTGAACACTGATGCTCCTACTGTAACCCTTTGAGTACCAGAGAGATGTCCAACACATTGCAAAGCAATGTGCTCCATACCCTTCTGATGCAAAAAAGGGTTAAGGTAGTGCCAAACAACTTGCCAGAGAAGTTGAGCTGCACTGTTTTAAACAGCTGGTTTAACTTCAGACCTTGAACTGTATTCCTGGAAAATAACCCACATAGTTACAAAAATGTTTTGATGATTCACAAACTCCTGTATTGAAGGCCTCACAATGTTTTCCCTGTACTGTGCCTTTGGGTCACAAAGAGCCTTTCTATAATGATCACACAGGGTACTCTGTGTACAGGCCAAAGGCCTGAATCCTATCACACAGCTATGTTTATAATGGAAAATGTTGCAATGACCAAATTCAAATGATATTTATTTACAGGGAAAGACTAAAATTAAACTAAACCTTATACTTTCCAACTCTGCTTTTGTAATGAAATTATAAAACATTTGGTAATGACTAATTGAAACCAGAACAGGACTTTAATTAGGCCTGGTTTGATGACGGAAAACAGAGACTGTATTAACCAAAATGAGTAACAACAGAAAAACCAGGTCTCTGTTACATGATTATAGGTAACACAGTAGGCCAAATGCACCAAGAAGAGGCACAATTCTTTAGCAACCCTGCTGCATAACAGTTGGGAACATCCCCATTGCATTGCTTAGCAATATATTAGAGACTTTTCTAGAATTCAATCAGCTAAAAGGTCCATTTCAATCAATGGGAATGTTTATTTGTCCCCTGTGATGCAACCTTTTCCCCCAGAAATGCCCAGGTGTTTATATTACATCAGAATCACAGAGTACGGATAGCCTAGCCGCCAGGTTAGAATGAGCAGTAAAATATCACTTAGTCTACCTTATAAAAAAGCAAAACATTAAACGGATAGTATTGCTTAATATGGAAAATATATGGAGGGGCATTGCACTGCTGAGAGATGCAAAAGTTATTGCAGTGATATGGCCTGAAATTAGATAGCGTCACTTGTTACAGTCACCTTTAGAGAATTATAGTTATTGACTACAGATGTCCATAGACTGCTGTAACAACATTACCACCACAAACAAACATTCAGGCCATGGAAATACTACACCTAACAAAAATGCATGTTTGAGCTGCAATATTTTTTTTTTTAAGAAAATATCTCAGCAGTGTCAGTACGTTGTTTCAGTCAGCAGAATAAACTCTGAAATATACATTAAGTAGTTATATACCTTGTAATTTTCCAGGTATCTCAAAAACCACATACCACAGTGCATGATAAGAGAAAAAAGTCTAATAGAATAAAATGAGATGCAGAGATCATATCAGAGAAGTGAAGCTGTACTTTCACAGAGCCTGTAATCTGAATTCCATTTAGAAGCCAATAACGGATGACTACAGATAATTGCACTGCGCCATTTGGTCTAATTGCGAGCTTTATATTCCCATGGAAACCCAGCAACATCTGCTTAGAAGCAGTAGTCAACGTTCTCAATATCTCTCTAACACGATGCTACTATTAACTTGATGAAGATGATTTTGTAGAGAGCCTGATGTGGAACAAAGTAGAACCACACAATTTTTATGAATAACATAGTTAACCCTGTATTGGCTGTTTACATTCTGTCGGATGTAGCACACAATAGTTATCCATACACATTGTATTATCAGTGACAATAACCTCTATGTCTACTGTAGCAAAATCACCACTTAGCCAGGGAATTACTATGCAGAAAGAAAAAAAAAAATTATATATTATATAATAATTTACATGATTGCCTGGGTGCCGCAACTGGAAGGTAACTAGTGTGTTGAACACAGCACTCTCAGGACTGCTCAAATATGCTATTAGATATTTAACAGAAGATCAACATATCGATCCCACACCGGGATCTTTTTCTTGAAAAAGATCCCGGTGTGGGATCGAAAAGTTGATCTTCTATTAAAGCGTAACTACCTCCTGACAAAATCTTTAGCTTAACTAAGTCCCCATCTGGCAACTAGCTGCTTAGTAGCGCTAGTTGCCAGAATAATTACCTTATTTAATAGATTTCTGCTCTCTTTTATGGCTGACAGTAGCACGGAGTGCGGACATCTTGCCATTGTGATGTCCGCACGCCTGCGCTGTCAGTCCCAGCCGGGTCTAGGAGGCGCAGCTAGGAGCCATTTGGTAATTATTCTGGCGACTAGCGCTACTAAGCAGCTAGTTGCCAGATGGGGACTTAGTTAAGCTAAAGATTTTGTCGGGAGGTAGTTACGCTTTAATAGAAGATCAACGTTTCGATCCCACACCGGGATCTTTTTCAAGAAAAAGATCCCAGTGTGGTAGCGATACGTTGATCTTCTATTAAATATCTAATAGCATATTTGAGCAGTCCTGAGATTGCTGATTTCACCAAACACATTATATAGTGTGTGTGTATAGTCTGCACAAGTGTGGCCTACAATAACATCTGAAAAAGACATTTCCCAGTGGTGGGAGCACCGGATAAATCTTGCTATATTTGTTTTATATGTTTTTATTTATTCAATATTATCCATTACAATCCCTTTAAATGGGATACACGAACACTCTTTCCTGAGACATGTCCATATTAACCCTCTGAGTGCCAGAGGCGAATGCAATGCATTGTGAAGCAATGCGTTGCATACCTCCTCTGGCACTCAAAGGATTAATATAGCTCTCTTACCAGGTGTCCTTAAGTGGAAAAAATATATCTGTATTTACACCTCCAAAATTTCATAACTAGTCTTCTTAAATTAAAAAACACACAGGGAGTCAAAAAAATATAAATATCCACAGCCCTGTGCCCACACACAAAATATGTAACTCAATCAAAATGATCAGATAATGGAGTGACATGAGAGAAGAGGAAGGGGTTATTTTTATTTAGGTAACTGCTTAAGTGTCCTTTCCCCTATTAGTACCTTTACCTCATTGTTCTTATGTCCCCCCACCTTAGATAAAAAAAATTCTAGTTTCCTTGAATGACTTTTACAGCACTAGTGTTTAGGGCAATACACACCATTTTAGTAACTGATGCAGAGAACGTAAGAGTTCACAAAGCCTTTGCCTGTAAGTAATGCTCAAGGACTGAGCTTTGTATCACGGATACATATATCCAAAAATGTCTTCTACTATAAACTGCCATGCATAGAAGGACGATAGTTTAAAGCAAAGGTCTACACTGTGGTAGATAAGTAAACTACTTGGCACCTCTCATTTACCTGTGTGCGAAGGGGCAAATAATCCTCACAGATGTCTTGCCATAAGTCATGCAGATCAGAAAACTCAGGAATGAAGTCCTGAGTAATGCTAGGTGGGTATTCTGCAATGCTGCTCAAAAGCCCAAGGCTAGTGGTTGTCAACGTTGACTGGCCACTCAAACTGCCGCTTGCTTTAAAGTTTGTTAACCTTGATTTTACAGGTATTCTGCTACCTCGAGGACTCTGGACTGGTCGGTAGTCAAATGTTTTAGCTAGACTAAGAGCCAAGTCTAACTTGCCTCCATCCAAAGAAGAATATACAATGGAGGTACTAGAACAGTAATCACATTTTGTATTCTCTACAATTACTTTACAAACTTCATCTTTCTGAGACTGTGGACTAGCATCTGTAGTATTAAGAAGAGACTCAATAGATGAGCCAGAGGACATTCTTTCCAATCCTTCTCCATCCACTGATGCTTTGATGTCTGGCAAAACCTCTGTTGGTGGATGGGAGACCATTACCTCCTCATTACACACACTGGCAGACCCCATAGTAGAAAGTCCACAAGTGGTGCTTCTGGCAACTTTTCGTGGTACTTTACAAACGGCTTCATAATCAGAATCAGCTACTCTTAAAACAGAACAGCCACGACACCGTCTTGGGCGCAATCCGCTACCCTCGGTGTGTGGGCAGTGCTGTGGTTCTTGGTTTTGCTCCTCCAACTCTGTCCAACATTCAAAGCCAGAATAAGCAAAGTCTTCCTGGAGTAGCGCAGAGTATCGTATATCTGGTAGATTGGAAATGTCCACAGTGCCATCACCTGCTGTAGTCTCAGAAGTATCCTCTTCACTATTGTTCTTTTTATACAAGCTGGTAAGGCAGTGTTTTAGACGATCTTTCTCGGAAATTAGCTTTTGCAAGCGCTCAATGGATAGGGCTTCAATTCTGGCAATCACTGTATCAAACCTGTATATACGCTCAAGCATATATGCACACTTGCTGCAAGAAAACTCTGCTTTACCATCACGGAACACCTCTTTACCCAATACATGTGAAAGCACAACTTGCAAATTTAGTTTAGAGGCTGTGTGAAAGATCCACCTTCTCTGGTTTCCACAGAGCTCCCGACCACAGATTCTGCAAGACTCCTTCATCTTGATGTCCAGCATTGAATTAAAGTTCTTCACATAAAACCTGGAAACTAAAGTCTTACTCAGGGTATGCTAGGATGGTATCTTCTCAGCCAATTAACAGGAGGATAGTCATAAGCTTGTTTTACTATTTTGTTTAATAGGAAACATTGACTAAATAGATTAATTGAGTAGTTATTTGAAGGCAATAACTCCAATATTGTTTTTTATTTAAGATGTTTTTACTTATTCTCAGTAACTATCTTTAACTGCAAACTGGACTGTGGCAGGTAGTTGCTGTAAACGTAAATCTAAAACATTCAGAACTTTAAGCATCAAATTTATATAGCAGCACATTCCATGTTTAATGTCTTCTCCTTAACGCACAATTCAGTTACCTTTGAGTCCTTCTAGTAACCCATTTACTTTTTTGTGCAATACTCAGCAACAATAAATACGTTTTGAAAAGGTCCAAAGTTTATGCAAGAGAAAAATCTATTTTGCGGATTCCTTAAAATACCTATATCTCAATGGACATATTGGTTATAAAAAAAGGAAAACATGTTGATCCATGCAGGCTATTACATACATTTAAAATAAATATAAAAAGCAGCTGTAACAAAAACTAAAAAAACTTTATCAAATGTTCATATAGAAGTGCAAATACATTATTTATATTTGAGCAGAAAGAATCTTGCATCCAGTACACATGGCAGTATATATACATTTACGTGCAGCATGTAGGGAAGCTGAGCATCCAGTGTACAGTACATGGAGATGATTTCTATAGCAGTGTAAATAAATATACATGTACAATTTATGGAGTCAGTGATGTGACGATAGTCCATCCAGTGTGCATGAAGATGATACTGTATCGGCACATAATGAAGAAAACGTTACATCCAGTTAATGTAGAGCTGAGACTGACGTGGCTGCTAAAGCATCTGATTCTTATTCTTGATCCCTAATGACGCTTCTGTTCACAGAGCCTGTCAAAAAGCATATGAGTACATTATCGGTGACCAGGGTTCAGCGACAAGTCCTTTCCGCACCTGCCAAGCAACTAACACCGGCAGCTGCCGTGATGAAGAAAAAATCCACACCCCTCGAGTACCGCCAGCCTGCCAGCTATTCCTGCCGCTACCCCGGCTCTGATTTCAACATGGCGGCTACATTCGGAAAAGTAGTATACTGGGAAATGTAGTCAGAAGTGGATGATCATGTGGCGCGCATGCGTAATGTTACCAAACTGCATTTCAGGCAGAGTGGAAATCCTTCCAATATGTCAGATGAGGATAATAAGCAGGGATGCAATTGATGTAGTCCAACAGCACCTAACCCGTCACTTTAACACACAGCAGTGCATTCAAGGAGCTGTATCACTAAAATACAACATGTAATTATGATGCCCAGTAACTTTTATTTTTAAAGCACCAGCCTATTCAGCAGCACTGATACAAATATTAAATTAAGTCCATAACGTTTATAATGAGAAAAACATGATTTTGTAAGTTCACATATCTAGCTCAGTTTTGTCATCTCAGACAACTGTTTTTTTCCTCTTTAAAGAAGCACTAATACTTCTTAATAATAAACCCCATGTACATTCATCTAGGTAGAAAATTATATGTTACCACAAGAAAAGGAGAATAATTGGTGTATCACAAACATTTTTAATTAGTAATGTGTACATCATGTAAATAGAGGTGGACATAAGTGTTTCTGGACTCCAAACACCTCCTACTCCAAACCCCTCCCATTTAAGCCTTCCTAAGGAGATTTCTATGGGAAGAGCTTCTAGTATTGGAATCCAGCAATACATAAATATTAATTTCCTCTTCCAGTACTAGCTAAAGGGAGTATTTTGTTGAATGGAGAAAATGACCAGGAGCATAATTTGAAACAAACTCTGTAATGTAATGGGGAGCTGCTGAGCTGAGGGTAAGAACAGCTTTGTGGGTGATACAGTGAGTAACTCATTAGGAATTAGAGGGTGTTCAACACATTGCTAGGCAATGTGTCATGCACAACGACTCTCCTCCCACACACACACTACCAGTCTTCAAGTGGTTAACCAAAAGCTATGAGCAAGCTGTAAGACAAACATAAGCAGGTTCATTTTGGGGAGAGTGGTGATTATTGCAGCTGAGTGGAGGAGAGATAAAAAGAGGGAAGGTCATTAAGTAGTAGTAGTAGTAGTAGTAGCCGCCAAGAAGTTAACTAATGTGAGTGGAGAAAGAAAGGAGTTAATCAAGTATGCCCCCTAAGCAGCCTGCTGAGTCAACTTGATAAATGTCAGTTCCATCTTCTTTGATAGTGAAGCTGGATGCTGGGCCAGATCTAGGAGGGATTATGACAAACTGAGTTTTTACATGTTTATTTTTCTGCAATTACCCATCCAAGAAGAACTTGCCAAAGGGCAGCAGCAAAAGGTGGCTGATGGTAGTGCATGCTGCTGAATCTGAGCTTCTGCAGTTCCTCTTGGCCATTCTGCTGTGGTCACTTTGCGCTACCTCTCAATACGTAACCTGGCTGTTGCTGTGCAGTGTGTCCTCAAAATTGTTTATCTATGTACTAGTTGAACAGCCCGTTATACGGGCCACAGTGCCTCTGGCAGCCGGTCGCGGGGCAGTCGCGCGCAGCAGAGACTGCCCGCGCCACTGCTGATACAGAGCTGGATGCTCCTTCGGAGCGCCCAGCTCTGTATCAGCCGCGGCGCGGGCAGTCTGTACTGCGCATGACTGCCGCACGCGCAGCAGTGTCTACTGCACATGTCGGGCGTTACACACAACTTAGCAAATTATTATATAGGATTTATTTATTATTTAGTCAGCAAATCCTGAGCCAACAGAAGCAAACTAACTACACCACAGGAAAATGCTGAAGAAGTCTCCAGTGCTCTACTTGGTATGTTTTAATGATACACATGGTATGTTAGCATTGTTGCTCATGCTGAAAGGTATGCTGGTGGCCTCTGTTGCCTTTCTCATGGGTGATTATTGCTGGCATTTAAGCATCAATGTCCAGCATGCTGCAACTTTACTAAGTTAAAACAGGAGCACAGCATAGTTGCAGCAGGGCTAATCTTCATGGCAGCATATGGAGCCACCTGCAGATCTTTTACACTGACTACAATGAAGGTCACTATGCTCACTGAACCTCCAATTAACCCTTTGAGTGCTAGAGAGGTATGCAACACATTGCTTTGCAATGTGTTGCTTACCCCTCTGGCACTCAAATAGTTAATGAATATTACTGAAGCTCACATAGGCTGTTTGTCAGCCACACTCCCCTACAACAGAATCTCCAGGAAATGCAGGAGCGAAACAATGCTTTTGAGACCTCTCCTAGTGTTTCTTAACCAGGGTGCTATGGCACTGTGGTGTGCTGTGGATATCCACTTAGGGGGCACCAGTTTATCTATGAAAACTTTGACAAATATGTAAATGTAGAGTTACAGTTGTATATTTATGGAAACTGATATGTCTATTTTAGTTGCAAGATCTAAGAATAACTGTATATTTATGCATTTGGAACCTTAATTACACACTTAAATTACGTGAAATGATAAGCACAGCTCTGCTGGACGTCCCCACATCCCAAATTCTCCTCCCACCTCTCTCCCAGCTCTCCCTGTGAGCACGTTCATGCTCCTCTTCAGTACATTGATGGGAGCTTGCTGGTTCCAATATGCTATGAAGAAGAGCGAGAACATGCTCACAGGGAGAGCTGGGAGGAGAATTTGGGACGTGGGGATGCCAAGCAGAGCTGTGCTGAAGTAGCATTCTGCCGCAGAAGGTGGAAGAGCTTGCAACAGTTGAAACTTTACTATGTACTATCTCTTAAGTTATTAATAATAATAAAAAGAAAAAAAAAGCGCCAATCCATGCACCATTGGGGTATGCTAATAAAATAAGATAGAGTAAGCCTGCCCACCAGATTAAGCCACACCCTTTTATGACTCTAATCATGTCCTTGACATCCCCTGTCTGGCATAAGAGCCATACAGAAGTCATATGCACAAAACAAGTGAAGCAATTCTGGCATAGAAAAAACAGAGCCATGTGGGAGAGATGACAATTCCATTGATTTAAATGGGATTTTTAACACACTGAATACAAATGGTATTTTATTCATAAGTTGTTGCAACTCAAACTTGATTTTTTTAGGTACAATATCTCAGTGACACTATTGCTACACCATCCTATGGACAGCTCTGGTCAGTTGACCATAAACCTCCATAGGTTGTTGTACCAATAGTGTCACTGTAATATTTCAGGCCATTGAGCTATTGTAACTACAAAATTCAAGTCTGATCTGAAATAACATCTGACGACATTCATCACTGGAAGTACCTTTGTTTTACTCGGGAAGATAAACCCTACACTATATATTTATTTGCATATTAATTGTTACTATCCCTTTAACATCCCCTATACATTTTTTCCTTAGATTAAACAATAACATTTTCAATAAGGCCTGGATGTCATGTCCATAGAGGTGGGCATGCCATTTGATTACATTTTTTTTCAAATTGAAGCAGGCAGAGTGTGCGTGACTACTTAAAGGGATAGTAATGTCTTAAAGTAGCTTTCTGCATCTTCTCTAGTGTAAAACTAACACATTGTGCAATGTTAAAGCACAATTCCAAAGCTATTACGTGTAAAAAGATCCCCCTCCCGCCCCTTCTGGCTGCCTACCCTTGGAGCTGCAGTCTGGTCATGGGACGGGACGGATGCAGAGAGGGACGATCTTCAGTAAGCAGAGGAAAATCCTGCCCTCCTTCATCAAGGGAGGCAGGGTTTTCCTTATACTTACTGAAGTTTGTCCCTCACTCTTTCCGTCCGATCCCGCAACCAGATTGCAGCTGCAAGAGGAGGCAGCCAGAAGTGACTGGAGGGAGATCTTTTTACATGTCATATCTTTGCAACTACATCAAAGTAAGTGATTTAACATAGTGCGATGTGTTCGTTTTACACTAAAGAAAACTCGGAGAGTACAAAGGGAGCACGGAAAGATGTCAGGTCATATTAACTCTGCTTGCATGGAAGAAGCTTAAGTAAGCAAGAGACATGACACTGGTACACTGGTAACCCTTTAAGGACCGGAGGGGTGTGCAATGTTTTGCAAAGCAATGCACTGCACATACATGTGGTCATTAAAGGGACTAAGATTACCTTGAGCACTGAGCTTCAGTGGAGATGACAGACAGACAGGACTCACTGAAGATGTTATCTCTTGAACAAAGAGGCAAAGGACAAATTCATAGCAACCATTAAGATTACCTGGCCATAGTAGGGTAAATGTGGGAATTATTATTAGTAGATGTCAGTTCTCCTCTAAATGCACCTTCTATTGACAAATAGCAAATCAAATGCTCACCAGACCTCTATGAATATATTGCAAGTAAATAACATAGCATATGAAACGTCTGATTGTACCAGTGTCATGTCTCTTGCTTACTTAAGTTTCTTCTATGCAAGCAGAGTTAATATGACCTGACATCTTTTCATGCTCCCTTTGTACTGCTAGAACCAAACCCTGGAGGTACAATAAGACTGACCCAGATGTACTGAGATAAACTGGAGGAGTTCTGGGGCAAACCAACTGCACCAAAGGGGACAAACAACAATATGCGTTTACTACAACATCCTTCATCAGAGAATTTTTAAATTTACATAGGGCTTCCATAGGTGTATTAGAGTAGGACTTGCCTTAAAGTGAGATACCTTGACGGGGTGGCAAGCTTATACATGAATTAGCCAATTTGTGAGACTAAAATCTCACTTATTTACTAAGAAGTATGATATATGCCCAATACAGGGCACACATGTTCTCTTTATATAGAGGAACACAGGTTTGTCTTTCTTGTCTGTGTTTGTACACTGGGTTTTGGCTTAATGGCTGGGGGACTGGAGAATGCTCTCATTCCTTGCTGCCATCTATATATTAATCTTTATATTTACATTAAAATTATATTTATTATCTGGATATTTTATTGTGGGTTAGCGCCGTGAGCTTTCCTTTTTTTCTCCTCTTGCTATTCAGCAAATCCCCATTGAGTTAAATGGGGCTTTTGACCTACTGAATGTGGATAGGTCTTCATCACATTGCTGTGCAATGTGCTGGAGACCTCTCATATTCAATTGGTTAAAAGCCTCATTTAAATCAATGGGAATGTTTATTTGTTGGCGCAGATAGTTTGCCCCAGAATTAGTCTTACACTCTTCATCTCATAATACAGCAATGCAGAAAGAGTATAAGGTAGATTAGACAGATGGCCGCCAGACATACAGCCTTACAGAATTTTCATCTCATATTACAGCAAGAGAGAGTTTCACCCTTTGAATGCAAGAGGCATGTGCATCACATTGTGGAGCAATGCATTGCGTACCCACTGGCACTGAAAGGGTTAAGCGAGACAGACAAATTAAAGGGGAGCTGCACTTATTCTCAATACGGGGTAGGCAACCTTTGGCTGTCCATCTGCTGGAAGCTACAGCTGCTGACTGCTTAATGATAATGGGAAAAGTGGCCTCCCACTGTAATAGTACATTAGCCTCATAGACACTGAAAAGAAGAAGGCCCAAAAATGCTTCTCCTGTTAAATGTTCATTCTTAACTTACATTCCTAATTTTTATGCCAGTAGGATTTTGTTTTCTTACCATAACTAACAATGGGATCAGCTCATGCTACCAATAAATAAAGGATGTTTATTTCCTTTAACCCTTTGAATGGTAGAGGGGTAACCAATGCATAGCTACCCCTCTGGCATGCAAAGGGTTATTAATAAACACAGTTATGTTTATAAACACCTTTATGTTTTGGTGTTAGTGTCCTTTTAATAGCCGTAAAGGGATAGTAATGTCACACTATTAACCCCTTAACGACTGGTAACATGTCAGGACTGTCACCTTTTTTTTTTTTTTTCTTCCCTGAAAGACCAGTGGCGGTCCTGGCACCTCACACATTTTGTGCTTACAGCTTTCCTGTGGGAGCACTGTAAACACTAACTGAACTGAATGTTCCAGGACAGGAAGGTCTCTCTCAAACCCCAGTTCAGCATGCTGATACACTTCATCAGTTACGTGTGCTGTAGTGCCAAGAATGAACAAATCAGTCCTTAAGGGAAGGTCACTTCCTGGGACCTCTGGTCATTAATGGGTTAAGGCACATCTGATTATTACTTATATTTATAGTGCTCTGTATCATTCTAAATGTTGATATCAATGTAGTTGTATCGTAATTTTATTTTATCGCCTTATGGTCCAAGCACATACATGTACATGGGTCCGACGTGCGATAAGGATCCATGCCATACATGTATGTCATGGAGTTCAGGGCTCCGTGCGTGACTGCATGTTGTTCGGGGAGCCCTGAATCGAACTGTAAAAAAACAAACAAAAATGCTCTGTGGTCCTTAAAGGGATAGTAATACTTCGTTTTAACTTTATTTTATTTTGTAGGCATTAAAAAAACACGAAGAATGATATAAGTCTTATCTCTCAAACCTTTATGGTTTGTGAGATATTCACAAGCAAAGCTTCCCCCTCCCGCCCCTTTTACCTAGTGTAAGCAATCTCTTCTCAGATGTGGAATGCAGTCTATAGACCAGACAGATAACAGAAGGGGACAATCTTCTTCCTATGAGAACAATGAAAGCCCTGCCCCCCTTGACAAGCTTTTCAGGTTTTTCCCTTATCTTAATTGAAGATTGTCCCTCTCTGCAGTCTACCTGGGCACCACCCTTCTGCCCTTGCTGAACAGTGTGACATCAGTAAAAGGGGCGGGAGGGGGACATTTTGTCATTGAATTACTCTGGAACTACAACTCTGACAGAATTGAAATAACACTCTCCAAAGTCCAAATATTATGATGATTAATTAGAGCTGCTTTTATTATGAAACATTACTATCCCTTTAAGTGCTGGCCATGTGTGTGAGCGCCAGTCCTTAAGAGCTTAAAGTTTCCCCCGCTCCTGCCCCTTTTCCATTCGTCAATCTTTTTCTCTTCAGATCTGGAAGCTGGTCCGGATGGATTGCAACAAAGGACAATAATCTGTCAGCATAAGGAAAACCCTGCTCTCCTTTATCAAGGGAGGGCAGGGTTTTCCTCATACAAATACCTCACTGCGATCTGTCCAGTCCGGCTTTCAGATCTGAAGGGAAGAAGAGTGACATAGGGAAAAGAGGCAGGAGTGCAAAACTTCCCAATCAAATTACATTAAAACTACACTGATATCAACATTTAGAATTGTGAAGAACATTATTAAAATGTATAAGGAATAATCGGATATGTCTTTCCAGAATGACATTAAAATCTCTGTAAGCTTTCTTCATACATTTGGTTCTTAAAGTGATAGTAATGTTTCACAAAAACAGCAGCTCCAATTAATCTTCATAGTAGTTGAGCCATAGAGAGTGTTACTGTGTTACTGTGAGAGTTATAGTTCAAGAGTAATTGAATGATAAAGTATCCCCCTCCCACCCCTTTTACCTAGTGTAAGCTCACATCAAGGGTCAATATTCTACTGTGAGAACAATGAAAACCCTGCCCCCTTGACAGGTTTTTCAGCTTTTTCCCTTATCTCTGCAATCTACCTGGATGCTCCCTGCTGCTCTAAGCTGAGCAGTGTTATATCAGTAAAAGGGACGGGAGGGGGATATTTTATCATTCAATTACTCTTGAACTACAAATCTGACAGAACTGAAATAACACTCTCCAAAGTCCAAATACTATGATGATTAATTAGAGCTGCTTTTATTATGAAACATTACTATCCCTTTAAAGTCTTTGTTCAACAGGACAAATGACTTTTCTCTCACATGAATGCCCACATTGCAAATAAAGGCCTAGATTACATTGCAGTTGATAAGTGTTTATCACTACTTCTATCTAACATATTCCCTTTGGTGTTATGGAAAAAGGTGTCGATAAAACCCTTCATTCATTTATCTACTGGAATGGAACCCAGGGCAGTGAATGAATGAGCCATTCCCATTTACTGAATAAAAAGCAATGTGCATAGTATTATAATGACAAATACACTGTACACATATACAGAGTGTACATATACACACTGTAGAATGCATACCTGCATTTACTGTTACTGCCTGTAACAAATAGTGCCATACGCGCAGATAAAGAAGAGCAATTCTGGGACAAACCATCCGCTCCACAGGGGGTAAATTACAGTCCTCATTGATTTAAATGGAGCTTTTAATTCCTTGAATACTAGAGAGATTTCTCCAACACATTACATGGCAAAGTGTTGAATTCCTCTAAAGTGTTCAAGGGGTTAAACCTTTGAGTGCCAGATTGGTATGCAACGTAGTGAGTTGCATACCCATCTGGCACTCAAAAGGTTAAATGTCCCATTTAACTGAATGGAGATTTTTTTTTATTTGCTGCCTATGGTGTCGTCGTTTTGTGCAAGAATTGCTCCACTTTGAGTTTGTGCATATTTCCAACGGTATACAGAGAACACTGTGAAGGAGTATTGTCTCACTGTCCTTCATAATGTTGTATGCTACAATTTATCATAGGCTGTCACTGATTTAAGAGCATACTAACCCTCTGAGAGCCAGAGAGGTATCCAGCGCATTGCGGTGCAAGTGTTGGATACTTCTCTGGCACTCAGAAGGTTAACACTGTGAAGCAATGAGCTGCACATCCCTCAGGTTTACAGGAGGTTTAGCAGGAATAGAAGGCAGGGAATAATAATAAGGGGAACAGAGAATAACACAAGATAGGTTCTTACCTGCATCTCTTGTTGAGTCCTCAGTTTGTCATCTTGCAGTTTCTACAATAAGAAATAAATAGAGTATGAGACTATCTATCTATCTATATATCTGTCTTTCTGTCTGTGCTTGTCTATCTCTGCAGCTCATTGCATAGACTCTCTCTGTTCATTGGTCCTGAAGAAATCAACACTTTGAGTGTAGATAGTCACTAAACCTCGTTTCCCTAATCCGGCATGTTAACCCCTTGGATGCTACAGACTTCTCCTTCAAAGACTATTACTATTTTTGATGATCACCCTTGTATTTGTACTTTTTGTCTTCTCTGCACCAAAGCAGTTTAGACAAAGCACCCTATGTGTCCTCCAGTGGATGTACCCTCACATTCACATGAACCCTCCCAACCAAAAAATACCGTTGGCCCCTTTCACACAGCTGACATGAACGCAACAATGTTCCACTGGATCTGTTGCCCATGGCGAAAGGTAACATACTGGACAAAGGCTGGCTGAGGATGATGTGACTTGTAGTCCTAAACCGTTTGAATACCAGAGGGGTACGCCACACATTGCAAAACAATGAGTTGCGTACCACTCTGGCACTCAAAGGGTTAATGCCTGACAGACCTGATGTCAGGCCAACTTGACCAACTTGAAGAAAGTGCTTCACAGAATAACACAGAAAATGGACAGTTTATATCACCTTAGTGAGTAACAGCCCCCACACACACCTTAAAATGGTTTTCCGTACAGGGGACAGGGATATCAAGCCACCACTCTGGGCACAGCACAGCAGAGATACCCCACATGATCAGGTGCCCAGCTAGCTGTCTACTCTACATGAGTGGAAATGTGGCCCTTATATAAAAATTGCTGAGCTAAACATGAGAGAAATAGCCAGGCAGGGTCTGATGGCTTTGCAGTTGGAATACCCAGGTTATAAATGTTAACCATTTGGATGGTAGATATATCTCCAGTGCATTATGAAGAAGTGCATTGGAGATGAATGTAGCATCCAAGAAGTTCATGATCACACTTTTAAATGCAATAATATAACATTTAGGGACAGCTAGGTGGATGACCCTGAGCCCAAAATGGGTGGGTCATTACACACCTGGGCCACACCCAGTGCTACTGTCCCAAACAAATCCCTTACCTTGACTTCAGTATCCTTGTGCTGCAAGCAGGTCTCCAGGTCATGTACAGCCTGCTCGAGGTCTCTGCTATGGTGGTTCATTAGACTCTGGTTCTCTTCTGTTAACTGGTTTATAAGAGAGTCTTTGCTGTCCAGTACCAGAGTCAGCTCCTGAATCATCCTAGAGGAGGGGACAATAGACAGAGAAGGTTAGAAACACCCAGAAAGCAACAGGAATCATGGACTATATGTATCAAGTCAAAAGTGGAACAAAACCAACTTTCTCATGTTAAATAAATGCCCATTCCCATTCACTTAAATTGAGCTTTTAATCCCTTGAAAGCTAGATTGGTCTCCAACTCATTATAAAGCAATTAATTGGAGACTTCTCTAGCATTCATAGGGTTTAAATCCCCCATTTAAATATATGGAAATTTGCATTTCTTCCCTATGGCTTTCACTCGACTTTCATAGCTAATTGACACTATTCAGAACTATGTGAAGACAAACAATATTATTAGTAGGAGTCAGCATGGTTTTATGAAGAACAGATCATGTCAAACTAATTTACTTGCATTTTATGAAAAAGTAAGTAGTAATTTGGACAAGGGAATTGAGGTAGATGCAGTATACTTGGATTTTGCAAAAGCTTTTGATACAGTGTCTCACAACAGGTTACTGCATAAATTAAAAGGCTTCAGTTTTGGTGGTGTTATCTGTACGTGGATTGAGAACTGGTTAAATGATAGATGGCAGAAAGTTGTTGTAAATGGAACCTTTTCAACTTAGTCTAAAGTTATAAGTGGGGTACTACAGGGTTCAGTTCTGGGCCCAATGCTTTATAATTTGTTTATTAATAATCTAGAAGTGGGAATTGAAAGTAGCTTCTCAGTCTTTGCTGATGACACTAAGCTATGTAAGGAAATACATACAGAACTGGATGTTTTTCTCTGCAGAAGGATTTAGATAAGCTGAGTGAATGGGCAGAAAAGTAGCAGATGACATGTAATGTAGATAAATGTAAGGTTATGTATTTGGACTGTAAAAACAAACATGCTACATATACACTAAATGGGAAACAACTTGGGGAAACCTCATTAGAAAAATACTTAGGAGTACTGATAGTAGATAGACTTCACAGCAGTTTGCAGAGTCAGTCAGCTGCTGCAAGAGCAAATAGGGTACTATCCTGCATAAAAAGAGGTGTAGATGCAAGGGATGGTAATATTATCCTACCTCTATATAAATCCTTGGTTAGGCCTGTTCTAGAATATGGAGTACAGTTTTGGACACCAGTTCTTAAAAAATACATCATTGAACTGGAAAAGGTGCAGAGACGTGCAACAAAACTGATAAAGGGGATTGGATGATCTTAGTTATAAAGAGAGACTAGCAAACTGGGTTTGTTTATATTAGAGAAGAGATGTCTAAGGGGTGATATGATTACCATTTACAAATATATTCAAGGTTAATACAAATAACTATCCAATTAATTATTTAAGCAAAGAGCTGAGCTTAGAACAAGAGGTCATCCATTAAGAGTAGAGGAAGGGTGCTTTTGACTTAAGCAAAGGCATGGATTTTTTACAGTATAGGTGGTAAAGCTCTGGAATTCTTTACCTCGAGATGATGTAGTTGCAGATACTGTAACTGCTTTCAAAAAAACAATGGATACCTATCTAGCACAGAACAATATTGAGAATTATAACAGATGGCTTTAATGCAGTTAGGTTGTCGATCCAGGGAACAATCTGACTGCCATTTGGAGTCAGGAAGGAAATTTTTACTCACTTGGGGACTGAATTGGAAATGGCTTCAATTTTTATTTTTTTTTTTGCTTCCTCTGAATCAACAGGGGTGTTTAGTTGCACTTGATGGACTCCTGTCTTGTCAGCCACAACTATGTTACTATGTTGCAGTATGTTTGCCCCTGAATTGTGCCACTTTTGTCTTAATACATGTGGGCCAAAAGAGTCAAAGCCATTTTCTATTGCACCCCATTAATTCACATCTTTCCATCTATCCCTTCTCATATCAATGCTTTTGTCTCCGTGGTTTCTTTCATCTCTCGCTCTCTTGAGTTCTTCCTCCAATTTCTTTTACTCTATTTACCTTTCTCTGATTCTTTTCATACCCGAGGCCCCTTCACTTTATTGGCTAATCCATTCTCCTCTCTCTCTCTCTCTCTCTCTCAATCTCTCCTCTGATCTCTCTTCTCCATGATCCTCTCTCTCCTTGGATCTATTTTCTCCCGACTTCTCATCTGATCTCCCCCTATCTATTCTCATTTGTGTCCTCTGAACTCTTTTCTTCTGATCTCTTGCCCTGATTACTTTTCTTCTATCTGCTCTAGTCTCTTTTCTCTCCCCCTTCAATTCTCTTCATTCTGCTCTTATCCCGTCCTACCCCAATCACATCTCTTCTCTCTGCTGATCTCTTTTCTACCTCAATCGCTTCTCTTCTGTCTGCTCTGATGGTTTTTTCCTCCTTTTGATTCCCTTCACTCTCCTCTGATGTCTGTTTCCCAGTCACTTCTGTTCTTTCTGATGTGATTTATTTTCTCACTCATCTCTACAATCTCTTCTAAGTTATGATCACTTCTCTTCCCTTCTCTCTACCTTGATCTATTTTCTCTCATGATTGTTTCTCTTTCCTCTACTCTGATCTCTTTTCCTCCAGTTACTTCTTTTCTCGCTACTCTGATCGCTTTTCTCACCAAATGCTTCTCCTCTCCTGATCTATTTTGCTCTGTTCTCTTCTTATCTCTCCTCACCCCACTTGCTCAACCTATACCTTCTCTGGTCTCATTTCTTCATGATCCCTTCCCCTTTCTCTCGTTTGATCTCTTTTTTCTCCTTATTCATTTCTCCTCTTCCTTCTCTGGTCTGTTTTTTATCTCCTGATCTCTTTTCTCCCTCTCCTCTGATCTCTTTCCCCTCCCATCCCTTCTCTTTCTCCCCTGATCTCTTTTTCCCCTGCTGAAATTTTCCCCAATGACCCCTTTGCCTCTCTCTCCTTTGATCTCTTTTCTCACTGATTCCTACTCCTCTGATATCTTTCCCCACATATCCCTTTACCTCTCTTTCGTCTGATCTAATTTTTACCTCTCAATGATACTACATTTTACAGTTAATTAACATTTCTTTGTCAATGGATAGGGTTGGAAAAAGAAAATAATGATTGTACCCATGTAAATGTACCTGTCTTTCTCAGCCAAGGTGGCACAGTAATTCTTCTGCAGGACCCTGGCCTCTGTCATCTCCATGCTGAATTCCTTGATTTTCTTTCTCAACTCCAGACAGTTTTCCTTCTCTGCTTCAACCATAGCTGACATACGGTCAGCCTCATTTTTGGCGAGTCTGGCCTCCTGGAAATACCGAATAACCAGCTTTTAGAGGATATCTATCAGATGACTGCCTTCCAGAAAGTGCAATACTTCTCAAAACTAGATTTGCAGAGTACAAATGTGCTAACAACTACAATTTCACGGCTTTATTCATCAAGATAAAGAGGTACAATTCTGGAGAAAAACAATTTCACCATGGAGGGAAATAATATTCCCCTTAATTTAAATGGGTCTTTTAAGTCTTAGAATGCCAGAGAGGTCTCAAATGCATTAATTTGTAATGTCCCATAGCTCCCTAACATTCAAAGGTTAAAGGTCCCATTTAAAAGAATTTGCAGAATTGTCACCCCCTACCCATGGTGTCCTTGGTTTGTTCTAGAACTGCACCTCTTTAGCTTGTGCAATAACACCCTTACTGTGTGTCTTGTAAACAAATTCCGGTATCTTCCAGACAGACTCAGAACACATACCTGGTTATTCAAAAACCTTGTTCTTACAAGACAGATGGTAACTATGAACAGATGTACCCTACTTTTCAACCTGATGTAGATGCCTTAGATTTACATCTTAGTTATTAGCAGGTAAGGGCTAGATTCCACTGCAATTGATTGCTTTGAAAACTGTGGAGAGATAACATCTTTAATAAAGTTATAATCTGCAGTGGAAACCAGCCCTAGTTTAGTGCATGTGTGACAGAAGCAAATTCATAGTGTAGGGTTCTTTAAAGGGATAGTAATACTTAAAATGTAAAAAAAAATATGTTGTAGGGGTGTATTCCCCTGAGTAAAACAAGGGAATGCCCATTGCTGAAAGGTGTTTTATTCAAAAGTTATTACAGTTCAAAGCTGAATTTTTTAGGTGCAATATCACAGTGGCCTGAAATTGTACAGTGACGCTGTTACACCATCCTATGGAGATTTATGGTCTATGGACCAGAGCTGTCCATGGGATGGTGAAACAACAGCACCCCTGTACAATTTCAGGCCACTGTGATATTGCACCTAAAAAATTAAATTTTGGGCTGTAATAACTTTTGAATAAAACACCTTTCAGCAGTGAGAGTACCCTTTTTTTTACTCAGGGGGATAAACACTACAATATATATATTTTTCACATATTAAATATTACTATCCATTTAAATTACACTTAGATACAGGCTTAATATTTTTGTAATTAAATTAAATTACACAATTTATGTTTTTGTTGTATTCCTTGCTTTATGCCTTTGGATGCTAGAGGTGAAAATTCTTGTGATATAAATATTATAATTTGCTTTTCTTTTGCAAATTCCCCCTCCTGCCCTTTCTGGTAACTATGCTAATATGAGGCAACATACTTCTTTCTTATAGCACACAGAATGGCAATGTGTTGGAGATCACTCAGGGATCCAAAGGCCTTAGAGCTTTTTATGTGTTTATGTTATAATTGAACAGTATTTTCTGTTCCAACAAGCAAAAAAAAACATGCTGCGCACACCACTATCCCAATAATATCAGCATTTGAGCAGTAAAGTGTCTTTTATTATTAAAGGGATAGTAATGTTTCAAAATAAAAGCAGCTTCAATTAATCTTCATAGCATTTGGGCCATAGAAAGTGTTATTTCAATACTGTCAGTTGTGGTTAAAGAGTAATTGAACGATAAAGTTCCCCCTCCTACCCCTTTTACTGATGTAACACTGCTCACTTCAGAGCAGCAAGACTGTCCAGATGGCTTGCAGAGAGGGACAATCTTCAGTGAGTATAAGGAAATACCTGAAAAACCTGTAAAGGAGGGTAGGATTTTCCTTATGCTCACAGTAAGAAGATTGTCCTTTGCTGTGAGATGTCTAGTCTTAAGACCAGATTCCACATCTGAGGGGAGGTGGCTTACACTAAGTAAAAGGGGCGGGAGGTGGATACTTTATCATTCAATTACTCTTTAACCACAACTGACAGTATTGAAATAACACTCTCCATGGCCCAAATACTATGAAGATTAATTGTCGCTGCTTTTATTTTGAAACATTGCTATCCCTATAAATCAGTGGTTTTCAAGCTTTTTTTGCTCAAGGCACAGCTAACACGCAGTCTGGAATTTTCGGGGCACCCCTATCATTTTATGTCTTTTGTCAAGGGTGTAATGAAGGTTACACATACATGCAGAGTTATAGTTAGCTCTCACAACTAAAATAAACATATCGTGCATAGTAATTTCTTTAAATGTACAGTTGGAAGTCTACATTTCCATTTTTGTCAAAGCCTTATAAATAAAATGAGGCACTCTAAGTGGATGTCCATGGCACACTAAAGTGCCACAGCACCCTGGTTGAGAAACACTGCTATAAATATTTGGCAATAAAGTGTCCTTAGTCACTCAATACGTCTGGTGAGTGAATAGTCACACCACTGCAGCTGAAGAACAAACATATGTAACTGAAAAGGAAAAGAGAAGACCAGAGTAGACATAGTGTGGTATACTTAACACTTTGAGTGCCAGAGAGGTTAAAGGGTTAAAACAAAGGGATAAATTGTTTTGTATAATTAAAATACATGCCAATCAGAAACTCATAAAAGCAGAAGCTACAGGACTCTCTGCAATAGTGCATAGAACTCTAAATGTACAGGATTCTTACCTGACTATTCTCATCTCTCAAGTCTCCAAACTTTGGTCCTGACCCTCTATTCCAAATAATTCAAAGTAATAAATATCTTCCCTCAGTGTCTGAATTGACTGTGCTACTTAGCGAATCAATATACTGAGAAGCTGTGAAACAAATGTATGTAAACAAAAACTCCTCAATACCCCACAAGACTGATGTTGGGGACAAATCCAGTGCATTTCAAAGGCAATCAGCTGCTTAATCCTTGTTAAAGGGATAGTAACACTTCGTTTTAAATTTATTTTATTTTGTAGGCATTAAAAAAACATGAAGAATGATATGTCTTATCTCTCAAACCTTTATGGTTTATGAGATATTCACAAGCAAAGTTTCCCCCTCCCGCCCCTTTTACCTAGTGTAAGCCATCTCTTCTCAGATGTGAGTCTGGTTGTATGACAGTACAGATAACAGAAGGGGACAACTTTCTTTGTATGAAAACAATGAAGGCCCTTCCCCCCTTGACAAGTTTTTCAGCTTTTTCCATTATCTTAATTGAAGATTGTCCCTCTCTGCAGTCTACCTGGGCATCTCCCTTCTGATCTGATTGAACAGGGGGGGGATACTTTGTTTGTGAATATCTCTTAAACCATAAAGGTTTCAGAGATAAGACTTATATCATTCTTCATGTTTTTTTAATGCCTACAAAATAAAATAAAGTTAAAATGAAGTATTACTATCCCTTTAAGGTCTGCTCTGATGTGTTCCCATTCTTATGTACCACATTTTCAGGTAAAGAAATATTTGCAAATATGGTATGAAAAAAACATAATAAAGTAAGATACAGTGAATAGCATAACGTTATACACATAAAAAACTGTACATTAGATTGAGAATATTAAACATTGAAGTGTGTCAGGTTTGTCGATCATAAAAAAAGAAAGGGAGAGATTCACCAAGCGATGATATAGTGGAGAGGAATTCTCCAGTTTATCACTTCTCCAGTTCCTATGTTATTCTATAGATCCTATACACTAAGATCTCCAAAGCTGAAGAAATCTTAATGCATAGACTCCATAGAATAACATAGGAATTGGAGAAGTGATAAACTGCAGAAGTCAATCTGACCTTATCATCTCTTTCACACAGCTTTGTAAATCTCCCTCATTGAATATAAATCTTATTCATTATGTAACCGTAGATTCTATGAACGACACAATACTGTCAATAAATAAATTAATAACAGTAGCTGCACATTCTCTAGCACTGCCCATGAAGCCTGTCCCTTGGAGACAACAAATAGGATACATGTAACAGCCATTTCTTTAAGTTGCAGTATTTTTATGTTTATTTTATGTGGGACACACTATTAGACCCCTTTGAGACAGGTTCCTCAATCATAGAAAAGGGATTATAATAAATAAATTAAAGATCGTGTCCCTAAACACTTTGCACTTTTTCATAACAGTGACCCTGCTAGTCTTAAAGTAGGATTATTGATAGAATTACCAATTACATATAATATATTTGTATTTTTTTTTTTTTATGTTCGACACACCTTTCACACATCAGTTTGTAATACTTAAAATTTTAGGTACAGTTTTATTATGTTAGATTGTTTTCTATTCACTGTATTTTACATTATTATGTTTTTTCATAACATATTGGTATGATAGAACTTGGTGATTTGGTATATATGGATGGGAGAGCATTTCTGATGAAGCTGCTGATTTGATATGAAACGTGTTGGACACTACCCCTCCACCCAGCGTTTGTGTTAGGAAGCAGTCTTTGTTTACTCTGAACCGGTCTCTTGTGTCTTGTTCAGATATATCCCTTTCAGAAATTCTTGGTAAAACGACTCTGTGCTAGCATTGCCGGTTCTAACACTATGGGATAATATTCATTGTCTTTAATTATTTGGAAGAGGGTCAGGATTAAGGACTAGAGTGCAGACAGCCTCTACCTTGAGAGACCAGACCATAAATGTTAGGAAAGAAACCTGTACACGTGGAGTTCTATGTGCTATTGTAGAGAGGCCTGTTCAGGGGCACATTGATGCAGAGTGTAACTGGCATTTGCAGTGGGCTTTTGGAAACAAAGGGCCCCCCCCTTGACTTTCCAACTGTTTGGTTACACAATACATACCTATTTTTGCTTTTCTCAAAAATAGGAAAGTAAGAAATTAAGGCTACAACTAAACTTAAGAGGTCATGTTAACTGTATATGGGAACCACCATCCACAATTCTGATGGGGGCCTCAGGGTTGTTATAATTACCCTAGGCCTGTAGCCTCTCCTTTTGTGAATTTTTCATTGGTTTGTATTTTATTTTTACCAAAGCACTTTAAACATACTGCTCTGCGCTAGTCTTCTCTTTTTTTCTGCTGAGGGCAACAAACAAGGGTTGTTAGAGGCATGTTGTTTTATAGGGAACAATGACACAAAGTGGTGTGGGGCACGGGAGTGAATTGATAGGCTAAGGTACCTTGCCTAGGAGTGACTGAGGTTTTAATTCAGCCTTGGTTGTGCATAGTGAAATTATTACATCTTACCTCTTGCAGAAGCTGGATCTTGTTCTCCAGAAGCTCCTGAACCTGCTCAGTCTCCTCTTGCTTCTGCTCATACTGCCGCCGCAGCTCCGCTTCATTATAGCTGGTCAAGTTCTCAGCAGCAGCCCTGAGGAAGACACCAGTTAAGAGAACATGAGTTTAGGGTCGTCACAGTGGATGAAGAAAAACACCACCATCTTATTATATTTTGATGATGATGATGATGATTATTATTATTATTGGTTCCGAGTCTAATTTTTACTGACCTGTACATAAAATACTGACTAGGTGGCAACTTTACTTGAGTGATATGATACAAGAACTTTGATTACCCAGTTCAGTCTTATCCAGGATGTAAAATTATGCCTTAGTATGACAAACACCCATATAGTCTGAGAATATATAACATTCATTGCCTATTTTACTTCAAAACCCAGGCCTCTCAATGCATTGCCAAAATGGTTTATGTCAGCCTTTTGGGAGGGGGGCAAGATAGCAGAAAACTGACCTTCTCCATTGACAAGGGGGCTAGGCTAAGCAAGTGAAGCTCATGACTTAAGCCACAGGCTTCACTTCCTCCCCTGTCCTTCCCTATAGACTTCTGGAGAGCTGTGGCTGCCCAAGAATTCAAAGTTTGCAGTTCAACCTGATCTCGTACTCATTCAAGGAGCCACAGGAGTCACTTGTCTGACCTCATGATCATCTGTCTGGCTAGTTCACCAGGGCACACAATACAGCCCAGTCATCCTCAGCAGTTCTGCTCTTTCAGGAACAAACATGATGGACAGACAACTATCTGAATAAATAAATAAATAAATTCCTCGTGTTTAAAAAATGTTTCACAGATCTATATGTAAAGGTTTCCATATTTTTGTGGAACTTTACATCTGTAAAATAGTGTGCACTGTTTTCCAGCATATTGGGGGGGGGGGGCAATTTTAACCCTATGAGTGCCAGCAGGTATCCAAAGCATTGCAAAGGCAATCAGTGTGTTAAATCTACATATTTTTGTGCTAAATTTGTGGTCAGAGTACATCAAACAGTAAGTCTGATGTACTGTATAGAATTTGGTGAATTTTTATTAATCCCCCATGGTGCAGTTGGTTTGCTCCACAATTGCTCCAATTCATCTTAGTACACCTGCCTTATTGACAGAAAAACGAAGGACAACAAACACCTCTATTAATAACCTCTTATTAATTAATAACCCCCTACACTTACTTTACATGGCCAGAAAATCCTAATGACCACTATGAAATTTGCTCTTTTTTTCAGTCGATCCTACATATCATGTATATTGTGACTGTTAGACCATGAACGTTCCAATGAACGAAGTTGTATTTTTTTTGTTAACCCTGTGAATACTAGAGAGGTACCCAGAGTGTTGCTATGCAATGCTTTGGATACTCAGCGGCACGGGCAGTCTCTACTGTGCATAACCGCCCCACAACCGGCTGGCACTGTGGCCTGTGTACACGGGCTTATCAACTAGTTGCATTATAAAAAGAAACAACAGCTCACAGCGCTAACTCACCTTAATGCATAATAATATACGTGTATATATATGTATAATACATTTACATTTTTTAATAATTTTTTACATATTTTTATGAAGTGTCCATTGAAAGAATTGGGGTTACTGAAGTGTGCAGCAAGGAATGAGAGGGTTCTCCAGTCCCCCAAACATTAGGCAAACACGGAACAAACAATGCAATTGCATTATAAGTGAAAGCACACTTCCTGTTTATTGAAATTGGGCTTTTAATCCAACGAATGCTTGACAGATCTCAACTGATTAAAATCCCCATTTTAATCAATAGTAAATTTGCGGAGTATGGGACAAGTTGAATAGTTGCAGTTGGTCTGGACCAGAATCACATTTGTTTTCCTTACTACATCGCTGTGTATATATTTTTATTTATTTATTTGTGTTTACTTTATTTACTTATTCCCATATTACACAAGTGTAAAGTCTTCCCTCAGTATGATGAAAAATAGCACATCCAATGTAATTAACTTCAGTTCTATTAATGTATGGAAATTTTACAATCACATCTGTGAATGACAGAGCATATGGACGCTGTTGCAGTAAAAACTACTGCCACATTTTAAGCCATGAATGTTCTTCACCTGAAAAATGCAAGTTTGAACTGCAATAATTTCTGAATGAAACATCTCGCAGCAGTGGGTGTATCTTTTTTACTAGGAAGTATAAATCTTGATACATATGTAGAATCTTTTACTTAATCTGCAATACTCCTTTTAAGCATTGAAATATGTCAGTATCTACTCTAGCCCAGGGGCAGGAAAACTTTGGCACTCTTGAGGGGGAGGAACATTAACTCTTTAAACCATTGAGTGGCACGCACAGGGTTAAGCACAAGAGAGGTGTGTAGGTACTGAGAAGCAATGCGTTGTATACCCCTTTGGTCTTTAAAGAATTACCTATGTTATTCTATGGTGCCTATCAGTGGAGTAACTATAGGAGTCGTAGGGGTCGCACCTGCAACCGGGCTCTTCATTCCAGGGGACGGCCTCCCCCTGCGACCCCCTCGCCTGATGCCCGCAATTAAGTAATGCAGAGCACTGGGGTTCTGCATTACGAGAGTGCCGGTCTGCCAGAGGGAGATCAGTATTCCCTCCGGCAGACCGGCACTCTCGTAATGCAGAGCACTGGGAGATGACATCATCTCCCAGTGCTCTGCATTACTGAAGAGCACCGCGCGGGAGAAGAGGTCTGTGCAGAAAGAGGCACAGACCTGTCCTCTGCCACTGGACCACCAGGGAGGTAAGAGATTTAGGAGCAATGTGGAACGGGCATTGTGGAGATGGGGGCATTGTGGAAGGGGCAATGTGGAGATTGAGGGGCATTGTGGAAGGGGTGATTTGGAGATTGAGGGGCATTGTGGAAGAAGCAATGTGGAGATGGCCAATGTGGTCGGGGGGCCCATGGCAATTTTTGCACCAGGGCCCCGTGGCTTCTAGTTACGCCTCTGTTGCCTATGCAGTAAGATATCAAGTTGGAGAGATCTTGGTGCATAGATTGCAAAGGCTAACACAGGAACTGCAGAATTAATCACAATGGACTAGTTATCTCCTATTTATCACTCCTTGAGACATCTCCCTCCAGTTACTGGAGTGCACATCTCACCAGGGCCGGTTGTAAATGAGGGGAGTTGTAGGATCCAGTGCTTAAACTTTTGCATACTCCTGCTCTAGTTTCTAGCATTCAAGTGAATTACAGATACATTCAAGCCAGTGAATGAAAATGATTTAGTAAGAAAGCAATGAAAATTGTTACCCCTCTTCTCTGCTAAATTTCTCTTGTATTGGGTTAAATTTTAATCCCTCTGATAAGAGTACAGATTAAGCAGCTGTCTGTTCATTATAAATAGGTGTTGGAGGGCAGTGTGGGACCATATACCCATTATGGTTCACAGAAGCTAAGAAGAGTATTAACATTCCAGCTTCTGGGAAAGCGATAGGATGGCATGCATTTTTCCACAAGCCTCTTTTAGTACATCTGCTGATACTGTGCCCTCATTAGTATTAGTTTCATGTTGTACTATCTAGTAGAAGAGCCCAATTGTATATTTGTATATTGGCCAAATTATGGTTATCATAAATCACATTTAACCCCATGAATGATAGAGAAACCTTCAATGCATTGTTTCACAATGCATCGGATACCTCTCTAGCATTCAAAGGGTTAAACTGTAACAGTATTAACTGAATCTTTTTTGCCAGATTTAACGCACATTACACTTATGAAAATGGTACAGTTAATCTATGACACCAATATGTGATGCAGTACTGCAGACTGCACACCTAGACCAGAAGGCGGGTCCGGAGGTTTTCCCATATGTCCTGTCCTTTTCTTTCTCTTCCTTTGAAGTACACTCAGTCCGCCTCTTCCTGCCATTTCCCCTGCATGTAGAAGTAATTTACACATCCAAGTACCTACCTTCATATTCCTAGACAACTTTTATGTTTGGTTGTATCCCTCATTTCCTCTCTACTGACATCCCTGCACTCATCATGGGTGATCTCAAAATCCCAGTTGGAAACACTAAACCCTAAAGGGACTTTTAAAGGGATAGTAATACTTAAAAAGTAAAAAAACAATATGTTGTAGGGTTTATCTCCCTGAGTAAAGCAAGGGTACTCCCACTGCTGAAAGGTGTTTTATTCAAACGTTATTACAGCTCAAAGTTGAATTTTATAGGTGCAATATCAAAGTGGCTTGAAATTGTACAGTGGCACTGTTGCTACACCATCCTATGGACCACAACCTCCATAGGATGATGTTGCAACAGTGCCACTGTACAATTTCAGGCCACTGTGATAGTGCACCTAAAAATTCAACTTTGAGCTGTAATAACATTTGAATAAAACCCTTTCAGCAGTGGGAGTACCCTTGTTTTACTCAGGGGGATAAACCCTACAACATATATATATTTTTTTACATTTTAAGTATTACTATCTGTTTAATACTCACTTTGCTTTTGAATGTGTTGGAAACCTCTCTAGCATTCAAGGGGTTAAATTCCCAATTTAAATTAATGGTAATTGTGGGAATGTTTATACCTAAACTAGCTGAAAAAGTGATTATCTGTCCATGATTTCAGCTATTCTAGTGCGGTAGCTCTGGGATTAACACTTACCAAGTCTCTCACCTGATCTTGTGCCAATTCCTGTAGGTTTGGATGAAGGCTTCCTCTTCCTTTGGTCTGATCAGTGACTGGGTAATATGGGGTCCAAGAAGAATGAACTTCCTGACTTCTCAAGCACAGTGTTATTACTGCAGATGCACATTAATGAAATTTCCACTCTGTTCAACTGCTGTAGTAACATGGGGATTGAGATGTCAGGAGGTTTGTCCTTCTCATGTCCCATATTACCCAGGCACCAGTCAAGTCAGAAAAAGAAAAGCAAGAAAAGTCAGCACTTAAGCTGACATATCCATTTAGTAAAAATCATAGGTCTTTATTCAAAAGTTTAAAAGCTTAGGAAACATGGATAGTAACAGGGGATACACAACGCCAACAAACTCCTAAGATGTTTCGGACCTAAACGGTCCTTACTCATAGACACCGTGGCTGGAAGTACTGAGGATTTAAATATGCTACGTTGTAGAAACCCCTTCCTTCCCTTACCAAACACCAATAAAATCTGGACTGGAATAAATATAAATCGGTAACTGACCAGACCGACATGTCTTAATTGGGATATTGTATCCACATGCAACAGAATACTCTGACAGTAAATGTCTTAGATCTAACACAACTTGAATAAGATACACATAGAAGCCATCAGCAAACAATTCTTAACCCCTTAAAGGGATAGTAATACTTTGTTTTATCTTTATTTTATTTTGTAGGCATTAAAAAAAACATGAAGAACGATATAAGTCTTATCTCTCAAACCTTTATGGTTTGAGAGATATTCACAAGAAAAGTTTCCCCTCCCGCCCCTTTTACCTAGTGTCATCTCTTCTCAGATGTGGAATCTGGTTGTAAGACTAGACAGATAACAGAAGGGAACAATCTTCTTCCTATGAGAACAATGAAAACCCTGCCCCCCTTGACAAGTTTTTCAGGTTTTTCCCTTATCTTAATTGAAGATTGTCCCTCTCTGCAGTCTACCTGGGCACCTCCCTTCTGCTCTGGCTGAACAGTGTTACATCACTAAAAGGGGCGGTAGGGGGATATTTTGTCATTGAATTACTCTTGAACTACAACTCTGACAGAATTGAAATAACACTCTCCAAGGTCCAAATACTATGATGATTAATTAGAGCTGCTTTTATTATGAAACATTACTATCCCTTTAAGGACCAGGAGCTTAAGGACAAAAGCAATTCTGACCTTTTTGACTATGTCTTTGTTCAACAGTGTTTTCCCTCTAAGGCTTTCATTTCAGCCACACAAATTATATACCATTTTTCACACACAATTAGGGCTTTCTTTTGATACCACACTTATATGGATAACCCACCATTTATTTTAGTAAAATTAAAGAAAACACCATTTTTATTTTTTCTCTTGTTATCTTTTGGGGGCAGTGGGTTAAATTTTTATGGAGACTGCATGAAAGGTATGACCAGTCAGTCATACCTAAAAATTGGGCAGTTTTAAGTGGGCATTGTCCCCCCTGGGTGAAAATCTCCATGTCCCTCTTTCCCTCCCTATTTTCCCACTTTTTGTGTATGAGTGTATTACCTGGCTCCACAACAATCACACTCACATTATTTTTTGTTTAAACGTAGCAGATTTATTTTATATATAGTATGTTTAAATAAAATATTTTCTCTTTTTTAAATTTATATATATATAAAAAAGGTTGCTTTTAGCAGGTAAGAAATGGGCCTGCATCCTGCCTGCCCCCAGCACTGAAGGGGTTAATACCCCCAACTATTGCATTATTTTATTTGTTGTTATGTCAGCGCTTTCTGCTTCTCTCTTCCTTATTCTCATAGTAAGGAAGGGAGAGGAAGAGAGCAGTCACAAAGGCAATGTGTAAGATACACTGCCTTTGTTAACCCTTTGAGTGGCAGAGTCGTACCACTCTGGCACTCAAAGGGTTAATGAAAATGTCGGTACATGTGATTGCTCCTGGAGCGATCACGCGTACCGGTAAAAGAGACACTGAAACTGAGCGCTCCAGTTTCAGCTTCAGCAGAATGATAGCAGAGTGCACTGAGACGCGCTGCTATCATTTAACCCATGACGTGCCAGGACCGTCATGGGTTGTTAAGGGGTTAAAGCATTACATAAACAAAATAGAACCTGCAATGTAAACACAGGCAATACAAATCCTATTGAAAAAAGGGGAATCTGGTAAAACACACAGCACCAATATAGGACATGGGCTCCTTCAATAAAACAAACTTATATCCCACTCTGAGTTCATGCCATTTGGGATCCGGGTATCTATGGTATGAATCCAATACATCTCCCTTCTATCTAATATGGATAGAGTACTACCCCCTCTGGGATGTTTGGACACCCTTTCAATACCCTTGAAACCAAAGGCTTCTGAACCTGCTCTGCAGGACACTAAGGGCTCGATTTAAAGGCAGCCGTTAACCAAAAAAATCACTAACGGGTGCGTTAAGTGTCATGTTGCAATTCAAAGATCCGTCTAAACAACAGCTAACGGCAGTTGCACAATTCCTACGGCCGATACACTTACGTGCATTCAGACGCATGGAACAACATACCCCAGAGCTATTCAAAGGCTTGCGGTACTGATAACGGCTGAAAAAAAGACACACCTAACGGCTAAAAGTTAAGACCCACTTCTCACACACGTTAGACACTTAACGGCCAAAACTAAACACCCGTTACAGAGGAAAACACACAAAAGGCTTACCGCACAACCATGTAAATGGGAAAATTAACCCGTGCAATGCCAAAACAACACAAAAACATGCACACACAACACAAATCACTACACACAAAACAACAACCAACACCACAGGAACAATGACACACAAAAAAACAACAACACAACATGGCACGGAACAATGGGGGTCATCACACAAAGCGGACCCTGCAAATACAAGCTCACCTGGGAAACATCAACACGCGACCTGCACCCCACAACTGCACGCCCGCAAATGGCACACACAGAACAAGCACAACACACCACATCTTATAACACACACACACCTGCAAACACTTACCTGGACACAAACAACTCACCATTGGTCAGCACTCACCTCATCACCACACCTACACAACGCCCTAGCAAGTACTTAAAGGGACAACTCAACACACTCACTTGTGGCTTGTTTTCCACTCAGGGAGGGAGAGAGAGAGATAGACAGAGAGAGAGAGAGATAGATAGATAGATACAGATAGATAGAGACAGATAGAGAGAGCAAACAGTATGTTGGGTTACATATTGTTGCGAAGACTGCGTAGAAGGCGTGCAAGGGAGAGAGCTAGGGAACATCAGCAAACCCCAAGCACGCCTCATCAACAGCCTTCACCTGTTGCAAGTGAGGAGGCTCTGGCTCACCAGCCACACAGGAGTCCATCCCCACCTGGAGGGCACAGGATGTATAGACGACCACCAAGGCCCAGGGTATACCGCCCAAGGGTCACACTCTTTGGAATGGCTGATGACGAGGTCATTGATCGCTACAGGTTGAGGCCTGACAGCATCATTGCCTTGTATGAGGTCATCAAGGAGCAGGTGGATCCCATCTACATCCACAACCATGCCCTAACTGGCCTGCAGAAACTACTCTGTGCCATACACTTCATGGCAAGCGGGGCCTTCCAGTCCACTGAGGGTTACGCATCTGGCATGTCACAGGCCACATTCTCCAGAGTGCTGGCCCAGGTCCTGCCAGCCCTCAAAATCAAGGCCAGTACCCATATACATTTTCCCACCACCGACATGGACTGGATACACGTCAAGCAGGCCTTTTACGCAAAGGGAGGCATGCCCAGGGTCATGGGTGCTATAGATTGCACCCATGTCCGGATTAAGGCCCCAGCACGTGACGCACAGATATTCATCAACAGGAAGAACTTCCACTCCATCAACGTGCAGATGGTGTGTGACAGCAACATGAGGATCATGAATGTCTGTGCAAAATATCCTGGCAGCACACATGATGCATACATTCTACAAAACTCCTCAGTCCACAGAGATTTTGAGAATGGAACCTTTACAGGGGGATGGCTACTGGGTGAGTTCACAAAACAAAATCACACCACATACACAGGCGTACACACCACTCAGCTCAGCATGCACCTGACCCACACCTACTACGTCCACCACACAAAACATCATTCACACAACATGTGCTCCCTGTTTCACCATGTCACTCACATTACACAGGTGATGCTGGCTATGGATGCAAGTCCTGGCTACTGACCCCTCTGGCCAATCCCCAAACACATGCCCAGGAAAGCTACAACCAGGCTCATGCCAGAACCAGGAATGCTATTGAGCGGACATTTGGGCTCCTCAAGTCAAGATTCCGATGTCTGGACCACTCTGGGGGAGCACTGCAGTATGCACCGGCTAAGGTGTGTGACATCATTGTGGCGTGCGCAATACTGCACAATATCGCAGTGGACACCAGGCTGCTGGAGCACATCCCGGACCCCCCCATACAGGAAGTGCCCATGGACATCGGGCATGTGGAGGAGACCATGAGAGGGGCACAGATCAGAGACAGGCTCATCACGGAATACTTCACCTGTGAGTATAACACAGGCATGCAAACAATCCATGCAAGTCCCCCAGCAGTCCTGTGACACTAACCACACTGCACATTTTGTTCTGTCTCACCCCACAGGAACAGTGACACAGCACTGCACTGGCAGTGGACGTGGAAAATTGTGTGTGTGGACTCAACAACCATCCTCCATTCCACTCTCCACGTTGACATACAGACCCCAAGGATATCACGCACACCCCCAGGAGAAACAAGGTACAACATATTACCCATGTTCATCACCTTACACGGCTTGATTGACAGCAACTAACTGGATATGCCATGATTAGAGCCTGAACAACCATGCTAGCCCAGTAGTGAAAGAGTATTATCTAATGATTTGCATGAGAAGGGACATCAGACTCAATATGGGACCTGTACTGTGCTACAGCTGAGAAGAGCAGCACAGGGGTGGATGTACAGTGGTATGGGCACACAATGTAGAGGTCATGAGACGTAGATCAGATTACCACGGACTCCATGCAGACCTGTGAGTGTGCAGACGTATGTGCCCCTGACATGAATACACACATCAACAAATGTGTCCTAACAGTTCCATGGAACAAATGACATTGGGCTGCCACTGTCACTTTCACAGTGGCAGCACAATGTCATTACTTCCATGGAGCTCTCAGAACACTTGTTAATGTGTGTATACATGTCAGGGGCACATATCCCTAGGACTGATGCACATGTCCTTAGTTCCCCACAGAATTGGTTACAGATGAGTACACAACACATTGTCAAGCAATGGTTTGTGCACTCACCTGTAACTGTGAAAACTGAGGGGATGAAAAAGACTAAATTGTTGTTGCTTGATGATCAGTTCAGGTCTACTGCTCCAAATCCTGTCCTCTTGTCCCGCAGGCATCCGTAACATGATCCATCCTTGAACTGAAGATCTTCCATGTGACTGGATTGATGTCTTGACAACACCTTCATGAAGATCACCCCTTGCTGTTTATGGTGATGTTGTTGGTGATGCAAAGTTTGACCTGAGGTTCACACAAACCTCTACTGGAACATTCTCATAGAGACACAGAAAACACTAATTCTTGAGTGTTTTAACCTGTACAGTCAGGATGCTCAGCTACAGAGTTGTCAAACCTCATGGACAACACATGAGCAGGGCAGCAGTGTTACTGAAGTATTACAATTTAGTTTCAAAGTACATTTAGTGTTCTCATACAGGTGTTCAATGCATATAGGCAATACACACACAAAACACATGTACATTCTAATGTACTTTGAGACACAATAAAGATGAACCATCACCATTCTATCTGTGTCTGTAGGAGGATATATTTGAGAACACATATGTCAATGTGTTACCACACCCAGGGTAGAGTATGCCCCATACATGGAAAGGCAACACCCACATCACAGGAGTCCACCACTTGTTTGCCAGTGACTGGACTCTGTGATGTATCCATGCAAACAGATGATGGTGGCAGTGATGCACCAATGTGTTGTGGGAGTGATGAAGAGGTGATACAGGGGACATACTTCCACAGTGAATACCTGTCCACAGTATCTGTATTGCTCAGTATAATCCATGTTCGGAGATTTTGCTCCACTTTGACATATCTCAGTACATGGGCTAACGAACAACCAGACTAAGTGGACATGTGTTATCACTGGTGAAGTCTGTTACACCCTTAGGGAAACAGCAACTCAACTTACAGGAGACCCCAATGCTCAGCCCAGGATATCAATGTGTGTGCTACACGTTGAAATCCTAGGTTAAAAACATTGGCTTCTTCAGTAAGTCAGTTGCACAATGAGTGTGTGAATCCAAGACAACATGGATACATGTCCCATTTATCTATCCTGCTTATAATGTCCCTGCTAAATCACAGAGCTGTTTGTCTGGTTATCCCATTAACCCACTGAGTGCAAGAGTGGTCCCCAACGCATTTCTTGACAATGCGTTGTCTACCACTCTGGCACTCAAAGGGTTAAACACAGCACATGATGTAGACAAATGTTCAGTGTTGTACAATTTGTTGTGCTAAGGGGTATGTTTTGTTGTTCAAATTCAACACACAACACCGCCATATAACACAGTGGTGTAATATGGCTCCAGGGATGTATTACAAGTTGAATTTGTACAACGGTGTGTGTGTGAACCCATGTTGTAGCATCCCACTAACATTTCACATAGGCAGAGGTTGTGTTCACTGCATTGTATGGCAATGCATTGGAGACAACCCTGCCACCCAATCCATAACTGAAGACACAACAGATCAGACTGGAATTAAAAAAAAAATGTTTTCTTTATTGAGGGGAAACTTAACAGGTTGGGCCTTTCATTTTTTCTTCTTTGGGTGGGGGGCCTTAGCCTGGGTGCCAGAGGTGGATGCCCTTGTGGATCTCCTGGTAACCCTCTGCCCCCTAGGTGTTGCTTCAGGGGTAACACTAGAGGGGGTGGTGGTTGCAGTAGACCCCTCAGTGGAACGCAAGTTCTCCCTCTCCATCCTCAGGTTCTCCCTGCGGTTTATCTCCCTCAGCTCCACAAGGACCTGTGTTAACATGTCCATCACACCAGTCCTGAGCTGCTGGAGTAGTGTATTCCCCCTGGACACCTCCGACTCCAAACCTTGGATCCTGCTCTCCAATTGGACAATGTTCCTCCTGGATTGCCTCCTGCTCCTGGTGATATTGCTGTCAGTACTCCTGCTCGACCGGAGTAGTCTCCTCTGAAGGGCCATACACTCCGCCTCCATCCCTGTGAGGCGTGCGGTGCTGGAGGTGGATGTGCCCGGTGTCCCTGGTGCTGCTGTTTCTTCCTCTGCTGCTGAGGGTGCTGTTTCTTCCTCTGCTGCTGAGGGTGCTGTTTCTTCCTCTGCTGCTGAGGGTGCTGTTTCTTCCTCTGCTGCTGAGGGTGCTGTTTCCTCCTCTGCTGCTGAGGGTGCTGTTTCCTCCTCTGCTGCTGAGGGTGCTGTTTCCTCCTCTGCTGCTGGAGGTGCTGTTTCCTCTGCTGCTGGAGGTGCTGTTTCCTCTGCTGCTGTATCCTCTGCTGCTGCTTAGGGTGCTGTGGCTGCTGTTGGAGTGGCTGGTGCAGATGATGGGCATATGCCCACCACATCAAGTGATGCAGAGCTGCCCAGAGATGTGTGTGCTGGTGGAGGTGTGAATATGTCCCTGGGTAGGGGGCGCTGGGGCTCACCAATCAGGCCCAGGTGTGTGTAGTCCAGTGGCCAAGGGTCATATGGTGGCCACTGATAGGTGGTGGGACCCCACCTTGGATCATACCTTGGGGCATGCTGTGGAGCCATCCAGGAGGGTGGGTTGATCTGGGAGGCATATGGCCCATATTGGGTGTTGGCCACTGTCCCTGGCAGCCATTGCCTCCCTGGCGGTGGTGGTGCTGCTGATGGAGGGTAGTAGCTGGTGGAGGTGGATGGATGTGTCCACCTCTCCTCCTGTGGCATCCAGCCACTGTACTGGGGAGGTGCAGCTGGAAAGGGTGGTGCAGCCTGTGGTGGTGCAGCTGGAAAGGGTGGTGCAGCCTGTGGTGGTGCAGCTGGAAGGGGTGGTGCAGCCTGTGGTGGTGCAGCTGGAAGGGGTGGTGCAGCCTGTGGTGGTGCAGCTGGAAGGGGTGGTGCAGCCTGTGGTGGTGCAGCTGGAAGGGGTGGTGCAGCCTGGGGTGGTGCAGTAGGTGGTGATGCAGCCTGTGTTGGAGGGGATGGTGATGGTGGGTAAGGTGACCACCGGCTGGTCCCCTCCTCTGTGTCCTCCTCACTGGGGGGTGACATAGCCTCCTCCACTGTCTCCTGCTGGGCTTGACGGCCGTAAGCTGTGTGGAGGAATAAGATGTTGTGATTAGTGACCTTAGCCATATGTTTGTGGAGACAATTCTACTTTGATATGTGTTGAAGAAAAATATATGTGTTTGTGTTAATCCCCCTGGGTAAACAAGGGTACTCCCACTGCTGAAAGGTGTTTGAGTTATTATGGGTGAAGGTTTCATTTTGAGGTGCAATATCACAGTGGCCAGAAATAGTACAGTGGGGCTGTTGCTACACCCTCCCATGTAGATATCTGGTCCCTGTACCAGAGCTGTCCATATGATTGTGTAGTAACAGCACCACTGTACAATATCAGGCCACTAGGATATTGCCCCTGACATATCCATGTCTGAGCTGTGATACCTTTTGCATCAACACACCTTTCAGCAGTACGAATACCATTGTTTAACTCGGGGGTGGGGGGGGGATCCAACAACATATATTTGTCTTCACAACTTGTAGGGATGGCTATCCCTCCAGGGGGGTGGCAAAGGTTAAGTCCACCTTGATGTCAGATTGTAGACATTGTGGGAACAGATGTTGTTCTCTGTTAGTCCTATCCCTCCTACCCTCATGGTTGTTCAGATAATGCTCTATGTGACAGATGTAGATTTCAGTCATTTGTCTACACGAGGGATTTTCAGCAGAGACAAAATCAACCCATTTAGAGAACAATACTTAATTGGAATGGTGTACAGGGTGTGCATGATTTACAAGCACACTCTGTGGACCATTCCAAAGAGGTATTTCTCTCTATATGTTGTGACTTTGGCTCTGCTGAAGAGCCTCCGTGTGGTCAAATGATGGATATCTTCACCTGTCTCATGGAGCAATATCTGTATAACCATGAGTGTTGGAGGGATGGGACTTAGATCAAGACACATCTGTTAACAATGGCAATGATATGACATCATGATGACATTACCCATTGCTATCCCATTACAGTGACACACAAGTAGAAATGGTCATATATGTATGTGGATATGTACCCTTCATATGGATGGAGTAATATCCTTCCAAGATGTGATGCCAGAGAGCATTTCATTAGGTGTGATTGCCTTACTGGCTATATATGTGCACCCATCCAACAAGACATTGTATTGATATGATGGATATGAACATACCTCGTATATCCCATCTACGTAGGGTGTGATATACTATGTATGTGTATTTGGATGGTAGCAATGTAGGTTGATATGTGATGGGTGCACATATCTGGCCAGTAAGGCAATCACATCCAGTGAAGTGATCTCTGTGTTCACATCATGTTGGAACATATTTAGTAACATTTGAATCCTAAGGGCAACAATCCAGCCAGTAGTGAGGGATATCTTTGATTGAGGCCTGTTTTTTTGTCTGTGTATGAGCCCATCCATCCTTCTGTGTGAGGCAACCGTACTCAGTCCTAGATATCCATCAGTCATGGCCTGTTGGTGACCAAGGTACAATGTTTGCTATTTGTTTCCCATATGTATCCTGCATAGAGATGCTGGTGTACCATCGATCCATGGCATCAGCACCCCTGTGGATCCATGTGGGAATCAGATATGGGATATGTCATTTCAAGTCAGAGTAAATGATTGCAGCCACAACACCAATGCCTACTTTTTCCAGCTTGAATTCTGTAAAATAGTTTTCGGCCTGTGTGTTGCACCTACAAGCATTTATTCTGTGTGACACTGTGATGTGTGATCTGATGCCCCCTTTTGTGATTCAGTAAGCGGTGATGTTGAACCGATGACATGAACATGATGGTGACTTCTCCAGTGATCTCCTTTCCCCATTTCCAGTGTTTTCCATGGAGTCTGTACAATGGGACCCTATGAACTTGATTCTTGTTTTGGCATATTCTCCATGGACTAACACTGGTACTGGTGAAGTGAGGGTGTGTGAGGGTTACTTTGTGTCCACCATGTGTTTGTCACCGCTTAGTGAATGTCCCCTGTGTAGCATGTGATCGTTGTCCTATTGACTTGTTTGTTGTCAGGTTAACCCCTTGAGTCCCAGAGGGGTTGCCAATGCATTGTTGATCGATGCATTGATGATCCCTCTAGCACTCAAGGGGTTAGGGTGGGGGTGGGGACATGGGTGACATTGTGTGTGAACAGTGATGATCTATGACAGTCGACAATTTGAAAATGAAGGTTTGTGTATTGTGTGTAATGAGCACAGCGACAGGAGGGTTGAAGTAGGACTTTGACAGGTTTGTCCCAAGTTGGACGTTGCCATTTGTCCAGGTGTTGTGTCCTTTTTTTAACCCTCATGGTGCTGTGTTGGTGCAGTTGTATGGCTGAGTGATGGCCATGTGTTGAGGTGTGAGTGTGTGTGCAGCTGGTGTTGGTTGCTGTAGTGTGTTGTTCTGTAGTGTTGCACTTACCGGTAGTGTGGAGGCTCCTCTCATCCCCAGTGTCAGTTCCTCCCACGACCCCCTCGATCATGGTCGGGGACATGTTCTGCCGCACCATCTCCTCCCAGCCGCAGAATGTGATGGGCACAGATGGGCCACCTCCGGTGCCTCGGGCTTGCTTGGCCATGTCAGACATCTTGTTCTTGACCACCCTCCGGCAGTCGCCCCATCTCTTCTTCACAGACTCCACGTCCCGCCTGCATGTTGCCACCGCGTTCACCCGGCTGCAGATCTGGTTCCAGGCTGCCTTCCTCCGCGCTGCCAGGCCAGGGACCTTTGCCGTCGGGTGGAGAACACTCTGCCTCTCCAGGACAGCTTCCACAAGAGCCGTGTTCTCCTCCTCACTATATCTGGGATCCCTGATCCTGCCCTCATCAGCTCCGGCATGGGAGGATTCAGAGCCGGAGTGCCCTGCCTGGTCTGACCCTGCCTGTGTGGGGTGCTCCCCAGGAACTACCCCTCGTCCCACTGCAGGTTCTGTCCCTGTCCTGCGTGTTCCTGCTCTGGTGGGCCTGGTCCCCCTCCGCCCTGCGGATCTCCCTCTCCCACCCCTGCTCTGCTGAGGGATCCCCTCCTGACCTTCCTCCTCCTCCACTACTCTCCCCATCCCTCTCTCCTGTCCTCCTCTCCTTGACATCACTCACCCAGTCACACCCAGGCACTCCCACAGGCCCTCACAGACACACTCGATCCAGTCACTCTCTGTCACACACTTTCACTCCCAGATTCACACTGTCAAAATAAAAAGTAAAATGTGTAAGGTGTTATGAAATAAAAGGACTATGTGTATGTATGTGTATGTGTTTGTGTTTGTATGTGTGTATGTAATATGTGCAAAAGTGTGATATGTGTATATATAGTGCACCTCTCTCCTCTCTCCAAACTGCAAAACTCCTCTACCTCCAATGAACGCGCCTCTCTCCCTCTCTCTAATGACTATCCTCCGCTCCTGGGTCCTGATATCTGGCTCTGAAGAACTCGATAACAGACAGTGTGTGGCGGTTATTTTTGGGTATATATAGGTGTATTTGAAGTTATTTGATACATTGGGCCTTTGGGATTGGATGTGTGTTTGAATTTGTTTTGGCATCAATCATGGTTGCTTGACAACGGCAGCCGTTATGTTACATGTTGTTTGGAGCTCAGTTATCGTGTGATTTGTCCGCCCGTTGTGCATTAACATGAGCGACAACGGGTTTTGTGTTACGTGTTTTTTGTGTGCCTACGCTCGATAGCTATTCTTGTAGAGTAGCTATTGAATCTGCCGTAACTCCTGTATTATTTGCGAGCGATGTGCCTTTTTCACTTAGCGGCTGGTTTAACGGTTGCCTTTAAATCTAGCCCAAAGTGTCTGGCAGCCGGTGACCTCATATGACTATTATCAATAACATTTAAGTGTTCCTGGATTCACTCCTTTAACTTTCTGGTGGTCCAGCCCACATATACTGGTTTAAACATATGTTGCAAGTAATGAGATACACATCCCCCATAGTGTTATAATTAATGAAACTACCAATCTTGTAAGTTTTCTTTAGTAGCAGTACTTAAAAAAGGTGTTGGTTATCTCTGCAAACTTGCAGCATTTGCATCTACCTCCATATCTGTAAAACCCTATGACTGGCAGCTGAGTACCCCAGGTTTATTACACCAAGAAAACATACTGGAAGCCAGTTTATTGCCTAAGCTAGGAATCCTGTGGCTTGTAAATCTAACACCCTTTTTCAGTATATCCTTAACTAATGAATCCCTATACAAGACGGTTAGTAAGCCTCTAATGTTCTTACAAATTCTTGTATGCTCTTGAATATATTCCATAACAAAGGTGATAGGTTGTCCGTCCAAAGTACGAGATTTTTTAAAATTACATTTACTTTTTCCAAAAGAAAGACACAGATATTTGGCGTCGAAGGCCACACATTGTGAAGACTTTCATACACACAGCGATTCATTATTAACCCTGTACCTGGAGCGGTTTGACGTGTTATGTCTAAGCCTGAAAAAGAGACAGCCTTTACCCAATCCTGAAGGACTCAGCAAGGGATAGGTTAAGCGACTCAGTTAGTACTAACCCTGAGCTACTACACTAGAATACATACAAAGGGGCACAGGAACACATGGCCTTTCCTTTCAGCTAATTTAGATACAGGGTTTACGGTTACTTTAACTGAAGTGAAAACCACAAGGTGGTTTTCTTCACAATGTTTTATCTTTATGTTAAAACTAACACCAATATATCGCAAAAAATAACATTTTAATGACAATGAAACAATGTGTTAAAGACCTCTCTGGTATTTAAGAGGTTAAAGTCCCATTTAAATCAATGGCCATTTTAATTTATTCTCTATTGCGCAGTTGATTCCCCCCAGATTTGCTCCCCTTTTTCTTTGGTTATATGGCTCATAGAGCTACACTTGCCCAGAATGACATCCATTATCCACATGGAATCATAAAAAAATCATTAATAAAACATGGTGGAAGTTCACAGCTTAGTAACCTTTTAATAATAAGCAACCAACGCACATAGAATATGGAATTAAATTACAGACACCAGAGGGGAGATGCATTAAGGTGTGATAAACAGGTGATAAAGTGGAGATGACTTCTATAGTATAACATGGGTTCTGAAGAAGTGATATCACTGGAGAAGTTATATCTACGTTATCACCTCTTTATAACACCTTAGTGCATAACCCGCCTCGAGTGGAAGAGATCTTAGTGCATAGGCTCCATAGAATGGAGAAGTGGAATCATTCGAGAAGTTATCTCTACTTTATCACCTCTTTATCACCCTTAGTGCATCTGCCTCATATGTCCATTTAAATGCAGGACACTTATGAATTACATTCTGCTGGATTGCACAGGAACCAGTGCAACCATGCGTTATGCATTTTCCATATATTTCCTGTATTTAAAGGGATGTCTGTTCACCTTAGATAAAATTATGTTAAAATCCTTTGAATGCCAGAGAGTTAACCAATGCATTGCAAACAAATATGTGAAAGCAGGATCCAGGGAGCGGATCCTTAACCAGGGACTGTCTCAGGAGATCTTTAACTAATGACAGTAATGGTTTGTAGAATTAAAAAAATAAAATAAAAAAGATATATATATATATATATATATATATATATATGCAGGGTTTACTTTGTTGAGTAAAACAAGGGTCCTCCCACTGCTGAGAAATGTTCATTCAAAATGTGCATTTTCTGGAGCAGCATCTACATGACTTGAAATGTTATGGTGGCGCTATCGCTACAGCAGTCTATGGACAGCTATTGTCAGTTGACCATAACTTTCACAGGATGGTGTAGCAACAGCGCCACAGTAAAATGTCAGGCGACGGAAGTACTGCACCCAAAAATTACTTTTCAATAAATTATCTTGTTTTACTTAGCTGGATAAACACTGCAATATATATACTTTTTAAATTATAGGCATTACTGTCATTTTAGTCTAATAATCCTGCATTCCTGTGAAAAATATTGAGCCTTTTGCCAATAGATTGGTAATCCTCTTCCTACAGAGCTGTTTGACCCTGCTGAATGTCAGCTCCTGCACTACCATTGTCTGGTGTCTGTTTCTATGCTGGGCTTCTCCTGCCTGCCGAGTTGCAGTAACCTGAGAAGTTCCCAGCTATATTTAGGTTAGTTATAACCATGCCTAGCTGTGCAGTGCAGGGTAGAATAGAATATATGAATCTGCTAGTGTAGCTTCACTGGCATTACCTCCAACACCAGTAGCTGCACCCAGGATATGGACTAGAGTATATGATCAGTGGACACACCACGCAATCATTAGGACTTTGTCAGTGAGCGCCTTACATCTGCCCCATAGCATGTGCAGGGAAATTTAGTAAAGTAACACAAGCACTAAGGTGTGATAAAGAGGTGGTAAAGTGGATATGCCTTCTCCAGTGATATCACTTTTCCAGTTCATATGTTATTCTATAGAGCCTATGCACCAAGATCTACAAAGTTGGAGAAATCTTAGTGCATTGGCTCCACAGAACAACATAGGAACTGGAGACGTATTATCACTGGAGAAGGCATCTCCACCTTATCACCTCTTTATCACGCCTTAATGCATAACCTCCAATGTTCTCTATGCTTTAATACATGATGTTATACAAGGAGCAGAGAAATGGAACTTTCAAAGAAGCTCATAGGAATGTATGTTTTAGACAAAAGTCAAAGGATTCTGGTGTAAAACAACTTCACTACAGGGGAGAAATATAAAAATCCAGAAATTAACATTCAAGGGGTTAAAATCCCAATTTAAATCAATATGTATGATTAGTTCTCTTGTGTTATGTAGTTGGCTTGCCCCAGAATTCTTCCACTTTTTATTTTTATTTTTTTTTTAACATACAGCCCATAGACTACCCCATTTCCCTCACTTTGGTGCAAGCGGCATTAAGGGGAATATTTTGAGCATAAATACAGAGCTGATGTTCAGCCAGGTTAGTGACCCTGTACCCTTTCAGTGACCCTGTACATTTTGTTGGTGACCCAGTACCTTGCTTAGGTGACCTGGTGCCTCAGTACATTTGTCTGTGACCTGGTACATGTTTACAGTGACCCAGTACCTTCTGTCTGTGACCTCATATCATTTGTTGGCTGCAATGCACATTTCTTTAGCACTTTGTCCACCAAGAATAAGGTGACCTGTAACGTTCTTGTTAGAAAACCTTCCCTGCATAAGTAGCTTAAAGGGATAGTAATACTTAAAATGTAAAAAAAAATATTTTGTAGTGTTTATCCCCCTGAGTAAAAAAAGGGTACTCTCACTGCTGAAAGGTGTTTTATTCAAAACTTATAACAGCTCAAATTTGAATTTTTTAGGTGCAATATCACAATGAAATTGCACAGTGGCGTAACAACAGCACAACTGTACAATTTCAGGTCACTGTGATATTGCACATAAAAAATTCAACTTTGAGCTGTAATAATTTTTGAATAAAACACCATTCAGCTGTGAGAGCACCCTTTTTTACTCAGGGGGATAAACACTACAATATATATTTTTTACATATTAAGTATTACTATCCCTTTAAGAAACTGGCATTAGGCAGGAGCAGGACTAGAAAATAGATTCTAGTGCCTGTTTTTGCACAGAATCACAATTATACATTTCCTCTTTATACTTGAGGTGGAGCAGCAATGTGGGGACCAAAGTGGGCTAAAGCCAGGATTAGACTGGAGACAGCATGCTCCCTGTTATTTCATTTTGAAGGGGGAGATAGGAATAGAATCAGAAAGATTTATGGGAAATTTTCTAGACAATATATGTCTTTTATCAAATGGTGTAGATCAGGAGTGTGCAACCTGTAGCCCTTCACTTGTTTTTGGACAACTACTCCCATCATCCTCAGCCGGCCAACAGATGGCTGAAGATGATGGACATTGTAGACCATCAGCATATGTAGTCTGGCTGAAGATTATGGCAATTGTACCATAACAAGAGCTAGAGGCTGGCTTATTATTGTGGGTATTGTAGTCCAGCAATACCTAGAGAAATGCAGGTTCCCATCCTATAGTGCATTCCCCTCAATGAGTTGTAGGTATAAAAGGGGGGCAGTGTAATTCTGGGGTACACCAACTTCACCATAGGGGACAGTTGCGTTGGATACCTCTCTGGCACTCAAAGAGTTAAATAGAACTTTTTACCTCTTGAATGTATGCAAAACGCACTGTGAAGTGGATACCCCTCTGGCTTTCAAAGGGTTACAATTTCTCCTAAAATTGTTGGTAATGTGTTGAATGTTTATGAGCCCCCTTTTGGGGCAGTTGGTTTACCCTAGAATTCCACATATGGCCCAAATATGTTCAAAATGTGAAGCATTATATTGAGTGTGAGTGTTATATCAGTGCAGTACACTGTGCTGTACAGAGACTCCATGATACCAACTCACCAGGTCTTGTCCAAGAACTGCTGCTTCTCCTGAAGCTCTCGTTTCAGACTCTCCACTTCCACCTTAAGTTCGATATTCTAGAAACAAGACATCAAAAAGCAAATAATTAGATTTATAATTAATGAACAATGACACAGTGTTACTAATATTTCTCTATGTTTTAGCACAGTAGTTCTCCAACTTCTTGCTGTAGTGGGGCTCGCTAGTGTCAAATGACATTCCAGTGGAACATCAACAATCAATCCTTTTAACCCCTTAACAACCCTTGACGGTCATAGTACGTCATGGGTCGATCTGAGTTAACGACCCATGACGTACTATGACCGTCATGGAATTCCGGGCTCCCCCCGCGGCTGCACGCCGTTCGGGGAGTCCGGAACAGGAAAGTAAAAAAAAAAAAAAAAAAAAATGCTCCGTGATCATTCAGTGACCTCGCCGCGCCAATCGGCCAGTCGTTAAGGGGTTAAAGTGGAACTAGCAACTTATAACAACTCAAGTGATTGTGAAAGAGCTTTCAGAATCACCTATACTTATGTTAACCATTCTTTATTAAAAACTATAGATTAGAAGATGTATGTATATATGTATGTATATCTTTATTTATATGGTCTTACAATAGTAGTAGGTTACAATAAATAAATGGGGCTAAAATAAGTGTGATAGTCATAGACACAATAGGAGAGAGGTCCCTGCTGCATGGAGCTTACAGTCTAAATGGGTAATAGGCAGCAGACAACAGGGTGTGAAGTTGTCAAGTGCTGAGTTTGGCAAAAGGTAATGCATGGTCCTAGTGTTTCAGAAGATAAGATTTCAGGGCAGACTTAAAGACGGAGGGGGATTGTTATAGATGTACGGAGAGAGGTATGGAGTTCTATAGGTAGGGAGCAGAAATGAAAAAGGTTTGAGACGGGTGAGGGCAGAGGGTGTGAATGGTGTAACAAGATAGGTGTTGTGTGCTGAGCAAAGGAGGCGGCCGGGAACATAGGAGATGAAGGAAGAGATGAAAGGGGGGACAGAAGTGTTGAGCGTTAAAGGTAAGGAGAACTTTGTGATACATTGCTGAATAGGGAGCCATGTCAGATGTTTAAGAATAATGTGAACAGGTTAAGTTTTTGGGGAAAGTGTAGTGGTTCGTGCAGCTCAGTTTAAAGGGATAGTAATATTTAAATATTACTAATCCCCATATTGTAGCCATTTTAAAAAGAATTGAATTGTCCCCAGTGTCATCTCTCAAACCTTTATGGTTTGAGAGATAACCGCACACAAAGTTCCCTCCCTCCCTCTTCCCGGAAGTCAGCGTTGTAGCTGACTGCAGGGATATCCGGTCTTAATTTCATCAGGCGGCTCTGCAGCAGAGCCTAGATCACGTTAGTAAAAAAGAATTATTTCATTGAAACGGTCTTCTACGTGTGCTTGCAAACCAAGCACACGTAGAAGACCGTTTCAGTGAAATAATTATTTTTTACTAATGCGATCTCGGCTCTGCTGCAGAGCCACAAGCCTGTCGTATGACAGACTTCCCCTTCAGTCAGGTACGACACTGACGTCAGGGAAGGGGGAGGGAGGGGGGAACTTTGCTTTCAGTTATCTCTCAAACCGTAAAGGTTTGAGAGACGACACTGGGGACAATTCAATTCTTTTTAAAACGGCTACAATATGGGGATTAGTAATATTTAAGTATTACTATCCCTTTAAGAAAGCTTGCATAGAAATGGGAATCTGAGTCCAGTTAGTAGCACATTGCAATAGTCTAAGCGGGACAGTATAAGTTCATGCACAACAATCTTGGTAGCTATTTGGGAGAGTAACGGGCATATTTTAGCAATGTTGCGGAGGAAGAAATGACAGTTTCTAGCCAGTTAATGTGAAGAGAGAAGGAAAGGGAGGAATAAAATATGGCTCCAAGGCAGTGTGCTGTGCTGAATGGATCACCGTCATTTCCATCAACTGTACTGGTGTAGCTGGGTGTTGGGCAAGATCTTGGAGGGAAACTGAGCAGTTCAGTTTTGGACATGTTTAACTTCAAATGACAGTTATCAATGAATTTGAGGTGAAAGATCAAGAGTGGACATGTAAATTTGGGTATTATCAGCATATAGATGCTACTTGAAGCCAAATGAGTTAATACATTCACCCAATGAAGGCTGTGTGCAAGGAGTAAAGTAACAGATACAGAATGGAGCCTTGATGCACCCAAACAGACAGAGGCACTGTAGAGGGGATGTTATTGCCATAAGAAACAAAAATGGAACATTGTGAGAGATAGGACTAGAGCCATGAAGCTCCCTTAGAATCAGACTTTTTATTTGTTGTCTATGCTGCAGTTGGTTTGTCCCAGATTCCAGAAGCTATGTATTATGCTGCAGAAAAAGAAGATGAAAGTCAAAAATGATACCCATTGCTCCCATATGGCGTGCCATTTATTAACCCTTTATTTTGTCCACAAAATGAATCGGTTATCTCACAAAAATAAATTAGCCCACTGAACAATTGAGATTATATATATATAGAGAGAGAATGCGAAGCTCCCTGTGCGCGATGCAGTCATGAGCAGTAGAGACTGGCTGAATGCTGGGAGCATCCTATGCTTTCGGGCAGTCTCTATGGCGCGTGACTGAACTGCGTGCTCTGCAAGTGAGGCAGCGGTACAAACAGCAGGACCGGCCTCTTAACCATTTGAGTGCCAGAGGGGTAGGCAACGCATTGCTTTGCAATGCGTTGCCTACCCCTCTGGCACTCAAAGGGTTAACATCACTCGGACCCAACCCCGTGTACATGGGCTTTTACACTTTTATATATATAATCTCACATAATCCATTACTTGTTACACAATTGCTTAGATATTCCACAAAAAGTATTGTGTTCACCAAAGTTTTTAACAAAATGTTTTGTAACCCTTTCACTGCCGGGGGAGCAAACAACAGCCCCCGCTAACAATGAAGAGGGTTTCTAAAAGGAAAAATACAGGAAAGATTTTCCCTTTACTCAACATTCAGTCCTTCCAGGCTTTAAAAGTCCTTTATCTGAACATCTTAATGGCATCACACATTGTATGGAAGTGACTATCCGCAGCAAGGGAAACATCTTCAGAGACAAAGCCAGCATTATTCACAACAGACTTATTTATACATCTGCCCTTGGGTGTATTCCACAATTACCTTAATGTGTATTGTGTTTGTGATTCCACAGTGAAAACAAGCAATGGAATTAAGCCATTAGAGTGCCCGACAGATGTCTAACATACTGCACTCAAAGGTTTGAAGGGAAGGTAACACTTAAAAATTAAATTGTGATCATATACTTTTTTTTTTTTTAATAAACTTTTTTATTGAATTTTCAGAATACAAATACAACCATACATGAACAGTGAGGACATAAGACATTTCAAGCAATAAGTACTATGAAGGAGAGCCCAACACCAGTGTGCCAGGCACACAGCAGGGAGAACCTTTCCCATAATTGAAAAGCATGTCAGTCACCAACAGTTCTAGTAGATCGTGTAAGAAAACTAGGAAAAGTGCATAGTACAGTGGACTGAATAACATGTTGTATGGAACACTGTGACCACCAGGGTACCCAACTTAGCTATCCTCACAAATACGGCCCTAAGTAGAAGATCGAAAGAACACAATAAAACAAAACACAAGACATCAAACAAAAGACAAGAAACAGGTGCACGCCTTCAGAGGGGCCCAGGCAACCCCCCCCCAATCCTAAAGTATAAGAAAGAAGAAAGTTAGGATGAAAGAAAGGACCAGGCACTCCCAGATCCACCTCCCCTGCATCCAAATAGGGAAAGGAGGAATCACCCCCCCTCCCTCCACCTCCAACAGGGATTCCAAGGTACTATCAGTTAACAGCCTCTCCTCCATCCATGAAGTATGCCTAAAGCAATGGTAGAAGAACGTTTGACGAGCTGCAGGCAAGGATAGAATAAAGGGCTCCCAGAGAGTAACAAAGTGAGCACCCAACATCTCCCTATCAGAAAGAGCAAGCGTCCAATGTAATCTGGTGAAGTGAAATAACTTAAGTGTCCATTGGCGAGTAGAGGGGGTTGGGACGACAACCAAAGTGCCAGAATGCATTTCAATGCTACCATGACAGCAAAATCAACTAGTTTAGATTGGCAAGCCGTCAGCCGAGAGGGAGAACCATATATTCCAAAAAGAAAAGCAGGAGAATCAAAATCAAGTGGTATCCCAATCTTTATCGTGATGTAAAAGAATACCTTCGTCCAAAAAGAATAAACATACAGGCATGAATAAATCATATGAAGCAAGATCGCAGCAGAAGCCTTACATTTAGGACAAGAGGAAACCGAGGCAAGACCAACGCAGTGGGCTACCACAGGAGTCACGTAAAGCCGATGTAATAATCTATACAAAAGGTCATGAAAATAAGCGGATGGAGAGCATTGCAATCTGCATAAAAAGCTGGACTCCAGCTGATCCACCGTCAGTGTGGGTATGTCCACCAGCTAACCAGAAGAACTCAAAGGATTTCAAATCTGTATGAGCCATAGAAAAGATAGTCCTATAAATATGGGAGGTTTTGAAAGCCACCGCCGAAAGCCCTTTAATTAAACACTCCAGCCTATTATCATGAGTTGGTTGGATAGTACCGGTAAGAGAGACTGAATGTAATGCTTAGCTTGTAAGAAAGCAAAGAGATGGTTAGATGGTAGAGTATATTTAGATTTTAGATCTGGGAAAGAATATATCTGTTGAGTTGAGGGGTCTAATAAGTGACCTACCGATTTACTACCCCGAGAGGCCCAATGAAGAAACCGAAAGTCAGTTTCCCCTCCTTGAAAAGAGGAATTACGAGTGAAAGGCAAAAAAACTGAAACATAACGCGATTTGAAAAGATGATATCTTATGTATTGCCAGCCCTTTATAGTAGATGCCAGCAAAAGATTAGCTATACAAGGAGAGGGAAGAGTGGACAAAGGAGCATGCAGCATATAAGAAAGACTAAGTGACAGACAAAAACACTGGTCTCTATCAGGGTCAGTATAAACCACGGTGTAGTCTAGCCAGTCTTTCGCATACCGAAGAAGGCAGGCTACATTATAGAATCGTAAGTTAGGAAAGTTAAATCCCCCAGACCTTTTCGGCTGAGATAATTTGGCCAAACTCATCTTGGGGCGTTTGCCACCCCATATAAACCCCTGAAAGCAAAGATTAAGTGATTGAATGTCCAGTGCGGAATGATATAATGGTAACATATGCATTAGATATAAGATGCGCGGATAGACCAGCATCTTAATTAAGTTGATGCGGCCAATGAATGTCAGAGGTAAAGCCTTCCAAGCAAGACAGTTCAAGTAAGGGGCTAAAATTAGTCTGGTTCAGCGTAGAGATATCTCTGGGTAAGATAATACCAAAAAACTTAAGATGATGAGTGGACCATCATAATGGACAGGCAAGTGGAAGAGAAGGAGGGGGTCGTGGAGAAAGCCACATCGCTTCAGACTTGCCAAAATTAATCGTAAAACCCGCCACTCTATGAAAGTTCTCAAAGACCTGCATAATGGAAGGAATAGCAGTGTGTGGGTTGTGGATAAACAGATCATCTGCAAACGCAGCAAGTTTGCTTTCCACTGCACCCACTCTAATACCCTGAAAATCCTGCAATGCCAGTAATGTACGGAGAAGGGGATCAAGCGCTATATTAAAAAGAAGCGGAGAGAGGGGGCAGCCCTGTCTAGTGCCTCTGAAAAGTGGAAAAAGAGAAGAGTTGATAGAGTTAGTAGAAATTGTGGCTTGAGATTTAGTATAGATCTGTCCAATCAGAGCACGGAATAGCGGACCAAAGCCTTGAAGTTCAAGGACTTGGAATAGATAAGGCCAAAGAATTTTGTCAAAAGCCTTTTCGGCGTCAAGGTTTACAATAGACTAGAGTTGCAAGGAAAATCAGAGGATTTAATAAGAGTCGCTATCGCGGTACGAATACTAGTCACCGAATACCGACCCGGAATAAAGCCTGTCTGTTCCGGCGTGATGAGCCGAGGTAGTAGCTGATTAAGTCTATTATATCATAATCTTACTAAGGATCTTATAGTCCATATTTAAAAGCAATTTCGGCCGATAAGATTCAACCCGTGTAAGATCCTTCTCAGGCTTAGGTAGTAGGATAATCCTAGCAAGGGTGAAAAAGGAGGGCACGATGTGCAAATCAAATATAGTGTTATAAAGAGATAACAATGTGGGAGAGATGACCTCCCGTAAGATTTTGTAGAACTCAGCCGGAAGGTCATCAGGCCCTGGTGATTTGCCATTATGTAAAGATTTAAGCACTCTAGTTCTTTAGCAGTTATAGGTTCTTCCAAGAGTGAGCGCTGATCTTGCATTAGCGTAGTTAGAGATAGACTCCGCAAAAAATCAGACCTAGCCGAAGGATAGTACATATAGGTTGGAGAAGTATTCAACAAAAGCTGCATTGATATCCCTCGGGGCTGTTGTGACCGTCGAGTTCCGCGACCGTATGGAATGAATACGATTAGGGCCTAGTGTAAGTTTGGTCAGACTGCCTTGCAAATCAGCATTATGATAGAAGTGCGCTGCACATTTAGACAATTGGAATTGCACAGCTGTAGATAATATTGTTTCATGCGCCTTCTTTGCATCAAAGCCGAATTCACAGCAAGATAAGCTGAGTAATGAGCGGTGAGCGTACATTGCAGCTGCGAAAGTTTGGTCGCCATTTCCTTCTGAAGTTTAGCAACGTAGGAGATAATATGTCCAGTCAAGACAGCCTTAGCCTCTGGCCAGAACAGAACAGTGTAAGAAGAATGAGGAGCATTATCAGATTGAAATGCAAACCACGTGTTCTGCAGACTAGTACAAAAATCAGGAGACTGGACTAGAAACGAGGGCATATGCCAATAAAAGGATAAATGCACAGGAGGACGAAATGACAAGTGTAGGGTAACAGGAGCATGGTTGGAGATAAGAATGTCATGAATTTGACAATCAGTGACCAAAGGGAGAGTAGCCTCTGAACCTAAGAAATAGTCCAGTCTGGTAAAGGTACTATGTGGATGAGAAAATAAGCTATACTGTCTATCTGCAGGATGAAGATGGCGCCAAATGTCAGTGAGAAGGACTTGATCCATAAAACATTGCAAGGAAATTAAGGAAGAGACATTGGAGATGGTTGGGCGCCCGCCTCTATCCAATCGCTGGTTAAGAGTGATGTTAAAATCTCCACTTAGCAAAATATTCCTGTGAGTGTGCGGCAGTATGTGCAGAAGGAGAGATGTGAAAAAAGAGTAAGTAGGATCGTTGGGGGCATACACATTACAAATTACAAAAGGTTTTTGGTTTATTTCACAGTGCACCAGCAGGAAACGCCCATCTGGATCACGAATGGTCTGTAATGGTACAAAAGCAAGGGATTTGTGAATAAGAATGGCCAAGCCCTGCTTTTTGCATATATAGGAAGCAGCAATACAATGCCCCACCCATTCCCATCATAGTTTAACGTGTTCTTCATCAGTAAGATGAGTTTCCTGCAGTACTGCAACTTGAGTATGTAAACGGCGTAAATGACTTAAATTTGTTTACTCTTGACAGGACTATGCACGCCCCCAACATTCCAGGTGGTGAAGCAGAGAGAATGAGGAGTGGATCTAGTTTGACAAGAAGAGTCCGCTATAGCGGTAACCAGTGCCAGAGAAACCAGGAGAAGTGAGCATAATTAGAGCAAAGAGGAGTCGTTGTCTGTCCTCGTAGTGCAGGAGTTTGAAAATGACCGGCCTAGGCAGACCCCCCTCCGACGGAGCAGCTTGACCCAGCCGATGAGCTCTTTCGATGACTAAAGGAGTACTGCAGTCTTCCAGTTTCAGAATAACAGGCAACTCTACACTCAGAAAACGTGTCAGGTCTCTTGCTCGAAGTGTCTCAGACAGGCCAAGGATCCGAAGATTATTCCGGAGGCTGCGATTTTCGAGATCATCAATTTTATCAGTAAGAGCATTATCTTTGGCTTCCAAACCGTGATTAGTAACACGGAGGTCATCCACAAGAGTCTCGCAGTCATCCGCTCGCTGTGTAAGACCCGCAATCTGTTCGCCTTGAGTTTTAACCTCGCCCAAGATTGAGTGAAGAGATGACTGGAGTACATCCAGTTTAGTATCCAAAACTAGTGTAAGAAAGGCAAGGACCGATTCAGCTGTATCCTCAGCAATCGTGTATGGAACATTAGTGGTAGCCGCAGCAGAGGAGTTCCCAGCGTGTTCCTCAGTAAGGAAGATCTGAGTATTTGCATTTTAGTCTTGCTTCTTTTCTCCACACTGAGGGCACGGGGTTTTAGTTTGATCTGTAGACTGCACAAAACGCTCCATGATATCAGCAGTTAAATAAAACAGCTGAGGAAGGCATCAGAGGAAACTAGCATGAATTTCACAGTTAGAAAAGGAGGCTGGGAGGGCACAGAACAAAAATATCACATGTCTAAATGCCACTAACAAGGGACTGGGAAGTACAAAGGTTACCAGGACCGTTTACATGGCAGTAGCTGTCCCACAGAGCACTACTGCCGAGACAGGAGGCCACAAGTGAGAAAGAGCCATCTTGTGAGTTGGCACTGCAGAAGTGTAAAAATATATGGGAGAGGAAGGGGGGACACAAAAAAGGAAAATAACAAACAGGGCGATGACTCTGGGATAGCAATAGTGACACAAGCAGTTAAATGTGCGTACTGGCAGATACAAAATATTGCAGAATCAGAAGAAAGCCTCACAGAGCTATAATAATACAGGGTACAAATAAGGAAAAATTACAAACATGGTGATGACCAGGTATTGGAGCACTTATCCAAGCTATATGAGGTAATATGTAATGAGGCCCAGAGTCTATTGAGGGCCAATGCAGCAGATAAGGATAGCAAGGGCTGTTGTGGTCTTAAGGATGGTATGGGTAGCACCCAGATTCACTGTGTTACAGGGCAGCCACAAAGTTCAGAGAGTCAATCCCTGAGGCTAACGTAGTGCTCACAGAAGCAAGTGGATGCAGGAATATTTAGCCGGCACTCAAGCGTTGGCATAGACCTCCATATATGATTAATCCCACAGGGAGAATGCAGCAAACAGGGGAGAAGTCTATGGGAGGGGACAGGGTACTGGGAGAAAAAAATAAACGGTTGGAGGGCTAAAAGGGAGTAGAGGGAAGCAGAGGAGTGGGCCTTAGATGAGTTGGCAGCAGAGAATCCCTTTGGCAGACAGTAGTGTGTCAGCAACCAGTGTCCCCACAGTCACAGTCACCAGCCAAGCTAGTTCTTGCCCCAAACAGGGGCTACCCACATGTCTGGCGTTGATGTATGGATGGCTATAGCCAAATGTGGGAGAGGGCCCAATACTATTCTTACTCCAGCATGTGGGGGATGCAAGGACGTCTAGACACTCGGGTGGCAATGTGGCAGTGCCTGCCGAGGTGCGGGCCCAAACAGAACAGGGCATAGAGGAGCGGCGGCTCAAGCAGGACCCAGGCAGTACCACCAGGCTCAGCCATGTCCAGGCGTTATCCGGCTCCACGCCACACCAACTCAGAGGCAAATACAAGGAAGATCTCCCACCCACAGTGACCGCGACATTGGACTCCTTCAAGAGGCGAATGAAACCGTTACCCAAGGTCACCGCCTAGGCCACCACTAGTCTGGAGCGGTCGTCAGAAACGGAAGTGTCCCGCCAAAGGCAACGTCCGGAAGCCCAGAACACAGAGGAGAGAGACCTTTAGACCAGGGAGACAGATAAACAAGGAATAAAGCCGGATGGCAGTAGATTAATAAGTGTAGATACGAAGCAGCAGGAAAGTGTGACCATCCAATATGGCTGTCAAGCCACACCCTGATCATATACTTTTAACCACTTGGATGCTAAGGATGTCTCAACACATTCTAGATCAGGAGAAGCAACATTTAGCCAGAAGGGGCTTGGTAGCCATGGCAACTCTCCAAACACTCCTGCGCACAGAAATATCTGTCTCCGCATTAACTGTTTTAAAGGGTAAGTAAAGGGTAATGGGAAGTGCCCTTCTAACAATACATTGTTGCCTCACAGCTATAGGAACTGAGTTCCCAGAACTTAAAATGCTCAGGGAAGGGGGATGTCAGAGCCTCGCTCATCTATATCCTCTCTGCTCATTGTTGTAGAATTTGCTGATACAGGGCACCAGTGGTAAGGATAGTGAAACTGCTTCTTCTTCCATAAGTTCCAAGTCAGGATCTGAACAATGTCTCCCGGCCCTGCAGATCTGTGATTATTGAGTATCAGTGTCAATGTTGTTTATGGGGTGGGAAAGAAGGGTTTTTCTTTCTCTTTTAGGCATTATGGAGCATGTGCCTCTTAAACGGTCAAGGAAATATTTGAATTCAAAGTAAAATGTGGAAAACATCACAAGCAATCTCTTATACCTTATGTTTTATCAAGACAAAACATTATTTGCATAAGTACATGTAACAAGTTTCTCTGTTATTTAGGGAACAGTTTTATTTAACATCAGTGTTCCAAACTATTTGAATTCTGCATATATCTCTAGCACTCAAAGGGTTACTGAGATGAATTCTATATTTACTTTACCCAATGCCCTAAGAGAGGTGTGCGTGACAAAAGGGCATTGTCAGATGTTCTTTACACAGTGCTGAGGAATGTGTATGCAATGTGTAATCTTCTTCTGTAAAATGTACAATACTAGTGTTAGAAAAACAAGTCTCCGATAGTTACATAGGAGAATAGAAGCATGGAAATGTTCCCACAGTAAGGTTGATGGACTAAAAAGAACTGGAGCAATTCTGGAGCAAATCCACTCCATTATAGGGGCAAAACAAAGTCCCTTTGCTTGTGAAGCATTGTGTTTGGAAAGTCTCTAGCATTCAAGGGGGTTAAAAGAACACTAATGAAAAAAAATACCATTTGAAAATGCGCTGTAACATTAGCACATTTAGAACATATATCTTAAACTACGGTACATGTGCTGTTTTTTTAGAATGCTAGGGGAAGCAATTTTCCTTGCACTCTGCACTTCCTGGACACGAAAAGGCTGTACTCTATTAAAGGGATAGTATTTCTTAATATGGGGAAATATATATATATATATATATATATATATATATGTATCAAAGGGGAAAACACTAGGAGAGGGCTACTGTACTGTACATTGTAGCCATATTATAGGCTACATAAACTGTTTATCATTCTTCAGTTAGACGGGAGAGGATTTATAGGCTTTATTGATCAGATACAGTGTCACACCTACCCACATATATTATACAGCAGACAGGAGGTGTGTTTTAATACAGAATATAACAACATATTAGCTACATCTAGCCCGCATTTTCTATCATCTGTGTCTGTTTTTCCACGCATCATTGGTCGTTTTCAGGCTTGTGCTCCTTACTAAGACTACTGAAGACTTGGGCTCAAAATTTCCACTCGCCATTGGCTGAAAATTTAGCCCTGGCGAGTAGAAATTCAGCCCTGGTGGGTATGTTATGGCTTGCAGTGGCGAGTAACTTTTCAGGTCTGGCTAGTAGCAAAGGACATAAAAATATAAGCCCTATATATATATATATATATATATGTATATATATATATATATATATATATATATACATCAAGCATATACGGTTGGATTTCAGGAACCCACCACATTGAATTATAAACGACTCCATCTGTCTACTAGGTATCACGGACAATAGTTCTACATGTGGGGGTGATTTAGTGTTTTTTATCTTGGCAATACTGTTTGAAATTGTATTACATTTTATATTGTGATTTGCTCTATATACCTTGATTGTTTTATTTTTAATATTTGCAGTACAGTAGCGCTCTCCTAGTGTTTTCCCCTTTTTTTGTCTCAAATTGTAGACCCGTACACTAGCGGGACAATAGGTAGTAGCGATTTGTACCCTGCGTTTATTTATTTATATATGCTTATATCGCTTTAAGGTAACAGGGGACACTGGCGTCATTCTCTGGTCTAAAAAAATGTTATATATATATATATATATATATATATATATATATATATATATACTACAGAGTTTATTCTGCTGAATAAAATAATGGTATTCTCACTGCTGAAAGATGTTTTAGTCAGAAATTATTGCAGCTCAAAGCTGGATTTTATGTGAAGTACTTCCATAGCCTGAATTATTAAATAGATGTTACAGCAGTGCATGGACAGTTCTTGTCAGTGGCTGTAATCCTAAACAACAGCACCACAGTAACATTTTAATACATGTAAGTATATTGAACATGCACGTTTGTGCTGCAATAACTTTTGAATACCCTGCGTTTGCTCAGCAAGATAAACCATGATACACACATATATATATATATATATATATATTCAATTTACTTAAAATGTAAAAAAATATATATTGTAGTGTTTATCCCCATGCGTAAAACAAGGGAATGCTCACTGCTGAAAGGTGTATTATTCAAAAGTTATTACAGCTCAAAGTTGAAATTTTTAGATGCAATATCACAGTGGCCTGAAATTGTACAGCGGTGCTGTTATTACACCATCCAATGGACAGCTCTAGTCCGTAGACCATAAATCTCCATAGGATGGTGTAACAACAGCGCCACTGTACAATTTCAGGTCACTGTGATATTGCACCTAAAAAAATTCAAATTTGAGGTGCAATAACTTTTGAATAAAACACCTTTCACCTTACATATTTTTTTTTTACATTTTAAGTATTACTATCCCTTTAATGTGAAATTCTACAGACATATAGCATATATGAGTGTTCAGCTGTCCAGAAAACCCCCCTTTCACTCTTTAGCCCTATCAGACCAGACAGAAGCAAAGATTTTGTGTCCAATAATGAGAAATGTTTACTGCTTTCATAAATATATGACTATGTCAGGGTGCTACACCTTTGTCACTCCATTTGACTACAATTCCCATCATCCTTAGCTGGTCAGCAACAGGTGGAGGGGCCACTGGCTGCCAGCCTCAGTCAAACTGATTCCCTCTAGGTGAATAATACATATTAGTGTGAAATAGGATATTAATTGTATTTCTCCCCGCTCCCCATTTTTTGCTGGGTAGGGGTTAATGTGACCCATAGTAATTAGCGGCCATAAGGACTGATATAGAAATAAACTTTGAACAATTCTGGAGCATAACAATGGTATTATAGTGGATAAATACAAATTTCATACATACATCTAAATAATTGGTATTTTTCCCTTTGAATGTTAGAGGTCTCCAGTGTATTGTTTTACAATGCATTGGAGATAGCCTTCAAGGGGTTAAAATCCTATTTAAATCAATATTAAATGTAACTCTACCCATGTGGTACAGTTGATATTCTCCAGAAATGCACCTCTTTTTTTGTTTATGCCTCATAAATTCTCTTTTTCTGCATTGATACATGCACCCCACCCATGTATTTCTGTTTCTAGACTGTTTGTATCATATCTCCAGTAGGAACGTGATGGAGCAGAGAGAGTAGAAGTAATGAGTGCAGTTAACATTTGGGCTGTGTGTGTGTGTGTGTGTGTGTGTGTTCCATTTGTAGCTCTGCCACTGCAGCTCCTCAGTAACCGTTCTAATTATAACTATGGAGTGCCAGTCTGCCTTCCAACTGGCTGACAGATAAGGGGATCATTTCTGCACTGCTTGTCACTCACACCATATAGGTATCAGAACAGCTGTCAGCATATTCATTACTGTCACCCCCGAGGCTCTTATATGACTGTACTGAGGGATGGCTCCTACGCACCCCAGTGCTGCACGGATAAGAGCACATTTAACCATTTAAGTCCCTGAGGGGAGTCCAATGATTTACAAATTGTTGAATTTGCCTCTGCCACTCAAATGTAGACGGCTAGATGGACGGATGGATGGATAGAGGAAATCAGGGATAGATGGATATTTGGATGAAACATGGATAGATGTTTGGAAACATGGATAGATGGATGGAACCATTAGCAAAGGTGGCTGAGTAGACAGATAAGATAAATAGATAGATAGATAGATAGATAGATAGATAGATAGATAGATAGATAGATAGATTAAACATGGATGGATAGATGGATGAAACATGGATGGATGGATGATAATTATACTCAGTTCTGTACATGTAGAGGTACAGTGAGTTCCTGCCATATAATAGATACAGTTAGGGTTGTCAGTTGTTGTACTTCCAGTTGTTGGTGATTACAATTCCCATAATCTCTAACACACTAACAGCTTGAGACACTGCCAGATCACAACAGGCTGGCATAGGAATCATCCACAGGTTTCCTGCTTCAAGCTGAGGAACATCATATGCCAGAGCTAGGTGTGAGAGAAAAGTGAGAACATTTTCCTGCATGACTTTTTTGAAAAACTGACAATTCTTTGCTTTTTTCGCTAAAGTTTTTGCTTCGCCAATGCAAAATTTTCCTGCTTTTTACCAATTTCAACTAATTTTTTGAATATGTGACTTATGCTGCAACATTTCCCACCACTTTTTCTCAGGGCTGTGGTGGAGAAATAAGTAGCTGAAAGTCAAAGTTGGGAGTCCTACAACAACATATGCATTGCACAGTGTGTTAGCATGCAGAGTGCAGTTGTCCTTTGCCCACAACACTAACTTCCTGCTTAAAGGGATAGTAATGTTTCATAATAAAAGCAGCTCTAATTAATAATCATAGTAATTTGACCTTGGAGAGTGTTATTTCAATTCTGTCAGAGCTGTAGTTCAAGAGTAATTCAATGATAAAGTATCCCCCTCCCGCCCCTTTTACTGATGTAACACTGCTCAGCCAGAGCAGAAGGGAGGTGCCCAGGTAGACTGCAGAGAGGGACAATCTTCAATTAAGATAAGGGAAAAAGCTGAAAAGCTTGTCAAGGGGGGCAGGGCTTTCATTGTTCTCATAGGAAGAAGACTGTCCCCTTCTGTTATCTGTCTGGTCTATGGACTGTATTCCACATCTGAGAAGAGATTGCTTAGACTAGGTAAAATGGGCGGGAGGGGGAAACTTTGCTTGTGAATATCTGTCAAACCATAAAGGTTTGAGAGATAAGACTTATATCGTTCTTCATGTTTTTTTAATACCTACAAAATAAAATAAAGATAAAACGAAGTATTACTATCCCTTTAAGTGACACTGGCACATATTCATAATGATGTGAAGAGACAAGATAAAAGTACAACCTAAAATGTGGCAGATGTGTAAGGCAGTGGTGCTGTGGATATATATATATATATATATATATATATATATATACATTTTTAGGAAGAGACGGCACTCGCTGGAAATTGATTGAAAAAACATCGTTTGAATCTTTTTTCAATCAATTTCCAGCGAGTGCTGTCTCTTCCTAAAAATGTATGTATCGTTTCTATGATTGGCACCCCGGTCTTTTTCAACATTACAGCGAGTGCATCTCACACAGCATTGTATATATATATATATATATATATATATATATATATATATATATATATATATATATATATATTCCTACAGCAGTTTTTACCATTATCATGTTTGTGCAAATGTAAGCTATCCTCCTCAGATTACTGATACACATTACTAATTGGTTATAGCAGTGGTCACAAGTGTGGTAGCTTGTAGCAACCCTTCTTCACATCCCTGCTCCTCCTCATCTATGCTGCTGTTAATACATTTGGCCAGGCTTTCTGCTTGTACAATTCAGGTGCAGCTGTCCAGGAAAAATAACTGCAGCTTGGGATAAGCCAGTGTGGAGCTACACTCTGAAAACTCAGTTTTCTACAATAGAATACACCAGCATGTCCATTGCAAACATCTTGGCAACCTTGCCATTCAACCGGACTACTTTGGGATAGTTTTTGTGAACTTTTTGACTCCTTCCCAGGAACTCAGTCAGTGTGGGTTGGCAGGGCATGGCAGAAGAACCCTGTAACTTTATTGCTTTAAAGGGATAGTAATACTTCGTTTTATCTGTATTTTATTTTGTAGGCATTAAAAAAAACATGAAGAACGATATAAGTCTTATATCTCAAACCTTTATGGTTTAAGAGATATTCACAAGCAAAGTATCCCCCCCTGTTCAGCCAGATCAGAAGGGAGGTGCCCAGGTAGTCTGCAGAGAGGGACAATCTTCAATTAAGATAAGGGAAAAAGCTGAAAAACTTGTCAAGGGGGGAAGGACTTTAATTGTTTTCATACAAAGAAGATTGTCCCCTTCTGTTATCTGTCTGGTCTTACAACCATATTCACATCTGAGAAGAGGTGGCTTACACTAGGTAAAAGGGGCGGGAGGGGGAAACTTTGCTTGTGAATATCTCTTAAACCATAAAGGTTTTAAAGATAAGACTTATATCGTTCTTCATGTTTTTTTAATGCCTACAAAATAAAATACAGATAAAACGAAGTATTACTATCCTTTTAACAAAATGACTGGAAAAGGTGGTGGTGGTAGAGGCAGCATGTGTGGGAGGTCTATGACTCTTGTCATCCTCTACAGCAAACCCAGAATCATCATACTCTTCTGCAGCAGGAGCTATAGGTGTCATCTGGAATGAAGTAACTGTTGGCAATGGCACACTTTTTGACACATAAATAACATCACTGCTTCCCTTATCTGCCCCAGAGCCCTGGGAACTTCCTGGAGTGCTTCTGCTTCAGGTGGGATATCATAGAGGAGGTGCCACTGCCCAGGTGAGCCTGCTTTCCCCTGCTCACATGCTTTTTGCACAGACAATAGATAGCAACATGCTTAACTTTTGGATCCTGAGTGAGGTATCGCCATACTGTGGACTTTATGGACTGTGGGGTTCCATTCATCTGTCTGTCACCTAATATATATTTATTTATTTATTTATTTTTTAAGTTGTCCACCCTATCTTATCACAGTCTGTACAAAAAATACCAAAATAACAAATGAACAACTTATTTCCCCAGATGTCCCCAGCACAGATACAATAACAGCAAGATCCACAAGCAAATTAGACCCAAGCTGCCTGTGTCTTGCCAGTCAGTCACACCAAATTTTGGGGTATTTGGGGTCATCCTCTTTAATCCCTTCTTTCTCCCAGAGTGCCCCCAGACTCCCCTAATACAGAAAACAAATGTCCCACCTAAAATACTCCCTAAACTAAGCTGCAATTCCCATTTATTTATTTGCTTCTCTTCTCTGGCTCAAAAACGTGCTGCTTTCTCCTCTCACAAACACAGACTGGCATGCTGTGAGAGCCTGACACCCTTTTATATGCCTGCAGGAAAAGAAGAGAAAACTGCCATGTGGTGTGAAAAAATTCACACTGTTTTCAATCCAATGAGCTAGGTGAAAAAAGTGGGAAAACTTTTTGCTAGAAATTTTTCGACAAGCAGGAAGTGCCATTTTTTGTCGATTTTTATTTGAGGCAAACGTTTTCACCCATCCCTAGCCAGAGCCTAATCACACCATCTCCACCTAACCACACCCTCCACCAGAATCAAACTACGTGCCTTGCCACAAGTCAGGCCAACCTCTGTGCCACTGCCGTTTTCCACAGCCAAGCCACAGTCATACCATATTTGCAATGGCCCAATTAAATAATAATGTGTGCAAACCCCTTTGGCTCTATTCCATAAAATATATAGTTATATGTGTGTGTGTCTCTTAATGCGTATAATAGAATCAGTTACTTAGATATGAGTCCTTTAAAGAATAGTCAGATATAACTATATTTATATTTTTTTGTATCTGCAGGTGTCTGTATTTGCTGTGCACCATCTTAGATCTGTATTTAGTTCACATTTCTTCAAAATAAACAATTAATTTACTTATAGAGAGAAAGCTCCACACATGGCCTTGTACAATCACAATTGTCAATATAGTAAAATGTCATTATCTAGCTACAGACAATGACAGCATTCAAATGTAAAAATCAGTAAACAGACATATCAGACTGTTGTATGAAAGAAACTTACCTACCTATAGCTCCTCTTTAGCTTGCCCCTAGGTGAAGTAAAGTTTAATATGTCCAGACAAGGGCTGGCATCCTATGCCCTGGGGTGGTATACAATCAAGTGGCCCATTTCTACTATTGTTATAGCCCATTTTCCCAGCCCAGACCCTTTTGTTAATTTTAAAAATTGGCATTAATGTTGTGAAGGAAAATGATACCACATAGATTGCAACTGAAAGGTACCTAAATTAGTGATACCACAGAGCTATAGTAGTGATACCAAAGCGTTTACTAGGTAAACTGGTTATTCTACTATTGTATCTCCATTTCAGTTGTAAGCTTTGTGATATCACTAGTGTAGCTCCGTTTACAGCAGGAAATGGGAGACTGCTTGAAACAGTGTACCACCAACCCAGAGATATGACCGGCCCAGGGGGCAATTGCCACCCACGCCAGCCCTCCCTTGAATATGTCTGTCTATCTCCCGGTATTGTTGCATTATCAAATGAAATGAGTGTAAAACTATCTATCTATTTGGCTTGTTGTATTCTTTATATCAAGCACTGCAAAATGCACAGCTGCAGTGCAGTATGAAGCACACGTACGGTATGTGCTGTAGTTGCAAACAATGATATCTCTGATACAGAAAAATAACTGAAATGGCTCCAGGCCCTATCTGGCTCTGTTAAAGCTGGCTGATGTCCTAGAATAACAGGGACAGTTCCTATCTTTATTTCCCTGTCCCAGGATCTTGCTGTCCCACCTTTATCCCTGGTTTTTGGGCCCTGTGCAAAAAAAAAAAAAAAGGTAGTTCTTGGGTAAACCATCTGTACTACAGTGGGCAAATTACAATTTCCTTTTATTTAAGTGGGTCTTTACACCCTTGAAATCCTTGGTTTTGCCACTGATAGAGTATACTTTACTTTGAACAGAAGGCCTACCACAGACAATTTTATTGGCCCAATTACAACATCCCATTGTTAGCATAATGACTTACTAGCATGACCCATAACTAATAAGGGGGTCTCTTACTTCAATCAATTCCCCTATCTCTAAATGTAAAATAAATCTTAATTGCACTGTGGCATTGAAAGGGTAATTAAAGGATTAAACAAACAATTAACCAAAATGTGTCTATATAGGAGAGTCTACACATGAAGTAAAATGAAAGTTTAAGATTACAATTTAAGGATCTAATATAAAATAACAAGACTTACAGAGGCTAACTGGAAGTATGTGCTATTTCATATTTTATAACCCTGTTCATTTATAGGTGTTATTTTTGCTTAATGTAAAATACATGTGGCCTGTAGGGTTGCCACCCAGCCGGCTTCTTTCCAATGTTAAGTCTATGGAGGGAATGCCTTGGCCGCTATTTTTCTGAAGAAAAGGTGGCAACCCTAGTGGCCTGTATGGAGCAGTTGATTTACTCCTAATTTCTCCTCTTTAGTCATCTGAAAAAGACCCAATGGACAACAGGACAGAGGAGCAATTCTAGAGCAAATTAGCTGTGCCCTAGGAGACAAATAAACATCTGTGTTCTTTTGAACAAGGGGTTTTTCACCCCTTAAATTCTAGAGAGGCCCCAATGCATTAATTCACTATGCTTTAGTGACCTCTCTAGTATTCAAGTGGTTAAAAGGTCCATTTAACCCTTTGAGTGCCAGAGGGGTACGCAAGCATTGTAAAGCAATGTGTTGCCTACCCCTCTGGCACTCAAAGGGTTAATCCCTTGAATGCCAAAGAAGTATTCAACGAATTGCTTTGGCACGCAAAAGGTTAAGTCAACAGGAATTTGGGTAATGCTTTGATCCCCTATGATGCAGTTGGTTTTCCCCAGAATTGCCTCTTTTCTTTTGATTGTAAGGCCCAATGGGGCAAATTTACCATGGTCATTCAGATTTAAATCAGGAGGTAGAATTGATCTCTTGCCCTGTGCCTGCCGAATGCCAATCTACTAAGCTATGTATGCCACAACTTCCACTGATCCTCCTTCACAAGCTCCCTTCACTGTTCCACATCACCTTCCCTCCGTTTCACTTCCTCTTGTGACACTCCCTTCCTCCCTCTCTTTTACCACTTCCTCATCCTGCTCTCCCTTTCACTGGTACCACTGACCCTCCCAAACTCCCTTTCTCCACTCCATGACACTCTCCTTACCACCCTCATTTTCCAAAATCCGTAAACTATTAGGGCTCTCTCCCTCCCTTTCACCACTTCGATATGCCACCCTGCATTTCGCTGGTACCACAGACCCACACTCATAACATCCCTTTTCAATCAACAACATACCTGGGAACTTCTTGGTTGGGGCTGCCCGGAGGAGAGCCCTGTGGTGCTGAGAGGAGAGAAATGGCACAGTTCACGTCATAAAAGGTGTGGGGCTTAATCGCGAGTGCAGGGGATGGGACTTCTAAAACACAAAAAATAGCTAGAATAGACTGGGGAAGGAGGAGAAGAGGGCATGGAGTGGGAGGAATAGGGTGGGATTGAGTACAAGTGGGCAAAATTTCATCAGAAATTCCCCACATCCAGAGAATCAGACTCTGCCTCGGAGACCTGGTAATTCATTGTCAAAACTTGATTCTCCAGGGCAAAAACGGAGAGTTCCCAGGTATGATTCAACAACAACCTCCCTCACTCATTTGTGTAGCCCCCCATCCAGCTCAAATTGATTCCAGCTCATGATGTGGCCTGGAATGGCAACTGCACGTTCACCACTCTGTTTCCTCTTCTTCAGAGCCACTGCTTTCTACACAAGCATTAGAAAGTTCAGGATTTGATTGTAGGGCTAAGATGACAACGGTGTTTTACAGATACCATCTTAAGAGTACGTGCAATGTGTGTAAATCCCATTTCATTTTTTTTGTGTTGGTGAGGTTGATGTATTAAGAACTAGAATAATTGAGGAGCAAACCAATGGTAACGTTGGGACAAAAAAATGATGTAAATGGGATTTTTAACCCTTTGAATGCAAGACAGGTGTCCAAACAATGCTTTGGATACCTCTAGCATTTAAATAGTTAAAAGTCTCAATTAAATCAATGAAGATTTGGGAATTTTTCATTTGTCACCTATGGTGCAGTTGGTTTGCCCCATAATTATTCCAGTACAGCTGTATTCTGGAGTAAACCATACCTCCCAAGTATCCCTCTTTAGGAGGGATAGTCCCATTTTGAGACCCAAATCCCTATGTCCCTCTTTCCCACTCTGGTATCCCTGTGTTTAGGAGATCAGACTGTGTGGTGTGTATATAAGTGTATCACATTGCTCCACAGCAACAAAACTCACATTGTTTGTTTAAATGTCAGTATATGTGTTTATAAATTAGTCTGTGCAAAGAAAACACTTTGGTTTTGTTCTAAATAATGTATTTGGTTATACAAAGCTGTGTCAATTGGTCTTGAAATAACCTTAAAATTCACTGTAATACTCCGCCCACCAGTCATATCCCCAGCAAATCCACCTAAAACAAGTGTCCTTCTTTGGCCATTTGAAATGTTGGGAGGTATGAGTAAACCAACTGCACCACAGAAGACAAATAAAAATTCCTGTTAAAGGGATAGTAAAATTTTAAAGGGTTAGTAATGTAAAAAAAAAAGTGTTTTGCATTTAGAAGAGCTTAAAAAGTTAAGATGAATGCAAAAAACATATCTCTCAAATCACTGTGGTTTGAGAGATACGGGCATTTAAAGTTTGATGTCGCTCGACACGGAGGCTCTGCATCGAACTTTAAATGCCTGTATACAGTAATACTGTAGAACATAAAATAAGAAATCCATTGATGCAATTCCTATCTCTCAAATGGTTTGAGTGATATTCGCATCTAAAGTTCCTCTTCTCCTGATGTCAGCTGTAAAGCTGACAAAAGGAGATCCGTGTCGGCCGACACAAGGAGGCTCTTCAGCAGAGCCGCAATAGCTCAATTTAAAAATAAATACTTCTTTGGAATGTACTAAAAAGTGTGCTTGCAAGCCAAGCACATTTTGTAGACCTTTCCAATGAAGTTTGTTTTTTTTTAAATCGCACTATTTTGCTTTGCTGAAGAGCCACCTGTCGGTCCCCAGACCAGGAACTCCTGCTGTCAACTTACAGCTGATGACAGGAGAAGGGGAGGGAGAGGGAACTTTGGAACATAATATCTCTCAAACCATAAAGGTTTGAGAGATAGGAATTGCATCAATGGATTTCTTATTTTATGATCTACAATATTACTTTTTTATATAATTAAGACATTACTATCCCTTTAAATTAAACTGGGCTTTTAACCCACTGAATGCTGGAGAGGTCTCCAGTGCAGCGCAAAGCAATGCATTGAAGCTGTCTCTAGCATTCAAGGGGTTAAAAAGCTCTATTCAAAAGCATGGAAATTTAGATTTTTTTATTGGAGTTGGTGCAGCTGGTTTACTCCAGAATAACTCTGGTTTGCTTGTATAAAAATGGGCCACTGTTCCTTTTACAGGGTAGCTACCAGTCATCCTGCTCATAGAATTTCTACTTTACTCTGGCTGAGCTGGCAAATGAAGACTGGTTTAACCATTTGCGTGTCAGAAAGGTACCCAGTGCTTTGCACTGCACTGAGTTGGATACCTCTGTGGCACTCAAAGCAATGTGGAAGGATCCCAACTGAGCCTAGAGAATAATAATTTGCAATGGTTGTTTATACAAGAAAATGTTACTCATACAATCATGAATTAGCTCCTTGTTAGGGCTGAAACCATAATAATGAAAAAATCATTAATCTGACTTTCATATAGTGATCAATTAAAAGGCATCAAAATCATTAGAAGTAACTGACCATGTAATTCAGCTAAGTGCTTTTCAATATATCACTGAACAATTCAAGTCATTAAGAAAATCATATCACTGAAAAAATATATATTTCAGTTATTGCAGCATAGACTTACATTTTGTAAGGACAGTACCTCCATTGCCTGAAACTTTACAGTTTTATTCTTACTACAGCATCCTATGCAGATTTGCACTCTACTGCTCAGAGCTGTCCGCAGTAGCAAGAGCACCAACATAAATTTGCAGGCCACAGAAATACTGCAACCAGAAATGCAAATTTGAGCTGCAATAAAATCTCTTAGCAGAGAGGTTTTCTTGTTTTATATATATACTAGTATCAAAGCCCGTATACATGGGCTAAAGTGCACCCAGCGGCCCGGCTGCTGCCGTGGATCAGAGACAGGTGGTGAGCCGTCCGAAGGTCCCCGCTCCAGATCAGCGCATTCGGCGAGGCTCTCGCCGAACGTGCTGATACTCAACAGAGAGCTCCAGAAGGCTCGCGAAGCTCCCTGTGTGCCAAACCACACATGCACAGTTTCTACTGCGCATGTATGGTTACGCACACAGGGAGCAACGCATTCTATCACTTTATGTTATAGGATATATATATATATATATATAAATATATTTTTTTTTCTTTTTTTTTTATTTATATATATATTTTTTTTCACTATCATAAGGCAACACCTTATAGTGGAGGGAGTGTTTGATGTGTAAATGAAGCCAGAAATTATACAAATTATAGTCCTGGCATGGTCACCCATGGAAGACAGATCAAAGGTAAGACACCAGACTAAATTGATCCAAAATTTGACAACCTGCACTGGACCAGCATGGCAGTTTATGGTCCGTTCTCTCAACACGGCGTCATAACAAAAAAAAAAATGGCCCTCTTTCCCGGAGGCTTTCAAGCTACTTCCTATGGCAGAGGGAAGACCAGCTGAATGGCAGAGGGTACTAAGAATTATCAGGTTCTATCAGGCTGCCTTTGGTCTCCAGACATTGGATCACTTAACATTCTATCTATGAGTACGGTTTCACGCTTAGAGGAACTAGTACAAAAACTGAATATCATCAATTGGGACATTATCGCCTGAGGTGAGACACATAAAAAAAGATGAAGATTTAGTCAAATTAGAAGATTGATACTGGCTGTACTATAAAGAAACAAATGATTGATGAGGTGGATGAAACAAATTCTTGATTAACCCACTTAAGGACCGGGCAAATCTGGGGTGGTTTGCACTTAAGGACCAGAGCAATCTTGACTTTTTGAGCATGACTTTGTTCAAAAGCATTTTCCCTCTGAGTCTTTTATTCCAGCTACACAAATTATATACAGTTTTTTAAGTACAAGTTGGGCTTTCTTTTGATATCACATTTATATGGATAACCCATCACATCCTTTTTAAAGAATTAAGAAAACAAGCACACTTTGTAAACTGTTCCAGTGAAGTATTTATTTTTCAATAACGCGATCTCGGCTCTGCTGAAGAGCCTCTGCTTGTCCTGGGACCGGATTCCCCTGCAGTCAACTTGAGCACTGACGTCAGGGAAAGGGGAGGGAGGGGGGAACTTTAGTGCAGAATATCTCTCAAACCATAAATGTTTGAGAGATGGGACTGGGGGAATTTAGTTTAATTTTTTTAATGCATACAAGATTTGCTTTTTTAAAACTTGGCAATACTATCTCTTTTTAATTTAATAATATATAGAGGTGTCAGTAGATCAAACAGTGACCTACACATAATGTTGTCACAGCACCAGCACTGCAGGGGTTAATGCCCCATATATTGGCTATTTTTTAATTTAATTTTTACTACATTCTCTGCTTTCCTCTTCCTTACTATCACAGTAAGGAAGAGAGTAGCTGAGAACAGTGACAAAGGTAGTGTATAGTACACATTGCCTTTGTCATTCACAAAGTGGGTACATGTGACCGATCTAGTAGTGATCACATGTACCAGAAAAACAGGGAATGACTGAAACTTACTGCTCCGGTCCTGGAGAGCTCAGTTTCAGCCTCCCCAGCATCATCTCAGCAGGCCCTGAGACGCTCTGCTATCATTTAACCCATGACATGACAAGACCATCACCGGTCCTTTAGGCATGAACAACGGTGTTGGTTCTGGCACATGACCGGTCCTTGAGGAGTTAAAGCAGAACATTCACTCTCTATAAAGTTGCCCTCCAATAATTAGGCATATGGCGACTAGCTTCATAATAGTGCTATTAGCTCTCATAAGTACCCGGTTCTGAAGTAATCCATAGACTTTGGCGACTGGAAGACAGTTATCAGTGCAGAAATCTTGCTTTAGTGCCATCTCCATGCCTGCACAGTCAGTCCCGGTCTCCTCTAGGAGGCACTGCACTGTGCCTTAAAGGGATAGTAATACTTCATTTTAACTTTATTTTATTTTGTAGGCATTAAAAAAACATGAAGAATGATATAAGTCTTATCTCTGAAACCTTTATGGTTTAAGAGATATTCACAAACAAAGTATCCCCCCCCTGTTCAACCAGATCAGAAGGGAGATTCCCAGGTAGACTGCAGAGAGGGACAATCTTCAATTAAGATAAGGGAAAAAGCTGAAAAACTTATCAAGGGGGGAAGGGCTTTCATTGTTTTCATACAAAGAAAATTGTCCCCTTCTGTTATCTGTCCTGTCATACAACCAGACTCACATCTGAGAAGAGATGGCTTACACTAGGTAAAAGGGGCGGGGAGGGGAACTTTGCTTGTGAATATCTCATAAACCATAAAGGTTTGAGAGATAAGACTTATATCATTCTTCATGTTTTTTTAATGCTTACAAAATAAAATAAAGTTAAAACGAAGTATTACTATCCCTTTAAGGCACCGGAATGGACTGACTGTGCAGGCGTGCAGACTGCACTAAAGCAAGAAGCCTGGCAGACTCGGTAGTAAAAGTAGAAATTGTTTCATCTTCCATTATGCATTGCCTTCATTAGGGAGAGAGTGACCGGAATTTGCATTAAAGTGGGTGAGTTAAAAGTGAACTCACTGAGTCCAGAGAATCAGCCTCTGTCCCCTAGACCCAGTAGTAAAGTGTAAAAAACTGAAGTCTCTTGATCAGATGCAGAGAGCTCACAGGCTTGATCATTAAGGGGGTAAAACCCCACTGAATGTTTTATTTGTACCCTTTGCAGCTGGTGGCCTGCGGAGTTACCACATTTCTGCTTAGTACATAAGTCTCAGTATTTTGCTGTCTTGCATGCCAATGAACCAGATTTACTGGGGTATTAACACATACAAGGGTGAAATGCTATTATTAGGTGCTCTGTAATCCCAGGTTATGTGTAAAGCTTATAATACTGATAATAAAATAGCAAAGTGAATCCTAGAACAGCTGTTGTAGAACTTAACTTTTGAAATCTACTAGTGCATTTGATGTATAATTTTCAAAACCTTTCATCCTTTGGTGTTAGAAAGTTCTCCAATGCATTGTTTCCCAGTGTTTCCAAAGACATAAAGCACCATTACTAGCTGTGACCAAACATGCTTTTCTAAGCCCTTAAAGGGATAGTAATACTTCATTTTATCTTTATTTTATTTTGTAGGCATTAAAAAAACATGAAGAACAATATAAGTCTTATCTCTCAAACCTTTATGGTTTGAGAGAGATTCACAAGCAAAGTTTCCCCTCCCGCCCCTTTTACCTAGTGTAAGTCATCTCTTCTCAGATGAGGAATGCAGTCCATAGACCAGACAGATAACAGCAGGGGACACTCTTATTCCTATGAGAACAATGAAATCCCTGCCTCCCTTGACAAGTTTTTCAGGTTTTTCCCTTATCTTAATTGAAGATTGTCCCTCTCTGCAGTCTACCTGGGCACCTCCCTTCTGATCTGTCTGAACAGTGTTACATCAGTAAAAGGGGCGGGAGGGGGACACTTTGTCATTGAATTACTCCTAAACTACAACTCTGACAGAACTGAAATAACACTCTCCGCGGCCCAAATACTATGAAGATTAATTAGAACTGCTTTTATTATGAAACATTACTATCACTTTAAATGAACCCTTTGAGAGCGAGAGAGGTATCCAAAGCATTGCAGTGCAATGAATTAGATACCTCTCTGGCAATCAAAGGATAAACGACAGTCATTCTAATACGTTCTAGAATACTTTTTATAAATCTCCCCCAAAGTTGTTTATCTGTGCACCCAGACAGCAGTGAATGTGTCGTAACCAAGACAAAATATTGCTTCTGTGTCTTCCTGCTTTTTCTAAATGCTGTTATAGGCTGAAAGACAGCCAATCACAGCACTGTGTACACACAAGACAAAATTCTGGGAAATTTAACATCCCTGGCCATCTTTACTGGGGACACATAGACATGATCCTAAAACCCAACACTGTCCCTGGAAAAACATTAATTAGTGATGCCCTGCTGCTGACTTTTTCAATCATTCCTATGAGCTTATAAAGGGCATATGTCATGTTTTACGAAGTCTGGAACTATAAAGCAGACTTTGTAAAAATACCTGGGGCTGCACTGTGCAATCCCAAAATGGCTCCTATCGCCATTCATAACGTTACAAAAGTGACTCACTCAACTGGAACGCAATATAGAATTATTTGGCACTCAACCACAAACTTCACTTGTTACTTACATAGCCTCTATAGACCCACTGTGTCAGGATTTCAACACCAAAGCAGTGGAATTCAGGCTCATAGTTCAGTGTCTTCTCATGGGACCAATGAGGAAGCACCTTGTGGTCTCTTTTTCAGACCCTTGGTCTGCTCTCCATTGGTCCTCCAGGACTCACAACGCAGCCCAGGCTTCATTAGCAGGTCTTCTCTCAGGGAGTTAAAATCTGCCAATGTGGCACTATCCTGGTGTAGCTTTTTTAATTTTTTCTCTTCAGTATTTTCTGCTTTGTCCACAAAAAGATTTCCTCAGTCTTTGATCCACCTCACCAAGGTTCTCATGCATCAATTACTATATAGCTCTAAAGGAAGGGGGGATTAACCCTTTGAGTGCCAGACAGGTATCCAGTGCATTGTAATACCTTGTATATGACAACTTATTTCAAATACACAAATTGTTATATACAATTTCATTTTAATGGCTGGATGAAAGAGTGCTGTACATTGAGATTATATTTCAACCCTATAAGAAAATATCATGGGTATCTATTACTGAACTTAATGGTGTGAATGTTCCTTCCTCCTGTCTCAGAACTAGCAGTTCAGGTTCGGATTATACTGGCACTGGCTGCCCGTTACTGGCAGGTTTAGAGATATTAAAATATAACAGCTGATAGAATAGTTTACTCAAGGGCTGGAATCTGAAAACTGTATGAACAAATGGTTAGGTGCTGACTCCAGAAGGGCTGCCCTGCACAGGTGCACATAACTGAGGGACAGTGGGTCTGGCCTGTATCTGTAAGAGGTTTATTACCAGCTGCTTACTGGTAATTATATCCTAAATGTATTCCACTGGAGAAATTCTGGAGCAAACCAAATGCATAAAATGTATTTATTTATCTTTATTTAGAAAATGTTTTATCAGGAAGAATACATTGAGATTTCTCTAGTTTTCATGTATATCCTGGAGTACTTTTACAGTAAAAAGTTACATATTTACACAAATGGAGAAACATAATATATATATATATATATATATATATATATATATATATATATATATAAATAATAAAGAGAGCACCACTAATGGATATGCAGTAAAAAAGTGTATCCTTTTATTGCAACAAAATATGGGCCAAGAACAACATATATATCCTAGGATCAATTAATTAATTCCCTGAGGAAGTGCTGTCAACCAGCACGAAATGCGTTGGAGATTGGCTGTGCAGTGAGTGAATCCCCGCCTACGTATTTGTCCTTAAGGATATCTTGTTAAAAAACAGATCTTTTGAGGTGAACGACAAAAATAAGGCAAAGTATACGTAAGACGGTATCCATGCCCGCTATAGACAGGAGGAAGATAAAGAAAGAAGTAAGGAACTGCCCGCTTTGTGTCTGGAAGGACGGGAGAGGTAAAATACACAAATATTAAAACTTTACCATCAAGGGTCGACAATTCACAATCCTTTAAACTGGCACCCATTATTTGCAAAGAAAAGATATGTTCATAAAAAGACACATGGTTCCTGCTCAAATTTGGGACACTTTAAGTATATAGACCAGCAAAAGTGAATCTTTACTAAAAGAAACAATCATAAATTTAAGGAGGAATTCAGCACTGTACAATTCACATTTAAATACTGAATAGACTACAATATTTTAATATAGGGTTTTTATATTGTTGTACACAGTTTAACGTGAGCATCTTTCATGTGTTGTGGATGTCCATAATTGTTCTTAGGATATATATGTTGTTCTTAGCACATATTTTGTTGTAATAAAAGGTTAACTTTTTTACGCATATCCATTAGTGGTGCTCTCTTTACTATTGTATTTATTTGAACCTCTTTGCCGCTATTCACACAGTGACAATCAGATAGTAGCAGCCTGATGGATATGTGCATATAGAGTTTTAGTTTTACAGTGTGTGGCGTGTTTAGGGAGGTATATGTGTGTGGGAGGTTCGCTATACTAGAAACAGTGAACACACACCGATCTGGATAGCTGACCCACCGCCCACATTTCTTATTTTGTTTTACTTTATTTTCTTTTATTTAGTTTTTATTGCATATATATATATATATATATATATATATATATATATATATATATAAACAGACATAAACATATGTACTACAAATTTATATACAGTTACATATTGTTCTTAGATAAAAAGAAGCAATTCTTTTTAGTGATTTTAGACTGGGAGAAGATCTGATTTTGTCAGACAGGTTATTCTAGACTTTCGGTGCTCTGAAGGAAAAGACAGATCCACAGTCTTCTTTCTTGTAGTTTGGGATACTCAATGAGTTGTTAGCAGTGGAGAGGAGGTTCAAGTTAGTAAGGAGAGCTGGAGGTAGTCTGGTAGCTTTCCAGAGAAGAGGTTGTGTACTAAGAAAGATGAAGGGCATGTCTAATGTTTTATCCAGTTTAGTTGTTTAAACTGTGATGGGTAATGTAATTACACTGGAGGATAAAGCAGCATAATGAGTTACACAGAGTGTAAAGTTTAACAAGACAGATGTGCGGAGTGGGAGCATATACTACTTCCCCATAGTCTGTGACTGACATTGACATCTGTTGAACAATATGTTTTCTTAACAGAGCACCTATTTGTGAATAAAGGTTGGCTGTCAATTTATCAATATAAAGACCAGATTAGGTTCAAGCCACATACCAAGATATTTTTCGGAGTCCACCAGGGCCAAGTTAAAATTAGACTTTGTTACAATGGTTAGATAGGAATTGTGGAGATGATGTAGTTTGTGCTTTGTATCAAATACCATTGTAACAGTTTTGTCAGTGTTTAAGTTGCTTTTAGCTATCCATCTTTCAGCCTCAAAGAAATCATGCTGTAATACGGCCTCAAACTAAGATAAATTTGCATTTTTATTGTAGATTATGGTGTCATCTGCATACATGTGCACAGAAGATGCTTTGCAAACTGTGGGCAGATCATTCATAAAAACCAAAAAATAGTAGAGGGCCAAGTATGGAGCTTTGGGAATCCCTACTTGTTACTTTCGTGGAAGGGAAATATTGTCAGTAGTAGACACATAATGTGTTCTGTCTGATAAATAGGATGGAAACCAGTTTAGAGAATGATTACCCAATCCTGAACTTTGGAGTTTGCTCATCAAAATATTATGGTATACTGTATCAAAGGCCTTTGCAAAATGTAGGAAAATAGTTCCAGTGAGTTCATCATTTCTTGTGCCACTCTGGATATCGTTGCATACATTTAGGAGGGCAGTGATTGTTGAGTGATTTGGAGGAAAGCTTAATTGAAGCGGGATGAGAAATCTGGTCAGTTGGTAATATTTATATATTTATTCGTTTATAGTTGCACATAGTTGTGGGGAGCAGGAATATTGGTCTGTAATTTGATACTACATTTTTATCCCCACATTTGAATGTTATCCCCATTTTTGGATACAAATTTACCCAAATTCCAAGTTCATTAAATAGTGCTTTTAATCCTTTAAAAGTTAGAGAGGGCTCCAACACATTGCAAATCAATATGCTGAAGATCTTTGTCATTCAAGGTGTTAAAAACGCAACTTTAAGGGATAGTAATACTTAAAATGTAAAAAAAGTATGTTCTAGGGTTTATCCCCCTGAGTAAAACAAGGGTACTCCTGCTGTTGAAAGGTGTTTTATTCAAAAGTTATTACAGCTCAAAGTTGAATTTTTTAGGTGCAATATCACATTGGCCTGAAATTGTACAACGGCACTTTTGTTACACCATCCTATGGAGATTTATGGTCCCAGGACCAGAGCTGTCCATAGGATGGTTTAACAACAGCGCCACTGTACAATTTCAGGCCACTGTGATATTGCACCTAAAAAATTCAACTTGAGCTGTAATAACTTTTGAATAAAACACCTTTCAGCAGTGAGATTACTCTTGTTTTACTCAGGGGGATAAACCCTACAACATATTTTTTTGAAAACTTTGGTTCTGAAAAAAAATATTGTAGGGATTTTCCTGTTGTGTAATATAAGGGCACCCCCACAGCTGAGATATGCATATTTCCAGTTATTGTAGTTTAAACTCTTGTTTTTTTTGCGTTAAAAGTGCCTTCTAGTGGTCAGATTTCAATTATCTATTGTGTTACATTCTATTTGAGAGGAAAGTCAATGACAAACAGTTCTCCACTGAATGTGACAGAAACTGCTGAGTCATTCTGTGAGTTAGAGCTATCAGGAAGTAAACGCTCTGTAATTCACCTCCTGATAATTTGACCTGTTATTACATTTGAATAAAACAACTGACAGTGGCGGGAGAGCCCTTGTTTTACTCATCAGGAAAATCACTATAACATATATGTTTTCATAAAAAAGTTTACTTTACTTTAAATAATGTGAATTCTTATTATTCCCATAATATTGTGTTTGTTCCAGAATTTGCTCAGTGATGCTGATGTTCTAAGAGGAACTAGAACAAATGAAATTAAAAAGTAAATCCCCAAATTCCAAATGATAAAAATTGAGATTTTAACCCTTTTAAAGCAGAACTACCACCTCCACTAAAGTCATCCTGCAATACTTATGCAGGTGGCGACTAGCTTTGTAATCATTATTTTACCTCTCAAAAGTGCCCACAAATAAAGTTATCCTTAAGCTTCCGAGACTGACGGACATGTTACTGCAGCCTGTGCGCCTGCGCCGTCAGTCTCTTCCGGAGCCGACCGGGTCAGTACTATGCCTGTGAAGGGTGAAGAGGACTGACAGCGCAGGTGCGCATTCCAGATGTCCACGGTGCTGCCTTCCTTCTGGTCTCGGAAGCTTAAGGATAACTTTATTAGTGGGCAATTTTGAGAGGTAAAATAATGATTGCAAAGCTAGTCGCCACCTGCATAAGTATTGCAGGGAAACTTTAGTGGAGGTGGTAGTTCAGCTTTAAAGGGATAGTAATACTTAAAATGTTAAAAACATATATGATGTAGGGTTTATCCCCCTGAGTAAAACAAGAGTACTCCCACTGCTGAAAGGTGTTTCATTCAAAAGTTATTAGTTTTTAAAGTTGAATTTTTTAGGTGCAATATCACAGTGGCCTGAAACTGTACAGTGGCGCTGTTGCTACACCATCCTATGGACAGCTCTGGTCCCGGGACCATAAATCTCCATAGGATGGTGTAGAAACAGCGCCATTGTACAGTTTCAGGCCACTGTGATATTGCAACTAAAAATTCAACTTTGAAAATTAATAACTTTTGAATGAAACACCTCTCAGCAGTGGGAGTACTCTTGTTTTACTCAGGGGGATAAACCCTACAACATATTTTTTTTTACATTTTAAGTATTACTATCCCTTTAATGCTAGAGAGGTCTCAAACACATTGTTTTGCTGATGAACTGGATCAATTCTGAAGTGACCCAACTGCAGCATAGGGTGACAAACCCCTAATGATTTAAACAGAGCTTTTTAAATTTAATTACATTTAATAATGTGCCTAGTAAAAAATTAATTCATTGTGCCCTGTCCGATCTCTCAAACCTATATGGTTTGAGAGATATAAGCTTACAAAGTTCCCTCTTCTTTCCCCAATAAATTGTGTAAGATCTCCCCAACTTCAAGAAGAGGCTTCAAAGAATATCACAGGAACTGAAGAAATGTATCTAATTCTGGCGTTTGTCATCCAAACTCAGTATTGCACCCCTTATAACTTTTTCAAGTATTCAGGATACGGAGGTGCTGCTGTCACTTTACGAATAATGAACATGTGCATTTGTCTGTGAATGAGGATATAATCCGTGCCTAATTGTCTCTCCTCCACTTTCTAACAAGATTAGCTAAGGACAGCTCTAAAGAGATATATCAATGTGCAAGACACAGCTTAGAGGAATCTATTTATATAATGAGTAAACAGATATCATGTGTTTATATTTCACAAGCAGTTGGTGGGCAGTCAAGTAGACACAGATCATGTACCAGAGATATTATATCAACAAAAATACCAATGGTAAAAATTAAATGACTAGGATAAGCTTCACACAGCAAGCATCCAACCATCCACACTGCGGAGGAGCCATTTCCTATAATGCTCACAATGTAATTGTTCTCTATAATTTATATGGTGAGGTTCATATACTAAGAAGAACTGGAGAAGATCTGTGTCAAACCAGCTGCACAATAGGGAACAATGAAATATTCCAATAGATTTAAATGGGGCTAGAATGCTAGAAAGGTATCTAGTGGCCGTGATCACATGACAGTTGCACAGGGTTAATGCATTATTAGAGCACTGTGCATCTAATTGCACCATTACTAGCAAAGAGATAAGCACTACTACATGGAATAAGCCGTCAGCAAGACCCAGACCTTTAATAATGAGTCCTAAAGTTGTAGACCCTCAACCAACACTTAACAACACCCCTGGCACCAATACATGCCCCAAGCTGCCACCAAAACAAGAGGTTTAAGCAAGAAACCTTGGGGGGGGGGCCCGCATTCAGTGCACAGCAATGGTTGTAGGTTAATGGTAATTTATCCTCAGGGCACCAATGGATGGAGCTGGGGGTGAGGTCATATGGTAAGCAGGACTGTAGTCATGGGCTGGATAGGTGCTTTGTTGGGAGCTCCTGAGATATAAATACAACAAGCTACTCCCACACTCTGGAACAACAGAGGCAATATGGCAGAGGCTGAACATGATGGATGCACATCTTTTTTCAGCCTCATCAACAATGTTAATATGTTACTAGTGTGATTATGCCTCAGCTTGTCCAGGTTAAATAGTAGCATAGTTGATGAGGCTGAAAAAAGACATGCGTCCATCAAGTCCAGCCCATGCTAAGTCACCCCTGTTGATCCAGAGGAAGGCAAAAAAACAAACAAACAAAAAAAAAACATTGAAGACATTCCCAATTAAGCCCCAAATGGGTAAAAAAATTCCTTCCTGACTCCAAATAGCAGTCAGATAGCTCCCTGGATCAACAACCTATCTGCATTGAAGCCATCTGTCATAATTCTCGATACTGTTCTGTGCTAGATAGGTATCCATTACTTTTCTGAAACAGTTACAGTATCTGCAAGCACAGCATTCTGAGGCAAAGAATTCCATAGCTTCACCGCCCTTACGGTAAAAAATCCCTGCCTTTGTTTTAGTCAAAAGCGCCTTTCCTCTAGTATTAATCATTCTTAGTTCCGCTCTTTGCGTAAACAATTCATTCGTATAAACAGATCCAGTTAGGCTAGTCTCTCTTTATAACTAAGATCCTTCAATCCCTTTATCAGTTTTGTTGAATGTCTCTAAACTTTCTCCAGTTCAATATTGTCTTCTCTAAGAACTGATGCCCAAAGATGCACTCCACATCCTCACCAAGGATTTATATAGAGGTAGAATTATATTAGCATCCCGTGCATCTGTGCCTCTTTTTATACAGGATAGTACCCTATTTGGCCTTGCTGCAGCTGAGTGACACCTTGCACTGTTTGAAGTCTATAGTCTATCAGTACTCCTAAATCTTTCTCTAATAAGGTTTACTCAAATTGTTTCAAAATTTAGTGTATATGAAGCATATCCATTTCTAGAGACCAAATGCTTAACCTCACATAGGTTCCCCCTATGGCCTTACAAAACATGTTTTATAGATTTCACATTTAGTAGCTGGTGGGTTCCTGGATACAAGAGCACGAAGGCTACACACAACTGAACATCTTAGTACCACAAATGAACATGCAAGTACTGAACAGAAATTGACTGGTCAGCCAGAACAAAATGTACCACTCTAAATAGAATACTACATTTAAATCAAGGCTTGGCTTTATTACACTTAGGGCATTATTCATCAAGCTAAACATAAGCACTTGCAAAGCAAACCAACAGATCCATAGGGTAGAAATGAAACATTCTTCAAATTCTCCATGGAATTGAATGGGTCTTTTAACCCCCTACAGTCATCTCCAAGTACACTGCAACATGTATCTAGCATTCAAGGGCATAAAATCCTCTTTTAAATGAATGGTAATGAGTGAATTGTAATATTCATTTGCCCCCCTGTGGTGCAGACGTTGTACCTCTTTAGACTGATGAATAAGACCTCAGTGTCTAAATATCCTAATGACCTTAGGACATTGAGGCTGATGTACAAACAGAAGTGGTGCAATTCTGGGGCAAACCAACTGCACCATAGATGAGAAATAAAATCAAATTGCCAGTAGATTTAAATGGGGCTTTTAAACCACTGAATGCTAAAGTGGTTGCCAATTCACTGCAAAGAAATGCATTGGAGGCCTTTCTAGCATTCAGTGGGTTAATAGCATCATATAAATCAAAGAGAGTTTTTATTTGTTCCCTATTGTGCAGTTGCTTTGTCCCCAAATTGTGTCACTGGTGTAAGTACAGCAGAAAATAGATGTTTAACCTTTTGAGTGCCAGAGGGATTTGATTGCAGAGTAATGTGTTTCACACACTTCTAGTACCCATAGGGTTAAGGGGGTTATCATGTGAATCAAAGCACTGTGCAGCCCCTATAGGCCTTTAGCAGTGGCTTTTATCACCTAAAGACTGGAGTGGATGTGCAGACAAGGCTCCATGTACAAACAAGGGCGGTTTCATTGGCATTTAATGAAATGTTTAGTTCTCCCCATAGCGCAATTAGTTTGTCCCAGAAACCCTACACTTTTCTTTTAACATATGGCCCAGAGAGAAGCATCATATTCTTACATGTCCACTGGATTTTTTTCACTGATCACAGACTAGTGGACTAGTACAAATTTCCAGTCTTGAATATGATAATCAAAAATAGTTACTTAAATAGTTACTTAAAGAAAAACTAACACCTAAAAATAAACTTGGCTTATATACTCTTACCCTGTATTTCATAGTGGCATCTCTAAAAAAAAAAGTCCCGTTTGTTTTCCGAGACCTAAAATCTAGTCTTACATATGCTTTGAAGTACATACATTTCTCCCTTTTACATGGCTCCAAGTACATCAGCAGTCTGAAATAATTATCCAGGAATGTCTGTAAATTATCTGATATAAGATAACAGCCTTCCTGAATACAAGAGTAGTGGGCTCTAATGCCAATGAATTAACTGACTTTAGCTTCTATCTCTCACAAACAGCACAAAATGAAACTGGATAGTTTACTCATGAGTTAAAAAGCAAGTTCAGGGTAACATTTTAGGGATGCAAAATGTGAATGATTCATTTTAACATACGATAATTGTAAGAATGTAATATTGAAAGTTATATAAATTTCATTTATAGGTGCAGGTATTACTTTAACCCTTTGAGTGTCAGAGTGGTATGCAATGCATTGGTTTGCAATGCATTGCATACCCCTCTGGCACTCGAAGGGTTAATTACTGTGTAGTTTTGTATCATACAACACCTTTTATATCTGAAAAGCCCATGTACATGTAAAAACACCAGTTGATGTACTCACTCTTTTGTAGACATCCTCACTGCTGTCCTCATACTTCTGCTGGATTCGTTCCTCCAGGAAGTAGATCCGCAGCTTTAGGCTGAAGTTTTCCTTTTTCAGGTCATTGAGGTGCTGTGACAAAGTTCGGTAGCCGTTAGACATGATACAATATGTGGTCCATAGGGGCAACCTTACCCCTTCATTTTTCAGCCCCGCAACATAATATACACAAACCAAAAAAAAAAAAACACTACTAAATAAAAACTAATCTACAAAACACACTATAAAAAAAAATAAATGTCAACAACTATGAAATCATGTTGGAAGTTACCAGCTCACTGGGAGCTGAGACTTCCCTACACTCTTCTGCATTCGATACGATCGGAGTGTGGAGTCACAGCCCAGCTGCCTTTTTTTTTTTTTTACCATAGTGAGATATTTATGGAATCCTTAGCAGACGACTGTCCCAGCACCATTATAGGCACATGTGCTGTAAACTGACACCAGTTAGACTAAAGGCTGCTATGTCCACTGTGACATTCAGTGGATCAGCTGTTCTACTGTTATGCATGTCCACCTAGGCTGGCGTTAAAGGAGAACTAACACCTACTAATATTAATGCCCCCTTACCTTACTGTGGCCAGAAAATCCTAAAAGTCACTATGAATTTTGTCCTTGTGCCTTTGTTCAAGAGTTAACATCTTCAATCAGTTCTGGGTGTCATTCCATGGAGGAAGCCATGACAGTTGCTAGCTGAACCTCAAGAAGACCTCAAACTCTGCTTACTGCACATGGTAATCTTAACCCTATAACCTTTTGAGTGCCAGAGAGGTATCCAAAGCATTGCACTGCAATGTGTTGAATACCTCCCTAACACTCAAAGGCTTAAGGCAGGCATAAGCAATGGAAAGCCCTCCAGCTGCTCCCTGACTACACATCCCACAATTCCTCGCCACCCAATGGATGGTAGGGAATGATGGGAGTTATAGTCTGGAAGCATCTGGGAAGCCTCTTGTTGCCCACCAGTGCTTTAAAGACTAGAGGAGTGTGCAACATATTGCTTTTCAATGTGTTGCGTACCCCTCTGGCACTCAGAGGGTTAAGTAGGCTCATGTACTCTGCCTGCTTTAGTTAGAAAAACCACCGGCAATTGTCTACCTCCATGGACATGACATCCAAGTCTGACTGAAGATAGTATCTACTGAACTAAGGCACTTAGATAAAATTCACAAAGTCCACTATAATTGTATGACCATAATAAGGTAAATGAAGGGTTTTATTAGGAAGTGTTAGTTCTCCTTTAACCCCTTAACGACCGTCAGTCCAGGGAAGTGACCTTCCCTTAAGCACCGATTTGATCATTGTCGGAGCACAAGTGACTGATGACGTGTACTGGCACACCGAACAGGGGTCAGAGGAACACAGCTGTAGACTCCGTTTGTGCGTTACAGCTTTCCCACAGGAGTGTTGTAAACACAAAGTATGTGACACGCCAGGACCATCACCGGTCCTTCATGGGAAAAAAAATGGTGACGGTCCTGGCACATCACTGGTCATTAAGGGGTTAAAGGCATAGTAATACTCAGAAACAACTTTAATTCATATTGTAGCCCTTAAAAATACAAATTAAATGAGCCCAGCGGCATCTCTCAAACATGTATGGTTTGAATGATAGCCACTTTCAAAGTTCCCACTCCTCTGACGTCAGTGTTCTAGCTGATTGCAGGGGAATCCTGTCCCTGAACAAGCGGCGGCTCTGCAGCAGAGCCGAGATCGCATTATAGAAACAGAAATCCTTCAATGAAATGGTCTTCTATATGTGCTTGCTTTGCAAGCACACGTAGAAGACCATTTCAATGAAGGATTTCTGTTTCTATAATGTGATCTTGGCTCTGCTGGAGAGCCGCCGCCGGTCCCAGGACTGGATTCCCCTGCAATCAGCTAGTACGCTGATGTCAGA